>CM066728.1:77659851-78909851 GCA_033961575.1 Aselliscus stoliczkanus | reverse complement strand
TGTGGACGACCTTAACTTTCATAATCCCCAACCGCGCTGCCTTTTACTTAGATCATGCCTAACCCTGAAGTCTCCTCCAGCCCCTGCCTACTGAAATCTTGCATTTCTTTCAGTCTCCTTTGGGGCAGGCGGAGTGGGGGGTGGGGGGTGGGGGTTGGTGGTGGAAGGGGAGAGAGAGAGAGAGAGAGAGGGAGAGAGAGAGAGAGAGAGAGAGAGAGAGAGAGAGAGAGAGAGAAATAATCTGCCTCCTTTGTGAAAACTTTCTACCCTCCCTGCCAATGGCATTTTCTTGTGTCCCTCAGCTCCTTCACTTCTTCATTTTATACTCTCTAAGGCACTCAGCACACTGTCTCGCATTGTGCTCATTTGTGTATTTGTGCCCAGCTTTGCTCTTTGTATCTTTCTACTACTGTACTGTTATTTGAGGATAAGAACTGTGTTCTAGTCATCTTTGCATCCACCTTACCAGTAGTCAGTCAAAAATAGTTGCAGAATAATTGCACAGAAAAAAAAAATGAATGAATGTGTAAATTGTGCAGGAAAACGGTCCTTGTCAGCTGGGGTAGTGGAATAGGGAATCAGTGCGGTGAAGGGAAAAGTTCCTGCTATGCTTTCAGCCTGGAACTAGCAGTACAAGTAAAAATTCACTTCATGACTTTGTTTGTCTTTCCCTGTTGGGGACATTAATCATCATTTGTGGCTTAGCTACAATGTATATTTTATAACCCCCCCCCTTCCCTCTGCCTTGCCTTGCTTTCTGTATAAATAATAACAAACAAGGGGCTAAGACAAAATATGTAAAAGCCATGAAAATCTACAGCCTTAGTATGTCTAAGGTGAATCATTGAATGGAGTGCAGAGCCAGATAGCTCAGTGATCACTAACATGGGCTCATGAAACCAAGGCAATGCAGTTCATTTCTTCATAGACACTTCAACTGCAGTGGGGAAAAACACTGTTCGTCACCCACATTGAGAACCTCCCTATGCCCAGGAATCACCTCACAAACATACTTTATTAGTCAGAATACAGAAGGGCAACAAGGCAAAAAGAGTGTTATGACTCCATATCCTCACCCAACAGGACAGTCAGCCTCAAACTGTGGAAACACACTATAAACATCTCAAGAGAAGGAAAGAGAAGAGACTCCTTCTCCCATGAGCCCTCTGTTCCCAGTCAGAATACCTGTGATGTGACTGATTGCCCCAAAGGGTGACTTTTCTTTTTCAGGTGTTAAGTTGCACAGGTGTCCACTTACACAGGTACATGTTTTACTAATTAGGCATTTTTTTATATATGACAGCCCAAGCAAGCTCTCAGTACCTTGGCCTTTAAATCAAAGGGTGGAAAATAGTCCTGGTACAAACTGGGGAGCAGAAAGGCTGAGTCTGGGGACTAGAGCCAAGTCAGGGTGAGCCTGCCAAGGCTGCTGCAGCCCCAGTCCGTCCCACTCCAGCGCTCTCACCTTGGATCCTGCTGTCCTCCTGGCTATCTATTCATGCCTCTTATCAAATGACTATCTTGCAGAATGCCTTCTGCTCCTAATGCTCACACAAAGAGCCAAAAATAGTGTGAATTGCTGCTCTCCAAGACTTGGTCACAGCCTAGAACTGCTCTGGGGACCAGCTGCATCAGAATCACCTGGGGTGCCTATTTATAATGTAGGTTCCCAAGGGCCCCTCCCAGGATTCCAAACCAGAGTCCCTGGGGTAGACCTAGGGAAAATTTTTAAGTAAGCACTCTGAGTGACTATCATGGCACTGAAGTTAAAGAACCATTGCTCAAAAAAAGAAGCATATGTATATTTATCATGTTTGCCCTAACCATTTCATAAAAACCCCACAAAATCAATTTAGACATGTGGCAGAAACAATAATGAAAAAGCCTAACCTAATAAGAATATTTACTTACAATAAAACTTCTCCCAACACTGAGTACTAAACTCATCATAAAAAAACACTGCCAACTATGTGTGTTGCAGGGGATCTAATTATAACGATAACGCTGCAGGAAAAAAAAGCACCAAGGCCAGCACCATCTGGACGGCTTTGATCTATTCTCCCAGACCCAGAGGGCACGTCCATGTACTCGTGTTGAATCTATTCATCATAGCCATACTTTACCAGAGCGAAGCATGAATAGAGAAGATGGGATTTCACTTTGAGCCACTCTTAGTTTTTCCAGATTCCTGTGAAGGAATTATAGGAGGAAATGAAGTGCCACCTTATACAAGATTGGACATGGCTCTAACCAAAGGGCTGGAAAGGGCCAGCCGAGTGTCACGGTGGTTGAGTGCTAGTTTGGGAAGCCAGCAGCCCCGGTTCGGATCTCACACGTGAGGACCAGTGACACTGCCCTCAGAAAAAAAAAAAATATGTTTCAAAAAAATAATTAGATATGGAATAAATAGGGCTTTATCAAAATTCTGGGGGCCGGCCGAGTGGCCCGGTAGTTAAGCGCTGGCTTGGGAAACCAGCGGCCCCGGTTCGGGTCCCACATATGAGGGCCAGTGACACTGCCCTTAAAAAATAAATTTAAAAAACTAAAAAAAAAAAAACAAATGGCTGAGAATCTGTGTAGGGGCTTTGATGAAAGAAAACCAGGGGTTGACAGCTGCCCACTGTGACCTGTAAGTAATTCTGAGCTTCTACTCATTCTCAAGGAAGACTGCAATTGGTAAAGAATAAGCCGTGGTTAATCTTAGCCCATGGGGGTGTTTAATCACTTTTGTGGTGTGCAGAATGACTTTATTTTCACCTGTACTCAAACATGGCTGCAAAGCAACCTTGGTTTTGCTTGCTTCATGAGGGCCACCTTGTCCGATACAGGAAAAATTGTAGCCAAGATATCAGTGCTAGTCTGCTTTTCTCTTCCTCAGAAAATAAATAGTAATCGGGTCCTGCCCTAAAAGCACTCACAGTCTAGTGGGACAGACAAATAAATCAACAGCTCTGATCTGATGGTATTTTACTCCTCAGTGACAGAGATAACTAAGAAGGGGGAGGGGTTAGGAAAGTTTTCCTACAGAAGATATGGGAATCAGCAGGAAAAGGGGAGAAAAGGGCTTTCCAGGCAGGAAAAACAGTGTGTATAAAACTGGTCTTTCTGGGAAATGCATTTGGAGGAAGGAGGGGAAAAAGGGAATTATGAGATTTGAGAAAGACAGGACCCAAGACAGAGGACCTTTGAGCCAGGCATTGCGAACCATGACAAGAAGATTGAACTTTATGGGGAAGGAAATGGGAAAGTGTTTTAAGCAGGCCAGTGACATGATCAGACTTGTTTTTAGAATGATTAGCTGACTGCTGTGCAGAAAGCAGAATAGAAAAGGCAGGACTGGAAGGTAGAGTGTGAATAGAGGGGTCACACTAGTCCAAAGGGGGCTGATGAGGAACTTCCCGAGCAGGAATTGAGAGAAAGCTCAGGGGAGTCACACTCCCAATATCAGGAGTAAACTGAGGACTCTAGAGCTCTGCATACTTCTGGCAAGCCCACACTCACTGTCCCCCAGTACTTACATCATGACTCCTCACAATATCTGCCTTAAGACTATCTGGCTCAACCACTCTCTCAAGGCCACCCCTCTCCCCTATACTCTAATTTCCATCCAGGGTCCTGGGCAGTGAAAAGAAACTGCCTTCCCTGCTCCCAGATGCTCCCTAGCCTACTTCCCTGTGGCGTTTTTTTCTCCATACCACTTACCTCGGATATGCTTTAGATTGTTTTGTTTGTCTGCCTCCCTCACTGGAATGTAAATGGCACAGGATAGGTATTTTTGTCTTTTTACTTGTATGTACTCTGACACCCAAACTCGTACCTGGTACATAGTAGGCCCTCAATCAATATCTCCTGAATAATTTTGAATAAGGGATGGAATTAAGCCAGACAGTGGAAAGGCAATCAAGAGAAGGGAAGACATTCTGGACTCAGGTTTCAAGCAAGTGATAGAAGTAGTCAGGTCTCCCTCGGAACCTAAAAATGTTACCTCTATAAGGTAGTAGGGTGAGTAGGGGATGTGGGGGGTTCCTTTTCATAAGGTACAGTCAGGAAACTCCTCACCTCTGACACTGTGTGCAGTAGGGTGATGTTGCTGGAGAAACCATAAAGAGAATGTTGGGATTTCCCCCATGGTCAACCTTCCAGAAATAAACCTAATGGTATGCTCATCACTGCTCTGTGTATTTGTCCACAAGAGAGCTTGAGAGGGCTGCTCCTTACAGATATATTTCCCAGACTCCAGATTTGATCCATTTACTAAAATCCGAAGTCCCTTTGGGAGTTCTCCTTCCTCCTTGTCCAACCAACCAGGTAACAAGTACATAGGCTATGAGAAAGCATGAGTGAGAGAGAAGTTGAACATGGGCACTTGAAGTCATGTTCTCTGGAAAAACTTTCATTTGTAGCCATTTTCACCTTCTAAATGTTAACAAGATGGAGGCTGGGAGCACCAGCAACTTGGAGAGGGCACTGAGGCAGGGGGGACAGTCCAATGTTAGGAAGTGAGGGCTGAAAGTAACGCAATGGTGAGAATGGGACAGTGGCCATTATTGTCATGGTCCTATGGTTTTAGAAAGTCCACAATACCAGGACCCTGTGCAGTTCAAGTTGAGTTTGAGGCAAGAAGAAAGAACTAAAATTGTTTCCTTCTGCTATCTACTTCACCTTGATCACACCCCCTACTCTCCTTGCCTTGACCTTTTGAAAAGAGACAGAGCAAAATGGTAAGCCAAGACTTGAACTCAGTGAATGAAAGAAAAGGGCAGAACAGGGGTGAGTACTCAGAGGCAGGTGAGACCCTCAGGCTAATTTGTACATGTTCAGAACTGAGGAAGCCACATTTCCATTAGGGTGAAAAATGAAGACACTGACCCCACCACCACCACCACCACCACCACCCTGCCCCACTGTACCAGGAGCCCTAGTTTCCTTCCATTGGTCTCAGTACAAGTCACTTCACAAACCTAAGCCCACCAGCATAAAACAATGATTGAGTTTTTCACCACAGCTTTTCAACCACAGAACTAATAGATACTACCCATATAGTTGTATCACTGACAGGTCAACTGCACTGATGTTTACCTAGACTAGACTTGCAAAACACGCCTGAAAAAGTATGCTGTGACTTTTCTTTTTTTTTTTTTTTTTTGTAAGATTTTATTGGGGAATCGGGGAAGGGGAACAGACAAGTTGCTGTCTTTTTGTTCTTCAGTCTAGTTGTGGAGGACGTCACTTCACTGGCCCATGTTGGTATTGTGATCATTGTGCTCTTCCCAGGTGAGGCAGATTGGTGTCGGCCACTGGATGGTCACTCACAGTGGCTCTGGCTCTGGGCAGCTCATGCCGGCTGCCAGCCACTCACGGTAGCTTTACTGCAGCCCACTGCAGCTCCACTAGTGGGCGACTCATGGTAGCCCAGCTCCAGATAGAGTTGTTCACCATCTTAGCTGATGTAGGATATTTCTTGTGCCGGGATCATAGTTTCATGAAGCCGAAGAATGGAGACACGAACCAGAGAGGTTAAGTTTACAGCAGAGGACAGTTTATTAGGGTAGAAAGTAACAGCTCTCAAAACGAGAGGGGGTCCTGACTGGATTGCCCCTGCTGTGACTCTTTTTAAAATCAATTTCTGATTGTCAATTAGGTTGAAACCTGTCATCAGACACGTCCTTTGTAAAAACATGCTAAATAATCAAGATACATATTTTTTGGTTTTTGTTGTTGTCCTTGCCTAAAACTGCATCTCCTGCCTTTCTTCTAGCTGGAAGGTAAAGCAACTATAGTCAAAGCTGTAGGAATACTTCAGCTACCAAAAACTGGAGAAGGTGTCAAACCCCACATCAAGTATCATGTGGCAGGATGGAGAAGCACCAAAAGTAACTAATGCAAAATTTCAAATATCTTGAGATAAGTCAATGTCACCATGATAGACTGAGAAATATGAATGATGCAGAGCACTATAATTTTAAGTCAGTGATTGAACACAGTATTATCTGTGCTGGTAGTAGAAAATGATAATGACAGCTGGCATTTATCAAGTGCCTGGAACTATACCAAGTTATACTCTATGCCACTTAATCACCAAATAAGCCCATGAGATAAGCACTATTATTATCAACTCTATTTTGAAGATGAGGAAATTAAGTTACTTAACTTCCCCAAGTTAAATGACTTGGCTATCAATGATGTGAAACTGGAGTTGGACCAACTCCTGCATTGTTCTGCCTCTCAATGTGCCAAGAACAGGTTTGACCAAGGTTTGACCCTATTTGGAACTCATGATGCATAGGTAGTTTGCAAGGTCAAAGAGAATATGAAATGGAAGCTGGTGAATCCTGGATAATACCAGTAAAACTTGTTTCAAATATCACAAGTATTCCTTGGTCTGAGATAACTTAGCTAATGTCCTCCTTTAGAACAGGGAGTATTAAAATTGAGATCCCATCTTAAACCTCCTAGTTGCCCCAATATTTGCTTTCTTCCCCTAACATCTATTGACTAAGAAAAAAAAACACCAGTAGGCTGAAAGAGACCATTATGTTTCACTGTTACAAACTTCCTTTACTATTCTTTCTGTTTTGCTGATGAAAATGACTTTGCATATCTTTTCCAGAATTGTTTGTTTTTTTTTTCAAAAGGAAAATGATCGGAAAAGATGAACACATCTGTGTTAATGGATGCTGAGGGCAGACAATTGATAAAAGATATATTAAATTAGCCTTTAAATAAGAAAGAAAGAAAGTGTGTAAATAATGAATGAGGAGTATTATGAGGGAATAAATGAATGAGTGAAAAGGTGAATAAATATCTTATTTAAAACATATGACTTTCTGTTCCAGGGGGATTCTGGAAGTCCTTTGATATGTGATGACATTTTCAGAGCTGTAACTTCCTTTGGGAAGTGTGGTAACCTGCAGAAGCCTAACATCTACATTCTCCTTAAAAAAAAAAAAAAAAAAAAAAAACCTTCAACTGGATACAGAAAACCATGGCAGAAGCCATCTGACACTCCTTCTTCAAAGCTGAGAATTGAGGTAACCATCTGATGTCAAGCAAAGGGGATTTGAAGTTGACCTATCTGGAGAAGTACCTCACAGCCCTATAACTTTGGGTATGAATAATGACCCCTCTGAAACAAAATTAGCAATGGAATAAATGACTTCTTCCTTTCATTCTTCACTGATTAGCTAAGACTACATCATCACATTTCTCTATCCATGGCAAGAGATGTCCCTTGAGAAAAGTTCCTTAGTTCAGTGACTCTTTGCCTTATTTAGAATTTGAGGACTGTCACTTTTGTATTTATCCTGAAAAGGAAGTCAGCCTCAGCAAAAGTTAGAATATTCTTCATTCTTCCAAATGCAGGTCCAAAATATCTGTGGCCTTTGCAACTTGGAGCCTGATAGTCTACTCAATGTGGGAATAAGGAAATAGATGGAAGGAGATTTTCACTTCTTACTTTATACTTCTGTGTATTTTCTTTTTTTTTTTTTCACAAAATTTTAAATTATAAAGATAATGAGAGTCAGTGTGTGTTTTAGGCATTTGTAAATTTTAGAATTTGAGGTTAGAGATAGTTCAGAACATTGCATCATTTATTAATTACAAGCAGACTAAAGTTTCATATATCAGTAGTTGAATGTCCAGGCAGTATCTTCAATTTATACATGCCAGTCAATTTATAGCAAGCACCAAACTTAATACTACGTTATTATTAATAAATTGTGGTATATAGTAAAGACAATGACTTTTTACACTACCTACCATTTATATCTTATCTTTTTTATTATACTATTTCTCCAAAGAGCTGATTTATAATAAACTCATTCTCTAATAATCCTGATTGATATATCCATTTTCATTCCTCAAACATTTCTTGAGGGCCCACCGTGTGCTAGACATTATCTCCAGCACTGTAAATACTAAGACACGATCACTGCCCTCAAAATGCTTGAAGTCTAGTAGAAGACAAGGAGAAATCCATAAATAAGAGGACATCTACTTCAGGCTCTGTAGAATATATAACAAGGCTGTCTACTGTGCTAAGAAGGTGATGAAGGAAAAGGTAAATAATATTTCACACTCCCAGAAGTCATCACAATTAGCCCTAAGAGTCTTCCTCAGACAATACAAATCCTGGATTCCTGATTGGAATGACACAGACGTTATGACACCCTGGTAGATATATCACTGGTCTGCAAGTCAGACACCAGCTCCATCATTAGCAAGTGTAAGATCTCGAGCAGAGAATTAGTTTATGCCTCCATTTTTCACATCTATGAACTGGATATCACATCTATAATATAGAAGAGTCTAAAAAGAGGTTGCTCTAGAATTTGAAGTTCAGATTTGCCTGTCTTTCTAATTCACACTCCCTAGGATGGCTATCATTAAAAAAAACAAAAACAGACAATAACAAGTGTTGGTGAAAATGTGGAGAAATGGGAACTTAGACAATGCTAATGGGAAAGTGAAATGGCACAAAGTGTGAAAAACCATTTGGCAGCTCCTCAAAAGGTTAGACACAGTGTTAACATGTGACCCAGCAATTCTACTCCTAGGTACATACCCAAGAGAAATGAAAAACATATGTCCTCACAAAAACTTGTACATGAATGTTTATAGCAGCATCATTTGTAATAACCAATATATAAAAACAATCCAAATTTCTATCAACTGATGAATATATAAATAAAATATGTATGTCCATACAATGGAATATTATTCAGCCATAAAAATAAATGAAGTACTGAAACGTGCTGCCATAAATAGCCTGTACACAGATGAACCTTGAAAACAGTATGCTAAGTGAAAGAAGCCAGGTATAAAAGACCACATGCTCTATTTATAGGAAATGTCCAGAACAGGCAAATCCATAGAAAGTAGATGAGTGATTGCCAAGTGGTATAGGGAAGTGGGGAAAGGGGAGTAATTAGAAAATGGGTATGGGGTGTCTATTTTGGAGTAATGAAAATTAGGAAACTAGATAGTGGTTATGGGTGCACAACCTTGTGAATATACTAAAGATCACTGAATTGTATCTTTAAAGTGGTGAATATTATGGTATGTGAATTATATATCAATTTTTTAAAAAAAAGAGTTGTCCGTGCTCTGAAACTAGAAGCACCAACTTTAAATGGGTAGATGGCCCCATCAAAGCTCCCCACCCAAAGGGAGAAGTTATGAAGGTGTCACTGAAGAGACTTGAGAAGTCTCTAAAAGGCATCTAGAGACTGAGAAATTACTGAAGAAAGCTTTTCTGTAATCTAACCCTCTCTGTTATTACCAATATGCCTAAGGAAAGGAGACTTTACTGGAGAGACACACCAGTTACTAGAAAAGGAGGGATAATGATGAATCATTTGTCAGTGTGCATTAATGCAAAGATTATGCTAATTCTGGGCCGGCCGAGTGGCTCAGTTGGTTAAGAGCACGAGCTCTGAGCAACAGGGCCACCGGTTCAATTCCCACATGGGCCAGTGAACTGCACCCGAGCTGAACTGCCACTGAACTGCCAACAGGTGACAGGATGGCTTGGCTGGTGAGAGCACATGCTCCTAACAACAAGGTTGCCGATTTGACTCCCTCATGGGATGATGGGCTATGCCCACCCACAACTAAGATTGAACACGGCACCTTGAGCTGAGCTGCCCTGAGCTGCTGACAGGTGGCCGGATGGCAACTGGACTTGGAGCTGAGCCAGCTGCACCTTTCACAACTAGGACTGAAGGACAACTAACTTGGCTGTTCCCCTTCCAAATTCCCCAATAAAATCTTTTTAAAAAAAAGAAAAGATTATGCTGATTCTGAAGGCCTATTTAGTTTCATTGGTAGAGACATCAATATATTAGCAAGGGGAAAGCCTTTATTTTTTGTTATTTTTATCTAAAAATCCATTTAACATGGAATTTAAAAGTTTTACATGATGCTTCGATTACTAGATTATGTATTTTTAGATTTCATTTCATTGATATTCTAATACTAAAATATGTTCCATGTTAGATTATTTTTTTTTTTTTTTTTTTTTTTTTTTTTTTTTGAGGGCAGTGTCACTGGCCCTCATATGTGGGACCCGAACCGGGGCTGCTGGCTTCCCAAGACCAGCGCTTAACCACTGCACCACTCGGCCGGCCCCTAGATTATTTTTTTTGTGGGCAGTGTCACTGGCTCTCACATCTGGGACCCGAACTGGGGCTGCTGGCGTCCTAAGCCATCTCTTAACCACCACACCACTTGGCCAGTCCTAGATTTTTATGTATAGTAGGCCATTTTTATTCCTCTGAGACTACTTATTCATCTTGAACCCATTTCTACTTTTATCTTTTCATAGTCAAATCTAGCTTATCTTGTAAACCAGTGGTTTTCATTCTTTTCATGGCTGTGGACATACAAGATGGGTGACTTCCACACGTGACATGGGTTTCTATGGCAAGGGGAAAGTCTTACTAGAAGAAATATGAGTTCAGACGGGAGTGAAGGGAGTTATCTTTGTCTAACCAAGCAAACTTCTACCTTTAGGCTGATATGCTTTGAGAGGAAAGACGATGTTAAGCAAACAAAAAATATTACTTTTTTCAGTCAGATAATAGTGCAATAAATCTGCTTTCCGTTTTAGACACCAGTCTCCTGCAAGTGTGGGTACATGAGTCAGGGCCACAGAGCTTTGGTGAAGAGCACACTACCACATCAGGTTTCAGGAGCGCTTCTTACTTGCTCACAGAGATCAGGCCCAGCTATTCTGCATCCCTCCCCACCCACATCCCTTCAGCAATTTTTTAATTCCCATAAGAATATAAACATGCTTTTACCCTTCTCATCTTAGAAACAAAAAGAAACTCCTTCTCCAGGCATTTCCCATTTCTCTGTTTTGCTTTACATCAAAGCTCCTCAAATGAGACGTACTCAAAAAAACGCCAGTTGACCATCATCCAGGGAGGTCTGCTAATATCTCTTTTCGTTACACATTGGTTTGAGGTGAGAGGGGGCGGATATGGTGCAAAACAATTGTTACTAATACTTGGATTGCTTCTCTTAATGTGTCCTTTTTCTTGTATGTGCCTATATTATTGCTATGGATTGTGTCTTCACGCAGTTAATCAGCAGCTAAGCGGGCTACCTGCCTGATATTGAAGCCCCTTGCGGACCATTCAGGGCACCTCATAAGAAGAGGGGGTGGAGGTGTGAGATTGTAAGAGCCAGTCTTGAAGGAGGGATGGAGTGTAGAGGAGACACTGTTCCAGGACATGACTGCTGCCTGACCCACGAGCTAGACCTGGGCCAGAATGAAGATTACTCACCACAAACACTGCTTAAAGACTGTTGATTATAATCAGTATTCATTCTGACATAAACCCGCACCCTACTCCCCTTCCTCCTGCTACGTGCAGGTTCCTAGAACAGGGCGTTGTCCTGACCTGGTAAGGCAGGTAAAGTAATGTCCTGTACCTGGTAGCATTCTCGTCCTAGCGCCCATGACTATCCCCCCTCTACCCTATACGATTCTCTGATGCCTGTTTAGTGGTGCAGAGATCCATTTCATCTTGTAGTCTTCCAAGACGTGTCTGTATATGTTTCCCTTAATAAACTAATTACTATACTGGAGTAGTCGGCCTCTTTCTTCACTCTTTCCCTGTCCTCCATTACAGAGGTCAATTTTCCATTCCAGGACCTTTCCCTGGGCCTGTGTGTATTAACATGTGGCAAGAATTAAACTTGTTTTATTCACCTTTGCTTCTAATCCCCAGCATTTAACATTGTGTCTGGCACCTAATAGGCATTCAATAAATATTTGTCTAATTAATTAATACGATTTCAGTCTTTCCCCCAGTAGTGAATTTACTCCTCTACTACCACAGAAAGAGCACAGCAAATTAAAATATAAACTCATGTAACAGCATAGATTGCTCTTTTTGAAAATGTTGATTCACTAATTTACATAAATTTTCTAAATGTTGACACATTTCACTACACAACATTTTTTAAATCACGTTTGTTAATATCACTGCCACCTCATCAGGAAAGTCCTTAAGTGTTGAGAAAAGTTTAAGCTCATGATAGCAGGCACAGGTGTTTCAAAAATTCTAATATTCACTTGAAAGCTCCAATTTTATCCTTAGCAACAAACATGGTCAGTTGTTTTCTTGAAAGCGACACACTCACTTCAGTCATATTTGAGAAAATGTCTGCCAAATAGTCAAGTCTGAATAATCATAGTTTGTCTGCCAGCATTCTTTCAAGTAAAAATAGACTCCATGAAAGCGGTGGATATCAGTTCACAACTTTAAAAATTTCACTACGGCTTTTCCTCAAGGCAACTGTGGTACTTCAGTGTGAAGCCAAAACGCTGCATGCAAACTTTGCATACTTCCTACATCACATTAAAACGACATTTATTACAAGATAAAGGTGTGTTGAAATTAAAAATATTTTTACTGCTTCTACTGTTTCATCTCTTTCATCTTAAGTGAAGCTGACTTTTTCCTTTTCTTATTGAGTGCCTGACAGTGAATAATACAGTGACTGCTAGTACAGTTTGTTGCCACTGCATTGATTTATGCAAAGGCACCAGCATTGTACCCATTATTGCTTTTGTGCCATCAGTGAAAATGTCACCACACAGGCAAAAAGGCAAGCAACATCTTAGCATTATTATGAAAATACTTTTTTGTCTGCAAAAAGGGTCTCAGGAAACCTCAGGAGTCCACAATCCACACTTTGAGAACTACTGGCTTTCAATATTGCAATGGCTCATTTGCAGTTGGAATAAATTAACATTTTCCCCAAGAACATGAAGAAATAGGCCTGCATACACAATTTTTTAAATTTATAATTCAAAGTCAAAACAATCTTGAAAAATATTGTTAGAACAGAATAAAGTTAGTGAAAAACTTCATGGACACACATTTTTCAATTTTAAAACTTTCTACAAAGCTACATACACTAATCAAGATAGTGTGGTGATGGCATAAGGCTAGACAATGTAATAGGACTGAGAGTCCAGAAATACATTATAACATTTAGGGCAAATTGATTTTTGACAAAGAGGTCAAAATAATTCCATGGGAAAAGAATAGTCTTTTCAATGAATAGTGCTGAGACAACTGAATATTCACATGCAAGAGAATGAAACTGGACCCCTACTTCAAACCATACACAAAAGTTAACTTGAACTACACAGAAAATTTAATTTAAAAATAGACCTACATGCAAGAACTAAAACTATAACACTCTCAGAAAAAAAAGAAAATGTAAGAGTAAGTCTTTGTGATCTTGGATTAGACACTGATTTCTCAGATGTGACACCAAAGGCACAAAGTGATAAAAGAGGTTGATAAGTTGGATTTCATCAAAATTAAAACTTTTTATGCTTCAAAAAATATCATCAAAAAATAAAATAAAATAAAATAAAAGACAACCCACAGACTAGGAAAACGTATTTGCAAATTATATATACCTTATCAGGGACTCATACCCAAATACATAAAGAACACTTACAACTCAATAATAAAAGGACAACCCAATTTAAAAAATAGGCAATATATTTCAATAGACATTTCTCTAAAGAAGATACATGAATGGCTAGTAAACACATGAGAAGAAGTTCAACATCATTGCTCATCAAGGAAATGCAAAGCAAAACCACAATAAGAGACTACTTCACACCTATTAGAATAGCAATTAGTAAAAAAAATGATAATAAATAACAAGTATTGGCAATGATGTAGAAACATTGGAACCTTCATACTTTTTCATGGGAATGTAAAATGGTACAGCCACTTAGGAAAACAGTTTAAAAGTTCCTCAAAATGTTAAACATAGAGTTACCATATGACCTAATAATCATACTCCTATTATGCGCCCCCAAAAGAAAACATGTCCATACAAAAATTTGTACATAAATGTTATAACAGCATTATTCATAATAGGTCAAAAGTAGAAACAGCCCAAATGCTCATCAACTGATGAACGGATAAGTAAAATGTGGTATATTCATATGATGGAATATTATTTGTCAATAAAAAGGAATAAAATACTAATACATGCTACAATATGGATGAACTTCAAAAGCATTATGCTAAATAAAAGAAGTCAGTCAGAAAAGGACCATATATTATACAATTCTATTTATCCAAAAAGTCCAGAACAGGCAAATTTATGGGGACAGAAAGTGGATAGTGGTTGTCTAGGTTCAGGGGAGCAGAAGAAGAAGGGTAATACAGTGTGACTGCTAATGGGTACAGGGCTTCTTTGGAGAATGATGAAAATGTTCTAGAATTAGTTATGGATGTGGTTGCACAACTTAGTAAATATACTAAAAACTATGGAGTAATACACTTTAAATGGGTGAACTTTATGGTATCTAAACTATTTCTCACAAAGCTGTTAAATGTCAACATGAATGGGGGAGGAGCAACCACATTCACATAAAAAGAAACAGATTTGCCGATGTTTCCTTTAAGAAAACTTCAGTAACTGTAGTCAATTAATATTTGATTTTTTTTTAAGTTTGCACTAAAATTACTCACCCAAACCAGAAACTGGGTACCCTATCGCTATTACTAAAAATGATTAACCTTTGATGCACTAGTAACATCTGGGAAAAGGAAACACAGGGGTGTCCGTAGGGTTCCCTTCTAAGGTCATGTGACTTCTGAAACAGTAACCACTGGGTCTGAAGTCATCAGGGTGTTAACTCTGGAGATGGTTAGTTTAACACCAAACATCCGGACAGAACATAGGACTATATATGTATTATAATAAAGACCACATCCTCAGCTCAGAAAAAGAGCAAAAGACATTTCTAATAGAAAGCATGCTGAATACTATTCCTTCATGGACTGAGGTTGATCCACCCTAGAGTGAGATGTCCCCCAATACTGGAACAAAATAGCCGTGTCTTATTTCCATTTGCCTTCTCTAGCTAAATCCAGAATGAAGGAAGAAAGGAGGAAAGGAAAGGAGGAAGAGAAAGGGGGAGAGAGGAATAAAAAGAGGGAGGGGGGTAAGAGGGAGAGTAGAAACTCAGAAATATTTCCATGTATCTACAGTTGTAAAATCAAACAATCAGGGGAAGTATAATCAGAGATCTGGAAAGAGCCAACACCCCTGAGCCCCAGTAGCCTCTGTCCCCTCTCCTGCCACAGACTCCAGACAGGAACACAAAAAATTATCCTCCACAAAATGGGGATCATCCAGGCAGGAGCTTGCGAATAAGTAAGGCCCCCTCCTATGTGGCTCCTTGCCCTTGAGCTATATTGATCTTTACATAACCCAAACAGATAACTAGAAAGAAGCATGACTGGTGAACAATTTTTAGAACAGTTTTTTAAAGCTCTAACTTAAGTCTTAACAGAGCTTCCATACATGGATATGGAAGATAATTTTGCTGATGCTAAAAGCTAGAATTCTCAATCTCTGCTGAGACATTTTAAAGTCTCTTCTTATGTACTATGATCTGAAGGCAACAAGGTCCTCTTGCCCTGGCTCACCCTGTAGCATTACAACCCTCTCACTCAGCAGTCCTAGCCAAGGAAGGCATGCCCACTGGTAATGAGCTGTTCTCACTTACTTGTGTTTCATTTCCTAATGCCCAACTTTGAAACGTGAAAGAAAGAAAACCACATCCTTTGTACTCTCAATATATAGACAGAGCCAGTCAAAAACTGAAAACAGATTTTCACATTGATTGATGTGGAGACACCAGCCACAATGAGGAACTTCGGTACATTTGTGGCATCATTTCTCTCGATTGTCATTTTTCTCCTGCTAATCCCTGAAGGTAGGACTGATTCTTTTCATTTACATTATAACCATTAAGCAAACTTTCAGTGAGCTTTTGGCAATATTAGCTAAGTGTGCTAAAAGGAGATTTTTTTTTTCCCCCCTAGGCTTAACATTCTTTCTTGGACTCTAAATATGTCTTTATTTTAAAAGGAGAAAAATCCTTCTTTCTTCTTTATAATTTCTTCACAAAAGATCACAGAACCAACAGTGCTTATCGCTGCCAATTTGTAGCCTGAAAATTGCCAAAAAGGACAATGTAAAAACAAATGAACCAAAAGCTCTAGAGTTAGGAAAATAAATAGCACCTTTCTGGAAAGGAAGACTCATGCCTCAGTCTTTTTTGCTGCAGAAAATGCACAGATGGTTTTAATGACAAAACAAAACTGACCTAGACATCCATAATAAATCAGAAATGATTCAAATTTTGATCATTATTTCTCTAGGCTAGAGTGTCCTTGGGGATACATTAGGACCTTGGGAATGTCTCCAATTCAATTCTTTGGAAGTGCCATTTTGTATTAAGCTAATTCTTTGGTACTAGGTAGTAACCAACATGCCTGATTTTGTGTGAGCTACACTTAGGTGAGTTTGAAATGCCATCAAACTCACTCCATTATCGCTAGAAGGGAATACAGATTTTACCCTTAGTATAGAATGGTAGCCATAGATTTTCCTTAAAAACCTTCTAGGAAGTGAAGACTACTTTAGGACTGGGCCAAACTGGACTGACAAGTGTGGAGCAACCTTGGGTTTTCCCCAGGGTCTGTCAGCTTTTGGAGGTGGGAATGGTGGGCAGGGATGGATGCAACGACCTGTCTTGCCAGAAATTCCCAAGGAAGTTCTCTGGTTCATCTTGCACCTAAAAATGAGAGGGAAAGGGGATGGACTTAAAAAGTACAAGGTTGCAGGACATTTGGGACAAAAGGGTGGGCATAGTATCAGTATGGCCTGGTGTGACTACATTCAAGTAAATTCTCCACAATGGTGACAACAGAGCAGATAAAATTCCAATCATACCTTTTCTTCAAAGGAAAACACAAAACCAATTTTCTCTGCTCCATGTTGTTTCTTGTGGTCAGAGATCAAGGTGGGCCCATAAAGGGAACAGAAACACAGCAAAACAAGACTTGCTGATCTGGACTCAACCTTCCTACATATTAGAATATTCTGGAGGACTTTTAAATAATACTGACATCCCAGCCCCAGTAATTCTAATTTATCTTGACTCTGAGTAGGGACCAAGAATTGCTCATTTTTGAAAGCTTTCTCACCTGCTCTAAACCCTACCCTCTGGGCCCATCCAGGAGAAGTTGCTTGTGGGAGACGTGTACTTTTTTCTGAAGTGGTCACCAAACACAGGACTCTGCCAAGGGGAGTATGCTATTGAGTTTATGATTTCCGCAGTGCAGATGGTCCAAAGATGCACATTTGGAATCTATCTATACATGATAACACCCCAGGAAAAATTGAGATGTGGGTGAAATTCTCTTGGTTTCTCTAAATTCCTTAACCTTTTGTTTCTAGAGCTTAGAATTTCCCCTTCCCAACTCCCTTCTGGAAATTAGAGCCCTTATTGTGACTCTCTTTTGCTTCCCCTCACTCTCATTATTTACACCTTATTGTGAATTTGCCAATGAATTATATTTAATAATAAAGTAATAGGCAATATGTCCTATTTAAGGAATCATGAGTCCACGCCAAACTTGCTTGATCTCAACCAGGAGTTAAGCCCAGACTCAGCCCCAGAAAATCAGACCAATGATAAGCAGCATCCACAAGCTCTTCCTGTAGATCCCCTCAAGAGTAGTATTTCAGGAGAATCCAAGAATATCAGGTGTAGGAAGGTGGAAAGCTGAGAGTATATCACAAAGGCACAAGGTCTTCTTATCCAACATACATGATTTGCTTTGTGAGTAGGTCGCGTTGTTCTCTAATAATGAATCTACTTCTATCATCAAGGAAATTGACTAAGGCAATATTCTCTCCTGATAGCATCTTCCCTCCTCCCTTCCCCTACGTCATTGGGAAAAGGGCTTCAAGTAAACCATGTGGTTCAGTTTGGAGATTAAAGGGGAGCCTCAGGTGCAATAGGTACTGTTCTCTCAACTTAAGAATGAGGAAAGTACAAATTTCAATAAACAGAAGCCTCACAATGACTAAAGCACTCATGGGCAAGGTCATACCTAAAAGGTGCTAATAGCAGTGTGTAAGCTCTGTGTTTCTTCAAGGACTTCAAGTAAAAAGGGCAATTCTCAGGTTTCTATTATAAAAGCCTCTCTCCTTCCCCAGATTATACTCAGCCGGAAAAGGGGAGGGTTGGGAGGGCACTCAATGTTATCATCATCTAGCATCTCCTGTAGCAGCTGTGACCTGTGTAGACCTATGCACAGCTGTCTGCTCTTTGCAAGCCCTGAGGCCTGAAGTCAGTGGATGTAACAGATTTCCAGCCTGATGATCCCTGGAACTGCCAATGGAACAGATTGTGAAAGGGTAGGACCTCCTCAAAGAGTTCAATAGGAGCGGGATTTACATTCAGATATCTGAACATTTATGTGGGGTGGGGGAAGGCAATGCCCTCATCTGCACTTCCTCTCCAAGCAGAACAAGCATGTCTGGTCTTAGAAACACGGCTATGTAGGTAGAGCCCTCTAGTGTGGACACTGATATGATTTGCCTTTTTCTTTTAAACAGATTTCTGTGTAAACATAATTGGAGGACATGAAGTGAATCCTCATTCGAGACCCTACATGGTACTACTTAAAGGAAAAGAAATCTGTGGTGGGGCTTTGATCGCAAAAGAATGGGTGTTGACTGCAGCTCACTGTGTCCTGTAAGTGCTTGGGTTAAAAAAAAAAAAAATTGTGGAGATAATTCTATTTGGGTGAATATTAATAGAAAAATAAAAAGTAAATCTCACAAAAGCCACAGGAAGCTCACCTTACTTATGTCTCTGGAAACTTGCTTTACCCCAACCAGGTGTTAATCCCAGATTCGGCCCCAGAAAATCAGAACAATGATAAGCAGCATCCACACGCCCTTTCTCTAGGTCCTCTCTAGAGCCACCTGGTCCACATGCTGAAAGGCTTTGCTTCTGGTCTTGATTTCATGACCGTTAGAGTTAGCCAAGTCCTCAGTCCCCTCAGGGGCGTGAGCACAACTGTCCAGTAGAGAAAGTTTGTTTCAAATGCCTCCCTTTTTCACTTGGTGAGCTTCTTTCAAACCTTCAGCCATTTCTTACCCCTTGTTGACCCCACCTTCAAACCTCTTCCAGGCTTGGTCTTTTCTCCATTCCTTAATCAAGCCTCTAAACCTGGGCTGTCCAATATGCTTGCCACTATCCTATTGGTTTTGTCACTTACATGTGGCTATATAATTTAAATTTAAATACAGCTACAAATTCATTTCCTCAGTCACACTAGCCACATTTCACATCCTCAGTAGTCACATGTGACTAGTGGCTACCCTATCGGACAGTGCAGATTTATAGAACACTTCATCATCAAACTATGCTCTACTGAAAGCACTGTTCTAATGTCTTAAGTGAGACTGATATCAGCTAGTGTGATGGGAAAATGGCAGTGTAAATATCTAATTTGGTGTGCTTTATACTAGCTTGTGAATGATAATAGCCTTGATCATTAATACATCAGAGAGCATTTAGATTTTATTAATCAAAATGACCCTTTAGCACAGAGTAAGAGAAGAATCCTGGGTCCTCCTTCAGACCACCATTCCCCAATATACACACACTAAACATCATGCAAATAGGGTCCTCCACTGGACAATCTATTTCTGAAAGGTTTTCCAACAATTTGTTGCTGTCTTCCAGGGATCCCTTCAGTGAGTTACTCTCCAAGCATTGAGTGGCTTTGGCTTCTGTCTCTAAACTACTGAGACCTTTGTTTTCCAGTAATCTACAGCCGGAGTCTCTACCACAGCTAAAGGGGGTTGGGGTAGGGGGTGCAGCACTAAATCCCCAGCAGAAATCCCAAGACTTGGCTTAGCTGCCATGAAATTCTTATTATTTGTTTTCAACAACTAGCTTAGCTTATTATAAATAAGTTGGTGATGGTAGTGATGATGTTGATGATGATGATGGTGAATTCATACACATCTTACTTTTTATTCTTTAAAGTACACATTTTTTCCTGAGCCACAAACAAGTATTTCCACAGCAAGCATATTTATAAATGGGACAGTGAAACTGATTAGCGCATAATATGCTCAGCTCCTGATTAAAAGAATAAACCCAGTTAACAGTGTTGTGTCTGTTTTCAGGAACAAAGAGACCCAGGTCATTCTTGGAGCTCACTCAATCACTAAGCATGAGCCAGAAAAACAGATAATGCACATTAAGAAACAATTTCCTTATCCATGCTATGACAGTGTCACATATGAGGGTGATCTTAAACTTCTAAAGGTACGTACCTTTGATTGTACTTTTTATTGACTTAAAAGTAATAGAACCTCCTATAATCTGGCCAATTACATGGCAACCTTTCTTTGGTGCCCTTATAGCTATAGACTGTAGCTACATAAGGGGCCCCCAAGGGTTGGGCTAGAATTTAAGTAAAAATATGAATATTTTAATGATCTCACCAACTCTTTATGTTTGTCTTCCAACAGCTGGCTAAAAGAGCAACAATTAATAAAAATGTGGCTATCCTTCCTCTCCCTAAAAAGGGGGATGATGTAAAATCAGGAACAGAGTGTCAAGTTGCAGGATGGGGGTTGGTTCAAAATAATAAATTACGTGGGCCTGATACTCTAAGAGAAGTCAATATCACCGTCATAGACAGAAAAACCTGCAATGATGAAAAGCACTATAATGAAAATCCTGTGATTGGATTGAATATGATTTGTGCTGGAAACCTCAAAGGTGGAAAAGACGCTTGCAGGGTAAGTAAAATAAGATCCCACATTTTAGCTGCTGGATTAAGTCATTCAGACAGGAAAAACACAATGTCATGCTTAGTCTTCTCATGGCATTGGCTTCTACAGAGTCCTAGCACTTTTTGAAAAAAGTTTGATAAAACCCCAGTCAAATAAATTAGTATTCTCAACTCAACATGAGTTGTTACCACAAATAACAACTTTACTGCTAGTACATGGGTTAACCTATTACATTTTCTTGATTTCATACCAAAAACCACTGAGAAGCAATGTTTTATTTTCTCATTCTCCATATTAACATATGTAGATTTAAATTTAAAGCTATGTAACAATTAGGAAAGCTGAAGTCAGGGTTTCTCCAGGGCCTTCTATTACTTTTCCCCATCTCAGCACTCCACCAAAATACCTCTGCCATTTAACTAGGCAAATCTGAAATGCCTGTCATTCCCAGGCCTGACTGAGGATCTCAGCCTAGACTCCATAGCTTCCTAGAGCCAAGCTCCATCTCCAGGAAACAACATCGAAGAAGTATGACCCATGCCAGAGAATATATAATCTTCCAGACCAGAGTCCCAAAGAAGGGATGGGACCAAGCCCTGGCTGAGGATATAAGGAAAAGAAACACTTTACAGATTTTTAAGCTCTGAGTACTGGCTTGTCATTTCTCACCTTTTCAAAGACCCTATTGAGCGTCCTCTGAAGAGAAGGAATATGCAGTGTGCATGGTTGGGGGGTTATCAGACATTGAGAGATTCGGGGTCTCTTTCCTTCCCAGGTGCTTATCTAAACATCAGCAGACCCTGAATAGCTGGCCTTCAGGACCAAGGCTAGGCCAATTTCAGAAAAGATGGTGTTTGTCTTCAGCACCCTTCCACTTTTCTCTCCTTTGCCTTCCTCACCCTCTTTTCATCCACCATACTGGGCATCCTGAAACCCAGAACCTGCATGCTTTTGGAACCCTCAGGATGCAACATCCTGAGGCCATGACAGCATCCCAAGATGCCTGTCCCCCTCCCACCAGCCACCCTCTACCATCAAAGCTTAGCAATTCTTTTGCAGTTCTCTCAATGACTGTTGATGAATTAGACCTAATGGACTCCTTCTGAAAATTATAGGCACTATATTAGGCAGGAGATATGTAACTGGCCAGGGAGGACCCCAGCTTCTCACATGGTTCCTTACTTCATACACTCATACACCAATTTTTGCCTGGAAAGTGCAGGTCCATCCATTCCTTCACATTCCTGGAATGGAGTTGGGCCCTCAGAGACCTGCATTTGCAGAGCACTATGAAAAAGCTTGAATGGCCCTCCATTTAGAACCAGCAGTCTTCTGTAAAGCCATCGCAGTGAACTGGCCAATCCAGACTCTAGACCTTGAATATGTTAAAATATGCTGATTCTAGGATTCCATGAGAGAATGCAAGGTCATACATTGGGTGGCACAGTTAGGAAGAATAAAACCGACTTACATACAGCTAACTGAAGCCTCTCTACTATGGAGTCAGTTAGCTCTGAAGTGTAATAACTGATTCCTGGGAGCTTCTACCTAGTATCAGGTGCTCAAAGGATACTTGGGGGAGAAGTTTTTGTCTATTTGAGAAGGTGAAAAGAAAGGTTGTTTTGGTTTTGTTTTGGGGGGAAGATAATTAACTGCTGGAGGAAGTAGCAAACATAGTTTTTATTCTTTGCCTCAAAGTCCCATCTGCATTTGATTATTTTACCCCTTAAGCTATTAAGCATTTTGAGAAAATGACAAATAGGAGGGTTTCCTTTCTAAAGCAGAGAATCAGTCTCAAAATTAGTGGATAATATAAACAATAATACCAGTTTCATTTCAATTTTCACTGGATCCTAAATAAATTAAGCCAATTCAAAAATATTAAAATATTCTCAACATTTTGGTTTTTTAAGCACTAATTTCAATTTAGTGAAGGTTGGTCTTAACTCCACATTAAATGGAATTTCTTCCACTCAGCTATGGTCATGTTTGGTACTCATCCCCACCACCCCTCTTGTTTTCTCCCAGGGAGATTCTGGAAGCCCTCTGATATGTAAGGGTACTTTCAGAGGCATCACTTCCTTTGGCCTTCCAGGAAAATGTGGAACCCCTCAAGGACCTGGCATCTATGTGCTTCTCACAGAGAAATACCTCAACTGGATAAAGAAAACCATGAAAGGGGCAGTTTAGAGCATTGTGGTTCATTTGATTTGCTGTCACTTTTTAATCCTGTCATAAATAAAATCAATTTGCATGACTGTACCTATTTCTCTCCTATAACTTCAGTGGGCAAACATCCACCAGCAAAAGTGAAGCAGAGTAATATAGCGACCTCGTGGATAATGCAAGGGAGAGATTAGGGGACCAGTGTCACCAATGTCATCCATATGTGAAGTGATATGCAAATTTTACTTGATTTATTCACTTCACTGTCTCAATGGGACCCAGTGGGAGTAACACTAAAGTCTGTCTAGTAACAAGTACAGTAAAAGGCTCAGCAATTCTTCAGGAAACAGAAACAGGCAGTCTGGAGCATTTCGGTTAAAAAGAAATGAATTTGTCTTTCAAAAGCCATGGCTCTACATCAACACCTGCTATTCAGATTTATATGAAAAACCTGAGTCTACGGGAGAATAGCCTTACAGTGTTTTCCAACGGCAGGTAAGAAATAGAAATTTAAAGTCTAGGGACTACAAATGAAGCACTTTGACAGCCAAGAAGAATATATAACAAAAGTCAGCCTCCTTTCTCAGTAGTTTGCATTTAAGCCTTGGATTATCCAGGTGATTTCGTGGTTCTCTTTGTCCTTGAGCCTGGGTAGGTCCAATCAACATGATGGTTACAGTGGTTTCCATCCCACAGTAGGGAATGAGTGTTGGATTGTGGCCAGAAAGTTTCCTTTGGAAAAAGCCCCATGAAGTTTATTCAGCATATTGAACTCAGTGGATAGTCATTAGCCCAGTAGCTGCTTCAAGATGTGATCATGTGAACAGATTTCTTTGAGCTCCATCCGTTCCTTTAGAAATATAAATTGTGTGCATGTGTGTGTATGTGTGTGTATGCATACACGCCATACACAAGGTCTGACAATTAAGTTCTCAAACTCATTCTACATACCCCATTGCTGAATATCACCATGGTCACCTTTAAAGTACTCCCCTTGGGAAACTATTCACCAAGACCAGCACCTAGTCCACCCATCAAAGCAGTTTTGGAACCCTTTTTCTGGAATGGCCAGCAGAGCTGTCATTGTTTTACCTTTGATGTCCTGAATGTCATCAAAATGTCTTCTTTTCAATATTTCCTTTATCTTAAAGAAAGGATTCATTTGGGGCCAGATCGGGTGAGGAAGGAGGGTGTTCCAATACAGTTATTTGTTTACGGGCTAAAAACTTCCTCACACGTAGCGCCGTGTGAGCTGGTGCATTGTCTTGATGCAAGAGCCATGAACTGTTAGTGAAAAGTTCAGGTCAGATAACTTTTTTTTTTTTTTTGAGGGCAGTGTCACTAGCCCTCACATGTGGGACCGAACCCGGGCCGCTGGCTTCCGAAGCCAGCGCTTAACCACCGCGCCACTCGGCAGGCCCCCTCAGATAACTTTTTCACACAGCCTTTTCAGCACTTCCAAATAGTAAACTTAGTTCACTGTTTGTCCAGTTGGTACAAATTCATAATGAATAATCCCTCTGATATCAAAAAAGGTTAGTAATATCATTGCAACAAGTTCATGAACTTAATTGTCATACCTGGTATGTGCTCCCTTGACTCCTCAATTTAATCATCCAGGAAAGAAATGAGCTTGTTAAAACTAAAATAAACAAAGATTCACATAATAATAAAATTTTTTTTTAAACAACTAGATAGTATGTTAATACCAAATAGGTGATATAGACTAATGCCAAAAATTCAAACCCAGGTAAAATCATTTCAAAACACTTCCTAAAGAGGTTAGAATTTATGCACATGTGCAAAGAACCAAAGAAAGGAGCAGAAATTCCAGACTAGAAGAAAAGCTCCAACAAAGACACCAAGGGTAGGAAATCAAAAACTTAGCCCAGGGCAGGCCTAACGGTGCATTGGTTAATAGTTGGCTTGGGACATCAGCTCTGAGCAGCAGGGCCCTGGTTCAGATCCCACATATGAAGGCCAGTGACACTGTGCCCTCTAAAGCTAAGGTGGTGAACAACTCCACCTGGAGCTGGGCTGCCTGTGAGTTGCCGGCAATGGCATAGGCTGCAGCCACTGCTTCAGTGGGCTGCTGGGAGCTCCATAAGCAGCCGGCAGCCCAGCTGCCGTGAGCAGCCATCCAATGGCCAACAACCAATCTGCCTCACCCAGCAAGAGCGCAATGATAATACCAACATGGGCCAGTGAAGCGACATCCTCCACAATTAGACTGAAGAACAAAAGGACAGCAACTTCTCTGTTCCCCTCCCCCAATTCCCCAGTAAAATATTTTTTTAAAAAATACTTAGTTTAGGATTAACGTAGAAGATGAATGAAGATTAACATTAAAAAGATAGAACACAGCCAGCTGAGTAGTGCGTTGGTTAAGTGCTGGCTTGGGACGCCAGCAGCCGTGTTTCAGATCCCACATATGAGGGCCAATGACACTGCCCTCTACAGCTAAGATGGTGAACAACAGCTGTGAGTCCCTGGGATGGCATAGCTGCAGCCCCTACTGCAATGGGCTGCCATAGGCTACAGTGAGTGGCCAGCAGCCAGCGTGAGCGGCTGGCAGCCTGTGTGAGCTGCCAAGAGCCACTGTGAGCAGCCGTCCAGAGGCTGGAGACCAATCTGCCTCACCCAGGACGAACACAATGACAATACCAACATGGGCCAGTGAAGCAACATCCTTCACAACTAGACTGAAGAACAAAAGGACAACAACTTGTCTGTTCCCCTTCCCCGGTTCCCCAACGCTGTTCCCCTTCCCCAATAAAATCTTACAAAAAAAAAAAAAAAACAATGGACTGATCAAGCTGGAAGAAAGCTTAGCAGTTATTAAGTCCAAATTCCTAATTTTGCAAATGTTGTGACACACCCAAGGTCACTTATGGCAGAGCCAAGGCAAGAACAGTTCCCCTAACTTCACCTTCTGGGCTGAAGACCCCAAGGTTTAGGAATTAGGGAGTCATTCAGAGTTTGTGAGCAGGAAACTGAGAGGATCAGCACAATGCTTTCAGAAATTTAACCTAACAGTGGTGTGGGGACCCATGAAGAATAAAGACAGGAAAACCAGTTAGAAAGCAATTATAGCAGACTGGTCATCAGGTATACAGGATATGACTAGAGTGGAACAGAAGAAAAGAGAATAAGGGGTAAACTGAGTGAGCAAGGAGCACAATCATCAGGAGACTCCAAGTGATGGGATGACCAGGATAAGGATAAGACTATGAAGAAAGGCAGGGAGTCCTACAGGGGAGCTCCTACAGAGGAAATAATATGCATGCTTAACATACTGTTTAGCATATAGTAGGATTTTTACCAATAGTTGTCAAGTGAATGCATTGTGTTTTTAACGTATTAAGTGTGAGCTAAAAACAGGAAAGGATCTCAAAAAGGACCTATCCAGAGGCAGCCAAAAGTATGAGGCTGGAGCTTGGGAGAAACCTCAAGTGGAAAAGAAGTATTTAAAAATCTTTGCTATAGATTTTATCCTGAGTAGAGCTGTGAAAATGCATCTCTAACAAGGAAGAGAGAGAGAGAGAGAAGAAAAATGAATAGCAGGAGGAAGAAAAAGGAGAGAGAGAAGAATGGATGGTCAAAGACATTGTCTGGGAAGCAATGTGAGGAAGCAGAACAAATAAAGTAACCTGAGAAAGAAGGTCAGGAGAATAGGCATTCACTTCAGAAAAAGGACTTGCTCTTGTTTGATCTTCATAAAAACGCCATGCAGAAGACAAGGCCAATATCATCACTCTCACTTAGCAATGAGGAAACTGAAACTTAGACGGGCTGAGTGAATAGCTGCAATTCCATACACAGGCTATGCCATCAGCTGCAGCAGAAAACACTCGGGTCTGGTCCGGACTCAAAGCCAAGTGCAGCACTCTGCCTCTGTGGCCTGTGGGAAGAAGGAAAGACAGTTCATGTTCCACATCACAGAGGCTGGTGCTGAGGGCTGGGAAGCAACCTAAGGTGGGGCCACGAATCCCATCCCAGAATAAAGGGCTTCCCTGAAACCTGGCTTTCCCACTGAGCCTTTGGTGTTTAGTAAACATCAGTCCGGGCAGTCTCTGGGCACCATCAGTGTGGCTAAGCTTTTGTTTCAGTTTCCCCTTCAGAGCACGTCTCCCTTCTATTAGTTTCCTGTGGCTTTCATGACAAATTACCACAAACTACATGGCTTCAAACAACAGAAATTTATTCTCTCACAGTTCTGGTGACCAAAAGTCCAAAACCAAGGCATCAACAGGGCTGGCTCCCCCTGGAGGCTCCAGGAGGTATTCCACTCCTTGCCTCTTCTAGCTTCTGGCAGCTGTTGGCGGTCCTTGATTTGTGGCCACATCACTCCAGGCTCTGCCTCTGGGGTCACATTGCCTCCCCTTCAGTGTGTCTGTTCTCTGTGTGTCTCATATAAGGACGCTTGTCATTGGTTTTTGAGCCCATCTGGATTATCTAGGATCATCTCATTTCAAGATCCTAACTTAATTACATTTGCAACGACCCTTTTTCCAAATAAGGTCACATTCACAGGTTCCAGGGATTTGACGTGGATATATCTTTTGGGAGACCATTTTTTAGACCACCACACCCTTCATACCCCATACTGTTATTGGTTCTATCTTGCCCAGCCCACCAACACCCAGGAATTGCTGTGCTCCTGCCACCTACCTCATCCCTCTTCTGATTCTCCCCCAAACGTCATCCCCTTGGCACCTAGATTTCAAGAAACTTTTCAAGTAAACTGATGCAGCTTAATGGAAAAAGACCCAAAAATCTCTCCTACAAAGCATACATGAGCCTTATTTACAGACTTCTGGACACAGAGGGAGACTTCTTTCTGTGATCTAATGGATCATTTCTCAAAGAACACTCTGTTGAGCAAGTTCTCTATGAGGTTAATAGGAATTAAAAATAAAAGAGTGCTTAATGTTCATATTAATTTGAGTGTTTCAAGTTAAGAAAATTAAAGAGGAATCCTTATTTCAAGACAGTTATATGCACTATAACTGCACTATTTGGGAGAAGGGGATATAATAGGCAGCATTTCTGAAATTTATTTGACCAGAGTCTGTTTAACTTGAGCATCTCAAGCAGCTAGAGTTCCTTGAAAAATACTTTGCAAAACCTATCCTAACAGTGACTTTAATGGTCAAAACTTCATGTCAAAATAGACAAAGCTGACTCCACAAAAGAAGACTAGAACTGGGAGGGTGGGGGCACAGAAATAATCTTGTGCTCTGATACAAGATTCTCAGCAGCCAGGAGTGCATATACACTATTCTATTCCTAAAGGGGACTTATCTTAGACACTGGGGCTTTTTCTGTCTTCCCATATCATTCCCAATGCTCTTTTTCATACACACACACACACACACACACACACACACACACGCCCAAAGGGGACATGGGATTGGCCCTGAGCATGTCAGTGCATAAAAATGTTTAGATTCGTAGATACAATGCAGCCCCCTATTTTTTTACAAATGAAGAAAAAATTTAGGAATATCAAATACCTTGTTCAAGGTTACACAGCTGATTAATGGCAGAGCCAGAACTAGAACCCAATTCAATGCTTTACCCACTTGGACCACACTCCAAACCCAGGGCAAAGGAGAATCTTTTTCTATTGAAGGCCACTGTCCATTATTTTTAAAAATTAAAAAAATTTAAATTAAAACAATATAAATGAAAAAACAATTTAATTATGATATAGATATTTAATGCTTCTAAATGAAACCTGAGAAAGAAAAGTCTATTCAATTAATATAATAGGTGATAAATATGTTTTCATTCTTTATTACAATGTGTTAAGATGATGAGGAAGGAAGAAAAGAAAATGGGAAAAGAAATAACAGAGAGAAAAAAATCCCAAATCTTTTCCAAAGCAGGCTTTGAAAAATACCTTGACTTAAAAAATGAATAGATAGTTACTTCCAGAAATTGTTAGGAAAATGGCATTTGGATTAGAAACAAAGACATTCTTGAAATTCTTTTCTCATATCAGTGACAATCTTAACTTACTAGATAGTGAAAAATGTCATCTCAGACAAAAGTCCTCTTTCAGGATGCACATCACCAAGTTCCAAGCTCTAAAACTGTCATTGAAAGCATTCAAAGTTTTGTTTTCTTTGTGCAGCTACAATCATAAATGAGACCACGTATTTAGGCATGCTCTGTGGACCGATAAAACCAAGTTACAGGCCAGATCTCACTTACAGTTTGGCAAGTTAGCTACTCCTGTTTCAAAGTTTAGAAATTATAATTCTTACAATTGAGGGTGTGGAGATGAGGACAATCATAAGTTATCTTTTCTCTGTAGCCAGGTGGGTGAGACCACTTAACTGAAATCTTCCTCCAGAGCGTCATGACTGTGGTTAACAGGGTGAGGCTTAGTAAAGTTGTGACCATAATTTAGAATATCTTTTCTCCAATTTTTTTTTATCACAACCTACAGTCAAAACTACATTTTATGCAGTGGCCCCATGAACAAGCATGTATATGTACTGATAACTATAACAAAAGCTTCATAAAATAGTACCTACTTTGTCATTTTTTCCATTCTATATAGTTCTATCTCATTTTTTTAATGCTGATCTTGACTCATCCCATCCATGATCTAATGGGTCAGAGCACCTCAGACTGAAAGACCAGACCTCAGTTACCAGTTTGTATGCCAAAACAGCCTTGACCCATAATGGAAACAACAGTGACTCACAGTGAAAACATATGGAAGTTAAATATTTTAGCAGTCCCATGCCATATGGCAGTGCTTCCTGAAGTGTGTTCATAGAACAAATACCTGAAGATGATCCTATATAAAAGATTTCCCCAAGGCATTTGGGAAACACTGAATTCTATAACCTCCTCTTGGAGATTTACAGTACACATATCATGGCAAAGGTTTTGAGATGTCCTTAGGAAAGAAAAACTGTTCTGTGTAACACAGAATTTTCAAATTTACCTGACCACATGAGAATGTTTGTATAACAACTGTCCTGCTAAACACTTTGGGGAAATATTGTAGTATATAGAAGAAACTGTGTTAGAGATGAAAATTAGTGCCTAAAAATTCAAAAGTAACTACATCTTCTCTAATCATAAACATTTTAAGAGAAGGAGAAAAGGTTAAATGTTCTCTTTGGAATTATGTCTAATATCAATGAAAAAAAGAATTTATAAAGCATTAACACTAAAGAACTTACAGCTTGTTTAGACCAGAGAAACAAGGAAATGTACCTGATAAGTTCATCCTTTATTCCAAGCATCAGCAAATTGATTCAACTGTCTATCAGATGCCTCCACCTAGCTAAAGGACCTACCTAGCGGCTGGAATTGTAATTTTGTAAAGAGTTAGGTTTTAAGGCTTGATTTAAAATATTTCTCTAAATTAAAATGTCCAGTCAATTGCATTACTTATGACTAAAATATGCAAAGGATTAATTCATGCTCCTCCTACACATATGCCTGCCCACTGATGTGGCTCTATCAAGAATTGTCTGTATTTTTTATTTACCAAATTACACAGTACAACAGCTGAAGGATGTAAAGGTCATTCTGAGGCTAACCAGAGGTCCAGCCAGGATAACCAGCAGAAGCAGGAAGACTCTGTTGAGGGGGTTGTGTTGTTGCCAAATAACATTCTCAGAATCTCCCAAGAGGGTCCTGGTATCATCACCACCTACCATTGGATATATTTTGTTCTTGTCTGTCTCCTCCCACAAAAGTGTAGGCTCCATGAGGGCAAGGATATTATTGTCTGTCAAATGCATCTGTGTATCCCCAGCACCCCCAAAAGTACCTGGCACATAGTAGAAGCTTAATAAACAAATTCCAGGGCTTGACCAGGAGACAAGGCTGAGTGGTGAGAAGATAGGATATGTAGGCTGAATTCCACAAGGGATCGGATGCTTGTGTTCTGTCCCTTCATCAATCACCACTTCCGTCTCCCTTTTTCCCAGGACTGGGTAGAAGACACCGACTCACCCCTAGGCCCCCTTTAACACTCCAGATTACACGCAAGAGGATTTAAGAACCTTGAGGATGAGGCCTGTGTCTTGTTCCGCATTATAGGGTCTTGCTTTCAAGAAGTACCCAATAAAAGTTTGTAGGACTATGCTGAGAAATAACAGCAGCTTGCCTTGAAAGGGCAGAAGCTCAACAGACCCTCATGTTCTTCAGCTGCCTTCCCATGATGTAGAACAAAGTCTCAGGTTTTCATATTTCTTCATCTCCCATGCATCCCAACGCTGCTGGTTCTTCTTCAAAATAAGGTAAGGTAAGTTATGATGCTAACTATAGAGTTCAAAAACACAGTTCAAAGCTGTCTTTGATCAACCCCTGTGCTATACACCTGAAGCTGAAGCTGAATAATATTGAATGTCAACTATAATTAAAATAAATATAGTCACAGGATGCAGAGTACAGTGTAGGGAATAGAGTCAATGGAACTGTAACAGCTATATACGATATCAGAGGGATAATAGGTTGGGGGAGGGGAGTTATCACTTTGTGAGGGGGGAAATGTCTATTACATTGTTTTGTACACCTGAAACTAATAGAAAAAACTGTCCATGATCATCACTGTATCGTCCACACACGTATGCCAGAAGGAGAAGATATGATAATTATAAGGGATGAACAATCTTAGTCCAATTTAGGAACACTCATCTACATACTCCCTGTGGTGGGTGTAGGCCTCTTTCCTCAAGTGAAATACATACTTCAAAGAACCAAAAGGAAAACATCTTTCATTCTGGGCTTTTATAGCAAAGCAGCTCACTTTGCTATAGGTATATGGCATTTTACTCACCCATTTCCTTACCAAAAAATCCACCTGACCTGGCCAGAGCAGGACAAGCCCACACAGTCACATCATTCTTAGGAGTACCCTGGCCAGTTGCAATCGCCTTTGTTTTAGGTAGCCAGGTTAGGGAACAAATCTGTAATCATGACCAAAACAATATAGAATTATGGCAGTTTCTGATTTATTATGAATGTACTTTAAACTGATTCTAAGGAGAAGACTCTGTTCACATACATCTTTTAGTCCATAGCTGGGGTTAGGATGCTAGAGGATTACATTAGTTCTAGGGAAGTTTATCCCAAGGCAACAAAGGATTAAATATAGAAATAGGCTTAGGTGCAATGAACCTATGAATTTAAGTGGACTATGATTATGGTCCAGAATAGACAGGCTGTTATCAAGTTTCGTCATCAAAGCAATGCCGAGAAAGAAGAGACATGCAAAAAAAAAACAAAAACTGCACATGTTAAATTAACTTTCAAGTCGCAGAAGTTTTTACAAAAAGAAACTCTCAGCAACTGAAATCCCTATGGATTCAGCAGGTACAGAAAGATGTGTCTGCATCCAATGCTTTATCATAAATTATTCTCACAAGATTCTAGAAGATCAGAATGAAGGTGACTCCCAAAGGAGATGTTTACCTGTGAGTTTGTGCTTGGGGTCTGGATGCTCTGCCCAGTATTTATGTCCAAGATGTGTAAGTGTCCATCCTGCATTCCTCCTCCAACAGCAAGGATGCCAGACTGCCAGGGACACCAATCCATGGCCTTTAAAGTTCCAAATAATCACAGAGACAGGTCAGCCTTAGAATGTGATGCACTCAGGTAAGCCGAAATTGCAGAGGTCTGCACCCATGGCATGTCCTGCACCTCTGATCCAAAGCCAGGAACAACTGCACTCTCCAGAGATTACTTCTCGGAAACTAGAAATCACCTATGAGGTGTCATCCTCAGATTTTGCTAGCAATTGTTAATATTTTCAACATAGAAAAATCACACAACAGTATGTTTGGAAAACTACATTAACACACTTTATGAGGTAAAAATCTGCTGCTGGAGTGGTTCACATATGCCGTAGAATCTGGTTATGAAATGCAGCCTTTCTCTGGTTTGTCTACCTATGTCTTTAGGTTCTAGATCAGAGAGGAGAGTAGAAGACAAAAGGGAGTTATGCATGATTGCTCACAACTCAAAAGAGTTCATGCATTATAATTCCTAATACATTTCAGAAAATAAAAATGGCCTTTTTAAATTTATTTATAAATTATTATAGTTAATTCTGAAAAACAAGATTTAGTATGGCACATTTATATTGATAATTAAAATGACTAGTAACAATAATTTTAAATAACATTTTGACACGTATTTTAGTTATATTTATATATCCTTATCAATCATTCTGGTAACTATTCTCATTTTTGCATATTATCATCTATATGTACAAGTATTTTATAAAGTATCTAACATAATATATGTACTAGTTTATTTTTCTGTTGTCTTTACTTATATAAAAATTTTCCATGTTTAACATATTTTTCATAATTATAATTTTTAATAATCTCATAATATTCCATCATTTTATTATACCCTAATAAATTTTTATTCTAATGCTGTACTCAGGCTGCTTTATAAATTTTATTTGGTTTGTTTTGCATTGGGTTAGGTTGAGTTTTTTGGAGAGGAGTAGTTTTTTGTTTTTTTGTTTTATGTTTTGTTTTTTCATCTTTTGTTTCATGTTTTGTTGTTTGCTTTTTTAAAGGATACTATAATAAATATATTTTGGCACATGTCTTTTGTTTCAGGCAAATGATTGTTTAAGTAAATTGCAAGCTTCAGAAGTTTTCCCTATAGTTGTAACTTTTTACAACATCCACATCAAATGAGTACACTAATTTCATCCTGAGTTAAAGATGCTTGGAGTTGAACTTTAAATCTCCAATCCTACATGTCCTTCTAGAACTTTTGCCCACTTCCCCATATCAATAGGTAGAAACTCATTTCCCTCCCTTTGAATCTGGGCTATGAGAGAACATCTGTGACACCAAAGGGAAAAAAGTATGGATTTTTTTTTTTTACTAGAAATAAGAATTTTAAATGCAGAGAAATAAGAAATTATTATGCAGAGCATGGTAGAGTGTAGTTTATTCTATAGCACCCTTCCTCCTTCTTCTAGCAACAGGTTTGCTTTCTTGGGTGTGAGCTCATGACCCAGACCTGGTCAGTCAGTGTGCCCATCTCTCTGGCAGCAATTTTCAATCGACAGATGAGCATGTGACCAAAGCCAGACCAGAGTCCTGCCTGGGACTTTTTTACCAGAGTTAAAAGGAACGATGGATTCTTCTCCAACTTTCCTCTGAGAGAATCTGAATCTGAAGCTGCCAAGAGCCATCTTGCCCACAAAAAGGAGTCTGAATGATAGATGAAACTAAACAGAGACAAGCAGAGGCAAGAGCCAAAGAGATAGGCCTCTAATGACATTATTTATAGTGCTAGATCCAGCCAATATTTGAAACAGCTGTATGTACCCAGGACTCCTCAGTCACATGAGAAAATACATTTACATTTTGCTTATATTCAAAACTTGACTTGGTTTCTGTTACTTACAACCAAAAACTATAACACATGTGGAGTATAAATAGAGTTGTCTTTCAGGGGAGGGATGGCAAAATCCAAAACAAATTCTAGAGGAAGTAAATCTCAAAGTATTGGTTTAAAGGCTTTTTTTCATGTGTGTAGGATACCCAGTGGTCTCTGAGATAAGAGACACTTAGAAAACTATCAGATTTCTTACCTTGACTGCTGTAGGTTGGGGTATGACTTTTACTGGTTGACCGTGTGCACGCACACCTGGATCATGGGGCCATAGAGTCAGCAGTCCGTCACTACAGCCACTGGAAAGCAGCCTGCCGTTGGGCGACCACTTCAGAGCACAGACAGCTTGCTTGTGGTGAAGTGTTCCAACATGATGCTGGGCTACCCGAACATCATGATGATAAACATGGCCCAGTCTTGACCCACTGCAAAGGGGCAGAATTATGACAGAAAACTTGAGCGCTGTTGCTACTTGAGCCCTTGAAAACATGAAGGAAAGCATTGTTTGAACTATTGAAAGACACCTTAGGACAGATTCAAAACCAGGTAGACATTACTTGGGTTAATAAAGATGGGGTATTCTATCTGGGTGATTCTTTTCACCAATGAAATAGATTTGTCTGGCAGAGTTTCAAATCTGAATACCGAGAAGACACCCTTTGATAGAGTTCTCTAATGGCTTGAATATGATTCAGGCAACCATGGAAAACATAGATTTACAAGGTTACCAGAGTTTCCCAGGTTTATGTACTGGACCTAGGCAATATTACTTTTCTGGAATTCAGAATATTTCACATTATCTTATCTCAATGAAATGGTTTTAGTATATATTAATACACTATATACATAGTATAGTAAAATAGTGTGTGTAGATAGATAGATAGATATTAGTAGCATTAGCAAAACTAATAGTGAATCTATAAATTAATAGAAAAATGAAACAAATTTCTATGTTTAACATTTTACTATAGCATATATGTTAGTTTTGCTAATGCTACTAGTATCTAAAAAGAGTAAAAAACTCCCCGAATGTCACAGCCAACTGCAATATGATTAAAAATCAGTGGATAATGTCTCTACTCACTCTCAGTGATTTGGATCCAAATTGATATCACTATCAAAAATAATTAACTCTTTCTGGACCAAAGTAATTTTCCTCCAAAGAGCAAATAAGTAACTGCCTATAATTTTTTTCTGAAATTTCTCAAAGTCCAGAATCATATTTTTAAAAACTATTCAGGCACAACATTGAATAGCATTCTGATGAGCAATATGGGTTCTGCAGCCAGACCACCTCGGTTCAAAGCCAAATTCTTCCCTTTATACTCACCACGTGACCTCAGGCTAGTATCTCAGTTTACTCATCAGGAAAAAAAGGGGAGGAGGATAAAAAGCCACTTTACAGTGTTATTGCAGGGATTACTACAGACATAAAGAGTATAGCACTGTGCCTGGCACTGAAATGTTAACTGCTATTATTACAAGAAAGGATCTGTTCATATTTCTCATGGATAATGAAACTAAACTTAAACAATGCAGATTGTAAAAGGAACACGAGATAGAATTGACCTGATTGCAAACACTTTTCAGGGTAAATATTAGGCCTTTATAGGGCATTTTGCTTAAGTGGTTTTAAGGTTAGCCTATGATCACAAGGTACCAATATTTCAAATTTACATCTCAGCTACTTAAAGAAATTGTAAAAGGCTTTGGAATTTATTTAATTTAAATCTACCTTAAGAAATACAGTATGAAAATGAATGGCTATTATTAAAAGCAATATATATTTAGACCAATTATGTAGGATCACAAGGACAAGTCACCTAATTTTTCTAGTTAAAAAGAAGCAGTTAGACTAAATCAGTAGTTCTCAAAAGTGATGTCACATCAGCATCATTTGGGAAATTAGAAAGGTAAATTATCAGTACACCTTCAGACCTACTGAATCAGAAATTCCTGGAATGAGGGCAGCAGTCTGGTGATTCTGATGCATGCTTAAGTTTGAGGATCACGGACCTCGCCAATCTATGAGGTTCCTTCCACCTCTAACCTCTGGGGGTCTGTGCCCCAGAAAGCTTCACATATTCCAAATTATTGATACCAATAGCAATGAAGACTTGACTTCAACAAAACATCTCTCTTGTAGGTATTACTTAGTATCTTTTTGCTTAAACAGGGCTATATATTTTATCTGAACAATTTAGTGAAGCCTGAAATGAAGCTCACATTCCAGTACTCGCACATGCTGCATATACATAGCCACCATGGTAAGTGTGTGGTCCCTGGACCACTTACATCACCAGAAGATTTAAACACCTGAAAGGGTATGATCATATCTGATACTAACTAATGTCCTGTTCTGTTTTATTTTGTCTTTGGTTTTAAATTTTATAGTTCTATTCACTCAGCTTCCATAATCAATTGGTGATAGAAATATAATTGGTTCCAATAAGATGCTTCTTACCTGCTGAGTATACAGTGATTCCAGCTCAGAGCCCCAACTACTGACAAATGACCAACCATATTTCTCAGCTGCTTTTTAGTTACCACATCCCATAACTGAAAAAAATGAACAAGCAGAGGTATATAGCATTGACATTTTCACAGCCCGCTGTCTTCTCAGAGGTCTGATAGCTTATGTTGATATAGCCAGTCCTTGTGCTAAGTGAAAGCTCAACAACTTTAACCCTAGTCAGCAGTTCTCAATGTTGTCTGCATATTAGGATTACCTAGGGAGAGCGCTATGGATGCTAACAATGGTGATTGAATGCTGGGAGTAGAGCCTGGGCATATGGCATTTGTTTTAAAGTTCATCAGGTGAATTCAACGGGTAGCCAAGGGTAGAGAATCACTATCACATGACTAGCTCCTTCTAATTTGTGGGAATTCCAAACCTGGAAATGCATATACAGTTACAAACAAATAAAACTTGAGTGCCTAGACACTTCCTAGAGACAGGAATTTCCTTTACTGCTAAGAAACTTCTTTCCCACCAGCTACAAATGATATTCTGACCCATATGAAGAATGAGACTTTTGGTATAAGTAGAAATCATGGCATAGCCTTCATAACATCCAGTATCATTGCAGAGATGAGAAAGTAATGTGAGACATCTGTGACTCTCCGAAATCATCAAACATGTGAGCAATATTGTTTCCGTTATTGCTAATAAACAATAGTAATAATGTGCATGAAAAATTAAATAGATTGATGGAAACTTGGTAAATCCCCAATTCAGAGAGCCTATCAGAAAAAATTGACTCATTTTAAATAACTCTACTTCCGATCATCGTTCAAGGTGAGATAGGAGAATGGGAGGTTGTCTTCTCCTTAAAGTCCTAAAACTAGGGATTCTACAAGCCCAAATTTAGTTTGAGAGAAAAGACTAAAAAAAAAAAAATGGGCAAAGAAGAAAGAGAAAAAAATGACAGAAAGATTGTGTGGAAAAACTAAGCAGAGTATCCCTAAGTCCTCATTAAATGTCATTCAGAAAAAAACCAGAATAGTATATATCCTCTTAATCACCATAGCTTCCAAGTACCACAACTAATGTAGTTTCTTTATTTTGTATCAACCTGTTATTAAAAGTCAATTTTATTATCTAACAATTACACAGAGCACATTATGAGAAAGAAAAAGTTGTCCAGTACTTGTACTTCTCCTTCGCTGGTGCCAACTGCCAGGCAGTTTCCCTCTTTTATCCAGCACACAGAAGATATATAGTTACAAGTGAGACTTAAGTCTATATTTTCAATCCCATTGTGGTTTTCCCCATTCCAGATGTATACAGAAGATCCAAGGGCTACAGCAACAAGATTATGAGAATTCCAGTCTAGGATATTCAGATCTATAAGAAATGAATTTCAAATCAGGGTGATTATATAGCCAAGTAAAAATAGTTTCAAAAAAACAACATTATTTATAGGTAGAGGTCAGTTGGAAAACAGAATCATGGATCCAAGCAGATCATTAGAAGTTCAAATATGAAAAAGTCTTTCTGGAAAACTCCAAAGATCACTGAACTACTTATAGTCCTTAAAGCTCCTTATATCCCCCCCAATTCATTATTTATATTCCATATTCGCAAGTTGGTAACAGTTCCATGTGCATTAGTCCTGTCTTCCCAGCTAGATCACAAGCTAGACATATGACAAAACCCAACAGGGTGTTTCACAGATTGGGTTTATTCATGTTTAAAATATATGCATAAGAGTAGGCCACCATTTGTACAGTTCATTCTAATACAGTAAAACAAAGTGTATATTTTTGTGTGTGCCCTACCAACAACAACAATACCCATTCCTGAACATGAGATCTGCACAAGGAAAACCCAACTATATTTACCATATTTGGATGCTATACCAGTTGGACATAAGGCAAAGGCCCATCTGGTTCTTCCAGAATCAAATTTCAAGTTTATGCCAGAGCACAGGATATATTTTGTCATCTCAACTTTTCAATTCATGAGATAAACAATAACTTACAGTAGTCATTTCGAAGACCAGTAAGATGAATCTTCACCTCTGGTTCGAGTATAGAATAGTTTATATCACTGAACTTTTTAACATGGAAGGATTCATCTCTGACTCCATCTCTGCAACCTACAAGAAGCAAACAGTTCTATACATCTCTATGATCCTGGAAACATAATATTTATCCTCGAAGGTAATAAGAAACAATGAAGTGAAAAAGAAAGTGGCCATCATGATAAAAATGAATTACAAATTGCAGCAGGAGGAAAGAAAACAAAAAAGGCTTAATTTAAATAATATTTTAAAAATATTCAATGGCATTGTCTAATAAAAGCACATGCATGCCAGATCTAAGTGTAATGACTGATCTTGTAGGGAGAACACAGAGATACCACATTATGCTTTGAATACTTGTATGTCTTCTGTCACTTGAGATTTTAAAACCAAAGAAAATTTTGTATATCCATATGTCTATCAGATGAACAATTACCTGGTCGACCTAAGCTCTAGTCTGAGTCTTTGTCAATAAATATTTGTTGACTCATTGACTTTGGATCTTTTTCTCACTGTTTCTGTAACCAGAGCACCTAGGGTTAATTTTGGCTAGTTTTACCCATGACTATCTGAAGTCAGGCTCATATCTTGTGCTCAGTTTTAATTCTCATCTAAAGACCCCACTAAGTCTAAACCACAGGCCACTATCCTTTCATCTCTCTAACCACTTGGCTTGTGATCAAACTGAGAATGACGTTCAACAGGAACTGAGCCCACCCAGGTAACTGTGGTCTCTATGACCACATGGCTTCTGATCAAAGTGTGAGACCTTCCCAATGCAATACCAAGAAGCCCGATTGTTCATAACCTCAGTGTTAGCTAAGAAAACCTGCAGTTGTGGGCAGAACTGCAAGGTTATGAGAAGGTCCCAAACACTTCCAATAAAGGTTTTCAAAAAAACCAAGTACAAACTTCCAGTTATAAGATTAAAAGTCATAAGGATGTAATATACAGCATGGTGACTATAGTTAATAGCACTGTATTGCATATTTGAAACTTGCTAAGAGAGTAGATTGTAAAAGTTCTCATTAATACACCCAAAAATGAAATACTTTGGTATAAATCTAATAAAATATGTACAATATCTGTATAAGGAAAACTATGCAACTCTAAGAAATCAAAGAAAATCTAAATAAATTGAGAGATGTTCCATGTGCATGAATAAAAAGATTCAATATTATTAAAATATCCATTCTTCCCAACTTGATTTGTAGATTCAGTGTAATCCCAGTAAGTAATTTTGTGGATATTGATAAACTGATTCTAAAGTTTATATGTAGGGGGCGAAAGTCCCAGAATAGTCAACACAATATTGAAGGAGAAAAACCAAGCTGAAGGACTAATACTATTTGACTGTAAGACTTACTAAAAACTGTAGTTATCAAGACAGTGTGGTATTGGCAAAGAATAGACAAATAGATCAATGGAACCAAACAAAGAGCCCAGAAATAGACCCATAAATACAGTCAGCCAATCTTTGACAAAGGAACAAAGGCAAAGCAATGGAGAAAATTTGATCTTTTCAACAAATGGTGCAGAAACAACTGAACATCCACGTAAAAAACAAAAATGAATCTAGACACAGACCTTATATCCTTCTCAGAAATCAACTCAAAATGAATTATGGACTAGAAGTAAAACACAAAACTATAAAACTCCTAAAAAATAACATAAGGAGAAAAATCTAGATGACCGTGGGTTTGGCAATAACTTTTTAGATAGAAAAGTCACAATCCATGAAATAAATCACTGATAAGCTGGACTTCATTAAAATTAGGAACTTCGGCTATGCAAGAGACAATGTCAAGAGAATGAGAAGATAAGCCACAGACTGGGAAAAAATATTTGCAGAAGACGTACGTGATATAGGACTGTTATCTAAAATATAAGAAAAACTCTTAAAAACTGAACAATATGAAAACAAACAACCTGATTAAAAATAGGCTAAAGATCTAGACAATTCACTAAAGATAATATCCAGCTGGAAAATAGCATATGAAAAGATGCTCAACATCATATGTCATTAGGAAATTGCAAATTAAAACAATGAGACATCACTACACGTTTGTTAGAATGGCCTAAATCAGAAACACTAACAACACCAACTGCTGGCAAAGATGTGGAACAACAGGAATTCTCACTCATTGCTGGTGGGAATGCAAAACAGTACGGCCACTTCGGAAGACATTTTGGTGGTTTCATACAAAACTAAATATGCTCTTATCATACAATCCAGGAATTGTACTTCTTGGTATTTACCCTAATGCACTGAAAACTTACGCCCACACAAAAACCTGCACACAGATATTTATAATAGTTTTATTCATAATTGCCAAAACTTAGAAGCAATAAAGATGTCCTTGAATGAATAAACCATGGTACAACTAGACAATGGAATGTTATTCAGCACTAAAAAGAGATTAGCTATCAAGCCATGAAAAGACATGGAGGAAATTCAAATACATATTACTAAGTGAAAGACGCCAACCTTCAAAGTTACATGCTATATGATTTCAACTATATGACATTCTAGAAAAAACAAAACTATAGAGAGAGTGAAAAGTTTGCCAGGGGTCAAAGGAGGAGGGAGGGATAAATGAGTGAAGTACAAAGGATTTTAGAGTAGTGAAAGTATAATGGTGGATACCTGTCATTATATATTTGTCAAAATCCATAGAATGTACAACACCAACACAGAATTCTAATGTAAACCATGGACTTTGGGTAATAATGACGTATCAATATAGGATCATTGATTGTAACTAATATGGGATGTTGATAGTGGGGGAGGTTGTGCATGGTGTTGGGGCAGGGGGTGTATGAGAGCTGTCTGTACTTGCCCCTCAATTTTGCTATGAACCCAAACTCCTCTAAAAAATAGGATAGATAGATGATAGATAGGTGATAGATAGATGATAATAGAGATAGATAGATAGATAGATAGATAGATAGATAGATAGATAGATAGATAGATAGACAGACAGACAGACATATCTCCTAGGATATCAGGATAATATTAGGTAAAGTCCCTCTGCCTTTATAGGACATATAATTTTTATCCTATGTCAAATATTCAGCATCTTACAGAAACTTGTTACTGATCAGATCACAAGAAGATGGGAGAGCTAAGGGAAGACATATCCCCAAATATTTTATTTTGCTTTTAAGGAAACATAATTCTAAGGAAAGAAAGGATGTTTCACTCATTCATCCCAACTGTACCCCAAAGAGTATCCAAAAGGCCTGAAATTTTTCATGTCCATTTTTATGCATCTAACTCTGTTTGTTATCTATCCCCTTTTTATTACTGAGAAATAGAGGCATGAAAAGTACATATGCACAGGGATGGCCAGATGGCTTAGGTGGTTAGAGCTCAGACTCATAATACCAAGGTTGCCAGTTTGATTACCAAATAGGCCAGTGAGCTGCGCCCTCCACAACTAGATTGAAAACGACTTCACTGGGCCGGCGAGTGGCACGTTGGTTAAGAGCTGGGTTGGGATGCCAGTGGCCCCGGTTCGGACCTCTACATGTAGAGGACCAGTGACACTGTCCTCTACAGCTAAGATGGTAAATGACAGCTCCACCTGGAACTGGGCTGCGCAAGTCCTGGAGATGGTGTAGGCTGCAGCCCCTGCTGCAGTGGGCTGCCATAGGCTACAGTGAGTGGCCGGCAGCCAGCGTGAGCAGCCAGCAGCCAGAGTGAGCTGCCAATAGCAGCGGTGAGCGGCCGTCCAGAGGCCGGCGACCGATCTGCCTCATCTGGGAAGAGAGCAATGATAATACCAACATGGGCCAGTGAAGCAATATCCTCCACAACTAGACTGAAGAACTAAAGGACAGCAACTTGTCTGTTCCCCTTCCCCAATTCCCCAACACTGTTCACCTCCCCCAATTCCCCAATAAAATCTTCAAAAAAAAAAAAAAAAGAAAAGAAAAGAAAACGACTTTACATGGAGCTGATGGGTCCTGGAAAAACACACTGTTCCCCCAATAAAGTTTAAAAAAAAAAAGTAAGTTGCCTCCTTAGCACAGTAGGCAACACGTTAGTCTCATAAAAAAAAAAAAAGTACACATGCACAAAGTTCTAGATGGCAAAATATGTATTTATGTATTATCTGTGTAATTTTTTTTTTTTTAGATTTTATTGGGGAATTGGGCGAGAGGAACAGCGTTGGAGAATCGGGGAAGGGGAACAGACAAGTTGCTGTCTTTTTGTTCTTCAGTCTAGTTGCGAAGGATGTTGCTTCACTTGCCCATGTTGGTATCGTCATTGCGCTCTTCCTGGATGACGCAGATCAGTCGCCAGCCTCTGGATGTTGCTCACCGCGACTATTGGCAGCTCACACTGGCTGCCGGCCACTCACTGTAGCCTATGGCAGCCCACTGCAGCAGGGGCTGCAGCCTACACCATCGCCGAGGCTCGCACAGCCCAGCTCCAGGTGGAGCTATTGTTAGCTGTAGAGGGCAGTGTCACTGGCCCTCATATTTGGGATCAGAACCGGGGCTGCTGGCATCCCAAAACCAGCTATTAACCAATGCACCACTCATCCGGCCCAATCTGTGTAATTTTTAAAAGTAAATTTCTAAAAACATTTTTAAATAAAAATTAGGATAGTACATGAAAACAGAAGTATACTTTAGCATTGAGGATTTCTCTTCCTTGTTCACATTTATATTTGGACCCACCCAAAGCTCTCCCTGGATGTGCTCACCAGAACTTATTCCAGAAGGAAATGTAACAGGCAAGTTTCCTTGGCATTTATTAAATGAACCTCTAATTTTCTTAACAAGTTTCTATCAGAACTCAGAATCCTAATCAATTATTTTCCAACCATGATTACAATTGGTAAATGACACAAAGACTTCCAAGGTGGAAAGAGAAAGTAGGAAAGAGAACATGAGTGGCTCAGTGTAAAATTGACTTTGGGAGCATTCAACGCAGCATGGAAACTGCCACAGTGACGATTATCTCCCCACTGTATGGCTGCAAAGCTGCTGTGAAGCACTCATGACCTCACCATCCAAAGATGTCTACCAGCTTTGGGCCCAGTAGGTACACTTAGAAGTCACAGGAGTTGCCTACTTTGAGGTTTCAGTCTTATCAGTGTGAGCAAAGCATGAAGAAATACTTCATCTACACAGCACCTGGGTAGAATTTGTCCCAGTGATCCACTTGCCTAGGATCAGTAACTTGGATTATATAGGATCCATTTCATTCTTTAAATCCCCTTGAAATAATTAAGAACAGAACCCAACATAGAATACTCCAAGGACCTCTCAAGTAGTCTCTACTTCCAACATCCTCCCCTTCAAATCTTCCCTCAATGCTGCCACCAAAGTGATTTATCTAAAGCAGAGTAACAGGTTTGCAAATTGGAGGAAAGGCCACATAAGTTTTTTCTTCTGCCTTCTATTTCAACCTTACAAAATGATAGCAAATGACTTTTTTAAGGTGCAAAGACACAAGAACAAAGAATATAGGAGGGAATATAGCAGTAGACAAGAGATTACAATAATTTTCTGGGAAGTGGGTACAGGTTTGATCACTGACCAGGAGGAGCATAAGGAATGACCCCTTGAGTGCCTACAGAAGGGGATAGTAAAGAGAAGCAATTGATTTGTCTTCTAGAAAGCCCATAAGGGGTCAGGGCTCAGAAGCACAGAGAAGGTTTAGGGTAGGGGGTGTTGGTTAAAAGGCTGTCAAGTTCACACACACACACACACACACACACACACACACACACACACGCACATGCCAAAAGAAACCAGATGCTTATTTCCTAGATAAATTTTAAAAAATACAGTCACTTAACTCAAGAGCACTGGGCATCATGGAGAAGCATGGAGCTAAAAACAGAGATTGTATAAAAATCCTTATACTGAATTTAGTAGCCAATGGCTCTTTACCCTTGTACTATTTCCAGAACTCAGCACATTTCAAAAAGCTTTTATTCTGAAAGAGAAAAACAAACAAACCACAAAAAAAAAAAAAAAAAGAAAGAAAACCAGGGGAATGAGAGGGTGGAGAAAACGAAAGTAAAAATCTATAAAATAATATTTTCAGAAAAATAAGATAACATATCCATGAAACAGGATACTACATTTAAAAAAAACAATGTACAAGAAATTTAAAAATTAAAACAGGGCCAGCCAAAATAAAAAAACTTAATAACAAGGCTGGTGGGCAGAGTGAGATAACCACCTAGAAGGTTAAAAAAAAAACAAAAATGAGATAAAAAAATAGAAAAGAAAAAAATAAGGATATTAAGAATCAGTCCATAGAAGGCCGGCTGAGTGGCGCAGTGGTTAAGCGCTGGCTTGGGAAGCCAGCGGCCTCGGTTCGGTCCCACATATGAGGGCCAGTGACACTGCCCTCAAAAAAAAACAAAAAAAAAAAAAAAAAAAAAAGAATCAGTCCATAAAGACCAGCACAATTGTTTTAGAGAGAAAGAAAAGAGAAACAAAGGTGAAGAAATTAGTAAAAAATAACTTAAGAAACTTTCCAAAAACTAAAGGACATAGTTCTCCAAGATTAAAAAGATCTACCAGTGGGTTTTCCATTTACAATAGTTAAAAAAAAAAAAAAAAAAAAAAAGCCCACACCAAGCTCATAATGAAATTTTAGAGCACTAATAAGAGATTTCCTTACTAGTATCCAGAGAGAAAAATCTGGTGGCATATGAAGTATAGAAAATCATGATAGCATATGACTTCTCAACAGTGGACACTAGAAAACACTAAAGCGATACCGTCAACATTCTGAGTAAAACTAGAATTTCTAGCCAGCCAAACCATGAATTAAGTGTAAAATTAGAATAAGGACCTTTTTAGAACAGCAAACTCAGAAAGATCACAACCTAACTTCCAGAAAATAGTGGATTTAACATGGGAGAAGAGAAGTCCCAGGATTATACATGTACAACAGATCGGTAGGCTCTGGGTAGGAGGTGACCAGGGAAAACTGGATCTGATGTGGTTGGTTGCATGGAAAATGTTATTGATAGCTGGGAACGAAACATAGGAGCATTTAGAAGAAACAGTCATCGTTGGATGGGTATCTAGTAAATGAAAATATAAAGCAACTTGTAATTCCAGGAAAAACAAAATGTTATACTAGAAAAGAGGCATGATTATAATACACTAGTTGGCTTGGCAGTGAATAATAGTTGTATAGTAATATAATGTTAACAGTGACAACTAACATTAGTCTTTAAAAGTGTGATGTAAGTAGATCAAAGGAGGTCAGTGAATCAGGAAGAGAACTAAGTTTTTATGTACTATGCTAGGGAGTCATGACAAAAATCTAAAATTGCAAGAAATAGCAGTTTACAAATATTAATTTAAAAATAAATGTAGGGCTGGCCGAGTGGCGCGGCGGTTAAGAACTGGCTTGGGAAGCCAGCGGCCCCGGTTTGGATCCCACATATGAGGGCCAGTGACACTGCCCTCTAAAAAAATAAAAATAAAATAAAAAATAAAAAAATGTAAATGCCAGGGAAATAGCTGGAAGAACTAAGGGTAAATGCCAAGGAAATAGCTCTAGAACATGGGACCTGGAGGTGGGGCTGGTTAAGGCAGAGGATTACAAGAATTATCTAAATTGTATAACTATGTTATTTAGTCTAATAACATAATCAGTGATGTATTTTAAGATAAGAAAGAAATGAAGGAAGCAGGGAGAGAGGAGGGTAGGAAAGAAGGACAAACAGAAAATCTTTGGCCAATACCTTTCCAAACACACTGGGATTGCTCACAGAGCTCCATTTTCCCATTAACCTGCTGAGCCACTTTTTGGGTTGCAAATAACTGGTTTAGGCATTCCTGAAAACAAACATAAAGAGAATACTTCTTTAAAAACATTCATGTACATCTCAGAAGTGATTAGTGATAGAGTTAAAACTGGTAATTCACTAGGAAGTTCAAAGTCAGCATTCAACCCAGAGATGTTCTCCATTTTTACCAAATTTTTCTCTGGGCCTCAGTTTACCTCATCTGTAAAAATGTTGGGATTGAATAAACATTTTTTTTTTTTGAGGGCAGTATCACTGGCCCTCATATGTGGGACCAAACCAGGGCCGCTGGCTTCCCAGGCCAGCGCTTAACCACCGTGCCACTCAGCCGGCCCAGAAATGTTGGGATTGAACTAACCACTTAAAGGTGCTTTCCCAGGATCACCTTCACCCATTAGAAATATGAATATCAAAATCAAAGAGATCTTAAGTAACTTGCCTGAATTTCCATGAGCACAAAAATCTAATTGCTATCCCTTTGGGCTACTATATAAAGAGGACTTTTGACGTTCTTAGATCCAACTTTAATCAAAAACAGATAGGAAAATTAGTAATAAGGGTAAAGAAAAATACTTATCGGCATTTTCTACAAATATAACGGCAAATAGTTAAAGCAGAGAAAATTCATTTTTTACTCTGTCACAAAAATATATTCAATCTTATGCATATAACAATCACTGGATCACCATAATTCAGACAGAAGTCTCTCCGACAGGCATCATTTTTATATTTTGGTTTACTTCCTGGGTATTATGTCACATAATAGACATTGTCAGTCAATGAAACATGCATTTTTTAGGTATTCAAAGTACAATTAAGGATAAAGCAGGGACAGCCGAGTGGCGTGGTGGTTGGGCACTGGCTTGGGAGGCCGGCGGCCCCGGTTCGGGTCCCACATATGAGGGCCAGTGACACTGCCCTCAAAAAGAATAAAGCAGGGTTTCCCAATATCAGCACTATTGGCATTTAGCAGCAGATAATTTGTTATTGTGGGACTGTGTTGTGCATTATGGGATGTTCAGCAGCATACCTAGCCTCTACTAGCTGTCGCCCTCTGGGTTGTGATAATCAAAAATGTTTAAAAAGACTGTAAAATGTCCCCTGGGGAGCAAAGTCACCCCCAGCTGAGAACCACTGGTATAAAATAACATTCCTAAAATGGCCCACTGGCCAGTAGTAGCTCAATGTAACTCTTCACAGATGCACTTCTTCAGAATTCCATAATTACCCCAAAACTGACCAAGGCATGACCTAAGTACAGGATACTTCTGCTTGATGTACTCAGGGGGCTCTTCCCTAAGTGAGGTCTACTTATTACTTTAATAAGTAACTTGGCCTAGAACTGACTGGATATGAGAATTCTGACCATCTCCACAGCTATGCAGGCTATCACTATGAAATCACCCTCCAGGGATCGCTGGGGATCCACATAAAGACACGTTTATTGTCAAGGTGAAAGATCTCACTTTGTATCTGCACCACTCTTGATGTATGACTTCCACCTAGTCATAACAACAAATGTTGTACATAAAAAGTAGTAAAACTGGTTCCATTATCCCCTGCCCAGGTTCTTTTAGTAACACTGGGATGATGTTCTAGCTGGATAACAATTTCTGTACTGAATTGCTGGTACCATTGTGACCTGACAGGCAGCTACCAACTCTGCCGCCACCAGTTACCAGACAATACAAGAGAAAGGAAAAGGGAACTGCTGAAGGTCAAAGCAGTAGAAAGTCCGACAGTCAGCAGTAGAGTGTGGAAAGTGGTCCTTATAACCTGGCCAGGGTACAAGGTCAACTGTGCTCTTAATTACCCTAGTAGAACTGACTCCCTTGCCATCTGCACCCCCAAACACTTCCTCAGAAATAAACCATCCAGCAAAAGACCTGCTCTAATACGTTTATTTTCAATTACATATGAGTTCAAATAATTCAATTTTACATTCACAACATTTTATAGTTCCTCTAGTAAGATCGTATATGCCAAGCATAGCAGACACACACTAAATGAGTAATTTTGCCTAACTTGAGAATTTATGAGTTTCTAGTATAAAGCTTTCTAAATGAAATACTGATTCCTTTAGAGGCTCTTCACTGGATTGGATAAACTTGAAAACATGCTAGTGACAGTTTATGTGCCCCGAGGATTTAGGGCAGATACCTAACATTTTAAAACCATAATAAATAAGATAGTTGAAAGAATTAAATTAACTTAGTCAAGAAAGAAAAAACAACAGCAACAAAGAATTAAGGGAAATATATAAAAGGCCATCTTATAGAGGAAGAATTGAACTTCTCCTGAGAGACCCCAAAGGGCAGATCAAGTCACCAAATAGCTGGACATGACTGCACAAGATATCTTTTGGCTGATAGGAAGCATACCACAGTATGTATAATTTTATCATATTTTCAACCTTTACTTTTTGATGGTTATTCCCATTTTCGCTTTTTTGATTGATACTAACTTAACACTTTCTTGTGTGTTTGTCAGATATTTTATTTATTTACAAAGGGCCTCTATTCAGATGCTTTACGCACTCATTTTTTTCTATCAGGAACCCATCACTTTCTTATTGTTTCGTAAGAGCAGCTAAGCCAGCTCTTTCCTCACATTTGGGACTCAGTTGTCTGAGCTTGTCAAGATGTGAGATCTTCAGTTTTCTCTCCTTACCTACCTGGCCTTGTGAGGCAACGTCTTCCTTCCAGCCTCTGTCCAGTGCATGAGGTGCTTGGCAAACATGGGGAGTAGAGCTATTTGTTTCAAGACTTCCTTTGATGGGCGTCTTCAGTGATTCTTTGTAGGATCCTGCAAGAAAAACATTTAGCTTTGAATTTAGCTTTTAAAACAAGATAATCATTTTAAATGGAGGTCAGCCCAGGGCATCTTTCACAGTGGAACAGAATGTGAAGACACAAGCCCTTGTCTCTCCAAAATACTGAACCAAAGGGAGAGGGTGGGGGAGAGAGGGTCCACACAGGATCTGATCCAGAGTACTAGGTCCATAAGGGAACACTGCCTCAGTGGCATCTACAGCCAGGAGGACACGAAACAGCAGCCATGGAAAGAACATATTTGCAGCTTTGAAGAATGGATGCAAACAGTTAAACAGTTTAAATTGATGGAGCAAAGGGTATCTGATTAGCCCAGGAAATCCCTATGGGATCCTACTTGGCCAATCACTGACATTCACTACATGATCTCGAGCAAAAACACTTTGTCTCTCCATCTTCCTATTGCAAAAAGGTGTTGTGAGGGTAGTTTGAGAGGATACCAGTGAAATACTTTCTAAGTTAAAATAATAGAAGAGAGAATGTTATTTGCATCATTATTATTCCTGTCTATTCTCTTCTCAGGATTGAGAAAGCCCTTTACCAGACTTTCAACTGCACTGAAAACCTTGTTGAGTCATCCTCTAAAACTAATTATCTGCAGTGTCATTTGTTCATCAGAGGGGCCAAGGAACCATTGGAAAATCTTGGCCTTTTGCCATATGGCAATCCCTTCTTCATTTGGACAAACATGAGTTGGATCAACTGTCACTAATGTTTCTAGAACCCAGCACCATTAGTCCTGGGCAACCCCAAATCTAAGAAATACAGTTTACATCACAGGGGAAACGAGGATGAAAATATAAAATGTTCTGCAAAGTTTTAGGTCTTTGTCCTAAGAAATTATGCATGCTTGTTTTGATATGCTATTTGCATAGATAAGTATAGAGGAGAAGCCAGCTCTGACTTCAAATGAGAAAGAAAAACTTGCAATCGGATGGTAGTACTAACAGTCATCCCAGTTATCAACAGAGAGGTCAGACCCACCAGGCTAAAAAGCAGGAACCTTTTGGGTTTTGTCCACAGAGCATGACTGCAAATGAACCTCTTTGTATACATCCCTTTTAGGATGAGAGGATCTTCAGTGATCAGTCTTCTGAAACAAAAAGAAATCCCACCAGCAAAGCACTGAGAAATCAATGGATCTGATTAATATGCAGTATTAGCTTAAGTAGAAAATAAAATGGGCTTTCTTGTAAAACCCTTTTGACTGATAATTTGTCTCTTAGAATTCTGAATTTCTCATGCAATGCCTTTTTAAAAATAATTTAATTTAGGGCCTAGAAAAGAAAAAGGAGACCCTAATCTTAGCCAGAAATTTCTCTAAAACAATCAGCATAAAAACCATCCCTCAATTATAATGTGATACAAAAGATTTCTTTCAGATGATAGCCATAGCAATGATCTTTCTTACAACTGTGTATCCCCTTCTGCTTCAACCAGCTACTTTCAGTATTGATACTCGCCATCACATGAAAATTTCATTGGTTTAAAAATGACTTGGGTTCCCTTTCAATCTGCAGAACTACAAGGACTCATTGTGTTTATTGTCATTGAGAAAAGAATTGGCACTGCTGTTGACATTTTTTTAAAATATGTTGATAAAACAATGAATTCTGTTGTCTGGGATTTTTAAAGGGGAGAAGAGAAATTAAATCACTAGTTGGCAGGTGGCAAGTTTTGTTTCTGAAGAATGGAGGCAAAATGGCTGTTCCCAAATGCAGACTGGTGCAGCTGCTATGGAAGGCAGTGTGGAGGTTCCTCAAAAAATTAAGAATAGAATTACCATATGACCCAGCAATCCTTCTCCCGGGTATCTACCCAAAAAATCTGAAAAAATTTATCAGTAAAGATATATGTGCTCCGATATTCATTGCAGCTTTATTTACGGTGGCCAAGACATGGAAACAACCAAAGTGTCCTTTAATAGATGTTTGGATAAAGAGGTTATGGTATATATACACAATGGAATACTATTCTGCCATAAGAAAAGATAAAACAGTGCCATTTGTGACAACATGAATGGATAGTGAGATTATTATGCTAAGCAAAATAAGTCAGACAGAAAAAGCTGAGAACCATATGATTTCACTGATACGTGGTATATAAAACTGTAAACAACAAAGGAACAAGACAAACAATGAAGAAACAAAAACTCATAGACACAGACAATAGTTTAGTGTTTACCAGAGGGTAAGGGGGAAGGGAAGTGGTAGCTGAGAGTAAAGGGGATACAATATATGGTGATGGAAGGAGAACTGACTCTGGGTGGTAAACACACAATGTGATATATAGATGATGTATTACAGAATTGTACACCTGAAACCTATGTAACTTTACTAACAATTGTCACCCCAATAAATTTTAATTAAAAAGAAAAAAAGTGAAAAATGGGACTTCATCAAAATAAAATCTTAAAAAAAAAAAAAAGGCTGTGCCCAAGTTGTATTACATATTTTAGAAAGAGAGCTTGTGGGCTGGCCGAGTGGTGCAGTGGTTAAGCGCTGGCTTGGGAAGCCAGCGGCCCTGGTTCGGGTCCCACATATGAGGGCCAGTAACACTGCCCTCAAAAAAAGAAAAGAAAGAGAGCTTGTGTTTCAGGGCTCAACAGATTGATTCTGGACCCCTGCCCACCACCAGACTGCCTCACTCTAATCTTTTCTTCCCTTTTCTTTTCTCTCTCTCTCTCTCTCTCTCTCTCTCTCTCTCTCTCTCTCTCACACACACACACACACACACACACACACACACACACACACTCACTTTTCCTCTTCTTTTTTTGCATTCTTTTCCTCTCATCTTCTCCTGCTTTCCTCTTTTTCTTATATTTCATACCTAATTACTAATATATCTTTCCTGACTGCTGTAGACCAGCAATCTTACCAGGGTCATTAAAACTCTATACTTTGCATATATATACTACTAACGCATGAGTACTAATACATATATATACACATATTCATGCATAATTATAACCTTTACAAACATAGTCATCTGCTAATGCAAATCTCAGAAACATATTTAAAATACAACGTACTTTCTTTTGGTTTTCTTTCATTTCCCCACACACACACACTTTGGAAATTTCTTACACAAAGGAAGAAAGAGAAAAGCAGTTGACTAAATGTGACACTAGATATTTTTTATAAGACAACGATTCTATTAGGAATATATCCTTTTTAACATTTCAAAACTGGCCTGTGGCATATCTATTACCTCACCTAGAATCAAGGTGTCTTTCTCAGGAGTTATCTTGAGCGTGGATCCAGAAGCTTCCAGGAGGTCAGTGGGTGAATGCTCTTCCCTAAAAGAACAGGCTGCCAACTCCCTGGCTTGGCTTTGTCGCCATCGTGTGGTAATTGGGCTACTGGCAACAGGAACCTCAGCCGACTCCCTCTTCATGAAGTTGCTCTTAAAGTTAGAATATGTAGTATTAACTGCATCAAATACCTATTTGACAACAAAAGGAACAGTACTTTATAATGACCTCAATGATGCAGAAGTTAAAATTTTTAAAGAGAATTACAAATGACTCATCTATTACAATACAAGTAAAATATCTGTATGAGTGTTTTAATTTTTGTGACCTGGGGAAATATTCACACACACACACACACACACACACACACATACACACACACACAACACACTTAGAGCTTAAGAAATAATTATGTTTATAGTTATTACTATTGCATATCAATATAAAATATGAGGTTGAAATAATACTATATACTGAACACTCAAGATGTTTGCATAAAATCATAAAATTTGAAATCTGGAAATAAACAGCAATTTCCTAGTCCAACCCCCTTCATTTCACAGTTGTGTGAAACTGAGGCCTAACCTGCTCAAAATCTGTCCTTCCCCTCTGAGAAACACTGATCCAATAGTGTGAACCATACATGTAGCTATGTGAAATTAGAAGGCAAGTGACAAACTGGAAATAAGTTATTTTTTAACAAAATGGCAGGCATGTTGGTTAATATAAACAGCTCTTAGAGAAATTTACACAAGTTTACCAACCCAATAGAAAAATAGGTATAGGACATAAAAAGGCAATTCACAAAAGAAGTATATAAATGCCTCCCAATTAATCAACCTTACAAGCAGTCAAAGAAATGCAAATTTAGAACAATAATGCGATGTTAGCCATGATTTTTTTAAATCACAATCCCCAGTGTTGAAGGTTCTAAAAACAAACACTGGCATACACTGCTGGTGGAGAATAAATTAGTATCTGAAAAGGACAATTTGGCAATGTGTGTCAAAAGCCTTCAAATATGTACATAACTTTTACTGACCCAGCAATGTCACCTCTGAGAATTTAAGTATCAAATCAAACATGTGAGCAAAATGGACAAAACCACCCAGCATCTATTGAGTGCTTACTACGTACAAGCCCAGATGTTAAGGATTTTACCCATATTCATATTTAATCTTTGGAAACACCTTCGTGAAGCAGGTCTGTTATTTATTCCCATTTTACTAATGAAGAAACTGAGATTTAGAGGTTGCTGCAGTATATTTATTTATAGAGGCAAAAAATGGGAGGACTCAAACTTTCCAATGGAGAATTGACTATCTAAATTACATGATATCTATAAAAGGAATACTCTGCAACCATTAAAAATGATGGTATCCATTAGGAAAATGCAAATCAAAACCACAAGTACCACTTCACACCCACTGAGATGGCTTTTAATGTATTAATAAATAACAAGTGTTCGTGAGAATGTGGGGGAATTGGAACCTTTGTACATTGCTAATGGAAATATAAAATAGTACAGCTACTGTGGAAAACAGTTTGGCAGTTCCTCAAAAAGTTAAACCTAGAATTACCGTATGACCAAGCAATTCCACTCCTAGGTATGTACCCAAGAGAAATGAAAACACGTTCTCAGACTCAAACAAATAAAGGTACATGGATATTCATAGTAGCACTATTCACAATAGCCAGAAGGTGGAAATAACCCAAATGTATATCAACAATAAGTGGATAAATAAATTGTAAGGAACACAGTTGTGGAATGGTATATATTCCATTCTATTTAATGGTATATACATATGTATTTCATCATATATTATATATTGTATATTATATAGGTTCTCATTATGTATTATATAATGGAATATTTCTCAGCTATAAAAAGGAATGAAGTACTGATAACATGGTACAATGTGGATAAACCTCAAAAACCTTACACTAAGGAAAAGCTAGATGTAAAAGATCCGTATTGTATGATTCCATTACATGAAATATCCAGAATAGGTAAGTCCATAGATACAAAACACAGGTTGCTAGTTGCCAGCGGTTGAAGGATAGAGGAAATGGAAAGCAACTGCTTAAAGGGTATGAAGCTTTCTTTTGGGATGATGAACTAGATAAAGATGGTGCCTGCAGAACATTGTGAATCTATTCAATGCCACTGAATTGTTCACTTTAAAATGGGTAGTTTTATGTTCTGTGAATTTTACCTCGATAAAAAAAAATCTAAAAAGAAAATGATAGCATAGGAAAATATTCAACAAAACATGAAAATGCTCACAATACATTGTCAAGTGGAAATGTAATATGAGAATATTTCAATATGGTCCCATTTCCTATATATAGTTTTGTTTTGTTTTAACAAGTGTGTGAACATGGTCACCCATTCCTCCTGCAGTCGATTCATCTGGAAAGGAAAGCTCTCTCTCATCACTGCTACTCTGTGTTTCCCTCCAGAAACTTCATGGAGGAAGACACCTTCCCCAGAAAGAGAGGTCAGGAACTTAATGCCTCAGCTGTTGTGAACAGTGTTGTTTTGGGTCTTTTTTTTTTTTTTTCCTTTTCATTGTTCTAACCTTGCTCTTGATTTTTGAGTAGAAAGGGGAAAGCTGAAAAAAAGGAAAGACAGAACCCTGAAAATGTAAATCAAGCACTTCAAACTTAGAAGCCTAGACAAGGGAACAGTAGGGAAGGTGAGGAGAAAAGCAGTTCTGGAGTGAGAAATGTGGCCCAGGTGGACTTTCATCCACCCACTTTTTGGTTTCTCTCATCCAAGAAAAACCGCCATTCTAGCTCTTCACAAGGAGTCTGGGCCCCGGGCAGAGGAAGAGTGGGCAGTGGCGATCTCTCTGGAGGGGAAGGCTTATGTTTCAGCCACAGCAAGAAGACAGGCAGAGGTGCATGTTGTCCCATATTTTAACAGAAGCCAAAATTTAGAGTTTTCATATCAATTTCCCCACTTTTTAAAGTTTTACTGTAGGACTAAGGAGAGCATGTCTGTGGGCCACAGTTAAGCGGTTAATCTGCAACCTCTGCAACACTTAGCCAGGCAGCCCTCACCCTTCAGGGAGCAAGAAAGGGACGAGCAACCACATTTGAAAACATATTTAATTTGCAACAAGTATGACAGAGACATTTGCTCAAAGCTTTCCTTGGCGTCCCAAATTTAAATATACATTGAAAACAAAATAATCCTGAGTTTAAAAGAGGGAAAATAAGGAAGACTTCAAAAAATGAAGACTTCAGCTAAAAAATTTCACATTGACAATTTCACACTGTCTTGGCAGGTCCATGTTTCTCTGGCTTATCTACTGTCATTCTCTCCATTCCGTTTCCCCATCAGAGATACTTTTCCACAATTCTCTGCCAGGGTAACCTCTAGCCCATCAGTACGCTGGGATCAGCCACCAACTCCTTCAGGAAGGTGTCTCTACCATTCCCTCCTCCCAATTCTAAACTAGGTTAGGCAGCCTGTAGTAAGGTAAATCATTGTGATGGTTAATTTTATGAATCAACTTGACTGGGCTAAGGGATGCCCAGAAAGCTGATGAAACAGTATTTCTGGGTGTGTCTGTGAAGGTGTTTCTGAAAATATTTGGCATTTAATTAACTAGACTGTGGACAGATATCATCCAATCCACTGAAGGTCCAAATGAAGAACAATGGGCAAACCCTCCCTCTTCTTGAACTGGGATGTCCATCTTTTCCTCCCTTGGATATCAAAGCTCCTGGTTCTCAGGCGTTCAGACTCTATAACTGAAACCAGTGGCCCCTGGTTCTCAGGCCTTTGGACCCTGAATTATACCACCAGTATTCCTGGTTCTGCAGCTTGCAGAGAGCAGATAGAGGGACTTCTCAACGTGTGTAAACTCTTGAGATATATATATATAGTCTCCTATTGGTTCTGTTTTTTTAGAGAATCCTGACTAATACAATAATGGTCCCCTAAAATATGCAGGTCGTAATCCCCGAAACCTGTGAATGTTACCTTATAGGACAAAGGGGCTTTGCAGATGTGATTAAGGATCTTGAGATGGGAAGGTTACCCTAGATTGTCTGGATGGGCCCTAAATGCAATCACATGTCACAGAGGGAAGCAGAGGGAGATCGGACTTCACACAGAAGAGGAGAAGGACTAGCAGTTTTAGACAACCACCACTAGAATACGAGTCAATAGTACAATGCAATTACTTTTTTTAAAGCAGTACAATTCTACGTATCATTAAGAAAAAAGTAGGGTCCAAAACAAAAGCAAGCGAAACCCTATTGTCTCTGTACTGGTCAAAACCTACTTGGAGAACTGTGTCCAGCCTCAGAACCGTTCTTTAAGAAGGAAATGGACAGGTCAGGATTCAAAACCTGAATTCACTTAAAGGAAAGGGACTGCAATGACCAGAGGTCAGGAAAAGGCAGTAATGGAGCAACACATGAATGGAGTGTGGGCAGCTGGTATTTAGTCTATAGAAAAGAAGACTCAAAAGGAACTGTCTTCAAATATTTAAAGGAAGGCCATTTATGAAAACAGGAAAATTTACTTTGTATTGCTCCCTATGACAAAATTAGGACTAATAAATGAGAGGAGGCAAATTTTATTCAACACAAAGAACTTTCAAAAAATTTGAGCACAATTTTCCATGATATTTTGAATACAAAACACAGTTTTCAGTCGGTCCCTACTATGGACATATGGTTTTTAGTGGTACAGATGAACATTTTTTTAATAGTATGTATTTTATTGTGCATTTTTAAATGCTTTACATTTTTCTATGTTGATATAAGGTTTTCCCTTATAAAAATCAACTTGAGTAAAATAAATGATTCAACTTGGACAAAAAAGTGTTATGTAGATGACAAATGGTATGAAGGTATGGCAAAAATCACAGAGATGGTATGCAAATGACTACAGCTTAGGAAACACTGCTGTGGATTGTGCTATTTCATCTTCAATGTTTTTAAACTTTTGTTCCAGGACCTATCTCCTGCTGAGGAAATGCCTGTCGCATAGTTTTAAATGACTCAAGTATTTATTAATAGAGAGGAAGAGGAAGATAAGAAAAATAAGACAAAGAAGGGAAAAAGGATGAATGACTCGATGCTCCAAGCACATCGGTTTGGCTTGTTTACCTTGAGAGTTCACATCATATTGACATTAAATCAGAAGGAATTCAGAGTGCCAGGGCCAAAAAGTAAATAGGAACCTAGAGAGGTTAAAAATAAGATCAGGAAGTTACAAAATGAAACAACTGGAAAAATAGAAACACATACATATCTAGTGATAAAGAATCTGACATGCAAATAGTCAGTGGGTTGGAAAAACCTGTACATTCCAGGAATGACATGCTGGGGTTAGCAGGGTCTATCTGGAACCGTGTGGCAGAGACAAAAGCAACAAAGATGACCCATTAGCTTTCAGACATGTCTTCCCAATCCCCCTCCCTTAGCTTCTGAATGTCTGCTCCTCCCACCTGCCCCACTACCACTATCCCAAAACAGCAGTATTCTGTCCACAAGACATTTTGAATTTGTCTCAATACTATCTCAATTTAACCATGAAGACTAAAATGTTCATCTTCTTATTTTTGAGCCTCCAGTGCCTCCTCATCCTAGTAATAAATATAACCCAAGCAAAAACTGTCAAGATAATTTTCAGGCATACGGTTCAGATTTTATTCTCCATTTCCAATGCCTGCCACTAGGGGCTCCAGAGAGTCTTCAGTGTCTGTCGTTTGCCATCATGAAGACACTATTATCTCTCAGCTTGACTGGTTGCTCATCAGCCATCCCGTGACCCCGTCCAAGTAACTTCAGTACACGTAGCCAAACTTTTTCGTTATTATTCTCCATGCCCTCTCCCCATCTGATGCTTCCAGTGATTTCTTATGAAACTAAACGTCTCCTAATAGGTAAACATATGTTATCTATTACAAGTATTACAAGATGGTTTAATGTAGTTGAAATAATTTTTGTTATGAAGTTGAAACTCCTAAAGTCTAGTCTTGGTTGTTCCACTTACTAGTCCTGTGATCTTGGGTGGGTGAGTTATTAACTTCTTCCTATTTCAAAGAATTATTGCATTATGTCTGTAGAGAGCTTTATACTACACTACACATTATCCCCTTTAATATATATATATTAACATATATAATATATATAATATATTATATATATATTGGTTTAATATATAAATGAATTATGTGTAACATAAAGCTCTCTACAAACATGTCATTTATTATATATTTCATATAAAACATATTTATGTATAAATATATAAAGCTCTGTACAAACATAAGTCATTTATTTAGCACTCAGTTATTTGTTTCATGTGAGTTTTCTGGTCTTCAAAATTGATTTCAAATTTGTGTAAAGCTGGCTCTGTGACATACTTTATTTGTGCCCTCTACAGTGCCTGAGTTGATTGATCAACTGAATCAACTGCCTTAACCTTGACCTTCAACCTCATCAATCTCTTCCCCTCCTTTAGGAAGCCTTCCTTGATCTTTTGAAGGGGTGCTGGTGGGTTTTCCAGCATACTATCCCCTATGCCAAGAAATGTGCAATGTTGATATATTTATAACCTGAGAATGGTTTTGTATAGAAAGAATATGAAAGCAATGATGACACATCCCCCATAAAGCTGAGAGATGATATTATTAAAACATATACAGAGAAAGATTTTGCCAAATGAAAACAAGACATGTCTAAGAGCCAAAATCTATTTGTGTTCACCAATGTCCAGAGTTGGAGTTCCCCGATTGTTTTGAATGTTTTGAACATTTTGTTTTGAATGTTTTATGTATGGATATTTATATATCATAAATATATATATTTATATACCATGATTTTTAGCATTAAGAATCATAAAATTAACAAATGGTCTCTTGGCCGGCCGAGTGGCCCATTGGTTAAAAGCTGGTTTTGGGATGCCAGCAGCCCCGGTTCGGATCCCACATATGAGGGCCAGTGACACTGCCTTCTACAGCTAACAACAGCTCCACCTGGCGCTGGGCTGTGCGAGCCCTGGCGATGGTGTGGGTTGCAGCCCCAGCTGCAGTGGGCTGCCATAGGCTACAGGGAGTGGCCAGCAGCAAGCGTGAGTGGCTGGCAGCCAGAGTGAGCTGCCAAGAGCCGCGGTGAGTGACATCAGAGGCTGACGACCGATCTGCCTCATCTGGGAAGAGCGCAATGATGATACCAACATGGGCCAGTGAAGCAACGTCCTCCACAACTAGACTGAAGAACAAAAAGACAGCAACTTGTCTGTTCCCCTTCCCTGATTCCCCAACGCTGTTCCCCTCCCCAAATTCCCCAATAAAAATCTTTAAAAAAAAAAAAAAACTTTAAAATTTACACAAAAAAAAAGTTTCAAAAAAAAAAAATCTTTAAAATTTACAAAAAAAAAAATGTTTCAAAAAAAAAACAAAAAACAAACAAACAAATGGTCTCTTATTTGATCCTTGACAAGAGATTTACTTAAGCTTTCAATGTAGTTTTCATATAGAGTATTTTCTGGTCAAACCAACAGGAAACATCAGGCCCACACAATTGTTTTATTTCTGGTTGTAAAAACTGACATGCTGGCTCATACAGCAATTTCTTGCAAGTTTATACAGTATAATTTTGCCCTTCTCAGAGGCCAACCTCTGGGTCACATGACGGAAGTCCCCATACTTACAAAACAATAGATTAGAAACTATAAAGATTTTATCAAAATAATATCACCCTATGGGCCCTCCCTGTGGGATGGTACCGCAACTCCCTCCCAAAGGTAACCCTCTGTCCCCTCCCTCAAAACACAATTATAACGGGATTGGTTCACATGGTTCAAATTATAGCAGGTGTTCTATAAATTAACTTTAAAACTCAAGTTCCTGAGCCATGGACTTGAACAGCCTGAGGAACTAGTTAAAAAATCCTGATGTAAACAGAGAGACATGAGACACATCCACTATGAAAGACAAAAGGAAACCAAAGAGGTTTGTTGCTCTGAAAACCAAAGTTTCTCAAACTTAAATGTGCACTTGGCACATTCTGATTCAGGAATAATAATAATAATAATAATAACACAGACTCTGACTCAGGAAGTCTGAGTAAGGCATGAGATGCTGGCATTTCTCACATGCACCCAGGTGATGGCAGTGCTGCCAACCTGAGGACCCCACTTGGAGGAGCAAGGCCCTATAATTTAAGTTCCACAGCAGTGTTCTGCTGTAATATAGACACAGGAAGTTTGGCTCTTTCAATAACTCAGCCAAAGAACACCAAAATGAAATTATCACAGTTAAGAAGTGATACAACACATTTCCTGTACATTTTGTTCTTTGCTAGAAATTATGTTTACAAGAGAATACTTTTCTATCATATCAGTTCTTATCAGGCCACAAGAGTAGGAGTTAAAGTGGTTTATTTGTCTCTGACAGGCCTAAGCTGTGGGCTTTGCTGAACTACCCACAAACACATACCCCACAGAAGCAGCGGCCAGGAGCAGAGCAGGCAGCCACCTTGCAGATCCTCCAAAGCTCCAAAGATCTAACAGTGATGGGGGGAGCACTCCCACAAGCTTATTACATCATTCCATGTACCTTCCTAGCACTTTCTGGAAACACGCCACAGCACCACCAGTCAGGTCCAAGTAGAACAACGCACCTACATTCAAAACTTGCAGTGTGTCTTAAACAGGCAGATTCTAAGGTGACTAAAGGAACCCTAGATTTCAGTTTATGCAATTCCATCTCCATACCTACCCCTAAAAGTTTCATCAATAAAGGTAGGTCTCCTGTAGGAGGCAACAGCCAAAGGAAAAATAAAGACAAAAAAATAAAGCAACTAGATGATGCACCCAAGGAGAGGGGAGTTCAGGCAGAAAGGAGGGGCAGCGGAGATTATTTTGCCTTTTTGGTTGAATTATCTTATTTAATTAAGTTCCTGCTTTATTATAGAATTCAGTATTTTTCCATCTACAGGTTATAGCCCATTTGGGAATCATTAAATCATTTCCACAGATCAGAACCAGGTGTTTTAAAAATGCAATTGACAGAAGTGCATCGCAGTTCATAGGGGAAGTATTGTTTAGTGAAACTTCTCAGTTATGTGTCTGTTAGATTGTAAAATTCATTTCTTACTATGGGTCATGATCAAAACTTTAAACAACACTGGACTATAATTTCCTTTATGATAGAGGAGGGCTTTTTAAAGCCATCATTGTTTTTAATCTACTTATTTTTACTATGTTTACCTGGCATTACCTTAGCTAGATGAGGTTAGAGTAGCCTTTTCAGATATTTCACTGCCCTTTCCACTGTAAATTCCTTGAACTCATATAGTATATTTAAAATCCATACATATAATATTCAAGTCCTTCAGGTCACACATCATGTTCATAGATCGCCTTTAATCTGCACTCTGAACTGTCCGGGTATTGTGTACCCGGTCCTCTATATTCAACCAATCGCTGGGAGCACTTCACAGCATTCAAGTTACAAGGGCACCATCTTCTGGTGAAATAATTTCTTTGTTGGGAAGATGTCAAAACTTTACCAAATATGACTTCCTTTTTCTAGCAAAAATTGCAATTGATATCATAAATATATTGAAATTCTTCAGCACTCTTTACTTTGTTCAGGAGTTTCACTCCTTTTGCCATCTGAGACGGGTCTTTCTATCCCCTAGCAGGGAAAGGAGCTGGTCTGTCCTTCCTGGTTTTCCATTCAGCTGAGCTGGTTTCAAGTTTCAGCTCCTCCTTGAATTCCAGCACGCAGAGACTTCCCTCTAGAATCATCCAAAATGGAGCCTCTTACAGCTTACCCTTTAAGATGTTCAGGGCCCAAAGCAAAGGTATTTGCAGTTTTGCTGTCTATTGTTCTATGCACAGTCATGCTATTTCTTCTACAACTAAAATTCCTAAAACCTAAAATCAACAGCTTTTATACCTTTGAAGTGAAAGATGCAAAAGGAAGACCGGTTTCTCTGGAAAAGTTCAAAGGCAAAGTAAGTTGCATCTTCTCATTTTTACTTATTTTTTGCTTGTCCACATTCTCTGTGTATTCTCTTAATGGAATCAATTTTTGCTGTTAAATGGTCATAAGTTATCATTTATAATAAAGGTATTAGTATATCACTTCAGCCATCAGAGTTCTCAGTTTATATACTTCTAATTGATAAATTATCTTAACCATTTTCTTTTAAATGTTTTCATTTATGTGCTGAATTAATACATTAAGTTGTTTAGAAAATTCTTAGTAATGTGAATGTGGAGCCATTAATAAAAAGACTAATTCCATAATCTAAACATTAAAAAGCACTCTATCAATAATATTATTGTCTTTTATTTTAAAATAAACTGTCATGAGTACCTGATGCTTTTTTAATGATCATGATCTTTCAGAGTTTTAAGTCACACATCCAGGTTATGATTTTAAATAAAATTGGATATGTCTAAAAATATGAAATAACCATCTATCAAAGATTGTATTTCCCCCAAAATGGTTTAGGATTTTAACTACTTGCAGAATTTTTTTTTTAATCTTTTATTTGCTTCACTTTCCGGTTGGATTTTTTTTCTTTTTCCGGGAGGTTACACTAGTTGTAAACGTGGCTAGTGACTGCCAACTCACAGACAGAAATTACTTAGCACTACAGGAACTGCACAAAGAGTTTGGACCATTCCACTTCAGCGTCTTGGCTTTTCCGTGCAATCAATTTGGAGAATCGGAGCCCCGCCCAAGCAAGGAAGTAGTGTCTTTTGCAAGAAATAACTACGGAGTAACATTCCCCATCTTCCACAAGATTAAGATTCTAGGACCTGAAGCAGAGCCTGCATTTAGATTTCTTGTTGGTAAATATCTATCTTGCTTCACCGATTTAATGTTTTAAATTGCTTTTCATTTTTAAAACAAATATATCAGGACCATGCATAATTTCCTAGTTGAAATGTGTTAGTGGGAAAGTTTTTACAAGACTATCAAAGAGCCAGAATTTCATCCTTTCAAACTTTCTATAAGTTATGCATCCCTGCAATCAAGTTTCAACTCCTTGGATGGCAAAAATAAATCTATTCCACTGTATTTTATTCCTTATGATCATTTTTTTCTGGAGAGTTTACTTGAAGTGTGGTCATGGTTTATTTTTCTCAAAATATCTCAATTCCCCTCTTTTTTAACTAGCATTTGGGGAACTATCCCTCCCCATTATAAAAGCTATGCATTCTTAGCTAAATATATCTCTATGATTAATTTTATGTTGCCTTATCTGAGATATTATCCTCAAGGATGAATAATACTCAGTTTACCACATTTTTGCTAAAATTTAAAACAGAATATAAAAATAAGCTATTTCTACAATTAGGCTAGCTACAGACATTTATTTAAAGATTTTCCAGGGTCAGTTAGCACAAAGGATGGCCCCAGTCTACCTGGCTTCAAACTCCTGCTCTGCTGCTTCTGCTGAGCAGCTTTAGGTACATAATTTTTCTGTGCCTGCTTACTCATTTGCAAAGTGAGATTATCAATAGTATCTGCCTCCTAAGATTGTTTGGAAGATTGTGTTAATAATAATAGTAAGGTACTTGTACACCGCTTACCCTAAAGGATGTTCAGCTAATGTCCTCTCATCTAACTTATGCAGAGGGTATCCTCAATCCTGTTTTCACTATAGATTGAGTTTTACTCAAACAATGACCTCAGTCAGGCAGTCAAGCTTCCAATCCAACAAACCAGCTAATGATGTCCTAAGGCACACTGAGGAAAGAAAGGCCAGAGCGCATGCCCCAGTTGTTCCTTAACTATAGCAGCCAAATACTTGGGTGCAATAGCTCCTAGGTTCTTCCCCTTTACCACTAAAAAAGGTTCTGAAACTCCACCTACCACATGTATTCAAAAGATAACAGTGATTTTAGATGAGGCTCCAGAGACAAAGACTATGAGACAAAGGCCAAATTAAAATTAGACCTTTTAAGACTAACCAAACAGGACAGTAACTGATCACGTGGTCACAGAGGACCACTCTGTACTGGTACACATGTTGTTCAGGGCATCGGGCTGGAGAGGTAAGTGGGGGCTGAAACTTAGTCAATCAATACTTCTAATAATGAAATAACCAATTTAAATGCTTGGCACAGTATGTAAAGTAAAGCACATATAAGTAAATATTAGGCTACACTTTATTTTTATTTTTTTTTTTAATTTCTTATTTTTTAGAGGGCAGTGTCTCCAGCCCTCACATGTGGGATCCGAACCGGAGCCGCTGGCATCCCAAGCCAGCTTTTAACCACTGCACCACTCAGGCCAGCCCTACATTTTATTTTTTTAACCTATGCTCCCTCATTGGTTGTTTTCCCAGCATAAAGCAAAGTATTCCCCACCTTTAAAAACTCGATAGTGTGTTCCTTTTACAGACTTCATCACTGTTTTTGAAAGAATAGTTAACCCTTGTTTGCTTTGCTTCTGTCTCCATTTCCTTCTTGGATCACTATATCTGGCTTCTTGCTCTGTGACTCTCCTGGTGGGACACGGTTCCAGTAACTTCCACTCTGGTCCCTTCTCTTTCTCCTTTGCAGGTTCCTCCTTTCCATCCACCCTTAACTCTGTTGATCCCCAAGATTCTGCAAAAAACCCACTTGGGCTCTTCTTATTCTATCTCCTTGCCCTGAGGGCTCTTAAACTCTAAAGCCATATATTCAGCGGCCTCCTCTGATTGTGTGTCCCACATATACCTGAATCCCCTTATGTACAGAAAAGAATTTATCATCCTCTTCCTAAAATCTACTTGCTTTGCCATGTCCCCTCTGGAGGTAATAGAGCCCACAGATTAAAGAGCACAAGCTCTGGGATAGGAAGATCTAGTTATCAGTCCAGGCTCTACCACTGACTAGCCACTTGACCTTGACTCTAGGCCTCCGTTTTTCTCATCTGCAAAATGGGGATAACAATACCCACCTCACAGGGTTGCTGTAAACACTACATGGAGGATCCATTTCAAGCACTGAGCATATATTACTAGGCATATAATAGGCATTTGATACATTTCATTTATATATTTTTTTTCTCATGTTAGTCAATAGTAATGTACATAAATCCAGTATGACATAAATGGGGAAAATCTACATTTCAAAAATGTAAAGATGTATCAAAAGGATGTCATAATTTCTCAAATAATATGATTATTTAGAATTTCTTACCATTTTCAGCTATGTAATACATACAACATTAAAAACAGATATATTTAATATGAAAAGTAATCTATACATTCCCATTACCAAGGACCTTTAGAACATCTTTTTATCTAATAAGAAAATGTTAAGAAACTGGAAGTTTTAAGCTAATGAAAAGGTAAATTTTTTGTTTAGATCAACAAATGTAAAATAAACCACTGTATTTCATTTCATGATTCTGGATAAGTAGTCATCAGTGAAGTCGCCGAGTATATAGAAATCTGTTTAATCAAACCTTGAGTTTTGCTTTGTTGGGGTGTTTTGCTTTTTGTTTTCCTTTTGACATTGTGACAATCCTAGAACTTAATTCTAAAGTTGTTGTTTACGCAGATACTAACAGAATTGAAAATCTTGACAAAAAATAAATTATGCTCATGAAATTATATTCTGATATTTTAGATTCTTCAAAGAAGGAACCAAGGTGGAATTTTTGGAAGTATCTGGTCAACCCTGAGGGTCAAGTTGTGAAATCGTGGAGGCCAGAGGAATCCACTGAAGCCATCAGGCCTGAGATAGTAGATCTGATTAGACAAATGATCATTAAAAAAAGAGAGGATCTATGAAAATGCCATTGACCCTTCTAATGCAATAGTCAGAAATGTCTCCATGAGGGTTTAGTTTCATGTTAAATACTCTGACAATTAAATGTGACACTGAAGGATTTTTTTTTTGGTTGTTATTTTGCTAGTGAGTGGTAATGACCCCACAACAGATGTTATCCAAAGCAAAAATAAAGAGTATCCAAAGAATCAAAATGAAATATATTAAATACTTCATTTGACTACATTAAATAATTCAGAAAACAGTCACCAATGTGCTTCAATACCCTATTGTTCAACTGGACATTTTCTAGGATTATAATTGATAGAAATGCCAACATACTAGACCATTATTTGATTTCAAGATGTTGTGTGTGACTGAAATAACTCTAAATGGCTATTTTTATGTAATAAAACACAAAGTAAACATTGAAAAATGTAAAATATATATACATAGATTCAAATTTGTATATGTTTTGTTTCATGTACAGGATTTTGTTTAAGTAGAGGTTCTTAATGTGTTTTACTACATCTGGCTAAATAATCATTTACAAATGACATTATCATAACATTTGAAAAAACCTTCATCATTTTTAATATTTCTCTATTATTTTCCAGAAGCAACTCAGATTCCATAGATTATTGACTGTCAAATCCATCTTTATTTCTGAGTGAAAACCCCAACCATAAGAAAAAGTCCAAGCGTGTATGGTCATATAACTAGATTCCTCACAGGTTAATTCTGGTTGCTAATCTATTCAGACTAGATTAGCCATTTGGAAAGAATTCAATGCTACATCATTCTGATGGTTGAAATAAGAATCAACTCCAAATAGTCAAAATGCTTAATGTAAAAAAAGGGGCAATTGCAATAATTACACCAGTCCTAAATATTAGCAATCACTGAATTTTTTTTTTTTTTGAGGGCAGTGTCACTGGCCCTCACATGTGGGACCCGAATCGGGGTCGCCAGCTTCCCAAGCCAGCGCTTAACCACCGCGCCACTCGGCCGGCCCCACTGAAACTTTTGATAGAGTCACAACACACTTTTTCTCCCAAAGTCATGACCTTTATGTTTTGTTAGCCTTATAATTGGCAAACAAAGCAACCTGCCAAGTTGGTAAAGGTTAATTGTTGTCCATGAAATATATATTCATTTCATAAAAATTAAATAGGAAAACTGGGGAGGAGGAGTGTAAAAATATAGTCGTGTAAAATTTGTCTAAGAAGGAAGACCCAATTTAAATAACTGTGAGCTGGCTCCCAAAATCTGACCTGATGAATGAAAGTGAAGATGCTTTTCTATGGTGATGTCAGTAATATTATCTCAGTATATAGTTCTGAATAAGTGTTTAGACCAAAGTTCTTAAACCAAAAATATTTCCTGGAACACCTTCTTCTTCAAAGCATATATCCAACCACCCAGCTCTGAATGTGTTTAGTAAAGTATTTGGTGGGAGTGGAGGTATAGTTTCCCTCAGAGGTCAAGAGGATTTACAGGGCTAGTCTGAAGAATGCCAAATGTGCTTCTACCTCTCACCAGCAGTGTGACTTCGGGTAAGTCACTTGATTGCTCTTTGGTTCCCCCACCTGTAAATGAGGGAAATCAAACTGAACAAAAAGCACCTTCCAACTTCCAAAGTCAATGAACATGCTTACCAAGGTGTTTTAAGTAATCAGGAAAGGAATCAGTACTAACCTGGATTGTTGTTCAGGAAATAGAAGCCATTTAACAAGTTTATCTGTCTCCTTTACAATTTTGCTCCAAGAGCCTATTTGAATTCTGAGCTACTAAGCAGAATTTTGTTCAGGACAACTCCTCCAAGTGTTACTTCCAGAGCACTCTTGCCATACACTGTCAATTATGACTCCCATGAGGTCCTAACAGTGGTACAGGACTGCTGCAGAGAAGGGTGTGGAGGGTTATGCGCTCCCATTAGGGGTGTGAGCAGAAGTGTATGAGCCAGCAGCACAGGCTGCATAGACTCCCCACTGCCAGAGAGAGGTAACAGAGCTGCCCTGGGGGACAACCAGGACTGTTCTGGTGAATGCAATTCAGATGTCCATTCTGCCCAAAGTCAAATGTTTTCACCAAAGCCAGATAAAGAGGGTTTTTCACTTGTATATCTCCACTCCTGTAGGTTGCTTTATTCAACCTACAGTCTCTACCATAGAGCTTGATTCTCTCCCGTGGCCCTTTGCAAGGAAGGAGTATTTAACAGTGTGCCATACGGGTGCCCATTTTGGGTTCTGTACCAGCAAGACTTTATGTTCTGAAAGAGGATGGAGCCATTTGCTGATGTAAATCAGCATTTGCTCCCCGTAACATTTGCTTCCCATAAATCAAATGTTTTATATGAATACCTCAAGGCAAACTGAGAAAAAATTGTCTCTTTTTTGAATTGAGCATAATATCTTCCCAATTTCAGCATCAAAAACTCTGGGCACAGAGTGCTCCAGGCTACCTAAACTGAGGAGTGTAACAGAAAAATAGCAGGCATCATATAAAAGGGTATTCAGCTGTTGTCTTCATGACAAAGAAAAGGGATAGAATCAAATGCATTTGATTTTGGTCAACCATTCATTGATTTGAAGTTTGTTTTGGTTTGTTTTCTTTGGGAGGTAGAGGAGTACTTAGCACCAACTGCTGATCATCGTCTCATGGGAGATGCAACAATAGTGCTAGAGATTGGAATAAATATGAATTTGCCTGAAACATGCCTTGAAAGCGTACTTCATCTTTGAAAATGCTTAATTATACTGTACCCATAGTATGTGTATATGTACATATATAATTCTTAATAATTGTGACATATATACAGTGGAGGCTCATAAAGGTTTAACAACCAACTCTCTGGAAAAGGAGCCCTAATTTGCAACATTTGCCAATTTCCATGGTGCAAATGCTCCCTCATGGCCAATTTCACCTAACAATGGTTTGATAATTAGCTTGCAAAATTTCTTAAAATTTATATTATATGTCAACTATAATTTAACACATATGTAGTCATGGGATGTGGAATATAGTGTGGGGATGGAGTCAATGGAATTGTAATAGATATGTATGATATCTGCTGTGGGGGGGCACGGGAGGGGGAGGGGGAAGTCACTTTGTAAAGGGAAAAAAAATAACTATTGCATTGTTTTGTACATCTGTAAATAATAATAATAATAATAATAAAATTTCTGAAAGTTTAACAATCAATCAGTTCTTACAAACCAGTATGAGCTAGCTCCAGCACACCAGGGTATTATTGAGCTCTCCATAGAGATAAACCTACAGCAAAAACATATAATGTATACTCTATTTTTATTATAAATATATTATTTTGACAGGTTATAAAAAATGTGGAAGTGTATTCAGTTACTGAATTCTGCAAAGCTGCTAACAGTGTATTGTATAATCACACAAACATCGAATGACCTAGACTGTCTGCAGTTACTCTCAAGTAGAAAAACACTACAATAAAAGAAAAAGAATTGTAGACAAAGCCTAAGAAGAAAAACAATAACTATATTTCTCTGTATTTATTTTCTATAAACATATTGTGTTTCAAAAGATTGTCTTGCGTGAGCCAAAAAGTGTCGAGTGGTCCCTGTATACAAAATGTCACCGTTTTTTCATGGTGTTCCTTTGAAAGAAAATTGACATGTTTGAATGGAGCTAATATGGAGACACTCTGTTTATATTTATCCCTCAGCTTGATTTCATCTTTCCCATGGAATAATAAAATTCTAATAACTGTTATACCTAGAAGCTAACACACCACACTCCTCCCCACTCTTTCCTTTCTTTCACAATGGCTGAACTGTTAAGGCCATACCTTATAGAGGGAAGCATTCTCCTTTGGGGGCCAGGAAGTGGGGAGAAAGTAGATAAACAACAGGAAGGAACTAGGAAGCTCTCCAGACGGTGGTGATGAGAAGCAGTTACATCCCCAGCACCAGTGAACAGCACAGTGGTTGCCCCAAGAGAAAATGTGTGGGAGAAAATACTTCCCAACCAGCAGGGCCTTCCTCCTCCTCTATTTCAAACCCCCTTCCCGCTTCTTTTCCTTTGAGGTCCAAAGTGTGGCTCCCTCTCTTTCACTCTCACACCTATGGAAACATTTTCTTTTTGCATTTATGTATTCACTTTCCTCCTTGCCCATTGATCTTTTTTTTTTTTTGAGGGCTGTGTCACTGGCCCTCATATGTGGGACCCGAACCGGGGCCACTGGCTTCCCAAGCCAGCGCTTAACCACCGAGCCACTCGGCAGGCCCTTGATCTTCTTAATTGATCTTTATTTCCTTTCATTCTTTCCTTCCTTTCTCATCATCTCAATAATATGAAACTGAAGAACAATTTTAAATATGTATTTTGTTTATTGAGTAAAAATGTTGGCGTTTTATGTCTTGCTTTTTAGTTTACAAAAATTAAAACACAAAGGCGAAGCCTTCCCAATTTAGTAGGTTTTATTTTTATCAACAGGTTAGTAATTTTCTATGAAAAATAACATGTTGAAATTTAATCTTAAAAAAGATGAAAACAATATTTATATGGAAGGGATACTTAAACACAAAGATCCTGCAAATGAAATGACATTGAGCAACAACAAGAGGGTGAGATTTTTAGAATAGCAAAATGCACAAGAATCAAATTATAGGTGTCTATTTAACCCATGGTTCTAGAAAGATTTAAATGAGGTAAGAATAAAAGTTATTTTACCAATAACTTATAATCTAATACAGGACCAAGGGTGAGATATTTCTTACATCTCATTTCGTGTGTAACTAATTGACCAAACCACCAAAGTCAGTTCCATGAACTTGCTGCAAATGTCCACACTGTATGTCTGGGACACAGCATATATCTGATACTGCTCCATGGGTCAAAATGGCCTCCAAGGGAATGAGAAAATATCTAAAATCATATCATATGGTCAGTTCTTCCCATTTCACAAGCTAAATTTCATGCTGTCTTCCAAATATATTACAAGTCTGTGACTTTTCAGAATATGGAGTGAAAAATTGAGGAAAATCCTACAAACAATTCAATTCTTTCCCCCAGCCCCCCCCAAAAATCCCAAATTTCTTGCTATTTTGAGTGAAAATATTTGAATGATTCATGTGGAAAGTTACCTCAATTCTCTCTTCAGCTGCACATACATACCATCATTATAGAGACCTACTCTAATATCATATTAAGAAGCTGATCATCCAGAAAGAATACTAATAACTTGGCTGAAAATTTGGGGAAATATTTTAGGCTTTCCATCCGAATTATTATATCCTAAAATTTATATTACACAATATATCATTTCACTAATACTTTAATATTATCTGCAAGAATTAAGAGACTCCAAAATATTACCTGGAAATTGCTTAAATAATTAGCGTAGTTTCTTGACCGTTTTAAAGGTGTCTATTGTATTATAAGTGAGTAACTGAATAGCAATAATAAATATTATGGTAAAGAGTATCCTGGTTCTTAGCTAAAAGTACACATACACACACATACATTACTTACAGATTTAACTATACTCTGATGTTCATTGTACATGCAATAAGATAGCAGTTGCATGTTAGCTGATGTCATTCACATATTCAACCAGCTAACAATACACTGCCAACCCATCACATACAGGTAACCAATGCACTTCATTAACAAGAAGAATTTATCCAGAAGCAAGTGGCAGAGTAGTTGTGGCTGCTGAATTGACCCAAAGCAGCCAGCTAACAATACACTGCCTACCTGACTCAGGTCACTGCTACTTTTCATGGCCCATGGAGTCACTGAGGCTAAATTTGTAATGTGAAATACAGTGGCAGGACTTTAATCTTAATAGTCACATTAAAGAAAACTTATAAACAAAACTTTTTCCTCCAAAACTGTTATAAGAAATAAAACCAATATTTTCTTTGGTCAAAAACTTAAAAAGAAAAATTTTCAGAATTACTTACACTTAGGTTTTCCAAATTAAAAGCTTGAATATGAAAACAGGTTATTGCAGTACAAGTGAATTAATGAAGTTATACTTATTAACTATATAGCTTTTCCAATTATTTCTATTTACTGACCAAGGAACCAATTGTCTGTATTTGGCAGTAAAATACTTAGGAGTCATGATAACACATAAGCTGTACATAAGACAAATCTTCAGCTATGTTTGGGAGGAGGGGGGGATCAACATTAAAGTATTTAAGAAATTTAAGGACTTAAATATCATTTGTTTACTCCCACTATAAAGGATATTAGTCACTGCATTCTGAAAGTGTAGTTATGTGTTCAATTTATTGTCACCACTTAAATATAGAAAAAATGAAAGAACAGAAAAATCTAAAAATGGTGATGGGTTTGAAACTAAAATGTGTGAGTAAAGATTAAAGGAATGTGAACTACTAGCCTAGAGAGAAGCACGGTAAATGCTGATAATGGAAGATTTAAAACAGGTGAGGGCTGTTTATGTGGAAAAAATAAGAAAAAACATCACTTGACTTTGTTTCATTTTTACACTGATTACAAGAGAAGGTAAAGGCCTTTGGCCATGGACTTTCAAGGAGAAAAAGTACTACATTGGATCAACTTTTAAATTACTACTCTACTAACTTAGGTGGATGATTCCACTTCTCGTCCACAAGATGGCACCATTTCCATTTCTTTAGAGGGGAAGTTTAAGAATGCAGCAGAGGGGAGCGCAACTGTTAAAATGAAATTATAACCGCCAGCTAGCAACACACTGCCTACCTGACACATCCAAGCTTCATCCTTTGCCTTTGAGGCGAACACTTCAAAGTACCATTCAAATACAAATGATTACACCATTATTTGTCAGGGATCTTTAGTTTCTTACAGAATTATTTTAGGTATATAATTAGTGATAATATGAGATTGATTTTTAAATTTTTCATATTTTCATACCACCATACTTCCATTCCTATTTAGCAAGAATCAGTGTGTTCAAGGTCATAGTTAAGACAGATACCTAAAGTAAGCACTGAACACTCACCTCGGGAGAACCTTGACTTCTCTTCTGCTTCATGCCCTTGGAAAGCACCTGCATGATGTTCTCCTTTGAAAATACAAATAACATATGAAAATAGAAACTATTTAGGAAAATTATAATGTTAGGTGTGGAACGTTTCTGAAACCTCATCTTGTCAAACTACATTCACTTTTTTTAAACAACCTATAGAATATAATTAAATTACCCAACTCAATTTAAAATTAAGATCAGGGTTTAGAGTTTTGTACTACCCTTTGGTCCTAAACAAGTATTACAAACGGCGCCTTCGACAAGATGCTCCTGTAGGGAATTGTGGCTAGGAATCAAAAGGGCCTTACCCACAGCATCTCTTCTTCGGTCCGGACCCTCCGAGGGGCGGTGCGCTCCAGTTTCCACTCCATTTCAGGAGGACTTCGCCCTACCAGGAGTTTGGGCCTCTGGCTTAGCCCCCAAGCCTAACCCAGTCTTGATGCCTAATCGTCAAACCTCGAGTCTCGTCCCCCAGAACCATCATATTTCACCCCCAATCTCCATTTCCCCCGCTCCTCCCACTGCTCCCAGAGTGCGTCCCCAGGGTACCGTTTAAAAAGCCGGCGAGGCGGCAGCCAGAGCGGGAATCCCTCTCTCTGACTTCTCATTGGCCAGCGCTTCGGTGACGTCAGAGCCCGGGAGGGATTCCCCCAGCGAACCCCTCGGCCTCGCCCTCCCCGCAAAGCTGGAGGCCCCGCCCCGCCGCCGCTCGCTCTTTGTCCCCGGAGGCGCGCACCCGAGCGCCAAGCTTTGCCGCGAGAGGTGGCGGGCCTGAGCTGGGCCAGGCGCCGAGGGCTGTCACAGCCGCAGGGGGCGAGCGGTTGGCGGGCGAAGACGCGGTTTCTGAGAGTTCATATTCTTTCCATGTTCGGAAACAAAAACCGTTTCGTTATAACGGGTCCTGATCCCTTTTCTTCGGCTCTCCTTTCTCTTTTTCCAACCTTTGAGTGATTGGAGGGGTGCAGTAACTCTCCGGCCTTCTCTCCGTTGGCTATGATCACCGTTCGAGTAAGCGATTGATTTTAGACGGGTTCCTCCAACGTGTTCATCAGCTCTTCCTCCATCTTCAAACAAGCAGGAAACGTGGCAAGATTTCTGTACTGATAAGGGGGAGCGCTGACATTTATTCAGCAAATTCTTCTCCCCTGTAGCCATTGAAAGTGGTCAGGTTCTTTCTCTCTCGAGCTCCTGATCTGTTCCCAAACAATACGTTGGTGAAAGAGATGAACGAGCCAGTGACAGTGAGCACCTCATACGGTGTGAAAAGCCAGCTAGAAAGCTGAGCAGACTGGGAGCTAAGTGATAAAGGCGAGGATGATATTGGGGTTTGAGGGAAGGGTTTGGGGGAAATGGCAAGGAGCCAGATGGGCTGTGCAGTCTTTGATGCCCCACCTGAGCTGCGAAGGGAGGCAAGCTGTGCCATATGGCAGGAGAGGAAGCTGTCTGGGAAACCTCTTACAATCTGGCCTCCGGCTTTTCCCTCCCCATCACCTCTTCCCTCCCCCCTCAGTTTGACTTTGGATTGCTTTTGCTCTCATACAACACGCGAGTGTGCATTTTTCTAGGGAAAGTGTACATAGATATCAGATACTCAAATATATGTGATTTTTTAAAATCTAAACTCACTCTCTGCTTTCCTTCATACTGAAGGAAAGGCTAAGACCCAATCTTAGAGCAGTTTTCCATCAACAATGATAAAAGTTAGGGAAAATGCTGCACTGGGTAATCTTCCAATGAGATTTATCAAAATTCTTCATAGTCAAATAATCCACGGATTAAAAGATCTCCAAGTTTCACACACAAGAATTCTACTTTCCTTGTAGTGCATTCAAAGGAGTACTCACTCATTCCAACTTCCAGTAAATCCTTTCAGCAAACATTGAGGCTAAATAAAGTGAAATATCATTGGATAAGAGTCAGATATATTGTTGACTTAAAGGATCAGTTTTGCAAATGCCAACTAAAAATGGCAATACATTGGAAATAACATTAAAGACATTTTTCTTTGTTCTATTTTTAAACACCATTTTACATTTGCTCATTTACAAGACCCAGTACAAACACTGGAGTGATAAAAACCAATTCAATTAATGAGTTCGTAAATCCATGCAAATTGGGATTTCAGAATCCAAGTTTTCACAAATATTAAGAATAGTGAATTATTATTCATTTTTGTAAATCCATGCATATTGGGATTTCAGAATCCAAGTTTTCACAAATATTAAGAATAGTGAATTATTATTCATTTCTAATTCAATTATCTGCAATGCATTTAGAAATTTCCTTTTAGCCACTAATTCCACAGCATATCAGACAACTTCCAAATGCCTTTTTTCCCTAATGTAAAGTAGAAAAGAATTAGTGAAATATCTGCATTTAAAAAGCCACTGTGCATTTAAACATTCAAATTAAAATTTAACATCAGAGTGATAGAAACAGAAAAATCACCATTTGGCAAACACCACAGTACAAGCTGTTACAGTCAAGAATCGTGAATGATAAAATTAGTGAGTATATCTGCCTCCTTTGATCAAATACAACAAGAAAAATCAAAACATTTCATTAGAAAAAACTGGCAGACACCACCTTAACCAAGCAATCAAATAGTGTCACCATGAATGACACACTGACATCCTATGTCCCCTGATATGATGCACTGAGGATGACATAACATCATTTTTGTGGTATTTTTGCCAAAAATACATAACCTAAATTTTTTTTTCACATATAAAATTTTTATTTGGCAATCATATCTCAGTAAAGTTAGAAAAAAATAAAGTCTTCTAAAAAATTTAAAAAAAAGAATGTCCCTCCATCTCAGGAAATCCCTCAGTTCTGGGCAAACCAGAATGGTTGGTCAATCTAAGTTTACATTTACAACAGTAACTGGTTCCCTGCCCCTCAGATAAGTAAATGTGGGCTACTCATCCTTAAAGTCAATAAGGATCCTTCAATCAAGATTCCCAAAAAACACACTGGGACCACCATTTCCACACCCATTATCAATGCTACTCCATCTTCACTGTTTCTGGGATGTAAGTAGTTCATCTCTCTCTCACACACACACACCACCCAAAAGTCTCCCCTATCTCTCACCAAGTACACAATTCACACAATAGGAAGCAATGTTTGACTTACCTGCTCTGGGCCTGTTCTCTCACTGCTTCAGATCTAGGGTTCATTGCCCTTATGACTTCTGGGCAGGGATTTTTTTTTTTTCAATTTATAAAATTTTCCATTTTAAAGTGATATCAGTGGATTTTTTTAGTATATTCACAGTGTTGTGCAACCAGAACCCCTTCTAATTCCAGAACATTTCTATCACCCCCCAAAATAAAACTAACATTTGAGAAGAAATCTTTAAGGTCTCCCTCCACTATTGAATAAATCTGTTCTTCAAATATACTAATAATGATGAAAATAATAGAGCCTGAATTTTCAATTGTTTATCTGATAAATGGAAATGGAATATAACAATCTAACATTCCTGTCCCCTTTGCAACCAAAGACATCACATTTGAGGATAGAATAACAAAAATAAAATTCCCTATATTACATAAGTAATAACTGTTTCTATTTATATGCTGCCTTACAGCTTAGAAGGGGTTCTCTCTCATTTGATAATACACACACAACTTTCAGACTCACGCAAGGTCTCACAGCTGGTGAGGAGCAGAGCCAAAGCAGAGCCTCTGGCTTGACTCCTAGTCAAGTGCTCTCCCCTGACTCTATACTGACTCTCTGTCTGAAGAAACTAAGTACACATGACAATTAAATGCATTGTGATATCCTGGATTGAATCCTCGACCAGAAAATAAAGGACATTTTTTCGGATAATTGTAGTAATTTGAATAATACCTGTAGATTAGTTAATAGAGTAGTAGTAATGCTAGTCACCTAGTTATGATCATTGTGCTATACATTAAAATGTTAACATTTGGGAAAGCTAGGTGAAGGATATAATGTAATTCTTTGTAACATTTTGTAACTTTTTTCCTAAGTCAATTAGTTCAAAATGAAAATTCAAAATGAAAAAGTATGTAACATCATGTGGTCAGATTAAAGAAACATGATGATGTAACTATTTAGGAAAAATTAGAAACATACAGTAAACATTTTATCTTAATTTTTATCAAATATTGTTTAAGAATAATATCAAATTATTCCTGGTTCAGGTGCCTGTGAGTAATTTACCATCCTTCAAAACGTTTCCTCTTTGAGGGTGGATTCTTCAGGTATATTTGTAATAAGGACTGTGAAGAAGACTCCTCCACAAGGTTAATTCAAAGGATTTTGAGGAAGAAGGTGAGGGGGAGCTGAGGTGGAGCTGTGAGCAAGGGAGAGGGGTGAGTGTGAAAAAGTTTTACTTGACTCATGTTACCGGTGCCTTGAGAGTCTGAGCAGATCCCTACTAGTGGGAAGCAAGTGGCCACCCAAGCTTCCCAAATCCAACTTTTTTTTTTCAATTACAAGATTACGCTCTAAGAAATATTATCGTAAAGTGTCTCAGAAATATATAGTGTACAAAGTAAGCTCCTTCCAACAGCTCTCCCAACCTACTCTTCCCTAGAGCTCCGACCATCCTTTTTCAATGCATCTACATATTGTGTACACACAGTTTGACGCTGTGACTCATCCTAGATCTTACAATACCTAACAGTTTGCAACTTGCTTTCTCTGTGTTACTGTATTCACTTGCTTGTCCAGAAATGCGAAGCGGAAGCGGAGCGCTCTCCATCCCCAACGCCAATCGTCGGTTAGAGCGCCCCTTGGGCCGCGGCTGCTGTCGTTGGCCTGGAGGCCCGTCCCGCGCCCGCTGCCCCGACTGGCGCCCGCGCTCCTCCCGCGCCAGCCAGCCCTGGCTTGCGCCCCCAGCTCTGGCGCGCCAGCCGGACCTGCCCTGCGCGCGCACCTACTGGACAAAAGGGACAGTTGGTGCTTTCAACGGTCCCTGAGGCACGTGCCCCCGCCAGGTGGGGGGTTGGAGGAAAGCACCACGCCTGGCAGGGTTTACCGCAGCTCCAGCCTAGGTGGGACTAGGGGAAGAATGGGCGAGTTCAGGATATCTGCGAGGTGGCGAAGGGGAAAGAAAGGAAGGAACCATCGTGTCCTGTCTAATACACTCTCTGAGTGTGTCTGCTCCCGAGAATCCTTAAGTCCACTCATTTAGCATGCTTATGGGCACACAGCAAGTGCCATGCACTATGTAAAGCAGTGGAGATCCAGGGATAAAGCTATACTAGGCAATACACATCATCGTAATCCTTATTATAATTACTGTTACTGAGGTGATCATATTGCTCCCCTGCCCAAAATCTCTGGAAGGATGTTTCTTACAAACAGAATGAAGATCCAACTTTGCTAGCTCACATACAAGCCCCCCACAATGGAACTTCTGCCTTTCTTGCATCATCTCCCACAATCCCACCAATATCTCCTATCCCCCAAAGACGTAGTTCATGTGCCCGGCACTCTCCTGCCTTTGGGCTTTTGCTGAGGCTACCTCACTTTTGAGTTCTTTTCCCCTAACTTCTGGTACCTTTGAAATTTCAGTTCCCTTTTCCAAAAAGCCTTCTCAAATCTCCCTAATTGGATCTTTTTTTCTCTTCCCTGTGTTCCCATAATATTTTGTTTGTAATTCTAGTCTGCTTAATTCCAGATTTGATATGTAGGTAAGTATATTGTAAGCTCCAAGAATACAAGGATCTTGTCTTTGTATCCTTTTCAGAGAATGGCTCAGTGCTTTGCACATAGTAAACTTTCTATATAGTTAGCATTCAATAAACATCTGCTGAACTGGCTTGTAGATAAGACTAACACCTTTCTCATATCATGGAACTAGGATTACGGAGTTGCAAAAGAAAGACCTTAATATGACTATGTGCAGAATTTGATAAATCCGATTTTAAGAAAACCGTAAATTAAAAGATAGTGGAAAGCATAGATGTTTGGAGTAAGGTAGACCTGTGCCTTCCTCGGTCTGCCATTTGTTAATTGTATGACTAGAAACACGTTTTTTCACACCTTTAAACATCTGATTCCTCATCTGTAAAATGAGATAATTATTATCTACTATACAAGTTTATGATGAGGATCAAGAGAGATCATATAAAACCTCTCAAAGTACGAATCCTTTCTTTTGGGATGAAGTAATGGTACTTACATGACTAATTTTAAAAAGTGTTTTGATAATAAATGTGTCTCTATAAAGCACTTGTTCAGAGGAGAGTATCCTTAGGTCCAAAACCTACATACATAAATAGGTGGTCAATACATATTTATGTGTGAATAAATTATAATTTCCAACCCAGTTCTCTGTTCTCTAAATAGAAATAGATTAAATCAAGAGAGATCCATATAGCTCTACTCTAGTGTGATGGTTATTTCACTAGAGAATACACATTTAAATGTGTTCCAATTCTGTGCTCACCAAGTAACCTTATGACTTAAGCTTAAGTGTGGGAGGTGAATGAATGCAATTCTGCTTTATCCACCAGATTTGAGCCTGGTAAAGTCAGTACCCCACAATCACTATGATCTAAGAACAGCTCTGGAGAAGTAGAATGGAATGGGAGTGGTGAAAAGGACAGTGGAGTTCTACTCCAGGCCAGACATTTGTTCTGCCACAAACTTGCAGTGCGATTTTGGCCACGTTACTCCTCTTCCAAAAGTCTTATTATGTATAAAATGATTAGAGTGTGTTGAGGGAACTCTAACATTCTTTCCACTATTGTATAATACAGTTCACAAATTACCAACCAAAGCGATCGATCTCAGCATCTGGGAAACTGCCTATTACAGCCAGTCATCCTTTCACTATGTCCCATCATGGCAACACAAATGTCCCCTGGAACAGTTCCCACCAACACATGAGAAGTTAGTTTTCTAGAGTTTAACATGCAAAGAAGCAGAGTACCACCAAGGGGGTAATTTGGAGCCTTAAGCCCTAAACCAGGGCTCCTTTTTATAAAGTCAGAGAGTGAAGAATTGAAGGGGCAGTTTATACAAACCCATGCAAAAAGTTGACTAATTTAAAAATCCATATTTGTCCTTTCTTACCTATTTTATAATTGCTTGCTCTAATACCTTCTTTATGTCAACTTTTCCAGGGGCCACTGATAATTTAGATACAAACTTTTGGGTCTGAGATTTGATTTTATCCTATTTACAGTTTAATAAGTTAGCTTATTACTGTTTCATGAATGCTGACATGAGACTCCAGGGTCAGAGACAATAGACTTTATTACTCAAAACACAGCAAGCAGCATGAACATCAGGTTTACATCAATTCACCTTGCCCCCAAGTCCCACAGAGGCAATGTGGAGGGGCCAGATAGGTGCCTGACCCATAGTGAGTTGTATTAGAGGAGGAAAACACTTAGCTTGGGGAATCCACTGCTTTTATCGTAAGCAAAAACAAGCCTGATCTTTGTCTCACATGAAAGTTACCTCTTCCATAAAGACTGATTATTGCAAATCAATTCTTAGAAATGGCCTAGAGAGTCATCTAGACCTTACATCCTTAGCATATTCAGCAAGACATGCAGGAATGTAAGCGATCCATGGAGAAGTGTCTTCCAAGACAAACGTTAGGGTTTCTGCTCCTAATCATTTTATGTTTATTGAATTTTATTATCTTCTTTAAACTCAAAATGATGCAATATTGCCTTCCTGCCCTTTTGCTCCTTTGTAGCATAGAATTGTGAAAAAACACACAGAAGATCTGGGTTTGGAATCTTAGCTTTTCCATGTACTTGCTCTGTGAATTTGGCCAAGTCATTGATCTAAAATTCCTTGTGAGGGCCGGCCCAGTGGCTCAGTTGGTTAAGCGCTTGCTCAAGAATGTGAGCTTAGCTCTGAGGAACAGCAGTTCAATGTCCAGTGCTGAGCTGCCAACAGGTGGCAGGATGGCTCAGCTAAAATAAATAAAAAATAAAATAAAACTCCTTGTATAATCTGCCTCCTGCCTTTCTCTCCAGCCTTGCCTGGACCCACATGCCTTCTCGTATTCTATTTACAACGACTTTTCCTTTCCTTAAAGAAGCCACCCGCTTTTCGCCTTGGGGTGTGTGTATATTTTGTTCCTCCTATTGCTTCCCCTCTTTGACTAAATTTCTGCCTTTATTTCACACCTCAATTCAAACATTACTTCTTTTCTTGACTTTTCAAGGCCATGTCCCACCGACCCCCAATTATTTGCTCTCATAGTATCCTCTTCTTTTCCTGCTTAGGATTTATCATAATTCCCCCCACCCCCGCCCCGCCAAATGAAGTGGTAAACTACGTGACTCCACTACAGATGTTGGACTCACTTGTCTTTTCATGGCCTCATTTTTCCCAACTATAGAACTGAAAGTTTGAATTAAGGTCTCTGCCTTCTGTACATTGCTTTGATTTTATGATTCCATGTAAAGGTTATTTGAAGAAAGGAGGTAGTAGAGTGTAGATATTAAGAAAGTGGGCTCTGGGGCCAGCCGAGTGACGCGTTTGTTAAGAGCTGGCTTGGGATGCCATCGGCCCTAGTTCGGATCCTACATACGAGGGCCAGTGACACTGCCTTCTACAACTAAGATGGTGAACAACAACTCCACCTGGAACTGGGCTGCTGTTAATCGCTCAGATGGCACAGCTGCAGCCCCTGCTGCAGTGGGCTGCCATAGGCTACAATGAGTGGCTGGCAGCCAGCATGAGCTGCCAAGAGCCACTGCTAATGGCCGTCCAGAGGCTGGTGACCATCTGCCTCACGTGAGAAGAGCAACATTTGGCCAGTGAAGCAACGTCCTCCACAACTAGACTGAAGAACAAAAGGACAGCAACTTACCTGTTCCCCTTCCCCAGTTCCCCAACGCTGTTCCCCTCCCCCAATTCCCCAATAAAATCTTTAAAAAAAAAAGATATTAACTAACTTACACATTAAAAAAAAAAAGAAAGAAAGAAGAAAATGGGCTCTGGAGTCTGAGTTGGTTCAAATAACCCCTCTTATATTTACTAGCTGTGATATCTTGGGGTCAAGTATTTAACGTCTCAGCTTCAATTTCCAGGTAAAAACATGAGTGATCATGGAAATTTACTTTAAGTGTTCTTATCAGCACTTAGCACAGTGCTAAGCACATTGTATATGCTCAGTAAATTATTATGGATGCTGCCACCACTATAATTTGTATGCCCTAGAGCAGCACTGCTCAAAAAAACATAATGCAAGCCACATATATAATTTTAAATGTTCCAGTAGCCACATTAGAAAAAGTAAAAATAGGGCTGGCCCAGTGGCTCAGTTGGTTAAGAGCTAGCTCAAGGGTGTGAGCTGAGCTCTGAGCAACAGCAGTTAGATGCCAGCCTGAGTTGCAGCAGTTCGATGCCAGCTCAAGTTGAGCTGCCGCTGAGCTGCCAACAGGTGGCAGCATGGCTCAGCTAAAAAAGGAAAAATAAATAAGTGAAATTAAGTTAAATAATATATTTAACTAATATATTAAGTTAAGTAATATATTTTATTTAACTTAATACATAAAAATCACTATATATAATCCATAGAAAATATATTACTGAGACATTTTACAATTTTTTTGTATTAAGTCTTCAAAATCCTGTGTGTATTCTACAGCATTAGCACATCTCAATTCATGCTACCTGTATTTCAGTGCTCAGCAACCACGTGTGGTTAACTGCTACCATATTGGACAATGCAGCCCTAGAGAGTTCTAGTAGTTATAGTAGCTCTCCCACTTTTCCTGCCTCAGGCTATTTAATCTGACCTATTTTGGCTTCTTTAACCAATTATTTATCCATTGGGTGCTTTCTTAGGTACTAAAAGTAAGTAATTAGTTAATTCCATTTTTCATTTGACATAATGAAAAATTCCCTTATGAGACTGGTTAAAGGAACAAATCATCAAGGGAGACTGTTAAATCTCTTGGAGAAAACATAAAGTGCATAATGTATGCATTATGATCTAAGTATGGTATTCCAAAAGAAAATAAATTAGAAATGTATGCATTCATTTCTAATCAATTTTTTAATGCCCCATCAAATTTTAAAAGCTCACACACTGGTCTTCTGCATTGAACACAAAGCAGAAAGTATCAGAATAGACATTCTTACAATAATCAATTAAACTGACCAAAACAAACATTGTCTATTATGCCTGATCTTCGGTATTTGACCTAGCTCCATCTCTATCTGATAAGGATGCATTTGCTCTAAATTAAAATGCAATTTCTCTTCCCTGAAGGTGGCACTGTGAACAAGGAAAAGTAACTCTGTTCACTAATTTATTCAGGAACATAGGGCTATCTTATTAGGTTAAAAAAATTGCGACATAGTATGTATCTCAATTACTCTGATGACTTTGATGATCTTAATTGCTATTTTCCTTTCATTTTGATTCTTCTCCCTTTTTGAGATCAAATCATTGCCTATTGTAACTGCACCCATTAACTTTTTGAGTGAGTTTTTACATTAAGGAATTGTTTTCTTAAAAATAAACTAATAGCTAAAATTTATTAAATGCTATGTTCAGCCACTGTACTAAGCTTTTTAAATACATTACAGGGCTTTCACACAAACTTCAGCAGTGGAATAAAGAAAGGAGCTATTTTAGAAGAACTTTTAACTCCCATAACTCCAACTTATTTATTTGATTTTGCTGGGGAAATTGAATTCAAAAACTTGTTTCTCTGCTTTATTGGGGGTAAGGGAGAAAAGGGAATAACATATAAGGAGACAAGATATGATGTTTGCCTTTATTAACTGGAGACTTAACTAAATAAGAACCTTTATTTTGTTAACTGCCACCAAATAAAAACAAAGGTTTCTATTTGGAAAGGACATTTTCTGTTTCCTGTTAACAAACACCAAACAACCCTCACCAGAATCAGACCTACTTTAGCAAGGCACAAAACACTTAAATTATTTTGTCATCAAATTTAGAAAGTTGCAATTCAAACAATCTAAAAGTTTGCTCATGAGGCTAGTAAAATTTTACAATCTTCAAAGTCTGAAACAACATAACTTGAATACATGGATTTGCTGTGTGCCACAGGCGCTACCACTCTTAATTTTTCTTGAGAGATTTCAGAGCTTTATGTCCTAAATATTTAGTCCAGAAAATGCTCAGAAAACATGCATTTTATCACTATTATGGAAAACTTGCTCTTCAGCAGGGCCACAAGACTGTCAGATCATCACATTAAATGAAACACTTCCAAGTATGCTTATCCAGTAAGCAAACATACCTGTGTCAATACAGAAGCATTTAGTTAACACTTCATACAGTTCAAATGAGCAAGTGGATCATAATTTCAACACAATTATGTTTATATTTCAGTAATATTATACACAAGGACCTGACTTACTAGAGTAAGGCAGTGAGGAAAAGCTCTTAAATTCTTCTTCATGGGACAGAAAACAATAGCATACTAACAATACATACAGTCACATGGTTGACAATTTCTTTAGAAGTTTATTATAATTAGCATAGTGACTGCAGGCAGGTCTAAATTCTCACTGCTCTCTCTTCCTTTGAGATGTCATAATTATGTTCAACTCCTGTTCAATGGACATTTGCTCTTCAAACAGCACACACTACGGGGTATACAGAAAGCGATATGCCATCATTTCTGCCTTTTGGGAACTCTCAGAAGTGAAGAGGAGGCTTACCCAACAATAATTCTAATGGCTGACAGACTGTGAGAATGACATAATGAAAATACAAGATGTTATGGGACATTCTTTTTATATAAATAAATATAGCTTTTGCTTCTTAAGGTTAAATAATTTCAGTTCCTATTTCTCAATACTTTGTTTACTGTCTTCCTCTGAATCCTCAGGTTTCAATATTTATCTTAGATTATAGAACTCAAAACTGTACCACCATTATAAAGGCCCAAAAGGCTGAATTTCAGAAGAAATGCTTTACTTCCCTTAATTTCCTAGCATTTTGTTTGTTTTTGAAATAATTGTAGAAATATTCATGATCCTGTGCAGATTTGTTAAATAGTCAGCCACAGAGTTTTGGTTAAATAAGTTATTCCACATCTATATAATGAAGTCAATAAAAATTTCAGAAATAAAAATCATAAAAGAATCATGAATACTGTTAGGTAGGAAGAAAATGGGTGCACAACAAGGTATGATTTCTATTCTTTTTAAGTATATGTTTGTACGTATGTACACACAAAAATGGAAGTTCCCATCAAAGTGGGATGAATATGGGTGTGTTATGTTACACTTTTTGCTTGCAGTCACTGATTTTTTAACAAGAAAAAAACCTTCATTTTGTAATGAAATTCTCACAATCAAAGCAAATTTTAGAATCTTGGTTATTAGTCTAAAAGGCCTAACAAACCTAAAGAAAAATATAAATTGTATATATGAGAGGATTCTTACATTTTTTAAAACTCTTAAGCTAAGTTTAGAAAAAGCAAAACAAATATATATGCTATATAGTCATAAAAATCAGACCCCCCACCTTGGAGTGAGCAGGTCAGGCTGCCTCTGTAACTATTGGGCTGTCGGAAAAGTCATGACGTATTTTTTCTATGTTTTCCAATGCAAAAATGCGTCATGACTTTTCCAACAACCCAATATATCTAACTGTACACAGTGATATGATTGGAGAGTCCACTCCTTTGGCTTCCACAAGCTATTTTTGTTTTTAAGGTTTCTCTTTTAATATGGAAATTTCCTTGTCTGGGTCACATTACTAAGTGTTATTTATTGACATCTTAGCAGAAATTAAGTAAGAGCAAGAATCAAATAGAGATATACCCTGGGCACTGTAGAGTGACAGAGAAAGGGAGTTTCCGGTGCCAAAAACAAGTTGCTCAAAATCTACTGAGGCAGGAGGAATGTACATTTCCCAAGCATCAAGTGAGAAAATGTCTGTAAGAGAGCTTTTACAATGTTAGAGCTGTCTACAAACATAGCTAACTTCTATCTAATTCTAACATGAGCACTGTTCTTGATCCAGTTAACACATTCAGTTTATGCATAAAACCTACGTACATCTGCTTATGAGTGAAGTAGGTCCTGCCAGTAATATCTCCATTTTCCAGGTGGATATTGAGGCGTGGAGAGGTTAAATGACATGCCAGATTGCACAGTAGTAAATGGTTGAGCTAGGATTAAAACCCAAGTGATTTGCTCTAGGGTAGCTCTTTTATTTATTTATTTATTTATTTATTTATTTATTTATTTATTTATTTATTTATTTTTGAGGGCAGTTTCACTGGCCCTCACATGTGGGACCCGAACTGGGGCCACTGGCTTCCCAAGCCAGCACCCAACCACTGCGCCACTCGGCGGGCCCTCTAGGGTAACTCTTAATCACTCACTTTTTATTTTTTTTGCTTAAATGTTGGCGTTAAGGTTTTCTTACGGCTTTTTTCAAAGATACTGTTTTTTGTTTTGTTTTAACAGTTGCATTGAGATATAACTCACATAGCATACAATTTATCCTTTTAAAGTGTACAATTTAATGATTTTTAAAAATATACTCACAGAATTGTGCCACCATCACCACAATGAATTGTAGAACATTTTGATCACCTGCAAAAGAAATCCTTTACCCTGTAGCAGTCACTCCCTTTTCCCCGCTTTGCCCTGCCCTAGATAGCCACTAATCTATTTTCTGTCTCTCTGGATTTACCAGTTCTGGATATTTCATGTAAATAGAATAATTCAATATGTGGTCTTTGGTGACTGACTTCTTTCATCTGGCATAATGTTTCAAAGTTTATCCACACTGTAACATAACACATATCAGTACTTTATTCTTTGTTGTTGTTGTTGTTGTTGCTGTTGTTGTTGTTGAGTAATAATCTATTGAACAGACATACTATATTTTTTATTCATGAGATGATAGATGTTTGGAGTTGTTTCCACCTTTTGACTATGATAAATAATGCTGCTATTAAGCAAAAGATTTTGTGTGAACATGCTTTCATTTCTCTTGGGTAAAAATCTACGAGTGGAATTTTTGGGTCATGTAGTGCCTCTATATTTAACATTTAAGGAGCTGCCAAACTGTTTTCCACAGTGGCTGCACCATTTTATATTCCCAGCAGCAGTATATGAGGATTCCAATGTTTCCATATCCTCGCCAACACTTTTTAATCTGTCCTTTTAATTATAGCCATTCTAGTGATATGAAATGGTATCTCTCTGTAATTTTAATTTACATTTCCCTGATGCCTAATGATGTTGAATATCTTTTCTTAAGACACCATATTTTGATTATTTCTGAAACTTCAAAAGTCAAGGCTTGAATCAATAGTAACATGGGAAAGACCCCAACCTGGGAGAAATCAAGCTCCTGACAACAGGATCCTGGTCTCCTTCATCTTGGAGACTTTCTTAGCACAATGCACCATCCTTTGCACAGAAGAGATGTTCCATAAACGTTTGTCGAATTGCACTTCTGATGATCTTTCGTAAATCAATGTACTTCCATACAGATCTAACTTTAAAAGGTATTAAACTTCCAAAATTAATCCACAAAAGCCTTTTTTAACCTATAATGTAGTAGAACCATATTAATAATACAAGTCTGAGTCCTGTTAACAGAGCAATGCTGTACAGCTTATAGAGGAACAAGCAGCGTTTTCCTAAATCTTTCCCACCTTGGTCAGAAGGCCAGGCCTACACGGATAAAACACTTTTACTTTTTTACTGATACATAACACACATAAAGTGCACTAATCTTAGTGTATAGCTTGACGATTTTTAAAAATATGAATACACTTGTGTAACCACCCCAGAAGATTGACTCATTCTCTTTCCCTAGTCAATTCCCTTCACCAGAGGTAACTGCTCTTCTGACTTCAAAACCCTCATTTAGTTTTATTTAAGAAACTTTTTATTTAGAATTTATCTTCACCACCCTCCCATCTCCAGGTCTGGACCCCTTTCTCTGGTCACTTTGGGGGATGCAATCGTCAAGCTTTTCACAGCTTTGCCCTGACCTGTCCTGGAACCAAAGTGTTCCTGGATCCAAGTGACCTATCTCCCTTCCCTTCAGTCAAAACTCTCGTTCTTGTGTTGCTACAGCTTTTCCCAAGTAGACTGAGCTCCTAACGAATAAGGGGCTCTACCTTCCTTGCCTTTAGGCACATAGGAGACTTTCAATGTGCCTGTGAAATAACCAAATGCATATGATCTTGGGTAGGAAGGAGGGGTAAAAACAACACAGTGTAAGAAAGTCACAAGAAATCATGAATGCCAAGCAGTCCCACATTCTTCCCAGGAAAAGTTAAAGAAGCTGCTTATTCATGCGTGGGTGGGGGACAGCTTATGATAAATACATGGAACAAAGGAATCAAAATATAATGGACTGGGTAGTGGCTTTGTTCTCTATCTTTTTCTGCTTATGTCTGCTGACTCCGCCCCCGCTCTCAAGAGCCTCCGGCCCGCTGTCTCCTTGATACTGGGCACCGTGCCTTCAACTAAGTTGCAGAGTTTTGATGGAGAGATATTTGAAGTTGATGTTGAAATTGCCAAACAATCTGTGACTATCAAGACCATGTTGGAAGATTTGGGAACGGATGATGAAGGCAGTGATGACCCAGTTCCTCTACGAAATGTTAATGTAGCGATACTAAAAGAGACTGCAAATGACTTAGACATCAAAGGTTTGCTCTATGTTACATGCAAGGGTGCTGTCACTATGATCAAGATGAAAACTTGTGAGGAGATTCACAAGACCTTCAATATCAAAAATGACTTTACTGAAAAAGAGGAAGCCCAGGTGCGCAAAGAGAACCAGTGGTGTGAAGAGCAGTAAAATGTGCCTGACACTGTGACATCGTAAGGATTGTTTCAAGTACTAGTTGCACTGCTCTGTTTATAATTGTTCATGTTAGATCAACAGTAGACAAATGCAGCAGCAAATCAGTTGTATTAGCAGATTGTTGTCCTCATTGCATGTGTAGCTTGGATACAGATTCCACCAATGGCTGAGTTTCTTCCAGTATGATCAAAAGTTTTATTTTTTTTTTGCCCTGAATAAAATGGAACTGTGGGTTCTCTATAGAAAGTGGCCAAAAAAAAATGTAATGGACTGGACGATCACAGTTCGGAGGAAAATAAAACCAATGGTGATATATATATATATATATATATATATATATATATATATATATATATGAAATTCATCAAAATGTGACAATGATTGTTTAGAAGGTGAAACTAAGACATAATTTCTCATTACTCTATTTTCTAAAACTGTATTACTAAACACATACTACTGTTATAATGAGAAAAAAAAACATATTTTTCAATGAGACTCCTTATTAACCCCAAATAATCTTTATTCAGACCATGTAGCTAAGTGAATGAAAATATTTGAGGGGAGATATATCTGGGCAGAGCAGGAAGCCTTCCTTAGCTTGGTGTCAGCTCCCCTAAATAGACTCTGCTTTTTAAAGGTTTTTCCCCAACTCCATTTCCAAATCTGAAAGTGTTCTCTAAAATGCCCACCTGTTTCAGCTCATAAAGGCATTTTATTAGGAGAAGATTCTCTGGACTACAGTAATAACATAGATATTTCCTACATTTTTATTTAAAGCTAAAATTAGAATAAATAAGTTAAAATCCACTACAAAATACCTTAGATGCTTTTTTTGTATAGAGAGCAAGATGGATCATTGAAGCAATTTTTGAAATTCTGCAAGTCAAAAATTGCTTTTTCTGAACACATCTGGAAAACCAATTACCTCAATTCTCAATTTCACTTTGCATGTATAGGAATAACCTTACTCTGTCTAACTTTACATTTAAATTCTTCTGTATTGATGATATCTAAATAAACTTATCAGCAACACAGGCATCCATAATGTCTTCATTTGTTAACCATATAAGCTTCATTCAGCACAATGAACTTGTCTTTAAACAAAAATAGCCTTAAATCGAAAATATAATAACTTCTCAGGTTTTTCTTTAACTTACATCTTTATTTATTTCTATGAGCTGCTCTAGCACACAAAAACAAAATGTTCTCAATATTTACGTAGGCAGAAATAAACCGTTTCAAGATAAAACCAAGATAATCAAGCATTTTTTAATGTCTTTCACCTGACTCACAGTGATCATTAGTTTGATTTGAAGGAGAAAGGAAACATTTTCTGTTTTCCAATAACCCCACCCACTTTTAAATTTAGAAGGATTTTCTACAAATTTATCTATGATTATAAAAGATTTACTTCTACAAGGGGCCAGCCTCTTTTCATCTTTTCAAATGAGGAAACAAACCCAGAGAAGGAGTTTACCCAAGTACATGATCTCCTAAATAATAAAAAAAGAATATTTCTGGTAACCTTTGAGCCTGGAAGATTTTTTTCTTTCTCTTCTAAAGCCAAAGCAATTTATTAAACCCCTTCTTATGCAGAAAGTGATAATATACTAGGAATTTCATAGAAGGTATGCACAAGTATTAATAAGCTTTTCCAGGTAGAATATATTTAAATTAAAGGAGCATCACACTACCTAAATTTCCTAAACCACATCAGTTTGCATGATAGGAAATGAGAACAGAAACAGCCAGCACCACAGAATATAATTAATGGAGACTCCCTGGTTGAGGTAGAAAGTCTGTATCTGAAACACTGAACTTTAGAGCAATTGTAAATAGACTGCAAATTCTGCATTTAGCATATCAGGTCAGATAGAAAGAACTAACCAATTTGCCAGTGTACAGGAACCGGGGAATACAGAAATGGACTGAGGAATGATATCAAAAAGCAAGATTTTAGGGGTGACCGGTTAGCTCAGGTGGTTAGAACACAGATTCATAACACCAAGGTTGCCTGTTCGATTCCCATATGGGCCTATGAGCAGCACCTTCGACAGCTACTTGACTTGGAGCTGATGGGTCCTGGAAAAACACACTGTTCCCCAATAAAATTTCTTAAAAAGAAAAGGAGATTTTAAAAAGAAGAGCATGGAGGTCCGGCCTAGGGGTGCGGTGGTTAAGAGCTGGCTTGGGATGCCAGCAGCCTGGGTTCGGATCCCACATACGAGGGCCAGTGACACTACCCTTAAAAAAAAAAAAGAAGAGCATGGAACAAAGCCATGTTATATAATACAGTCTGACCCAGAGTTTGTCATTACCCTACTGACAAATGACTAGCTGTTAATTGCAAACACACACTGCAATAATGGGCCCTTTGTCATCTGTTGTAGACTTGCATATATTTGTTTGTAAATTATGTATGATTTATTTGATAGACTGCAGATTCTCTTCAAATAGTTTTCTTTATAACTTCTTAAGGTAAAAGAATTTCTTCAGAGATTTTAAGGAGAAGAACTGTAAATGAGTAGAACCAACAAATATTCATAGGTACTATCCTGGGCAAGATTATGTTCTGCCAAAATCTTCACTGTAACTGTACCTCCAAAAAAAGTAAAAACAAACTTAGACTAAGAGACTATAAAACCTCTTCATAAACCACTATGTACCTAATCAACCCAAAATCTGTCAATATTATATGACATAGATTCTACTAGCTGGTCTGATAAAAAATGTATTACCAATAAATATAATACATTTAATAGAATAATAATATTATTGTTTATATAACTACTTTATAGTTCTACATTTTGACACTCTTAGTTTTAATTGGTCATTCGGATTTGATCTACTAGTTCCATTTAGTTAATAGGCTTTCAATCTAGCTATAAAACTTCTCCCTCCAGTAAAAACTTATTAAATATTTTTGTGCCATCATGTAGCTAGCCTTAGGGTGCCTTAAATACTTGGTTCAGAATATAAAATACTTCTTGAGTAAATTCTTTTCAATACTAAACTCTTATGCAAATGTCATTCTCCTGTTACAGATGTGGCCTTTAGTTCAAATTCTTTATACCACAACTATATAAAGATTTTCCTATATTATAGCTGTTTTCATTATTCATTTAACAACTTTTAATTCCTTTTTAAATTTCCATAACAGTAAGGTTAACACATATCTCCATTTCCTCAACTTGACTCTTCATGCCAAGCTCTCTTGCACTTACTTTCTTACTCCCTCCATGTAGTAGAGCTCTCCATTCCTGGTATACATGCAATATGTTTAAAATACTTACTGTAGAGTGTTTACTTTTAAGAATCAGTATCAGCCAAACTTTCCAAATTTAAATGCAAACATGTCTTGCTTTCAAATCAGAAACAAAAGAAACTTAAGCTGCAGTTTCTCTAAGTAGTAACACCTGTAAGTTCTTTACTTGTTGTTGGATTTTCAGCTTTACACTTTGTACAGTACCGGTGTTCATTTTACTGTCAAAGTAACACTCTGATTTTATTTTTTTAGTTTTTGCTAATTAGTGGTTTCCTAAGCATTACAGAAAAACCTAGCTTTAATTTCTCCCCTCCAATCTAAAGTATGTTTAGAGTTCGTTATTCAAAAACAAAGGAGGGCCGGCCGAGTGGCGCAGCGGTTAAGTGCTGGCTTGGGAAGCCAGCGGCCCCAGTTCGGGTCCCACACATGAGGGCCAGTGACACTGCCCTCAAAACAAACAAACAAACAAACAAACAGGAAAGTTTAAACTAGAAGATTAAAAACAAGAAATAAATAGGATGGGTTTTTTTTCCCCTTAAAAGTCTTGAAATTTACAAAGAGATAACCAACTAATCAACCAATGATGTGGGAGCAAAACTAGGAATCAATTATAGAGAATGCTTACTCACTGGTTTTCCATGTCTAATTAATAATGACATTTAGCCTTTTTGTTCCTTCATCTGTAAAATGAGGGTAATAGTGTTAATATATATACTAAAGTGCTTCAAGTAATAAAGAGGTATAGAGAATCTTACTGTAAAGTTTTAGGTAAAAGCCAAATATTAGTTAAAATAAAAGCAAATATAATAAACATCATTCTACTTAGTTAAGTTTCAGCATAGATTAAAAAAAAAGACATGTCAGTTTAGATTTACAAATAATACTGAGTCCACTGAAAGCAGCAACACAAAGACAACTAGTTACTTAAAAGTGAACACCATAAGATAGTGAGCTGATTTCTCAATAGAAACTTTGCAGGCCAAGGGAGAGTGGCAGGAAATATTCAAAGTGATGAAAAGTTAGGGCCTACAACCAAGACTACTCTACCCAGCAAAAATAGGGAGAAGATCTGAACAGACATTTCTCCAAAGAGGACATACGGATGGCCAATAGACATATGAAAAGATGCTCGACGTCACTAATCATCAGATAAATGCAAATAAAAACCACAATGAGATACCACCTCACACCTGTCAGAATTGCCATCATCAGTAAATCAACAAACAAGTGTTGGTGAGGATGTAGAGAAAAGGGAACTCTTGTGCACTGTTGGTGGGATTGCAAATTGGTGCAACCACTATGGAAAACAGTATGGAGGTTCATCAAAAAATTAAAAATAGAACTACTTTATGACCCAGCAATTCCATTTTTTATTATTTATTTTAAATAACAAGATTATTTTAAAATCCAAAATACTAATTCAAAAAGATATAGGTACCCCAATGTTCATTGCAGCATTATTTACAATAGCCAATATATGGAAACAACTGAGGCAATAGATGATTGGATAAAGAAATTTTGATACATATACACAATAAAATATTACTCTGCCATAAAAAAGAATGAAATCAAAGAGAGAAAAAAAGAAAAAAAGAAGAACGAAATCTTACCATTTGCAATAATATGAATGGACCTAGAGGGAATTATACTAAGTGAAATAAGTCAGATTGAGAAAGAAAAATGGCATATAATCTCACTTACTTGTGGAATCTAAAAAACAAAACAAACAGAAACAGACTCATAGATACAGAGAACAAACTGCTGGTTACTAGATGGGAGGGGGGTTGGGGGCTGGATGAGAAAGGTGAAAAGATTAAGAAGAACAAATTAGTAGTTACAAAATAGTCACAGGGATGTAAAGTATAGTATGGAGAATATAATCGATAATATTGTAAAAACTATGTATAGTGTCAGGTGTGTACTAGACTTATTGTGAGGATCACTTTATAAATTACACAAATGTCTAACCACTATGCTGTACACCTGAAACTAATATAAAATAATATTGACTATCAACTATAATTTTAAACAGTAGTCACCAGGATATAAAGTACAGCATAGGGAATATAGTCAATAATATTGTAATAATAGGGCCAGCCAAGTAGCTCAGTTGGTTAAGAACTCACTCAAGAGTGCAAGCTCTGAGCATCAGGATTGCCGGTTTGATTCCCAGCCCAAGCTGAGCAGCTGCTGAACTGCCAACAGGTGGCAGGATGGCTCAGCTAAAAAATCAAACAGACAAACAAACAAATAATATTGTAATAACTATATACAGTGTCAGACAGGAAATGGACTAATTGGGGTTATCACTTTGTGAGGTATATAAATGTCTAATCACTATGTTGTTCTGTACACCTGAAACTAATAAAAAAAGGATCTTGAAAAAAATGTAAAGTTAGAATAAATGAGAAAAAAAGGAATAATACTGAGTCTTATAGAGCAAAATAATTTTTACTACATTCCTTGTTTAACCTGAAAAAGAAAGAGCTGATAGATGATAGGATGAATGGCTAGATAGGTAGTAGATAGATAGATAGATAGATAGATAGATAGATAGATAGATAGATAGATGAGAGAGATAGAGATAGAGATAGAGAGAGAGAGAGAGAGAGAGATTTAAGATATAAATGTTATGGGGGGAAAGAGACAAATTTTTTCCATGCAGAAGAACTCCAAATAATTTATACAGATACTTCACTCGAAAAGAGGGGAAGCATGGTACTCCATTTCTTACCTGTGGCCTACACATAGTGGACTTCTATACGGGAAAAGGGAAGAAAGAGCAATTTATAGTGTAGAAATGTTCCATTAACCAGGTGATCAAAGTCAATATCAGCAGTCATAAATAATGTTGATAGAATGTATTCTTGCATGATATGATGAAAATAGCACTTTACCTATATGATCCTCCCCCAAAAAACACATAACCCCATTCTAATCATGAGAAAAGCATATTCCAACTTGAAAAAAAAGAAGATGGAAAAACTCATACTTCCCAATTTCAAAACTTACTACAGAGTTTAAGCAAGACATGGTACTGCTTTAAGGGTAGACATAGAGATCAGTGGAATAGAATCAAGAGTCCAAAAACAAAACCTTACATTTATGTTCAGTTGATTTCCAACAAGGATGTCAAGACAATCTAATGGGGAAAGAATAGTCTTTTCAACAAACAGTGCTTGGCATACCTGGATATTCACTGCAAAAAGAATGAACTTGGACCCCTCATCATACACAAAAATTAATTCAAAATGTACCATAGGCTTAACAGATAAAACTATAAAACTCAGAAGACGCAGAAGTGAATCTTTGTGATTTTGAGTTAGGCAATGATTTCTTAGTTGCCACCAAAAGCACAAGTGACAAAACAAAAAATAAATTGGACTATATCAAAAAAGAACATTTTTGCTGCAAGTAGTATCTTCAAGAATGTAAAAGACAGCGCAAAGGTGGGGGGAGGCGAGTGACTCAGTTGTTTAAGAGCATATGCTCTTGACAACAAGGCTGCTGAGTTTGACTCCCTCATGGGATAATGGCTACACGCACCCACAACTAAGATTGTAAAACAGCACCTTTAGCTGAGCTGTCATGAGCTGCGGAAGGGCAGCCTGATGGCGACTGGAGTCGGAGCTGAGCTAGCTGCATCCTCCACAACTAAGATTGAAGGACAACAACTTGGCTGTTCCCCTTCCCCAATTCCCCAATAAAATCTTAAAAAAACAAAGACAACCTAATTTAAAAATGGGAAAGGATTTGAAAAAGACATTTCTCCAAAGATATGCACATGGCCAATGAGCACATGCAAAGATGTTTAACAGAATTTGTCATTAGGGAAATGAAAAGCAAAACCACAATGAAATACTACTTCGCACTCACTAGCATGGCTATAATAAAAAAAGACGAACGTAGCAAGTATTGACAAGGATGGAGAGAAATTGAAATCCTCATATATTGCTGGTGGGAATGTAAAATGGTGCGGCTGCTTTGGAAAACATTTTGGCAATTCCTCAACATGTTAAACATAGAGTTATCTTATGACCCAGCAATTCCACTCCTAGGTATATACCCAAGAGAAATGAAAATATGTGTCTACAAAAAAAGCTTGTACACAGATGTTCATAACATTTTTCATAGTAGCTAAAAAAGTGGAAACATCTCAAACATCCATACAGTGGAATGTTATTTGGTAATAAAAAGGAATAAAGTACTGGGGGATGAACTTTGAAAACATTATAAGTGAAAGAACTTAGTCACAAAGAGACCTCACATATTATATGATCTTATATATGTGAAATCTTGCAAATAAGCAAATCTATAGAGACAGAAAAAAATTAGTGGTTACCTGGGACAGGAGAACAGGAGAATGAAAAGTTAACGTAACAGGATTTCTTACAAATGGGACAAAAATATTTTAAAATTAGATTGTGGGGATGATTGCAAAAACCCAGTGAATATACTAAAAAAACACTGAGTTGTACATTTTAAATGAGTGAATTTTATCACAATACATCTGCTTTTAAAAAAGAATCTCTTGGGGCTGGCCGAGTGGCGCGATGGTTAAGAGCTGGCTTGGGACGCCAGTGGCCCCGGTTCGGGTCCCACATATGAGGGCCAGTGACACTGCCCTCAAAAAAAAAGAAGAATTTCCTGGCTCAATCAGCTCTTGGTGGTGATATGGATGATGAGGGCAAGAGGGTTGTGACACCCAGAGTACACAGACCCAACCCTGTGCACAGGTCTCTTCCCAGAAAAGAGGCAATCACAATGAGTTTGGAAGCAACCCTGAGAAGTATCTTTTATGTTAGGAATTTCTATTGTAAAGAAAGAATTGAAAGGCAAGTCCTGAAACCTTGGGAGTTAAGCGTGATCTTATGCAAGCACTCAACGCTATTACTATCACTCACAGAACATGCCATTTGTCTGTTATTTGCTTTAAACCGTGGCATAGCTTAGAAATAATTGAATGTTCCACATCCTATACCTAAATGCAATATCTAATTATTACTTGCCTGCCCATATAAATCCTAAGTAAATCTGTGGAGTTTCCTTTCCCTCACATCAGTACAATACGAATAAATATAAATAATTGTCATGTCTGATTTACCTAGTATTGTGTTAAGCAGCTAAAAGTAAATATTGAAAATAGTTTTTAGTGATGCAAGTTTGAACAGGTGTTTGCCTAAAGGAAGGTTATAGGTCTTTAATTGTTGAAATGATTGAATCAAAGCAAATTACTACCTAGTCATGCTGATTTCCTTACATTTAATGGTGTCAATTTTAACTATCCTGTGTCATGTGAGTTTTCATTACAAATGGTCTCAAATTAATTTCAGATATAAGTGGCAATAAAATATAAACTAGATGAAAATAATATATGGGGCCTCAATAAATAATTGAGTGAATCAAAGTTTACTGTAGACAGAGGTACTGGATGAAGATGACATTCCTTAATGTAAGAATGGGATTTTTCAGAGCAAGATCCGTTAGGTACTTAGGATGGCAATAAAACCTCTGTTAACCCAATGAAGTAGAAAAAAATGTAGAAATTTTAAATAACATTTTTTTAATTAAGCTATCATTGTTATGATAAAACGTATTTAGGTTTGGTCAGAGTTCCAAAATGTTGAGGTATGCAGGAAATGCTCTCTTCTCAACTAAATGCATCTTTTCCCAGGAGGGATTTTTGTACCTAAGGACCAATATGCCTCCAGGCCCTTGGCAACTTTCCTTCTATAATTCACTCTGAGGTACTTTGAGGCAAGGAATTTCACTGGGAAGCAAGAACTGGATTTACTTCCCTGTTTCTGGATTTCTTTCCCACAATTTGCTAGGAGTGTTAAGAAACTGTTGTGAACATCTTTCAGCACTTATAAATAAAGCTGCTCTCTGGATTTTCTCCATTTGACAGGTAGGTTCCATAACACAGCTGTGAGCAGGGGCGCCATTTTTACTCTCCAGATAACCCCTGCCCACACTTTTGACATCTAACTTGTGCTTATATTTTTACTTCTTGGGGCAATTTTTTCCAGTTGGAGGTGAGAGAGATATGGCCGAAGAGGAAGTCAGTGAGATCCCAATGTGAGAAGGATTTGACTGGACTTGCTGGCTTTGAAATGTAGGGGCCCAAGTACAGGGATCAGAGCATGGTCTCTAGAAGCCACAAGTCCTCAGCTTACAGCAAGCCAGGAAACAGAGACCCTGGTCCCACAACTGCCAGGAACTAGATTCTACCAACAACATAATTGAACTTGGAAATGGAGTCTTCACAAAGTTGTTCCATAATGGTCCAGGCAATACCTTAATTTCCAAAAAACCCGAAGCAGAAAATCCAGCTGAGCACACTCAGACTTCTGACCTACAGAACTATGACATAGTAAATTTGGGTTGTTTTAAGCCACAAAGTTTATGGCAATTTGTTATAGCAGCCATAGGAAATTAATACAAACAGATAACATGTATGAAGCATTTATCAGGTAACAGGCACTACGTCAACCATTAGAGATGCATCACCTCATTCAGTCCTCACAACTTCTGTCATCCCGGTTTCAAAGCTGAGGAATGAGGCCCACTCACAGATCCAAGTCACCCAGCTGGCCCATCACAGCAGTGCCAGGATAGGAACCCGTCCATCTCATGTGACTCCTGAATCCTTGACCATTGCTATAAATGGTCATTTGTTGCTATTCAATAACAATATGTATAAGGATCCAAGTTTTAAACACACCCAGACACACAAACATACTTGTGTACTCCATATAATAAATACTTGAAAAATTTCCTAAAGAAAATACACCAAATGTTCATAGTAGTATCTTTGGATGGTAAGATTACCACTATTGTTACTTCGTAGTGCTTTCCTCTTAGCCTGAATTATTTTACAATCAGCATGTATTACTTACATAAATTTTTTTTTTAAAGATTTTATTGGGGAATTGGGGGAGGAGAACAGTGTTGGGGAATGGGGGAAGGGGAACAGACAAGTTGCTGTCTTTTTTTTGTTGTTCTTCTTCAGTCTAGTTGTGGAGGACGTTGCTTCACTGGCCCATGTTGGTATCGTCATTGCGCTTTTCCCGGATGAGGCAGATTGGTCGCCGGCCTCTGGATAGTCGCTCACTGTGGCTGTTGGCAGCTCACTGGCTGCCAGCCTCTCACGCTGGCTGCCGGCCACTCACTGTAGCCTATGGCAGCCCACTGCAGTAGGGATTGCAGCCCACACAGTCGCCCGGGCTCGCACAGCCCAACTCCAGATGGGGCTGTTGTTAGCTGTAGAGGGCACTGTCACTGGCCCTCATATGTGGGATCCGAACCGGGGCTGCTGGCATCCCCAAACCAGCTCTTAACCAATGCGCCATTCGGCCGGCCCATAAAATTTTTATTTTCATTCTTTCAGTTAGAAAATGAAGATGAAAACTGAAAACTTATTAAGGAGAATCTAACTAGGATACCACCCATTCCCTTCATCTTATTCCCAGAGGCTCCCATACTCATCACATACCCAGGCCTCTGGCTCCAACTGCAACACCATGATGAGTGGTTCTCTTCCCCAGGTCCCCAGGGGAGGCCCAGAACTATCCTGGGCCCACTCTGAAAAGGGAAGCCCACCTCACTCCCTGCTGAGGAGGCCAAGCTTTGATGTTGGGTCTGAGGCACACATTATCTTGCTTTTTTGCTTGAGGCTTCCCTACTTTACTGAGACCAACTAAACCTCTGCAACAAACCAGACACTGTTACTTGGATAGTACAAGAGCTTTTTCCAGCTCCCTTCTCTCTTGCCCACTTCCCACTACAATGGCTAGAAGAGTGAGAAATTGAATTCCCAAACTACCTTGCAAGTAGGGGTAACTATGTGACTTAGGTCTGGCTATGAGACCTGAGTGGAAACCCAGCAAAGGAGTTTCTGGGAGAGCTTTTCTGCTTCCCTAATCAAAGCGACAGAAGTAGTCTGTGAAGCTCCATCCCCTTCTTTCTTCCTATTTTGAATGCAGACACGATGTTTAGAACTACAGCAGCAATCTTGTGATTATGAAATACTGAGCATGAGGACAAAGGACTAACAAGTTGGGGGCGGTGGATAAAGCAGAGAGATAAAGTCTGGTTCATTGATGACATCATTAGCAGCTGAACCAAATGTTAGCAACTTCCATCTCAACTTATGTGTTGAAAATAAAAGCTTATTTTAAAACTCAAAGGAGAACTAAGGCAGCATAATGATATTTAAAGAATTAAAAATTATTTGGAGTGAAATGTAATAAGACTCATTGGCTGGGTGATCCTGTAGATCATATGACTAAACCCAACCTGTTAATCTTACTGTGTCCGTCTGCCTTGAACAAGATGCTAGGGGCTGAAATCTGTGTCATGAGTGATAAGCATCATGTCTCAGCTTCAGCATTGGGCTTTATGGGACATGACAAAATTAGGGATGTGAATGCACCTACATGCAGAAAACACCCACAAACAGGTTTCCCCAAACTATTCCCTGTTCTGACTATCCTCCCATCCTTGTCCCAAGGGAAGGTCCTTTCATATTTTAGGCACTGGCATCAGGATACATGTGACCGAAGATGGATATTACATTAGTGTCTCCTCTTGTACCAGGCTCAATTGCTGAGCCTCCAATGCAGATGCTCATTCAACGGGGGAACTCAGGGACTGTAGTCAGCATGGCTCCATACTTGGGTACCCTTCTCCTTTCTATCAAAACCAGGCCTGCCCACACTACCCCGCCTTCCCTATATATCACAAGCTGGGGCTCTATGTCATTGATATATGTTCTCCTGAGACTCTCTTAGAAAATCAGGGGTCTAATTATTATATTGGGTCTTGCTTTATTTCTAGTTCATTTACTCAAAACATCATAAGAAAAAGCAAAACGTATTCAATATGACTTTCACATTCCCTTTTCTCAGATGAGATCATCACAACAATTTGGGGAAATTCCCCAAATGCACACTGTCATCAACTCTCCATTCTTCATCTTCCTCAAAGTTATAACAAACACAACAAATATCTTAGAAAATTATCATTATTAATTACTGTCATTATACTTTTGATATGTTATCTTTATTATGCATAATAATTATTTCTCAATTTGTTTCCTTTACATGAATTGCTTTCTCACAGAGAAATCTATATTTATGTACTTGGATTTTCTAGGGTTAGCTTATATGCTACTTCCATTTATGAAGTTGTTTTAAATCTGATTTCCAAGACTTATTTTTGAAATTTTTTCCTTGTCTTTTTTTTGTCTGAGATTCCATAAAATGATCCAAACCAAGAAAAGAGTCTAAAAATAGAAAGAATACTTATATAAGAGGCCACCCATTTAATTCAGTAAATTCTTAGACATCTTAAGAATAGAAAGCATCTCATCTCTTTTTTTTTTTTAATGTTTACTTTTATATTTTTTTGAGGGCAGTATCACTGGCCCTCATATGTGGGACCCAAACCCGGGCCGCTGGCTTCCCAATCCAGCGCTTAACCACCGCGCCATTTGGCCAGCCGTCATCTCTTTTTTTTAACAGGAAGACAGCAAGCAGAACCCCAAACCCCACTTGTGTAGGGTTCTTTAGCTTTCACATTAGATGGTTGAATGAAATGATCTCGAATGTTTCTGTCGCTTTTCAAAATCCATTCCATGCTTCCCTTCAAATAGCAATTATTTATTTCATTGGATTAATTTGACATAAGGACCATTTCTATAACCTATACCTGCTTTAGATGAAGATGATATTTTCTAATAAGCATTTCATTCATCCACCAATTTTTTGAACAGAACATTCTTCATCATCATTGGAGTGCCCAAAGTTCATCCCCAGACTTCATCTACAATCACTCCCTAGGTGATCTTATCCTCTTGGGTAGCCTTAAATGCCATACATAGACTGATACCTCCCACCCCAACTTTCCCCCTGAACCCTACACTCTAATCCAGAAATTAGAACATGGATGTCTTGGGCTGGCCGAGTGGCGCAGTGGTTAAGCCTGGCCCCGGTTCGGTCCCACATATGAGGGCCAGTGACACTGCCCTCAAAAAAAAAAAAAAAAGAACATGGATGTCTTTGGGGGCCATTATTCTGCCTACCATAGCCACCTGAAACAAATTATAATTATCCCTTGCCTAGCTTATTCCAATAGTCTTCAAATGGATTTCTCTGCTTCCACCCTCACTTCTTTATGCCTGCCCCACTACAATACCCCCAAAGAAACCAGAATACTCTATTTAAAATTTAGGTATGATCATGTGAACCCCCCAGCCCAACTGAAAACCTCTACTGACTTCCCATCTTACTCAGAATAAAGCTGACGTCCTCAGCAAGGCCTAGAGGGGCTATCTCTTCTATTCAATATCCTCATTTCCCCCCTCATTCCCTTAACTGTAGCCACCTTAGCCTCCTTGCTATCCTCAAATAGTTGGGCACACTCTAGACACACACACATACACACACACACACACACACACACACACACACTCACAGCCTTTGCACTTCTTATTCCCTCTGCCTGAAATGCTCTTCCCTCAGATATCCATAAAGCTTATTCCCTCACTTCCTCAGGTCACTTTCTCAAATGTCATTTTATCAGAAGGGGCTTCCCTGACCAGACCACTTTATCTAAATACATCACCTGCTCTTAATATTCTCTGTGTGCTAAGCATTGAACGTTTGTGTCCTCCCCCTCCGCCCCCAATTCATCTGTGTAAGCCCTAACCCCCAATGTGATGGCGTGTGGAGGTGGAGACTTCGAGAGGTTTAAACGAGGTAATGAGAGTGGAGCCTTCATGATGGTATTCGTGCCCTTATAAGAAGAAGAAGACCAGATCCCCCTCTCTCCCTGCCAGGTAAGGATACAGCAAGAAGGGTCTATCTGCAAATCAGCAAAAGGACCCTCATCACAACTCAACCATGCTGGCACTCTGACCTTGGACTTCCCAGCATCCAGAACTGGGAGAAATAAATGTCTGTAGTTTAACCACCAGTCTATGGTATTTGGTTATAGCAGCCCAAGCTAAGACACTATCCTTACTGTTCTTCGTTTTCATCATAGCACTTATAGATTTGTTTGTTTAGTATTTATCTCTTCCCAGGAGAAAGATCCATAAGGGCAGGGTTTTTGTGATTTGTTTTTCCACTGTTTATTTTATATCTGCATTACTGAGATTCTCTGTAACATTCAACAAATATCTGTTGAATGAATGAATCTAATTTTTTAACTCAACCACTGCTAAGTAATGCAAATTGGTAATTTGTACAATTAGTTCACGGGAGAGCTTCTCTCCACAACACCCCCTGCTCCCCCAAAATGGAAGATACTTAAACAGTTAGAGTTGCCAATGGCTGACAATACAATTATAGGTCTATAATCTGAATGGCAGTAAGAATTGTAATTTTTTAAAAATCCAGGCATAAGACAAATAGAAAAAATACATATAATTTTTTTAAACTTTTCTTCACTGAAGCTAATGCATATGAAAATACTAATTGAGGAGTGGAGAGGAAAAGAACTTTTGACAAGCTGATTATTTCTTGGGCCAAGTTAAGGATTTTCATTTTGTTTAGTTTTTTCTAGTCCTGAATGTGTTAACTTTATATTTGAGCTGATAAGAAGAATTCTGAGCTGTCCAGGGTATTTTTTAAGTTCATTTGTTAGACAAAATATGAGGAAATGCGGTCTATTTTATCACTTTTTCCCCCTTGCTTTATAGTTGGCTATTTAAATACAGATAACAGTGCACAGGACAAACTGGAGGAGCAGGTTGTGCCACCCTGCCCAGCTCGCCTGTTACCTGATATCTCCACTCAGATGGCAGAACTAGCAATGTGGTTCTGGGTTGGAAACTTGCCCAAGCGGAGCCCCCAAACGCAAGAAGTAGCCCTCATGTTAAGAACTGTGGAGGCTGGAATAAATCACTACTTGACATATGCTACTCACAGAGTAACAAAAGGATCCCCACACAAAAGGGAATAGAAAAAAAGTCAAAGTGAAGGCACTATGTAACACATAAGTTTTCCTTAGACAATTAAGAGAAAAAACATATAACATGAATGTGCACCCCAGTTTTGGTCATGAAATTCAAATAGATAGTTTTACTTTTACCAAGGCTTCCACACTTGGCTTCTGTCCAAAAATATGAACACATTTTTATGTGGGACATGCCATTTTCTTAAAACAACTTATGTTTCTTATTAACAGAGTTAGCTTTTTGTGTGGTTACTCTGTTTAGCCAAAACTGTACATACAATTAGTATAAACACTTACCATAAATCTTACAAAATTATATGACCATTACAAACAAATGTGTTTAGCACCTATTTTGTTGATAGCCCACTGCCTCTGAGAATCCGCATTTTTCTCTACCTTACTGCCCTAAAGCAAGTATTTAAGCTACCTCTCCTAATTTTTTATTCTGGTAACTAGAATAAAAGTTTTCAATAGTAACAAGATGAAGTGTCATTCCAGTCCGGCGGTGGGTGGGGTTACCCAGAGACCTGACTTCTGGGCCTACACTCCGTAAATGACTGGTGAGAGGGATTGGTGGTTCCCAATAGTGCTTCTTATTGTAGAAAATGACTTAACTTCTTAGATCCTCCTTTTCCTTCTTATAAAGCTAGGGCATTATGCAATTATAAAATAGCTAAGTGGTTTCTAAGTCCCTTCTAGCTTTAAAGCTGCTAAAAATACTTTTTAAATGGACTGAAGAAGTATATGTGTGGGTATTATACACACACACACACACACACACGCGCGCGCGCGCGCACACGCACATGCACACGCGCACACACACCTACGCAGTGAAAAGGGGCGGGGTTAGTTTGTACCAGAACTTTACAATGCATCAGTACTGAGATTTGTTACTGAAAAAAAAATAAGTTCCAAGGTGGATTCGCCCTGCAGGGGCGCTCTGAGCAGGCAGGTCCAGGAAGCAGTTCACTACCCGGCCTATTCTCCAGGCGCTTCAGTCAGGATACAAAGCAATGTTTTGGGGGATCACATCCCTCAAACTCAACTGGGGACCCAGCGGAATTTGTAACCCCCGTTGGCTGTCCGAATGGTGAAGGCATTGCCCTGGGGGAAAGCGAGGGTGCGGATGGTGCTGTGGCTGCGGATGGGGGTGCTGAAGGAGCCGCCCTCCTCCAGCTCACTGTGGCTCAGGTTCAGCGCGCTCAGGCTGCAATCTGTGCGCAGCCCCCGGAAGGCGCCGTGCAGGTTCCCAGGCCTGCGGTCCTTGCTCGCCGACTCCGGCTGTAGCCGGAGCCGCTTTGGATCACGGCTCCGCAGCGCTTCATCGCAGCGCTCGGAAATCTCCCTCAGGATGGCGTCCACTTCCGCGCAATCCTGCCCCGCAGCGCTGAACAACTCCTCTAGGCTCCTTTTGGCAGTCGCCTTGAGCAGGAAGGGTTCGGCTGCTGCCCCGCAATCCCGAGACTGCGTGATCATCAGCTTCTACAAAAGATGGGGGTGGAGCGCCGCCCTAGGGCCTGCGGGACTCGCCCTGTGCGGAGCGCGCAAACGAGACCTGGCTGCACTTGGAACTGCGCGACTCCGCGGACTCAGGCGCCCCTAGCTAATGACTTAGCGAGCTCCCAGCGGTCCTCTCCTTTGCCCACCCCAGCCAGGTCCCAACACTAGAAGCAGGGTCGGGGATGCACAGGAACATTTCCGACTTCCCGCAGTGTCCCATCCTCCCGCGCCCAACCTACATCCAGCACCGAGGCCAGGTGCCGGGTCCGACTGGCGAGTTCCTTCAGTTGCACGTTCCGTTCCTTAAGCGAGGCGATCTCCTCCTGTTTCTGTGTCAGCGTCACCTGTAGCTGCCGGAGGAGGGCCAAACGTTCAGAGATAGGCCGCCGTGCTCTGTCTCGTCAGAATGCTCTGCATGAATTAAACCCAGATCCTAACGTCTAATCATGAACTGGGGACCCAAGGGCACTTGCACTGGTAAGAAAAATAATCAGTTTTCGCTATTTGACTTTTTTCCCCCACAAAGCACTTAGACAAAACGCATCTTAATTAATCCTCAGTGAAGCCTGGCGGTGAAGAGTACTGACTTCAGCAACAGGCAGATCTATAATAGGTTCTCCCTCTGAAGTTCAAACTTCCTCTATGTCAGTTTCCTTATCTATAAAACGGGGCTAGTAAGATCTAGCTCAACGGTTGTGTTAAATGAGAGGAGAACGTATACTGGCACGCAAATTACCAGGCATATAGCAAGCCTTCAATAAACATTGGTGGCGCTGTTAAAAATCTAGTCGGGTAGAATTAGTCCCACTTAGTGGAGTTGGAAACTAGAGTAGAGCCACTAAGCAATAGCAGCTCAGTAAACCACTCTCGAGTCCACTGGTTCTGACGTCCACAGCGGCACATTCCTGCTCCTGCACCCCCCATTTCCGCCGGGAGCTCCATCCCCTGTCCTCGCCCAGGATCCCTGGCGGCCAGCCCAATGTCCCTACTTGGTTATTCTCAATGAGCGCGTCCCCTAATGCCCTCTGGTTCTGGTCGGCCACCTCCTTCCAGTACTGCTCCAGTGGAGGCACGTCCGGAGGGCGCAGCAGCGGTGACTGCAGGGCCCGTGGGTCCAGCGGCGGGGAGAGACAGGGCTCGAAGGGCAATACGTCGCAAGGAGAGAAGGGGAGGTCTCCGCCGGCCAGGGAAGGCGACATCAAAGAGGATGAGTCTGGAGAAGAGCGGGGGCTGGGTTTGCAGCCTCAAACACATGCCCAGCTAGCTACAGGGACAAAATGCCACTCCGGATGTAGGGTTTATATGGCGATTTTTTTTTTATTAAGTAAAACATCCTCAGCTGCAATCCCTACGAGTCCCAGACCCTTCCTAATATACTCTACATAGACAGCAGGTGCTCAATATATACCTCTGGAGTTGATCCGCACTGAATTTCCACGGTGGCCAGGGCGAACCTGCCTGAGTCTGCTTCTCTGCATACTCCTATCACTCAACGTCTCCCCGACCACATAACAGAGTAGGGCTCCCTCTCCCTGAACTCACATAGGCAAACTGAGAAAGGGCTATAGATCCGGTGATTCATCTTGTTTGTCAGGAAGGATGGGGGGGTTCCCTAAATATCGAAGATCCTGACCCTTTGATGACCTGCTGGCGAGCCGTTGACAGATGCTGAGTTTACCACCGTCACAAACACGAAATCTGAACTAGTCTGATTTGGGGGGGCCAGGGGAGGGGCATCCCACCGTTATTTAACTGCAAGGAGACTGGACTTGCCTGCAATGAGATCATCCACCGTGTCTCTGAAATCCTGCAGATCGAAGTCCGCTGCCGTTTGCAGGGAATGGTTCTGAAATAAACCAGAGGTGTAGGTGTAAACTAGTTAATGTCGAGCCTGGCAGGCCTGGAACACTTCCTAGTCCTGTAGCTGTCCTCCCGGGCTCGGCGGTGGGTCTTCACTCTCTTAGGTTCGTAGCCGAGCCTCATACCTGAAAATCAAAGCCCCATCCGAGATACGGAACCCAGCAGGCTGGCACTGCCATGGTGGGGAGAGGGACGCACGAAGCGGGGACTGGGTCCGCGGGGTCCTGCAGGACGCCGAAACCTGCGTGGCTGTGTGTCCAGTATCGGTCCTTCAACGCTCAGCGCCCAGGCACAGAGCCTGTCCTCTGGCAGCCGGCACAGTCCCCGCGCGCCTCATTGGCCGGCCACCAGCCAACCAGCTGCCTCCGACACCTTCCTTGTGCCCCAGCTGGGACTTACCTCCGACCAACGGAGGAGTCACCGCTCCGAGATCTGAGAGCGCAGGAGCAAACACTCCGTCTTTCCCCCAAGACTCGACAGCTTGCAGGGTCACCCAAAGCAGTAACTTGAGGCCATATATCCTGCCAAGGTTCAGTCACAGCTAAATCATCCCGTCCCCATAAAGGAAGGGGTGGGGGGGGGGGCAGAAATGCTATGGAAAGTGCTTCTGTTCAGCACGCAGCAGGTGTTGTGCCTATTGCCCTTCTGTTTATCAAAAATTTGATGTCCAGCACCTTGAACTGGACACTCTCCTGGATTCATCCAATGTGCCTGGGTGCGTGAGGCAGGAGATGGTAAGAAGGCTGCATGAGAACCTTCTTATTCCCTTAATTGTGGACATTTAGAGTTGACAAAACCCTTTCACATAGAGTCTCTGCAATTCTCACATCAATGTGGGAAGCAGGCAAGGCCCAGGAAGTGACTCCTCTGATAGAGAATCTGAAGCTCAGAGAAATTGAATTGCTCAAAGTTACTTCTGAAATAGTAAAATTGGTGCTCCTGCCCCAGAGTGCTGGTGCCTATTTCAATCTACTTTTCTCTATACCTCTTTACCTCTAGATTAATCTCTCTTTTAGGAAAGCCTGGCTTCCATTGAAGACAGACTGAGAAGGGGAAAGAAGTCTCTCAATGGGCATGGTGTGAGTGATGCATCCAATATGCCCACCAGAAATATCTATTCTACTGATTTCACTATTGTTGATTGTGTGATTCCTTTGCGTTAATCACAGTCTTTTCTCAAAAGTCCTTCTTTACTATTTAAATATTTCTGAGAAGAGGAACTTATTCTGATCCTAACTTCAAAGAATATACAAGCATCAGTTTTCCTCAGAAAGCACAGTCCCAATCAGGGAGGCCTCTAGCACCAGTTGGGAACTGAGGCTATAAGGGAAAAGAAGCTGAGCTATGGAGTCTGAGGGCCCCAGATAAATCCTGCAGCACCAGTTCTGCTCTGGTGGAAGGAATCAGAAATGAGACTCATTTTCCAGGGACTGAAAGGTCTCCCTCTCAGCACAGATTGTAGAAAAGTGCTTACCATAAGGAGTCTGGAGGCTAACTGTGGAACTGGAGCCCAGGAAATGCTTTCTCCTATGCTATCCAGGTCTTAGCCCATTCTGGACCTCAAACACTTCTAGAGCACTTCCTTTCTCTGTCCACCTTCCCCAGCAGGAGGGAGGCTGAGAAATATGACCAGAGGGTGGACTGGTCAGCGGTCTCCCCAGGGAATCTTCCCCCAGTGATCTCTCTCCCTCTACACCAATTCTGTCTTCCCTAGGAAAAGCCCTAGACCTCTAGGGCTGTCTGGTGTGATCTTCCCAGTTAGAATAAAATCTGGTATTTTTTCCAACTACAACAGCAGTCCCCCACCACACACACACACACACACACACACAGACTAGCAGAACATGATTTTAAGTTTAAGCTCTGTATACTTAAGCAAAAATTCAGCAAGGGCCTGCTGGGTTTTTGCTACTTGCAAAATAAACATGTTCAAGTAAGGGAGTGATATAGGCCTCTGGGTCAGTTGAAAGGAGCTCAGACATTGTCTTTTTATGATTTAAGCATCCAGATCTAAAAAGAACAATAGAATGGCCTCTGTAGAGCAACATCCACTCTCACCCCTTGCCTTAACAATCTCTGCTCTCAGTAGCCGCCCTACCCTGAGTTCCCCTGAGCTCTATCCCAATCCTAAGAGACACTTAGAGGAGGTCCTGGGAAGCTTTGCTCCACCACCAACCCCAGTTGTGGGAGGTGGTCATATCTTCTAGAGAGTTCTGTGCTGGACCTTCCCCATGGACTTCATGTCCCCAGCACCTGGTGCCTGGAAGCAGCAACTGGTACTCTTGCTGTAGGTTGCGTCTAGCTAAGACCTCCTATCCCTCTGGGCACTTCACATGGCATTGATGAGCCAGGCTTCTGGCCTCCCAGACACGGGTGCTGGGAGGCTCCATCATCTGTCTGGTTGGAATGTCAGCCCTGGCAAGTGGCAGAAATGGGAAGTAGGAAGATAGGTTTTTTTGGTGGGGAAAAGATCAAATGCCTCTTTGCCCCATGAGGGAAGTAACGGGAGCCATTGGAGGGGAAGAAACAAAACTTTTTTAAAGTGCCCAACTGCTGAACGGCCATCTCTGCAGAGAACGTTTTCTATTAGATTTCTTCCAGAGTCATTTGTCCCTCTTCCGCTTTCTCCAAATGTAAATTCTGTCTTTTCCAGTCTTGATCCAGAAGTTATCTTCAGATCTCCACACTCCTTAGATACCCAGGGAATGAACATGGTTAATGAACGAATGGCCGGGAAGGAGACGTTAGCGGAACAGAAAGGATGTATCAGATTCCCCGCGCGCAACTTTGCTCCCACTACCCGCCTGATCCCTCAGTGAGCAATCTCCACATCGCTTTGTCGCAGCTTCAGGGAATAGATGGGAAGACGAACGGCAGACCGGTCTGGCAGGGGAGCCCTCCACGTGAGCGGCCCTGCCCGGCGTTGCTTAGAACAGCTCTGAGAATGCGGCCGTCGTAACATACTAGGAGGGAGGAGGAAGTTCTGATCCTCTAGGCTCAGATCCCGGAACCACATCTCCCCTCACTAACCAGATGTGCCTGCGCTCCTCCCGGGAGACGAGCTCTTGAGGAAAGGAACCCTAGACTCCGGAATCTCGAATTTGGGCTACCAGAATCGGAGAGGCTCCAAGAGGAAGGGGAGGTACCTGGGAGGCTTCTGAGTCACCACGAGGGGGCGCGTCGGACCCGAGTAACGAGCAGTCGGCGAGGTCCTGCAGGTCTATGGTGGTGAGGGCTGCGCGGGGAGAACCGGAGACACCAGCGGAGAGGACCCTGAGCTTCCCAGCAAGGGCTCGCCGCGGGCATCCCCGCAAGGGCGTAGGAGCCGGGGGAGAGCAGCTCTTCCGAGGCGCGCGCGCTCCACCCACTCAGCGCGCGGAACCCGAGGCGTCGTGCGGGGGCCAGCCGGCTCACCAGGCAGCTCAGCGGGCTCCGGGTCCTGGGGATCCTCGTACACCGACACGGGGCTGCCGCCGCCGCAACCGAAAAAGAACTTCCGCGGAGGGGCGAACTAGCCGGGCACAGAAACCGTGAGTGCAGGTCAGCCCTCGGGGCGCAGAGCGCGAGGAACCCGCCCGGCCCCGGCCCGCCGCGGTCCCACCTTCCTCTCCAGTTTCCTGGACTTGCCAAAGGGCCGGCCCTGCAGCTCCAGCATCCTGTTGGGGCAGATGCTGTCGAAGGCTCGGCGTCCGGCGGCGGCACCCCCGCATGCCTGCATGCCGCCTCCCCGCAGGCTTTAGCTGGGGAGCCCTCACTGACTGAGCGGAGGCGGTGACCGGGGCTAGGGTGGCGACCACACCCTGCGCTCCGCCCGGGCCTGCAGGCTCTGCAGCGGTCGGGAGGTCCGGGAAGGCGCGTGGCCGGGGTGGAGCCAAGGGGCGATTGTGGAGGTGCAGAGGGAGGGCGGGGTGGAGAGGGAGGACCGCCGTGCGGGAGGGGCAGCTCGCGCCGGAGCGCCAGAGGTGGCGCCTTCAGCCCGGGACAATCTGCGCTCAGGCGGAGGCGTTAAACCCAACTTGGCAACGCAGCTTCCCCCGGGAGCCGCGAGCGCGGGGCCCGGGCCCGCGAGCGCCCTTTTGGCAGGTTGGCGCTGCCGCCTCCCTGCCGCGCCAAAGAAAGGGAGGGAAAGTAGGGGCGGACGAACCCTACCAGTCACTAGGTACCACCTTCCTACTTATGGAGACCGGGGAAGGAAACGTTAAGGAATCTTGTTTCGATTTCTTCCCACCCCAGCCACAAAACAGGAAGAAAACGTGGAGTGACGCTCGCCAAAGCCAGACTCCAGCATTTGTCTCGCTTTGTAGGATGTGGTTGAACTGTAGAATTCTAGCAGGAATTCACCAGAACAGCCCCAGATCTCAGAAGCCCCTTTCCCCCAATTCTGGTTTTGACTCACTGACTTCCACTTGGTCTCTTTTGGTCTGATGCCTGGAGCCCGCATTTTCCCAGGCAGCAGCACCAGAGTACAGCTTTAAAAAGAGGATCAATTAAGAAAACGTGACATCTACACTGTCCTCCAGCTTCTGGAAATTCCACGGTGGACAGTCCCAAATCCCCTATAGTCCCTTATATCCCGCTCTCTGTCTCACTTCCCGCTCCCCAACCCTTAGCTGCCTGCCAAAATCTTGGCTGCTCTTCCCAAGCCCAAAGCCTCTTCCAGGGAGGGGCTTCTCTGGGTCCTTGGATGCGGGGGGCCTATCTCAGGATCACTCACATCCATCCAATTTGAACAATCATCTGGAATTGGAATTTTTGTGACCTCTTATTGGGCACCTTGTTTGTGCCTTATATCTAGTAGTAGTAGTGAAAGATCCTCTTTTAAAAGTGTCACGATTCTCTGTTATTTGCACCGATTATCTAGATTAATAAACAAAACACCCCTAACAGTGATGTAAAGTAACCCCGTGGCAGAGCTAGAATAGACCATGTGGATGTGGGAACCCAGATGAGGTGAAGCCAGACAGAGTTGGTGTGATATGCTGACCGTGAGGAGCTCTGGCTTTGGGGGTAGGAGTGCCTGAGTATCAGAACCAGGCTCCACAAGATCCATGAATTCCAGTTCTTTAGGAAAAAAACACTCCAATCGCTTGGCTGTGAAGATGAGATTCTTTATGTAACGTGACTGGTGCTTGGTGTGGATGAATTAGTGTTCTTGTTGTCTTAAGGAGCTTTTTAAGCTGCACCTACAGCCTCCTACAGCCTGTTCCTGGCTCTGTTTTTTGCTTTCTCCGGTTCCTGAGTAGCCTAACCACTAGCCAGTCCGTCCTCTCCACCCCTATCCTTACTGACCACAGTCTTTAAAAGAAGTAGGAGTGGGCTGGCCGAGTGACGCGGTGTTAAGCGCTGGTTTGGGATGCCAGCGGCCCAGGTTCAGGTCCCACATATGAGGGCCAGTGACACTGCCCTCTTAGAGAGAGAGAGAGAGAGAGAGAGAGAGAGAGAGAGAGAGAGAGAGAGAGAGAGAGAGAGAGTTAGTTAAAAAGGAGTAGGAGTGCTCTTGCCTAAGTTTGGGGGAGATCTCTACACATGGAGACCATCACTGATTTTCTAGAACAAGCCTATGTTTCATCAATGAGTTCCAAATCCTGGTACAAAAATATGGGTATTCTACATAAAAATGTATGAGAGTATCTGTGGTAATAGGAGCTGGAATAGCATGATTATACGACTCCTAGTCTGGATGATTCTGGAACCAAATCACCCATATCAATCTTAGTGATGAAGCAAATGCTGATGATGAGAACTCCTCCTCCCAGTTGTTCTTTTGCAGAAGGGCCAGTCCCCCACCCCCACCCCCCACTCTCTACTACACACACCACATTCCACAGCCAGGCTGAGGGCTCCAGATATTTTGGAATTTGGGACAGATAATATGATTTTCCTCCCCCTCCTTTTTACCATCACATACCAACTTGTCCTCAAACAGCTTGGGGATCACCACTTCCCTCTCCCTGAGCCAAGGAGGAGGAAAGTTCCTGGAGAGTTTGGCATATCAACATATCAGGAAAGAAGAGGTCTGAGGGGCTCAGAGTAAGGTGTTTCTGGCTTTGGAGGGTGCATATGAAGAGATGTGCAAGGAAGATTCTCTACATTTGCTTTGAGTTTGCTTTTATTTTTATTTATTTTTTTTGAGGGCAGTGCCACTGACCCTCATATGTGGGACCCGAACTGGGGCCGCTGGCTTCCCAAGCCAGAGCTTAACCACCGTGCCACTCTGCCGGCCCCTGAGTTTGCTTTTATTTGTGCATATTTGTCACACATTTAGGTTTATTCTAAATGCAATCAAACATGACTTTTCCCCTGAACTTTTTGTTTTCAACAATATAGAAAATTTGAAAAACCAGTACAACAAACAGCATGTTCACTGCCAATTGTTAACATTTCCCTATATTTGCTTTATCTCTATTTCTTTCTCCAAATTTTTTTCCGTTTTGTTGTGCAGGCTGCCACCAGCCTTCTTGAAGACTTGCTATGTGCCAGGCCCTGTGCTGGGGAGTTTGTATGGAACATCTTATTAAATCCATACCTCAGTCATACCAGATAAATGCTACTGTGCTTCCCATTTTTACAGAAGAAACTTTGACATAAAGATGAGACTTGCTTAAGGTCACCCAGCAAACTGACTCCAGAGCCCACTTGTTTAATCACTACTTTATACTATCTCACAACAGTCTCATTTAGGCTTCACAACAGCCCTGTATTAGGGACTGGTACAGGCACCTCTATCTCGTAAACAGTGTTTTGAGCGTTTCTAGAAACTTGTAAATTATGGAAGTTGAGCAGTGTTTCTTAGGTCACCTGCCTTGAAAGCCTGGATGCTCCACTGTTGTTTAACCTCTTTGAGGCTTAGTGTCCTTCTCTGAAAATTGGGATAATAGACACTGCCTCTTAAAATTGTTTAATTGAAGAGTTCTGAGCACAGTGCCTGGTACACTAAGCAGTCAATGATAGCCATGATTACTAGTTTGCCATTGTTACCCTAGGCTCAAATGTAACAGGTGCTAAGAGAAGCATGAACCATTGAACAATGTGATTGCAGAGTAAATGGGCTCGATTTGTAATGGCCATAATTGCTTGCAAAGCCTTGATTGGCAGCATCTGTTAGTTGTCGGGGTAGCTCTTGCTTAACCCTCTGCTAGTGGAGCTTCAGAGTGCCCAAAGCTTCCAGACCAGGCATCTTTGGCACCAGCATGTGCACCCTGGCCTCTCTAGACAGCATGGAGTGTTGTGGCTTCTATTCAGTTTCACACCCCACTATACCTTTTGGCCCCCTGGGGGTGTGCAGTCCTCAGCTTTATGACAGGAGGGTGATGGGATACAGGCCTACAAGTTGACCCTGAGTTGCCTTGTAACTGGACACGCAGCCACCTGAACATTGCTTGACCTGGTGTTATTGTACAGAGATGCCAACTACAGAGTGGACCCAGAGGGAGGGAGGACCCCCGATTATTGCTGACCACCTCTATTCTGGGGCTGCCTTCACCATACTTCCCTGCAGACAAAGGCAATAGAAGCATTCAGACAAACCAAGACAGACAAAGGCAATAGAAGCATTCAGACAAACGAAGTCTGTTTATTGGGGAAAGACTCTTCTCATGTGCTCTCAGAAAAATAAATAAACGACAGGATACAATGTACACTATTTACAACGCACAGGATGACTTTGTGACCAAGCTGGAGCCCCTGAACCCCTCTTTGTGGCCCAATACTACATTCTCCTAAAGCAGTAGGAGAGGTCCAGCCCCCTGGCCAAGGGATAAAAGGAGACCAAAGGTCTATTTCATTTCAAGCTCCGGGACAGGCTGCATTTGTCGCAAATCTGGTGGGGCAGCATGTGAGTCAGGGAGGTTCCATTTATGGCTACCAGTAGCTGCAGCTTGCCCAGGCAGTCTTGCAGCGCTGCCTCGGCGTGCCCGCCCAGGCGCAAGTCTACGGGGCACGGGAGCTGCAGCATACGGTCAGCCAGAGCCAGACAACAGATGGCCAGCAGGGAGGGGGTGTAACTGGTGAAGGCGTAGTCTGCCAGGCTCAGCTCCGCCACCCCTCGAGCCAGCGCTTGCGACTCCAGGGCTTGGGGGACTTCGACCTGCCGGGCCTCCACGCGCGCGTGCGTGAAATGCTCTAAGAAGAAGCTGATGGTTGGTGCGCCCAGGCTAAAGTGCAGTTTGTGTAGCACGATGCACTCGAGGTTGCAAAGCTGCTGCCGGGAGAAGGCGCCGCAGCACAGGGCCAGGAGCTGCTTCACGCGCGGTGGGTGCACCTCCACCTGTAACACAGGGGCTCTCAGTCCCCGCCGCGCTGCATCCAGAGCCCAAGGCCCACCCCAGTCTCAAACCTAGGAGAAAATCAGGACTCCTCCCATTCCTCCCAGCAATATAGCTGGGGCTTCGCCTCTCCATTACTTTCACGTAGGTCACCTGGGGCGTACTTCTAGCACAGCTTTTCTAGTGACTGACTGTCCGGCTAAAAAAAGGTTTGAGAAATTTTGAGGGTCTCCCCTAGCCCTTCTTCCCCCATCCCCACCCCACCGCCGGACTAGAATGGCGGCTCTATATAGAGCTGTTGGGACTGACTTCAACCTGTTTCTTTGGGGGAAGAGGTGAAAGTTTAAGCGGGGGGTGGGGTCGGGGGAGGCGGGGATTGTGAAGTTAAGGCTGTGGGATGTATAAGTTTGCAAACGTCTGCCAAAATGAGTTCTGGGAACTCAGCACGAAATCGTGTGCTCTGGAGAGCCAGGAGGCCAGAGTGGCCGGGAGTTTGGCTGCCCCCCAGATGCCGCGGGGAGGTACCTGTTTGCAAGCGATGAGCAGGGACGTGACCCCAAGCAGCTGGAAACAGTCTGCAGCCACAGGCGTGGTGATAAGAAAGCGGTCCAGAATGTTAACGGTCAGGCACAGAGACTCGAAGGAGAGGCCGAACTGGCGGTGCACGGGTATCAACCAGCTGAGCAGCTTACAGCGGGATTCCGCAGTTACCTGCCGGGAGGGAGGGATGAGGCAGCCGGCTGAGCCTAGGGAGAAAAGGGGCTCCGGAAGGGATGGACCAAGAAGTCTCAGGGAGCTTCCCCGGAGGGAGACAGGAAAAAGAGAAAAAAGCTAAATACTCTCAAAGCTGGGAAACACGCGGGCAGCGCTGCCGTGGAAGGAGCACTGTCTCGGCGAAGCGTCTGGATTCGTGCCTGGCGCCGTGCAGGGCGCGTACACAAATTACCTCGTGTAATCCTGTCAGCAATTCAATCGGTGGGGGTGGGGTGGGGTGTCCCGACTTTACAGATGAAGAAGAAACACGCCCAGATTGTTAAATAACGTTCCCGGGGTCGGTAGGAGTCCAGACTCGAACCTAGAAACTGTCTTAACTTCTCTGCATTCTACGGTATCCCTACTAACTAACCAGTTTGGAGACTTTGGGTAGGTCGCTTAAGCGGTACAGGCCCCACTTTCCTCCATCTGTAAAAAAGCTGATAGCCCGGGCCTCCAAAGCCCCTACCCACTTGGACCCGGGGCAGGAACTAGGCTGGATGGAGCTGGGCGCCCCGGAGGGCAGACAGAGCAGAGAAGGAGAGAGCCCGGGAGAGGCAGGAGAGCGGCGGTGGGAGCTGGCTCTACCAGCGCCTCACTTGTGGCTGCCGCGCCAGCGGCTCCCGCGGGTGGAAGTGGCTCTCCCGCGCCTTGAGGAAGGCGTAGCAGCTCTGACCGTAATCGCTGAAGGTCTGTAGGTCTAGCTGCACCAACTGCTGGGCAGGGCCGGGTAAGGGGCTGCAGCCTCGTGCCGCGGACGCCGCGGGGCTGTCTGCGCCATCCGAGCCGGAGCTGGGGGACTCGAACAGGTCGCAAACTCCAGAATCTCCTGGGAGCGGGCATGGGTCCAGCGGCTGCAGCGGCTGCTTCCTCCGGAGGCGTGGACGCCTGCTCTTCTTTACCGGGGCACGGAGGTTCTGGTCGTTGTCTCGTCTCCCAGCCCGGGCTGCAGGGCTAGCAGGGCTGGTGGGGCAGGGGGTCACCATGATGCGGCCCAGTGGCCGCCCCACCGACTCCCCGGCTGCGGCGGGCTGGACGTCCAGCCCGCGAGCGAGTGCAAAGGAGGCCAGGCCCGAGGGGCGGCGAGGCCCTAAGTACTGGCCTGCGGCTTCCCTCTACCACACCCCTGGCCTCTCACTGGCTGAGCCGCACGAGAGCTGCGCTTTCCTGGCCAAACAACCGTTTCGGAAAAAGGGGCTGGCAGCCTCGGCGGTCTGCAAGGGCCTGGGGGAGGAGGAGGAGCTGCAGCCCGCGCCGCTCACCCGCCTTTTGCGGCCGGCTACGCGCGCGTCCTGCGTTACCCGGACAACCGGACCCGGGTCCCTGCGGGAGCTGAGAGCGCGGAGACGGGTGGAGGTGGGGCGGCGCCGGCGAGGTCAGGTGAACTCAGGATCTAGCTGAGAGGCTCCCGGGGAAAGGATTCTCGCGGGGCGGCGGGGATTGGGGGCATATCCCGGTCCTGGACCAGATGGTCTCCACGCGTGCGAGCACCTTCCGTGCGGGCCCTTATAACCAGGTCGGTAATTTTGTGAAGATCCGCTTCCGAGCTCCGAAAGGAGACTCCAAGAGCTAGAATTCTGTCAGACCAGAAGTTTTCTAAAGTGACTCATACAAGGAATAATCCTAATTCAGTTGCGTTTGTGGTTTTTGTTTTAGACCGGACCCCAGTAGCCAGTGTCCCTCCTTCCGCGCGTCCCTGGGAGAAGGGTCATCTTCGTTGCTGTGTATCTAGATGGAAGCTTGTCCAGCCAGCCACGCAGGCATTCCTGCTCAAAACATCAAAACAAAACAGAAGGCTTCCCAAGGAGCCTCCAACAGCGGATCTAGTCCTGTAAAACTGAACTCCCCTTTCCATCCCAAACCAAGTGATCTGGAGCGGTTTAAGAACACAACATTGCTGGAGCGTTGCATTGCCGGCTTTATGAGGGCGCTCACAGCCTGTTCTGTTTTAAGTCATCAGCTTTGACCCTTTGCCCCGGCCCAGCGTTTGTTGGTTAGGTTATTCCCTGTTTCCAGTTTCCGCTCCTCAGAGTGGAAGTGTCCTCAGAGGAAGTTTCGCCTCCAGCAGAAGCTCACTGAAGTAGAGCTGCAGGGGTGTGAGGGGGGCGTGTGTGTTGCGGGCGGGGGGGGGGGGGGCGCTCCAAGCAGGCGGGACTGTGCTGAGCATGGCGGTTTCCTCAGGGCACTGCTGGTTTAGTCCGTAGCCCCCTGTTCTGGTAGAAGCTGGAGTCCTTCTCCGCCTGAGTGAAACTTTCTGAGGGTCTCAGAAAGAGACCCTTCAGGAGTAGGGGCCGGGATGGGGGTGGGGGCATAAGTAGCATCTAGTGAGCCTTACAAGCATTAACCAGTGGCAGAAAGCCCACATACCCTCGGCTTGATGCACTTCCCAGAAGCACTCCAAGAGTTGAGATTACTAGGTGCTATACCAAGAGAAGTTTAAGCCATTCTCACCTCATTCCAGAAGAAAGATGCCAAGTGTATGTAATCCACGTGTAAACCTTTGCTCCCCAGAAATGTAGTGGGATTTAGGGTGGTGTCTTCTCTAGATGTGGGTAAAAGAAAAAGGATCCATACCTGGTTCTGGTCAGTGCTCCCCCTATTTCCCTGTCTCCAGACCTAAATAGAGTCATTTGCAACATGAGAGATTAGTTAGCTAAGAATCGCCTGTATTTCAAAATACAGAATCCAAGCCTCCCGGTCTCCTCTCAGGCTATTGTTGGGGAATGATTATGGGAGGAGCAATTAAATCTATGCGGAGGGGTCAGATATGAGACTTCTTCCGGAAGAGGCTGTCTAGGTGAGGAGGAAGAACCCAGGAATTCTGAGTTTCAAATTGGCCTAGATGGCCATGTGGTACAGAGGAAAGAGCACAAATTCAACTGCTAGGGTAAAAATTGTTGCTCCCCTTTATTGGTCATCTTGGGCAAGCTGTTAACCTTCTCTGGGCTTCCTTTTCCTCATCTGTTAAATATAGATATTAATACTTGCCCTAAGAGTCAAGTGAAATAGGTGTGAAACCTCAAAGTTCTTTTTTGAATGTAAATAGTGGGGTCACCTTAAAGCTATCATTGGGAAGTCAACAGTATTACCCCACTGGAGATATCCTGAAAAGCAGTACCATCATTTTATCCACCTGTGAACTTGAAGCCAGTGTACCGTGTTGAAAATGTTTGGCTCTCCCAGAGAGCTTGCCTGTAGTTAGAGTTAACTCCCCACGGGGTTGCCTCAGCTTTGGCCTGATGGACCTACTTACTCTTCAGCACAGGCATATCTAGTTTGATTGCACTTTGCTTTATTGTGCTTCACAGATGTTTCGTTTTCACAAATTGAAGGCAAGGATTTTCACCAGCAAAAAGATTATCTTGGGAAGCCAGCAGCCCCGGTTTGGTCCCACATATTAGGGCCAGTGACACTGCCCTCAAAAAAAAAAAAAAAAAGATTATAACTCGCTTTATTGCAATGCTGACTTTATTGCAGTGGTTTGGAATGAACCTGCAATATCTCTGAGGTATGTCTGCCATGCCAGGTCTAAAACAGTGAGCAAAGCTGCATGGGCACTGCCTTCACAGAGCTGACACTGTAGAGGGAGAAACAGAACTACTTGTCACGTTTTTTAAAATTATTAAAGTGTGGTAAGGATTATGATAGAGGATCTCCTGGTTGCAGGGCTGATAGATCAAATACAGGACACCCAGTTAAATTCATATGTCAGACCGACAACAAATAAATTTTTAATGTAAGTATGTCTCAAGTATTGCATGGGACATATTTATACTAAACCTTATTTATTGTTTATCTGAAATCCAAGTATTGCTTGGGGCATGCTTATACTAAAATAGTATTTGTTTATCTGACTTTCAAATTTAACTGGGCCTCCTAACAATTGGCAGCCTTACCTGGGTGCCATGGGAGCTCATAGTAGGAGCAACTGGCCTGGACTGGGAAGGCTTCCCAGAACAAATGGTGGTTAAGCTAAGATAGAAGGATGGGGGTGGAAACAAAATAAGAGGGAGATTTGGGTAAGAATGTCCCAAGTAGAGGAACAGGACGTGGGAGGGCCTGGAAGCATGATTCCGGGGACATTCTAGGGCCTACCTGATACAGAATGGCTGGAACACAGAATTGAGGGGACAGGGAAGAGAAGCAGGGGAGACAGTAGCTAATACTTATATAAAACTTATTATGTGCCAGGTACTGCTTTATGCTCTTGATGGCTATTATACTCATTTAATCTTCTTCAACTCTGTGAGATAGATTCTATTATCGTCTCCATTTACAGGTAAGAAAATAGGTATAGAGGGGAAAAATAATTTTCCCCAGGTCACGTAGATATTAAATGGCAGGACTAGGATTCAAGCTTAGCCTCATACCTTGCCCCATAATTACCATGTTATACTCCTTCAACAGCAAGGTCACGCAGTGCGTCATAGGCTACATCAATTGTTTAGGCTCTCCTTGGAGCCACTGAAGAGGCCTAACCAAGGGGGAGAGATCTGTGGGCTTTTTTGTTGTTTTTTTTTTGTGTTTTTTTTTTTGAGGGCAGTGTCACTGGCCCTCATATGTGGGATCCGAACCGGGGCTGCTGGCATCCCAAGCCAGCGCTCAACCACCACGCCACTCAGCCGGCCCGAGATATGTGTTTTGTTTCAAAGATTACTGTGGCTAATATGTGGAAAATGAACTGGAGGGGCAAGACTGGAGGCCATTTAGGTGCAGTATTTGTGGAATGAACAACATAGTCAGAATTAAGGGCTTTTATTTTTCTATGAAGGGCCTTTAAAATTAATTTCTGTGATTCCAGTCTGGACAGCCATCCCTATTGTGTTCTGCATTTATTAAATGCTAAGGGAGACCTGAGGGAAGGCTTTGAGTCTACCCTTAGGCCACTGCTTTGAAAGGAGAGCGCAGCTGAGGGGTTGGAGCCCCCAGAAGGAGGGGCCCATATGGTCAGAGCTGGTTGCACTTTTTCTTTCTTTTTTAAAAAAGAAATTTTTTTTTTTTAAACTGAGCAACAGTGTGTTTTTCTAGGACCCATCAGTTCCGAGTCAAGTACTTGTTTCAATCTAGTTGTGGAGGGCGCAGCTCAGTGACCCATGTGGGAATCAAACTGTCAACCTTGGTGTTATGAGCACTGCTCTCTAACCAACTGAGGTAACTGGTCACCCCTGGCTGCACTTTCTTGTGGTAAACCTCGGAGGTTCCGTGGTGTGGTTTAGCAAGGCAGGCAAAATTGCCTTGTCCCAGTATGTGTCAGGAGGTCCAAGTGGAACTAGATCTGGGAGTGGAGAAAAGGAAGTAAGACCTGAAGGCCACAAGTAGTATGAAACCACTTGGAGTGTGATGAACACAGACTGTGTCTAATTTGTATGAATCAACCACCTGTTAGGAGGTGATTATATTTAGTAAATTGTGGTTTACTTAGCTTCTCAGAGAGAGCGCTGTTGCTGAATAGGCAAGTTTAAAATGTCCGGAGAATATAAGTTCTGATATCTAGCAACCTGGCTGGGAGTAAGAGGTCTCAGAAAGCAGGCTGGCTTGAGGAGGGAGGAAAGCTGGTGCCTTTGTTGTTGTTTTTTGTTTTTTGTTTTTTTTGAGGGCAGTGTCACTGGCCCTCATATGTGGGACCGAACCGGGGCCACTGGCTTCCCAAGCCAGCGCTTAACCACCGTGCCACTCCGCCGGCCCAGGTGCCTTTGTTTTTGAGTTGTGACTAACAGCCTGTTAAAAAGTGCAGCTTTCTGTCCACCTTCCATTCCTGGTGCAAACATAAGTTTCACATGAAATATTGAAGCATATCAAAGACAAGCTACTAAAGGGAAATTTTACAGAGTTCTGTTCCTAGAATATAACTGTGCCTGAATACTGTAGTTGTCTGTCTGTCTCTGCTCTTCCACAACCATTATTTAATGTGCACCTACTAAGTGCTGGGCGTTGCTTTAGATTTGCAGCAGTGGATAAGATGCACATGGCCCCTGCTCGCATAGCGTAGGGAGCAGGGAGGCTGAAAACAAAGCAATAAACAAAACAAACGATGTCAGACAATAGTAAGGTCTATGCAGAGATTTAAAAGTTGTGTTGGCCTAGAGTGTGAATGCATGGCCATTTTATATTGTATGGTCAGAATGCCTCTTTGAAGAGAATTCTCATGTGTTGCTAGTGTTCACAAGTCAAAGTATCAATCTTTTTCTTTAAATGTTGTCAAATCCATTCCCTTAGATTTTTCATAATGTTGCTTAAATTGATATGTCATTGTTTGGGGAGCAATATTTTCTGGTGGGAAGGGGGTCCTACAAATGTTTAGTTAAATTCTCCTAAAATTGTTATCTGGAGGTGATCTGCAAAGGAGTGAGTCTGAAATAGGCTCACTGTGTACAATGGATTTTCCGCACCCAAATGCAAGATAAAGCTAATACATCTCTGTGTTTATTACTGTTGTTATTTTAAATAACGAAAGTCCAGCTTGCAGAAAGGCCTTGTATGCCCAGTGGGGCATCCTGTTAACATAACCTTAGGCTTCTCTGTTTGAAGGGGCAGATCTATCATGCCTTTTCTTTCTCTACCACGCAGAAAACAAAGAGGGCAGCAATTAGTATCTTCAGACCATGGTAAAATAACCCCCTGTCCCAAATGTAAAGCAAAGCTGGTCCTATTGAAAAGCAACAAAGGGGAAGGCTGAAGGGTACAATATGTAATGTGCCTACTTGGATGTCAAATCACAGGGTGCAGAGCAAAACAGAGCAGCTGCTGAGGGCCGCCTCATCATATGCTTCTTAGAATTTATGAGAAAAGGCACCGAGGGCCTGCAGTTAACAAAAGCACTCAGCGTGTAGCAGGTTAGGCTGCGCTGTTGAGAGGCAGGATCCAGTTTCTAAGGGTGTTCAACTATGCGAATTTGAAATGAATGGATGAAGTGGCTGGGTTTTCCCCCCATGTGGTAAGTTGGATGTTCAAGTTATATTCTTCAAAAACAATGTTTCCTAGTACTTTTGGAGAGAATGACAAATTTTCCACTTTCCTCAGCATTATAATTGGCATTTCAGTATTTTTATTATATCTGCTCTTTCTGTATGGGCTTAGAGGAATACATATATGTGAACCATTTAGGAAGCATCTGTTTTGTTCCAGACTTTGTGCTTTCCTGTATTTTATATTGTAACATCAATTTCTAACTCAAAGACCAATTAAAGATTTTGTTGATATGCACAATACAAGTTTAACATAGAACTGTGAAAATTGTAGTCACCACAGTAACATACTCTGAGAATGTGCCTTGCTTATTTTGGGGATGTACAATCACTCTAAAATAGCGAGGCATTCCAGGGCGGCCTGTGACAGTGGCATGCACCCCTGCTCCATTTTAGTTCATCCACCAGTGTTCACTCAGTGTCCACCCTGCACTTTTTCATTAATAACGTTTATTTTATATTCCTGATTAGAAAAGTAATACCTGTTTATTGTAAGAAAATCAGAAAAAAATTCATAATGATTACAGAATTTTAATATTACAGTTTTACAACTGAAAGCACTGACATCTTCATATGTATTCTTTCTGTTACCTGATCTAAACACATAAAGACAATGCATACATATATGTTTTTATGTATACTTAGGCTCTTCATATATGTAGTTTCGCATCTTAGTGTATTCAATGTCCTAGCAACTAAACCTAATCTTAGTGGCTTAACACAACAAAGTTAGTTTCTTGCTTTTAGCACAGCCCTAGCTCTGTTGGTCAGCTTTCCTCCAACAGAGTTAGAGATCAGAGCTGCTTCCAGTTTGCAAATCACCATGGTTCAAGTTCTATGCTTCCAGCCATGTGTGTAGGAGAGCCAGCTTGGCAAACTTGCAATAGTTTTTTACTGCCTAAGACTAGAATGTGACACATCAGTTTTGCTCACATTCCCATTGATGAGAAATCCAATCACATGATGCTAAGCTACTTTAGGGAATATAGTCTCCTTGTTTGCCCATAAAGAGGAAAGAATGTGGCCAGTACATTGCTTTGCCTCTGTTCCATATGCCTTATCTCACTTAACATTGTATTATGCCATTTTCCCCAAATCTTTAAATATTGTTCAAAGTTATGATTTTTTTTTTAAAGATTTTATTGGGGAATTGGAGGAGAGGAACAGCGTTGGGGAACCGGGGAAGGGAAACAGACAAGTTGCTGTCCTTTTGTTTTTCAGTCTAGTTGTGGAGGACATCGCTACACTGGCTCATGTTGGCATCACCATTGCGTTCTTCTCGGGTGAGGCAGATCAGTCACCGGCCCCTGGATAGCTGCTCACAGCAGTTCTTGGCAGCTCACACTGGCTGCTGGCCACTCACTGTAGCCTATGACAGCCCATTGCAGCAGGGGCTGCAGCTATGCTGTCCCAGGGGACACACAGCAGCCCAGCTCCAGGTGGAGCTGTTGTTCACCATCTTAGCTGTAGAGGGCAGTGTCACTGGCCCTCATATGTGGGAACCAAACCGGGGCCGCTGGCGTCCCAAACCAGCTCTTAACCAACGCGCCACTCGGCCAGCCCCAAAGGTACAATTTTTAATAGCTACAGTTTCCCATCAAATCTATATACCATTCTTTACTTATTGAAGCATTCCAGGAAGTTTTGTGTACAATGACATGCATCGCTTCAAAGTGATTTCCTGAAACCAACTAATCTTGGGTTTTGGACATTTAATTTGTTGGCATTTATATAGAAATGTTAGGATGCTAATGTTAAAGATGCAAAGGAAAAGTTTCTGTCTACCACAAACCTTTACAGTCCTAAACCACAACCAGGGGAGCAAAGCTACTATCAATGTCCCCAGACGCTACCTTTTCTATAAATAGAGTGTTTTCCTGAATCCTCCTCTATGCTCCTACTATTTTTCCTTTTCATGCACACCTTGTATTTCCTTCTTTCCTGGGCAGATTTCCCTCCACCCTCCCCCTTGAAACCAGCTCATCTTAGGCATACACTGCTCAGTTTCTCTCCTTTTGCTCTACATTTCAGCTCCTACCTTGGCCCTTCCTCAACCCTCTCCCCTCCAGGGGTGCTGAGCTTGCTTGCCATTGTTACCACTTCCCTTAGTTCTTTGCCCATAGGGACGGTGGGTGGTGAGGAATAAAAAGGGCATGTGCAACCAAGCTGAATAGGACTTGTCTATTAATATCTTTCAGCGGACTATGATTTGAGGCAAGTAAATTTTACAATTAAATGTAAAGTAAGTGTGTGTGTGTGTGTGTGTGTGTGTGTGTGTGCGCGCCCTTCAGTATCCTGTCTTCTACTTAGAAATTCTGTAGGCAGTACAGAGAGCTTTCCTGTGGCCTTTTGGAAGAGTATAGGTAACTTGTCTTAGAATACTTTATCTCACAATGACTAGTTCCAAGCCAAAATCACTACAGCTTTTGGATTGATCAAAATGGGTCAATAAAGGGAAAACCTGTGGAGTGACATGCACAGCCAACCGTGATTCTGTTTGGCTGTCATAAAAAGTCCAGGTATTCCCACTGAGGTTATAGCTGCCTCACTCACATGACCAGATTTTTTTTTTTTCTTTCTTTCTTTTACTAGAGGGTAGGGTGAAATCTTTTACAAGCATCTTGACTAGGAAACTCAGGGAAAAGCATAGCCAAAGAATTGATATTTGAAACCTGGGAACAGATGCATTTAGATACTGATTCCTTATTCTACAAATTCTAGTCTAAAGCTCTGGTACTAACTAGTTGTGTGACTTTGTCCTGATCTAGTTGTTTGGATTCCTGGCTGGAGAGACGTTTAGTTTGATGCTGTTGTTCAGTGGAATTCCTAGTTGCTCCCAGATCGCACATCCTACTTAATGTTTTTCAAGTATGTGAGGTCTCTATGTTTGAATTTTACTTGTTAGCTGCCTATGACCACAATTCTATAGCATTTCACTTTCTGTTTGGCCTCAGAGATGCTTAATCTGAGCTTCAGGCTACCCAAACCTAACTTTAAAATCTTTCTTTATCCCTTCTAGAAGTTCTTTAAGGTTGATCTTCTATAAGCCCTGCCCTTATCCTGGACCTATTTTTTTTTTTTTTTTTTTTTTTTGTGTGTGTGTGTTAATTTGTATTTTTTTTTTAATTTTTATTTATCACAGTGCAATAGTTATACTTTTTACCCCTCAAAGTGACAACGCCCCTCTCCCAATTCGTCACCCCACTCCCCCCGATATCATACATATCTATTACACTTCCTCTGACTCCTTTCCACAGTATAATCCACATCCCGTGACTATCTATATATTCAATTACAGTTGGAATACAATATTATACAACATCAGCTTCAGGTGTACAGTGCAGTGATCAAGCCTCTACTCCATCCATGAAATGGTCTCCCTAACAAGACATGTGACCATCTGACACCCCACAAAATATTATTAATTATATTCCCCGAACTGTCTTTCATATTCCTGTGGCAATATTGTAGTTACCTATTTATGCTGTCTAATCCCTTCCTCTTCTCCCTCATCCCCACCCCCCTCCCAACTAGCAACCCTGTTTTTCCTTTATATCTATGAGACTGTTTCCGTTTACTTTGCTCATTCATTCAGTTTTTCAGATTCCACATATAAGTGAGATCATATGGTATTTGTCTTTCTCCATCTAACTTATTTCACTTAACATAACTGGACCTATTTTTCTTGGTTGTTTGGTTTGTCTAAACTAAAGCATACTTACCAGCTGGATCTTAAGGCTGGTTACTTTGGTGAAGTTGTCTTCTTTACCTATGACTGTAAACTGACACTTAGAATGGTCATCCTAGTGTACAAGTGGCATGTTTGACAGGGCTCTCTTCATTGGAATCTGACTCTTGTGTGAGTCAACAGAAAATATTTTCTGTTTATGTTTTAAATTGTGTCCTCCCTTGTGGGCCTCTCATCAGGGTCTGGTTTCTTCTTCAAGAAATACCTCCAATTTTCTCACCCTAGAGTCCAGGGAATAATCATCTTTCCTGGCATATTTATCATCTTTTTCATTTGGGTAATTCATTCTTTCTCCCTGATAAATGATCCCTTTCCAATATCTCATCATATAGTTTTACTAGTAAAACTCCTCAGGAGCAGATACATCCACAGATGAATCAATTATTGGAGTTAGTAGACAAGGGCTTCAAGTAGACAGGACAAGATGGATAAAATGGACAAAAAGAGAACTTCATCAGAGAATTGATATCTGTCAAAAATGATTAAATGAGCTTATTATAACTGAAAAATATATCTGAAATTAGCACTCAGTAGATGGCTTTAACAGCAGTCTGGATATAGCAGAAGACAGGATGAATGAACTCCAAGACACATCAGTAGAAACTATCCAAACTGAATCAGAGCAAGAATAGTGGTGGGAAGGGGGAAGCTAAGAACATAAAACAACATGTAGGGTACAAACAGTCTAACATACATGAATTTAGGATTCGATTCTGACCTCTAATTCCTGAGCTTCTCCCAGTTTTCCCGGTCCATTGCCTCTGTTCTGCCTATGTGCCTCTATGTAAGCATTTTTGTTTCACCATTTCAATGAGACAGTTTCTTTCATTCGCAAAGCCCATGGTTACTTGAATGCAAAAAAACACCCAGTATCAATTTTATCTGCTCACCTCCCCAAGCCACTAAGCATTTCTGGGGAAAGCCAAAAAGCCTTCCCAAATTGTTCCCTATATTCTACTTTAGTCCTTTGTTGGGCTCCCTCTGGTGCTAACACCCTCATTTTCTGTTGGTTTTTATTTTGTCTGCAAATCAGTGAGGGTCTTCCCATACTAGAATATCTCATTCTTTAACCTCTTTTTCTGTTTCTTCATCAAACCTGTAAATAGTACTCTTTACTTGGTGCCCCATCTTTTTGTTATTCCCTAAAAATTACGCTTTGTGACTGCACAGGCGAGTTCACATAAGCCTCAGGTTGCCCTGATTGCAGGGCTGGCTCTTGGCTGGAGCCTGGGAACTTGGCTTTTGAGAAGTTCCTTTTCAATAATGTTTTTGCCTGCTTTCCTTCTGGGAGTCTAGAATTTTGATAGTTATGGTTTTGGTCTTTGTGCCTACATGATGAGCCACCAATAAAATCCTTCAACTCTTGTTTCAAGTGGCAGACACTGTACATGTAGGAAGCCTCTGTGTAGATCCCGTGTGATGCATCTCTTCCCTTGCTGATCCTGTTGTATATCCTTTCTCTATAATAAACTATGGCCTCTGAGTCCTGCAAGTTCTAGCAAATCACTGACTGTGTGGGTGGCTGTGGTCTGACAGTGTCCTTCTTTGCCACCCTTAATTCAAACTGCTCTCAAAAGCTGGATCTGTTCATTAAATCTAGTAGCCTTTTCCATAACATGTTTACAGTACTCTTGCTTCCAGAAACTTCCCTCCTTTGCTTCCCTAAGAACACCCTACCTTGTCCCTACTCATACCTCTTATTCATTCAGCAGACATTTATTGAATGCTGTACATGCCAGACATTGTGCTCAGTATACATTAGTGAAAGTCACAGTGCAGCATAAGGTCTAGTGCGCGAAGACTGAGAAAAAGTACTGTGTTGATGAGTGATTAAAAGGGGTGCACTTCTGAACGGTTGTCAGTGAGCAGGTCAGGAGGGTGGTCTGTGGAGATAACATGAAAGCAAGATAAAGCCTGTTTGGTGAAGAGCCTGAGGCAGTGCATTACAGCAGAGAGCAGCATGTGCCAATGTTTTAAAAGCCACTTGGCATCTTCTAGGTTTCAAAAGGGGCCTGGTGTGGCCGGAGCACTGGGAAGCAGCAGAAGTTGGAGGGTGGCAAGCAAGGTCCTGGTCACTTAGAGCTTTGTGGGTCATGTTTAGAACATTAGATTTTAAGGGTATTGGGAGGCCAGTAAAGGGTTTGATCAGCCAAGCAACAGATACCTTTTAAAAAGATCTTTCTTAGAGTTACGCAGAGAATGGACTAGAGAGGGTAAAAAGGGGAGAGCCTACTTAGGAGATTACTACAGTGATTTATGTGAAAGATGATGGTGGCGTTGGTCTGAGTGATGGTTGAGGAGATGGAAAGGAGTGAATGGACTTTGAAATGTTCTCCGAGATTTCAACCACACTTCCTTTGTCTTCTCTCTCCTTTGGTGATCTCCACTCCCCTATCTCTAACTATCACCTCTAGGGTAACTATTACCTATCACTTCATAGGGTTAGAGTGCAAAAGACTCTTATCTAACCCTAGGACCCTAATCCGATGAGAGCCACTGTTTCTCCTTTTCAAAGGAATAATGGTTACATTTCAGAAATCTAAATGGTTCTGAAGCCATAATGCCTCTGCCACTAACAGTGTATCTTGGACAAACTGTTTCACTTCTCTGTGCCTCAGTTTCCTTTTCTGAAAAAGGGGAATAATGTACTACCTACCTCACAGGGTTGTTGTGAGGATAAATGAGTTAATACACAAAAAACATTTGGCACTAGCTTGCACACACACAGTGCTCAATTAACATTAGTTCTGCCTTCAGGACTCTAGAACCTCCGTCTCTGCATGGCACAAACTGAACTGCTCCCAGCACCCAATCTATCTCTTCCACTTGATACCTCTATTTGTATTAATGGCACTAGATAGAGATCCCAAACTGCAGTCCCATTTGACTCCTTGTTCTTAATTCCCTTCTCACACTACAAGTAGAAAATTAAACTTAGATTGTTATAAGTAATATTTTCACATCTTCACATAAAGTGAGTTACAGCTTCTTTTATTCATTCAACAACCAATACTGAGTACCTAGTATGAGTGAAGCAATTGGACTAGGTTCCGAATTTTAATAATTTGTCCTTCATATAGGATTTCTGCACTTGGTCTCCACAGGACTATTTTGAAGTTCCTCAACAATCTTGGTAGGAAATGAAGGGAAAATTCCTCTTCAAAATCAAAATCAACATAGTTTTAAAAGATCTTCAGTAACTGAAACAAATGAAACCACTGAAAAATATCTAAGCATGTTTTACTATTTCAAGGTTACCAACCTTACCAGTTCAATTATGTGTACAAAAAGGGTTCAAGGGCAGTGATATCAAAGCTTAGGAATAAGGAAAATGGTACAAGCTATCCATCCCACAGTAGTATTAGCCATTCCTGCCTGCCCTTCAGCACTACATCTTTATGCTTAGTGAATGTTACTGAAATAGGTAGCCTCTATTAATAGTGTGTACTTACTTAGGTTTTGATTTTGAGTATCAAATATTAAATAAATGACTTCGGAAGTTGTTCCTTTCCTTGGAAATTTAATTACAGCTGGTTTTGGAGCTCATTTTCTCTTCTAGGTCAAGAAGGTCTAAACGACTGATAGAGAATGAGATGGGCACACAGGGAATCACAACACTAAGTCACAGATACTACACACATGGGCCTTGCCCATATGGCACATAATGATGCATAAAACATGGATGATACCAAAGAATTTATTGTAAATGTAGTGGCAAATACGTTGAGAATAATCATCAATCATTAAAAAGGAACTAGAAAATTACACATGTTTAAAGTATGTGCTTTTTTCCTGCCACCTTTAAGGTATGGCTAGTACAAACATTTTAAGTACTGAAATACTTAATGGGATGGTCTATTTTCATGTAATTCACGATTGTATTTTCATCTTAATTTTTAAAGCAGCTGACCATGAATTTCAGTTTCAATTATTATTCCGTTTTTATCAGTTCCGTAATGATCTGTAGAATCTTGTCATCTGAGTGGAAGAGAAAAAAACAATACCATGAACAAACTCATCACTGGTTAATTTTTTAATGTATACACATATAAGCAACAGGTATACATTATTAAGATTCTTTAAATTAAAATACAAAACACCAGCAATATTCATTATAAAACTATAGATGCCTACATAATTTATTGTCCTACAAATATTATTTTAATTATTGCTATAGTTATACACCTACTTTGCTAAAAAGTAGGTTAAGGCCTGAAGAAATGATATGATGTAACTGTTTCATTTATAAGGACTTATTTTTTCAATGTGTCAGGATTTCCACAATATGGACAAGGAAGAAAGAACTATTATCAGTTTCTCCATGTTTAGCCAAAAGGAAACAAATTTTAACAGGGAAGTGCCCTTGGAGAGGTGTCAATAGGGAAGTGACAGATCTCTCTACACAACAAAGTAATCAAATACCAATTAATTAGACAACAGAGGCTACACTATTTGCTAAGGAGGTTTTGTTAATAGCTACTTCCACTTCTAAACAGTTGCTCTGATACTGTGATTTCCACTCTTTAGATAGTTGTAATTATTAGGACTGCAAGACTGGAATTCTATATTTATATTAGACACGTCAATAAGAGAATGCTCTGGGTTTCCATGGATGCAATGGGGAATTCTGATAACTGGGCCCATGGCTCAACACTCAGTCCCTGGGGGCTACAGTGGCATTTAAAAAAAAAAAAGGTAAAGAAAGGTCACTTGCTACATACAAGGGGAATAAATTGCAGGTCTAAAAAGAACCATGATTTTTATCTGAGGAAGAGTAGAGTAACAAAGCATAAGAACAACTTGAGTTACTTTTTCAAAATCTGGGCATTATATCCCAACTTATTATGAAGTCCAGAAAGAGAGGATACAAATGTACTTCGTCCTTCCTTGCAAGCCAAAAACATATGCTTCGTCCAAGGGTAAGTTCTGCTTTCTCTTTTATGGCAAAGAGAAACACTGAAATCATTTTAAAATTCATTTTTCTTAAGTTGAGGTTCAACCTGTTATTTATATAACGTAATTCTTTCTAAGGCTGAGTTGTAACACACAGAGCTCCCTAAGAGCCCACATCTCTTAATATCTAAGTTGCCATCAGTATAGGAAAATTAATACAGTTTAATGCTTATGCATTCACGTTCAGTTATACAAAAATCACTGAGTGTGAGGCTTCAGGGTATTAGCGCTAATCAGTAGCTCCCCAACTTGCCTGACTATGAGGATTAATTGGGATATTTGTTAAATACAATCACACTGAATCCACTAATCAATTCTTAACATCATTAAAAGCAGAAAACCAAATTTAAGTGCTTCCTGATGTGATGCAACGGGAAGAATACAGCACCAACTAGAAAATATTGTTTTTCTAAAAACCTGATTTGAATCAAGCTTTTAGATATAACTACCAGTTTGCAGGAAATATAGGGAATAGAGAAACATGTTAAATCAAAGCATGATTACGCAACCAACCACATCCTGAATGTGGGAAATTCTATCAGAAAAGTAACGCAGTTTACTTTTCTGCAATTAAATAATTGCATTTAAATAGGATGGTCATAGAGGGAAGTGTTACAGATTAAAAGAAATTTAAAAATAACACCATACCAAGCCTTTCCCAGAATCTGTGCGTCTGGGGTAGGTCTCTGGATTTTGTGTTTTTAACAACTGTGGAGATGATTCTGATGATTTGGTGAGTTTGGGAAACGCTGTACTAGACTAACTGGAAACTCAGGTGTCCAGTGCAGATTTCTACTGAAGGATAATGTACTTATTTTATACAGGCTCATAGCTCTATATTTGTGAGAATGGTAGAGAAAAGATGCTGGGAACTTCACAGAAAGTTCCTCCCTCTTATGTTTTACAATAACTGTATTATCAGTTTATTATTAATAGTATGCTAAGAAGTAGCAAAGTTTACAATGCTCAGTTTTATCACCCTTTTTTTCTGTGAAATGGCTAGAAGTTTAGAAGTGCAGATTAGAAGAGGAAAGAGTAAACTAGAAGAATCTTAAGAAAATAATTAGGTTGTGAATAATGAAGAACTGTCTATGAATCTGATGGAATTCAGCATAAAACACATTTTATTAGAACATTTTTAATCATTTAGAATTTAAGACCTCAGTACAGTGTACTCCAGTGTTTAAAAGTATACTGTTTTCTATCTACATTATAATCAAACACTTACTTTCAAGGGACATCTTTGGATTTTCAAGCTTTTTTCTTAAAACACAATCAATGAGAACTCTTAGCTGCTTGAAAATAACGGCAATCTTTACAGGGGCCTGTTGAGAAGGACAAAATTGGACAAAGTTACTCCTTGGGAGTGAATTTGTTTAAATAAATCACAGTAAGCATATATACCTTATGATCTACCTTAGCACATCTTGACCTTAATATAAAATGTGACGGGAAAAACACATGCAAATTACTTCCTGTGGCTAAGCTATGTAAACCTCAATTTATTAAGTATCCATAAATTTGATGAAAGTTTTTAAAACAGCTTTACTGAATTATAACTTACAAACCATAAAAATTTACTCATTGTTGAGTGCACAATTCACTGATTTTTAGTAACTTTATAGATTGTGCAACCATCACCACAATCCAGTTATAGAACATTTCTACCACCTCAGCCTCTTTGTGAAAAGTGCCTAATTTTTTTAAGTTGCATTTAAATTTAGCTCTCTTAGACAAATAACTATCATGGTAGACCATAGGAGAATGTATTAGGTTTGCTTAATTTAAATTGGTGAATGTTGATGGGGTTACATTCAACCCCAGAAATAATTTTACTTGTGGTAGCATTGGTTGGTCTAATTTTTCTGAAGAAGAATTCGACAATATGCATTAAAGCTACGTACGAATCTATGCCTTTTTATAGGTGGCACAGTGTAGTGGAAGGAACATAAGTTTGAGGTCAAATAATTCTACGTTTAAATCTTGCTCTACCAATAACAATCCATATAATCTAGGAAAGTTAGTTAACTTCTTACTGAGCTTAAGTGCCTTATCTAGAGAAAGGAAATTAAAAAGATTTGTTAAGGTATTATATTTGGGATAATCCATGTAAAGTTAACTATTGAAGTACACAACACGTGGCAAGTTATAATTGTTACTGATGATAAATGCAATCTGTAATAGCAATATAATTTGATTTTCAAATTTAACAGATTGAAAACCATATAGGCAAGATAAAATAAAGAAGTCTTCAAGTCAAATTATAGGAAAAAATTATGCAAACTCCAATAAAACTTTTAAAAATCTACCTCAATGGCACTATAAGTAGATATTTTAATGTAGTCAATAAAATCGGTTGTAGCATGTACCTGAAAATAGATCCAGCCATCAATAGAAAGAAGACGTTCCCGGTGCTGAACTTCTATATCACCACCAAAAAGTAAAACTGGGAAAGGGGTTATTAGGGTAGTTTCCTGCAAATATACTCGGGCATACCTTATCTGTATAGGAATAAAGAGAAAAAAAGCCCACAGCTTACAAATATAAAATTCATTTATCTGTTTCATGTGAACATTTTCCTGTAATTTGCTCCATATATTTTGTCATAAGCTTTGTAAAGCTACATGTTTTACATCCTCTTATGTGCATAATTTGCCAATTGTAGAGTAATCATAATCACAACCTGTGCATTTCATTTATACTATTAAAAGACATTTTAAACATTAATTATAAGGCTGAATTATATACCTTGAACATAAATGAAACTATCAACAAGCAATTTTGTAATGCTAATGCTGTTAAGTAATGCAAAAATAAAATTATGACTGAGTTTCAAAGTGTCTAGTTTATAGACCATAAAGTTCAGCTCTGGCCATTAGTAATTTCTCATGTTTTACATTTAAGTTTGATGACATGCTGGGAGTTATTCAAGCCAGTACTTGAAATTATGGGTCCTTGTTATTTTAACAAACTATGACTCAAAATGTTGACTTTTTTGTAATTTATAAATATTTGGTATTAAATTATCATAGGTTACACTGTGATTCAAACCGTTGCTATATGATATATAGTACTCCCATCCCCCTCATCCCCCCTTTATTTGGAACTGCAGTACCAATTTGAGGCAGTACATATTAGTGAAATCTCAGGAAATTGATACATTATTATGTATCTCTGCTACATTTACTTTTATTTCAAGTAGAAAAGATGATGGTCACTGTAGAACCCTTAATATTTTTCTTTTCATTAAATGAAAGAAATACGTCTTTTTTTTTTCTCACTGAGAAGCTATTATATGTACTTCTTGTTTCAAATATGAACAGAAATGAACAGCTCAATTTGAGACCAAATATAATAGTTGTTGGGGCATCCTAACTTGTTATGAATGACTTCTAGAATATTGGCCTAAATACTGGAATTTAAGAATGAGCACTTTACCTTCTCTTGGTATAACAGCCATCCATAAGTTTGCAAGTCTCGATTTACTGAGGATGGATGTACTTGTGCTTTGCCTTGGGCTGTCTCCACAATGCAAGCCAATTTTTCTGTAACATCAACTGATTTTGTATAGATTATCTTTCCCACATTGTCATACAGTCCAGCGGCCAGTACAGCTTTAAGAAGGGCAATTTCTTGGAAGGAAAGGGTCTGTGGGGCTTTGTTTCCTTCCCAGCCATTAGAAGTTGTGGATGATGAAAATCCTGCTGCCTTAACCAACTTTATTAACTCTTGTTTTACATCCTAGAATTGTTTATGTTAAAAAGAGATAAGATCATAATTGATTAAAATAGAGAAATTACCAATTAACACAATATTACTGTCTCCAAACAAAATAAGAAAGATGACAATTATTATTTAGTCAACTACAGCCTATATTAGGGAGAAAAAAAAAAGATACTGGAAAGTCACCACCCCAAGACTTCAGATGTCATAAAAAATAGGAATGTTTAAAATATGAGAGCAATAAAAATGTGCCTGAATACATTTTCATTTAGTATATTTACTCCAAGAGTAGCTTTTCTTTTTACGATTTTATCAATAGACAGTTAGTTACATAGAGAACAATACTGAGGAGAAATTATAGAGGAATCCTGATCCTAGACTGCAAGTACCTCCTTCATTTGTCTCTGGGAATCTTACCTTAATTTCCTAAAGAACTTTGACAAAATTTATTAATGGCAACTTCATTTAAAGTTGTTACCTAAAATCTTTTTCTACCTTAGTAGTGCCAATCAGCCAAAACACTACAGGAAGGAGGAGCGTTTTTCAAAGCAAACAGGATACAAGTGATTAAAACGTGACGTTTACATTTAGGATTTCCTTTAGTTTTGGGGCTTACAGGACTTGATTCCAGGGGAGGAAAGACCAAACACACAGCTGCTGTAACATCACCAGGGTTGGCGAAGAGATCCAAAATCTTGCAGCCGGGTAAAGAAAATGCTCATAGAAGGAAGGAGGTGAGAGGCAACTTGGAGGTTGGGAGGAAGCGGAATGGAGACAAAGGCGTGTTGATTAGCTCTCTACATCTTGAATCCAGTCAGTTGGCCCAGAGGTGGCTATTTCTTACATTTATCCCTTTATCTGTTTTGAGACGGACAAAGTTCATTCTACTTAGAGAAGTCCCTGCTGTCATCCCAGCAGTTATTTAAAAATCACAAAAAGTAATGGGTCAAATTATATGAGAATAAAATAGTTTTTAATCTTTTAAAATATGAACATAGAATAGGGGAATTATGTGAGACATGCACTTTTTTATAGCATGTCTGTACTAAATACCATTTCTCATACACCAAGAACAAAAAGATGAGTCTTTATGGAGGAGCCCTGCATTATAGAACCACTTGTTTCTTCACTTTAACTACACTTCTACTCTCTCCCCTCACACAAATAGTTCTGGTCCTGAACAGTCATAACCTGAATGACAGACAAAGATATCAGGTTTTCTTTCCTAAGAGCAGATTTACAAAGCTGGGCACAGTCAGCACCAGAGTATGATGTCCTGTATGCCTTTTACTAACTGTCACTGCACACTGCAACTAAGTAGTAGGTTAATATTTAGGAAAATATAAAAGAATTTCAGGGCCGGTTGAGTGGCCCAGTTAGTTAAGAGCATGAGCTGTGAGCAATAGGGTCACCAGTTCGATTCCCACATGGGCCAGTGAGCTGCCGCTGAGCTGCCAACATATGGCAGGATGGCTCAGCTGGTGACAGATGTGCTGCTAACAAGGTTCCCAGTTTCACTCCTGCATGGGATGGTTGGCTGTGCCCCCCGCAACTAAGATTGAACACGCCACCTTGAGCTGAGCTGCTGTGAGCTGCTGACAGGCAGCCGGATGGTAACTGGACTTGGAGCTGAGCTAGCTGCGCCTTCCACAACTAAGATTGAGGGACAACAACTTGGCTGTTCCCCTGCGCCAACTCCCCAACAAAATCTTAAAAAATAAAAAGAATTTCACTAAAAGGAGTCAGGGCTCTTAGGAAAAATGACATTTCCAAGCATAAAATGCACAAGAGAAGCCTGAACATACTGTCATACCTGAAACAAGGAAGCCATCAAAGAAAGACTGCTTAGGTTATATGAAAAGGACTCAGGGAAAACCTGAAAGTGTTCTCATTGGCCAAAGAGGGGACAATTTGAGTATCAAAATATTAATATCTACAGAGGACTGAAACACATCTAATACATTTAACTTATTAAGTACACAATAATTTTTTATAAAAAACAACATTCATTGAAATGCTTGGGAATCAACTCATTATGAAAACTGCCAGGTGAAAGGAAAGATTCAAACATTTATCCTAATTTCTTTGTGTAAACTGTACTTCAGGGTATCCAAATATTGATGAGGGAAAGAGAAGTTCTTCTTTATGAATGAATTCTAGCTAACAAGTAGAATTAGAATATCACTATTTTGCAAACTGAATGAAACAATGGGTCTGAGTGTTATTAATGGCTGCTAAAATCATTACATGAAAAGCCAATGGGGAATTTTACAATGGATGAATCTGACACCATTGATAAATCTTAACATTGCAAAAAGGGAGACAACTCCAAAAAAGAAAGGAGAAAAAAAATGATTACCTGAATTAGATTAAACCTCTATGGGAAATATAGGGCATAGAAGAACATGCTAAACAATACCACAGGGATATGATCAAACATATCCAGAATGCAGGGAACTCTACAGGACATGTTACCTGGTTTCTTCAAAAAATAAAGGGTGAACAGGAAAAAAGTAAAAGAACGGTAACTCTAGAGTAAGAGACATGATCAAGCATATTCAATGTGTGGATCTTGTTTGGATCATGATTTAACCTAGCTATAAAAAAACATTCATGAGAAAATTGATGATATTTAAAATTATTTTTTAAGGTATGGTAATATTTAGAAAAAAAGAGTCCTATACTTCAGATACACGTAACAGTTCTGATGTCTGGGATTTGCTTCAAAATAACCTAAAGGGCAGATAGTGGAATAATGGGAGTGAAAATAAAACAAGATTGAACACAGTTATGGAAGAAATGGATACACTGGAGTTCATTATACTATTCTGCTTGCTTTTATATGTTTAAAATTTTCCATAATTAAAAAAACCCTGATTTTCAGAGTTGAGAACTGTAAATTATCCCCATTCGATTCCTTTTTTAAAATGAGGAACTGAGACTTAATCTTCCCAAACCAAGCAACTGAATAGTAACTATCCTCATCCCAAGCTAGTGTTATTTCTGTGAAATCATATTGCCTCTTTTTTTGTTTTAGAGGGCAGTGTCACTGGCCCTCATACGTGGGATCCGAACCAGGGCTGCTGGTATCCCAAGCCAGCTCTTAAACACCGCGCCACTCGGCTGGCCCATATTGCCTCTTTTTAAAAAAAATCATTTCCCAAATACATTACAATTATTCAATACTATTTTAAATATATAAGTTATCTGTTGGGAGAAACAATAAAACAAAAAATTATAAATATTCAGCGAATGTTTATCAAACCCTTACCATGAATCAAGCACTATCTTAGGCATTTCTTTTTCAAAATAAACCTATTACTCAACCATATGACCCTGAATTAGCTGTATTAAGACTTACCTCGAGGGTTAACAGTGATGTTCTATTAAGAAAGTTCCTCCGGCAATATGCTATTTCAGAGCGACAGCCTCCCTCTTGCCGTGCTTTCTTCCATCTACATAAATAAAATGACAAAAGTTCAACATGTTTTCAAACTTTTTCACAGGTGCTAACCAAAGTAAGCTTTAATTAAAATATAATCATTTAAAAACAGGAGGAGTCTTGCTTGTTATAAGAGCTACCAATTGTATACAAAATTTCAACCACAGTACAGATATTCTTTCTGTTATAGGTATAACAGTAAATTATTAGCTTCAAATACGAGGTAATATACATATAATAATACAAAGTACATTGTTCTTAAAATTTTAGAAAGGATTATAAAACTATGAAGTCTCTAAAATAATTATACACTGACAGATGGAGTAACTAAAAATAAATTTAAACCTTAGATGTATCGTTTAAATGAAAATCAAAAATAAATTTTTTAAAAAAGTAAATAACATCAGGTTTAATAATAACGCCCAAAGTATTTCTTTACCCTAGGTATGCATTGTAGATGGTCAGGTGGTCTGAATCTGCCATAGACAAAGCTGATTTTGCAAGATCTGCTTCATCTTTCCGACCAATTGGTGTGGTAAAAGGAGACTTCTCTGTCATAACTGCAGCTAGTGTTGCCTATCCATAAAAATCCAAACAATTTACAATTAAAGAGGTACACATTAACAGCTCATTTGTAAGAGCAAATCATAAAACAATCACACTTTCAAGTTGCATGCTTTTCAATACATTTATTATGTTCTACAATAGCTAACATACTTTCATTTTAGCTAGTTACTTTAAGTTTCATTTTATGGAACTTTTAAATATATCACTTTACTTTTATCCCATGTTTGTGAGATGGGAGGTAATATCACCAGAATCAGATAGCAAAATATCTGAATGTTTGTGTAAGTGATTTGTAGTCTGTCACATAGTTGGAGGCAATTCCAGAATCATAGCTCTGTTATCTTTAGTTCTAGCTTGCTGAATTTCCACTGCCTGCAATGCTCTTTTTTTTTTTTAAAGATTTTATTGGGGAACTGGGGGAGGGGAACAGCGTTGGGGAATCGGGGAAGGGAACAGACAAGTTGCTGTCTTTTTGTTCTTCAGTTTAGTTGCGGAGGATGTTGCTTCACTGTTGGTATCGTCATTGCGCTCTTCCCAGATGAGGCAGATCGGTTGCTGGCCTCTGGATGTCGCTCACCGCAGCTATTGGCAGCTCACGCTTGGCTGCCAGCTGCTCACGCAGGCTGCGGGCCACTCACTGTAGCCTATGGCAGCCCACTGCAGCAGGGGCTGCAGCCCACACCATCACCGGGGCTCGCACAGCCCAGCTCCAGGTGGAGCTGTTGTTAGCTGTAGAGGGCAGTGTCACTGGCCCTCATGTGGCATCCGAACCCGGGCCGCTGGCATCCCAAAACCAGCGCTTAACCAATGCGCCACTCGGCCGGCCCTGCAATGCTCTTTAAATGCTTTTTAAATAATTTGGATTATAGTGACCCATTTGTTGTTGTTGCAGCTTTTCAGATCAACTCTCATGGCAGAATTTGTTTTTCTGGACTCAACACAATTCTGGTAAGTATCTCTTTCTAATACTAGAGAAAAAGAGACTGAAGTCATACTTGCTCTGTTATGTTTTTAAACAACCTTGATTTGTAGTCCCAGAAAAGGCCACAGCTTCAAAAAGTTGGAATGGCATAGCAGATGGATGAGCCCCGAGACACAGACAGAGGTATAACATGTGCTAATTCTGAGATCATCTGAGAAAATAGAACTGCTGGTAGTTGCTGGCTCAGAGAGATAACCCAGAAAAAAGGAAACATGTTTTTAAGTCTGCTTATGAAAGTCTGTGGTGTTCAAAGCTTCCTAAGAATTATCTATGTATTCAATGAAATAAATATTTCAAGTGGGATATTTGATAGCGAAAGTCTAGACAAACCAAACCCACTTACAAAACAGTAACTGTAGTCTACTTAAGTAAAGTAATATTCACAAAGGCTCATCAAGTATTTAGACCTCCTACATTTTAATGTTAGTACAGACATTCTATTTAGGTAAAAATTACAAGTTACAAATTATTGTTCTTTACTTTTTCTGACTTATTTCGCTTAGTATGATAATCTCAAGATCTATCCATGTTGTTGCAAGTGGCAGTATTTCATCTTTTCTTATGGCCAAGAAATATTCCATTGCATATATGTACCACATCTTTATCCAATCATCTATCGAAGGACACTTTAGTTGTTTCCATGTCTTGGCCACTGTAAATACTGCTGCAATGAACATAGGGGTACATATACGTTTATAGATAAATGTTTTTAGATTTTTTGAGTAGATACCCAGAAGAGGGACTGTTAGATCATAAGGTAATTCTACTCTTAAGTTTTTGAGGAACCTCCATACTGTTTTCTATAGTGGTTGTACCAATTTACATTCCCACTAACAGTGTATGAGGGTTCCTTTTTCTCCACAACCTCTCCAACACTTATTGTCTTGTTGATAACAGCCATTCTAATAGGTGTGAGGTGGCACCTTATTATGGTTTTGATTTGCATTTCCCTAATAGCTAGTTGAGCATCTTTTCAGATATCTGTTTGCCTTTGTATGTGTTCTTGGGAGAAGTGTCTATTCAGGTCCTCTGCCCATTTTTTAATTGGATTTTTGTTGTTGTTGTTGAGTTGTATGAGTTCTTTATATATTTTGGATATCAACCCCTTATTGGAGGTGTTGTTTGCAAATATCTTCTCCATTTGGTTGGTTGCCTCTTTGTTTTGTTGATCGTTTCTTTTGCTGTGCAGAATCTTTTTAGTTTGATACAGTCCCTTCATTTATTTTTGCTTTTACTTCCCTTGCTTTTGAGGTCAAATTCATAAAATCCTCTGTGAACCCAAGGTCCATATGTAGGACATAAAACTGAAAGCAACAAACGAACAAGACAAACAAACAAACAAAAATTACAGACACAGATAGCAGTTTAGTGGTTACCAGAGGGTTAGGAGGAAGAAGGATGGTAGAAGAGGATAAAGGGGTCAAGTATATGGTGATGGAAGGAGAACTGACTGTGAACACACAATACAATATATATAGAATTGTACACTTGAAACCTATATAATTTTACTAACCAATGTAACCCCAAATAATTTAATAAAAATTTAAAAATAAAATTAAAAAACATTTATTAGTACACAAAGCATGGTTAGATAATAAAAAAATTTTGTACATTAAGAAAAGTTAAAAATGATTTCCAAACTTAATAATTTCTCAGCCAAAATAATATATAAAGTGAAGAGGCATCGTTTATCTTACCACTGGATCAAGGCAGCCAAATATGGCACCAAAAATAAGCATCTTGCCAATCTTGACATTCACTGGCAAGGCTGCAAGGTGTTGGCCCAGTGGAGTCAGTTTAGGTTCATTGAGTTCACAAGCTCCAATTTTTCGGAGTAAATTCATTGCATTGCTGATTACTTGAAGCTGAGGAGGATCTAAGGCTTTGGAGAGGAAATCTTCAGGAGAACCAAGATTGCATTTCTGCAGATTGAAAAAGTGACAAATTGGTATGGGATCAAAAAGAATTAACGCTACCCAAAGAGATAGTCAAAATGGAACTAAATTTGAGTTAAGTAAAATTTTGAGCAAAGAGGATAAATGTCTGATAAGACTATCTTATTCTTTTTTTTTTTTTTTTAATAATCGGGAGTGTCTGTGTGTGAAGGGGGTAGGCATGAGGATGCAATCTTCCAGTCCATATTTTCAGCATCTATATTCCTGATTTTTAGAGTAAAAAAACTAAGAACTAAAGCATATAGCTCTTTTAGACTAGGATGCCCTTGGTTTAGGTCAGGGTTTCTCAATCTCAGCATTATCATTATTTTGGGCCAGAATTTCTTTTGTTTTAGGGTACTGGGCTGTGCACTGTATGTTTAGCAGCATCCCTGATCTCTACCCACTAGATGCCCATAGCATAGCCTCTCCCTCATTCCCCACCAAGTTTTAAAAACTAAAAATGTCTCTAGACATTGCCACTTGTCTCTGGTAAGTAATACTGTCCCCAGTTGAGAACTACTGGTTTAGGTTATGAGACTGCATTTTAATCTATGAAGTATGAGTAACTGTGGCAGAATTAAAGCACAGTGGGTTTACTTTAAAAAAAAGATGGGGGAGGGCCATCATTTTAAGAAAATACTTGAACATCCAGAGCAATATATGGTAAGTTCAGTTTTGTTTTGTTTTTCCTAGAAAGGAGTGAAGAATAAAAAATTCTTCTGAGTTCCTTAGGGATTACCATAATATGAAGACATAATTCCTCCAAAGGCACACGCAAGATTTCAGGGACAGAATAGTCCATAAAGCCTTCAAATCTGAAAAATAAAATAAAGTAACGCTAAATACATATTATCGGCAATGCCACATTGTACTGATTCACGTGTTTTTAATTTCCAGCGACATCCCATACCTTTCTCTTGTGTACATTCGGAAGCAGAAGCCATCTCTGACCCGCCCAGCTCTCCCCTGGCGCTGCAGAGCACTCGCTTTACTGACAAACGTCTCAACCAAAGAACTCATCTGACTGCTTTCATGGTACCTAAAGAAATGTTTGAGGAAAATATATGTAGATAATTGACTTAAATCAAAATATGAAAAAGCTCAAAATATTTGATTCTTAAAATTAGTTGCAGATAGGCCATTATCATTGTGGACCAATATTTTCCAAATCATGTTGCATATTTAAATAATTTAGCAAAACTGCATACTAAATCTCATATTACCAATTTAAAGGCTCTGTCACAAGAAACAAACCTGTTTAACTCATCCTTTCCCAAACTAATCTGTACATGGAACCTTTGATTTTAGTGGAATGCCTATTAATTATGCCAAAAGAATTCTTGGAAAGAGCGTGAAATGCCACTGTGAACATTATAATTCAACATGCTTTTCATAAATGCAGTTAACTAACCCTGAAAATGTTTCCTCTCAAGGTACCATTTTAAAAATCAAGGGTTTACTTTGTACTGGATAATCATACTCATTTGCAAATATTGCTCGTTTCCTAATACTAGGGATAGTGCATATAGATTATAACAGACCCAAGGTGGTCTAGTACACTGGCACTGCTTATGGGAAAACTCATGACATGAAATTTGACATTTACTCTAAGACATTTTCAAGTTCCCTATAGTTTCTCTGAGGCTTTTTGCATTGGGCAGAATTAGAATATTTGGAATTTTTCCCTATATATATTCTGTGATTTCTCTTAAGAGTTCAAGAGCCTCCAACTCTTTTCAGGTTAAAAATGTTTTGATTTGGGAAGCTGAAACTTACTTATTTTCTTTTGTTCTTCCAGTGTCAATTACAAATACAACATCTGGAATAGTGATACCCGTCTCTGCAATATTTGTTGCTAAAACAATCTGAAAATAAACAAAAAACCAGTACATTTAGGCAACAACTTTCAGAAATGTGCTATCATTTAAACTACTTTAGTTTGAGTCAATGAATTTAAAAAGTAAATTTCAATTTTATTTACAAAAATTCACAATCTATTTGTTATTACTGTGTAATTTTAATTTGCTCTGATTAGTTTTCATCACCTCAGCTTGCTAATTAAAGTTACAAATTTTTATTCCAAAAAAAATATCATTCCCAGGGCTGGTTGAGTGGCTCACTTGGTTAAGAGCTCACTCAAGAGTGCAAGCTCTGAGCAACAGGGTCGCTAGTTCGATTCCCACATGATCCTGAGCTGAGCTGCTGATGAGCTGCCAACAGGTGGCAGGATGGTTCAGCTAAAAAAAAAAAACACAAACCATTCCCCTAATGCTAGTCAGTCATCCTTAAAAAATGGCATAAGTAGAAAGGAAAATTGGCTCAAAGGAGTTAATTAAACTGATCGTTTTCTAACTGTGCTCTGAGAACTCCAGAGGTTCTAAGGCTGTGTTCCTTTTTAAAGATGAGAAGATGAGGCCAAGTGGTTGCCAAAGTCCACAATCATGGTAACAGATTAGGGGATGAGAACCCAGGCCTTCTGCATTATATATAGTCCAGGCTCCTGGGAGCTTTGTGTTCTCCATACTACCCATATTGTGCTTTTTCTCCCCCTTCTGAGAGACGGTTCAAAATCTGAGAAACTCTCTTTGCCAAATATCTCTTCATTCAGAATCCTGAACAGAGAACACAATGAAAATACTGAGATTTTTTCCCAACCTAATGGTCTAAGGTATTACAAAAATAATCAAGGATGAATACCCTAGAAAATAACAAAAATCCTCCCCGGATTCAAATAGCTCCTGACATCCAACATTCTTCATAATGCCTTCTTGGAGTAAAAAGTAGTGATTTTTCTTTCTACAAGCAATATACATGTCACATTTTTCAACTACCATTCCTCTAAAAATTTGTCTTATCCCTTTAATAACATATAGTATAAATATTCAAATACTTAATTTTAATATTGGGTTCATTTTTGAGTCTGTTAAGCTGCAGAGTATCTGGAGTCTGACATGCACTATAAGATACTTAATACTAATAAGTGATGATAAAAAGTCATAACACTTTCATGAAATCTTCTCAGATGAATCATGCATAAATTTGCTGAACGAAATTTTACCTTCCTGACTCCTGGAGGAGGAAGTGTGAATGCTGTAGCTTGATCTTGAGTTGAAAGAATAGAATGCAGAGCTATCACTTTATATCTGAAAGTTAAAATCATAGTTCTTAGCAAGAGTTTCTCTTTAGAAGGCACTGCGAAGAATAACAAAATTTATTTGCAAATAGGAAGCAACTTAGACATTTTTGATTATGAAAAATTTTAAACACACAAAAGTTCTAATACTGGTGCAGTGAAACCCCATATATGCTTATCAAAGAGAAAAAATTTAATATGAATAAATGAAAACCATGACAGCAATAATGAACTAAAACAAAACAGGTGAACAGCTGATTCAATATGTATGGACGATAAACTGCAACCTTGTTGGGGTTTTGAACCATCCAGTGGGTTGGGGAGGGGAATCACCATCTTATTCTTAACCACAGGATTCCCTCTGCTTAAACATATATTAAGGAAATAGAACAAATACAGAAATAGTACTTAAAATTTTTAATAAATAAAATACTATTAACAGAAATGTTAAAACAAAAACAAACTTGTTTCATCATGGACAATTTTAATTGAAGGTAAAAAGACTTTGAGAGCTCGGATCAAGAGTTTTAATAAATGAAACATTTTTGTATTTTAAAACTACCAGGAACATAATAAAGATTTATAGTTACCGTTCAGAAAAAAATCTTCTGTCAGTTGATAGGAGATCATACAACTGTTGAATGTAAGCAAGGCCTGGTAAAAAGATCAATACTGCTCCTTCAATATTTCTGAATTGGGGACTTCTGTCTGAAATTTTTAAAAAGATACAATATTCAAAATAAGAAGACAGGGAACAGCCTTTAAGATATTAATAAACACCTCCAGTTACTAGAAAAGTTTTATCAAAACAAATGGAGACACGTTAGAAATACATCTATACCTAAAAAAGTAAGAAGTTCCAAAATGAGATCCAGGTTGATTTTATGATGATTCATATAGAGAATAGCATGCTGCGTGCGGTTGCTATACTTTTGGTAAAATGGATTTAACTCAGCACCTGCTCCAGTCTGAACTGGGATGTATTCCTAAAAGAAACACAATCAGAAAAAGATGAACAAAAAAATTTAGTATTTTTATAGACAAAGAAGGAAAAAGGAAGGTATCTTATTCATTCAAACTTATATTTTTCTCATTGTCACCATTATTATTGTGTTAAAATATAGCAAGAGTACAATTTTTGATAGCAAGATTTCATCCAGCTCCCTTACCTATAACAAAGCTTTTTATCTTGGCATGTACATAAATTAAAGAACTAAAGAAAGACAGAACACTATGCATTGTCCTGTGGCAACTGAAAAGCAACCAGGCCGAGAGGTCATAATAACTTTAAGTAGTTTATACCTCTTTTGTTCCTTCTAGATTTTACTTTGGTTGCTGAGTGCAGGTAACCGCTTTTGAAATACCTTTAATTTTCTGAAGTTTTCCTTTAATTTCTAATTTCTATCTCTGGAGTTTTAGGGAAAGATTTTAATTTTTTGCTTTCTTGGTTTATCTGCTTAATTAAAAGATAAAGTAATTTTAACTTTGTGCTTATACCAGATTGGATACATACATGATATATGGTGGATATAATGAAAATACTGAGTATAGTACCACTGTCTAAAATGCAGGATAACAAAGCTTCTGTGATATTTCTAAAAACACGTCATTGACAATAACTTTCTAGGAAGAACTGTGCTTGCCCTGGATGGCTTCACTACAGAGCTAAGACTGGCCCACACCAGGACAGGCTGCTAAGAACACCGCTGGCAAGGATCTAGATTTTGGGGCTGCCAGACCTGATCACCTAGGGTGTTCAGATAGAGAAAATCATTACAAATTTATTCTTCAGTAATTGATAAAAGTTATCTCTTACTTATAACAGTCTTTGATTTCTTATATGCACTTATATGGCCTACAAAACAAAATATCATAAACCAAAGATTGAAGTCTATGAAACAAAGATTGAAGAAATGGTCTTTAAAATTTGCTCTTAATCATATTCTCTTCTACCAAATTATATTCGAATTCACTGTGCCAGCACTCTCCTGGAAGGTTACATCCTAGATATTGTTATCAGATGTCTTTTATTTTTTTATTTTTTTAAAAGATTGGGGAATTGGGGGAGGGGAACAGTGCTGGGAAATCGGGGAAGGGGAACAGACAATTTGCCGTCTTTTTGTTCTTCAGTCTAGTTGCGGAGGATGTTGCTTCACTGGCCCATGTTGGTACCATCATTGTGCTCTTTCCGGATGAGGCAGATTGGTCGCCAGCCTCTGGATGTCGCTCACCACGGCTATTGGCAGCTCTCGCTGGCTGCCAGCTGCTCACGCTGGCTGCCGGCCACTCATGGTAGCCTATGGCAGCCCACTGCAGCAGGGGCTGCAGCCTACACCATCGCCGGGGCTCGCACAGCCCAGCTCCAGGTGGAGCTGTTGTTAGCTGTAGAAGGCAGTGTCACTGGCCCTCATATGTGGGATCCGAACCGGGGCCGCTGGCATCCCAAAACCAGCTCTTAACCAACGCACCACTCGGCCGGCCCATCAGATGTCTTTTAAAATGTTTTCTTTTTACCTGGTACTTTTTTACTCCTCCTGCTTTGCTTGTAACATTAATGGTTATTTCTTCTTCCTCCTCCAGAAATTTCTGACAATATTCTGAGTCTTTCTCCAGTACAAAACCTGTTTCTTCTATTATATCTTCAAGATGAAAAACCTGCATAGATTAAGGTATACAAATGGTGAACTCAAATTCATTTCAGTAAATATTTTATAAAGAACAAGGGGATTGTTACCTTTTGAATATCATCAAATGCTAATTTAGTATATGTGAAAAAAGCTTTTCTCTCCATTATTTGGGAGTGAAGAACTGCATTGATATAGACGAGGCTGTCCCTAGAAGTCTCAGGACAAATTACATTCTGGTGTATATTTTTTTTATATGTAAAAACCAGTTAAAAGAGCAGTCTTTATCAGCTGAACCAGAAGGGCAAACTTTAAGAAAAGAAGCTTCAGAGCCAACTCTAACTTAGAGAGGTGGGTAGAAAAGAAGTTGCTTAGTGGCAAGCAGCAGCCTTCCTCTGGATAGAATGGTTCTGATGTGGAAATGGGGTTTGTTGTGTACTTCTCAGGGGTGTCTTTCAGTAGAAGCCTCCCTTCCAGCCCCACTACCCTCAGCCAAGCCAGCACCAGCCACCCGATTCCCAAGGCCACTCTCAGATCCTCTTGACTTACAGTGCCCGAGGAATAGTTCTGCGCCCAGAGTATCTTCTGGGGACACTCCCTGTTGAGAATGTAGTTTTTGTTTACATATGTATTATAAAGAAAACTTACCTCAACAGGGTAACTTCTTCCTGAAATTCTGAGAATAGGGCAGTGTGTGAAATAGGTGGAAAACTTTTCACTGTCTACAGTGGCACTCATTAGAATCAAGTATAGGTCAGAGCGTTTCTGTAAAATTTCCTTCAAGATGATTAGTAAGAAGTCTGAATGGACACTTCTTTCATGAACCTAATATAAAGGGAATAAAAAAATTAATCATATAAGGGTCTAGTCCAGTAAGAGACTAAAATAATCAGGTACTCAAATCTACTAACAGTTAATCAATATTTAAATATAGTCAGTACATATGGAGGGAGAGAAAAGCTGTATGTTTCAAGTAAGGAAAAACTTTAGAATTGAAATGAAACCAGCAAAAATCAGCATATAATGAACAAAATTAACTATGAGAGTAGGACTCCACCTTAGCAGATGGCTTGTAAGTATCTGACTGATAAATTAGGGTATCTCCCAAATTTCACATAGGACGACTTCTAAAGTTCTGACACTGATATAGAATTGTACTGTTGCCATCACCACAAGACAGATAGTTTATCTACTATGTAGAAAAAGGGGAGTTGATTAGTAGGAATCTGACCGGTTCTCTATCAACTATCTAAGAACAAGTTGTTTTTTATGCCCTACCAACACATGCATTTTAGTGAAGAGCCCTGTAAACCTGCTATAGAGTGTAACAGCCATGGCACACTGTCAGAACTTAGTATCTGCTGAATGTACCCGTCTGTCTTCCAACTTTCTGTAATCTGATTTATGTCTACCCTATTGTATAAGATTTAAGGCAGCATACAAAGACAGAGTACATCAAAATAATGTAAGTTAAAACAGGTTTGATCATTTGTTTGAAAGGAAGGCAACAGTGGTTAAGTGTTTAGGCTCTGGAATCAATTGCTTGGGCTCAATTCTTAGTTTGGCCACTTACAGTATGACTTTAGAAAACTTACAAATATCTCTGTGTCTATTTCTGCTCTATAAAATGAGAATACAAATAATACAGACTTTATAGAGTGGTTGTGACAATCAAATGAGATTATGCAAAGCCTTTAAAACAGAGCTCAACAAATTTTAAGTATTCAGCTTTATGCTAGATACTGAGGATTGAAAAATGACCAAGAAAGTTCTCCCCATTTCAGAGTTCACACTCTAGTAAGAGGACACTGTACAGGAGGATTTAAAATTACATATGAAAGGTAGCTAATTCAGGGGGTTAGGGAGGTTACAAAGAGAAATTGCTATAGACGTTGAGAAATGAAGGATGAGTTTGGAAAAAAGGAGGAAGGAACAGGATGAGAAAGGGAGAAAAAGCAGTCACAGGACACAAATTGTGGAAAATCTTGGTGGAGTGGGGATCATAACACATTTAAGGAACTGGATAAACAAAAATGATGCCTTGAGCACGGGGTAAGGAACCGGCAAGAGATAAAGTTGGAGAAGTACTCAGTAATCTGCTGCAAGGCCTTATAAACTACTTAAGGAGTTGAGACTTTATCCTAATGAGCCAGGGCAGTAATTAAAACATTTTAGAACAGGGGAATCATGTGGTCTGAGTTTTGTTTTTAAAAGAGACAATTCTGACTACAATGTGGAGAATGTAGTGGAGGAAAGCAAAACAGAAAGCAGGATGTTTAATTAGAGGCTTTTGTAGTAATTAGAGAGAGAATGGTGGCCTATATTATTAGGGCAATACCAGTGAATATGGAGAAAAGTTGAATGAGAAAAGTTGAATGAACAGGTCTAGGTGATTGGATTTAGGGGATGTGGGATAAAGAAAAAGGAATAATCTTGGATGTTTTACATTGATGGTTTGACCAGGATATTTATTTCTGAAGATCAAGAAAGAGATTTCCTAATGGATGAAACAATCTGGGGAACTTTATCAAACAGATGGTAATTTATACAGATACTGATTTTAAAAGAAAAGGATAGAACATAAAATAAGGCTAATAAAAGTGTATATTTTATTAAGTACACTTGGGAAGATGGGCAAAAAAATTTGGCTGTAAACATTAAGAGCAGCCAGCAGGAAAAGTTACTTAACTCACATGCTGACCATAAACTAAAATGAATCCCACAACTATTCCTATAATAAGGCCAAAGGTATTGTCTGGAGCATTTTCATAAAGAAGGCTCCAAATAACATAATGAACACTGTTGCATCATCTCCTACATCCTTATATTTAACATAATGATGAATTTCAGCAGGCTTTTATCTTTCTCTTACCATATTGTTTAAGGGACTGACAGTATCACACTGAAGCACAATTCAGTAAATCATGCCTACAGACTGCTAATACCACACCATCAAAGAACAGCTTCCTGAAGTTGGTCTGGCTTTAAAATTAGGGTTCACCTTGATATATATATTCATTAAGCAATTTTCTGATAAATTGGGGTTCCAAGAAAATTACTGATTAACTAATTCAAATATTTCAATTTACCTAGCAGTAAACACTTCTCATTATAAATAGATAAATTAGCATTTTGACCTACGTTGATTCTTGAGGATACTGATAAAATATACATCTTGGACACACAAAGGTACGCTTGTGACATACCACCCCTCTTCTTGTCCACCGCTACCAAGAGCAGTTACCTATGGGCCTGCTCAAATAGCCATAAGTCTTCTTTCTTTTTGATATCTGAGTGATAATATCACAATTTCTTCCTCCATTAAAGAATAAAGACTCCTTAGATAAAAATGAATTCCTATCGGGTATTTATTACCAAAATATTAGATTATTTAAATCATCTTAACCTAAAATTGTCCAACAATAGGAACATGGTTAAATACATTATGGGACATCCAAATTATATGCCATAAAGCTACTAAAAGTCTTTTGGTAGACCATCTAATAATGTGAAAGAATTATATAATACACATACATATTAAATATACAAATTAAATGTCAACTCTGATTTTTTTTTCTGGGTCATGAGATTATAATTTTATTTTCATTTTTGTACTTTTCTATACTTCTAATATTTTCTAACCCAAAGGAGGAAAATAGGCCAATAATCTACATGAAGTCTATTAAAAATCAATGAATGACTGAACTTATGACTACTGCCTTCTGAACTTAGTGAATTAACAGACATTCATAAAAACTTTATATCAGGGAAAACTTTAAAATATATGTGTGTGTGTGTGTGTGTGTGTGTGTGTGTGTGTGTATATTTTTTAAAGATTTTATTGGGGAATTGGGGGAGAGGAACAGCGTTGGGGAATCAGGGAAGGGGAACAGAAAAGTTGCTGTCCTTTTCTTCAGTCTAGTTGTGGAAGACGTTGCTTCACTGGACCATGTTGGTATCGTCATTGCGCTCTTCCCGGATGAGGCAGATCGGTCGCCGGCCTCTGGATGGTCGCTCACAGCGGTTATTGGCAGCTCACGCTGGCTGCCAGCCGCTCATTCTGGCTGCCGGCCACTCACTGTAGCCTATGGCAGCCCACTGCAGCAGGGACTGCAGCCTATACCATCGCAGGGGCTCACAGCCCAGCTCCAGGTGGAACTGTTGTTAGCTGTAGAAGGCTGTGTCACTGGCCCGCATATGGGGGATCTGAACGGGGGCCGCTGGCATCCCAAAACCAGCTCTTAACCAACGCGCCACTCGGCCGGCCCTTTAAAAATATTTTTGAATAGAAATGCTATATATCTATTTCTTCTTGAAAAAAATACATTTAAAGCAAATTGATTTACATGGACCAGGCTAATATGCCATTTAAAATAATTCTAATGTGAAACTTGTGGCATAATTTAAGTGTGCAAATTTGATTTAAGAAGGGGGATATCCATTAAGAAAATGACATATTGATGAAGGTTCCTTGTTTTTTGTAAGAATCAGAGAAAATCCTTTAGCAAATGTAGCTGAGAAGCAGTATACTGTACTGTCAAGAACATAGACTGCAGCCATACTGCCTGGATTTGAAGCCCCAGTGGCTGTATGACAAGCTATTTAAACTCTCTGTGACTCAATTTCTTCAACGGTAAAACAGAGACAATAATATCTACTTCACTAGATTGCTGGAAGATTAAATGGATTTATATATATATAAAGTCCTTAGGATAGCATCTAGCATATAGCAAAATGTTATATTTACTAAATAAATCAATTATACAAGACACATTTGTTATAGAGAATCAAGTAATTATATATAAAGTGTATGGCATTTAGTAAGCACAAAGAAAATGTTGGCTAGGGGCCGGCGGAGTGGCGCAGTGGTTAAGAGCTGGTTTTGGAATGCCAGTGGCCCTGGTTCGGATCCCACATATGAGGGCCAGTGACACTACCTTCTACAGCTAACAACAGTTCCACCTGGAGCTGGGCTGTGCGAGCCCCGGTGATGGTGTAGGCTGCAGCCCCTGCTGCAGTGGGCTGCCATAGGCTCCAGTGAGTGGCCCGCAGCCAGCGTGAGCGGCCAATAGCCACGGTGAGCAACCATCCAGAGGCCGGCAACTGATCTGCCTCATCTGGGAAGAGCACAATGACGATACCAACATGGGCCAGTGAAGCAACGTCCTCTGCAACTAGACAGAAGAACAAAAAGACAGCAACTTTTCTGTTCCCCTTCCCCAATTCCCCAACGCTGTTCCCCTCCCCCAAATCCCCAATAAAATCTTTAAAAAAAGAAAAAGAAAATGTTGGCTAGTAGAAGCAGCATCTTTTTAGTAGAAAAATGCTTAGAATTTATCTGAACATGACTATAGGATCTACTTACCTCATCTACAATAACATGAGACACATTAGTTAGGAGACCATCTTCTTGAAGCTTCCTTATCAAAACCCCTGTTGTACAGTAGAGTAACCTGGTAGATTCACTAGCTCGAGATTCCATTCGAATCTGATATCCACACAAAGAATTCTGAAGGGAAAACACAGGCTGAGATTAGGTTCTCACAAGTGATCTGGGAAATAGGCTTTCAGGAGTGAAGCACAGGTGCTGATCCTGCTGCTGTGTGGAGCAGTCTAAGTAAATCTAGTTAGTGCAATTATTATCAAAATTATTTCCCTATGGTCTTCAATCATACAAAACTATAAAATTTGTTTTGGTAATTTCAAACAAGAAAAACCTCAGTTCTTTTCAAAGTGTGGAGACAGAAAGCTGTTCACCTGCTTCGAGTAGCATTAATATGACTATTAAAACATTAATAGATGTTTAATATAATTAAGCTGAGTGACATGAACATGGAATTGACCATATTTGGGTTCTAACCAATTTTATTAATTTCTATACTTAGCAGTCACTCTAGTTAAGGTTTGGCCAGTTTTGTATATACTGGCATGGAAAATACATGACAATAGATGTTTAAGTACTTTTTGTATTTTTTTTTTTTTTAAATACAGGATTTGAAAATAGTCTAGAATTGGGCCGGCCAAGTGGCGTGGTGGTTAAATGCTGGCTTGGGAGGCCTGCGGCCCCGGTTTGGATCCCACGTATGAGGGCCAGTGACACTGCCGTCAAAAAAAAAAGAAAATAGTCTAGAATTCTCTTCTACATTATCTTTCCTTTCTGTTCATTGAAAATTGTTGAAAACCATTAAGGAATACATTCCACAGAAAAAATGTGCAAAATCCTGAGGTGTATGACATTAGAGTCAAATTTGTATCTGTCATAATCTTTGAAAGTTCAATTTAGTATGTAACATACTTGAATATTCAGTTTTTAAACTGAATATATTTTTCCTTTTATATGAGAATTTTAATCACAGAATTACTAGCAGTCCTTTCATATGAAGGAAAATGGCATAATATCACATCTATCAAAGAAAACCCGGAAAGTGCCCGAGATGTGCTACTGAACATCTGGTAGTATCAACTCATAGTTGGTTCAGGTTCCACTTGGATCCCAAGAACAAAAGGTGAGTGACGTCACCATTCACTGAGGTGGATCTGAACATCTTACCCTTCCTCCAGGTCCATTTTCACAGCCCAGTTCGTCACACACTCTTGTGGCTAAACTCACTGCTGAGATTCTTCGGGGCTGGGTACAGACAATGTTACATTTGCCTGCCCCCCACTCATTTAGAAGCAAATCTTCCAATAGAAAATGTGGCACTTGAGTGCTTTTACCGCTCCCTGTTTCACCTGCCACCACCACTACCCGGTGCCTCTTCAGAGTTTCAACAATTGAATTCCTGTGTTTGAACACAGGTAACTGTTGCCTTTCCTTTAGAAGTCTCTGGTACTTAGGTGTGCTTTGCAACTTTCTAAAGAGGTTTCTGATGGGTTCCAAATCTTCTGCCTTTTCTGATTCCAAGGACAATGCAGAAAAATCCTCGTCAGAAACTAAATTTTCCCAAGATTCCTCAGGATCTTCAGAGTTTCCTTTCTTATTTTCAGAATGCTGCTGCTGCTGTTGCTGCTGCTGTTTCAATTTATTCAGAAGTTTGGCAATAAAAAGATCACGTGGTTTATTGGTTTCCATTTTATTTAATTCATCCTTTTTCTTTTCTGTATCACTCCACTCCAGCCAAACATCCCGGTAAGTGGGAGGAAGTAACTGATGAACTGACTATGAAGGCAAAAACAGCAGTTATGTTATTTTTACTAACTGCAGATATCAAAATTCAATAGGTTAGAACTCGTAAGGATAGTTATCTTCCTCTTAAAATGTAATTTGTCTTGATATTACTTTAATATAAGATATACGTGCATATGATGAAAATATATAAACAGCATATCATATTCAGGCTTCTAATCTTACGAGCTGTGATGCTGGGCAAATAACCTCCCTGTGTCTCAGTTTCTATATTTGTAAAATGGGGCTAATAATTACTTCCCTTCTAGGCATACTGTGAAGTAAAAACTAAGTTAATACATGTAGGGTATGTATTCCTGGAACATAGTAAACTACTGAATAAATGCTGATTTATTTATTCCTGCAGTGGTGCTATATATAAATATGTAGATGACCCCTAAAGCATTTCTAACACAGCTCCGAGATTCTGGCAGTTAGGTAATATTACGGGTCAAAGTATTCTAAATGAACTACACTGAATGGAATCTAAGTTACCCTAATTCTGTGCTATTAGAGATCCCACACTGATCTATACAACATTGATAGTCATAAGCTATCAACTAAACTTATGAGATTTTATTTTGCAAAATAAGGGAAACAAAGGCATTAAGAACTTTTACCGACAGACACTGAAAAAGAACTATTGTTTGGGGGTTCCACTTAATCAGTGTATGAAATTCTCAGTGGTTCTAATTTCCCATGAAGAAAGATATACATACACATTTATTGTAAAAATGAAATGTTGACACCTACTCCCCACCAAAGAACATTGTGTTTTTTCAAAAGTGCTTCCTTCAGTAGTACTTTATTTTAATCTTTTCTTAAACTGTAAGTTTATAGTTAATATAACTATAAATTGAAAACTGGAACCAATGTCTGTAACTTTTTAAAGCTGAGAGGCAATATAACATTAAAGGAAAAGAAACTGTTTAAAAATTCTAATTCAATCACCCTGGCACAATTATTTTTCTTTTGTAAAACAGTATGGCTTGAAAATTTGAACCAATCAAATGTCTCAGAGCCTCTGGTCTAAAGAGAGCTATGCACCTTAGTGGTGAGAGAAGTCAAAATTATAAGCAAGCAAAAGTGAGGACTACTTAGAAAAACCAGTCGGTAAAGAGAAAATTAGTACAGGAGGCCATAATTAAATATGTACTACCTTCCACATGTAGATATAGTTTTACATAGACAAAATACAGTATACCCACGACTCCACAAATGACTTTTGAAACTCGTAGATCTAAAAAATCTCACCTGCCCTTTCACTAAACGATAAAGAGCCAACGTGGCTCCCAGGTGCTGAGCTTGCATGCCATCCTCTGTTAAGATTGTAGGGCATACTACCAGTACGTCATCTTCAGACTTGATTACCCTTACCCTACAAAGAAGCCCAAAGAAATTTTAAATAAAATTGTTGAAGTAAAAAATCAGAATTCCATTAACATTGAACTTAAGTTTTCATAAATTATTTAAAATAAATATGTCCATGGAAGACAATGTACTTGATAATGATTTATAAGCACTATCAATCTGAGATGCAGAATGAGAGAGCTTCCCAAATGTCTACTTAACTCATAAGAAACAAAAAGATTTTCATCTTAGATTTTTCTAAAAAGTTCATTCAGTTAACCAGAAAAACATACCTACATTTCCAGTATCTACCTACTGGAACTTTTTCAAAGGAAGGATTTGGACTCTTGGGAAGATTCTTCCTGACCCAATCAATCAGAAATTGTTTGGGAGATTTTCCAGTCCAGCTTCGAGCAGTATAGTCAAAATTTCTTACATCGTGAGGTTCTTTCTTTTTCTCTAAAATGATAGACAAAGATTGGTTTTTAAAAAATGGTCATGCACTAATATACAATTTTTCAAGTGATCTAAGTTGTCTCACTTTTGGGAACAGATTTTAGAAGAAAATATGTGAAGAAAGGCTTGCTCTTCTTTAAGTAATATAAGGAAATCTACTTGATGGATAGAACCATTGAAAATCTGAATATTTAAAGAAACTATCTTGAATAACTTATTTATTCTTTTAAAATATCAGCTATACTGTCTATGTGATGAATTATGTAGGTTACTCTGAATTACAATGTTTGGTACGCTTACCACACAGGAAAGGTAATCTTTTGAAAAATATAAATCAGATGTGAATTCCCTTTTTAACAGCTGCCACCACCACCACCACCTTCAATGGCTTTATGTTACGTATAAAATAAAGTCCAAATTCTTCACTACTTCCCCAAAGCCCTCCATGGTCTGTCCATTTGTTGTCACTCTTACATCCTTTCACTATGCTGTAGCTACAATGGCTGTAGTCAAATCCTCAAATGCTCTAAGCTTGCCTGGCCCAAAAAAGTAGCCACATGTGGCTACATTTAAATTAATTAAAATTAAAATTTCAGTTTTTCCAGTTATATTATTCACAGTTGAAGTGCTCAATTTCATAGTATGTGGCTAGTAGCTGCCAGATTGGATAGAGCACATAGAGCATTCCCATCATAGTGTTCTGTTGAATAGTGCTGCTCCAAGCTCTTTTCCAACTTAGAATTCCAATGCACTGTCTGCCTCCTTAGTAGGCTCTTTCACCAACTCATCACCAGACTAATACCTAATCATCTGTCAGATCTCAGAGCAAGTCATCAGCAAGGTTTCCTAAATCCAAATTAGGCCGCCTTGTTATTTCTTATTAGAAGCCAGTTTTCTTTGATAGTACACATCATAATTTACAATTATATATTTGTGTATATTTAAAGCTTACTGTCTCTAATATGCTGTGCACTTGAAGAGGGCAGAGACTAGATTATTTTGTTAATAACTGTACAGATAACACTTGATATTATGAACAACAAAGATTGAATAAATATTTGTGGAAAGAATCTATGATTAAAAGAATTGAGAATTTAGTGTGGGACTTGACTGAGTGGAAAGGTAGATTGTGGCAGAACGCAAAAGATTGTCAATGCCATGATAAAGGGTTTGGACTTGTTACTTGTTAAAGGTTTTTAACAGGAAACTCACATTTAGATCTGTGTTACAGAAAGATAATTCTGGCAGAGGTTTGCTGGATGGACTGGAGAGGGATGAGGCCAAAGCAAGAGATTTGTAATTACAAAAGGCTATACAAGTAAGTTACCATAATTATTACTTTTCTTAGCCTGTGGAAGCAAACTTTACTGTCATGCAAAGTAACATTTTTCTAGAATGCAAAGTAACATAATTTCTCAATCATGTATTTCTTGACATTTTATTATTTACAAATTATACCCTGGAATGTTTTCCCTTCATTTTACCTTTCTCTTCTTCAGTAGCAGCTGTCGATTTTTCAAATAAATTAAAGTTCAAAGTACTTTCCCCTTCTGTGGCTATAGGAGGCTTTTTCTTTTCACTCTGTTGCTGTGAAATCTTTACGGCTGGATTGAATACTGGATGGTCTTCTAAAGTTTCCATTTCTACCAAGAAAAAACATGATGCTTAGTTTTATGCATTTGTTTTTTATGCCTTTCTACTTTGCAAAGATGGTTTAAAATAACCAGCATTTCTTTTGCTTCCTTGTAGCCAATTGTTCAACACTTCCTACTAGGAATGTGTGCTAGAAGTCAGAGGCAATTTATTTTTACATCATATACTAAAATTTTTTAAATAAATTGTTTAACAAATACAGAAGGCCTGGAAAACATTTTTCATGAGAAATACTCATGGAATTGTATTCACCTGTCCTTCTTGAATGGAGGTGATATTTTATGACATATATCAGAGGTTGACAAACTGTGGCCTTCAGGCCAAATCCAGCCCTGCTGCCTATTTCTGTATAGCCTCTAAGCTAAGAATATTTTTTTAACTTTTTATTTTTTTATTTTTGAGGGCAGTGTCACTGGCCCTTATATGTGGGACCCGAACCAGGGTCGCTGGCTTCCCAAGTCAGCGCTTAACCACCGCACCACTCGGCCGGCCCAATTTTTAACTTTTTAACTGGTTGAAAAGATAAAAAAATATTTAGTGACGTGAAAGAAAATTATATTAAATTCATGTTTCAATGTCTATATGTAAAATTTTATAAGAACATAGCCATTTGCTTGTGTATTGTCTATGTCTGTTTTTATGCTGTGACAGCTGAGTTGAGTAGTTGTGACAGAGTCTGTATGGCCTACAAAAATTAAAATATTTACTATTTGTCTTGTTACAGAAAACGTTTACCAATCTCAAGTATAAACTCTTAGGAAACAGCAGACATATTAAAAAGAGGCAAACTTCACCCTAGGAAGGTCAATAAAGAACAGACATTATTTATCCAAGAATTTAAAAGTGTTTACCTCTTTGAAATTTCTTTATTTTTTCTTGAGCCTCTTTTTGCCCTTGCTTGTTTTTTTCTAGTTTAAAGGTAGCCGCTTGCTCCTTTGCATCTAGAAGTTTTGCTGCAAGGTGCAAGTACCTTTCATTCTGTTCCAAGTAAGATGATGATAAGAAAATAAAAACAAGGTTAATTTATCTACCATCAATGTGTTATATCAAAACCTATGATCTTTTGAGCTTATTCTTTGATCCAGCAAATCTAATTTTTCATAGAGAAATAATACAAACGTGCAAATTTGCAGGTAGATGTTTACTGTGGTACTGACTAAAAAGAAAAAATTGGAAATCAAGTGTGGTACATCTACAGAGAAAGTTAGCCAGCCATTAGAAAACAAATGAGGTAGTAAAAGAATGAGTGATCTGCATAGCGAAACTTCCTTACGTGTTAAATACAATAAAGCAAACTAAGGAACAAAAAGTATGTATGAGCTCATTTCTGTATAAAAAATAATTTTTTATTTTTATATATTTTATAAATATACATATTTAAAGGATATATGCAACAATATAATAATGCTTATCTGAAAGTTACCTTCTATAACCTTTTTTTTTTAAAAGATTTTATTGGGGAATTGAGGGAGGGGAATAGCATTGGGGAATCAGGGAAGGGGAACAGACAAGTTGCTGTCTTTTTGTTCTTCAGTCTAGTTGTGGAGGATATTGCTTCACTGGCCCATGTTGGTATTGTCATTGCGCTTTGTGCTTTTCCAGGATGAGGCAGATCGGTCGCCGGCCTCTGGATGGTCACTCACCGCGGCTATTGGCAGCTCTCGCTGGCTGCCAGCAGCTCACGCTGGCTGCCTGCCACTCACTGTAGCCTATGGCAGCCCACTGCAGAGGGGCTGCAGCTAAGCCGTCCCGGGGACTTACAGCAGCCCAGCTCCAGGTGGAGCTGTTGTTCACCATCTTAGCTGTAGAGGACAGTGTCACTGGCCCTCATATGTGGGATCAGAACTGGGGCCACTGGCGTCCCAAGCCAGCTCTTAACCAATGCGCCACTCAGCTGGCCCTATAACCTCTATTTTATACAAATAGGGACATTTAAAAAATGGCCTCTAGGGAAAATGGGTGCTATAAAATTTAAGGACTTAACTCTGTTGTGCAAAAACGAGACAGTTTAAATTTAAACTCAAATTACTGGCACTTTTTCTTAGGTTAGGTTCATAACACACAGCAGATGAGGATCATCAAAGCATAGGATGGAGAAGATGAGGTCATGTATAGTGCTGCTATGAAACACAACTGCTAAGACAAATGGAAGACAGACAACTAAGGAAACACACCCAGCTGAATTCTGGGACATTCTGCGTAGAAGCAACATTGACATAGTAACTGACAGGAGGGTTATCTCGCTCCTCAAATTCACCCAAATCACTCATTCTTTCCGCCTTTCCTATCTATGGCACTGATAACACCATCCCTCCTCCACCTACAAATCTCTTGATGTCTTTGTCTCGTTAACCTTTATATTCAATAAATCACCAATTTCTATTGATTCTTGTTTTAAAAGTTTCTATTCCTTTCCGATTTCCAATTTGGAACCTTATTATTTCACACCTGAGCAAGTGCAATAGCTACCACAATGGCCTCCCTATGCTTTCCAAATCATCTTGAACACTAATAAATTTGACTTAAGAGTCTCATGCTCTAAAGACTGAGCTAGCCGGGCACTCCTTAAATTTGACTTAAAATGTCAAATTCTTCTTGTCACTTGCCCCAAACCTCTAGTGGCTCTTCATAATCAGTGGGAATAGTTGTGAAATCCATTTTCTGGGCATCAAAATCTTATAGGTTCAGATGAACTCATCTGTTTACTAACTGCACTACGCAACTACACATTTTATTCTCTATATATGATCATCTGTTTTTTAATACCCAAAGGCCCCTTGCACAATTCCACTTCTTTTTGTACCCTGTTCATACTATTTCACTCATCTAGACCCTCCTCCAATCCTTTATTGCCTATGTACACTCTATGCACCCTTCGAGTCCCACCTCTCTTCTTTTCAGTTAACCTAATGCTCCAATCAGAAAAGACCTTTCTCTGAATCTCAAAGTAGACTTGTACTGTCCCAAATTCTTTTTATTTAGTTTAATATAGCATATGGTTAAAAAACAGAAGATTATAAAGAAGTCTCCATCCATTCTACCACCCAAGTCCTAATCACTAGTAATAGCTTTGTGTGTATCTAAATGTTTTCCTTGCATACATAATAGAAATATATGTATACTGGAGGTGACAAAAAAATGTATACACATGACTTATATTCATCGTTTGTTAATGGTATATATTGACTATTACAATTTTAATAATCTTTTCCTTTCTTAAAATGTGATTTTTTTGGCACCCTCTGTATATTTATTTTTTGTTTCACACATGTGGGTTCATCATAGTGTGCTATTCTGCAACTTCTTTTTCTTTCTGAACCAACTTTATTAAGGTATGATTTACTTACAATAAAATGCACCCATTTAAAGGTATACAGATGAAACCTTTGTAAATGTATACATCCATGTAACCATCACCACAAGCAAGCTATAAAATATTTCCATTATCCCCAAAAGTTTCCTCATGATGCTTTAAGAGTCATTCTTACCCCACCTCTAGATTTAGGCAACCACTGATCTGCTTTCTATCGCTATGGATTTTACATAGATTACTTTTCTGGAATTTAATAATGAAATTATTTGGCATGTACTCATTTCTGTCTGGCTTCTCTTATTCTTGTATGTTTTTGAGAGTTGCTTGCAGTGTTTATGAATCAAGTTGCTATAAACATTTATTTGTGTACAAGTCTTGTTTTGTGGACATGTTTTCATTTTTCTTGAGTAAATAAATACCTATGAATGAAACTGTTGGGTCATATGGTAAGTGTATGTTTAACTTCATAAGAATGTGCCCGTTTTCCAAAGTGGTTGTACCATTTTATACCCTCAGTCAATGTATGAGTGTTCCAGTTGCTCCCCATCCTTCCACACTTGGTGTTACTTTTTAATTTTAGCCATTTTGATGGATATATAGGTAAATCACTGCAGCTTTCATTTTCATTTCTCTGATGACTAGTGATGTTGGACATATTTTTACATGTTTATTGGCCATCTATATATCTACTTTTGTGAAGTGTCTGTTGTCCTTTTAAAGCTTCTTTACAAATTCTAGATATGTCTTTTTTCAGATATGAGTACAATATTTTCTTCCTACAAATTGCTTTTTTCATTTAACCTTATATTTTAGTTTATCTTATATCTAGGTTTTCCCTTTCCAGATGTAAAGGAATGTGCCTTTCCTTTTTTATTATCCGAAGAATTTAGCATACTCCTTACACATAACAATCATCAAAAGATATTTGGTAATTATCTCTTTAAACATAGGAAAATGTAATTAACAACCAATGAGCAGTTGTTTTGTGTCATGTTTTTTCCTAAGTGTTATTTTGTTTAATTTTTATATCAATCCATAGAGGTAGGTATTTGACAAATTTACAAATGAAGACACTGAGGCTCAGGAAAGTTAAAATATTTTGCCAAGAACTGTCTAGCTAGAAGCCTAACCAAATTTCTACTTACAGGGTCAAATTGTTCCTCCTCTTCTAAACTTTTAGAATTCTCACTCTTTTCTTCTTCATTTTGTTGATCAGCGTACCGCAAAATCCATTCTTTCATATTTACTTCCACATTTTTTTCTTCTTTTTTTGGCTAGAAAGAAAAAACAAATATCTGAAAAACCGAAGTTAGAAAAAGATGTCACAACTATCATCAAGTGTCACTGTTTTTACAATTTCTTTACATTAAAAAACAGTAGACACATAGCCTCAAAAATCATATTCTTTAATGTTCAGTGAAGGACAAATGAATTGCACTCAACATTACTTTAAGAAAAGTCTAAAATTGCATAATCCAAAGAATATGTTTACATAAGGGGCAAAGACAATGACAGGAGAATTGTTAAAAACTAAAACACTAATGCTATTCTATAAACTTGGTAGCTTTATGAGGATGATGCCTCCATAGATATTTTTGTTTTTACGCTTTATTGAGCTATAACTGATGTATAAAAAACTGTACATATTTCCTGTATACTAACATGATATACTAAATATATTATATACTAATTACTTAATATAATGTGCATATAAACTTATCATTTTGATGAGTTTGGACATATGCATACACCCATGATACCACCACTACAATCAAGGAACTAAACATATCCATCATCTCCAAAAATTTCCTTCTGTTCATGTGTGTGTTAGGGGGTGGGGGCAGTGGTAATGTGTGGTAAAAACACAACATGAAATCTATCATATTTTATACATATTTTAAAGTGCACAACACTGTATTGTCATTATAGACAGTGTTGCACAGCAGATCTTTAGCACTTCTTCATCTTGCATAACTGAAACTTTATAACCATTAAGCAACAACTCCCCATTCCCTCTCCTCCCAGCCCCTGGTAACCACCATTCTATTCTCTGCTTCTATGAGTTTGACTATTATAGATAACTCATGAAAGTGAAATCATGCAGTATTTGTCTTTCTGTGACTGGCTTATTTTACTTAGCATTATGTTCTCTAGGTTCATCCATGCTCACAGATGTTTTACAACATGCAGAGTATTTTAGTGTAGTGCCCCAATGAACTACACCTTCCAATATTCATGCTTCCTGTAATCCTCTTCCACATGATTTTGGACTTAGCCATGTGACTTGCTTTAATGAATGGGATGTTAGTAAGAATGATACAAGCAGGGCCTTGATAAAATTTGTATATTAGGGCTTATCATCTTGAAATACTTGCTTGTAGAAGCCAAATGTCATGTAAGAATCACCATATATATGGCGAAACCCAAACCAGTCATATGGCGAGAGGGATACCTGGCTGGCCCCCAGCTGAGGCACTAGCCATGTGAGTAAGAAACAATTTTGGGTTCTAGCCTTGGGAGATACCCTGTGGAACAGAAGAATTGCCAACTGAGCTTAGTCCAGACTGCAAAATCTTAAGAATAAATTGTTGGTTTAAGCCACTACATTTTGAGGTAGTTTGTTACGTAGGAATAGATAACTGAAACAGACAATGATAGAAAAGTTTGGCAAACAGTAAGTTTTGTTCAATAAGCAGAACTGTTATAGCAACCTAATACTTTTACTCTTATGAACTGCTATATAGGCTTCATTTTGATTTTATACCACTTTAAATGTTTAATTCTTAAATTACCTTCATTTTAGGGTCTTCTTCCTGTTTTTTGGTTTTATGTTGCAACGGAGGTGAAACAGTGGCTTGTATTTGAGGAGACTGGAATTTTGGCCTACTTTTAGGTTGTTGCTCTTCAAATTCCTGACTGAATCCTTCAGGAAGTGCATCTTAAAAGAAATGGGATGGAAATAAACATGCATATGATAATAAAACACACAGGGCTGGCCAAGTGGCATGTTGGTTAAGAGCTGGCTTGGGACGCCAGTGGCCCCGGTTCAGATCCCACATATGAGGGCCAGTGATACTGCCCTCTACAGCTAAGATGGTGAACAACAGCTCCACCTGGAGCCGGGCTGTACGAGTCATGGCGACAAAGTAGGCTGCAGCCCCTGCTGCAGTGGGCTGCCATAAGCTACATGGACCAGTGAAGCAATGTTCTCCACAACTAGACTGAAGAACAAAAAGGACTGCAACTTGTCTGTTCCCCTCCCCCAAATCCCCAATTAAAAAAAAACAATACAAAAAAACCCCACACAAATATTGATTAAACATGCACACAAACCCTGCCTAGACAAAGAGCTGCTGATTTTCTTGCACCCCTCATCTCCTAAGAATAGAAATCCTGTGATAAACCTGGTTTTACTGTCAAACTAGAAGTGGGAACACTCATCAGATGATGATACCTACTCTATTTCCATTTGGCCATTCATTTCACCCTTGATGTGCTATACTCCTAAATTTTCATAAAAAGGTCTCAATCATTTCCACTCTTTAGCTGCTTGTTATAGCATATGGTAGTATCCTTAATCAGTCATACAAGCAATTTGCATTCCAGGTTCTTACCAAAAAGTACAATCTTGGCCCTCTGTTTAATCAAATATTTATTCAAGGCCAGATGGCCCTAATTTCTAAACCGAAACCAGGAGACATAGCCTAATAGGTTACAGATAGGCAAACTTTGAAAATTTGTTGTATTAAGTGCATTGTAAAATGACTAGTAACAACTGAAAGAAACACACACATGAATAATTTCTTCTTGCATAGAATACAACTTCTAAAGAGAATATACTAAAAAGAATAAAAAAGAGTAAGAGCACTCTAAAAATAAATAATTATAATGAAAGAATTTTTAAGTACAAGTCCAAAGATTGATACAAATATCATATACACTAAAACTATTTCAGAAAGTTTAAAAACTGAAAGAATTTTATGACAATCTGCTTACCATCTGAAAGGTTTAAACAGAGCCAGTCCAAGGCAGAATGAAGATCACCTCCATGCATGAGTGTGTTAGTCATGGCATCTTCAATGTCTTTAGTCTTAAATGAAAATGCTTGTAAAGCCATGTATAAATCCTATGAATGGGAAATGTAAAACAGTCACTTTGTCAATTTTCTCTTTTTTCATTACTAATTTTATTCTCCCATTCATTTTAAACTAAAATCTGACACAAATTAAAATTTCAAAAATATATTTTTCTTCTTCTTCTTATTTTTTTTAGTTAGAAGAGCTAAATGTGCTAACTGTATTGAGAATTTAAGAACTACAGATACATTTTAAAAAGAGCCAGGAGAAACTGCTCATATTCTCACTATCCAAAGATACTTTCTGCAGTATAGTATGTTTCTTTTCAGTCATGTTTCTATGGTTTTGTAAAAACAAATTTCACTTAACACTGTAACATAAGCATCTTCCCAAGTTATTAGCAACTTCTCACCACTCTTAATACAATAACATTCCACTGGGCAGACATATTATAATCTAATTATTCATTTTCCCATTGGTGACCACTTAGGATATTTTTGTTTTTTATTATAAGCAGTGCTTCAGTGAACATGTTCATACATACAAGAAAGTATATTAATATACTTACTGAAGCATAATCTTTAGAATTGGGCAGAAATGGATTCAAATCCAGACTGCTTTCTCTGCTACTTACTAATTAGTAATCTCAGACTAACTTATGTAATCCTTCCAAGCCTCAATTCTTTCATTTGAAAAACACAGCAAAATATCTTCTGGGATTGTTGTGTCAGAGAAAGTGCAAGCAAAGTGCTCACAGAGTATAACAACATCATTTTGGGGATGTAATTTAGTTTTCATATTACAATTTTAATGTGTGCATTTGTATCTTGCACAATTCCTTCCCTACTCTTGTAAAGGAAATGATCTACATTTCTAGATGGAAATGATCTACATGAAATCTCAATGGAAGTTCAAAAAGTCATTTTATTTCATATATGATACTGTCTTTAAAATGCTCCACTAAATATAAGGAAGTTTTAAAAAGTTTGCAAAATACCTGTAATTTTTTGGCAGTAAGTCTTCCAGAAATGACACCCTTGTCATTATTTTGCTTTTTATGCTCATTGATCACTCCAATAATTCTTTGCTCTAGTTTGTTATTAATTACCACCTGTTGAGGCCAAAAGGATCATATTAGAAGCTAAATTATTAAATCACATTTAGTAATTAAAAAATTAGAAGCAAATAAGTTTTCTACATCACTGACAACCAAGCCCAGAATTTCGGCTAAAATCAGATACAGTAATTATCATATTTTAGACTACCATTTATTAGACCATGTTCCTACCACATATTTAATAAAAAAATGGGATATGGAAAAAGCAACAATCTGGCAAGAAAAAATATCCTCTTATACAGCCTCTTAAAACCATATTTTTCAAGATACTGACCCTTGGATTGCTATCCCAAAGACCGATTCCTAAGCCCTATCTTAAACATACTGAATCAGAGTCCTTGGGCATGGAGCCCAGAAATCTGCCTTAATGTAAACCAGCCCAACCACACAGCCGGAAAGAATGGAAGCTACACTAAAAAGGGGGTAAATCTAGTAAAAGTAAAAGCTGTATAAATAGTAACTAGGTTACACAAATTCTTCTGGCTTCTGGAGTTTGATTCCTATTTTTTCCTAGTAGCCATTTAATCTTTTGTTGTTTCCATATTTATAACCTAAGAATAAACAAGCATTTACTTACAAAAATACCTTCTCTTTATTACCACTTTAAAGAACATGTACTATGAGCTAATAAGTCAGTCTAGTATAGTAAACATACATAAAAAGATAAACTGTAACCCAGCATGGCAATTATTAAAAAAGACATATGAAGTGCTGGTGAAACCACCAAGAAAATCAACCTGCTGAGTTACAAAGGACTTCATTAAGGTCACAGAGGTGACAAATGGAGAAAGAGAAGTAGGGTAATCTAGGCAGAGGGCCCATGGACAAAAACCCGGAGTCATAAAATCATATGAGATTTGGGGGAACAATGACATGTGAACTAAGATTTTAAGTGGAGAGGAGGCTGAGAAGGTATATTAAATCAGATCTGAAAGGATGTGTATGCTATGCGTAGAAGTTTGGATTTTATCCAATTTTCCTTAATATTCTCACTGGTTCTCAATACACATGTATGATTTACTTTAGTATAGATTAGCAATTACTGTACTATCTATAAAAAATTTAAATACCCCATCATTTTCTCATGTTTAAGAATATATCTTTTTTTTTTTTTTTTAAAAAAAGGGAACATTTCTTGAAATGACTCAAAACCTTGGTACTTACTTTCAAAATAGATTTATCCAGATTTGCAGGACCACCAGAATCATTTGCAGAATTAAAACTATAAATTTTTGGACCTGTATATAACAGAATAAATAGTCAAGGCAACTTAATGATTAATATCCATTACACTACTTTAATTTTCCTTTAAAGGTTGCTAAATATTAAATATATGATTTAAGCATTTCACAAAATAATGCAATCTAAAAGTCAACAATACCCCCTCTAAGTTTTCACAATCTTTTTACCAATTACCATTATCTAGGTTAACCAGTATCCCATAAAGTGCAAATGCCTGTATATCTTTGATTAACTCTATCTTCATCTTATTTTTAAAATTAGATGCTTTCCTGCCTGTTACTTGTCTGAAATAAAACCTCTCAGAGGCTATTAAATTGTTGACAGAGAAGATTGGTGATTGTAAAGAGAAAGCACCTCTCAAGGTAAAGAGGAAGTGAGAAGTCCTATTTATCTCCTATTATGTCCAAGCTTGCTGCACTACTTTCTTGGAGCTGCTGTAACAACCACGAACTTGGTTGACTGTAACAGAAATACTTTCTCACAATTCTGGAGGCTAGAAGTCCAAAATCAAAGTATCAGTAGGCCCATGCTCCCTCTGAAAGCTTGAGACAAGAATCCTTCCTTGCATCATCATCTGGCTTATGGTGATGGCAGATGTTACTTGGCTTGTCTGCCTCTTTCTTAATATGGTCTTCACATGGCCTTTTCCCTGTGTGTCTGTGTCCAAATCTCCCTCTCCTTTCTCTGGACACTAGTCATTAGATATAGGGCCCACCCTAAATTCAGGATGATTTCATCTCAAGATCCTTAACAAAACACCTGCAAAGACATTTATTTCTAAATAAGGTCACATTGTGAGGTTCCAGGTGGACATGAAGTTTTGGGAGGAACAGTGGCCAAATCAACAGAAACACTATATATTATCAATCTTCTAACAATGATTAACCTGGAAGGAATAAATATTATTTTGATCTCATGATCTCCTTACTCTTCTTAAAAATTACTGAAGATGTCAGATAGTTTTGTTTTTTTTTTTTGTTTTTTGAGGGCAGTGTCACTGGCCCTCATATGTGGGATCCGAACCGGGGCCGCTGGCGTCCCAAGCCAGTGCTTAACCACCGCACCACTCGGCTGGCCCGTCAGATAGTTTTTATGTTGGTTATAATATTGGGCTCTCGGAAAAGTCATGACACATTTTTGCAACGAAAAACAGAAAAAAAATACGTCATGACTTTTCCAACAACCCAATATTAATATTCACTATAATAAGTTAAAATGGAAAATATTTAAATATGCATTAATTCATTAAAATAATAAACCCACTCATGTTAATATAAATAATACTTTTATGAAAAATAACATTTTCCAAAACAAAAAATAATTTGTTTTCCATTTTTGCACATTTCTTAATATCTGGCTACTGCATTCAATCTGCTGTAATATTTATGTCATAGAGCCACTGAAAAATGCCACTATACATTCTTGAGAAAATAAGCATGAAAATGACAAAAATAACATTTTATAATTATTATGAAAATAGTTTTGATCTCATGGAGATCCTGCCAAAGTCTCAAGAATTCCTCTTGAGCATACTTTGAGAACCAGTCCTGTATAAGAATAATCCTAGAATCTTATAAAACATAGTTACTCTGTTTTTGTTTTTTAAAGATTTTTACTGGGGAATTTGGGAAAGGGGACAGACAAGTTGCTGTCCCTTTTGTTCTTCAGTCTAGTTGTGGAGGGCATCGCTTCATTGGCCCATGTTGGTATGTGATCATTGTGTTCTTCCTGGCTCAGGCAGATTGGCTGCCGGCCATTGGATGGCCACTCACGGAGGCTCACGGCAGCACACTGCAGCCTATGCCATCGCCGGCGACTCACCGCAGCCCAACTTCAGGTAGAGCTGTTTGTTCACCATCTTAGCTGTAGAGGGTGCAGCGTCACTGGCCCATGTGGGATTTGAACCAGGGCCCTGCTGCTCAGAGCTCGTGCTCCCAAGCCAACTCTTAATTGTCATCATACGATAGCCTGCTTGCTCCCATGCACCTTTCCATAAAGACAGATCATTACTTCAATATTATGCCTACTCCATATATCCCTACTTGGCCCCAAAAGATGGCTGGTTAGTCAATGACAGGTAAGATTCCTCAAGGGAGGAACAACTTAAGATGGGCACAGCCGCATGAAAGCCATAGGAGGAATCAAAGAGTTGAGGAAAAGGGGCGTAGACCCCTTGTTTATCTGTCCTCCATGCATTCTTATCAGTAGATTTGGGCAGAGGAAGTTTCTGTCTCTTAGAAGGTGCATGACAATAACATCATGGGACCTGGTAATGGCAGCTTGCAGGCATGGGAGATTTGGCCCTGAGCTATGTTCTCTGGTATGAGATTCACAGACCGCGGACGTCACATTGATCTTATGTGTGAGACAATAAAAGGAGCAGTCAGGCTCCTTTTTGGGGCTCAGTCCATGAGGCTGGAGTCCCCTGGCACCAACTGCATCTTTCTCTTATTTTTGTCTCTTTCTTTCTTAACCTTTCGCTGTCCCTTCTCCACTCCCACTGCTCTGTTGTGCTGAATGCAACAAGTGGTGCTCAACTGTGGGGCTGGAGAAAGAAACAGGACTATCAGTCAGAAACAGGAAGGACTGTCAGTCAGAAACGGTGATACAGGTGGCAAAAAGGCTCGAAACGGTGTTGTGACCCCTGCCTGGTTTGGACGTTGGGTAAGTCTTGGGAAATTTAACCAGGGTTATGGGTGAAAATACTGACTTTTCGTATGAATGAGTGAGTGATTGAGTATAGCTCCATGGCCTCGGATACGGACCTTGTGTGGGCTCCAATCTGTGATTTCATGGTCAAATCATAAGGCAAAATGGTGACTGGACACTATCCCTGATGAGGAATGGTGTCTACAAGGCCCGGGATTTATACGAGCGCACCTTAGCCAAGAATGACCTTAAAGTTCCATGAGGAACGCAGCCAGACGAGCATCAGAGTGAAGAAGTTTGAACGAGATTTTCTTCTCTATACTTTTAAAAACTAACATGGGAAATACAGATAGTAAATGCAAATATCAGCCTTATATCTGTCTGCTTCAGCAGCTTTTTAAGGCTGGGGGAGCAAGAATGTCAGAGAGAAAATTAAAAGAACTTTTAAATGTGATTGAGACATATTGCTCTTGGTTCCTTGACACAGGAACTCTAGATTTAAATACCTGGGAAAGGGTAGGTACAGATTTCCAGGTATTGTATCAAAATGGAGTTTTAATCCCAGTAACAGTTTGGGACACATGGGGATTAGTTCGGTCAGTTTTAGAACCTCTACAGACCAATACAGAAGATGAAAAGGATGAGGAGGATAATCCCAGGTCAAAAGATGGGGATGAAGAACAGGAATTTGAGGAAAGACAGACAGGAATCACAGAAGCTTCTACTGAGGTTCCAAGATCTTTGGGGGAACTTCGTCAGCACTCACCCCACCTTCCTTTACAATAGGAAAGCACTGGACTAGATAGAAGAATCCCTTTATTTCTGATGCCTGTATTCCTACTGGAAATATATGGGCCCCTCTTTCTATGGTAGAGAAAGGAATTAGACAAGCAAGCCTAGAAGGTGATTTAGAAGCCTTAGCTTTTCCAGTAGTGATTAGGGAGCGAGTTGCCCCTGGTGCTGATCCGCAGCATCGTCATGGAGTTTTTGAACATGAGTATGACACTTTACCTTTTAAAATCCTTAAAGAATTGAAAGTAGCTGTAACACAGTATGGCACTAATTCGTCATACACAATGGGCATTGAGCGAAATTTGGCTAATGGGACATAGATTAGTTCCTGTGGACTGGCAAGCAATGGCTCAGACCTGTCTTTCACCTGCTCATTTTGTACAATTTAAAACTTTCTGTTAAGCACTGGCTTGGGAAGCCAGCGGCCCCAGTTCGGGTCCCACATATGAGGGCCAATAACACTGCCCTTAAAAAAAACAAAAAAAACAAAAAACAAAAAACACAAAAAAACTTGCTGGATTGATGGAGCAGAGACTCACACCCCAAAGTAGACATAATCAGACTCATAACATTAATATTAATCAGGATCAAATATTAGGAAGAGGCAATTGGGAAGGATACCATCAACCAATAGGAATGACTAATCAGGCCATTGATCAGCTGAGAAGGATTTGTTAAAATGCATAGTAAGATAGAAACAGAAGGAAAAACCATCAGCTCTTTCAGCAAAATTTTATAAGGTCCTACTGAACCTTACACTGAGTTTGTAGCTCACTGATAAGATGCAATAAAAAAGCATGTTGCTAATACACAAGCTGCTGAAGTAATTTAACAAATTCTTGCTTATGATAATGCTAATAAAGATTGTAAAAAGGCTACTGGAAATATGAAAGGAAAGATAGATCTGACTGGTTATATTTGTTTGTGTCAGGAGGTTGGAATGGAACAATATAAAGCTAATATGTTGGCTCAAGCTATGGCAGGAATTACAATTGGACAGATAAAGTTTTCTGACAACTGCTGCAATTGTGGAAAAACCGGTCATACTAGAAAAGAGTGTAGAAACAAAAATCAAATCGGTTCTGACCATCTAATGTTTTTTTCCCTGGAGGGACAGAGACAACCTGGATTATGTCCAAGATGTAAAAGAGGAAATCACTGGGCCTCTGGGTGTAAATCCACACTTCATAAGGATGACTCTGCTTCAGGGAAACGGGAGGAGGGGCCAGCCCCAACCCCCAACAATAACCGGGGCATACATGAATCAAACAGCGCCTCAGAATTACCAGGCTGGGCCTCCTCCCCCAAGCTTTCAGTACAGCAATTAACTCCAGCAATGGAGGGAAGTGCTGTGGAAGATCTTTGCTCAAAACAAGACATTTTATTGCTATCTGGCGAGAGTCCATTAAGAGTGTTTACAGGCATCTTTGGACCACTCCCACTGAAAACTGTTGGACTTGTCCTTGATCATTCTAACCTGACATCACAAGGAGTTTTAGGTCATACTGGTATCATTGATTCTGATCATGAAGGAGAAATTCAAATTGTAATGTCCTCATCTGTTCCTTGGTCAGCAAAAAAGGGAGAGCAGATTGCACAATTACTTTTACTTCCATATGTTCTCCCAAGTAAAAGGGGAACTCAAAAAATAGGGAAGGAAAGATTTGGAAGCACTGGTCAAACAGGAATTTTTCTAGCAGAAAAAATTTCAGAAATTCACCCAGTTTGTCAAATTGAGATACAAGGCAAAAAATTTACAGGTCTTTTCAATACTGGTGCAGATGTTTCAATAATTAATTCTCAGGAATGGCCAAAAACTGGAAGTTACAGGAACCTACCATTACTATTGTTAGGGTAGGCAGAGAGAGCTTCAGGTTTGCACCAAAGTGGCTGCATTTTTCCTTGCCTGGACCTGAGAAACAAAAAGGATTTTTACTTTTTGCTGAAGTCCCGTTAATCTATGGGGAAGAAATTTACTTACACAATGGGAGGCAGAGATTTGGATCCCCCCAGGGCAATATAGTAATCAAAGTCAAAAGATGATGAGCCAGATAGGATATCAGTGGGAGAGGCCTAGGAAAATTTAACCAGAGGATTACCCAACCTATTCAACCCTCATCTCAGCAGGGATGACGAGGGTGGGGTTACAAATCAGACACCCCAAATCCTTTTTTGTAGGGGCCATTATTGAACGGCTTCGGACCACTGTAGCATTAAAATGGATAAACAATAAGCCTCTCTGGATGAAACAGTGGCCCCTCTCTGAAGAAAAATTGGAGGCTTTAACTAAATTAGTACAAAATCAGTTGGAACAAAATCATATAGAACCTTCTACTAGTCCCTGGAATTCTCCAGTATTTGTAATTAAGAAATCATGAAGAAAATGGTGAATGCTCACTGATTTATGAGCTGTTAATGCTCTTATTGAGCCTATGGGGGCTCTTCAGCTTGGACTTCCACAATCTTCCATGATTCCAAAAAATTGGCCTCTAATAGTAATTGATTTACAGGATTGTTTTTATAACATCCCTTTACATTCTCAAGATTGTCTTCGATTTGCATTTTCCGTCCATCTACAAATAGTAAAGAACCAATAAAGAGATATTAATGGAAAGTCCTTCCCCAGGGAATGTTAAATAGCCCGCCTATATGTCAGCTCTTTGTAGCTTGAGCTATTCAGCCAGTTAAAATAGTTTTCCAAACTGCTACATTATTCATTATATATGGATGATATTCTCTGTGCTGCTCTCCTTCTGCAGAAAATTTAACAAAATGTTTTGATTTGTTAAAAGAACAGCGTGACTCTGCAGGACTCTGTATAGCTCCAGATAAAATCCAAACTACCATACCAGTCCAATATTTGGGAGCGATTGTAGACAGACTATTAAACCTCAAAAGATTCAAATAAGAAGAGAGAAAATCTCCACCTTAAATGATCTTCAAAAAATTATTAGGAGACATTAATTGGCTGCGTCCTACTTTAGGCATTCTTACCTATGCCCTCAGTTATTTGTTTGGTCTTTTATGAGGACCACCTCAACTAGATAGTCCTCGCAATCTAACCCCTCAGACTGGTCAGGAATTGGAATTAGTAGAGCAAAAAATACAAGAAGCTCAAATTCATTGTATAGATCCAGCGCAACCCTTACAGGTCTTAACACTTTGCAAGCGGGCATTTGAGCGATATGACGAGTTTACTCGTTTCCCGCAAAAAATGTGTTAATTTTTCCTACTCCACACTCGCCTATGGCAGTGATTGTTCAGCAAAATGACTTAGTAGAGTGGCTTTTCTTGCATAACAATTTTGTTAAGTCACTCCCAAGCTATGTTGAATTAATTTCAGAACTCATATCGCGAGCTCGAACTAGAATTTTACATCTCAATAGACAGGAACCCAGTAAAATAGTGGTTCCTTTTAAAAGACAACAAGTGATACATTTAAGTAGTTATTCTGATTCATGGCAGATTGCTATAAGTAATTTTTATGGAATAATTGACAATCATTACCCAAAAAATAAACTGTTCCAATTTCTTCAAAAAACTAATTGGATTCTACCCAAGAAAATTAAACAAACACCCATTCCTCATGGTGTCACAGTTTTTACTGATGGGTCTAGCAATGATAAAGCAGCAGTTGTTAGTGAAATAGGCAATCAAACAATACAGACTAACTGCACTTCAGCCCAGAAAGCTGAACTGGTTGCTGTTTTAATGGCTTTAAGAATGGTTTTCTAGTCCTTTATATATTGTTTCAGATTCTGCCTATGTAGTGCATACCATACAAAATATAGAGACTGCATTGCTTTCTCACAATTCTAATCTCTTCAGATCTTGTTTTCTCAACTCCAACAAAACAGTAGAAGCCACCAATATCCATTTTTTGTTACACATATTTGAGCGCATACTCCATGACCTGGTCCTATGATCCGTGGCAATGCTATTGCCGATACTCTAGTGGGAACTGCTCATGTTGCCGAAGCAACACATTTTCATTCTTTATCTCATACTAACGTTGGTGGTCTTTTTCTCATTTTCCAATTACAAACAGGCTCGACATATTGTTTAGACATGTCCAACCTGTCAAACCATTAACTCACCACAAGAATGTTCAGAAGGAGTAAATCCTCGGGGCCTTGTCCCCAATGCACTGTGGCAAATGGACGTGACTCATGTTCCCTCATTTGGAAAATTATTGTTGTGCACGTTACTATAGATACTGCTTCTGGTTTTCTTCTTGCTACTGCACAAACAGGAGAAAGTACTGCTCATAGTTGTCATATGCTTGTATGCTTTTCTATGATGGGGCTCCCTCTAGCGATAAAAACAGATAATGGCTCTGCGTACATCAGTACAAAATTTGCTCAATTTTGTGAAACTTGGAAAATTATTCACAATACTGGTATTCCATATAACCCACAGGGTCAAGCCATTGTTGAGTGAGCCAATGCCACTTTAAAGAAGCAATTACAGAAAATAAAAGGGGGAGACAAAGCAGAAACCCTGCAGATACAATTGGCTAAAACTATGTTTACTTTAAATTTTTAAAATTCATCTGGTCAAAGTAATGAATCTAACATTGGACGCACTGCAGCAAAAAACATTTTAATAATCATCACAGTTCTAAACCATTGGAATAAGATATCCAAACCAATCAGTGGCATTTAGGGACCTTATTGACATGGGGAAGAGGTTTTGCTTGTATTTCTCCAGGCCCAGAAGATCGTCCTTTGTGGGTACCTAGTCGGTGTATTAAACTTTACCATGAACATTGACCCGCCGAGATTCAATCTGGTCGACGGCTGGAAGGTCAAAAACAAGGGCGACAGCGATGGCTGAGACTGTTCCAGGGTTCAGAGAGCGCTCCAGTGACACTGCTACTATGGACAGTCTCTTGCTGCAGATGGACTTTCTACTCTAAATCCTGTGAACTGGATAAAGACTTTGGGTGAAGGGTTTTTGGTGGTGCTATAGTTGTTTTGTTTATTCTATGTTTAGTCCTCAGAAGCGGGCAAGCAGCCCTCCAACGGGCAGTAAATGAAACACCCACGAGGTTTGTGTTTCTCATACTTTAAAAAAAGGGGGAAATGTCGTCACATGATAGCCTGCCTGCCCCCATGCACCTTTCCATAAAGACAGATCATTACTTCAATATTATGCCTACTCTATGTATCCCTACTTGGCCCCAAAAGATGGCTGGTTAGTCAATGACAGGTAAGATTCCTCAAGAGAGGAATAACTTAAGACAGGCACAGCCGCATGGAAGCCATAGGAGGAATCACAGAGCTGAGGAAAAAGGGTGTAGACCCTTTGTTTCAGGATCTGTCAGCCCGCATGTGAAATAACCTATCGATGTGATAATATCTGTCCTCCATGCATTCTTATCAGTAGGTTCCAGTGGAGGAAGTTTCTGTCTCTTAGAAGGTGCATGACAATAACATCATGGGACCTGGTAATGGCAGCTTGCAGGCATGGGAGATTTGGCCCTGAACTAAATTCTCTGGTATGAGACTCACAGACCACTGAAGACACACTGATCTTTTTTTATGTGTGAGACAATAAAAGGAGAAGTTAGGCCTGATTTGGGGTTCAGTCCATGAGACTGGAGTCCCCTGGCACCAACTGCATTTTTCTTTTGTGTCTCTTTTTCTTAATCTTTCCCCATCCCTTCTCCCACTGTGCTGGACACGACACTTAAGCAATGAGCCACTTGGCCGGCCCGTTACTCTGCTTTTATAAACCTCAAAATAGGGACTTTTTTTCACTTTGAGAAAACTAGACATTAAATTTTAAGAGTTGCTTATATGAATTTAAAAGTCAAGGATTTTAGTCTCTGTTGGGTTACATTAGATTCTTCATTTTAAGATACTAGTTAACATAATTACACATTTTAAAAGAAAAATAAAAGTTTTTGAAAATAACTATTTACATTTGGGCAGTCTAAACTGGTGACATTACTTGTGTGCTGTAGCTATCTAGGAGCTACCTGAATATGTTAAAAGATAATAACAATTGGGCCGACCGAGTGGCGCGTTGGTTAGGAACTAGCTTGGGACGCCAGCTCTGAGCAGTGGGACCCCGGTTCAGATCCCACATATGAGGGCCAGTGACACTGCCCTCTACAGCTAAGATGGTGAACAACAGTTCCACCTGGTTGCCTCTATAGCTAAGATGGGCGGCGATGGTGCAGGCTGCAGCCCTTGCTGCTGTAGGATGCCATACGCTACAGTGAGCAGCCAGCAGCTGGTGTGAGCTGCCAAGAGCCGCGGTGAGCAGGCGACCAGAGGCCAGCGACCGATCTGCCTCATCCAGGAAGAGCACAATGATCACATACCAACATGGGCCAGTGAAGCAACATCCACAACTAGAATGAAGAACAAAAAGAGAGCAACTTGTCTGTTCCCCTTCCCCGATTCCCCAATGCTGTTCCAGCTGCCCCAATTTTAAAAAAATAAAAACTACTGACATTGGTAAAGGGGACTATTAAAGAACAGAAACATGGAAGTCAGTTGAGAAGCTAGTTTGTGGTAGAGGACTGTAGTGTATTATCAGCCTGGTTAAATTAGAAATAGTTGCAAAACAAGGCTGTAAGGTACAAGTAAATATAGAAAAGGCTGACTTGAGCTGGGAATAGTGACCAGAATTGGACATGTTGATTGAGGAGTCATCCACAACGGAAAAGACAAAAGTAATACAAGTAGATGAGCTCTCCTAGAAGGGCTGTAGCGAGGGATCTATACTATCACTGACTGACCTTTTCAGCAAGGGTCATGTATCTACTTGGCTCATCCCATTCCTAACATCATGTCAGACACACAGGAGTGTAATGAATATTTGTTGTATGACTATTTCATTAAGTCCAAGCAAACAGGCTAAGCAGGACATAACAGCGCATAACTGTTCCTCTTTTAAAACCAGCTGTAATAGTGGCCTGCTGATCTCGGGAAACGGCAAATCTCCACGTTTTTAATCAAACCAAATCGCAAATAGGCAACACTGAATGGCTGCCGTAAAGATCGCAGATAAATTTACAGTATGTTCTATCCATAGTCGGTGTGTAAGTACTGAAATTCTTATTGACCCCCCCCCCCATAACCTATGGTAACACTACATCGTGGCTCAAAATGACATGAAGACCCGGTAGAAAGTGGGTCCGGCTCCAAGAGGTTAGGAATTCCACACACTGCTCTCTGCATCAGGCTAGTTTGGATGATCCCTGCTGAAACGCGAGCTAATGCAATTTTCATTTTGTGCTTAGAATAAATAAAAAGTGGGGGTTACGTAGGAGACGCCAGGCGACACTTTGGAGGCCCAAAGAGCTTTAAAAGCACGACCTGAAACAACGCTACCCGACAGGAATAGAGCAGCTCCGGTGGTGGAAGATACACAGTTTGAGACTGACAGTCCGCCCCGGAGCGAAGGCTTCTCCCCCGGGACAAGCAGCGTGAAGCCCGGGGCCGGGCGACCTCGTACCTTGCTTGGCTCGGGATTCCCGGGTGCCGGCGGCGGCGGAGGGCGGCCTACCCACAGGATTCCTGTTCGGGGCCTCGCCCGCAGCTCCGGCCTCGGCGGGTTTACTTCTGGAGGCAGACACGGCGGCCCGGAACGCCGCGGCTCCCGGCGCCTTGTGTTTCTTGTTCTTTCCGCCCATTGCAGCTTTGGGTGGAAGAGTCTTCTCGGTGCAGGCCTGGGAAACAGCTCAGCAGCACAGCCTCCAAGTGCGCTTTACTTTGCCCCGGGCCCCGCGGCGCCCCTCGGCGTCCTCCATCCGGGCTTCTCGGGCCTGGGAGACGGCTGCCTCGCAATTGGTCCGACTCCTCAAGGTCCAGCCTCCTCACCGCCCCCCTCAGGTGCCTGCTGGGGGCCGCACTCCCTCGTGGACCCCCTCGTTAGCCACCGAGCTGCCCACCCACTAGTCGTCGGAAAGGAAGCAGCACAGGTCAGAAAGGAAAAAGGTTGTAAGAGAAACGAGGTCGGGGAAGAACTGTCTGCAGCTGACTCGACTACTGTTTTTGTCTCCTATGGGCCTCCGTGGAAGCGTCCCTGTCGGTGCTGTCGCGGAGCCTTGTGGGTAGGAGGGAGATTCGGGCTCGCCGCTCGGAAAGATGGCGGACGCTTTCGGGGATGAGCTCTTCAGTGTGTTCGAGGACGACTCGACCACTGCGCCCGGAGCCAAAAAAGACAAGGAAAAAGAGAAGGGGAAATGGAAGGGGTCGCCAGGGTCTGCGGAAAAGGCCGGGTAAGGAAGATGTCCAACGTGGGTTAGGATGGCTTTCTCCGTGCGGATGGAAGAAAAGACAACTTTTTCCGAAGGGCCCTAGAAAGTGGGGGCCGTACACTGAGCGGGGTCCGGAAGGGAAGGGGTTTGAGGAAAATGTTGAGGCGGGAGGAAGCAGGCCGGTTTGGGGAAGCGGCGTTCTGGCGCGCGCCGGGGCCCCAGGCAGCGTGGACCCCGCCGTTCCGCTGCCCGGAGGCCACGTGATTGACTGACGGCACGGAGCCTGCGCCGCGGGGTCGCGAGCGCGTCTAAGTCTCGGGCCGGGGGTTTGGCGCCAGAGCCGCATCGGGCAGGCAGGTATTCATAAACGAAACACATGGCTAGTCGAGTCAAGGGTTAAGAAGCTTAGAGAAAGTGACTTGGGTTGACTTGGAGAGGACAAGGGCAAATAGCCACAGAAGGGAGAGACATTGAATCTGCCGGCTGTCGTTTTCTTGCCCATGAAAAGAATTATTGTGCGGATTAAATGAGATCATGTGTGTCACGCGCCTAACAATGTTACTTAGCAAAAGCTAGTCAATTTCCAGAAGCTAGCTATCGTTGAGTTTATGAAGGAACATATTTTTTTTTAATTTTTTTTTTTTTTTTAGCTGAGCCATCCTGCCACCTGTTGGCAGCTCAACGGCAACTCAGCTCGGGCTGGGCATCGAACCGCCGTTGCTCAGAGCTCAGCTCGCACTCTTGAGCGAGCTCTTAACCCGCTGAGCTACTCGGCCGGCCCTATGAAGGAACATTTTTAAAATTGCTGGTCCGTACATATATACATAGACTGATGCTTATAACTACCGGAAAGTATAGAATTGTTTGTAGAACAGTGGAAAGCTAATACATTAGATCAAAGATGGTCCGCTGGGCAGTTTTAATCAGGGTTCGGAGACCCACCGGGACGGGAGGCAGATACCTGGAGGGCATTTGAATTGGCGCTGCGTGCAGTGGAGATCCCTGGGGGAAAGGATCGTGGCGCAGAGATGAGAGCGCTAGCAGAATTTCTGTGAAGTGTCACATAAGGAAGAGTCACACAAAGTGAGAAAATAGTCTTCCTCTCTCGTTGAGTTGGAAAGCGTGATAAAATTTTGGGGAACTTTTCAGGGAAAACGAGAAAAGTTCTTTTCAATTTTTCCAAAGGGGAACTTTTCAGGGAAAACGAGAAAAGTTCTTTTCAATTTTTCCAAACAAGAGTAATTAAGTGCTGTAGTTTGAATGGGCAGCTATGATATTATGAAGACAATACATATATAATTTCCCACTTTAGTAAATACTTTGCTTCAAAATTGCTAGGGTAAAGTTAATTCAGTTTGCAGCTGTTTCCACAACCTTCCAGAGTGAAAACACTTGTAGGATTAAAAATGATCTAATTTACATTTTAATCTCATTAAGATACATGTGAACGTTAGAGAAGGGAAATACGTAAGAAAATATAGAACATTAGTAACTTATGAGACTTTGTTTACTATAGGTGTTATTGAAAAAAAATCCAATTTGCCTGATTCCAACTATCATACTATCATGATTATTATAATCAATGTGTATAGCATGATTTCCATCTGATGTTTGTAACACAGGAGGGCATATCATGGAACTTTAGAGGAGCTTATGTGTTTAATACTCTAAACCAAATGGGTGCTTTTTAAAAAAACTTTATGAGAATTGTCTTTATGTATATATAGAGAGAGACAGAGAGAAACAATAGTATGAAAAAGTCCATTAACCATAAATCAGCTTCAGCAATAAGTCATTGTCAATTTATTGCCACACCTTTTTTTTTTTTTTTTTTTGGTAAGTCGAATGCTACTCATGTTATTTCTCCTAAAATATTTCAGTATGCGTTTCTTATTGATAATGACTTTCTTTTCCAACATAACCTGACAAATTTTACAGTAATTCCTTAATATCATTGAACCCAGAGTGAAATTTCCCCAGTTATCTCAAAGGTGGGTTTTTTGTTTTTCTTTGTAGTTGGTTTATTTGGATTCGAATCCAGACAAAGTCCATACTGTTTTGGTTATGTCCCTGAAGTCTTTTATTCTACAACAGTCTTCTTCTTTTTTCCTTATGCCATTAATATCTTTTGGAGGGGTGATTGAGAGTTAAAATCAGGTCATCTATCTTGTATAGTTTCCCAAATCCTGAATTTTCTTTCTTATGCTGCCATTTAACTAGTTACTCTGTCCTCAAGTATTTACTGTAAACTGTTCTTATATCTAGAGCTGCACTAATCGATATAATAGCTACTACCCACCAGTAGCAATCAAGCACTTAAAATGTAGCTCATCAGAATTGAGAAGTACTGTGAGTGTATAATACACACTGGATTGTGAAGACTTAAAAAAATGTAAAGTACGTCATTAATTTTTACCTTGGTTATGTACTGAAATGATAATATTTTTATATATTGGGTTAAATGAAATATTAAAATTGGCTTCTTTTTAACTTTTAATATAGTTACTAGAAATTTAAAATTATGTGTAGCTTGCGTTATGTAGGTATATATATTAGACAGCATTGACATAAACTTAATTATAATCAGGTTCAATTGTTTTAGATAAGAATACTTCATGGGGGTGCTTGTACTTCCTATAGCATTACATCATAAGATATACCTGATGTTGTTCCATGCTTCTAAGATTGATCAGAGTCAAACGTGTTAGCCTGATCCCTCATCAACCTTCACATAATGTCTTTAGCACCTGTGATGTTTGCCTAACTCCATTATTTCAATGGTAGTTTCAAAAGGGTGATTTTTCTATTTTTAGTTTTGTTTTGCACTTAATACCGGGAATCCATCTATAAAAATGGAACATTCCCTTATCAGCTCTTTGCCTTGAAATACAGTTCATAGAGGAAAGGCAGGGTACATGCCTGATTTTTATTTCTCTTTTTAACAGAAATGAGTTGTAGCCTGAGGCTTCCAATGTTTACCAACATGGGTGTCTGATTATGTGCTTAGTTTCTTCATGAATTGATGGATTTTTATATGTTTGATGTGTTTTATTCCTTTGCACTCATTTGAAAAAAATTTAAGAACTTTATTGGGGTATAATTGAAATACACTAAATCATCACCATAATCAAGATAACATTTCCATCATCCCAAAATTTATGCAGGCCCACATTGTAATGCATCCCTCTCTGGAACCCTATCCTCAGGCTACCACTGATCTTTATGGTACTATAGAAAAGCTAGAATTTTATTAAAATGGAATACTATAGTATATATTCCTTTTTTGCTCAGCTGCTTTTACTTAACATAATGCTTTTAAAATTCATTCATGTTGTGGCATGTATCAACAGTTCCTTTTTGTTGCTGAGTAGTATTCTGTTTATGGATATATGCCATCAAGTGATGGACACTTGAGTTGTTTCCGTTATTATTTTTGATACTTCTACCAATGAGAACTCTTCAAGTTGGCATTAAAAAAAACTGTAATTAAAACCTACTAAGAGGTGGTGATATAAAACAAAGAAACATAGTTCCAATACCTTTGGGAAACTTAAAACCTAAATTCATAGTAGAACATTTTTCTTCAGGAGAGCCATTATTATTCTTTAATACTGTATGTTAGACTTTTAGGTCTCCAATTATTTATGTGTCTTATAGCTTGGTATGTGTGTCACATCTGGAACTTGCACACTTGAAAACACCTGAGTTAATACAGAAAGGATGGAAATAAAGTGTCATGGATAACAAGCTTACTCTCTAAGAATAGGGTTTTAATTTATTAAAACTATCTGAAAAATGTTATTTCTAGACATGACAACCAAATTGTGGAATTCTATACACAATCCTTTTCTTATAAAGGACATTAAAGCAATTGGCAAAATCTGAGTAAGTCTGTAGATTAGATAATAGTACTGTGTCAGTGTCAATTTCCTAATTCTGATAATTGTGCTGGGGCTTCGGATGTAGACATCAGAGTGCATTTTTCTGCCTACCACACTGTTGAAAACACAAAGTAGGGCATATCTCCTGTGGAGATGACAACACCGCAAAATTATATACACTTACCCTTTGACCTAGTCATTCCACTTCTAGGATTCTATCCCAAAGGTAAAATGGCAAAAGGTGTTAAAATCTAGAAGACAGACATGTACAAAGCTATTCATAACTACATTATTTATAATAGCACAAAAAATGAGGAGTGGAGAAGACAGATACAGATGTGCACACACATGCACACCGTTAGAGTGTAAAAAGAAATAAAGGACAAACCAAAAACTGATGGGGAACGGAAGAAGTAATAGAAAGGGCAAGGGGGAAAGCACAAATGTACTGTTTTAAACTTTTGATTTTGGAACTTCAAATAATATTTTACATAATTTTTATGAAATTAAATTTTTAGCTATCCTTTAAAGTGGAAAATAAATGGAAACAAATGAACACAATAAATATCAAGTTAGTAGCATAAGTATTTAGAAACTACAGAGTATTTTCACTCTTTGTGTGATATAAGTACAAAAAGAACCACAAACTTTGGTCAATATCTTAATAGCAATATTACTATTATTATTTTAAAACTATTACAGGTATATGTAAGATAAAATTTAATTATGTAATTATCATTAGAAATGAAGATTTTTTTCAGCAAAAAAGATACAATTACAAAAAGGAAAGAAGTTAAATAAAAACCGTGTAATATTAATTATATTGAAATGTCAGTTTGATCTCTGTTTTTTTCTAAAAACAAAGATTCCCTAATTCAGGCCTAAAAGTAATGATATCGAGTAGCAGTGATCACCCTAAGCACTAAAGAACATTTCCCACTGTAAGGAACTGTATACTCTTAGAGATGGGTAATTCCAGGTCTGAGGCTGGATTTTTCTTCGTATGCTTCAACCAAAAACAGCCTATCACAGAGAGTTGAATGCAGAAACAGATGAGAGTCTGGCTGCCTTCTATTAAGCCAGACATTAAAGAGATTTGCAAAAATAGAAAATAATGGCGCTCTTCTCATAAGGAATTTTTTTTGTTGGGGGGGGAATACTTATTATTATTATTATTTTTTTTTATCAAAAGAGTTATTTATGTTAATATGTAATGGTTTTGTTATTGCCATTTTAAAATGAATTAAGTAAATATTTTAAATTTTTTATTTTTAATATTTAATAGTAAATATTAATAGATATAACTACATAAACAAAAGTCTTTGGAATCCTCAATAATTTTTAAGACTGAGAAAGGATTCTGAGACCAAAAATTTGAGAGTCACTGATCTACTGTAGTCTAATTTATATTTTTCTGATAAATAATGATTTGACCTCCTTTTCATAAGCTTATTGGCCATTTGGATATCCTCTTTTGTAAAGTGCCTGTTCATGTCTTTTGCTCATTTTTTTATTGGGTTGTATTTTTTTTTTTTGAATCTCTGTCCCTAATCTTTTAGATATATGCCTTTTGTTAGTTATATGTTTTGGTTATCTCCTCCCACTCTTTCTTTTGCCCTTTACTCTCTTAGTGGGACCTTTTGATTAACAAATTCTTAGTGTTAATGCAGTGCAATTTATGAGACTTTTTGGTTAATAATTTTATATCCTGTTTAATAAAACATGAAGATAATTGTCTCATTTTATCTTCTAGAGGCTTTCTTGTGTTTGCCTTTCACTAAGAGACCTAAAATCCACATGGAATTGATTTTTGTGTAGAATGAGAGTAGGGGTTAGATTGAATTTTCCTATGGATTATCCAGTCCACCGAGCACTGTTTATTGTCAACACTTTGGACCAGTGATTCCAATCCCTCCTCCAAAAAAAACCCCTCCCAGATAGTAATATTATACCATTCAAGAAAAAGAATTAAATGTTTATTGAAGGTGCTCATGTAAATGTCTGGTGGTGTTTTAATTTACAGTTTTTAAAAACATTGTTAATAGTTACGTTACTGTGAGTGCAAAATATTAAAATGGAGTTTCCAAGAAAATATGAAATGCAAAGGAGTAAGTAGTGTTCAGTTTTATTAATTAAAGTTAGATTCTGAGCTTAAGCCAGTTTTGATTTGTAACATCTATTTACATGTTCACCCTAAACAGGATTTTTTTCCTGTTTAATGGTGTATTATATATGGAGTAATATTTTATGGAGTCACTATTTTTTTATGGAGTCACTCTTAAACTAAGAACTGATACTGCGTAATTCATTTTAAATTATTTACTTCTCAGGAAACGTTTTGATGGTAAATTACAGTCAGAGTCAACTAATATTGGAAAAACCAAGAGAGATGCAGAATTCGAGGGTACAGATGAACCCATTTTTGGAAAGAAGCCCAGGGTAGAAGAGTCAATAACTGAAGACTTAAGGTACTATTTCTGTTGTCATAAGTGTCAGTAACTCTTAAATTAAGTAGTTTCATGAAGTTTTGAAAATTGCTTGTGTGTGGTTAGTTTATGAAAGTCTTTGCTGAGTTAGAGGAATGAAGATATTCTTTATATATTCATATAAGCATATAAATATAGAGTATCTAAGTTGGGGTAAATGGAAGAAAATATAGAAAAGATGTTTTAATACTTTAGAATCCAATTTTGAGAGTGTTGAAGCCTGATTTTTTTTTTTTAAGAAAAGAACACATTTCCTTTATTCATTAATGTCCCAAGAAGAGGATCACTGGACGAGTGGAATAAAAAGAAAAGAATAAAAATGATCCAATGGTAGGAATGAGTGAGGAGAAACGTTAGGAGGAATTAGATTTTCACTGTTGCAGGAAGCAGGAGAGTGGCCATGAATCTCAAGACTACTGTCAAAGAAGGAGATGCATGGATATCTGTGGCTGAAATAGCTGGCATTTCTCTGATTTAGAAAGCTGGAACATTGTAGAACTGATGCCAGTTTCTTAAGTAGCAATTTCACTTGTTTTCTTGTGATCATGATCTCATGGCTTTGCTTCTTCTCCCTTTTATTTCATATTCTAGCTTGACAGTGCCATAAGGAATTTGCTCTTTCTATGGTTTTTTTTTTTTTTAACCGGCTGGCTGTTATTGTAACAACAAAAATAGCTACTGTATATGGAGTTAGATGTGTCACCAAAATATTTAAGATACACCTTTTGCTCGAGCTAGTAGAATAGATTACAAAATAATATTGACAATTTAAAATCATTCTTTATTAGTAGTAAATAATTCTTGGGTTTTATCAAAAGCATAATTATTACTTTAAAGTAAAATCAGAAGTACAGTCAATAAGAGAATAATGCATCTAACACAGAAATGCATTATTTTTTTTCAGTTTATCCAGTCATATCCTTTCAGAGTCTTAAATAGAACCTAGATTTTGATAAGAATAGGGAACACTTCTATAAATGATGGCAACATCAGTATTAGACTAATTTATTTTTTACTTCTATCATGTTTTTATAACCAGCTTATTTTGGAGAGGTACTTTTTGATTCTAAATAGCTACTGGAACTAAAACATAATTCTTTGAATAATCCACTTGGAGTCTGTTTGTTCTGTATTTGTAATAAAAAGTGTTAATTGATTATTTCGAGTTCAACGTGAAACTTTTTGAATATTGTTAATGGTGAAAGTTTTTCCAATTTGGAATGCTAATAATTAGGCAGTGTCATTTTTCTTAACAGTACAGATTAGAGGTTTATTATCTAATTATAGAAAAATAATTTATTTTAATGTAACTTGAACAACTTTTTTTAAGTTTGGCAGACTTGATGCCCAGAGTCAAGGTTCAATCAGTTGAAACTGTTGAAGGGTGTACACATGAGGTAAGCACAAACAGTATATAGTAGGTTGGTTTTATAAATGGAATTTTGCTTTGGACTATCTAGTATGATGATCAGCAAGCAGTTTGGCCTTAAGGGCTTTGGAAACAAGACTGCGTGGTGTACATAGTCTAGTGCAGGGGTCGGCAAACTTTTGAGATGGAAGAGCCAATCCTGTCCCTCACAACAGTTTAAAAATTATTTGAGAGCCATAAATGTATGTTTAAAAATAAGGAAAAAATTTAAATCCTTTAAAAATTTTATAAATGAAACTATGATAGTTTTATTTTTATTTTCAGTTTTACTTCAGAGCCACATGTATGTACGTACCCAAAGAGCCGCATGTGGCTCGCGAGCCGCAGTTTGCCGATCCCTGGTCTAGTGGAAGGAACGGGCTTTGTATCCAAACCTAAGCTCAGATCCTGGCACAGCACTTTTTCTAACTAGTCTTAGGTAAATTTCTTAACCTCTTTGACTTTGGTTTTTTAATTTATAAGTTTGGAATAATGGAATTTATCTCATGGGGTGGTTATGAAGATTATATAAGAAAATTAAGTAAGGTACCCAGCACAGAGTAGGTGTTCAGTACTATGATCATTCCCATAATCCTAAAGTCAAATAACAGTGCCACTTGGCAGGTCACATGCTTTTTTAGTGTCTTGCTGCGGTGACTGCAGTTTCATTGTTCTACCACAAGATGGTGGTCACTGATAGCTTATAGCAACCCTTTGGACGTGTTTATAAACAAGGGATATAAGGAAACTGTAACACTTTTTATTAAGCCTTCTATCTTTACAGTATAACCATACAAGTATTATAGATGTTACAGAAAATTTCACGGGACTGAGAGAACAAAAAAGGGGCTGACAAATTTAGCATTACTTGATGAGTTTACTGAGGGAACTTAAATACGAGGTGCGCCCAAAATGAGAGGACATGGATATCCTCCATGTGGCAGATGCTAAGGGGTTATATAGTCCAGGACAGGATGGATAGGGGTACTGGGGTATGAATCGCTCCAGATAAGGGGAAAAACATCTCACATGCTTGCCCCGGGGGCAGGCAAGGGCCTCTGTTCTAGGAACCAGCACAAACCAGCATGCTGTGGGGTTGATCAAACAGCCACTGAAGGAATTTTAGGGTGTCAGTCTCTGTTCTGGCCAGGATTTAGCTAGCAAGCTTGGCAGCAGTTAGGCAGTGCTCACCTCATTTGAATAGTCTCTCCTCCACAACAGGTAGTTTGGAAATCTTATTAAAAGATTTATTGAATAAACAGAGTAATTCCAAATTAATAAAAATGACTTGGGTATAGATTTAGCACCTTATTTTTTTAAATACCTGTTTTTCTACTGAAAGTTCCTTATGTTCCTTTAGAATAGCACTTAGTTTGGCAGGAATAATAATATCCATTTGATCAGTCATTCAGCACTTATGCTAGACCGTATTCAATGCTCTGGTCTTAAAAAGATGCAAAAACAAAACAAAACAAATTTTGCTTTCAGGAAGTCAAAGCTCTTTCTGTCCTCCTTTACGAGATTATTCTCAAACCCTCCATTCTGCCACCTCCTCTCACTTTTTTACCAGGTAACTTTACCTTTTACTTAGAGGCTTGAGGATCTCAAGTTGGAGGGTTCTCTGATTTACAGCCTCCTTCACCAAGCGTATCTGCACCTGGCATGTCCACTCAAAGGAAAAGACACCGCCTCTTGTAGGCTAAGGAGGCTTGCCTCTCGGTGTTCTTGGTTGTATCTTATCCTGCCTTCACAAAGACTTGGTGCATTCCATTTTCCCTTGACAGTTTCTAGAGTCTCCTTTTATCTATTTGCCCTTTCCTATCAGCATGTATATATTGTAAAGCTCCTCTTTTTGTTGTAGATTGCTTTTTAGCCACTACGTTGTTTTCCTTTTCTCCCATTATGGTCATTCATTTAGTGCATATCTTCTGAGTGTCAGGTACATTTTATTCACTGAGTATAAAGAGATAAACGAGAGGTATGGTTCTTTCCAGAATTGCTATTGTCTCTCATTTAGTACATATTTTTTGAATGTCAGATACATTTATTCACTCAGAATAAAGAGACATACAAAAAAAATATGGTGCCTTCCTTTCCATACTTGCTATTGAGTGCTCTGCTTGGAAAATCCCTGCTGGACTTCCAAATCTTCCATTCATCTTTTAAGTCATTTCGATCATTCTGCTGGTTTTCTTTTGTCTTTTCTTTTTTTTGACTGTATTCACTACAGGCTTCTTCTCTTCTGTCTGTCTATCTGTTATGCGTTATTGTTACCCCAGAATATTCTCAGAGGATAAAAACAAAAGTCTTTCATTCTTATACATATGAAAACACAATTTGTTGTTGTTGCTGCTTCTGTTAAATCTTAGAGGTGCTAAAATCTGAATTGCTTTGTGCTAATGTTCTTTGTTCACGTCATAGAAAGTATCAGGCGAGATGTGAGGGAGGTCAACCAACTAAATAGTACGGCCCCAAAAGTTGATCATATCCTGATAGGTATCACACTGTTTTTTAGGGTCTAGTCTTAAGATTTTCAGATCTTGAAATTTAGTTTTGTCAGAACGCCAAGGGTTGTGCTCTCTAGGATAGACTCACTTTCATCATATTCATAAAAGATGAAGGTATACAAAGGAATGTCACTTGCTTAATTGAATGAATAAGTAATCTCTCTGTCAAACTGTCTGAGAATCAGAAACTACTTAGAAGTTTCTTGAAATCATAATAATGGGGAATGTATAGTCTTAAGGGAAAGACTGATGAAAGCTGTTCCTGTCCCCTAGAAGTGTTCATTCATTAATAAAAGCAACTCATAACTAAACTCTTTCCTAATGGGCTAAATAAACTACCAAATTCTAGTTTTTCTCTCCCCTTTATAGATTGTATTTAGAATATCATATTTATTCTGACACATTCATTATATTCAGTATTAGGTTTCATGATTTAAGTTTCACTTTTCTTAATTTTAGTCAAGATCTACTTATTTGTTTCTGAAATGCTACCCACATCACCTTAATTATAATTGAGTTGTAAATTTACTGACAGTCTCTCAATGTCTCTAAGACAACTGATCTTATCTAATACTTGTTTAAGTTTTGCGCTCAGATATTATTTGTAATTTCTGTATGTACCTTACTTTGCCCGCCATGGATTATGGACACACTAAAGGGTTTAAGTCTCCAAGATCTTAACCTTTACTGGAGAAAAATTCCTTTCCTGTTTTAGGAAATAGGGAGTATCATTTTATTCTGCATAATTTCTTTCATAATGTGACATCCCATTTTGTCCATTCAGCTTTTTTGAGCATTCATTAATGTCAGACAATACATTAGATGTAGAAAATACAAAGTTAAGAAAGGCCCTAGACCTGAGTAACACAGTTTCTTCTGGGAGATAGTCTTATATGCTTTTAGTTACATTATCATTAGATTAAACACTTGTAGAGGTGTTTTTTCGAGCTTTAGTGTTTTGACTTGTTCTTAAAGGCAATTTTAGTTTTACAGTGTCTAGGACTATCAAACACTTATTTTTCAAATCATCATTGATTAGGGAGTGCTAAATATATCAATTCTTGAATAGTAAGTTGGTAATTTAAAAAAAAAAAAATTTTTTTTATGTCAGGTTGCACTTCCTGCGGATGAAGATTATTTACCACTTAAACCTCGAGTTGGAAAGGCTGCAAAGGTCTGTATTTTGGGCAATACAGTTTTTACAGTTTTGTGAGTTTCTCTTTTTCCTAAAAATCTTAAAGATAAATTCTTAACAAATGAGATTTGTATACTACTCCCCAGTGTATATAAATTAAGAGAAAGCTACCTGAAATCAAATATAGTGAGAACCGAATAAGTAAACAATTATGCTGAAAACCAAGCATTGTGTCATGAGATTTTAAAAAATTAATAATTCTCAACCTTTTTGTAGAATCCAAGGAAAATTATCCACCTTTCTCTAGGAAAAAAAAAAAAAGTGCATGTGTACAATAAGTTTTGCATATAGTTTTAGGAGTTTAATAAGCTTCTAGAAACCTAAACTCTAATGCCTGTATTAGATGGATTTTGAAGTCCTGATAGACCTTATATGATTGATAGAAATTTTCCTGGTTATTTTCTCTCAATAAGAAAGGCAGTATGATGGAGTAAGCCTGAACTCTTAAAATCTAATAGATGTATTATTCTGCCTCTGCTGAATGAACTTAAGTGAGGAACTTCACATTTCAGAGCCCCAAAGTTCCCATCTGTGAAAGAAAATACCTATTTTAGGGGTTGTTGTAAAGATTAATAATAATACATAGAAAATGTGTTGCAGAGTACCTACCACAAAGAATCATTTTGATAAATAGTAATTACTGTATTATAATTAATATATATAAGCATACAATAATAATTGAAAGATTAGACAGCAGAATTAACTTCTTTACTGTCTAAAGATTTTTTTTTTTTTTTTTACACTCTTTCTAATTTTCTCTAGTGGGTGGCATATTTCCTAAATAGAATCATAAAGAAATCCTCCCAGAATACTCCGGGGGGTAACGTCTCTTGATTTTAAATGTGCTCTGATGTGGCTAAAATTTTCCAGTGGATATTAATACTTTTTTATTTTTATAGGACTACCCATTTATTCTTGATGCTTTTCAAAGAGAAGCTATTCAGTGTGTTGATAATAATCAGTCTGTTTTAGTATCTGCACATACATCAGCGGGAAAAACTGTATGTGCTGAGTAAGTAGCTTTCTTTTTAAGTTCAATTTTAAGTCTGTTAATATTTGCTTTATGTATTTAGGTGCTCCTGTGTTTTTACAAATATTTTATAAATATTTTACAAATATTATATCCTCTTGTTGGAATAACCCCTTTATCATTTTGTAATCCTCTGCTTTCAGCTTCGATTAAACTCTGTTTCGTCTAACATAAGAAGTAACTTTGGGCCGGCTGAGTGGTGCGGTGGCGAAGCGCTGGCTTCGGAAGCCAGCGGCCCCGGTTCGGTCCCACATGTGAGGGCCAGTGACACTGCCCTCAAAAAAAAAAAAAAATTATAACATACTTTATTTCTCCATTTTATGGAGAAATTACAGCTTTCCTATTAGGCAGCTGAATTAAGTACTCTTTTTTTTTTTAAGATTTTATTGGATTATCGGGGAAGGGGAACAGACAACTTGCTGTCTTTTTTTATTCTTCAATCTAGTTGTGGAGGTTTTTGCTTCACTGGCCTATGTTGGTATCATCATTGCGCTCTTCCCTGATGAGGCAGATCGGTTGCCAGCTTCTGGATGGTCGCTCATCGAGACTATTGGCAGCACACGCTGGCTGCCGGCCACTCACTGTAGCCTATGGCAGCCCACTGCAGCAGGGGCTGCAGCCTACACTGTCGCCGGGGCTCGCACAGCCCAGCTCCACGTGGAGCTGTTGTTAGCTGTAGAGGGCAGTGTCACTGGCCCTCATATGTGGGATCTGAACCAGGGCCGCTCGCATCCCAAAACCAGCACTTAACTAATGCGCCAGTCGGCCGGCCCTGAATTAAGTACTCTTTAACAGTGAGCCTCTAAAGAGTTAAGAAGACCATAGGGAAATAAACTGATAAAAATGGTATCAATCACCCTGTCATTATTCCCTTTAACCTTGGTATGATTCTGGAAATATTTCATGAATTCTGAAATATTTTTTCCTTTGTGAAAGTCCAGGCTTACTTGGTGACTGTTTATTACTTCCTTCCAGACTGCGATAATTAGGTATAATTCACAATTTTTTTCTTTGCAGAGAGAGTTAGAGGAGTGAAGCTTCGATCTTAGCTTGTCATAATGGTATCAGCCAATTGCAGAATAGTTTTAATCTGTTTTTCAGTCTCAGATACATTATGGTCTCCTACCACCCCAGTTCTACCCAATGGAGTAGCACTTTTGTCTTACGGGTTCACCCTTTTTCAGAAGGTGCTGAAGTCAGAAGCTAATTTCCTTCTAAGGCTCTGATATAGAAGAAGTTTGACTGCTTTTAGTTTCATTATTTTAGCTCACTTAGAGAAGCATATAGTATGTTTGGTGCAATACCCATTTAAAGCCAACATTTAGTCATTAGAATTTCAGGCATTATTGTAACCTTGCTTTCATTTTTCCTACAAGAGGAAAGAAATTTTTTTGTTTGTTTGTTTTATTTTGTTTTGTTGGTTTAGCCGAGCCTTCCTGCCACTTGTTTGCAGCTCAGCGGCAGCTCAGCTCAGGCTGGGCATTGAACTGCTGTTGCTCAGAGCTTGCACTCCTGAGCGAGCTCTTAACCAACTCAGCCACTTGGCCGGCCCAAGAGGAGAGAAATTTTTTAAGTGAAGGAAATTGTCACTCATATGCTGAAACCTCCTGTCAAACTCTGGAAACCATAAAAAGAAATTTAAGAAATTTACTAGTTACATAGATAATTTTGAAAATCTGTTGAGGGCTGCTGTGGAAAACAGTCTTATAGTTATTCAAAAAGTTAAACATAGAATTATCGAAGGACTCAGCAGTTCTACTTGTATGTACATACTCCAAAGAATTGAAAACATACTCAAATACTTGTACATGAATGTTCATAGCAGCTATGAACATTTCCTAAGAATGAAAAGGTGAAACAACTCAAAAGTCTATCAGTGAATGAGTGGATAAATTAAATATGGTATATCTGTACAATGAAATATTACATAGCCATAAAAGCAGTGAAGTTCTGATACATGCTACAATGTGGATGAACCTCAAAAACATTATGCTGAGTAAAAGAAGCCTGACCCAATAGGCCACATATTGTATGATTCCATTTATGTATAATATCCTGAATAGGTAAATCCAGAGAGACAGAAAGCAGAATGGTGGGTTCCAGGGGATGTTGAGAGGAGAGAAACAAGCAGTAACTGCTTATGGATACCGGATATTTTTGAAGGTGATAAAAATGTTTTAGAATCAGGTAGAGGTGGTGATTGTACAACATAGTGAATGTACTAAATGTCACTGAATTGTACACTTTAAAATGTCTAAGTTTATGTTACATGAATTTTACCTCAATAAAAAAAATCTCATGTACATATTTATATAAACATACCAGTTTTTATAATTTCAAGGAGTAGTTCATGGATCTCAGGTAAAGGTTTTGCATTGAAATTCAAGGACTTCAGATAAACTCCACCTTTATTCGATAACTGTATCATGTATAACATTTTATTTATAAATCTGGTACTAGAATTAACATTGGTAACAGATTATCTATGTAATGGAGTAGTTTTCCTGGCACTGCTGTTTTTTATTCCATGTAAAGCTTTTTTAAACAGCTTTATTATCATACCGTTGAATTCACCCATTGTACAATAAATGTATATGTAGTTCAGTAAGTTTTAATAAATTTATACAGCTGTGCATCCCTCACCAGTTTTAGAGTTCCATCCATACAGTTCTCCTGTGTGCATTTGCATTTAAACCTACTCCTACCTCTAGCCCAAGGCAACCATTGATTACTTTTCTCACTGTATTGTTTTGCTTTTTCTAGAAATTTTATGTAAGTGGAATCATATAGAGTCATTTGAGTTCTTTTTTCTATTTAGCATAATGTTTTTCAGGTTCATTCATGTTGCATATATCACTAGTTCATTTCTTTTTATTGATAAGTATTATATTTTATGAGTACGTGACATTTTGTAGATTCAGTTAATCAACATTTAAATTGTTTCGTGTATTTTGGCTATAATGAATAATAGTCACATAAACATTCATGTACAAGTCTGTGTGGGCAGGTTTTAATTTCTTTTGGGTAGATACCTAAGAATAGAATTACTGAATTTTATGCAAGTATGTATTGAGCTCTACAGGAAACTGCCAAACTATTTTCCAAAGTGGCTGTACCATTTTATATTCCTACCAGAAATGTAGAAGGGTGCCAGTGTCTTTATGTCCTTGTTAACTCTTGGTGTTGTCTGTTTTGATTATATCTATTTTGGTGGGTATGTAGTGATGTCACATAGTGATTTTAATTTGCATTTCTCTCATGACTAAAGATATTGTTTTATGTGCTTATCAGCCTTTTTTGTATCTGAAGTGAAATATCTGTTTTGGTCTTGCCAAATTTGTAAAATTGGGTTGTTGGTATTATTGAATTGTAAGAATTCTTTTATTTATTTATTTTATTTTTTATTTTTTTAGCTGAGCCATCCTGCCACCTGTTGGCAGCTCAGCAGCAGCTCAGCTCAGGCTGGGCATCAAACTGCTGTTTCTCAGAGCTCAGTTCTCACTCTTGAGCAAGCTCTTAACCAACTGAGCCACTGGGCGAGCCCCAAGAATTCTTTTAAACTATCTTAACGGTATCTTTTGTAAAGTAAAGATTTTAATTTTGATATTTAGCTTCTCAGTTTTTTCTTTTATGGATTGAACATGCTTTTGATACCAATATCAGAAAATTTTGCTTATCCCAAGATCACAGATATTTTCTTTTGAAGTTTCTAGTATTAGTCTTTCATTTAGAGCCGTGATTTCCATTTGAGTTAATTTTTATGTATGATGTGAGGTAAGGTTTTAATTAATTTTTTTGTATGTGGATATCTAATTGTTCCAGTTGGAAAAACTATTCTTTTTTACTGTATTATCTTTGAATTGAATTGACTAGACTTCCCAGTGAATAGACTATAAATGTGTAGATTTGTTTTTGGACTTCATGTTCTGTTGATCTCTGTGTCTATCTGTTCTTACACCAGCACTGTATTATCATGATTACTGTAGCTTCAAGTATTGAAATTGAGGTAATGAGAATCTTCTTATCCATTCTTTCTTAAAATGGGGCTTTTCTAGGTCCTTTGCATTCCCCAACAAAGTTTTAAGATTAACTTGTTAATTTCTACCAAAAAAAGACTACTTGAATTTTTAAAGGGATTGTGTTAAATTTATAGATCAATTTGGGGAGAACTGTCATCTTAACAATATTGACTTTTCCAATCCATGAGCCATGGTATACTTCTCCGTTGTTTAGATCTTTAATTTCTCAGCAATATTTTGTAGTTTTGATTATATAGGCTTTAATACATTTTCTTAAATCTTAAGTATTTGTTTCATGCTATTATGAATGGCAGTCTTTCTTAAATTCACATTTAGATTGCTAATAGCTTGTATATTAAAATACAGCTGATTTTTATTTTTTTATTTTTTTATTTTTTTTGAGGGCAGTGTCACTGGCCCTCAGATGTGGGACCCGAACCGGGGCTGCTGGCTTCCCAAACCAGCGCTTAACCACCGCGCCACTCGGCCAGCCCAAAATACAGCTGATTTTTATATACTGATATTTTATCTTGTGATAAATTTTAATAAATTTGCTTATTAATGAATTTTAGTGACTTTTTTTGTACATCCCATAAGATTTTCAACATAGACGATCATATTATCTTTGAATAAAGACAGTTTTACTTCTTTCTGATATGTATATCTTCAGTTTCTTTTTCTCATTGTATTTGGCAGTATCCAGTACAGTGTTGAAAAGTAGTAATGAGAGTGGACATCGTTGCCTATTTCTGATCGTAGAGGAAAAACATTAAGTATAATATCAGCTGGTTTTTTCCCTAGGTGCCCTTTATCAGGTTGTGGAAGTTCCCTTGTATTCTTAGTTGGGAATAAGTTAAAGTAAAAAAACAAACAAACACAACACCTGTTTGAATGGCTATTGAAAAGACAAGAGATAGCAAGGATATGGAGAAAAGGGAACCCTCGTTCACTGTTGGTGGGAACATAAATTGGTACAGCCACTATGGAAAACAGTATGGAGATTCCTCAAACAATTAAAAATAGGACTACTCTATAATCCAGCAGTCTCACTTCTGGGTATATATCCAAAGGAAATGAAATTATTATCTTGAGATATCTGTATTTCCATTATTCACAATACTCAAGACATGGAAACTTAAATGTCAATCAACAAATGAATGGATAAAAGAAAATGTGTTGTGCGTGTGTGTGTACAAGGAATATTATTCAGACAAAAAAAGAAAATCCTGCCATTTGTGAGCATTATGTTAAGTGAAATAAGTCAGAGAAAGACAAATACTGTATCATCTTACTTACACGTGGAACCTAAAAAAGCAGAACTTGTTGAAACAGACTTGAGTGGTGATTGCCAGGACCTGGGGGTTGGAGGAAATAGGGAGATGTTGGTCAGAAGATACAAACTTCCAGTTATAAAATGAGTAAATCCTGGGGAATCTAATATGTAGCATGGTGACTATAGTTAAGAGTATTGTGTTATATACTTGAAAGCTGCTTAAAAGAGTAGATCTTAAATATTCTCACCACAAAAAAATTAAAATGGTAATTATGTGAGGTGATGGGAGTGTTAATGATTATTGGTAATCATTTTGGAATGTATACCTGTATCAAATCATCACATTGTAACCCTTAAACTCACACAATGTTAAATCTCAATAAAATTGGAAAGAAATATATTGATAAAAAAGAAGCATTATATTTTAAGAAGCATTTTTGTGTGTGTGTGTGTTTTTTTAAAGAAATTTTATTGGGGAACAGTGTTTTTCCAGGACCCATCAGCTCCAAGTGAAGTACTTGTCTTCAATCTAATTGTAGAAGGCACAGCTCACTGGCCCATGTGGGAATCGAACCAGCATTCCATTAATAGCTATGGAATAGCTTTTCCTTAATTAGAACCCACCATAATTTCCAATTAGGGTCTGATTTGGTTACTGTTACATGTGGGGAAAGAATACCTATGGATTAATTTATTTGTAAACCTCAAAAGAAAAAACTTCATTTTCCGGTGTTATCCTAATTTTTTATATTCTGTATATGTATAAACTGACAGGCAGTGGCTCTAAACTTTTGGAAGCTCATTTATAGGACTGAAGGTATTTTTCTTACAAGAAATAGGGTAACCATTTGTAATCCATTGGTATTAATAATTAAGTTACATTAACTCCAAGACACCAGAGTTAAAATTTTCTCATTCATTTAGACCACTATACTTCAGATTTAGCATAATAATTATTACTATAATAATAGTGATAGAATAAGTAAATAGAATAAGATATTAATGTTCTGCAAGGTCCATTTAAGATAAATAATTAGGGGAAAATTCAGACATAATTTATGTATTAAAAGAATTTTTTAAATTATATATTTTAAAGAAAAGGTTTTGTAAATACTTTATTTTTGTTTGCTTTCACATTTTTAGGTATGCCATTGCATTGGCCTTAAGGGAAAAACAACGTGTAATATTTACCAGCCCAATTAAGGCTCTAAGTAACCAGAAATACCGTGAAATGTATGAAGAATTTCAAGATGTTGGTCTGATGACAGGAGATGTTACTATTAATCCTACAGCATCTTGTCTTGTTATGACCACAGAGGTAATTTTTATGGTGCCATCCAATATTCCCTTTTTAATTTCATTGAAGTATCCAGTTAGAACATCTGTTGTTTTATTGCTTGCTCTATATAGATAAAATATACTTTCTGAGTAAATTTACTTGAAAGGGATAAAGTTCATCTCAAGACGTTCTAATAATTATTTAAATTTAGTTGTAAATTACCAATATTTCTGTTATTTGTCATATAACAGATACAGTTTTTTCTTGACCAAGTACTTTTAAAGGCTTATTGTCAGTGAGATGAAAAGACTGATGGTTTTGTATACATAGTTTCAAGGATTTTGGGTTCTGGATACACAGTTTCATATAAGTAATAGCTCTTGCTTCCATGTGATTTTTTTTTTTTCCTTCTGCATTTGAGTGTTGATACAAATAGAAAAGTAATTGACTTTTACAAAGATGCCCAATTATGTTTAGCGTCTTCCATAATCACAGTTAAGTTTTGCATATATTTGTGACATCTTATGTTTTGAACACAGCTAAGTGCTTTATACATACTTAAATTATATCCTTGCATTTAACAAGGACATAGGTCCCATAAAGAGCATAAGTTAGCTTCTGGTCTGCAGTGAGCCAGAAGCATTGCTCACTTCATTTTGGTGCCCAAAGTTAATATTTAACTCAAAAATCAGGATAATAGTTGACAGAAAGTACCCTTATTGTGAGAGAAGGCAGAAAAAAAAATGGGTAAACAGTATGAGAGCTAGTGTGTTGGATAAAAGGTAAATTTAAGTTGCTTTTATATTTTAGGAAGTGTAGAACTTGGGATAAATACTGTACATATAAGAAAGTGGCTTTATATTTGAGAGATATGGAGACAGAAGTGATAATTCTCTTCCTGGGTTGTATCTGATTACTAACTGTTCAGAAGTCATATATTTTGGTTTTAAGAGAAAAGGAATATTATGTAATTTATGAAATTTAGTTAAAATATGTGTAACCCTCTAAAATTATTTTGTTTCCATTAAAAAATAATTTCCAGAATTTCTTGTTAGAAAGAACAGCTTTTGTTATGTCAAAATTGTGCTTAATCTTCTATTTTGTTGTTTAGATTTTGAGAAGTATGTTGTACAGAGGTTCTGAAGTTATGCGAGAAGTTGCTTGGGTTGTATTTGATGAAATTCATTACATGAGAGATTCAGGTATATTCTGCTGTGTTGAGATGTGGGGGGCATGTATTTTCCTTAAGAATGGCATTAGGAATTTTGAACAACAGTTGTTAAAATTTGCTTTGATATTTAATGTGACTAGAGTTCTAGTAAGCCTGATAGTGGACAACATAATGTAATATTTCTAGTAGGATCTCATTCAAGTATAGCTTCTTAAATGCTTTTTCTAGGTGAGAAAATGCAAATTCAGATAAAACAAATGGAATTAAAAGTTCATTTTTTTTAGAGAGCTCTCTAATATAACCATGTTAAAGAATTTCTAAAACATCTAGCCTACAAAGTTAACTTCCTTGATTTTTATTTAAAGAATTTCTAAAACATCTAGCCTACAAAGTTAACTTCCTTGATTTTTATTATCTTAATCTTTAAGAAACCTAAGAAATGCATGTTTATGGTAAAAAAAAAAAATGGGGATTATGAAATAAAAATGATCAAAAAGAAATATATATCAATAAATATCCATTTACTTAAACTATTACTCTACTATAATGGAAAAGTAAGTATACTTGGAATTTTGGATGGAAGTGGCAGGATTGATTTTAACAAATTTAAAAGTTAAATTTTTAATATGTACATACCTAAAATAACACTAGTTATTATTTAAACTAAAGCACTGTGTTAACCTATATTTATAAGTGAAAGTAATACAATTTAAGAAATCATGTACCCTTTAAACATTTCACCCTTTGTAAATTCATGAAATTAAGTCCTGACCAGAGTTGTTTGGTTGGAAGTCATGAATCCTGTATTGACTGATTTATTTTAGGGGGAAATTCTCAAACTGATTTCTGTTTTTTCTTCCATTTATATAAAAACTGATTTAGGGTTTTGTTGTTCATCACATCTTTCTTTCATCTCTATAGAGGATAATTTGGATGAAAGATGCCATTATGGTATTGTAATGGTGTTTCTTTGAAATTTGTGGCTGTAATTTTCTACAAGCCATTAACTTATGTTTTTCAAAGATGGTGATACTATTTCATTGCCATTGGACTCTTGTTAGGTCTTTGAAAAGGATTCAGTCCAAAGCTGCTCTTTGCAGTCCATTATTTCAGAGTGCATTGTGTTTATAGTGGTTTAGTCTATGAACTTTCTACTGGATAAATTCATGGTACAAACTAGTAGTGTTCAGTAAGGGTTTGTGGCTAAAAATATCCTTATGTTAAGTGGTCTGCATTTCTCATTAGTGAGCTTGAGAGAAGGTAATTTTAGACTACTTGTCAATAAAGTGGCACTGAATTCCAAGGTATATTTGTGTTTTTCAGAGCGTGGTGTGGTATGGGAAGAAACTATTATTTTGCTTCCCGATAATGTTCACTATGTCTTTCTTTCGGCTACTATTCCAAATGCCCGACAGTTTGCTGAATGGATTTGCCATTTACATAAACAGGTATTTTCTTTCTCTTTTTTGAGGTCTTCAATATTTAAAATGTTATAAGCTGGCTTTACTATGTCCTATACTTTATTCCTAATGCTGCCTAGAATGAAGAACACATTTTTATGTGAAACTACTCAAATTAAGCAAGCTTATCAAAATGAACTGACGTAGCTTTTTGCAAAGTGTGAATTTCTGAGTCCCATCTCAAATCCAGTACGTCAAAAATCTCTGGGAGTAGGGTCTTGGAAGCCCCAACTTTTAAAAGCTCCCAAGTTGACCCTGATGATCTGACAGCTTTGGAAATTATTTCATTTAGTCGTATGAACATGAATACAGAGAATTATCTGTAACACCTCAGTAGCACAACAAAGCTGGGCATCTCTGAGCATGTGATGGGATTTTTCTCGTGTGAACACAGTCAGATGTTTTACTATTTCCCTTTTGTTTTGGAGTCCAGCTTTAGCAGCGGTATAGGACCTTACATGAGCATTTGTTCATGTGTAATGACTTTATATTCTTGGTTTTCTTTTCCTGCCCGTATTTTTTCTTTAAGCAGCGTCCTCACAAACTTATTTCATAAGCTGTCTAATGGCGTTTTTGTGACACCCATGTTGCTTCTGTGGAATAGAAATCCAGTGGATCTTCTGGAAGAGCTAGATCAACCTGCTGCTTTACTAAAACTTTGAAAAGCCTCTGTGGGGCAGAAAAGTCCCATTTTTACTAAAGGGAGCATTATGTGTCACCACACTACTGCTCTGTATAAAGAAGCATCTTCTTTAATTATGGCATCACACATCAAAGATGTCAATCTAAGATCATTGTTGAAGCTTAAATCATGTATTTGGCCCTGATTAGGAAATTGGTGAAATTGAACAGATAATAGTATAATTTGATAGACCTAATATTTCAACATTTTTCTCTTGCCTAGTTTTAAAGTGGTTTTTGTAAAGTTTGTTTTCTTTTTAAAATGCTGAATTCAAAAGTATATTTCCCCTAAGTTTTTAGGTAGGTCAAATACACAGTATTATTGAAGAAATAAAATATTACATGTTTAACTATATTTCTTTCTTTTTACAGCCTTGTCATGTAATTTACACAGATTATCGTCCTACTCCATTGCAGCACTACATTTTTCCAGCTGGGGGAGATGGCCTGCACCTTGTGGTTGATGAAAATGTAAGGGAGTACAGTACATGTCATTCTTATATCTATAAAGTCATACTTTTTTTGTTTATACCAGTTTTTTCTTAAACTAGAGAAGAATAGTACAGGTCCACTTTTTTTTCTTAAATAGTTTTATGTCCAGAGTTGTTGATTTTGTGTGTGGTGTATGTGTATGTTTTTATTTCAGAACTTTTATTTAGGGTTTGTGTTTTTCTTGTTCCTGAATTAGATTTCCCTCCTTTCCCAGTGTTTTTTATTTTTTATTTTTTTTTCAAATTGGGGAACTGGGGGAGGGAACAGTGTTGGGGAATCAGGGAAGGGAAACAGAGAAGTTGTTGTCCCTTTTGTTCTTCAGTCTAGTTGTGGAGGATGATGCTTCAATGGCCCATGTTGGTATTATTATTGTGCTCTTCCCAGCTGAGGCAGATTGGTCGCCAGCCATTGGACAGCTGCTCTCGGTGGCAATCGGCCACTCATGTCGCTTACGGCAGCCCACTGCAGCCTCACCGCAACCTACGCTGTCGCTGGCGACTCACAGCAGCCCAGCTCCAGGTCGAGCTGTTGTTCACCATCTTAGCTGTGTCACTGGCCCATGTGGGATCCAAACCAGCAGCCCTGCTGCTTAGAGTTTGCACTCCCACGCCAACTCTTAACCAGCGAGCCACTCGGCCAGCCTGCTTTCCCAGTATTTTAAAATGCTTGGAGAATAGGGACTCTGGACATGTTTCGGATATATTATGTTTTTTTTCCCCCAGTTTTACTACCTCTTTATCACCTTTTATTACCCGTTACTTCACATCATGTTTGAACTATTTTAGTGACTTGTTATAATTACTAAATTATTTTTATTTGAGGAAACTGTTTGGAGGTCTGAGAAATTTTTGGATTATGATTAAATGTTAGTGAAGTTACACAGAAAAACATCTGTTTCCAGGGTGACTTCAGAGAAGATAATTTTAATACTGCAATGCAAGTTCTTCGAGATGCTGGTGATTTGGCAAAAGGAGATCAGAAGGGGCGAAAAGGAGGAACAAAAGGTAATTTGTAACTTCTTGTGAGAGAATTTTACATGTAAATTGTATTTTCAGATTACTTTTTATTTAACTTTTTCCCTCAGGAAGCTATGTAAAGATCTAGATAACATACAGTAAAATTGAATGAATAAAGACTGATTTCTTTTTTTTGAGATATATTTATTTGAGATATAACTCACATACTATGCAATTCACCCATTAAAGTGTACAATTCAGTGGCTATTAGTATATTCACAGAATTATGCAACCATCACCACAATCATTCACAATTCAGTGGATTTCAATATATTCACAAAGTTATGCAACTACTATCTAATTCCAGAACATTTTCATCAACTCCAAAAGAAACCTCATACCTATTAGCAGTCATTTCTTATTTTCCCAAAGCTTATTTTTCCTACCCCTCAGCTTTTGGTAATCACTTTTCTTTTTCTGGACATTGCATATAAATGGAATCATAATGTGTATTGTCTTTGTAACTGGTTTCTTTCATGTAGCATGTTTTCAGGGTTCATCTGTGTTATAGCATGTGTCAGTACTTCATTTTTATGTTCAAATAACATTCCATTGTGTGAATATACCACATTTTATTTATCCATCAGTTGATATTTGGATTGTTTTTACTGATTGTTGTAATTAATGCTACTATAAACATTTGTGTTCTTCACGTTTTTGTATGAACATATGATTATATACTTAGGAGTGGAATTGCTTAGTCTTGGTAACTCTATGTTTAACCCATTGAGTAACTGCCAGATCATTTGCCAAAGTGGCTGCACCATTTATTGTACATTCCCATCAGAAGGGTATGAGGTTTCCATTTTCTCTACATCCTTGCCAATACTATAGTCTATTTGATTATAGTCATCTTAGTGGTATGAAGTGATATCTCTGTGGTTTGATTTATATTTCCATTGTAGATAATAATGTTGAATATGTTTTCATATGCTTATTGGCCATTTGTATATCTTATTTGGAGAAATATCTTCAAATTCCTTACCCATTTAAAAATTACATTGTCTTTTTGTTTTTGAGTTGTTAAGAATTCTTCATATATTCTGGATACTAGACCCTTATCAGATATCTGATTTGCAAATATTTTCTTCCATCCTGTGGATAAGGATTGTCTTTTCACATTATTGTTGGTGTCTATTGAAGTACAAAAGTTTTTAATTTTGATGAAATCTCATTTATCTGTTGTTTTGTTGCTTGTGCTTTTGGTATCATACCCGAGAATGGTTTTCATAACCCAAAACCATGAATATTTATTTACTCTTGTATATTTAAATATTATATAGTTTTAGATTTTATGTTTAGGTCTGTGATCCATCTCGAGTTAATTTTGGGATATGGTGTTATATACTCTTTTTGCAGGACCATCAAATGTGTTCAAGATTGTGAAGATGATTATGGAAAGAAATTTTCAACCTGTAATTATTTTCAGTTTTAGTAAAAAAGATTGTGAAGCCTATGCACTTCAAATGACCAAATTAGATTTCAACACAGGTACTATATAATTTTGTATAGTTTTAGTATTATGGGAAAATGAATGTAAATATATATATCATACTGTGTTATGTATTGTATATTGCTAGGATATGCAGTTCACTTTACAGTTACAGTAGTAGGTACTCATCACATTTGTAAAAGCTTAAAGAGACTCTTGATTTATCTTTCCTTTCCTTCTGTCTTTTATTGAAAGATGTAAGTACATTGCTCTGTGTAAAATCCAAAGAACCCTACTTAGAAACATTAGAATCATACCTTTTTATACTTGATTACCATAAGCTCCTTGGTTATTGTGGTTCTTTATCAGACTGCTTAAAGGTAGTTCTCTTCATCAGACCTCTTTTAGTATAGAAAGTACTGTGCTTCCTTCTTCTAGAAATCCAAACCAAGACGACCTGCCCTTTTACCTAAACTAAATTTTAAATAAAGTAAAAACTAATAGCAAAATAATAAATTACTCTCATATATTAATTGTAAATGTAACTCACCAAAGTCACACAGCTAGATAATAGCACAGCCTAACCAAGAATTGTCACATGCCATGTTCAGTCTTAGTTGTGGATGGGCATAGTCACCATCCCATGCAGGCGTTGAACCAGCAGCTTTGCTGTTAAGAGCGCTCGCTCTATCCACTGAGCCAGGGGTTGGCAAACTGCGACTCACAAGTTACATGTGGCTCTTGGGGTACATTCCATCTCAAAACTTTGTTGACCCCTGGAAGAGCCAATCCTGTCCCTCACAACAATTTAAAAATTATTTGAAAGCCATAAATAATATTTTTCCATAATCACCATTATGTGAATAATATCCTTTAAAAATTTTATAAGTGAAACTATGATAGTTTTATTTTCATTTTCAATTTTACTTCAGAGCCTGCGGCTCTTGCTGACCATTGGTGGCTCTTCCATCTCAAAAGTTTGCCAACCCCTGTACTGAGCCATCCAGGCCGCAGCTCAGCTCAAGGTGCACAGTTCAGTCTTAGTTGTGGGTGGGCATAGCCACCATCCCATGCGGGAATCGAACCGGCAGCCTTGTTGTTAAGAGCGCATGAAGTATCCACTGAGCCATCCAGATGGCAGCTCAGCCCAAGGTGCTGAGTTCAGTCTTGGTTGCGGGTAGGCGTAGCCCACCACTGAACAGGCAATCTTGTTAGGAGCACTGTTACTAGCTGAGCCATCCTGCCACCTGTTGGCAGCTCAGTGGCAGCTCAGCTTGGGTACAGCGTCACTGGCCTATGTGGAATTGAACCGGTGGCCCTGTTGCTCAGAGCTCGTGCTCTTAAGCCAACTCTTAACCAACTGAGTCACTCTGCTGTCCCCCTAAGCCTCACTTTCCTTAATAGTAGATAGTAATAATCTCTCCAACCTGTAATTGTTAGATTTAAATATTGCCTATAGAGCACTTAGTGTATTGTCAATATTTTTATAAGATAGTACTTTTATTCATGGATTAAGTCTACTATTGGGTTGTCAGAAAAGTCATGACGCATTTTTGCAACAAAAAAACATAGAAAAAATAGGGCATGACATAGGTTGGTAGTGAATTTTATTAAATAATTGCAGTCATTGTAATCTACTTTCCCTTCTGATTATTGTAAATGCTCTTTACTTTAGTTGTTTAGGCTCGTATTTACAATGTTTGAAATTTGGTATCACTGAACGTTTGTATTTTTCTCTTTTAGATGAAGAAAAGAAGATGGTTGAAGAAGTATTCAGTAATGCAATCGACTGCTTGTCGGATGAAGATAAAAAGCTCCCTCAGGTTTGTGTTTATTGTCACTGAGTAAGGTATGGATATTAATAGATAGCATAAATTTACTTTGCATTTCTTGGTTTTGTTACTATATTGCACTGTTAGCACACTGCAGTAAATATGTTGCCTTGTGCACTGAAATGATATATCGATTTATATTTTAAACTTCTGAAAAGGTGAGAAATGAAAAGATTTGCTACCTCAGGAAACTCTTCTGAAAGCTATCGTGGTCTGGAAGTTACTGCTTCTGTTTCTAATACTATAAAATTATTAATGCTACTTATAAGTCAGTAAATTCCTTGAGGTTTCTAAAGAAAACCGTAGCACACACCTAATAAAAGGCATGTGTTTAGTGAGGAATTTGGTGTCTACTTTGCTTTAATCTAGTGGTCTTTTCCTTGGCCTATCAGATTGCCTGTGGAGTTCTGAAATATACTGATGCCTGAGTCACTCCCAGAGATTTCTGACTTATTTGGTCTGGTGTTCGGTCCCGGTTCTTAGAGGCCGTCAGAAGTGCCCCAAATCTGAGAGCTGCTGCTTTAGTCCAACCTAATATATGAAAGTTTTGTTTTGTGAGAAGTTGGGAGGTCATAGTCTGCTTACAAATGATTGATTTATAAGGGATTTGTGCTAAGACTGCACTAATATGTTTCTTGGTATTTCAAATAGTATTTAATGCACAAAATGATCCTTGTAATTTTTCTTCCCAGCTGAATGGTTAGTATCTAAGGGCTGAGCCATGTCTTTATACATCTTTGTTATGCTAGCACAGTTCTAATAGTAGATAATTAATGGCATTTGATATAATGTTAATGAAAATGAACTCTTCAGCATTCATTGGTTTTTAGATGAAGATCATATTTATGTTCAATATATGCTTTATAGTTATTTATTTTGTTTCGGTTTGAGTCGGCCAGTGTTTAAATTTGTTTTGTGCAGATACAAACTTTGCCCTCATAACTTTTAATTCTTTCGAGGAGATGAAGTGATACTGGAAAATTTGAATGAGGCAGCAAAACATTAATAAAGCTTATTTAAAACATACCTTTCATACTTTTTCATAAAAGAAACTAAGACAGAAATATATTATGTTTTGTATTTAATATGTGGCAATATGGATTTGTTTTTTGCTTTTATATAAGATTTCTTTAAACAGCCTGCTTTCTTGATTACCCATTTTTCTTACTTTGCTTAGCTTAACATTTTTCAGTTCCCTTTTCCTTACATCGATCGGTGTAAAATAAACAGTATTCCAATTGCAGGTTGAACATGTACTTCCTCTTTTGAAGCGGGGGATTGGTATTCACCATGGTGGTTTACTTCCTATTTTGAAAGAAACTATAGAAATTCTCTTTTCTGAAGGATTGATAAAGGTATGATTTTATTTTTATTTATTATGCCCTAGAATTGTGTTGTATGAGCAGCTTGAAAATTATTAAGAACACTGTTTATTATCAGTTTTATATTTCTTTTTTTTTTTAACTGTGTAGTATGGAATAGCTGAGGTAATGAACTTGATTTTTATGTATAGTGTTACTTGGGTTTCCCCCACTATCCAAAAGTATTGGATTTCTGTAAAGCCACTCGTAAGTGAATTGGCATAAATCAAAGAAGCAATTACCATTAATTTATATGGAAAAGTTTTTGAGTGTTCCCAGACCCAATATTCAACACATGCACAATGTCTTTATTTTGTTCACTGCCATCAAAATGCTTAACTACATCTAGTTTTATGTTAAGTGTAACACCCTTACCAACTCTTAGGCTTTTCTGACTCATTAGGATACATCTTGCTAACAGATGCAAAAATAAACCAAGATAAAACACATGCTCACAGATACAATTCAAAGCTCTGGTGCTTGATGCTGAGTATGGTTCCTGGGGATGGAGCGTGGCTGCCACAGTGTCTGCTCCGGGTGCATACAACCTCTAAAATGGCTCACTGCAAAACAAACACTGAATGCTGTTTTTGCTTTTCGCTTTCTTTCCTGGAATCCAAAAGCTGCTTTGGATTTCTCTCATTTAGCTAAAACAGGTGTTAATGTGGGTTTTGTGTAAAAGCGAAGTGGTTTCAAAAAACGAAGTGGTTTCAAAAAACTTCTGAAAACCGGGAGGGTGAGGGGAGTGGATACTTGTACTTCATAAATTTGGGGCTATAGGTAAAAAAAAATTATTTGATTTCTTATTATTCTTAAAGAATGGTAACACTGTTGGATATAGTGTGGAGTTTTGTAAAAGATCCTATTTAATTATGAGACCGGGAGCTGATTCTGTAAGTGGACTCATTTCTATGTACAAATTAAAGAGATTAGTTTAGAGAGCCAAGGAGAATTGCTGATCAACTTACAAGAGAGCTTTTTAGGATGTTCTAATTTAAACCATAGTCTAATTTGAAAAATTATGTTGATATCTGTACCCAGAAATATTGAATATGGGATACAACTTCTAAGTATCATAAGCCTATATATGACTTACAAGTTATTTTATGCATAAAAATCAGATTAGCATTTTAAAAATCAGATTAGAGATTTATCATGAGAACATCAGTACTAAGTAGAATATTTAAAAGAAATTTATTCACCCTAAAGAACATACTTGAGGTATTTTAGATAAATATTTATACCTGGGTCCTGGTTAGGCCCTGTTGATGTTCTCTTCTAGATTGTATATTTTGTTAAAGCCCATTTCACCAAGTCTTTTCTTAAAAATATAAGTGATACTTGTTGGTTGTGAAATTCAAATAGAATAATTGTATGTAAAGTAAAAGAATGAAAGGCCATCATTCCCCTCATATCCCAGAAATTTCCATTAGCATACATACAAATAATAGATGCTTTATTTTTTTAAAAAGTGATTATACTACCTATAATCCATTTTTATCACATGTGTAGCTCCTCAATCTTCTTAGCAGATGAATAGCATTCTGTTGAGTTCATATAAAGTTTTTTATCTTACCTCCTGATGAAAATTTAGATTATTTAATAGAACTTCAGTGACTTTGCTTGTACAAGACCTTTGTGTGCTTAAACCACACATAGTATTTTGGGAGCGGGGAAGTTTTTGTTGGTGAAGTCTTAGAAGGGAAGCCACTGATTCCCCTCGGCGATCCTAAAGGCGTTTCCAGCTGCTGCATCATCAGCGAAGAAGCCAGGAAATATGACTGGTTAGAAAAATACTCTAGAGCCCAATGATTTATCCATTAGACAGTAGGATTCTATCCAAGTTACCACCACTGGAATTTAAGAAAGACTATTTTACCTGAATTAAAATTTTTCTGGCATGTAAGGGACATTAAACATTATTTAATAACTTTATATATAAAATACTGAAATATATCTGGGAATATAGCATGTTGTCTTATTTTTGTACAATCTTATTAACTAATTTTGCAAATTAATGATTTGGTTTTTTATTACAAAATTTTCAGCTTGAAATATATGTTTAATTGTATATTTATTTATTTAGGCCTTATTTGCCACAGAGACTTTTGCTATGGGAATTAACATGCCAGCTAGAACTGTTTTATTTACAAATGCCCGAAAATTTGATGGGAAAGATTTCCGATGGGTAAGTAAAATAATTCAGATATCCAAATAACGTTTATCTTTGTTTCACCTAAGGTGAGTTTCGTACATGTAATCGACATTTTCTGTTCTAAATACTCAAGAACTTGGACCTGAACTAATAATACAAGTTCATTAAGGTTCAACTTCAGATCTTTACATTTCTATTTTTGAAAAACAAAAAACAAAAAAACCTCCTTTAGGTGAAAGAGTTTGGTGATAAAGGAAGGATAAGTGTGCAAATGATTCATGAATGCTTTAAAGCATTTTAAATACCCATAGAATTTTCATTTCTTAAAGTTTATGGTATTTAAAGTACCTCTACTGTACTGGCTAAAATTCCAGTTCACTGTTTTACCCTTCAGGTTTAAAATAGAAGTTTAATGGGTTTGCACATATGCCTTTTGTAAAGCAGAAGGAAAGAGAGAAAGTTGGGATTATGTGTGAAACAGTTAATTGAGGTAAAAAGAAAATTCTTAATTCAGAGGCAAGTAACCCATTATCAAACTTAAACTATGGACATAGAACTGTTTATTTGAGAAAACTTTTTTTTTTTTTTTTTGAGGGCAGTGTCACTGGCCCTCATATGTGGGACCTAAACCGGGGCCGCCGGCTTCCCAAGCCAGCGCTTAACCACCGCGCCATTCGGCTGGCCCTTAGAACTGTTTATTGTAGGTACTGACAATGCCAAAGTTAAAATAAAACCAATTCCCATTCTAAAGAAACTTAGTAGGTGAAAGTTGATAGACATACAATAGAAGATTATATTATGGACTCTGAGAAGGATAAAGTATAGGAAGGATAAAGCATAAGAAAAGAAGTTACTTATATATGCGTATAGAGGGCCAGGGAAGGCTTCTTAGAGAAGGCAATCCTTAAACTGAGCAACAATAGCAGATTTACTAGGCAGGCATTGGAGCATCACAGGAGTGAAAAGCAGGTGGAGGAAGAGAGATTTCTAGTTTGAGTATCCAGTGCCAGCCAAAGACTCACATCAACTGGCATTTGAAAAAAATTCTAAGCTGTCAACTATTCTACTTAACTTTTTATCCTTGAAAATGGTGATTCTTTCATGCTTAAAGAAGTTTCTGGCAGTAGTTATTAGTCATCAAAAGATTGAAAAGTGCCTGTGGTGGAACTGTAAAGGCAAAGCTTTTTTTTTTTTTTTATGTTAAAATGTGTTGGATGTTATACAAAAGAGAAATGTAAATATAGTGAGGTAGTGCCATTGCTCTTTAGAAATTTTGACATAGCCTTCAAAAATTTTCTATAACGTATAACTTTTTTTTTTTTTTTTTTTTTTTTTTTTTAAGCCGAGCCATCTGCCACCTGTTGGCAGCTCAACGGCAGCTCAGCTCAGGCTGGGCATTGAACTGCTATTGCTCAGAGCTCAGCTTGCACTCTTGAGCGAGCTCTTAATCAACTGAGCCACTCAGCCGGCCCTATAATGTATAACTTTTAAATTGAACTTTTAAACATTTAATTCACAGAAAATGATTTTTAATTGTGAAGCAGATAAAAGCGTTTCATTTTTTTAAAAAAAGATTTTATTTGGGAATTGGGAGAGTGGAACAAACAAGTTGCTGCACTTTTGTTCTTTAGTTGTGGAGGACATCGCTTCACTGGCCCATGTTGGTATTGTCATTGCGCTCTTCCCGGGTGAGGCAGATCACTCTCCGGCCTCTGGATGGCCGCTCACGGCGGCTCTTGGCAGCTCATGCTGGCTGCTGGCCGCTCATGGTAACTTACATTATGCCCACTGCAGCTTCACTGCAGCCTATGCCGTCACCGGCGGCTCATCGCAGCCCAGCTCCAGGTCGAGCTGTTGTTCACCATTTTAGCTTTAGAGGGCAGTGTCACTGGCCCTCATATGTGGGATCTGACCTGGGGCCCTGCAGCCCAGAGCTGGCATCCCAAGCCAGCTCTTAACCAACGCACCACTCGGCTGGCCCTCATATGTTGTTTAAATTAGTATAAATTTTAAAATTCTTCATTATCAGTTTAAAATTATTTAATTTTCTGAGTAAAATTGATGCCACAAGAAAACAAATAAGTCTTTAGTGATTTTACATACTCTTGGCATCCCATGAACCCTAGGGTAAGGACAGAGTATAGCAGATAATTGAATTTAAGAAAGCAACCTTCCTTGATTCCAGATGATAATTATGAAATCTAAAAATCATAATGAGACATAGTGTAAGGCATTGGGCCATGTTGAGAGTTTATCAGACTGCCTTTTTGAAGTTTTCTGATTTTTTTTTTGGTGTGTTGTGTGTGTGTGCGCACGCATGTGCGCATGCACGTGCACCTTCCTTGCTTCTAGGATGCTAGATCTGTTTTGGGTGCTATTAGTAATATGCCTTTTTATAGCATAGTGGTTCCTAATGCTTCTTGAGTCAAATATTTTTTGAGAATCTGGAAACTGGATCCTTTCCACAGGGTAGTAGTATACATGCACTTACAGGTAAAACTTTGCCCAGTGTTCAGGTGGTTTATTTGTCACCTTGAAAACCTGTGTATGGGAGGCTTACCAACCTTTCTCTACTAGGTTGTTCTTAGTGATGAATGGACTCTACCAAACTCCAAGGAAAAAGGACAGAATTGTGCTTTTAAAAAAAAGTTAATTTTATATTAATCTCATTTTGTAAAATAAGAAAATTTATTATGACCAAATCAGAATTAGGATATAGTAGAGTTTGGTCTTTGTTCTCTTAGACTTTGCTGTTTCCCAGAATATCTAGCTTAAAGGTATTTTTTATGCCAGTGAATTAATTAATATTTCCCAGGAGCTATGATGTATTTGATCATTTTGGAGCTAAAATTTAAACATTAGTCCTAAGTGTTGAGCATTTTTGTGTTTTTACTTACACTCTCCTAAAAGTTTGTGATTTTAATCATGTTTCCTTTTTTTTTGGAATATATAACTTTTGCTTGTGTATTTTATGATAAGAAAAATTTTAAGAATATGTTTTTTTACCAGGTTTTCTCCTAAATACTGAATTTTTAATTATGTTCATTCAGATTTCCTCTGGTGAATATATTCAGATGTCTGGTCGTGCTGGAAGGAGGGGAATGGATGATAGAGGAATTGTAATTCTTATGGTAGATGAAAAGATGAGCCCAACAATTGGAAAACAACTACTTAAGGTAACATTCTGTGCCTTCACCAGGAAGTATTTCAGGAGCCACTTTCAAATTAGTCGTATCAGTTGAGATTCCTTTCTAGGTAGATGCTTTAATTTACTAAACTGTCTGGGCTTGTGAAGGTAGAAGAGGGTAGGTAACTGTTCAAAGTACAGATATGTTTGTACTCTACTTTCTTTTCTGATAGGTGAAGAGCAATTCATGTAATGCAGAGGATATGAAAATCTCCTGGGAGGGTGGAAATATTTACTTTGCCCTTCAAATTTTAGATTATCTTTATAGCTCCTCCTTCTGTTGCAGGAATTGCTGTTCACCTATCAGAGCAGCAGGTAAGGCACATGATATCAGTGTTTTGGGCAGTTACCTTCCTCTACCTTTGGAAGCCCCAGTTAGCTTAATAAATTAATTTGACAATCTGTCATTCTGTTTCAGCCTAATGATGGACTATAAATATCCCATTATTAAATTCATATTTTTAAGTTTTAGTTCAAATTAGCCTCTTCATTTTGCTTTGCTTAGTATTTGTGTTTTGGATTGTCTAAGATTTTTATTTGTTTTTGTTTTTTTTTTGAAGAACTTCTCAAGGAAGTTTGACCTAGTTGCTTTCCTTGTCCTCCATGTAGTAAGAAATTATTAAACAAGTTCCTAGAGAAAGCTTAATAAGATAGGGAACTTAACATTAATTAAAAATATAAAATTAACTGCTAGCTCATTAGCTATTTAAAATAAAGCTTCAAAACCTGTTAAGACATACATAGGTCAGTATCTCTCTGAAATAGACTGCTTAACTTTTAAGACTTGGGAACTGCAAGGAGAATTTGAAATATGGGTCTGGGAAGCCTAGTATCCTGAAGCAAAAATAGGTAAAGGTATATGTTTTTTATATATTTTTATGTGAGTGAAGATGAAGCTTGTCTGTACATATTCATAGTGATCATATGGTATCTTATTTTCAGTTTTAAAGATTAACACTTGGAAAACTTTTTATTTAATTAATTTATTGATTTATTTTTATTCTGGAACAGTGTTTTTCCAGGACCCATCAGCTCCAAGTTGAGTAGTTGTTTCAATCTAGTTGTGGAGGGCACAGCACAGCAGACCATGTGGGGATTGAACCAGCAGGCAACCTTGGTGGTGTGAGCACTGCACTCTAACCAACTGAGCTAACTGGCCGCCCCAGGAAACCTATTTTTAAACATTTTGTAACTTTAGTACTTCATGTAAGATAAACGACACAGACTGAAAATTGGTATTTTTATTCTTTCTTTAAATTATGCCAGATATAATAAACAATCTTTTTCTTTCCTCATACTTCATACATGGAAAGAATTTAATCAGGTTGCCAAATTGTAGGAGGTAATATATACATATATTTATCTATATCTATATATATATGTATATGTGTGTGTATATATATATATATATATATATATAATTTTAAAGATTTTATTGGGGAATTGGGGGAGGGGAACAGCATTGGGGAATTGGGGAAGGGGAACAGACAAGTTGCTGTCCTTTTGTTCTTCAGTCTAGTTGTGGAGGACGTTGCTTCACTGGCCCACGTTGGTATCGTCATTGCTCTCTTCCCGGGTGAGGCAGATCAGTCGCCGGCCTCTGGATGGTCGCTCACCACAGCTATTGGCAGCTCACACTGGCTGCCAGCCAGTCACACTGGCTGCCAGCCACTCACTGTAGCTTATGGCAGCCTACTGCAGCAGGGGCTGCAGCTATGCTGTCCCAGGGGACTCACAGCAGCGCTCCAGGTGGAGCTGTTGTTCACCATCTTAGCTGTAGAGGGCAGTGTCACTGGCCCTCATATATGGGATCCGAACCAGGGCCGCTGGCGTCCCAAGCCAGCTCTTAACCAATGCGCCACTTGGTCGGCCCTAGGAGGTAATATTTTAATGACGGCATCTGGTTCTCGTAGTATAGGTTTATCATTCCATTTACTTGGCTTCTCTGGATTTGTTACCCTATAAATGTAATGTTCTATCATCTTCCAATTCATTAAAAAACATTTTTAACATGTGTCAATACTTCATTCCTTTTTATTGATGAATAAAAATCCATTGTATGGATATATTACCTTTTTCTTATCCATTCATCAGTGGATGGACTTTTGATTTGTGTCCACTCTTTAGCTATTGTGAATAATGCTGCTGTGAACATTTATTTATGAGTTTTTGTGTATATTTTTATTTTCGTTTGAGTATATATTGATGAGTGAAATAGCTGGGTTAGTTCTATATTTAACCTTTTGATGATCTGCCAAACTGTTCTTCCTTAGCAGCTGTATTGTTTTGCATTCCCATCAGCAATACATGAGGTTTCCAGTTTCTCTACATTCTAATCAGCACTTATTATTTCCTGTCTTTTTAATTTATAACCATTCTAGTGAGTGTGAAGTGGTACCTTCCATTACCACTACCATCATCTCATCTCACATATTTACCTTTTGTGTGTGTGTGTGAAAACTAATTATATTATTTTCCATTTTATTCTACTTCGTTGGGAGAAAATAAAATTTGGTGCAAACTACTAAATTTCAGTACCTAAATAGTCATTTATTATTGCTGAATAGGGTGTTATATCATAGTGAAATTATATTTTGGAAGTCTGGCAGTAGCATATCAAATAAATTAGAAGGGAAACTAGAATAGTTAGGATGATATTGTGTTGTCGGAAAAATCATGATGCATTTTTGCAATGAAAAACAGAAAAATACGTCATGACTTTTCAACAACCCAGTGGTTGTAGTAATCTAAGTAAGATTTGATGAAACTTTGAAATGATTGCAGTTTCAAAGAAAGAAACAAAATAACTAATAATCTAAGATATATTGAGGAAATAATCAACAGATGACTGGTTAAAATAAAAGAAGGATAAAGCAGAAGAAACAAAGAACTTCTAAATTGGAACTTAAGTGAGTAATCTCAATAACCATTAATCAAATAACCTCACTAACCATTAATATATGCAAGAGGGAAACTCTAGTCAGTAATGGGAAAAAGCAAGAGAGAAAAATTTCATTTTAGTAGTATAACTATATTAGCACCCTTATTAGGATACTGTTGAAAGAGTGAAAGAAGATGCTTTTAATAATCACACCAGTACCACAGATGTATATTGGGACTCATCCTGGGCTCACTTGGATACAATGTAAAAATGCCACATTGAGTTTCAGGTGACTAAGAATTCAGATAGGTCTATTCTATAGAAGTTAGTTTAGAATATAGAAGCAGCTTGAGGTTGCAAATAAAGATTTGCAATATTGAAGCCCCAAATTTCTTAGAGGAGGTAATAATAGAAATGAAAAATAACAAAAGTTGGGGCTGGGTCTGTTTGCAGAGTTATGAAGTGGCTGAAGTTGTCTTTAATTCCTCTCTTCCCCAAGAATGTGGTTTTCATACTAATGCCACATCTCTCTTTGGCCCTATTTTCAAGGAGAGAAGATAAAAATAAAGGTTTTAAGGATTTAAGTAATTGTTCCGTTAGAGTGGCGAGTGCCTCTTGATTTTTCCGAAGTTAAGGAAACCATCATTTGAAACTGGCGAAAGCTCTGCTCCTTCTCCTCCTCTTAAAATTCTATATGCATTCATTTAAAATTCTGAATACAGGAAGTTTGGCCTGTGGACCTCAATTTAAGAGCCCCTGAGTATTTGTGCATTTTGCTATGCCATTTAGGAATACTTAGCATACTCCATGACACTGCACTTCTGAATGTTTTGGCATGCATCTCTCAAGAATTTGGCCATTCTGTATAACTGCGTAATCATTTTCATATTGCTGAAATAAAATTTTAGATCTCAAGGAATATATATTGGATAGAAACCTTGTTGCAAGTTGAGGTCACACTATTGTAGATAAATGTTTTATTCTGCCTAGACATAACCTCACCTTTTTTTGGTAACAGCCACAGTTAGGAGGGCCAAGAGGAATTACCAAAATGTAAATAAAGAATGGTCTATAAATTGGGGAAACACATTAGCAGTTTTATGTCCCTCTATGAAGCTGAGAGTTTCAAGATACTAATTTTTGTTTGAGTATCATTATGAATAAATTTAGTGTACTCAGTCAGCACAGGGTAGGTTATGCTGCAATAACAAACCTAAATCTCAGTAACTTAAAGGTTTATTTCTCTTTTCTGTTCATTGTTTATAGAGGAGGTTCTGCTTATCATTATTGTTTAAGGATGTGAGCTGAAAACCACCATCTTAAACATTACCAGTCACTGTATCAGAAAGGAAAAGATAGCTTTTCATGCTCACAATTAAGTTTTTGGCCAGAAAGTAGTATATCTTATTTGCACCACCCACTGGGGTGTGGAAAATGTAATCCTGTCAAAATGCATAGAAGGCAGAGAGCTACATGTGCTGGCAAACAGTATTTTAACTACTACTGTTTTGTTTAGTGGTTTTCTTTTCTTTCTCTTCACTTTCCCAAAGATCAACTATTTATCGTTTCAAATTGGTCATTTTTAAGGAAAGAACTTAATAGTTGTATACTATTCCTTAACATAGAGTTAAATTATTAAGCAATTTAACAGGTTAAAAACATTTGTGTAAATTCATTTGAATAATCTAAAACATTGGCATGCTTTTCATTTTCTCTGTTAGGGCTCAGCCGATCCTTTAAATAGTGCTTTCCATTTGACCTACAACATGGTTTTGAATTTACTACGTGTAGAAGAAATTAATCCTGAGTACATGTTGGAAAAATCCTTCTACCAGTTTCAGCATTATAGAGCAATTCCAGGAGTAGTAGAGAGTAAGTATAAAACTACCTTAACAAAGCCTTATTTAGCTAAGAGGCTAAGTAGCAAAATTATTGCATTATTGGCTGCTTTGGCTATTTTTTTTCTGTCTGGTAAGCCAAATCTTTAGAACTGGGATCTGGTCATTGTAACCAACTAGAACATTTTAAAGTGAAAGTAAGAAAACCCTATCAGGATGCCTTTCTGTAGATGATTCAAATTTAGTGTAATTTATTGTTGTAGATATAGAGAATGGTAAATTATATTCATGAATAATTGTATAATAAAAAGCCTGGTATATTAAAATTTGACCTGTAAGAAGCATGTGTATATTAGTCTTGCCCTTTTACTCTTTCTCATTATAAAAGAATGATATAGCATAAATTTATGAATGATAAAGGAAATATAATGCTTTAATTTAGATTTGAGTTCAGCTTTTTTAGAATTTCTCACTTTTTTTTTTTTTTTTTTTTAAAGATTTTATTGGGGAATTGGTGGAGGGGAACAGCGTTGGGGAATCGGGGAAGGGGAACAGACAAGCTGCTGTCTTCTTGCTCTTCAGTTTAGTTGTGGAGGATGTTGCTTCACTGTTGGTATCGTCATTGCGCTCTTCCCGGATGAGGCAGATCGGTTGCTGGCCTCTGGATGTCGCTCATTGTGGCTACTGGCAGCTCACGCTTGGCTGCCAGCCGCTCACGCTGGCTGCGGGCCACTTACTGTAGCCTATGGCAGCCCACTGCAGCAGGGGCTGCAGCCCACACCATCACCGGGGCTCGCACAGCCCAGCTCCAGGTGGAGCTGTTGTTAGCTGTAGAGGGCAGTGTCACTGGCCCTCATGTGGGATCCGAACCGGGGCCGCTGGCATCCCAAAACCAGCGCTTAACCAATGCGCCACTCGGCCGGCCCAGAATTTCTCACTCTTAATAGTAAGGTAATGCTTTCTGAAGTTCAGAAAGCAGGTGTTCTCTGATAACTACATTCAAGAAGACTTGATTCTTATCTTAGAGAATATTGTAGCTGATCATCATGGAGAGCTGATGAAAATCTAAAATAGAGGCAAAGATTGAAAATACTTGGGTAACTATTATACAAATAATGTTTAGTCATTGTAAAAGAAAAAATACACCAGAAAATTCAGCAAAAGATACAGAAGAAAGTTAAAATTATTTGTACTGTCACGTAGAGACTGCCACACAACCACTGTTAACACTTCATAGTACCTCCATCTTTTTTGTTTCTTGTATGTCTGCTTATTTTCAAATATGCAAATTATGTAGTAGTAACAGTAGTACTTATAATTGGTGTTATTTGTTAATTATTTCCCCTATACCTCGTCTTCTGTTAAATGCTTTATATTCACTAGGTCACGAATTCTGGCTTCTTAAAATTTAATTTCAGTGTCCTTCAAAAGTATGACTTTTAATGACTGCATAATTTCATACATTGAGAATGTTACTAAGTATCATTATTCATGAATTTTGTATTATGTGTATTTTACTCCAGTAAAAATAGTGTTTGTTTACAATGGGATGGATGCATAATAGAAAGAGTGAGAAATGGAGGTCAGCACTCGATTCAAGAATTTGAGCAGGGATTGGCATCATAGATGGTTAGATTAACTAAGAGAACAGTTGCTAAAAGAGGCTACTACATTGGCTGCTGAGTAGAGAGATAAGTGTGATTGACTTGCCACTCCTCAGTTTTAGAGAACCTAGTCCCTGTGGTGGTCGAAGCCTGATGACATCATCAGACTGAATTTTTTGTTGAGTTAGTGGCACTTACTTAGGTCCAAAATAATGCTGACTGGCAGAACTTTCTGCAATAGTGGAAGGGCCCTATACGCTAGTTAGGTACGAAAGTTATATGTGGCTGTTGAACACTTGAAATGGTGCTAGTGCAATTGAGGAACTAAATGTTAATTTTAATTAATTTAAATTTATCCTCATATGGTTAGAGTCTACTGACTATTATACTAGAAAGAGCTGACATAGAACACTTCTAACATCACAAAGTTTTATAGGACAGTGCTGTGTTTGAACAGTGTAAGTCTAGAATTCCCAGAGATAATCCCTTCCCCCTACCCATAGGAGAGAATTAATTTACCAGGTATAACCACTGCCAATTAAGACTCACATTGAGGGGCCGGCCGAGTGGCGCGGTGGTTAAAGCGCTGGTTTGGGATGCCGGCGGCCCCAGTTCGGGTCCCACATATGAGGGCCAGTGACACTGCCCTCAAAAAAAAAAAAAAAGAAAGAAAAGAAACAATTCCTGGAATACAGCAATTACTTTGTAGGCACTTGTTAAATAAACAAATTTGATTTAAAAAAAAAAAAAGACATTGAGGATTCACAATTCCTGAGTTGGGGAACTGTAGGAAGAAATAGAGAGGTGAAGCTTAATGGAGAAAACAAACGTTAAACTTGCTTTATGGTCATTTCTGCAGCTTTTCCTCAAAACTTCTAATCTGTGCAAACTGACTTTGCTCCCTACAATTATAGTGGGGAAAATATGTATCTTCAGTATTATTTACATAAGATATATAATTTTTTTGATATTGTACTTTTTTTTTTTTTTTTACAGAGGTAAAGAACTCAGAACAACAGTATAATAAAATAGTAATACCAAATGAAGAAAGTGTAGTCATCTATTATAAGATTAGACAGCAGCTTGCCAAACTGGGTAAAGAAATTGAAGAATATATTCACAAACCAAAATATTGCTTACCGTTTCTACAACCAGGTCGTTTGGTAAAGGTATGTTTTTTTTTATAATGTATTTTGATATTTTAATATTTAATATTTTTCAGATAAAGATTCTGCTTTTTTTCTTATCTTGGTAAAATGCTTCCTGCTATTGTAGTTGATCTATATCGTTTTACCTATTTAATATGGCACTGATTAAGTGGGGATCATGTGACTGCCTTTTAATCTCTGATTTTCATTTTGGGGGATATAAAATGAAGTAGAAAGTTTTAGAATTAACATATAAAGTATTTCCAGTTATAAAGTCTAAAAATGAAGGCAGTTTTACTTTAAAATAAGGCAGTTTTAAGTCTAGGATGAATTCATTAGCTGTAACACATGAAAGACTTCAGTTAGTCTTGGAACAAATAACACCATATCATTTTTAACATTTGTTTGCCATTTGAGAGATTCTTGTTATTGCTGTTCTAGAGATCTATGAAATTTGGCAGTGATTTTTTTATTTTTCTGTAGGGTTAATATCTTTTTGCTTAAGTTTAACAGCGATCTTTCAAAAAATGCTTTACCAGGAAAACTCAGTTTTGTTAGCCTATAATACGGGAATGGAAGTCTAAAATTGTGACATGAATGTTCTTGTTTACTTTCTTTTCAGGTAAAGAATGAAGGAGATGATTTTGGCTGGGGAGTAGTGGTTAATTTCTCAAAAAAGTCAAATGTTAAGGTAAACCATTGTCCTTAAAGTAGAATTTTATTTAAATTGTTAGTGAAATGTTTTTTCGGACTCATGAAATTGATCAAAGTAGAAATAATATTACCTTAAGAAAAGATGTAATAAATTCTGCCATAAGTAATTAATTTTTTAAATAATATTAAATTTTATCCTTAAAGTGCTATGATTATTTTCTTAACAACAACAGCAGATTTTAATTTCATGACCAGTTACATTTCCTCTCTGAATTCAGCAGCCTTTTTTTTTATAACTTTATTCCTTAAAGTGAATATTAGAAAAAATCAGCTTCTGACACTGAAAGTTGGAATTTTGACTTAGATATATATTAGAAACTTGAAGAAAAGAAACTAGGAGAACTTGAAATGAAACTGCCGGGTTCTATGGAAATTCTGTATAATCATTTGAGGAACTGCCATGTTTTCTAAAATGCCTGCACCATTTGACATTCCCACCAGCAGTATACAAGGGTTTTGATTTCTCCACATTCTTACCAGTGTTTATTATCTGACTTCTTTTTTTAAAGATTTTATTGGGGAATTGGTTGAGGGGAACAGACAAATTGCTGTCCTTGTGTTCTTAAGTCTAGTTGTGGAGGATGCTGCTTCACTGGTCCATGTTGGTATTATGATCATTGTGCTCTTCCTGGCTGAGGCAGATTGGTCGCTGGCCATTGGACGGCCTCTCACAGTGGCAGCCGGCCACTCACAGCTTACAGCAGCCCACTGCAGCCCCGCTCAGCCTACGCCATTGCCGGCAACTTATGGCAGCCCAGCTCCAGGTCGAGCTGTTGTTCACCATCTTAGCTGTAGAGGGCACAGCATCACTGGCCCATGTGGAAACCGAACCGGCAGCTCTGCTGTTCAGCTCTTGCCCTCCCAAGCCAACTTTTAACCAACTGAGCCACTTGGCCCGGTCCCTTATCTGACTTCTTGATTCTACTTGGTATGAAGTGGTATCTCATTGTGTTGATTTCTATTCCCTAATGACTAATAATGCCAGGATGTTTTTATGTGATTACTGGCCATTTGGATATTCTTTGGAGAAAGAATATACGTATCTGTTCATATCTTTTGACCATAATCGAATTCAGTTTTCATTTTGTTATCATTATATGAGTTCTTCATATATTCTAGATACAATCTCTTGTCAGATACATGATTTACAAATATTATCTTACATTTTTGTAGGCTGACTTCACTTTCTTGATAGTATCCTGTGAAGCACCAAGTTATTAATTTTGATGTAATTTAGTCATACTTTTGTTGTCATGTAAGAAACTATAGTGTCACACTTGTGGATGCTTCTGTGATGTTGTAAGTGGTTTTGGTAGCTCTACAAAGAGGTGATTACGTATGATACATTTGAGTTCTAATGGTCACTTCTGTGATTGTTATATCATACAGAGGGAGAATATTAAATTTACAAATAAAATCTACAAAATTTAAACTCAGTAACCGAGTTCCATATTATTTAGATACATTAAAGATTGATTGTAATTCTTAGGTTATTTTTATCCAAATACTTACATGTCCTCTAACACTTTGGAATTAATTCATTCATCAAATTGTGGAATACATCTTACTCGAAGGATTTTTCCTCTCCATAAAGCTAAATATAGTAGTCACTGATTCTCCTTCCAGTTATTGGCCCCTTGAAAGAGTTAACAATTGGTAATAACTATTTACTTTGCACATGGTTTATAAAATTCATTTTATATTGACTAAGCTTCACATATATGTAATCGTTACAGATACAGACCTAATTGAAAATACAATCTAGCTTTGCTTTGTGTCTGTACTAAGCCTAGGAATGTTTTGAAACGTCTTTAAAAATACCATATTTTGAAAAAAAAAAATGTATGCTGAGAAAAAACTAGTTTTCCTTCTTGATTGAAAAATGGAGGTTAATGCTTTTTGTTAAAGGAAATTATTATTGTACTTTTGGTAATATTTGGAAATATATTTTACTGTTAAGTAATTGGTACTTTATTGCAAAAATAAATTTTAGGTAAGGATTCATTGTCATTTCTTGACAGTTTTTAATTTTTGAACAGAAATTGGGTGAAGGGTGGGGACCAAACAGTCACTTCTTTACCATGTGTCTCCCTCAATCAAAATAACTTTTGTCTATTTTATGTAAAAGAGTAATTCAAATGTTGAATTAAAAAGAGAGGAAATCTTCACTAAAGAAAAAATGTGTTTTATTACTGTTTGAAAGACACTGTTCTCAAGTAAATGATTATAGTGCAGATGTGATTAGTCCTTAGATCTTGAGAATCATGTTTTTATTAGAGAATGCTTAATAAAATGATATGAAACCTGTGTATTAAGCAATAATATGCTTTCAATATTTTTTATGTTGTTTAATTAGGGTGATTTGAAGATACACCTTTAATTTTGATATTGATAATTTATTTTAGTTTCTTTTTCTAATTCTGGTATAATATCAAAATTGTAAACTAGTCATTAAAAATTTAAAATGGCATCTTATGTCACAGTTGACAGCGATTATACTTTTTGAAGTCATAAGTATCAAATGATTTCTCTCTTTTCTCATCCAGTGGAGCATGTTGAAGGATGAAGAGAGAGAGCCTTCATTTCATGAAATAAACATTTACAGCATATATGTGCTAGTCATAATGCGAAATGCTGAGAGCAGAATCCCTGTACACATGGAACTTAAAATTTGAGGGCTAGTTTTTAAGAATTAATGAACTTCTCTTATCTTCCTTTTTTTTTCATAGCCTAATTCTGGTGAACTGGATCCTTTATATGTAGTAGAAGTACTTCTGCGCTGTAGCAAAGAAAGCTTGAAAAATTCAGCTACTGAGGCTGCAAAGCCAGCTAAACCTGAGGAGAAAGGAGAGATGCAGGTTTGCACTTTATCTTTCATATTTATATTTCAGATATAATCACTAGATTTCCTGAATGTGATTATAATGAACATATTGTTTTGATTTCTAAATTGGGAGTTTTCAAGGTATTTTAAGGTATGTTAAAGCCAACTGAAATATGAATGGTTAATAAGATGTAAGCTCTTTTTCTTTTATCAAGTTGTGGCTAATAATGACGAAGTGAACGATAAAAAGAATTTAATAATTTAAATTCTTACATGAAGCTGGATTTTATCTGCGTTAATGGAGATGTTATTTTTTTTTTATGATCAAATAATTTTACAATTTTACTCCTTCATGCTGTTTATTATATTCCTATGAAAATTTCCATCTCCTTTTAATTAAATGAAAGACATTCAGTTTGCCACATGAGATCCCATATGTCTCTGGTATAAAAAGTCTCTTATTTTAAAATAATTCAAAATAAAATAATTGTAGGTAAAACCTTATTGTATAGATTCCAAGTATCTATTTGAATGCTATTATCACTGGAATTTTGTTATTTTAAACATTGCTTGAAGTATGTGGCATAATGGCTTGGTCTCTTAGGAAATATCGTAACGATACTTGTTACAATAAGCTTTGGTTTATAGAAAGTAAAATCTGGCATTGCAGCATCATAGGCTACAGCGTCTTTGAATCAATGAATTGACTGAGATTTAGAGTGGGCAATAGTTAAGAAGACTGTTTCTTAGTAAACGTTTTAAAATAATGATTTAAAAGTAGTAGTATTATTCTGAAGACCAGCCTCTGTGCCTCATTCTTCTTATTTTTCTCCTCCAGATTCCACCACCAGTGAAACTTGTATGAGTTTTTATCCCTAATCTTTATTTTACTGATTGTCTGCTTAATTGTAAATGAGGCTAAAACTGCCACAATTTGTCATATATGCATTGTATCCAAAGGGACTTTTGAAGTTACTGCAACTTGAAATGGCAAATATGTGGTACACATCCCAACATTCTCCTTTCATGGCAGACATCGATGATAAGTCATGGCATTCTTTCTCACTCAGAGCTTTAAGTCTTTTTCCAAGAAAATGATCTGATGACTACATCATTTGAGTTACCACTTTAGGTGAAACCTGTTTGTTGTCTGTGTTCGAGGCCCAAATTTTAATAAGTCTAGCATCTATGTCTGTTCATTTTCAAGATACTGAGAAGCTTTGCAGTATAGTAAGTCCTTACTTAACGTTGTTGATAGGTTCTGTGACTCTTAAGTGAAATGAAGTATAACAAAACCAATTTTACCATAGGCTAATTGATATAAATAAGAGTTAAATTCCTACAGCACCTCATCAATTTTATAATGAAACGATGTTAAATGAAACGACATTTTTGAGGACCTGCTCTGTACTTAATAATCATGACTCAGTCCAGTTTAATAGACAGCCTCTATAGGGAAGCTTTTACTGGACCCTGGGCAAACTATCTTTCTTTCCTGTTCCTATGATATTTTTTCTTAATTGAGGTATAACTGACATATAGCAGTCCTATAACACTTTTTATTGAGTTTACTTTACGCTGCTAAGGAAATTAAGGGGTGTGTGTGTGTGTGTGTGTGTGTGTGTTAGCATGAATTATATGTATAGTCTCTGACTTCAAAGGAGGCTTACAGCTTAATTTTGTGCTCAAAGAGCTAGGTGAACATCAAAGATGAATCCTCTAACTGGGGGCCAAGTGTGCGTGGGGCAAGAAATTAGTAAGGAAGGCTTTATAAAAGAACTAGTGAGAAATTGAACAAACTTAAAGGAATATTAGAGCTTTTTTCAGGCAAGAATTGCTTTCCCAGCTGTGGAAGCATCGTCTAGAGCAGGAAACATCCCTCTTTAAAAAGAACTCCTAAGTTGTTTTGTACTATATGGTTGCATGACAAAGGCATAAAAAAAACAGGACTACACCTTAAGAAATGGAATATATTTTTGTAAATTACTATCTTCTATGGAATCCTGGACATAGAGAAATGGTTCCTTACATAGCAGCTTATAAGGAAATCTCATCATCTCTCAACTCCAGTGATTGTGTAGCATTCTAAGGTTAGGTTTGGACCAGACTTCCTTTGTATGAGGTCTGAGGAGGAAGTGAGAGTTTCATAGTCATCTTTCCCTCCTCTAACTTTGAGTGTGAGATGCCAAATTTAGCTTTTTGTCAGGTTTTGTACGACTACTTTCTAAAGTGACTTTTCCTTTACGTATGAGATGAGTACTCTTGAACTTAATTTTCCAGAAAAATAAAATGGCTTGGAATATAGCCAGTTTTGGATTACAGAAGATTAGTAGAGGTTAACACTTTCTACTGGGTTCTAAAGATTGCTTGCAGTTTTGTCACTGTTGCGTTGCCAGCCTAAAGTGTGTCTGACCCCTGCCCTTTATCACAGCTACTTCATAACAGCTAAATAAGACTCACTGTCAGGAAGTGAAGACCGTAATTTCAGGGTCTAGATAGGTGATATCTGTTTTGTGTTTTTAGGCAAAGAACTCACTAGAATCATTCTGTATTAGATACAAACATCTATAAAAGGACATAGAAGACTACAGATCACAATTATACATTTATGATATATAACAACCACTTGAGAGTTGAGATAACCCTTTAATAGTTGTGATGGAATGAAATTTAATAGTTTTGTCACTTGAAGTTTGTGTCATAAATGTACTATTACACATTGAAATCAGGTATTTTTTGGATAAACTTTGAACGTAGCTGATTTGAACTCTATTAAGTCTGGCCTTCCTCAGAGACAGTTTCTATTGATTGCTATTTTTCCCTGTGTATGGACCATAGTTTGTTGTTTCATTACTTGTCTTGTAATTTTTTTGTTGAAACTGCACATTTTGAATAATACAATGTGGCAGCTGTGGAAATCAGATTTCTCTCTTTCCCCCCAGAGTTTGTTATTGTTGCTATTTGTTACAGTTGTTTGTTTGTTTGGTTGTTTAATAAACTTTTCTGTATTATTAAGTCTGTATTTTTTGTTGTGCATGGCCACAAGTCTGTTGGTTAGCCTAGTGGGCAGCTAATAATTAGACTTCCTTAAGTGCTTAGGCCCATTAAGTCCACCAGTCTCTTCATGCATATTGCAACATACCTTTAACATTCAGCCAGGCAGTTGACAGCACTGCCTTAGCCTTTGTTTCCTGTGTGCACAGTCTCAAGGTCAGCCAGAGGCAGGAGCTCAGAGCCTTAGTTTTTTCTCGAGGGTGAACATGTAGGTTCCTAGGAATGTGTCTGAACCTTTCAAATCCCCCTAATGGACTTTTTACTCCCTAGCCTTTGCTTTTAAGCTTTTTGTTTAACCTATTGTTTGACCTCACTGTTATTCATTGTCTTGGGGAGGCATAATGTTAAACAATTGCCTCTTATTTTCAACAAAGGCCCCAGGGAAAAGGTCATTTGCCCTGGCAAGCACTGACTCAGGTCAACTAAAGACAGCCATCCATGTTGATGAAAATCTTCTAGGGAACCACCAGACAGGAGAAATAATGACAGTTCTCTGGGAAAGGGGCTTTGAAGTAGTTCCAGCCCTGTTTTGTCCTTTCCAGTGAGAACCAATCAGATTTTTACTGTGATTTCAGGCTGTTGGTTTTCAAGGGTACCAGGGAGCAGGGGAGTGGGGAAGGGAGTAGGGTAAATTAAAATACTACAAAGCTTTCTATTCTTACTGAAAGTCAGCCATTTTTCCTTGGTTAAATCCTCCTTGGATTGATGTAAGCCTTTGGTAAATTTCTAGGGTTTTGGAGAGAAAATTAGATCAAGGCACTAATTCAATTTTTAAAAATCTAAAATTTAATAAAAAATATATTGGTTTAAATAACTACCTTGACTCCATTAAAATTCAGTGGGTTCAAAAACATCTCTGTTTGGATAAAAAATTTAAAAATCATTGTGTTTTAGTTAATCATCTTGTGAAATTGCATGTATTGACTTAAAACTTCCTGACTTCTCATATTATCTACCTAATTTCCTTACTTGAAAGGGGAAATTGATTTATGGGAAACTTGCAAAGATTCAAAAGGTCTAAGAGTAAAAATACTTCCTACTGTTGGTATTCTAACAAGTTTCCAATAACTAATCACATGATTATTTGGGTTTATATAGACCAATGTTGCATCATGACAAACCTGAATTCTAAATTACTTTATAAATGTTATTAGGTTTAGAAAGTTGAATAAACTGTGCTATGTAAATATTACATGTTTTTAAATCCCTTGGAATGTAGAGATTTATAATTTCATGGCACCTATTCAGTTGGTTTTTAAGCATTTAACTTCTTATTTACAAAACTTAAGTCTTAGGATCTCTGTTCTGTACTTAAGGAGACATTTGTAGAAGGCTCTTTGTAGTCTCTTTACTGTCATAATTTCTCAAATGGAGTTCTTTATGGGAAGTAGCATTAGAAATTGGATACTTTATGTCTTCCTTCTGATTCAAGTCTTCACAGAATAGTCTTTATTTCAAGAAGATTGTCAAATACGCATAATGAATTCAACTACAATTACACAAAGCATATACTTGTTCTCTAAAGCCAAATGATTTTTTTTATGCCATTTTTGATTTTGTACATATACCTCAGTGCAGAAAAATTATGCATCTCTCCCTCTGGGTGTTGGCTGCGTGATACATCAGTGATTATTTTTTATGTGCTGAGTCTTCTCTCTCCAGCCAGACAGTGCATCTAGGATTCGTATAGGTCACAAACTGGTGGTTCAAAAGCAAATTCAGTCACATAATGTCTTCTTTAAAAATGAATATGACAGTTTGAGAGAAAAAATAATGATAATACAGGATTATAATCAAATAAGAATCCACAAGTCCATACTGAGATAGATAGATAGATAGATAGATAGATAGATAGATAGATAGATGATAGATGGAGAGAAGTGAGAATGATGTTTAAAAAGTTACCATTAGGTAAGTACCACAAATAATCATTCAGGCAAGAATAATTCATGGATGCTAACATAAGTGAGTTGAAAGTTTAACAAGGAACGAGAAATTTACAAAGTAAAGAATGTACCCCACAAATTTTTTATTAATTGTAAAGGATAAAGTAATAATATCACAATCGAGAATATGCTAGCAGGTACCACTTTGATCAAGTGATCAAAGTTACTGTCACCAGTAATGCTGATCAGTGAATGAAGATGACTAAAATATAGTCACTTCTGCCAAAAATCATAACCTGAAGCTGAGGATACCTCATCATTAGACAAACCAAAATTGTGTGTCATTCTACAAAAGAACTAGCCTATTGTATTAAAAAATGTCAGTGTCTTGAGAGTCACAGAAAAACTTAGGAGCTATTCCACATTAGAGAAGAAGAAAGAAATATTACAAGTAAATTCAATGTGTGATCTTAGTTTGGATCCATGGAGTGGTGGGGGAAAGGAGCGTGGTAGAAAAGACATTATTGGGAAAATAGATGAAATTTTAATATGTACTGTAAATTAGAGAATATCATCATATCAACATTAAATTTCCTTCCTAACACTGTGTGTGTGTGTGTGTGTGTGTGTGTGTGTGTGTGTGTGTGTGTAGAGACAGAATGATAAAGCAAATGGGTCAAAACATAAATAATTGGTAAATCTGAATAAGGGTATATGGGAGCTTGTTATCAAATTTTTGCAACTTTTCTGTAAATTTGAATTATATGAAAATGTCAATACCTAAAAGCACAAAAATGGTGGGGAGTATTCTGGATTAAAGAAGACTAAAGAGACCTGACAATTAAAGGCAATAAATGGTCATTGGCTGGATCCCGGATCTAAAAGAAGATGAATAAGACAAAGAAGAGGAGGAGGATGAAGAAGTAGTGATAGTATTCTATAAAGGGCATTATTGGGTCAATTGAGGAAATTTGAATATGGACTCTATATTAGATGATATTGTATTTAAATTTTTATGATCTCATAATGTGGCAATGCATAAGAGTGTGCTTATATTTGAAATATACATGCAGAAGTATTTGCTGGTGAGGTGAAGTGGCATGTCTGCAAATTAATTTCAAATGGTTAAAAAAGGAGGAGGAAAGGGCCGGCCGAGTGGTGCGGTGGTTAAGCGCTGGCTTGGGAAGCCAGCGGCCCCGGTTCGGGTCCCACATGAGGGCCAGTGACACTGTCCTCAAAAAAAAAAAAAAAAAAAGAAAAGAAAAGAAAAAAGGAGGAAAAAAGAAAGCAAGAAGAAAGAAAAAACTCCCCTAAATTCTTTCTAGAGAGAAAAAAAGGTCCATATGGCAAACTCCTTTAACAGTTGGAAAAACCTAGTTGAGAAAATAACAATGGACAGTGTATTGTATTGTTTTTATTCAGTTTTCCATAGAAGGTTGTAGCTGTCCCCTTTAAACACTGCAAACTCCAGTTTTGCTGTCTCCATCTTTCTCACTTATTAACACTTAATAGATATACTTTTAACATTTGAGTATGATCCTTGCTATTTTATTATTGGTATATGCAGATTTGTTGATTTATATTTATTACATTAAATAACATTTTTAAAGGTGTTTAGAGACTATTTGGAAGTATTTCACATGCATTGTCTCATTGAATTCTCACAATGGTTCAATGAAATAGATATAATTCTTTCCCCATTTCTAAAATGGGAAAACTAAAGCTTAAAAAGGTTAGGTGACTTGTTGAAGCTCACACAGCCAGCTGAAAACTGAATTCAAACCCAGTCATTGTTGACTGTAAAACCCACACTCAGCCACTCTACCGTTTTCTTCACTAAAACACTATGAATATATTTGTCATCAGCAAGCCAATGACAGTTGTTTTTTTCAGTGGAGACAGTCCATAGGTACCAGTATGCTGACAGATTTTGATCTATGCAAATGTTAACCTTTCCTCAGTTTCTAGGGGACTTCTGAATTTAAAGGAGGCAAAATGGCATATTTGATGGTGAGGGAAGGGTACTGTCAGGAGGAAGCATAGGAGAAAGTTTGAAGATAGGTGATCCTGAAGATTGCGTCTAGTAGAGTATACTGATTTCTTGGCCTGCAACACTTTTCCATCTTACCTTCATTCCAGCCCTTCCAGAGCATACATGAAGCTTACTTGGCTATCTGAACCTAAAGAGGAATCTTTGCTTCCTCTGTAGTGCTAATAGTACTTCCAGGTATTCTGAGGAAGCAGAAATGAATGAAGTATCGACTCTCTAAATTCTTTTATTGTGAATTACACATTTTTTTTAAATTAGTTTCACGTGTACAACACAATGCAATAGTTATACTTTTTACCCCTCAAAGTGACAACCCCCGCCACCAGTTCTCCACCCCACAGGATTAGTTTTTATTTTCAAGATATAGTCTCTACCAAGATAAAAGCTCCCACAATGATTATTTTCTGCTTATTATACCTGTCACTCGTTGTAAATGCAGCTTCCTTTTAAGGATTCAAACTAAATTTAGCAAATGGTAGAATTCGAAAATGTGTGATTTTAACTGTAATATTATTATAACTTTTTGTTGGTAGGTTGTTCCAGTTTTGGTGCATCTCCTATCTGCCATCAGCAGTGTTAGGCTGTACATTCCTAAGGACCTTCGACCAGTAGACAATAGACAGAGTGTTTTAAAATCAATACAGGTATATGTGCTAATTTTATAAATTAAATATAAATTTTATGTACATATAAATAGGATTTCTAATGAGACAACTGAAATGCTTTTAAATATAATTTTGTTTCAGAAAATCTATAAATACTACCAGTAGTAGCAATTTTTTAAAATAAAAATAGTGGCAGCAGATCTTTGTATAGATTGTCCTCACTTTGAATCTACCAACAAAATGAGTTACTAAAGGAGGAGTCACAAAGGAAAACATGGCCGCTATTAAATGCTAAATGTTTTGCTTTATTTGTTATGAGTGAAAATAACTACAAACTGTATTAAAGGTTTTATGTGTAAAATCATGTGCCAGGAATTTTAAACATTTTTAGTCTAGTTAATAAATGGATGGAATAGATCTATTTTCAATTTTAAAAATTTGAATTTCTAGAAAATTCTATTTTCAAGTAGAAAAAAAAAAGGAACTTTGTTTAGTCAATAAACATTTGAATTAGCATTTACCATGCATTGGAAGCTCTACTAGAATCTGAGAAAACAAAGATAAATGTGCTTTCAGGATTGAGTAGAATTTTTTAAGCTGTAGTCTGTTGGTGACAGTTTTACAAAATTTTTATGTGGATAACCTTTTTTAAAAAAAATTTATATATTTATCTGTCTGTTTATCTGTTGTCATCTATTTTAATTTCTAACTGGCCAGATCCTATTCAAAACCCTAAAAGTCTTTCAGGGAGATGTCAACCTAGTGTGAACTATCCCTTCTCTGAACTCACCTGCTCATTTAACAGTTAAATTGCGTTTTTTAAAAAAATTTGCAATAGGGATCTGGACCCTTTAAAATTTTTCATCTTTTGACTCAGTTGTGTGCTCCTTAGGAATCAGCTCTAAGGAAATAATCAGAAAATGGATGTTCACTACAGAATGATGTATGATGACAAGTTTTAATAACCCAAATATATGTTAATGGATTTATCAGTGAGCTGTGCCACATCCAGAACTACTGAGCTGTAAATACTACAATTTTTAGAAATTATTGGGTTGTCGGAAAAGTCATGACGTATTTTTTTCTGTTTTTCGTTGCAAAAATGTGTCATGACTTTGCTGACAACCCAATATAATACATCCATATATCAGTAAATCATAGTACAGTGATTCAAAAACAAATGCAATGGAAAAAATGCACTCAATTTAAGTGGAAAGACAAAATTATATACGTGTAGCAGTCTTTTTATTTTTGTGTGCATAGAAAAAACAAAATACTGATTTAGTTTAGTTTTAACTAATTTTGTCTATGAGTTGAAAAATTAATTTTAAATATTCTGTTTCAGGAAGTTCAGAAACGTTTTCCAGATGGTGTTCCCTTATTAGATCCTATTGATGATATGGGTATTCAAGATCAGGGGCTGAAAAAAGTCATCCAGAAAGTAGAGGCCTTTGAGCATCGAATGTATTCTCATCCACTTCACAATGATCCAAATTTGGAAACTGTGTATACGCTTTGTGAAAAAAAAGCACAGGTATGGCAGAAACTTACTTTTATTGTAGAATTCTATGTATTTCAATAAATAAATATGTATTTTTCGTTTTCTTTTCCTATTGGTTTCATCAGTTAAAACAGGAAACTAGCTACCTTTCAAGTAAACTATCAGTTTTTATCAAGACAAGATCATTTTACTGTAGTTTGGCATTTGATGGTTTTATTTAGCAGTATTTTTTTTATGAGGTGTAATTCACATATCATAATATTCACCCTTAAAACATACGATTCAGTGGTTTTTTTGTATTCACAGCTACCTGCAACCATAACTACTATCTAATTCCAGAACATTTTCATCACCCCCCAGAAAAACCTCGTACTAATTAGCAGTCACTCCCCAGTTCCCCTACCCTGGCAGCTACAAATCTACTTTCTGCCTCTATGGATTTGCCTGTTCTGGAGATTTCATAAATATAAAGTCATATAATATGTGGCCTTTTGTGTCAGCCTTCTTCCACTTAGCATAATGTGTTCAAGGTTCATTCATGTTGTACTGTGAGTTAGTACTTTACTCCTTTTTATGGCTGAAAAATACTGCATTGTATGCTATACCACATTTTGTTTATTCATCTGTTGATGGACATTTGAGGTTTTCCACTTTTTGGCTATTATGAATAATGCTGCTATGAACAGTTGTGTCTAAGTTTTTGTGTGGATATGTTTGCATTTCTCTTAGGTGGAATTGGGTAGAATTTCTGGGTTATATAGTAACTCTGTTTAACTTTTTGAGAAACTGCCAAACTGTTTTCCAAAGTGGCTGCACCACTTGACATTCTCACCCGCAGTTTATGAGAGTTCTAAGTTCTCCATGTTCTCACCAGTACTTGTTCTTGTCTGTATTTTTTGTTGTTGTAGTTAAGCTTTTTAGGGTAATTAGCTGTGAACTCTAACCAGAAAAAGCATTCGTACAGCCATTCTAAAGAAGGAATTTAGAAAAAGCTTATTGAAGTGATCACATTCTTTTACACTCTCTATTTCAACGAGAATGTTTTGTACTATACAATGTCACTTGTACCTTGAAGATTATAACTCCTTGCTGTTAGGCTTTTTCAACTTCTATCACATGCCACATTTATCTCATTTGTCTTGCTGTCTCACAAACTAGATTTTTAAGCTTCTTAGGGTCAAGTGTTTCATTTTAGCTTATTTGTACTTTTCCATATCTCCCATAATGATCTGTCTTTATAAAGTGGATGCCTAGTATTTATTAAATAAATATATGAATAGAACCTTCCTGACTTTATAGAGTAGTGTGTTTAGTTAAAGTTTTACTCTCCCTTTCTAGCTTTTTGTGAACTAACATAATATGGCCCTGTGCCACATGGGGCACAGCACTTGTGTTCCTGGTGAACTCGTTTACCATGCTCTGGCCCACCATGAAGGTACTTCTCAAGATGAGGAAACTGGGACACAAAAAGCTTTAGTAATTTCCACAGGTATAATCAGTTATGACCGTGGCTTGCCATTTCTCACCAGGATCATTGCAGCATCTCCCTCCCTGCTTCCAGTTGTTACTGCCGACATTGCATGGCCACCTTGAACAGTTGCACAACATGACCACAGAGAGACCTGAGTTTGTTTGAATGGTGATTGGAAGGCATTCATGGAGGAGGTAGTTGGAAGCCACACACAGGGGCATTATCTGAGCTCCTCAAATGTAACTGAAAAAGGCCGTAATGTCGGCTGAGGGACTGCCTAAATTAACTTGTTATGAAGACTCTGCAGTACTTGGAAAAATGCTTATGCAGGAGCATTAAATGAAAAAAAGTAGGGTCTAAAATTGATGTGGACTATGATTACAACTTACCAAAAACACAAACATGCACCAAAAAGACTAAGAGGAAAACCTTAAGTGGTTGTTTTGGGGCAATGAGATTATAGTAGGATTACCACCCATTGTCTGTAATGTACTTAGTGAATTTTTAATGAAAGAAAACTATGATGAGTTAACAATTTAGGGAAAAAATAAGTCTCTTGATCACCTCTTAGTGAATGCAGGATAAATTTCACATCCCTTAGCCCTGCCTAAGAAGCTGTCAGAATCTGACCACTCAACTGTCAACATTTTAAGTGCTCACATTCTCTGACCCAGCTTTCCCACCTCTAGGAATTGAGACTGTAAAGTGAGGCAGTACCAGCATGTTCTTGTAGCATTGTTTGAATAAAACAAATAAATATAAACAATCTTAGTGTTTCATCAGTAGAGAATTAATTGTATGAATGATGCACATCCACAATGGAAATCAACATGGCCATTAAAAAGAATGAGTTAGACTTATATGTAATGATTAGAAAAGAAGTCCTAATGTATTTAGTGGAAAAGGAAGCTGATCTCACTTTTGTGGGGCAAAAGCCCCTATGCCTATGTATCCATGCATTTATAGACATGGATGTCTATTCTAAAACATGTAGGAAAAGATCTAGAACAGCATCATCCAATAGACATACAATGTAAGTCACATATATAATTTAAGATTCTTTAGTAGCTACATTAAAAGGTGAAAAGAAACAGATGAAATTAATTTTAATAATATTTTTATTTAACTCAATATACCTAAAATATATTTCAATAAAGATTATTGAGGAAAAAAATCTTAAATAGTGAAATCTCTTCTACTAACTAGCAAACTTTATATGCCTCCATAATTAGTACAGTCTTCTGCTCTGTTCATCTGTTTACCTGTTGGTTTTTTAAATTGGGGAATTGGGGGAGGGGAACAGACAAATTGCTGTCCTTTTTGTTCTTCAGTCTCGTTGTGGAGGATGTTGCTTCACTGGCCCATGTTGGTATTATCATTGCTCTCTTCCCTGGTGAGGCAGATAGGTCGCGCCCGCCTTTGGACGGCCACACACGGTGGCTCTTGGCAGCTCATGTTGGCTGCCAGCCACTCACTGTAGCCTATGGCAGCCCACTGCAGCAGAGGCTGCAGCCTACACCATCGCCGGCAACTCATTGCAGCCCAGGCCCTGCTGCTCAGAGCTGGTGTCCCAAGCCATCTCCTAACCAATGAGCCACTTAGCCAGCCACCAGCTCTGTGATCTTGACCAGTTTACTTAGTAATCTCTCTCTGCTCCAGTTTTGTCACCTTTGTAAAATCCAGATTTAATATGAGTTACCATATATGATGGCTATAAGAATTAAATGAAATAATGTAACACACTGTAAATGAGGTACAGAGTTGGCTATCAACAAATATGTTGCAGACTTTCATTAGCATAGTAGTATTTGGAATGGGAAGAAAAAAATGACTATAAAAAAATGTAAAAAAAAAAAAAAATCAGAGCCTAGCAGGTGAATGAATATGGGGTGATAGGAGTGATGATGGTGATATTCCCTCAGAAAATGATTTTTGTTGTTAATGCTTTATTCTGAGTAGATATTGTTAAATGTTTTAGACATATAGAATTCAAAATGTATTGATATTATCAATAAAGATTACCTAACCATGCATAAGAAAGTAGCTTAACAGGTAATATAGCATATATTTTCATTTCCACTTTTAGTAAATGTATTTTCTGCTTATCTCAGAGTAAAGCTCCAGTTACAACCTTAGTCATTTGTGCAGTAACCCAAGGGGTCAGAGTCTTTTCTCCAAAAGAATAATGGCATTTATTATTTCTGTTCCCCAGAAAAACAAATGTAGGATTATGCTGCATGATGAAAAGTTCATTTCAGAGAGGTTCTATAGAATTTTTTTTATATAAAAATAATTCCTTACTCTTCCACACACAATAATTATACATTTTGGCACATAAATATTTCATATGTTGGAGTGGGAGAAAATATGGTTCAGGGCTTATAAACAGAAAAGAATGGCTATTTTTGCAGAATGTTAATTAGGCAACAAAGTGATAACTGATATAACCACTATACCTGCCATCATGGCTACTTTGTTCATGAGTCCATTGGGCAGTGACAGGGATGACTGGAGAAAGAGGCAGGCTGGTATCCACAAAACAGGTCATCCTGTCCACTTGATTATTAAAATCTTCCTCTGCTCAGGTGATCCCGTGGTGAGTATTCATTTAAGACACCAATATCTTCACATTTTTTGCCCATTCAGAAAGATCTATTCACATCTCTTTCCTAGACTTCCCCTTGTGCTTCTTTTGTCAGCTGGTCCAAGAGAACTTCCATGAGGCCATAGGTTCAGGTTCTGACAGAGCAGAGAGTACAGCCGGAGTGCAGACCATCCTCATTTGGGCCACTTTTTCATGTAACTTACTTATGCCTCCAGGGCCTGCTTGGGCCCACCGGCTGTCTTTCTGTTCCTGGCATAGGGGTCCTTGCCTCTCTCAGGAGAGAAATTAAGAGAGTGGGCAAAACCATTTGCAGAGACAAAGGCTTATTAAAGCGAAAGCTTGGTGCACCAAAGGAGCGCAGTCCCAAGAGCAGTTTTAAGGCTTTAAGTTTTAAGGTTTGGCACAGCCCCCTCCCCCTTTCCTTTTTTCCTTTCCAAAGTGTGTTGAGGTGGGTCCTACAACACCTGCGCAATGTACCTACATGCTACTGCTTGCATCTCGTGTCATTAGCATCTTGCATCTCCACCTAAGACCGTGTTTTTCACTATGATAATAAGTTAACTGTGGGACAGCCCTTTTAACTAATGTGCATGTGTGACTTTAGACCCTGGGCCAGCTTATGTCTTCTGGGATTATGCTTCTGTCTGCTCATTTTTCTTATTGGCCTGCGGATGTAGTTCAGGGTTGTTCTCCCCAGCTGCAGGCTCCAGCTACTTCACAATCCTACGTGACCACCACCAACTACACATCAATTCATGATGTAATGCTGCTGTGCACTCCCAACTGTATGACTTGGTGGGACAGATAACTGAGTGTTAGGCTTTAAGGACATGTAGATGACTAAGAGTTGCCTGGCCTGTTATATCAGTGACAGCCCAGGGAGACATGTGATGACTATCTTTTGTGACACCTGACTAGTAAAACTGCAGTTTTAGGACTATGTATTGGGTAGTGTATTCTCTCAAAAAGATTAACTGAAATAATGTTTGCACTCTATGTTCCAATCTTTTGGATATCTTGCATTCAAAATATCCAACTTTCTATATGTTGAGTCATGTGTTTTAGCATTTGGAACTTTTGTGAAAGTATGTCCCGTTACTCCTGTGCATTTCCTAATTTCCTTTAGAAAACAGAAGTAGAACTACATGTATATCTTAGCAATGAGCTGGACATAATTTATGTATGTATTTCAATAGTTTTGATAAATAACCTCAGTGTACCAAAAGTCACTATATACTACCTTTTATATTAAAATTCTTGACCTGAAGTGCCAGGTTTACTAACTTCATAGCATTAAACAGATTCAAGTCTACTAATTACTCCTTTAAAACCCATTTTGGTTCATTAGGACTAACTTTGAAAACCTAAATATAGTTTTAAACCCAAGGAATGTAGATAAGAAGATATATAGTTTAATAGTTAATTTATTGTATAAACTGGCCTGGACCAGGAGATGCCAGCCATCTGGTTAAACGTTTTTCCTGGTATGCCTGTGAATGTGTTTCCTGAAGAGATTAACATTTGAATTGGTCTACTGAGTAAAGCAGAAGGCAGAATGTGGGTGGGCATAATCCAATTCCTTGAGAGCCTGAATAGAACAAAAAGGTAGAGGAAGACTGAGTTCTGTCTCTCTATTACTGATTGCTTGAGCTGGTTGTCTATCTTCTGCCTTCAGACCATCTGTTCTCAAACCTTAAGACTTGTACTAGAATCTACCCCATTAGCTCTATAGTTCTCAGTCCTTCAAACTATATGACTAACTTTTCTGAGTCTCCACTTTACAGATGGAAGATGGAGGGACCTCTCAGCCTCCATAATCCTGTGAGCCAATTCATATAATAAATCTCTCTAGATAGATAGATACATACATAGATACATATATGATATATATATATAGATGATATACATATAGATAGATATACACATACGTGTATATCACATATATAACTATGTGTATATATATATACACATATATATACACACACACACATATAATGAATATATAAACACACATATACACACACTATATCCATTGTTTTTCACTTTTTGCGGAACCCTAATACAATTGGGAATGTATTTAGACTGTGTTCATGTATTTTATTCATATAAAAATTAATTGAAAAAAATGTGTCTATCTTCTCTAAATATTGCTTTCTGTATTTTCACTGTTATTCTGTGGGCAGTCCTGCAAATGAATAGAAATTTAAGAAGGCTGATATTAGTTGAATGTAAGAATTAGTTTTACATATTTAAAATAATTTAAAATGGTACAAGTTGTATATGAGTATCGAGTTCGCTGTAACTGAAGGATGTAACTGATGGTCTTCTGTGAGAGACCAGAAATAATTATTAAATTAAAAGAATTATTTTAATAGCTGAGATATTATAATAGATGATCTGTAAAGGTGGTTTCCAGGTATGTAAAAGTTATTTGTTTAAGTGAACTTTAAAAAAAAAAAAAAATCTCTGCCCTAAATATTAGCTTTACAGTAAAAAAACAAATAAATAAATATGTTGCTGACTACCATCATTGGCTTTCTAATTTTTATTCCTCAACTGAAGCTTAATATATTGTCTGCAAAATTCCAGAGTCTTTGAATTTCAACTTCTCGATCCCTAAACTTTATTTCCTGTCAGTGTTTTTCTGAACTTCAAGTCTCCATTTGGGGATCCCAGTGTTTTCTTGCTCTTGTATGATGTTCTTGTCACAGCTGAACAAATGTAACATTTGCTAATTAACTGAATTTTAAAACTTATCTATTCTAAAGGATGACCGCAACATGCATTTTTCTTTTAAGCTTTTATCTCTGTCTGTAGAATAAAGATGTATTCTCTTTGCTAAAACCATTTCCAACTTAAGTAGATTTGTGATACCATTTGAGGATAAAGAGAAGGAACACTTCAGGGCATCATGGGGGAAATATAGTCAATAGATAAGATTCATACACCCCTCTTGTCTATTTACCTGTTCCTAAGCTACCCCCTAATTCCCTAGGGATGAGAAGCCTGAAGCTGATGGTATTGCTACTTTAGGAGCATGATTATCAAATGAATCCTGTATTAGAAGAGTCTGTCTTAATTCACCATTGACTTTTTCTACTTCCTGATGGTTACCTCATCTAGTTGATGGCTATCCAACTCATTCCCCTCATTATTTAAGCAAGAGCCATGCTCTATTCTCCATCTTCTTTAGCTTTTTTTTTTTTTTTGCCGAGCCATCTACCACCTGTTGGCAGCTCAGCAGCAGCTCAGCTCAGGCTGGGCATCGAACTGCTGTTGCTCAGAGCTCAGCTCACACTCTTGAGCGAGCTCTTAACCAACTGAGCCACACGGCCCGCACTCTTTAGCTTTTAACAACTCCTAAATCTTGCTGTGCCTCAGATTTTTCAGATGGACATTTTATATTTTCTATATATTTGACATTTTCACTAGTATTTAATAACTTCAGATACATGTTCTTGTGTAATATCCTGAGAAAGCATCTAAGAAACCCCTGTATTCCCCCTCATCCCATTAAAGCGTTGACAGAGAAGTATGTTGTAAGGTATCCTTATAAAATATTTTTTCATGTCATGAATAAATCCCATTTTACTTTGTTCACTTGATTATTGAATTTCTTTAATACTTTTATATGCCTTAGATTGCAATAGATATTAAATCTGCAAAGCGAGAACTAAAGAAAGCAAGAACAGTCCTACAAATGGATGAGCTCAAATGTCGCAAACGTGTTTTAAGGAGACTGGGATTTGCTACCTCTTCTGATGTCATAGAGATGAAAGGACGAGTGGCTTGTGAGATAAGCAGGTAAACCCTGGTTGTTCTAGAAAACATTATAAAATGGGATACCGTTTTTTGAATGAGGGCAATTAATCTTTAGAATAAAGAGCTGTCTTTAAATTATATGCTTGTATAATACCTTCTATATTTAATGCAGGTTTTTACCATGAAATTGAGAAATTAGAAAAGGAAAATTAAAAAAAAAATCTCTTGGATCCCATTAATTAACATAACATTAGCTTTTGATGTTTGGCCTTTTTCTATATTTTAATGCATGTGAGATTTTTACGTAATTGTAATCATCGTGTATACACAATTTTGTATTTTTTTTTAATATGAACATTTTTCCACCTTGAAACTTAGTCTGATAACCATTTTTATCCTGTGATATGTATAGGAGATTTTATTAAAGTCTTGGGCTGCAGTAGGCTATTATAGTATAGCACACTATAGGCCACAGTTTAAGATTGGATATAAGCTACTGTCTGTTTCAGTAATCTTGCTACATCACAAACAATCTTAAAATTGAATGATTTGAAACAACATTTTCTCTGGTGGCTTATGGATCAGAAACTCAGGGAGGGCCCACCGGATGGTCCTGGCTTGTGGTCCCACATGATTGCCACCACTCGGAAGTTATATCTTGTGTTGTCCATAGTCATGACCGTTATTCTCACTGAGTCCATGAAAGACATTTTTGAAACAGTTTTTTATGTACATATCATGGCCCTAATGGACGAAGCCAGAGAATTACAGGCCTTGTATATGGTTCCAGACATTGCTGGTAAAGACTTTTTCATATTTTTATTAATCATTTAGTTGAGATGTTATGAACTCAAATGTCTGCAGGAGCCAGGCAGAGACTGGCGAACAGGACAGTTCTTGGCTACCAAGAGGGGGCAGCGAATACCCACCTTCAGTTAGTTGTTGTTACAGAATAATGTGATAACCGAGTTTCCAATTTAGAAAAATGAACAATCCAGAATTTTAGGTGAAATCTCTTGATTTTTAAATGTTCACAGACTAATTCATAATTATTTTTTTAGTCACTCTGTGAGCCAAATAAAACATTTCTTCAAATTAGATTTGCCCTATAGGCTTCTGGTTTTCCTTCAGCCTATGATAAAGTTTAGCTGTCCTACTTTGTAATTAAGATACCTAAACACCATAAGGTTAATAATTTACCCAGTATTAAATCTAAACCACAACACTGGTCTACTGATTCGTCTGTCAAAATTAATGCTATTGGAATTCTTTCTTTGTGATATTATATAGTATTTAACAATTAATATAGAAATTAATTTATCTAGGTAGCTGCAACTAGATTTAGTCTTGGAAGAATGGCATTTATTAATTTTGTTCTAAAAGAGAATATTTAGAGAAGTAGAGAAAACATACGTCAAAGCATGTTACTTTTCCCTCAGATTTGCTTCTCACTCTGGCCTCTTATTTTGCTGAATAAAACCCGGACACTAAAGGCAAAAACTTGGGAGTCATATCCCAGACTCCTTTCCCTTCTCTGTCTCTTTTCCTATTTTCCTGAGTAGTTTCCTCTACCTACATGCCCTTTTGACTATTATTCCCAGAGTATTCTTTCCAAAGCTCAAATCCTTTTGTGTCATTCTTTGGTAAAAGTCGCTTGGTAATTCTGTCGCTTTTAGAATAAATTCCATAATTTAGTGTGTGCTTTGCCCTTCTCTTTTTAGCCTGCCTGTTGCCACATCGCACACATTGATATTTTTCGCTTAGCATGACCTTTCTCTCACTCCCACCCCACATCTTGCTAATTCCTGCATATTTTTTCCCAAGGTCTTCTGAAACTTGGTCTGAATTTCTCTAATCCGATTCTAGGTTCTCAGCATTTTTAAATATAATTGCCTGTATAAATCTCTGTTTGATCACTGTCCTGTCATTATTATCTTTGTTGTCTGCCTAACACATTAGACTGTAGTTCCTTGAAATAATCTTGCCTTATTTGTATTGTCCTCTTTGCTTGACTTAACTCTCAGTTTACCATCAGGAACCCAAATTTAGTTTTTAACTTTGTTTTTGAATAAAGCATTTGTAAAGATTGCTAGTTCATGGCTTTATTTATTTATTTTTTTTAAGTCTTCCAGAAAACAAAAAGTTCACTATTTCTTTTAAATTTAAAATAGAGTAACATTCTTACAACTACTAATGGGTCATTAAACCCTTTTTAATAAATGTAAGATACCTTATGAAGCCTTGATTATAAAATTGTAGAGATACCACCTCTGTGTAGATTTTTTTAGCTTTTGTTCACACAGCTGAGAATTCAGAATTTTTCTTTTCCCCCCAATGATGACAAGGCCAAAAATAACCAAGAAAGATATTTTGCAATTATTACACAAATCAGAAGATAAACACAGAGACAAAAACACCCTAAACAAAGGGATAGTGTGCACTTAATCATATAAGCGAAATCTCAGACCCTCAAACTCAAGAATCAGTGAGTGAATAAATATGTTTCTAAGGACAAAAAGCAATTATAAAACTCTTATTAACTTACTTTCTTTTCTGTTGAACAGGAAGGACTTGATTATAAAATGTTTTGTGATAAGAACTTGGACCATTCCATTTTGTTACAAGGACTTGTGACAATAGTCTGTCATATTTTATGATTTTGTATTCTAAATTTTTCTTGCTATGGTTCTTAAGTGGTTGAATACTGAAGATGGTTATAAGTATATGGAAAGTGATAAGAAACATCATGAAAAAAATTGATTCTAATCTTTGTAATTTCAATCTGGATGTGAAAATGTACAATTATGGAGCAAAAAAGATATTCCTCTCAAATGAAATTATGACTTCTCAAAGTTTTTAAAAATATTATATTTTAACAATAAAGAGGAAACAAAAAACAATTAGCTAGAGCTTAAAAGAGATGTATTTAAAATTTGCAGTTAGTGTGTTTTGACAGTGCAAGAGCAAGAAGAAACAGAAGTAATGCTGTAGCACATATTAGACATGTATTTGAAATCTGGAATCATATTTATTATATGGATGTAGTTCGGGTTCATAGATGATAATTGATGAACAGGAGTTTATTGCATTCAAAGGCCATTGCACATGTCGGTTATCCACACTGTCAACTCCAAGAAACTGTGCAATAATATTAGTGCCTTATGGGTACATTCTAATTAAGATTTCTAATAAAAGTGTTTTTATTATCCCTTTATTGTATAAATTATTTATAAAAATCAAAGTTAAAAACAATTAAAAGGGTCCTTCGACCCAGATAATAAATGGATAGTTATGACTGTTTTTCCTAGTATTATAATGGTTCTTTATTTCAGTGAATATGTTCATTTTGGTACTTGCTAAAGTGGGATCTTTATATGAAATACCCATTTTAAATTTATTACTTGTCTACTGATAAATATAAACACCTTCCATTTCCTTAAATAAACCTTGGTCAAATCTCATTGATTACTCCTTATGGTCAAATAGTGCATTTTGTTAAAAACTACATTGTGTGTACATATGTATGTTTTTATATTCGGACATTTGAAATGTATTCTTTTTTTTTTTTTTTTTTTGTGGCGGTACAGTGCCGATGAGCTCCTTCTGACTGAGATGATGTTTAACGGTCTTTTCAATGACCTGTCTGCAGAACAGGCAGCAGCACTACTAAGCTGCTTTGTGTTTCAAGAGAATGTGAGTTAATAGATTTAGCGTATCTTATTTAGTAATTCGCATGTACTATAATGTTAATATTATGGATATTTTTAATTATAAAGATGTTACTTCATATTTATATAATATGGGTAATGTTAATTAGAAATCAGTATAACTTTAATACAAGTATACTAAGACAAAATTCCATAATTAAATGCATATTATCAGAAAGAAGAGTGAAATAGGATTTCATTTTTAGACAGTCACCATTAATCAGATTCCATGTTTTAAATTTGTTCTCTAATAACTCAGTGTATTGTTTGAAGGTCTGGCCTAGTAAGACAGTCCTAAAAGAAAAAGGTAAGTGAATGTAAAATTAGACAAAATTAGTGAAAATAGGAGGAGATGGGGAGGTTGAATTAATACCCTCCTTCCAATACTAGAGAATAACTAGGAAGCAGCTGATCCTACTAGAGGCCAAAGCCTTAATTTTCACAGGCAGGTTTTGTGGTAGTGGCCAGATTCTCGTTGCTGGTTTAGCAATAATTTTTCCATGTGAGTAATTACTTCACTTTCTCCATCCCTTAAGAAATCAAAAAATAAAGTGCTAGATGGAATACCACAAGAGCTTAATCACCTTTGTACTTTATTCCAAAAACCAATATGATTTGTTTTAAAAAATGTAATGTGCATGTTTTACATTTTAAATCTTAAAATTTATTCATTGTGGATGAAATGGACATTTGCCTTCTGAAAATAACTTTAATATTGCTGTTTAAATTTTTAGAGGATCTTTTTACCATAAACTTCTAGTTTAACGTTTAAGTAAATTCTGTAAAACACATTGTTTTATTTTTCAGTTCTGCCATTGATCTGTTTAACTATTAACTACCTCTTTATTCATTAATGAGATAAAATACATTACTACTTCTTTAAGTAGATAGGTACTTTTCTCTCAGCTCCCTGACTACTGATTAGACTTATAGCTATAGGGGCAATGAAAACAAATAGGACAGTAGTCCAGAAACAATATGCTTCCCTGAGAATGCCTGCTATGCACCTATGAAATAATTTGATGCACCTATGAAGTAATTTGCACATGAAGAATGCATTACTTTGCAAAATCTTGTCTGGTTGTTGTGTAGCATAGGTTCAAAATTTTATTTCATTAATTTCCAAGATAATAGTTAAGCATGTCGAATTTTCTTTGACCATATCTAAGGTTTAGAGGGTGTTTGGGGATGGGTGGTCTCCTGCCTGTGTCAAATTTTATCTTGTGGCAAATTTCTTGCATTGTGCTTTTCTTTTCTTAATATGGCACTATAAAAATCCTGTCCTCCAAGAGGCCAAATATGTTACCTCTTCAAAGGAGTTGGGCTTAGCCAAACCACAAATCTTAAATATTGGGACAAGATGTTACTATATGTGGTTAAGATTTGTTCAGTGAAATCACACTGTGTTATATGTAGTGTCATCCGTTCTTATGGTGGTGAATTTCAACATCAAGGTGAAAAATTATATTAAAAGTCACATGGAATTTTTTGATACTTCTATAAGAATGTTTTCTAGCCAGAAATAAAAATAAATATAGTAAGGGCTGGCCGAGTGGCGCGGTGTTTAAGAGCTGGCGTGGGACGCCAGCAGCCCCAATTCGGATCCCACATATGAGGGCCAGTGACACTGCCCTAAAATGAAGGAAGGGAGGGAGGGAGGGAGGAAGGAAGGAAGGAACGAACGAACGAACGAACGAACGAACGAACGAACGAACGAACTTATAAATGCATTATATAGTCTGCTTGATAAACTTTTATTGGAAAATGTATTGTTTCTAAAACTATTATGACCCCCCCACATTTTTTTATATCATTAAAACTAAAGAGAGCATACAATCTTTATAGGTATCAAGTAACTACAAATATTTATTAAGTACCCACTGTATGCAATGTACAGATCTAAACTTTAGAGCTAGAGCAGAGATGTTTCCCTTTATGATACTTATATGCTAGTGGATGAAGATAACAATTAAGAGATAAAATGCACACAAATTATGTCAAATTGTGATGAGAGTTGTGGAGAAAAATGAAGCAGAGGAAGCAGATGGAAATTTCTGATGGGATGGTGTTGTTATTTTAAATAAGGTGATTAGAAAAGCCCTCACTGATAATTTGAATTGAGGCTTAAAGGAGAGATGAAGACACAAACTGCACATATCTTTGGCAAAAATCATACTTAGTTTACTTATTGGCAAAAATCATACTTGTTTACTTATATCAGGACCAGTGCCTTCTACTTATGGTGACTAACATAGAGGAAGCCAATCAGTAACTGTTGACGATGAATAGACACAATGTCAAAGATATTTAGCAGTTTTGCATTCTTTTCACTGAGATGTTGAGTTCATTCTGGCCATTTTGCTTTTCATCATGATTTTGACAGGAATAATATTGAACCTGGTTTATGATTTATTACATAATACACATACATATACATGATGCAGATCAAAACCAAGTCCTATGTAAATACTGATGCTTAAAATAAAGGCATATCTATTGCAAGTAACCTATAATTGCTTTTTAAAAATTCACCTATAATTATTTTAAATCCTGTCCCACTTTTGTCAAAATTTGACTACTTTTAATTTGTCAAACGACTACGTTTGTAGAATTTGTTCGTAAATAATGTCTTTATTCTAATCACAAGCCTGTAGGTTTTTAGGATCTGACTTTTTATTTCTCATTGACAGAAACCAACACAGAATTCGAGCAGCTTGTCCAAGTTCATTTTTGTCTAGTTAGTAATAGACCTGAGTGCCTATTATTCTAATTGAGAAATTGAATAAACTTTTGACTAGTGGGAAGGCAATATTAAGAACACAAACTCAGATTAAAAGTGTAACTATCTTATACATTGTTAAAGAGCTAGAAATACCTGGGTAAAAATATTGAGGGCATGTTTTTAATGTTCTTTATTCCAAATTTTCAGTTTCCAGAGATTGAAAGTAACCTAGAAGCCAAAACTGTTTGAAAGTCAAACTATGATAAAATAGTTTATAATAATTTTGATGTAACTAAACTACTGTGCATGCTCACAATATTCTCTCTCAATTCCATTTATGGTCACAGAAAATAGCTAGTTTAGCACACTTCGCAAATTTAGCAGAGTAATATTTTCCTTTGAAATAGAATATTATAATTTAGGATGAGAACAATATTTTTATGTATATAAACTGAGAGCTGATTAGAAACTAAATACTTATGTCTAAAGTCTTATAATTTTATATTAATGGATATTATAAAAGCTTTGTCTTATTAAAGCAGATACAATAGTATGTATGGCATTTTAACATCTATCTTCCTTTTCTTCTAGTCTAGTGAGATGCCCAAATTAACAGAGCAATTAGCAGGACCGCTTCGTCAAATGCAGGTAACATTTTTTCTGCACTACATGTTTTATGAATAGTATATTGTAAAATAAACATTTTTAACAGTCTAATAGTATTTATCATTCAACAGAGAGAGCTTCCTTAGGGATTAAAGATGACATTTGATGTTAGTCATGTCATTTAATGCTGTTTATAGCATATTATAGCATTTGTGGTTTTTATTTTAATAATTAAACATTCTCCCCACCAATGTAATAAATTGTATAGAGTTGCTGTGAGTGCACATAATGTAGAAAGGTTATACTAACAATTCAGTATCCTCATTGTTATCCTTGGGATTAAGAATGGCATCTTGATGGACTAGGATTTTATTCATTTTTCCATTCTAGTTTACAACAAAGTTTTTTTGTTTGTTTTAAGATTTTATTGGGGAATTAGGGAGGGGAACAGCCAAGTTGTTGTCCTTCAATCTTAGTTGTGGAAGGCATAGCTAGCTCAGTGGCCAAGCCCAGTTGCCATTCGGTCGCCTTTTGGCAGCTCACTGCTACTCAGCTCAAGGTGCTGTGTTCATTCCTAGTTGCCGGTGGGCATAGCCCACCATTCCATGCAGGAGTCGAAATGTAAACCTTGTTGCTAAGAGTGCAAGCACTAACCATGAAGACATCCTTCCACCTGTTGGCTCAGCAGCAGCTCAGCTGGGGTGCAGCTCACTGGCCCATGTGGGAATCAAACTGGCAACCCTGTTGCTCAGAGCTTGTGCCCTTAATCAGCAGCCACTTGGCTGGCCCCTACAACAGAGTTTTAAAATCTGTTTTATTCTAAGAACTTTCTTATCCCTGGGTCCGATAGCAATTAATTTGTATCTTACTATTTTCTTAGGATGAACTCGTTTTGTCTGTCTTTTCAACATTATGCAGAAAAATAAGGAAAGATGAACTTTTAAGACATTGAAAGAGGAATGAAAAGTAAATCATAACAAAAATCCCCTTGAATGGAACACTTATCATCCCTAGTATTACTAACAAATTTAAAATTCTGGAACCACAGAAATCTTTATAGGCAAAGGTGTTTTTCACTTTTTAGATTACCAAGGAGAAAAGAAAGGATCTAATTTCTCATTGTGGGAAGAGAAAATATTCAGATTTACATTTTTTTAAGCACTGTTAGGAGAAAAGAATCATTTTGCCATCGGATTCATATTTGTCTAAACCTGTTTTGTTACTGTTTTTGTTTTATTAATGAAACAATTTGAGATTAGGTAAGTGCTACTCCTGAATAATTTTATGAAGCGTTTGTTTTTTGAAATAAAGGTATAACCAGGTGAAAATCATGATCCTGACATATTTTTCTTAATTACTTCAACATAAGGGGAAAACTTGGCTGTTCACTTAACAATGGAAAAGGCATTGTGGCTGCTTAGAAGCAGAATACCTAAATTGCACACTTATTACTAGGAAAGAAAAAGACACTTTGTGGAATACTAAAGAAAAAAGTAATATGGGAGATCATAAGTAAGAAATTTTAAGTGTATCTTTTATCTTCAAAGGAATGTGCTAAACGAATTGCAAAAGTTTCAGCCGAAGCCAAATTGGAAATTGATGAGGAAACTTACCTAAGCTCATTCAAACCTCACTTAATGGATGTAGTATATACTTGGGCAACTGGAGCTACATTTGCCCATATCTGCAAAATGACAGATGTCTTTGAAGGTATGGTTACATTCTGTGTACATATATTTCCTTCTGATATAAGATAGATACATATATGTACTTGGGATGACATTGTTTTAACTAAACATGAATAATATGTTATTTTTAATTTTTGTAACAAAATGGAATCTTCTACCTGTGTAGATCAAAAACGTTCTCCACAAATCCTTTGTATTATTTACTAAGCATAGTCTGCTGGTTAGAAATTCCTTAGGAAACTATTTTAACAGTTTATAATCCTGTGCCAAAGTCTCTGCCATAATAAGTAAACAGATGATGCTGGTAAGTCATATTTGTGTGGGTATTTTTACTTTTTGGTTCTGTTCTCTTGGTGTAGTAACTTACTGACTTCCTATATAATTCCACTGAAAAACAACAGAGTTGAAAATGTTGTCCATTGTTGCATTTCAAATGCAAAACAAATGTTGCTTCAGTCAGACTCTTATTACTGACCTGACCAGATTAGTGAGCAGAATTTTAAGAGACTGGAAAATAAAGAGAAATTTTAAATGAAAAAATAAAGGCAAAGGGAGTATATAGGAGTAATTATAAGTGAATTATAGGAAACAAAAATAAGCACAGTAAAGATCATATTTGAAATGTATTCATTGCAAAAAGGTTGGCTTAAGTAGATACTTATAGTGCTGAATTATATTTATAAAATTAGATATTTACATTGAACTTTAATGAAAATAAATGAGCTTGGACTTCATAGAGATTATTATAAGAATATTTAAAATATTATAGTTTATAGGTCTATTTTAAGAAAAATTGTATTTTTAACACACCCAATATTAAATGCTTTTTAACTGGTATTATTAAAGACTGATAGATTACTGAGTTTATTAATCATTGATTTTTATGATGCATAGGTTAAACATCTCTGCAACAGAATATTAAAATTTTCAACTATGGGCCTTTACTCTATTACATTAACATTGAAATTAACACACACACGATTTTAAGTGTTATAGCTTATTACATATTGTTTTTTTATTATGGTATGGTGTTTTAGTCCTTTCCCTAGAGTTTATTTCTGAACTTCCATTAAATGATCACTTAGTAATATGATCCCAAAATCTGCCTATGAATATTGTATTCTGTTACTGGTAAGGAACTACTTTGTACCAGGCATTATGCTAATAATATGCACTTCATATAATTTAGATCTAATCACCAAAATAGCAACTCAGGGTAGATATTATTTCCACTGTACACAAGGAGATTGAGTTTTTAAAAAGTAAATAATTTAGCCAAGGCCATAGAAGTACAGTACTTGATGGCACTATGATTTGAACCCTGGCCTCTGTGACTACAAGACACATGGTAGGTAACTTCATCCAAGCACCATAATAACCTTATGCTTGAATTTTGGATCACCGAGAGACTTCATCTCCATCCTCGGAAAATTCATGCTTGTAGGAATGGTAAGGTCTATTATATAGTTTATGGTAAGTAGTAACATTTGAGGATGTGAGAAGAGGGAAGTATGATATACTTGCACCTCACTTGAGAGCATTGCATAACACACAGGAACCCAGGTAGATCTGTGACAGCTTGTGTGTTTCAGAGGCTCAAAGGCAATCAAATACCGCAACACCACTCTTCAACCTCTTTTCGAAACATAAGGGAAACTAATGATTGTTTGATGCCTGAATAATCCCAAAACTTGTTAATACATAATAGCTCATGTTTATATAATACCTGCTCTGAGAAGTCAAACACAATGACATAAAACAATAGTGATTCATAGGGGAGAGCAGTTTTTGTTTTAAGAAAAATCAAAGGCAAACAGACCTGGAAATCTAGGGAACCCTATGCAATGGTTTTTGTGTATTATTTTTGTTTTTCGTACTTAAATGGAAAAGTTATCACAATATGGAAGATAAATCTTAAACTGCTAAAACTGAAGACAGCTTGTAGTCCTGCCATCTAGGAGTTGACCATAGTAGCATTCCTGAAATCTATTTTTCTCCTTTTCAATTCCTTGGAACCATTTCTATATCACAGTTTGCTTGAGAAATATAAGTTTGAAAATTTGAGGAGTTCACTTTATAACTATAACTTGAAATTTGGTCTAATATCACAGTTTTCATGTTTTTCTGTCTGGGTGCCATTATATCAATTAAACTTTTCCTAAAACTGGGGTAGACTATATATTAACTCTTAAAAATAAAACATGTAATTAAACAGGGAAAAAAAAGAAAACTGAGAACCTTGCTTTACTTAGGATAGTATTTCCTTTTTCCAACATACTGTGTCTCCCCCATCCCCCTTTTTTACCATGTTGTTATTTAGTTCCTCCATTTCAGAATATCCATTCTCTCTTCATCTTGTAATTGCACATGCTTTATGTAATTGGAAAAATACTGTAATCAAAGCACTAGCCCACAGTACAGTGAAGACTTCATATAAATAATTATTTCCTCTGTTATTACCCTAAAAAAATTAATAGCATGTGGTTGTTTATTTCCATTAAACTAAATTTGAATAGCAATTTAAAAAGTATTTGTAAGGATTAAAGCCTGTGGTTTCAATCTACTAGTCCATGTAGTAGATTCATTGTAATCCAGACAGAAGCCATTACTATTTATTTATGTCTATATAAAAACAATATTGTACTCTTCACTACACATAAAGGACTTGCTTTCCACTTAGCACATATCATCAGGAAAGCCCCTGTGACGAGTTATTACTTGAAACTGTTTACTGTACTTCTGCCCAGTAGGTTTTTTGAGCAGTTCTGTGCATTCCCATGCTCTGCCCCCACCACATACTCCGCTCAAATACCTTTCAACCGACATACGAGTAGTTTTACCCTTCCTTAGGACAGGGTGCACCAATGTCATTAGGGATTTTCCAGTGGATGTTTTTAGAAATACTTCTGCTAAAAATGATGTGTAACATTTTATTAATATGTATCATTCATTTGTTTAAATTTTACTACTAAATGATTTAGGAATAAGTACTTAGTACTTACTCATTTGATGAGTAATTACTGAGACCCTAGAGGGATCAGACATTATGCTGGGTGCAGTGTGAGCAGCAGAGCCTCTGCCCTCCAGAGAGGGCTCAGCCTAAGCTGGCATCTACTGGGAAATAGTTGCAGGAAAATATATTTGTGATCCTAACATCCTCAGCCCAAAAACATTTAAATCACCTAGATAGCCGTATTAAATCAGATTCAGGACATGAATTGTGGCGAATGCTGGAGGATGGTGGAAAGCTGGAGGTGGACAAACTAGTCAGAGGAATGTGTTGCTTTCCATCCTCAATGAGAGTGATGCTCTTTTGTTCAAGAACCAGATGAACCTAATGTTTACTACAGGTTGTCTGCAGTATTTCCTGGTACACATTTGAAGTCAGTCAAAGCTGTTTGTGAGAGAGGGTACCTCAGTCTCCGATGCCCTTCATGGCAGAAGACTTTGTAAAGGATTTCATTTCAATTTTGAATGACCTGTGAGAATTGCTCTGTTCCTTTTTTAAAGTGCTATATACAGAGGGTGCCCAAAAAATGTATACACATTTTAAGAAAGGAAAAAACTATTAAAATTGTAATAATATATACCAATAACAAAAGATGAGTACAAGTCATCTTTTTTGACACCCCCAGTATTTACATTTTTAGCCACTACCTAATTTAATTCTTTTTCAACAGAAGCATTTGCAAATAAATATTTAATATCTGGTTGCATAGGTATTATGATGTATAATTACCTCCTCCATTCCCAACCCCCACCCTCTTCTCTTTCTCACTCAAAGTTCCTGCAACTGGATTTCCTCTTTCATTGCAAAGCAGTATTGGAGCCTAGCATTCTTAATAGCGGAGAGCACAAGTAACAAATACAGCCAGCATTTATTGAGCTTCTATTGAGTTGTTGACACTTAAGCATTTTACATATATTACTTCATTTATTTCTTACCCCCATGAAGTGTAGGAATTACCATCTCCACCTTATAAACGAGTAAACTTTTTCATAGGTTAATGGAGAAGATTTGGAAGGAAAGTAATTAGTTCACTTCTTTGAAATGTTGAGTTTGAGGTGTGTGTAATATGCCTGGGTAATCAACTTTTTGTGGGAAATAGTATCCAGCTTGAATTAATAGCATTGTTTTGTTTCTGTAACATTTATTTTTATAATTATGGCCTATTTATAAAAAATAAGTGAGAGTGGCTTTCATTTATTTCAGTAAAAATTGTTACAGTAAATATCTAGGTGATATGCTAGTGACTGAAGTTTGTAAAATAATACCTGTAAAGACATAACTGAAGTTCCATAAGTGATCATCCTAATAGGAAAAGATCACACATGGACCCTCCAGAAACTTATGTTTCAATCAGGACTGAGACAGACTCACCACAGCTTCCTATTGGCATTTGAATTCATGGTAGTAGAAGGTTTTTGAATTACAGAAGCCCTGTTCTTTCGGGGATGCTGAGGGGCATAGGCTCCCCAGCTGCCTGCAGGACTGCTGTCCTTGTTACGTTGCCTGTGCTCTGCACCAGAGTGACCAGTGGAAGGGGGCATAGGAGCTGCAATCTTGTCCTGTGTAAGGGAAGAGAAAGGTGCTGTCCATTTGTCAAGACTTGAATTCACAGTGGGAGTTAGGATGTGTTGCCTTCTGATGCTGCAATGTCCAGGGGCCATCCTGGCTGCCTCCTATTCCCAGGGAACAGCCTAACCCTGTTCTTTCATTTGTGAAGCTGGTTGGTTGTGTTTCCTTCTTGGTTTTGCTTTCTGCCCCATCCTTTCCCAAAATGTAACCTCAAAGTGTTCTGTGGATTTTCACCTTCCCCATCTCATCCTGGTAATTTTCCTTCAGATGCCATTGAAACCTGCTTTATTATTTTTTTTCTTGCTTAGACCATTAATTGAGCTTTCTCCTACTCTGGTTTTTCTGTTCATTTCCTCAACTAAGTTCACAGCAAAAACAAAACAAAAAAACACTACCTTCAACTTTTACAAGGTTCCAGCTTGTAAAGATCCTTTGTACAGGAACTCTTAGCCCCACAGTGAGAGGGAAGCCATTGCTGTGAAGGAGAGCCAGTACAGTAACCTCTCCCGTTTCCCACGGGGATGGGGGATGTTTGTAGAGACTTAGTTTCTAATCTTAAATCTAAAACTGTGAACCTGAACTTGAAAGGCACTCACCAGTTCTTTGGTCCCTCATTTGTACAGTGTAGTGTGGAATGTCACGGGTGGGTGATGACATAGTCCCCTCCTACTTGGAAACAGTAGCTTCTGTGTAATCATACTGTTTGCCCTGTTAAAGGTTACTGGTAAAAGAAGCAGCAAGTCTATTTATCTGTTAATTTTCAAAGTCTTGAAATAGTTTATTAGGGTCAGAATGAGTTGCCTCAGTAGCAGAAACTGAACTGTAGATACCACATAGCTACTTCTCATCCGGGGGGAGGCCCGCAGTGGAGAGGACACAGCCTCTCCTAGAAGCTCCTGGGCGCCCTTTAGGTGGTTCCCTTTTTCCTAACCATGGAGAGTTAGGAGGCAAGTGAGATCCTTGTTCTTCCCTCGCCTTAACGTACCACCAACCTGGATCAGTCTAATAATCTACTTTCTCTATTCCTGTACTTTCACAGCAGAGTTCTGCTGGGGGGAAAAAATCCAATGATATGGTTCGGTGTCACCAAAACCCATAGTGTGTAACCTCAGAATCGCGCTAAACCTTCCTGGTAATAAGAGGAGGAAGAGGAGACAAAGGAAATCATTGGGCACCACTACGTGCCACGCGCGTCGGCCATACTACCTCCTTTAGTCAGGTCCTTAGCTTGCTATTCGAGTCCTTCAGGTAGCAGATGGCACAGCTGAAATGAGACCCTGTTTGTCCACCTCCAGAGACTGTATCCCCCTGCAGGAGTCTGCCTTCTGGGCTTCCTCTGGGACCCCTTAGATACAACCCCAGGTCCTCATTGCTCTCCTCAAGCACCTACCTCAACTCTGCCCCAGCTTTCAAGGTGATCGCTCGTGCTTCTAAGAAAGAGAGAGGCCATTAGGCCTGTCTTCTTACCTAGAAACCCAGTGTGCATAAATCCTGCTCCTAATTCTTCCCTTTTCAGAGGAAGCTCTGAAATCTCAGGGCCTTTCCCCATTGCTCTCATTGCCAGGGCCTTCCTCCAGTTTTCTGCACTCTCCTCAATCTTGCATCACCTTTCTGCTGCCATTTTAGCATATAAACAATGCTTTTATTTTTTACCCACACCTTCTCCGGCTACCAATATAACATAGTGCTTGACAGTAAGAGCAGAGCCTGGTCTTAAATCCTACCCACTCAGTAGATTAATGATCCTGGGCAAGTTACCTAATGGTGCCTTGGTTCCTTTGGCTATAAAATGGGGAGGATAATAGTTTCTACCTTATATTGTGAGGATAGCATGAGGCATGTAGAACCGTTGGACCAGTGCCTGGCACATAGCACTCAATAAATGTTAGCTGTTGCAGTCATTTTTTTAGTAAGTTCTTTTGTCCCTCATTCCTTTTATAGTTAGGCTCAGAAAGAGTAGATACCATCTTTATTCAGTCCCCTACCTCCAATTTCCTTCTCGATCCACAGTAATCTGGTTGCCTGTTTCAGTGTCATTAACCTAAGTGACTGCAGACCTCTTCTCTGACGGGACCTTACTTGCCCATTTTTACTACTTGTACATCTTGAAACCCATTGATGTAAATCTTTGGCATTACTTGGCAATAAAGATTTCTACAGCAGCAAAGAGAACTTAGAGTAGGGTCTAAAGCGCTTATAAAATACTTCACGTTTTACTTATTTAAAATATATAAATGTAATATACATTGAAATTTATAAGATACTACACATTTCTGTGAGGCACCATAATGTAGTTAAATGCTTGGGCTGTGGAGGATTACCCCCGGGATTCAGATCCTGGCTCCCGTTTACTCCTGGCTCCAACCTCGGTCGTTAACATATGGAACATCTCTGAGCTGCTCCTTTTCCCTCTTCGTAAAATAAGGATAACAACAGTATTTGTCCCATGGAGTAGTAAGGGCCAGGAGAGAATTTACATAAAATACAGATTACAGAACTGCCACAAAGTAAGTGCTCAGAAAATGTTAAACAGTACCCTTTTTTCTCAAAATGTATTCATACTGTCCTTGATGCCTAAATGTCATCATACATATTAGTTTTATAACACAAAGCCCTCAGGGTTATTGTAAGACGTGTATATAGGTGGGAATGACGTATTGCTTTTGACCCTACTGTTTGATTGGTTGGATTTTATGTAACTGTGTCTGTTCTGGCTGCCATTTTTGCTATTGACTGTCATCTAATAAACTCTGCAAGGAGCTCAGTAACTTTGATAGAATGTGTAGTGAAAATAGGCTGTAATTGTGGGTTGGAGGTTTTCCCCAAGAATTCCATGGACCTTTTAATGGAAGGAGAGGAGGAAGGATTAAAAAAAAGCTATGGACTTTGAATATTTCGGCTGAAGGGCTGTTTTATGACCATACAGTCCTTTAGAACTTGTCAAAGAATTTATGCATCTGTTATCTCAAGTGAGACAACTCCAGGGTTAGGTATAGAGCAAGCTCTCTGTTTAAATTGTATTTATTATTTTATAAAAGAGAAAGAGAAATGAGAGAGTAGAGTAAGGGTCTAAACACAGAGCTAATTGCTTAGCAACAGAATCTGGAGTAGAACTCAGATCTCCATCTAGTCTTCTTTCCTCTAACTCTGGGTGCCTCAGCTAACTAACTCCCCAAGTCTAAAATAGGTGAACATCCTATATGTAGGATATGGTATTGTCCTTCCAAGAGGCGTGTTTCCCCATTTGTCTTATAAGATGATATAGTGCTGGACTTCTTCATGACCAGTCTCATCCCATAAACCTCCCACTACCTGAATTAGCATCTCTGTGTTCTCATTGCTCTGGCCCATAGGCAGGTTCAGAAACCACGCAAGTTGTCCATACCGGTCCAGGTTGTCAGGCTCCTAGGATGGTCCTACAGGGCGAGAAAGGTACTTGGCATGTGCATGGGCACTTCCTGCTGGATTGGGCTGACTCTTAGGTAAATGGCTTCTGCTTGCCTTTGTCTAAGCTCGTGTCAGCTCAAATTCCATTCTGCTTTATGAGTTATAGATATAACTGCCCATTTTCCTCCTTGAGCACATTGGAACATAATGTTGAGGGCATTAGAAGGGAAAGAGGAACATGTGCAATAGGTGTATTAGAAGAACTTGATAAATGTTAATGAATTATTCCAGTGTTGCAAGGACTTAATAAGGACCTAGTTAAAGTGTGAGTTCACAGCTTGCCTTATCAGAATACTAATATTCCTAATGCATTTCAGACATTGAAAATCAAGTCCTCAGAGTTTTAAACTTAGGTAGGTAGCACTTAGACTTGAGCGAGGAGGGGCCTGGGATCCTTTTTCTGACAGAAGAGAAACTGTTTACAGCTTCAACTTTGATGCAAACACTTGTCTCAGAAGAGGAGTCAGATCCATGGGAAGAGACCTAACACCTCCTTTGTGTTCTTTGAGGACACACGGGTGTGAAGAAAGCACTGATGAAAGAGTCTAGTTAGTCAAGAAGGAAGAATTGCACTTTTCAAATGACAGATCTGATCCTGTTATGCCCCTGCTTAGAAATCTGTTGCATTCTCTTCACAGGATGTTATCCAAGGGCCCGAATAGCTACGGTTTGCAGGCTTTTTGGCACTGCCCGACGGGCCTCCTCATTCTTAGACCGGGTTATATTGCCTGCCATCACCCAGACTTGCTCTCCTCTACTCCCAGGGCATTTTGTTTACTTACCTCTGTCAGAGCAAGTGTGAACAATTATAATAAAGCCATGACTCCCTCTACTATTAGTCAAGGGTGGGAATTAAACTTTTCACCTTTGTACCCTTCTAGCTGATTTGCTATGTGCGAAGTCCCTGAAAGTAGTTAGTCATCCCACGTTCTCCTGCCTTGCTTCCTAACAGAAGTCCTGCTGTTCCTGATGATTTCCATTTTACAAGTGATTTCTTTCCTTTTCTGTCCAGGCAGCATAATTCGTTGTATGAGGCGCCTGGAAGAATTGCTTAGACAAATGTGTCAGGCAGCAAAAGCCATTGGGAACACTGAGCTGGAAAATAAATTTGCAGAAGGTCAGTATGCATTCCATAAGGTTTTTTTTAATAATTCAGGCAAATCTTGTGAGACTTGAGCTGTTGACCACAGCCTAGGAGATTTCAGATGTTTGGATGGCCATGGAGGGCCAGCTAGCAGTGTTTAAGTAACATTTTAGAGTGTCTGGGGAAAAGTTTGGAGATGATACATTTATTTATAAATATTTATGTGCATTATGTGCCAGGAATTGTTTTAAGCACTAGGGGATATAGCAGTGAACAAAAAGACACAAAATCCCTGCCTTCATGGAACTTACATTCTATTTCTAGTACAGGGAGATAGATAATAAGTCAGCAATTAAAATACATCAGGTAGTGATAAATCTACAGAAAAAACCAATACCATAGAGAACTGGGGGGGTGGATGCGATTGGTCTAAAATTAGCCTGGGAGGGGGCATTTGGGCCCTTCCTCAGGATTCACAGACTTGAGGAACAGCGGGAGGCCAGTGGCTGGGGCAGAGCGGAATAGTAGGGTCTGCAGAGCCAAGAAGAATCATGGAGCCCAGAAGAATCATGGAGCTCCTAGCACTCAACTTTTTCCTCTGAACTGATTGGAGGTTTGGATCACAGGAGTGGTGTGCTCTGACTGGGTTTTACAAGGCAGCTCTTGCTGTTGCATCATAGGCAAGTCTGTAGAGTAGCAAGATGGAAGCAGGAAGACCAGATCAAGAGAGGACAGCTGGACCAGGTGCTAGTCTTGGGAGGCGGTGTTAAAACATGCTTGTGAAGAGTTCACGCCATCTGAACACTGGCCCATGTAAAGGACTGCGTTAGCATCAGAAATTATCAGCAGCCATGTTCCTGCTCTGAGTTGGTTGCTCACAGTCAACCCTAGTGATTTCTGCTGTCAACTTAGTGTCCTGAGAAGAAGTTCACAAAAACTGGCTTACGTTTCCATTATTGATAGAGGCAGGTCTATTTAATTGTCTACTTAATCATTTAAGTATAGTTATGTAAACTTCTCAAGTAAAAATTTATGGTTGTCTTTAGTCCAGAAAAAAATTTCACATGGTAACTGAAAATGTGTCATCAGGTTGAAAATTCATTCTTTGGAGTCAACCAACTTCTTTTGACAGCTTAGTCCTTCCCCACTAAGTTTTTTTATTTTTTTCCCCTGGATAGTTTTAACACCATCCGCCTCCCCCCTCGCACGCATGCACGCGCCCGCACATACACACACACACACTGGGCTACCTTAGAGTCAGCGTCTAAAAACAAGGGTCTCTTTTCTAAGTTTCTGCCTCAGATGGCTGTGAACTCTTCTAGGTTATCTTTCAGACCAGTAAGATTTTCTATTTTCCAGGCAGCTCTCACCAGTTTAATTGGGATTGTGCTGTCTTTATAACCCCAGTAGAGGGGAATTATGTTCTTTGTGGTCTTGAAAGTTTAAACCATATTTTCTTCTCTTTTAGGAATCACTAAAATCAAGAGAGATATTGTGTTTGCTGCCAGCCTTTACTTATAGTCATCTAAAGGAATACGGGATTTTAAAGTGTTCACCACCTGTCTGCAGTTGACTACAAATGCTTACAAGTATTGACTTGTTCTCCCATCTCACAACAGTTGTCCTCTTAAATATAGTATGTATTAAAATGTTTATCAAGCATCATTCTAAGAAAGCATATTACATACACATTTGTACATAAGCGTTACATTTTTTAATAAAAAAAATGTACAGGTGGGCATTGTTTTAGTGAAAGGCTTGAAATTTTTTTCATGAACTCAGCTATTAGATAACTGTCGTGTTAAAGGTAACTATATACACACAGGTAAAGTGGGCATCCAGGGTATAGCAGCAGCAGTCCTTAAAGGCTTGTACACCAGCAAGAAAGACGCGTCCTCTTGCCTTCAGGTTGCAATCATTTTCCTTTAGGAAGCAGGCCAGGTTCATCTGGGCGTTCTGTCACCTTCAAGGTTGGTGATTGTTCCGATAGTGATTCCCCGATGTTGTTGTTGTTGTTGTCGTCGTCGTAGGTGTTTCGTGCAGAGTTGTATGAGAGTCCTCCTCTTTTCTTTCTTTAAAAGGCGAGTTTCTCTCCTTGAAGAAATCGGATACATACACAACCTGCAGAGGACAGGTCATACTCAGAATGAGACAATGTACTTAACAATATAATATCAAGTTGCAGTAAGCAGTTTGCAAAAATAAACAAAAGGATATATATTATGGGGTATGGGGTACAGTTTAAGGATACAAAAAATTAGTGGCTAACTGGAATTTTTGTTAAAAGGGATTCTTGCAAATTGAGAGCCGCTTTATTATGTGTTGGGCAAATAGTGTTACTCTGCCAGCACTTAAAAATTATTCTTCATGTAAATTAGTTTTTTCGTTTCATTACCAAAAAGAAAACTGTTTATAGTCAGAGCCTTCATAACTTTTGTGAAGGGTAACCTAGTTTTTATCTGCTGGCTAGCCTAAGATGACTCAGCAACATTGGAGATCTTACCTCGTACCAATTATTGGGCCACATAACCGCCTTTGCGGTTTTCTCACTGGGACATTTTTTTTCTACTTACTTATCCAAGTGTTTATCAGTATCAAGATGCAGGCTGCTGCCTTGTATACTTACAACTAATATTGCAGCCAGAGCTCCTTGAATGAGTCCAGTCAACACATCACTCCAGTGGTGTTTGTAATCAGACACTCGAGAAAGGCCCACGTAAATGGATACAGCAACAAGTCCAAATTGCAGTGTGGGGCGTAAGAGTCTTGCCCAGTCTGCCTTCATTCTGGCTTGAAGATAAAGCTAACAGAAAAGATAAGAAATAATCAGAGTATTATTATATATGGAATAGGGCTGTAGCCAAGCATTTCTTGGACTCAAGCACCTAAAAGTTCATCCTTTTAAGCAAAATAAAACAAACTATTGCCCCAGTAACTTCTGTTTAGAAGAATTTACCTATCCAACTAGAACACCTTTCAAATTTTAAACAAGGCAAGGGTTTCCTTGTTTGTGATTTTTTTTTAGGATTTCAGGGACAGTTCCTCCCCCTTAAACTATTGTTCTCATTGAAAGGCAAGTGTTGTCATTAGTTTGAGTCTTAGGACAACCTGCCAGCATTCTGACCACAGGCTGCCTTCACCCTGGGCCAGACTGTGTTTTCTGCCCAGTCTATCTAGGGACTAAGTTTGTTTAATGCACTCAAAACAATTTACACACACGAGAGCTCCGCTAGCCTCAAATTATTTAACAGGACAACTGAGACTAAATAATCTGTTTTTACAAGTAATACAATAATCTACCTGAATACTATAGGTTGTAGGTTAGTCCTTACTATGCAAAGAAGTCTCTTTCAATAGGACTTGTACCTTTCTAAATTCTATGACTTTTATTTACACTAATCAGGCCTGAGAATTGCCCACTTTTTTCCATGCCAGCCTGTCTTTGACTTGGGATGCATCCCTAAAGATTATGATGTAGAAGGAATTTGGATAGTTTTCCTGTGAACTCCTTTTAGCAAATCTAGTCTTATTTTTAAAGAAAAAAAATTTTTTAACTTTATTTCTATCCAATAAGAATATGCTTTTGAACATTCATTTTTAAAACTCTGTTCAATAATTTATGACTTACACTTAATGTATTCCTCAGAAAACAACTTATGTGGCTGTGCCCACTGGTACTGCCTATTTAAAATAGGTACGCAAGTCCATTCCCATTTCTTTGGGCCCTGTTGCGGGTGTCCAGTTTCTCAACAGCTGGCAAAAACTCAGGGTGTCTAATTGTATCAGATACTTTATAGTATAAATGTCCAGTTCTAAAGGAGCTATTTCAACTGAGTTGGACTCATTAGCTGGTTGAAGAGTTACTGGCTTTCTGCGGAGCTCCTTTCTCCCTTTTTTGTTTGTTGAAACTATGAAAATGTAAATGGTAAAAGGCTTGTCTCAAGCTTCTGGAGTTGGGAAGATAAGCTGATTCTTTGAAGCAAAGTTGGCATCTGGCAACTAAAGTGAATTAGGCAACATAACCATGCCATTAAGGTTTACCTTATTAGGTGTACCTCAATTGGAAGCATTAATTTTCAGGAGAACAGTTCCTTGACTAAAGCCAAGTTTTGAATATTACTGTCAAAAAAGTTCAGCTGCCCCTATTCTGGTTATTGTTTTCATACAACAGGTAAAGGCATGGGCTTTTCAGGCTGTAAAAATATAGCCTATATTTCAGGCTATAAAAATACCTAATAATTACCCTACATAAATGCAGACATCTTAGGGGGAACTGCATCCATCTTTGCTAAAGACATAGCAAGAAAGTATAATACCTCTCAAATGGACTTAAGCTAGTCCTATTTTGTATTTCCAACCTAAAGGAAATTCAGAGACTAAAGATCCCTCCTCACTTAACCATAGGTAGCCTGCAGGCATGTGAAGTACCACATTGTTTTACCCAAATTTGTGAGGGAAAAATAAGAATGCGCATATTATACATGCGTAGTACTAATTCCATATCTATATAAATGTTTTTAATTCTTGTATTTATGCTTATGAATTAAAAGTATGACTCTAGAAATCAATGATATCTGTATGCAAAATAATACCCTGGGATATGATAATCGGTCTTGTTGAACTTAATGACAAACCTGCAACTATGAGTTTTTGGCCTATGATGCATAAATATCGTAAATTCTTTACAGATACATAAAATTTCTTGTACATTGCTCTTGTGTTTTGTAATTATTTGTTACATAAAATTTCTTGTATCATAATATGTTAAAAAATGCTAAAATTCCTTTATAATACAAGGAACAAGTACATAAATGTAAACAAATAAAAACTTGAATTAAAACAAAAAGATTTTTTTCCCTGAAAGTTTGGGCCAAAAACATGGGTGCATTACACACAGCAAAATACGGTATTATTTTGCCCAAATTTCTTCACCATCCCTCTGGAAGAATTAGTGTTCACTTATGGAACAGTAATCAAATAAGCTCCCTCTGTGTAGCTGTCTTCTCCTTACATATCTACCCAAGTGTAAATGTTGCCCCCATCTGTGTGGGCCCAGAGATTGTTTCACCCTGAGTGGGCTCTGGGGCTCCCCGATTGTGGGTATTCATGCACCTGATCTTACCCTCTGCTCCAGGCTCGGGCTCCTCTGGTGACTAATGGTCATGGCTTGTGTGCAGGCTGTTCTCAGAACACTTCTCAGCTCTGGGTGAGGTTGGCTAATTGAGTGTGCTTCCTATTTGCTCTGTGATTCCGGGGTACTCAGTGTAGCTCTGCAAAGACCAGGCACCACCTATATTATGGCAGCCCTGCTCTTCCCTGTGAAGAATCTCCATTCAGTAGAACCCAAGGAGGTAAACATACTGAGTTTCTTGGAACTTGCGTCACCTGAGATCAACAGTGGATTCTAGACTTTGACAACTCCCCACCCATGTTGCCAGCCAAAAGTCTCCTACATAAACAGCTTCAACAAAGCACCCACCACTGTTGCTGGTGGCTTCACTTCCTAAACCCGTCTCAAGTTCTGCAGTACAAATCTGTCTTTCAAGCTCCCACGCTCCAGAGACACTAGGGATTTGCCTTCCTCTACCAGTCATTTAACTGCTTTCCAGAATCATTACCTTGCACCATTTTTTGAATTTGTTTTATTCTATTCCCTATCCTTTGAGAGGGGAGAGGAAAGTATATATTCCTTTAAAAAAAAGTCTCTATAGAGGCAAGTGTATGTTCCTAACTGCCTCAGAAAAACGGCATGTCAAGCTTGTTAGCACTAGATGCAGGGACAGAGCACATGCTTTAATGCCAGAGCTGATAGTAAAGCGGCTTCGGAGGTCCCTGCCTTTGCAAATGCCACTCTTCCCTCCTCCCCGCACACGCACATGCTAATCATACAGACACTAACCCAGTCGAAGTAAGGCATTTGGTTGCTTATGTCTTAAGAGTTGGAAGAGCTTAACTCCATATCCAATATTGTGTATAGAGCCAGAAAGGGTCAGTGGCGGTGCCAATACTTTCAAATTCCCCTTTTGGAGGAAACTGCCCACCCACAGACAAAATTGAAGGCATAGCCCCATTTGGGCCGCATAACCCAGCCTTCTCTTCCGGGAGGGCACTGACTAGATGACTTACGACAGGCCTGACCCAGAGATCTGCTGGGCTGAATTCTGGAATTCCTTCTGGCAGTATGAAAGAATTCTCTATTTTCAGAAGTTGTAGAAAGGGCCCCTAATGAGTACATGATAGGCTACTTGAAAACTAAAGTTATATGGAAGCAAAAACTATGGCTAGGCAAGGAGAGCAAGCCACTTAGAGAGAAAAGAATGGGGCAGAGTGGCAGCCACACCAAACCCAGGTGGCCAATGAGACGTGGAGAGAGTTCAGTTCCTGGTGTGTGCTGCTGCTAATCTATGTGGATCTTTACTATAAACCTCTTCTCTAAGTGAGTCAGCTGCTTACAACCCAAAGATTCAAAAGCCAATTAAGGGCTGGCCGAGTGGCGTGGTGATTAAGCGCTGGCTTGGGAAGCCAGCGGCCCTGGTTTGGGTCCCACATATGAGGGCCAGTGACACCACCCTAAAAAAATTAAATAAATATAAATAAAAAATAAAATAAATAAAAAAGCCAACTAACAACCTCCTCCCTGTATTTAACCAAAATCCCATTTTGTTTTGTTTTTAATTTGGATTTCTGTGAAAAATGATGCAGACTGTTAAAAACGCTAAGTTTTGATTGAGAAGGAAAACAGTCTGTTATACTCATACACCTGGATTCAAACTGAGAAAACTTAGAAAAATAAAATCCCATTAGAGTAAACATACTGAACTTTCACTGAAGGCACCATTATAAGAGAACTATGGCATTGGGCATGGGATTTACCTCTATGACTTTCTACAAATTAGTACAAAGGTATGAGCCCCCAAGACAAAGAGCTCACCTATCCATCTCTCCCAAGCCCATACTAAGACCCTTTTCTGAACCTGCTTCAGTTTGGCCTACTACTAATTGGCTTGTCCAGTGGGTATTTCAGTCACCTTGGGGGAGACGGGTGTAGTGCTTGATAAGAGATTCTAGCCTCTGGGTCCCTCCCAATCCTAACATCCAAAGCAGAAAGTTCACAACTAGAAATAAGAGAAAAGATAAAAAAGGGAGAACAGAAGCTGTAACCTGCAGCTCTTCAGTGAGGTGATCCCAGAGGCAAAGGCTGCATGGAGATGCAGGACAGCAACGGGAACAAGAGTGAAAACATGCAGCTGGTGGGACTCCAGTCAGGGCCAAGAGGGTTTGGAACCAGGCAGCCCACAAAACTCATGAGCCACGGCCTAATCCAGGGCCCTAGGCTGCCAGGGATTTGCAGTGGTAACGACGTTTTTCAGAGGGGAAGCAAAGGGAATTAATAACACAGGGCTAGCCCAGAGTAGAGAGAAAGGGTGGGCCAAAGCCCCAGTTAGCTGCCCAGACCATAAGGGCTTTGCTTGCTTAGAAAGGACAACCTTGGGCCGGCCGAGTGGCGCGGTGGTTAAGCGCTGGCTTGGGAAGCCAGCGATCCCGGTTCGGTCCCACATGTGAGGGCCAGTGACACTGCCCTAAAAAAAAAAAAAAAATCTGCACTTAAGAAAGGACAACCTCCTCTGCTCACCCCTGCCCTCAAATTTGAATGCTGTCCTGAAATATTTAAGAGAATAGTCATGCTTCTCAAAGGCAAAGGAACACTTGAGCCTGCTACTAGTGTCATCCCTGAAAAGGCAGAGAGAGGCACTTGGGTTTCCAGGAGACACAAATTGAGGTTGGAGGAGATTTAATAGGAAAAACAAAGATACATCATATATACTTCACTAACCTTCACACAACTCCCTCGCCCATTTTCATCTATTGAAAGGCGCAGGATAGACAAATACCACAGGAAGATATTATAAGGAGAGGGGGTCAACCTCAAAGCCCCAGAAAACCACAGTGACCTACCTCTGTGCCTGCCTCTGGTCGGAGAAACTGTGTTTGAAGAACTCAGAACAAATCAAATATAACCACTGATGGGGCACAGACCAGTTTTAGAAAGCGAAACGAGTTTGAGACGAATTGGCCTTAGGAATCCACCAGTATCCTCCAGGAATGCTCCCTCTGAAACCAGGCATCACTATTGGTCCTTAGGAAAAGCAAGGCTCCCGCTGTAGTTTTTGTCTCCAAGAAGAGCAAACTGAGCAAGGCTGAACCAGCTGAGCTACTCTCCCAGGCAGGGCGTCTGGTCAGGAAGGTCTTACTGCTCGGTGCAGGATTTAGTGTCCAGTCTCTCTCGGCAGAGTGAAACCTACTGAAAAGGGGATGGAAATACGCTACTATGTCCGCTATTTTTAAAGAAAGAAAGGCTTCTCAACTGGAATATTACTAGAGATTCATAACGGCAATTTCTTATTCCTTAAGGATAGACAGGAGGAGTCAATTTTCTCAAACTAACCAGCTCCTGCAGCCTTTGTGCTGGAGCAGGAAGGAAGAAGCCCGCCACGCAGGCAGCTGTTGCTTCTCTGCCAAGTGCAGAGGCTTTCCTCCTGACGCAGGGAGTCCGACACTCGAGGGGCTCTTTACGAAGAGCCTCATGATACTTGTATGGGGTGCACAAAGAGCACCCAGGCAAAACGAACAGTGAGGACTTCTCACTGCATGGGGCAACCCAAGAAAAAATTAGGTGTACACTTTTTTCCTTTTGTGTAAAAAATAATATGTACACTTTTTTAAAATAAGGAAATTCAATGTCTGTGACACTACGTAAGCATTTCATTATTTTTCTGTCATCAACAGGTAGGATATAGCCTTTTTGCCTCATTTTTCTGGAAAAAAAAAATTGGCCTCCATTAAAGGATCTATTTGTATTGTCTCAACTTTAAAATCTGATTGTTGAAGAAGGTAATTTTTTGAAGCTCGTTTATTTTGCCTTTCCTTGACTAACCTTGTAACAGCTGCAAAATGCTATTGTCTCACAGTCTCTTAACACGCTATTAAAAAATAATGAGAGGTTTTGGGTGTTTTTTTTTTCCATTTAAACTAGAGTCATGGAGTCAGCTTGCAAGCTAAAATGGTTTTCCCATTTTCAAAGGGTTATTTTTTAAAAACAAGAATAATGCAACCAAGACTGCATGTGGCCTAAAAAGCCTAAATATTATCTGACCTTTTACTGAAAACCTTTGCCAACCCCTGAACTAGACTAACAGCAGCATGCTCAGCACAGAGAAATATACCTTGGTCTACTTGCTCTGAAACACTGCTTCTAAGCCCAAGCCAGGGAAGCTGGTGTACTGTTCCACCTGCATTTAACAACCGATCTGGCCAGAACACTGCACGGCTGGCCTCAGCTTAGTCTTTTTTAGACTTCACTTTCACCATCTTTAGGATTCACAGTTCCTAAATTTAGATCTCGACTCCCACCCTAAAATTATGCCAGATTCATGTAGTTTATGGGCCATGGGTAGCTCATCTGCCCGTTGTTCAGCATTAATCCACACTCTGGGAAACATCTTTATAAAATAATCAACAGTGCTAGGAATACATGGGCAATTCCAGATGAGGGATTGCTTGAGGGACACAGGTCCCAGCACAGGAGGGCTGAGGCCCAAGACCTGGCATGTTGTGGCAGGGAAGGGAGTCGAGCTGAAGCACCGACACTGAGAGGTACTTGGGCCCCCACTATAGTAATGTGCACAGGAATTTCGTAACAGGCAGTGATAAAAACATCTGAGGGTTCAGTCTCCATAGGACAGTGCTGGCAAAAGTGTTTAGTATATTCCTCACTATGTTGGAAAAAAGGACAGTCTCACACCATGGCTCTTTTCCTAAACAATCAAGTAAATTTGGCATCCTTGGCATTTAACCAAGTTCAAGGATAGTCACTGAGCAATTAAATTGGCTATGTGCAAAGAAGCCCTGCCCTGCGCTCCCACCAGCCTGGGTGGCTTTCACGGGTGCTGACTCCTGGCACTGGAAAGTGTGGGGGCTGGGCTGCCTGCCAGATGAGAACAATGATCGGGCTATTTTCTTTAAGAGATATTTTGAACCAGAAATTAATTTCTGGGTGTCAGGAATTCTTGACAGGGAAGTTTTGGCTATCACTGTCCTCAGAATTCAAATGACTTGACGTCTCCACCCAAATCTGGGACTGACCCATGATGCCAAGATGCCTAGGGAAACAAGATGAGTCACGGCCTAAGGAATTTTGGCGGCGGCAGCGGTGGTGAAGTGTTGTACATAAATGTGAAAGCTGGAAAGCAAGGAGACGTGTGTGTTCAAGGGCTGAAATAAAAGCTGGGGCCTACATCCACATCAAGTAAATATTTCCACTGCTTCAAGTCAGTGAAACACAGTGCAGTTGCTCTGACCTGCTTTCTCCGCAAAGGCGTTGGTCTATGACAAACCTATTTATCTGAACTTTTATTTTCATTATAACTTTAAGTCTCAATGGCTCACACTGAACCAATTTCCAAACTACGGTTGAGGTGATTTTTCCCTGCTCACATCCCTAACTCGCCCCCTGTGCCCCTTGCCGCCCAGAGAGCAGGCCTGGGTTGAGGCCCTCTAGACATTCATACGTGAGGCCCTTTATACATTAATTTCGTATTTCACAAAACAGCCCTCAGTAAAAGCTTCTATTTGACCGAACATATACAGATGTTTTGAGAAGGGTCAGCAAGCAAAGAAGAAGAGCAGAAAATTATATGGAATATGATATAGCTGAGAATATTCCTTAAAGTTGAAAATAATGGGTCAAAGTTATGTCAGCCACCATTTTACTTCCAGAGATCTGCATCACCTGACCTTCAAAATAACTGTTCCAGTAATCAACAGAGCCAGTGAGCCTGATGTAGACTGCTGGAGAGCTTACAGACCCCAGCAGCCCCTCCTGAGGCTATTTCCCTATCTGTACAAGGGCGGCAGTTGTCCCGCCTCTCCTACTTCATGGGGGTTATCAGAGTCAAAACTGGAAGCATTGGAAATGGAAAGCATCAGTAGCAGCCTCATGCTTAGGTCTCTCTCATAAAGGAGGCTGACAGATAGGGACACACAGGTGAGTAACAAACCATGTGAGGACTGGCTTGGGGACAATCAAAACAGGTCCAAACATTCAAAAGCCATTCAGGGTGGTCACAAACTCGTGCTTTGGGAAAAGTTCTCAGGACATTAATGGCTCTAGTCACTGCCGGGCTTCCCCTTTCTTCCCCAGGCCCCAGATCCTATTTAAAAAGAAAAGTGTATGTTTGCTCTCTTTAGGAAAAAAATGCTAATTATTCCTAGCAAGATAAACAGGATTTTAGAATAGTATTTCTTCAAATAATTCACATTTCAGGGCCAGAGTGCGAGCTGAGCTCTGAGCAACAGCAGTTCGATACCCAGCCCAAGCTGAGCTACCACTGAGCTGCCAACAGGTGGCAGGATGACTCAGCTAAAAAAAAACAAAACAAAAAAGTCACATTTCCCATGGCACATTCTCAGTAATTGGGTGTGTATTTTAAAAAAGGAAGTCCTGGGCCAGCCAGGTGGCCCAATTAGTCAAAGCGTGAGCTCTGATCAACAGGGCTGCCAGTTCGATTCCTACATGGGTCAGTGAGCTGCACCCGAACTGAGCTGCTGACAGGCAGCCAGACGGCTCAGTTCATTAAAAGGCGTGCTCTTAGCAACAAGGCTGCTCAAGGTTTGACTCCAGCATGGGATGGTGGGCTGTGCCCCGACTCCCCTGTAACTAGATTGAAAGCAGTGACTGGGCTTGGAGCTGAGCTTCCCCCCTCCACAACTAAGATTAAACGACAACTTGACTTGGAGCTCATGGGTCCGGGAAAAACACAACATTCCCCTTCCCCAATTTCCCAACACTGTTCCCTTCCCCAATTCCCCAATAAAATCTTTAAAAAAAGGAAGCCCTAAATTCTGCTGAATTGCTACCCTAGTGATTCCTCACAAAATTTAGTTAACATGAAATGAAAACCTTGCAATTTCCAGAAATGTTGAAGAAGCCAAAAATTAGTTCTATTGTAACAGTTTTGAAGTTGTGGGTTTGAGTTGGTCCGAAGGCTGTGGGTTATTGTTAAGCTGAAGTTGTGGGTTTGAATTTTATATAACACATCTGCAATTTTCATGCTCCTTTAATCTTTGGAATTTGGTTTTCAAATACAAGCAAGTTCTGGTAAAATTGACTTTAAATTCTCTCTAAATAAGACCAAATTAACTACCAGCAGTCTACTCTTAATATTACACCTCATAGACTTTTAATCTAAGCACTAAAGACTCATACTTTATGTGATCAAAGGGGGGGAAAGGAGGAAACAGCAAATTTAGAAAACAGCTATATACAAATCCACTTATGAAAAAATTAAGACAAAAATTACAGCTACTCGGTATAGAGGTAGAGATCTTATCTCCCCTTTTTCCCCAAGTTTTGATAATTTTATATATAGAGAGAGGGACACACACACACACACACACACACACAAACAAAGGAGATTATAAAAAATAAAGGTCAATTAAATTGATCTTTAAAGACCTTGTACAAGCCCCAAAGCCTGGTTTTCCATTAGTTACTCTCTAGACACACACATCTCTAGTTTGATATGCAGAATGTGGGTGCAAATCTTTTCTAACTCTTGACTGTAGAATTTGTATAATGAAGTGCAAACTGCCACGCTGCTCTACAGGTTAGCAGGGAGAACTGGGCCTGGAAATTGTATAGGCGACAAGCACCTGACACAGCACCTGGCTTGCCCAGAAGTTGAAACTTTTCTAGTCCCATGAAAAGCAGTCCGGGAAATGTTTCAGAAAATGGAAGGAAAACAAAACCTGATCAAGTAGAAGCAACAACAGCTGCCTTCATGTTTAGTAATCAAAACAACTCACCCAGCGCCCCCCCCGCCTGAAAGAAGCCACGCCCACACTGGGCAGATGAGACTGGGACTCCCAGTTAGGTAAGTTATCAAGCAGCAGCAGTCAGCAGATCAGTGACCTGCTGTCATTACACAGAAGCTGTTTGTATGTTCCAAAAAGACTCCTCAGAAAACATATTCCAACTCATTCTTAGCACCAGGCATGCAACTTGCTGATTTTCTGTTTCGGTTTCTACCGCTGTTAGAGAAAAATCTACCTCAAAAGTAGAGACTCCCTGTTATCCGGAAGGTCCCCAATTTGCAGCTTGCTATAAAATGTGCCTGTCTGCTACCTCCAAATGATGGACAAAAATACTTTCAAACAATTAAAACTGGTTTTGGCAGAAACAGGCATCCATCCTCTTCTGAACTTAACTGTCGCCAGTGATGGAGCTCAGCTGAGAGGACTTAAGCTGATGAGAGCGTCAGAGGTGACTGCACAGAAGGCATGGAGGCTGAACACATGAATTCCACGCAGTGCATAACCCACTGTCAACAGACACAGAGTACTTACTGCTAAGAACAGCATGCAGTACATGGAGAATGAAGAGTGGCCCGAGTAAAAGGACAATCTAAAAGAGAAAGAAGAGAAACATTAGTTTTCTCTCCTAGAGACCAAGATGATTCTGGATTTCATAAATCTTCCTTCCACGGTGCATACAGCTCCCTCCCCTCACTTCTAACAATCAGAAAGGTGGGATGGGCAACAGGAACATTAAAGAGTGCGGGTGGGGGTAGGAGGTGTTTGCGGTCCAATTTCTATACAGTGTCATTTTATTGAAACTTTCAGATGGATAATGAGTCACTGAGTGCAAACTTGCCAAGCATTTCAAAAGGAATACTTGACACACCATAGACATAAATGGCCTGACTTGATTACATATAAACTTTGTGACCATGATTTAAGGTTTATTTTCCACTTGCAGCATTTGCCCCTTAGTAATAGTAACACCTCCTTTGGAACACTCAGAAGTTGACTACTTTTTAAAAAATAAATTTTAAAACTTTAACATAGCACTATTTTAGCATTTTAAATGGACACACATCTTGCCTTAGATTTCCCACCAGATTAAGTGCTTTTGTTTAACATTTATTTTAAAATTGTGCACTGACATTCCTGTACCAGATGAATCATCTCTTTCAATATTTTAGTCTATAAACATTTGAGTATCTCCTTCCCACCTAAAATGACGGAATGCTTGCAAAACTTCATTTTATGGCACTTTGGAAAAAGTAAAAGAAAGCTCACTAACATTCACGATCTAAGTTCTGCTTACTTATCAGTCATTGATGCAGAACAGGTAAGTACATCTGATATAGTAGACGCACTCTATGCAAAAGATTCATCACACAAATAATCAGAATGCTTCTCCTGACTGCTTTCCCTACATATAAATAAGAACAAAACCAAGAGGGAGAGGCTCTTAAGTATTTTACTTATTATGCCCAGCTTGCTTCAAAAGGAATTTTGGTCTCCTGGATTCAGACAGGAGAAACGATTCCTAGAATACATATAAGAAAGTTACGTGTGTAAATTTGGCAAGTGAGAATAGGTGGGAGAGGGGAGATTTCCTAAGCATATAGTGATAGTGATTCTAAGGATTATGATAGTCTATTAGTATCTAACAGATATATTCCTAAGAAGGAGAATATTCTAACTTCCTATGCCAACTAGGAATTAGTAATTAAACCAGATAATTACAATGGGCTTAATCTATGTAAAACAAGAAAAATAAATCACTTTTACCCTTGCCAACTATTTGGCCATAGAGAATAGATCGATACAAATCCTTATTTTAAGTCAGATAATTAGAGTTCCATACTTTTTGTGGCTGGTTTCAGTGAGTGAAGAGCCGACAAGTTAAATGAACACCAATTTCAAGGACTGTCAAATCCCATGAAGCCAACATGATCATGACCACAGAAATGTTCTCAAAGCCAAGCAAGTTGAAAGGTTCCCTAAGACCTCATGTTCAGAATACTCACTGTACATTGTGCCACAAAATCATGAATTCCAAACTTGTGAATTCCAAGCTCTGATTCAGTCACAGGGTGATTTCATTAGTTAAAAACAAACTGGTTTCAGTTTTTTATTCTGAATACATAAGCATATTTTATTCAGTATAGAATCAGCAAAAGAATTCTGGCTCTAACTTTGACAAGAATATAAAACATAAAGGGAGAACTCTATCCAACCTGAGTCTCTATGTGTCCCCCCACAGTAAGTTATTAAACAGATCATGGTCATATGGACTATGATTTCTATTAAAAAGAAAATGAGCAGAACAAAACACCAAAATAAACTCAAATTATATTCATATTTCCTACAAATCTAACTTTTTACTGGCATCTCTAGGAGATAGAGCTCGTAAGAGCATCTTATTGTGTCTATAATTCACAAATGAACAAATAATTGTATATGGCTAGTTTAATAAAAACTCAGAGTAGTCGAAATGCAGATTGTTTTTATCAGAGTGACCTCAACTGAAATGTTTAAGACTTTGGCCCTGGCCTAAGAACACGGCAGGATTATTAGATTTTTAACCAATCCTAAACTACCAACTCATTGCATTATTGCCCCTCTAATGAGGGTAGATTTATACAGTAACAGTTTAAGCCAGCTTTCCATCAAAACTTAGGAAAGTCTTTTCAGAAAGAAAACTGACAGATAAAAATATATTCTGAAATGCAGCTGTTTTCACTAACTCTGGGGTATGGTGTATTACACAATAAACAGGTAGACTGGTCATGACTGTGTTAACTTACTGTGAATGGGATTCTATTTCAAATGGCAAATTTAAGATTTTTTTTCCCCCTTACATCTGTCAGCCAGGACATCCTTCTCCTGGGAGAGCTCATTAACTTTGGCCGGAACTCCAATATCACAGGCCTAAGCCTGTTCACAGCCACCCACCCCCTCTCTGTATTCCCACTTCTCAGTTTTCCAACTTCCAGTCTTATAAAGTTTGAAAATGCCTTTATTTTGCATCCATTCTTTAACGATGGTTTTCCTGAATATAGAATTCTAAGTTAATGGATTTTTTCTCATCACTTTGAAGATATCATTATACTATTTTCTGGCATCTCCTTTTGTAGTTAAAATATAAGCCTCCTGTTTTCCATTCCTTTCTGGGTTATCTGTCTTTTCTCTATAATTTCTCCCCTTCTCCTCCACCGAAGTCTTCCAAATTCTGCAGTTTACTCTCATGTATCTAGTAGGAATTTCTTTTTATTTGATTTAGTACTTGATAGTTTTCTATGTCTGAGGATTTGTGTACTTCACAAATTCTAGATAGGTATCAACCATTGTATCTTTGATTATGTATCCTCCATCTTATCTTTTTCTGAGGTTCCGATAGACATTTTCATTTTATCCCTCCACATCGCTTAACCTTTCTTTTGTATTTTTAATCTTTTCTCTTCAGGCCTATCTTCCATTTCAGTCCTCCCTTTCACTTCTAATGTGCTTAATCTGTCAATTTTTTTTATTTATTTAAGTTACTATATATGTATCATTTATAGAAGACCTCTTTGGTTCTTTTTCAAATCTGTCTGTTCAACTTTGATGCTCTTCATCCTACATCATATTCTCAATCTCCTGTTCTCCAGTTGACATATTGGTTTTATATATAGTCTATATGGTAATTCTAATAGCTGCAATCTTTGAGAGTTTATGTAGTTTGTTGTATCTGCTGACTTTCACTTTATGGTAGCTCGTTTCTATGTATGTTCATTTATATTAGAATATGAGCCCATGTCCTTGGGACTCTATCTGTGTTGAATCTTAGAAAGAATTCTTTCAAAAGAAGATATGTTCTCTCCTGCTGGGTTTGCTACCAATCCACTTTAAACTTCTAGCTCTTTGTTTAAAGCCACACAGAGAGCATGAATTCTGGCCCTGTGATGGTGTGAGTGTGGCCTTGTGGTTAAGAAATCTTTTTGATAATTGTCCTGGGAGGATGTTGCCCTTTGAGAGTCCTTGCATTATTTATGGGCCTTCTATCTGTCTTTCTTCTCTGCTCTGGTCTCAGCCTTTGTCTCCTGTGTCTCATGTTCAGAGCCTATCAAAGTTCAAGCTCTAGGCTACAAAGAATCTGCATATACTTGCAGGATATGCATCAGATGTATAACATTAACTGACCCTGGCCTCAGAGAAATGTAATTTCTTAGTCCCCAGCGCAGACCTATTGAATCAGAAGCTCTGAGAGTGAGGCCCAGCAATTTGTATTTTAATAAACCCTCCACGTGATTCCATGAAGCTAAAATGTGAGAAACACTGGGGCAAAAAGAGTCAGGGTGATGTAGGGTTGAGGAAGCGGTCACAGCTACAACCGAAACAGTCAGGTACTGACATTCAAAGGTGCTGGCCTCCAACTCATATTCCTTTTAAACACACTGATAACTAATGTCCTTTCATAGAGTGAAGGATCTTTTAAAATCATCCCATCTTTTCATACTATACATTATAAGGCTAAAAAGAAGGTTGTCTCGTTTGCTGATATATAACGTGTATGAGCAATACAGATAAGCCTGAACAAATGAATCTTTTTGGAGGCATAAAGGCTTATCCAGTAATGTGTACTATCAGACCATAGAGAAGAAGCCATTCTCTCAAAGTATAAAGCAGGTTTTACCAGGTACTTAGTACCACAGCCAGTCGGTCCAGTTGTAATGGGTTTTCACTATTACAGAGGCACTCCCTCAAACTTCAGGTTTATTTACCCACATGTGGGTTGCTTTAAAAAAGAAAGGGACAACTCTACTTTAATCAAATTAAAAAAAAAAAAAAAAAACCACTGGAAGAATACACCAGGAATTAATTTTTAAAAAAGAAAAGGAAAATTATTTCTTACATTCAAGCAAACATACTGCAATTAAACATCTAAACAACACAAAACTGCCCTAAGCTAAACAGAAATAACTTTGTATTGACTATCGGATTCATATAGCCAGAGATCAGCCATTCATAGTTGATGAGGAACTGAGTTTAGGCTTAAACAAATGTAATTTAAAGTAAAAGCCAGAAAAAGGGAAAAACGTGAATCTCTTAAAGGTACCCAAGCTTCTATACTGTGTTATCACAAACAGACCAGCCTGCTGTACCCAATCTTAAATGCACCCTACCTAACAGGGTAAATATCAGCTCCTGCATCGTGAGGCAGCAGATGTAATGGAAGGTCATGTTCCCATAATCCAGGTGATATAAAGCAGTGGTTCTCAAAATGCAGTCCTGAGAGCAAAAGCAACAGCAGCATCTGAAAACTTGTTGGAAACACAAATTCTCAGGCCCCACCCCAAGTCTTTGGGGATGAAGCCCAGATATCTGTGTTTTCACAAGCCCTCCAGGTGATTTGAATGAACCACTGATGTTTGAAAGCCATTGGTCTAGAAAGTCTCTAAAGAGAAACTTGACGTAGGAAGGGAGCTACAGATCTGAGCTACCTGGGCTCATTAGTAATATTTTTCAAAAACTGAAAGTGATGCTACCCTTATTGGCATAAGAAATTGCAGTTCAATGTCCTATTTTTGAAAGTACAGCCCCTTTTAATTTATAATAAGTTCCCAGGTATTGATTTTAAACAATGAATAGGAGCTCTCTGGATATTACAAGTAATAAGTATTTCCTTAGAGTCCATTACGTTCTCACTTCAATGTTTAGGATGCAATGGCTACCACAAATGAAGCCCAGTACAAGTCCTGTGACATCAGTGATACCAGACAGAACACAAGAGCATGCACAAGGAGGGAGGAGGAGAAAAAGGAAATAAGAGAATGGGGAAAAAATCAAGACCAAAAACCAAAATTGTAGGCGAGTACTCTCACCCTAAGATGGAACTCTGACTCATAGTCAACAAAAGTGACTCATTTTGAGTGCTTATGTTCCCTTCTCTCCAATGTCAAGCATTCTGATAATTAAAAACTTACAGAAGTATACAGTGGAGATAAATAAATTTACAAAGCAGGTTATACTATAATCCTAATAAACTATAGACAATATCTAGACTGAAATGTTTCTGCATTTTTGGCATCCTGACTTTTAAAATTCATGAGAAAAGGACTAGAGAAGTCTGTACCCAACCAAACTATGCTCCACAACAGAACAGCAATGCAAGGCCGCCGTCATGTACAGATGCTACACAGCCCTGAGACTCGCAAAGGCTACCTCGTTCTGGAAACGCTGATAGAAATCACATTTTCTTCCTGGAAGATACAAAGTCTTAAAATTTCATTTCTATGTTTGACTTTCTCTTTGCTTCAAAACCCCAAACCTTATTAACAGACCTTCTCATTGAAAACTATAATTATTTCTAATGTGTATAGCTCTGCAATTTTAGTTATTCAGATACTCAAAGTACTTTTGAAGTGGCTGTTTTCCTGACTCTTACATAGGACCTTAAGTGGACAACTGCATCAGGGTTGGTATAGAAACTTTAAAGAGTGATGGGTAAAAAACCTAAGTGAACTTAAGTCAAAAGCAATCAGAGTAATACTGTATGTTGGTTAATTTAGATACACTAGAAAGAGATAGAGAGTAAGACACATATGGACTGAAAATGGTAATTCTTTTTTATACCATTTTAAATATATTATAGGGCCGGGCGAGTAGCATGGTGGTTAAGAACTGGCTTGGGAAGCCAGTGGCCCCGGTTCGGGTCCCTCATATGAGGGCCAGTGACACTGCCCTCAAAAAAAAATTTAATTAATTAATTAAATACATTACATTATTTCATATTTTACCTAAATGGCTTATTTGTAAGGAAGAAAAACCCCAAAAAAGATACACTGTCAGAAAAAAATATTGAGCTAAGATTTATGTAACTGAACCTTAAGTAAACCTTTATCACAATAGTAACTTTCTGAAATTCCTTGATTGAGAGAAAACATTACAGTTCTGTCTATTTTCTGTTGGGTCATGCAGGAGAGATATTATTAGAGACAGAGGCATGGTACTTGGCAGAAAAGTACTAAATTAAGACTCAAATTTTGAAAAACATTAAAAAGCTCAACAAACTCTGAGTAGTACAAATATAAATACAGAACCATACTTAGAAATATCACAGTGAAATTGATGAAAGCAGAAGAAGAGAAAAATAACACATCACACAAAGGGGAAACAAGAACACAATTCAGAGATGCTCTCTCATCAGATCTCTTCAGCAGAAACCAGAAAACAGTGCAATGACATATTCAACATGTGGGGACCACAAAAACACTAAAGAAATTTCTTCAGGGTGAGAGAAATAATATCAGATGGTAAGCTGAATCTCAGCACTCTGGAACTTCAGTTCTGTAAATAAAGAGACCTATGTTTTCCATATCCTTAAACTAACTCTTCTCTGAAGAGTCACTATATCTCCTAATCATAAAGAAATCTTCACCTAATTTCTTCTGGTAATCTCTTTAAAAATTATTCTTTAAAGCAAAAACTACAATCCTATTTTGCTGGGTTTCTAATGTATACGGATGTAATATATATATAACAATAGTAACCAAAAGTGTTTGTGGAGGTTGGGGGCAAAGAGCTACACTATGTACAAAGGGCTAATTTTGCCATAAGAAAATCAGCGGTGTAAATTATGATTAAAAGATGTATACTGTAACCCCTACAGAAACACCAAAAATTAACCAAAAAATTTAGAAAAAAAATTCAGTACAATACTTAAAATGACATACTAAAAAATATTCACACAGTACGAAAAAGTATAGGAGTAAGAGAAATTAAAAGAGAAGAAAAAAGAAATTATTCCTGAAACTAATAAAATGTTATATGCCAATTATACCTCAATTAAAAAAGAGATGAGACAAATAGAAAACACACAGCCTAAATCCATTTGGATAGTTACATAAATGTGAATTAATTAAGCACTCTAATAAAAAAGCAGGAAGTTTTCGGAATGGATTAAAAACAGTAAACAAGATCCAACTATACATTTTATCCAACAAACACATCTGAAATTCAATGATTCATATAAACTAATATATACCATCCAAACAATAAATGTAAGAGAACTAGAGTGGCTATATAGTAAGACAAAATAAATTTGATGCCAATAAATTTGTAATTCAGATTAAATGGACAAAACCCTTGAAAGACAAATGACCAATACTTATACAAGAAATCGATAATCTGAATAGTCCTACATCTAATTTTAAAAAATAAAATAACAGTTTAAAATATTCCCACTAAGAAAACTATTAAGTCTAAGTGGATTCACTGGTGAATTCTACCAAACATTTGATAAGAAGGCTAGACAAAAGAAAACTGTACAAGAAAACTGTAGACAAATAACACTCATGAACATAGAAGTAAAAATCCTTAACAAAATATTAGCAAATCAAATCCAGTTAATATAAAAAGTATAATACATCATGACCACATGGAGTTTATCCCAGGAATAAAAAGTTGCTTTAATATTCCAAAAGTAATGGGATACACTGTATTAAAGGAAAAAAGAAAAACAATACTACTGTCTCAATAGCATAGAAAAAGCAACTGACAAAATCCAACACACATTCACAATAAGAATCTAACAAAGGGCATCTACAAAAAACACACAGGTAACATACTTAATGGAGAATGACTGAGAGCTCTCTACCTAAGGTCAGGAAGAGGACAGGCATGTGTGTGTGCTCTCGCCACTTCTTTCAACATCGTATTAGAGGTCTTAGCCAGTATAATAGGGCAAGGAAAAGAAATAAAAGGCCAAATAGAAGGGAATATAAATATAACCCTCTTTATTCACAGACAATAAGAACACGAACAGTGAAAATCTTGAGGAATCTATAAAATAAGTTACTCCAACTAATAAATTAGCAACACTGCAGGATACCAGACCAATATAAAAACCAACTGTGAGGGCCGGCCGAGTAGCATGGTGGTTAAGCGCTGGCTTGGGAAGGAAGCCAGTGGCCCCCAGTTCGGTCCCACATATGAGGGCCAGTGACACTGCCCTCAAAAGGAAAAAAAAAAAAAGAAGAAGTTAAAAACCAACTGTGAAAAAAATGTATTTCTAAACACAATTGGAAATTGATTTAAATATTTTTAAAAACCTATTCACAACAGCAAGAAACACTAAAAACACCACAATGTGTGCAAGATGTGGATCCTGAAAACTAAAAATATAGCTAAGAGAATCTAAAGAAAACTTAAATGAATGGAGAGAGACATCATATTCATAGATTGGAGGATTCAGTATCAAGATAGCAACTCTTCAAAAATTGATCTATAGATTAGAAGCAATTTCTATCAAAATAAGCTTCCCCTTCTCCATCCAAGCCCTTTGTTCATCCCCTCCATCCCAGCTCTATAGTAAACTCTGGAACTGCAGAACTATTGTTCAAGTCCTCTGTATTTCCCTGTGTCTTCAAACTCTTCGCTGAAGGTTAATGACATCTCCTACTCATTAAATTAAAAATCCTTTCCCTTAGACACTGTTTGGCCCCACAGTGCTGCTATTGAAGTGGAGAATGAGGTCTCCACATCCCACGCCTTAAGAGTCCAGTGTTGATGCTGGCATCTTATCACTCAAAGCCATTTCTGAACCATTTTCCCCCTACCTCTTATAAAAATGCTTGCTCACTTAAGCTCAAATCAACAATATCACCTTCTACCATCTACTTCTCAACCACCTACAGTTTTAGTCACTTTTCCCGCCTTCATTCATTAAGACATTTTACCCATATCAGTCCTCATATCATCACTTCAGAGCTCACCATTCAACAACCTCGCTAGGCTTCATTACAACAGGGAGCTTCTCTTCCATTGTCATCATTTGTTTCATGTAAGTCCTTCCCACTAAGCTCCATGAAGACAGGAACCAGAGCTGTCTTGTTCACTGCTGAATCCTAAGCACATGCATAGTGCGTACTCTTAGCTACATAAGGTGTTTTTTCATCCCTACTAAATGCAAAAAAAGAGGGGCTACTAGCAGGGCTGTGTAGCTTACAACAGAACCAACAAAGACAATATTAACATATTGTAAGCGGGCATTTGAGTGATATGACGAGTTTACTCGTTTCCCACAAACAATGTGTTAAGTATCTGGGAAATCATATACCAAGAACAGTCAAAGGCTGTTGTACCCAGAGAAAGTATTTATTGGATGATGAATCAGGGAAATGGATAGCTATCTTAAAATATAAGGTCAATCATATAAAAAAAGTATAGCAACAATTCTGAAACTTGAGATGAGGAATTAGCTCTTCTACTAATTAGTGGCTTTATTTCATGTTATTGGGCTTGTTTGCTCATCTATAAATTCAAGAAGTTGGACCCTATGCGTTCCAAACATTCTATTCCCTCCATGCATAACGGTGCTCCAGCTGCAGAATGGAACCCAGCAAGGGTGTCATAAGGAGGCAACCTGAAGACCTAGCACTGTCAAGATATGAAGTTACCTTATAAAAAATATACTCTAAGGATACTAAGAAATCTAGCAGAGCTTCCTACATGGTTGGACTAAGTCATAAGTCAGCAAACTATAACCCCTGGAACAGCCACTGTTTATGTAAATAGTTTCACTGCAACAGAGCCACACCCATTCATTCAAAGATTGTCTATGGCTGCTTTTTCCTGCTACAAGAGCTGGATAGTTGTCAAATGGATCGTATGGCCCACAAAGCCTAAAGTATTTACTATCTGGCACCTTAAGAAAAGCTTTGTTGACCTTGGACTATTATGCTCTACAAGGATCATTATATATTGGAGAGGAAAGAATTGCATTAAAATGCTCTTAAATAGAGGATAGGGATAAAAGGAGAAAAAAGAATAAACAGAATAGATTACACATATGAACTGAATTCACCTCCCAGTGATTCCATCAGCTTTCCTCTCTAAGCTAGTGAATAGCTCATCTTCCAGTCACTGAAAACTTCTATTCCAAGAATACACAAGGTAAAACAAGCATTAAAGGTTTAACACTCACCTGCCCTCCTTCACTTTTTGTGCAGTCCCTCGACATATGTAGTTTTCAATGTAACCATCACTGCAGTTGATTTTTGACCAATCTAGGTCACAGACATCCAAGAAGTGAGGCCGCAATCTGCCTATTGAGTACTTGGCAATGTCAGTCAGGGACTGGCTAGCAACTGCACCAAATAAAAATGTTCCAATGGCTTTGTAAATAGTGGCTATGTAGTTATTCCTGATAAAGGAATTAGAGTGCAAGACGTTACAGTAAACAGACAGGGCTTCTCCAATAATCATCTGAAAAAGAAACAAAAATATAACATGTTAAAGCAGCAACCAGGCACTTCGAACAAAATTAAAAATAGAAAAGAAAATGGTAAATCACAATAAAATCTTTATCTTAAAAACACGCTTCCTGCTTTTTTCTTTACAATTGGAGTCAACTTAGGATATCTAATTCTAAACCACACACCAAAAAAAAAAAAAAAAAAAAAAAAAAAGTGACAGATCAATTGTGGATGCTGCTTCCAAAGCAATGGCTAAGCCAAAATAATTTCAAAGTCTACTTATAACAATACGACCTTATTTCTTTTCTTGTAATTCAAATAAAGTGAGTTTTAATAAGTAGACAGTGATGTACTGTGGACAAAAACCATGGTGTTTATTCAAGAACACAAATTTCCCCAATTAGAATATCCCTTATATAAGTACTTTAGACATTCTTCATTTTTATCGAACATTCCTCTGAATTAAGGACATCTATCATATTAAAAAGGGGAAGATAGTTTCAAGGAGTAAACAATCTAATATAACAGCAGGGATCTAACAGGAGGCCAGTGGGTACAGGGGGCAGAGCCATAAAGGAAACAGGGCCTCCTCTTCCTGCCTCTCCAGGAGACCTTTAGGCCTGGCTTCCTTAACAAGTCTCCTTAAAGATCAAACACACACTTGATGCTCTCCTTCTCCAAGAAAACATTTCAAGTGACTCTTTCCTCTTTATTGTTTACTGACTTTTGTAAAATTGGGAGTTAAGGCCTTCCTAGACTCTAGAACAGCGTGTGCATGAGTGGGCAACAGTGTAATGAGTTTAAAGGCATAAAAGTGTTTCCAAATACTTTACAAGTTCACAGACCAATATCCTGAGAAATTAAAGCAACACTGAGTGGCAACATTATAAAAAATTACATTTGCTGATAAAACAGGTGACATTGTAGCTACCGGAGACCAAACTAAACACTTAAACAACAGTCTGTGTTTATTTATGTTGAGGGGGTGTATAAGTCACAGTTTCGCTTAAAATGCATGCGAATTTTGCTGCTTCATTTTATATAAAAAGTGTTCAATTTACATAAACAATTATACAATAATGCATTCAAAGATTTCCATTTATAGCAGATTAATTCTCTTCAGGGAGAGCCTTATTATAGGTGAAATGAATGGCTGCCTCCTGAAAAGGATTTCAAAAACTTGATACCAAAAATTCTGCCATCTGGCTCAATGACTCCTCTAAAACTCCATAATTAGAATGTTATACCTTTGAAAACTAGACTATGAATTCTACAAAAGCAAGAGTGAACTGTTAGTTGTTGACTAGAAAGGTAATACCACCATAGTGACCTAAAATAGAGTAGGTGATCAATAAATTTTAATTAAAGATCCTGCCTCTTGAGTAAAAAGGTAACTTAATAAGTTTATTTTAAACATATTAAGCCCCAGATAAATGTATTCATTATGGTCCTTAATGTGAATAACTTAACCAGATCCTTTCCTGAAAACAGGTCTTACAGGAGAGGAAAACCATACACATTTCCAGGGTTAAAATACCTCAGCAATTTTGCTTAGGGTTCTCCCAGACTGCCTCCAGCCAGGGGCCTTGCATTCAAGTAGATACTATTCTCCTCTTGCTACTAAGGTTTTCCAGCAACTAACTGCCTTGATCAATTCACAGCAAGAATGAATTTTTCTCATGTTTCATTATGGAGTAGATCTTTGTAATTTAAAATATATCCCAAACATATTAATCAACCACAATTCGAGGAGTTGAAACTTCCATATCTCAGCTTCAGTTGTTCTTGCGAACAATCAACGGTTTTCCATACACTGGTATTGATCTTTTTGTTTTCCCAGTCATAACGATCATTGTGTAGGACAAGCCAAAACACAGTTCTTGGCACTGGTGACAGAAAATCAGCTCACTAGGGGCATTCAGAGCACTGGGCACAGATTAAAGGGCTGATATACAGAATCAGAGTAAGCTGATTATATGCTCCATCTTTACTCAGAGAAATAAACGAGAGAAGTTCTTAATCAATTCTTCTAAATCAAAAGTAAAGATGTGTCTGTGCATTTCACCTACACATGGTAGCCATATTTTTGTTTAATTTTAATTTATTAGCCTGCTCTTTGAGCCATTTATGCCAATTCTTAGCCTTTGGTGAAGACCACACTTAAGCTAACTGTGGCCAAATCTTAGAGTTGGGATGACTTGTCATGCGTTACTCGGGTTCTAAAGATGGGATAAATTACTAAAGAACTAAAGATAAGGTTTAGGGGAGTAATACAGAATACTTTTGAAGTCAAAGCTGATAATCATCTAAATCAGTATGATTCAACCATTTAAAAACCTTTGCACCACAGTATTCCCTGGCCATCTCCTCTGTATCTCCACCAACCAGGATGATTTGATCCATCTCGACACCGTCCCTAAGCTATGTATCTTCGATTCAGGTCCCACCTTCCCAAAAGAATCGTCTAAAATCACTGACATACTTGCACTGCTTCCTAAATATCTCTAATTACCTCATTCCCTTTATTCTACTGAATCGCTCTCAAAAGTCAGAACAGTCTCATCAGAGCGAACATTTTAATCAGCTCTCCTTTACCGTAACTTTAGTAGTATTTGACATTGCTCTTTCCTCCTTACTGAAACTATCCCTTGGCTTCTGAGAACCTACCTGAATTCTGGTTCTCTACAAGGCTCCCTCCCTCACTCATGTTATCTGTGGATCATTTGCAACTCACATCAAAGACCTGGTATGAAGTCTGAATCATAATACTAAAAGACTTTTTAAAGATATGATTTATCTTCTAGTAAATAAAGTTAAACACATACAAGTCTAACGAAGTGCTGCCGAAAGAAGCTGAGTTAATGAATAAACTAAAATTATTTTAAATTAGTACATAAAACTACTGCCCTAAGCAGTGTTTGTCTTTGTTGATACAGTTAATATGAAAACAGTACTTTATAGCACCTTTAAACAGTCTGTTCTTTTTAAAGAAACCTAAACTCAATTTACTTGCTGTTTTATTAAATATAAAGATGACTTTCGCACAGTTCCAAGTTAATGAAACATAAATAATGAGTTTTGACTGAGTGTTCTGTCCGACACCCACAGGGTGCCCAGCAGTTGGCACCCTGTGCTGCTGCAGGCCTCTGGTCTGCAGCAAGTTTCGGGGTTTTGCTTGTACAGCCTGCTTTTTACTGAGACACAAAGAAAAGAAGAATTGAAAGACAAGTACATTTGTAGCAGTGCCTGAGTAGTTGAATCTTGTCTGAAATCAGCTACTATTTGCAAATAAGAGTCCTACTAAAATTTTTATTTTAAATATAATAGTAACCTCTCAGAAACATATATACTTAAACAAAACAAAACAAAACAAAAACAAACCAAAAAAAGACCCTACGCTTACTCCAGAAGCATAGGTCTGGCTTGCTTTGTTTCAGTAGCCAAAATCAGTATAAAGATTTGTCTAGATTGAAGAGATACACTGATTTCTTAAAACTTCACCACCAGGTTCTTCTTGGTACCTAGAATATGTTTCTAAAGTTACAAGTTATGGGACATAAAATTAATCTAAATCACAGAAGCTCTGGATCAAGAGATTATAAAAAGCATCTAGTCTTATCACGTGACATCTTTTCTCTACAGCACATTCACGAAGCATTCCCACCTGAAATCCTAGAAAATAATAGTTATTATTGTGTTTCATACCAGTAAAAACTCTTTTGTGTTCACTGCTAATTATATATATAGAACTTTGGCTGTTCTCTCCCATTTCTAGCATTATCTGAAAATCCTTTAAAGTAAACATGGGTTCAATGAAGTCTTAACATTTGTTAGTAATTTTTCTTTTCCAGAACTCAGTAACTACGAAGTAAATACATATACACCAATTCAATAAATTATAAAATAATATCGCAGGTATAATGTATGCTAGAAACATACTGATGTTAACATTCATCTATTACAAGATTATTGAAACAATAGCCAATTACAGCTTTAAAAAACACAGCAACTTGGAAAAGATTAGCATAAAACCTACACATATTCAGCAAGGTTCTTCTACTTATTATACATTGTTATTCTTTTGTCTCCATCTAAAACAGCCAAAATGATCTTGATCAAATAACACTTTCAATTAAAAGTTAAAAGAAAAATACATTGTTTTCCAGGGTTATGCATTCAATCATTAACAGATTAACAAAAACATTAAGCCAAATGCCCAAAAGTGATAAATTTCGAAAAAGCGGATTTAACTTACAACGATAATACTGAATGGAATGATTATTCCACCTAATAACGCATAAGGTATGGTGTCTTCTTTGTAAGGGTACTTGATGGACTCATCATTACAGAATAATCCTCGCTGGAAGGGGGTATGCCTTGAAGTTAGAATTGCAAAAGGCAATCCAGCTAGCAAAAGGAATAAATGAAAATATCATTAAAAAGGAAATATCAAAACTAATTAATGGCAATAATTATTCCAGAGGCTGTTTAAAAATACATTTGCCATGAAAATAAATAAGAGCACATGTAAAAAGGAAATGCAGCAATGCATGCAACAGAAGCTAGAAAGATTACAGTTTAGGGTAAAGATCTTTTTTTTCTACAGGAAGCAACACTCCAAGTACTCTACTAATCAATTTAACCAAGAAGAATATCTTCCTTTTTTTTCTGCCCAAATACACTGAATGGATTTTAGAAGGAAAAAAAAAATATATCCCTTCTCATGCTTTTGTTTCTCATTTCATCCGAGGGCTGTTTTTGACACTATTTCCAAACCAATTTGTCACAGGTTTTGCTTCCAAAAGGAAGATAGCATTTTGTCATTCCCTGTTTTGTCTCTATACTACCACCTTTAGACAGGTTATGGTCTAAGCTATCAGAATATCTAAATAATGTTTTATCGTCTCATTTCTGTACAGCCAGTTTAGAGGTGCTGTGAAAAGGGAGTCCAAACTTAAATCAAATTTCTTAAGAAAAGATGGACAATGGAATCAAGGACAAAAGCACCTGAAAAGCAGCTCTCTGTTTCCATCAGCAATGTTTTCCCTAAAGATCATGGCTCACACTCACCTCCTAAAATGTCCTCCTTTTGCCTAAGTGTGAACTTTAAGAGTTCAGAACTTTACTTCACTGAATTTGGCATACTTATTAATACTGCAGCATACTGACTAGTACTGCTTTGTAAAGATATCTATATATATATAGATAGCTATAGATATTGATGGTTTAGCAGAAACCCTCAACATGAGGACTACGTTCCAGGATTATTCAGTACAGAAGCTGTCTCCCTAAATGACCCATTCTCTTCACAGTAATACCATAACCACTAAGCTAACATAGTTTGTGTTCAAGTATTCTTCTCGTGACTCACCAAGTCTTGATGACCACAGTTCTCACTAACTCCATTAAGCCCTGAAGGCTGAATGACAGCCAAGCCTCTGCCACTCTGCTTGAGCGTCATTTACTACAAATATCAAACCTGTTCAATCGACAAGGGCCAAATGAAAAGCAGAAGCACATTCCTGGTTCTTTCCTTTTTCTTCCTGGTTTTCACGGAGACCCTGAATACACAAATCAAAGTTTATTTCTTTGTGTGAGCCAATTTGCCAACAGTGGTAAACTAATTAGAAGTCTTTAAGATGCTCACAAGGTTTCCAAAGCCTCACTTCTAGTAAATGCTTTATTAAAAAAAAAAAATTAAACAGAACCGACCCACTTGGCCAACTGACCCTTATAGCACCTCTCATATCTGAGTTCCAACTATCCTTGGATCCACCAAATTGTTTGCATGTAGAGTAATGAGGTGAACACCCAAGTCTTGAATACAATACTACAGCTGCGGCACAAACCTTTTTCACTTAGCACATGCTGCAGAGGTGAATACTCAGAGCTGAAGGTTTGGTTGCTGTCTGCCAATACAGTCACTAAACACTTAGCCTTCAACCAATAACTATACTCTAACCCAATGGGCAAATTTATTTTGCATTACAAAGAGCCAACACTTCCATAATTCATTTTATTTGTAAGATCTCTACACATAATATTTGAAATTTTCAATGTCTACATTGCATATCTCCAAACTGCTTTGATTGGTCCACAATGTTCAATGGGTTTTCAATTGCCAGACTTAGTAAAAGTGGTTTTAATAAGAAAGAAAGGGTAGAAACCAGACCATAGAGGTTCCAGTAAGAAATTATAAAAAAAAATCTACCACAAACACACACTATTCTTTTGAGAGTTCGAGTGAAGAGTAGAGATCGTATCACAGACGGCCTCAGAAATATTTTTAAATAACTAATATTTGTAAGCTCTCATATAAGGCCATGGGATATATTCCATCAAAGTCATTACCCAATGCTATTTCGTTTTCACTAATTAATTAAACCTGAATGTAGACCCGTTGTTCACTGACCCACATTAAGGCTCAGAAAGATGAACTGGTATAGATTCCTGTTCTGGAAATGTTGGAATGGGAACAAAGGATGACCCAGAGCTGGCAAACAGCATTGGGCCATTCATAAGAAAGACTGGCTGAAGATGAGCCTGAGGACAGCACAGATCTGCAGAGAAAACAGAAGTGACGAACCCGACCCGAGACTGAGAAATGAAGACAGCAGCTCTGGTTCCTCATTGCCAAAATGTCTCCCTGATCTTGCTGTTCAGAGTTGTCAGAGTACCTTGCAACCTTTCAACAAAACCCATTTTTACTTAAGCTAGTTAGAAAGGGATTCTATTCCCTGTAACCAAGAGAGCTATATCTTAAACAATTATAACCATTCCCCCCAGCATGTAGATTATTATTGCTTTACCCTATATAACACTATAGTGAACATTTCCAAATACCAATCCTAATTTGCATATCTAATTATTTCCTTAGAATATATTTTTATGGAATCTATGGGCCAAAGGATATAAACATTAAGGTCCTTGACAAACCACTCCAGAAAGGTTATACTTTGCATCACCAATTTTCTCTACTAGCCACAGTATACAAAAGCATGGAGGAATGCAACAATCTAAGTAAAGATATCTGATGCTACTTTAAACATTTACTATGATTTCAACGCAAAGTGAAGGATTTCATTTACTGTTTTATAAATTCAAGTCAAACACCCTTTTCCTTTTACCTGGAGTACATCTCTAAAACAATCCCTTTTCATCATTTGTCAAATGACTGTATTTATCAAACAATGTTTCTCTTAATATTTCAGTGGACAAAATTCATTTTCATTCCCTTTGAGATGACCATAAAAGTCATCCACTCTAAGTATATAATTCAATTATTTTGGTAAATGTATAGAGTTGTGCAACATCACCACAATCCAGTCTTAGTATTTTTCAAACACCCCCAAATATTCATGAGCCCATCTGCATTCAATCATTGCTCCCACCATCAACTCCAGGCAACCACTCATCTGCTTTGTCTCTACGTAGATTTGCCCTTTGTGAACATTTCATATAAATGAAATCATACAACATGTAGTGTTTTGTAAATGGCTTTTATCACTTAACGTAATGTTTTCAAGGTTCCTCCATGTTGTAGCATGCATTTTATTCCCTTTTATTGTACGTATGTACGTACTACATTTGGTTTGTCCATTCACCAGTTAATGGACATTTGGGTTGTTTCCTGTTTTTGTCTATTATGACTAATGTCACTACAAACATTCACGTACAAGTCTTTATGTAACTACATATTTTCATTTCTATTAAGTACATACGTAGGAGTGGAATAGCTGGGTCATATGTTTAACTTTTTAAGAAATTGCCAAACTGTTTTCCAAATGGCAACACCACTTTACACTCCCACATCCTGCTTTTTAATATGCCCACATGGCTTGTCATATTAGCCCATTTAAGAATCAGATTCTCTGCATAGTTAACTCATACTCACCTACAAATAGATACAACCTTTTGACCTTCTACCAATGAATAGTAATAACAAAAGAGAGTAAGTATGTGATGTGGTAACTCATCACTTCCACACACTAAATACCACAAGAACACTACTCCAGAGACAGGAAAAGATAATGTAAGGGTATGGTCACACATCTCTTTAACTTCTTCTTGCACAAATACTCAGCATCTCGATACCATAATCTAAATACTAACAAGTGTCTTAGTTAGAAAGATTGGTGATGGGGTGTGTCCAGCAAAACTGAGAAACTGGGGTTAAATACTTTTTACATGTGAAAGGAACTCTTCTAATAGTGAAAACTACATAAATGCCTCCACAAAATTGTTACAAGGTTCATCCATGGTGTAGCACAGATTGATATTTTGCTCCTTTTTATTGCAGAATATTCCATTATATGGATATAAAACCCTCCAGATATATGCCCAGGAAAGAGTAGCATGCAACTCGAGAGTCTACAGTAGCCAATCATTAAGGGACACACTGATTCAGGGCTAACAGCAGGAGTCAAGAGACTGAGAAATTCTGACCCCAAAATGTCAGGCACTCTGAGATTTGTTGAGAGGTCAGCTACTATACCTCAATGGCCTGGAAAACAAAAAGACCCCACTGGCAGACCAAAGGACCCCAGTGACAAGAGAGAATGATGCCCATTTGTGAAGTATCTATCTCAAGGATCATATTCCTTCAGTGCCTGAACAAGAAAGGGTGGATGTAGATGGAGACTAGAAACCTAAAGAATCAAAAGGGACAGGATAACCTGTAGAATAATGGGTCTATTATTATTTTTGCGACCTGACTGTACCCCAAGGCTAAATACATATGAGAGGTGTGTATTTAGTCTACCATCTCTATTAGATCATTTGAAAAATCTTCCTTTGTTTATTTACCAATAGGGAAAATTCCAAGTGATAAAGAGTCAATTTTAAAAATACAAGCTGTCAGGGCTGGCCAAGTGGCTCAGTTGGTTAAGAGCTCGCTCAAGAGTGCAAGCTGAGCTCTGAGCAACAGCAGTTTGATGCCCGGCCCGAGCTGAGCTGCTGCTGAGCTGCCAACAGGTGGCAGGATGGCTCAGCTTACCAACAAACAAACAAACAAATACAAAAAATACAAGCTGTCCAAAGATGCCAGTGAGGACCTAAAATATAATCATACTTAATAAGACAATAAAAAGACTATGCCAATGCCTCATTGCTTTTCCCTCTGCTTATATTTAAGAGAATGAAACTCTGATGACTATTCAGGAGAACCTGTGAAATCACTCTGCCCCTTTCATGCATGAACTGAAGTGCACATGGGGATCCAAGACAAAATGTAAATAGTTCAGGAAACAGAGGGAATCAATCAGAAAAAAAAATAATTACTGAACAACTCCAAAAAACAAAAGCCAAGAAGAGAGAACTGATGACCATGAGTATTGTATAATGGATGACTGCACTCCTTTATTACTTAGCATGAATATACCTCTTTTGCTGGAAAAAAGTAAGAGTACATAATGTACTCTTGTGTTACATGGAGTATTTATCTGAGCTTATTTCATTAACATTAATCTTTCCTAGAGTCAGAATTTTAAAAAACTGAAAAATAATCATTTTCAACCTACACAACAAATTATAACTAAAATAAACTGAAGCTAGAACATTTTCCTATTTGTAAACTTTATTACTGTATCTTAAAGGAAAACTTTGAAACAAGTTTAGTACTAACTGCACTTGAACTTGTACAAATATACAAACCAAAAGGTTAAGGAACTCCATCTATAATAGAAGGCTTAGGAATTCTGGAACCTCAAGATATAAAAATAATTGTTATTTCTGCTAATATTAAGGGACATTATAATTCGACAAACTGAGATCTCAAGGTCCTGAGTGCCATTTCTTTAATGAAGAAGCAATCATTCAATTCAGTCCAACAGTTAACTGCCTTCTTACTACTCTGTGCAAGGCACTAGTTGGAAGTGGGGAGGGACTGTAGGTAGGGCACAGGTCTTACAGTGGTCATATTCTGAATTCATTTTGAAAGTAGTATTTGCTGGTGGATGGACTGGATATGAGTGTGAGAAGAGAGTCAACAATGACCTTAAGGTTTTCCATTTGAGAGTCCAGATGTTTCTAAGTGCATTAACTGAGATGGGGAAAACTAGAGACTGAATTGGGTATAAAGAGCAGATCCAAGAGTTCATACTTGGATGCCTCAAGCTTCAGGTGCCTATTAGTAGAGATGTCAAGTAGGCAGTTGGCTTGTAAAGCCCATTGGGGGAGAGGTCAGATTGAAGATACAAACTGGGCATAGAGGTGGGATTAGAGCCATGAAACTGGGTGTGATCACCAAGGAATGAGCATACATAGAGGAGAAAAGAGTATCCATAGACTGATCCCTGGAGCACTCCAAAATTAGAAGATCATGAAAAAGAAAAGGAACTTTAAAGGAGAAGGTGAAAAGCAGCCAGTGAGGTAAAATTAAAATTAGGAGAGTGTAGAAAAATCCCAAGGAATCTACCTCAGAACTCCTAGAACGAGTAAATGTCAGAAGCAAGGTCACAGGATATAAGGTCAAGACGCAAAAATCAATCATATTTTTACACAGCAGCAACGAACAATTGGAAACCAGAATTAAAAACACAATACCATTTATAATAGTTCAAAACATTGAAATATTTAGATATAATCCTAACAAAATATGTACAGGATCTACATGCTGAAAACTTGACAAAACACTGATGAAAGAAATCAAATACCTAAATAAAGACATGGATTGTAAGATTTAGAGGTAAAGATGTGAATTCCCTCCAAACTGTCTACAACTTTACTGCAATTCTTATCAAAATTTCAGCCCGATTGTTTGTATCCACACTGATTCTAAAATTCATGTGGCAGGGCCGGCTGAGTGGCGCGGTGGTTAAGAGCTGGCCTGAGAAGCCAGCGGCCCCGGTTCGGTCCCACATATGAGGGCCAGTGACACTGCCCTCAAAAAAAAAAAAAAAATTCATGTGGAAAAGCAAGAGAATGAGACAGCTAAAACAATTCTGAAAAAAGAATAATAAAGTTGGAGGAGTCACACTCCCTGAATTTTTTGAGAAAAATGCAGCTATACCTTACTTTTTCCCCCACTAGATTTTAAGCTATTCATGATATATTTTTACCAATACATAGCTACAGTAATCAAGACAGTGTGGTATAAGAGGAAGGAAAGACACATATATCAATGGAGCAAGAACAGAATTCAGAAATAGACCTAAACATGTACAGCCAGCTACCTTTTTATTTTTAAACAACAGTACTAACAATTCAATGGAGAAAGGAGAGCTTTTCGGCAAGTGATATTGGAACAACTGGTCATTTACACACACATATAAAAAAGTGAATCTCAACTTAAACGTCACACTTTATATAAAACTAAACACAAAATGGATCATACAGATAAGTATAACACAGAAAACTAAAACCTTTAAAAGAAAACAGAAAAGAATTCTTTGTAATAATGTTAGGTAAAGAACACATAACACAAAAAGCACAATCTATAAAACAAACAAAAAAATCAATAAACTCGATTTATCCCAATTTCAAATTCTAGCCTTGTTATTTACTAGGTGTACGATTTGTGGCAAATTACTTAACTTCTCTGAGCAAAAATTTTCTCATCTATTAAAAACAAAACAAAACAAAAAACTTGATTAATCAAAATGAACTTATGCTCTCAAAAGATACTTTTAAGAGAATGAAAAGACAAGCAACTGACTGGGGAAAAAATATTTGCAAATCATGTATTCAACAAAAGACTTTATGCATCCAGAATCTATGAAGATCTTTCTAAACTCTACAGTAAAGATAGATAGACAGACAGACAGATAGATAGATAGATAGATAGATAGATAGATAGATAGATAGATAGATAGACAGACAGATAGATAAAAAGGAAAAGGGAAAATAAGCAAAAGAGTTACACATACACTTCACTAAAAAGGATACATAGATAGTAAGCGAGCACATGAAAAGATGTTCAATAATATCAGTGGCCATTAGAGAAAAGCAAAGTAAAGCCCTATTGAGATATCACTACATAGCAATTAAAATGGTTGAAATAAAAAATTCCAGTGCTGGTGAAAATGCAGAACAAATGGACCCCTTTACATACCTGGTGAGAATGCAAAATGGTATAGCCACTCTGGAAAAACAATATGGCAGTTTTTTATAAATTTCAACATACATTTACCAAAAGACCCAGCAATCTCACTACTGCGTATCTACCCTAGAAAAATGAAAACTTACATTCACCAAAAAATCTGTAGACACATTTCATAAAGCTTTACTTGTAACAGTCAAAAACTTGAAATAACCAAGATGTCCCTCAACAAACAAATGGAAAAATTGTGATACATCCATATAATGACATACAATTCAACAAAAATAAACTGTTGATGATTTCAACAACTTGGATAGATCTCAAGACCATAACTCTTGAGTTTAAAAAAAAAGCCCATTTCAAAAGGATATATATACTGTATGAATCCATTTATATAACATTCTTGACAGAATTACAGTGATGGAGACTTAGATCAGTGGTTGCCAAGGGTTAGGGTTTGGGGGAGGGTGCAACTATAGAAACAGTATGAGGGAGGTTTTCAAGGGTGATGAACAGCTCTGAACCCTGATTGTAGTAATGGTTACACAATCTATACAGATGATAAGTTTCATAGAATTATACACACCAAAAAAAAGACTTCATGTAAAAACTGGTGCACTGAATAAGATCTGTATTTTAGTTACTAATAGTGACAATTTTACCATAGTTATGTAAGATGTTACTGTAAGGGAAAGGTACACGGAACTCTGAACTGTACTTGCAACTTCTATGTGATTCTAAAATTATTTTTAAATAAAACATTTAAGAACGTTTGAAAATGCTGCAGTAGATCAAATAAGATGAACACTCTTAGATTTAACAACTTGGAAATTGCTGGTTATTAACAGGAACTGTTTCCATGAAGATGGTGATTAGAAAATAGAATACTTAAAATTCAGATTATGGAGGCGTTTTAAGTTATTAGAAATCACATCAACTAGGAATATAACCATGAAAGGTAAATGGCTGAGACAAAGGACAGGACCTTTGAAGTAGAAAAATTAAGAAAAGTGAGAACTGGGCCAGCCAAGTGGTGCGTTGGTTAAGAGCTGGCTTGGGATGCCAGCAGCCCCAGTTCGGATCCCACATATGAGGGCCAGTGACACTGCCCTCTAGAGCTAAGATGGTGAACAACAGCTCCACCTGGAGCTGGGCTGCTGTGAGTCCCTGGGACGGCATAGCTGCAGTGGGCTGCCATAGGCTACAGTGAGTGGCCAGTAGCCAGCATGAGCGGCTGGTAGGCGGTGTGAGCTGCCAAGAGCCGCTGTGAGCGGCCATCCAGAGGCCGGCGACCGATCTGTCTCACCCGGGAAGAGCGCAATGATGATACCAACATGAGCCAGTGAAGCAACATCCTCCACAACTAGACTGAAGAACAAAAGGACAACAACTTGTCTGTTCCCCTTCCCCAGTTCCCCAACGCTGTTCCCTGCCCCCAATTCCCCAATAAAATCTTTAAAAAAAAAGAAAGAAAAGTGAGAACTTCTAATTATATTTGGTGAGGGGGAGGATCAGCTTATTCTTGAAAGATTCCATAGGAGGCTATTATTGTAATATATCAAATACAATCAGTAGCTAAGCATTCTTCTAGAATTGATTTAAGTTCCATAGAAAAGATTATTAAAGCCCTAAATGAGCAGAAAGGACAGACTATGAGTTCAGAGAAAGAAACACAGACAAGGCATTTCACTCTTCCTTAAGTGAATAATTGGCAGTGCCTTTCTGCCAAGTATAATATCAAAGTGGTTTGCTGTACTTGGAGCTAAATCAGTGAACTCTGCCTGCATCAAGGAAACAAACCCTCTTCTCATGGCTTTCTGATAACCCGAAAAGCACCCTTTATAAACTTAGAGCAATATATATGAACAGATTAAGTGACTGTCACAGGGTCACACTGAATTTTAAGAGTGGAGCTAAGAAACAGATTCCCATTCAAATTTTCAATCTTAAATTGTCTAGATCAGTACTTGAACATTCTTCCAGCAGATAGCGTCAACCTGGACAGATGAGCTCCACAGTATGCTTTGGTGACTGCTATCACACTCAACCTGTTTCCTACCATGCTTCCCTAATCTAATCTTCCCCACCTAGATTCACATTCACAACTTCCAACTGATAAAAGAAAATGAAAACAAAGGAGTTTACAGGACTTACCCACTTCCATCAAAAGACCCACTCCACCCTGAAGACAATGAGGGGCTGTCAAAAAGAACATGAACAACAGAGTGAGGCAGACTTGATGGGATTAAAATCCCATCTTGGCCTCCTGGTAGCTATAAAAGAGAAATACCTACCAACCTCAGAGAGTTGTCATGAGGAGAGAAAAAACCTATAACACAGTTGTGCTTCATATACAATAGACAATAAATGACAGACCAAACACAGCCTTCCATTTACCACATATGCAAAAATTGCAAACCAATGAACACCCAATTTATAACATTTTCAAAGAGAATAAGCAAAATTCTATAGTGAACAAAAAAATTGTCTTTCCCAGTTGCTCTTTCCATCTCCTTGCCCAATGATTTGATTACTGGGTCCCACAGAACAGTGACTCTTCACACTGGAAAAGTTTATCTGCTGCTAAAATTAAACAAGGGTATATTCCCCCAAGTTACAGAGAAATTAATTTGACAGAAACCTTATTTTCTCTCAAATTTTGGTATCTTCTAAAAGGATGCTTTTAGGTATATCAGAAGATTAACACTGAAGTATACATCTGATTTAATACACATGCATATTTAATTAAACACATAATTGGTGAACTGTGCTTCAAAACTGCCAAGTATTCTACTGAAAAAAAAAAAAATCAGTGAATCACTAGACCATTCTCCCCATTCTTACTGCCCTGTCAGTAACCTCTGCTCATACTCCCCCTCGATATAGCAAGATCCCGCATTGGATCCTCCCAACCCCCACCCAGCCCTCTAAGCCAAGATAGCCCGTAGAAAGTCACCTCCAATTAAAAAGGTTCCTCACTACTTCTTGGTGCCAGAGAGGCAGCACGGGAACTACCTTCTGAAAGTAGGTTGTTCTAATACCATGCTCTGAACTGGTGTTGACTCTTCATAATCCAAAAACAGATGTAAAAACACAAAAAGGTTTCTTTCGATAAGTAATATAGAATTCCATTTCTTGTCATGCTAGGAACACAAGTTCATGATCAAGAAGTAAACTGCCGTTTTTAAGATCCTATCTCATCCTTGTTCTAAATATGAAAGCTTCAAGACAGTTGACAGAAATGGTAGAGAACTTTTAAAAATTCTTAAAGATGAAGCCCAAAGAAATCTGGCTACAACAGAGTATTAAGTGATTTTCCAGAAAGCCAGATATAAGACATAAGTTATTTCTAGCTACAAGGAATCATCAAGTGTTTTGTGAGTGGCTTCTTTCCAGGACACTATTTTTGCTCACATTTCACAATTACTGAATAAGGTAGTATTCAAAATCACTGTACTGCAATGCACATGTTTATTTTTTATCGCTTACATCACCAATCCTGTACTCCAATCACAAATGGGTGTTTCACATAAGCAGTTCTAAGCTTACACTTTTAACCAGAGGTCCTGCTCCTCAACAAAAACTAAATTTGGGATTTTCAAGTATTTGTTTAAAGTAACCACATAACATGACTAAGAAATTAAATAATTTTAAATCTGCTTTCATTCAAAGGACTATAATCCCTTATTCTAAGACCCAAAGACCTCAAATTCCTAGTTCTTTCATAACATTTGGTGCCAAAACCCAACCTGAACTTATCTAAATGGCAAAACATAACCTGAAAAACTGAACAACCCTAACCTTTATTTACCCCACTTACTCTGACTAGTCATTTCACTGTATAAATATGTCTTGATTATGAGATACTGTACTAGACTCTGCTGAGGGCATTACATAAGGCATATTAATCATATAACCTTTCAAAAATTCAAAAATTTCTGGCTCCAAGAGTTTGGGTAATGGACTATGAACCTGTATTTAGATAAAATCTTCATTACTAAAAGATGCTTCTAAGTCCAATGTATTATTTTTCAGAGAGCCAAACAATTTTCAATGTGTTAAAGGTCTACTGAATAATAAAACTTTAAACAGTAATGGTCCCTAACATAAAATACACTAAATATATCCCACACATACAAGTATATTCTTAATTAGAGGACTGTAAGTGCCACAAGATTTCATTTCCTTGTTTGTGGCTTTTCACTATAAAAACTGAAAACTGGGTCTGATTTGTAAGTACTATTTTCTTTCCAAATTTAAGTCTTCACTAGATTAAGTCTTATAAATTAAAAGTGTATTCTATTTATTAAATTGTCAATCAATTTTGCACTCCTTTCCTTCGGTAAGAACAAATAATCTCAAGTCAAAATAAATACTCATAAAATGAGTTCACAAATAGATAAATTATATTAATCATAGCCCTGAAACTTTACTTTTTATATTCTATCAGGTAATCCAATTCATGGCAATGAATATATAAATATTCACTAACTATGAGGATAATCATTTGTAGCAATATTTATTTATTTATTTTATACAACACAGCGCAATAGTTATACTTTTTACCCCCCAAAGTGACAACCCCCCTCCCCCAGGCAGCCACCCCACTCCCCCCCATATCATACATATCTACTACAACTTCCCTGACCCCACTCCCACACTGTACTTTCTCATCCCGTGACTATATATATACATTCAATCACAGTTAATATTCAGTATTATACAACATCAGCTTCAGGTGTACAGCGTGCAGTGATCAAGCCTCTACCCCATCCATGAAGTGGTCTCCCCAACATGACACGCGATCATCTGACACCCCATAAAATATTCACAACATTATTAATTATATTCCCAGAACTGCTTTTCATATTCCTGTGGCTGTAATGTTATTTAACCAAAGAGCATTGACATTTCACCAAACTTGGAGCAAATTTTTTTCTTTTTAAATTTTTAAAAATGAGTCCTTTTATTTTTTAGAGCAGTTTTAGGTTTATAAAAAAAACTGAGAAGGTAAAAGATGTACTCCCTGTCTTACAGCCACCACTTTTAATTTCCTTTATTTTAAACATCTTTCATTAGTGTGGTACATTTGATACAACTGATGAACCAATACTGATATATTATTATTAACTAAATTATTAAATAAATATTATTAACTAAATTAACTAAGTTCACATTAGGGTTCATTCTTTGTGTTGTACAGTTCTATGAGTTTTGACAAATACATAACATCATGTATCCACCATTACAGTATCATACAGAATAGCTTTACTACTCTAAAACTCATCTGTAATCAAACTATTTATCCTTCCCTCTGTCCTCCTCCCAACCCCTGACAAACACTGATGTTTTTATTGTCTCCATAGTTTTGCCTTTTCCAGAATGTCATATTGTTGGAATCACAGAATGAATCCTTTTCAGCTGGTTTCTTTCATTTAGCAATATGCATTTAAAGTTCTTCCATGTCTTTTTATAGCTGGATAGCTCAACTGTTTTTAGCAGCAAGTAATATTCCAAACATGGATGTACCCCAGTTTCTCCACTCACCTACCGAAGGACATCTTAGTTGCTTCCAAGTTTTGGCAATTATGAATAAAGCTTTCAGAAACATCCATGTGCTAGTTTTTGTGTGGATATAAATTTTAAATTCGTTTGGATAAATCCCTAGGACCATGATTGCTAGATCATATGGTAAGACTATGTCTAGTTTTGAAAGAAACTGCCAAACTATCTTCTAAAATGGCTGCACTATTTTACATTCCCACTAGCAATAAATAAGAGCTTCTGTTGAATCACATCCGTACTAGCATTTGGTGTTGTGTTTTAGATTTTAGCCATTCTAATAGGTATATAGTAAGAGCTCATCATTGTTTTAATTTACAATTCCTTAATGAAATCTGATATTGGACGCCTTTTCATATGCTTATTTGCCATCTATATTATCTTCTCTGGTGAGATGTCTGTTCAGATCTTTTCCTCACTTTTTGATTGGGTTGTTTGTTTTCTTACTGTTGAGTTTCTTATTGTTGAGTATTGTTGTATATTTTGGATACAATCCTTTACCAGATATGTTTTATAAATATTTCCCCGTCTGTGGCTTTACACAGAGCAGAAGTTTTTAATTTTAATGAAGTCCAACTTATCAATTATTTCTTTCACTGACCATGTTTTTGGTGTTATTATCTAAAAAACTCATTGCTAAATCCAAGGTGCATATTTATTTTTAATTACAAAAAACTTTTCAAAGAAACAATGTCATGAGTTCAACCAATTATCTAGGACCTAAAAGATATAGTATAAAAAATCTCCAGCTAGAATTTTTTAAATAGTATTTATGAAAGAGGAAAATAGAGTCATGAGATGTTAACACAAAGGCCTTCGCTTCACTTTTACCTAAAGTGTGACAGATGACATTCCCAAAATAAGTTATGCTGAGATATTCTGCCTTCAAACTCTTTTGCCTATAACAGAAAAATATAGACGTCATCATGCTAATATTTTCATATATTCAGAGATTAAAGATTTGTAAACAGGTAAAAAAAGATTTGTTCTGTTTTATAAAAAGGTTAAGAATTAATGGAAAGTAGATCAATTTGACCTTTTTCATATACTTTTAAATAACTGCATATTAATCTCATTATATCTATCACAAATATATTTAATGTTTAACAAATTAAAAATTACATCACTTCTGCCTGAAAAAGTGAAAGTGGAAAGTGAGGGTGGGGGATATAACTCTGACTGCAAGTTTAGATGGTATTAAGACTTAATTCCTGGTGGTAGATAAAATGAATATTTTAATTGTCTTCTTATCACACATAATTAACTGATAAAGCTCACTTAGTAGAAAGAGCTTTTAGGGCTTTTCAAAAAGCAAAGTTCTTGGGGCCGGCCGAGTGGCATGGTGGTTAAGAGCTGGCTTGGGAAGCCAGAGGCCCCGGTTGGGGTCCCACATATGAGGGTCAGTGACACTGCTCTCAAAAAAAAAAAATAAAATAAAAAAAAAATCAGAATTGTCATCTAGGAATAAAATTCAACCCATTCAAAGCCTGCAGATTTATCAAGATATATACAGCAGAAAAGGTAGAAGATGTCTGTCTACTCATTTCACAGAGCTGTACTCAGTGTATGAAGCAATAGATCTTAACTATTTAACCTTAGCAAAGGCATTCCCTAACGGCACTAAAACTCGAGAAGATTTTTCTTTTTTTTTTAGCTGAGCCCTCCTGCCACCTGTTGGCAGCTCAGCTCGGGCTGGGCATCGAACTGCTGTGCTCAGAGCTCAGCTTGCACTCTTGAGCAAGCTCTTAACCAACAGAGCCACTCGGCTGGCCCTTAAGAAGATTTTATGAGCAGGTATTTTTCCCCAATGAATCCCTTAAAAACCCATAGCAATTAGGAAAACAATAGTGGAATTCAGTAAGCTTGGCTAATGTGCAACTAACAGAGCTTCAGTTTTCATTATTGGCAGTATATACTCAATATTTATATAACGTTTCTTTAAGTTTACCCAATACAAAAAAAACTTTACCAAAATATTTTCAAGTGAATATAGAAATGAATATATAAAATGAATATATAAAAAATACTTAATATATCAAATCTATACATTACCTCTTCCCACGGTCGCATGAAAAGCCATTTTAAACAAAGAAAATTACTTTGGAATGCATCTGGTATTACTTCATTTTGTGACAATTATAAAAAGAAAGGGTGCTGGAACAACTGCTCGTAAGAACTGATTGAGTCAGCACTTTCCATGATGGAGACAACAAATGCAGTTCCACATGGGAATAAGTAAACAAGAAAATACATTTCTTATTTTTCCAACCTAAGAAACCAAGCTCCATAATACTAAATTTCTTTAATTCCAATGTCCCTCATATTTTGAGATATCTATAATCAGGATATATGTTCAAAATAATAGCATTCCATTATTTTCCTGAAAATGTGTTTTAATGAGATATCTTATACTAAAGGATGACTTAGAAACATGGTGTATTGCCAGAGAGTTAAGCTGAACTTTCACGGCAGTAATTATTATTAAACATAGTGACAATCTTATTCCATTTCACATTTAGTAATTTTTCATTACATTTTCTACCTATTTTTATTAAACACCTATTACATACTAAGCACTGTGGTTGGCACTAAGGATACAATGTTGAGCAAAACAGACTGTCACTACCCTTGTGACAAGCTTAATACCTTGTGCCTACTGCAGTGGAACTGTGCAAAAGAGCACAGCAACCATGTCAACATGGAACAATGCACATTCTAGAGTAAGGCATTTTTAACAGACAAACACTTCAAACAATGGAGACATAATAGGATTTCAAATAATGCATATTTTTAATGAACTTAGGGTAAATATGTTTTGCACATTAAGATATGTTTACATAGATGTTCCTCCATCATGAGCTAATAACTTAATATACGAGATACACTTAGGATGAAGTTCATCATTAATGATAATAAATAGTGACAAAGACTCTCGATTTGACCCAAGTTTAGTTAAGCTCCTCTGAGCCTCTTCTCAACGAGGCTTCTACCTTGACCTTCTGTGTCCATCCTACCCATCCTTGCTGGGCTTGCATAGCCCCGTCTTAGGAAGAATCCCCCAAACTTGTGGCTAGCATCTGAAGTGAGGGCAGTCTTGTAGGGGAAGTGGGTCCTGGGAATCCCCTGGATTTGTAACCAGTGGGTCAGAAGTGTGGGTGGCCTGGGAACCCTCACTTGCAGCTGACAACGCAAGTGAGGACAGTCTAGTTGTAGACTGTGACCTTAAACCTGTGGAGTCTGACCTAACTCCGGTGGTTAGCATCAGAATTGGATTCTAGTACACAGAAACATGCACAACGAACTTTGTGCCTTTAAGAAGTTCTACGTTTATCTTTAAGTCCACTCAGGTCCATAGACGGCCCATTACTCCTAAAAGAACCTAGTCAGCCACATAGGTTGCAGAGTCCCAGAGAAAGGAGTGAGGTTTTTCTTTTAATTTAATATGCATTTTAAAAATATCATTATTTCAATCTTTTATTTTCACACATTCTTGGAGATAGACAAAACTAAACTCACACACAGAACAGTGAAACTTCTGGAACACCTATATGAAATGGGTATATAGTTAAGACAGTTAAATAAACTTCACATTTATTAAAATGAAAATGGGATATTTTCTAGTGGATATCTTCTATTTCTAAAATTTAAAACAGCCTTCCTTATTTGAAAAACAGTATGTGTACAAGGGAGGGGGAAAAAAAGAAAATGCAAGAGATAAAATGAAAATAATCTCATATACTAATAATCCCACTATTCAGAGAGAACCATTACTATTCTCCCTCCCATCCCCACTTAATATATTATAGATCTTTCCAGGTCAATATATAATATCAAAAATATAAAATGGATATCATAATATTTCATTACCAGGGTAAATCATGAACAGTCCCCTACAGCTGAACTTATTTCCAATTTTCTGCTATAAAAAATAATGCTGCAATGAACCACCTTGTAACTGATTCTCTGCATGAAACTATTATAATTTGCATAGTATAAACTGCTAAAAGTATAATTTCGAGGTCTAACGATATATTCTTTTTAACATCAATTTACACCCCTGCCAGCTTTGTGTATGAGAAATACTTGTTTTTTGATACTTGACAAGCTGGGAAAGCTCTTGCTTTTGCCAATGTAACAGGCCAAGCCATGTTCACAGTGCTGTTTTAAAGTAAACTTTGATTTCTTAGGGACGTTAAACCTTTTTTTATTTTTTTCTTTACATTTTTTGGCAATTTATTTCTTCCACTGACACCTTTCTTTTCATGCCTTTTGCCCATTTTGCTTTGGGGCATTCATCTGTTTCTCACTTATTTATAAGAGTATTTATACATAAAAGAATTAATAAGCCTTTTTCACATACATCCACATGCATTCCTGTTTTGTCATGGTGCCATTTAGGTCACTGCAAATAATACAGTGTCTCTTTAGGAGTTTTATTAGTTGGTCACAAAAAGAAAAAAAACTGGCTATACTATACTATTATAGACTAAACATTTTTACTAAACGGTTAAACCATAGAATAATCAAGACCTAAGAAAAGCAACTACACACAGTCAGTACTCAAATCAGTGTAAAATAACCTATTAAAAACAGAAAGTTTTCTATTCCCAGCCTACATACATGTTAAAGCTAGAAAAAATATACTTATTCACAGCATAAGGATTTGTGATTTAACTTTATTGTTACTATCATTACTCTGAAAGTCTGCATACAAATTCCAGCGTTTATTTTTTTCTAGAAATGTAAAATTTTATTGAAGTTAAATGTATAAGGAACTGAGAAGGGAGACAGTAAACCTACATAAAGCAAAAAGGGGAGGGGAAAAACAGTGTTAAATAAGAAGTGGATCCTTAAAACCCAAAAAGAAACTTTAAGTCAAAAAAATATAAAAATCTATAGTTTTCTGAATGTTGCATCTTTTTTGATTAGCTGATGAGGTACAGAATGAATTTTTTAAAAAAAGGATTATGGACCTCAGATTGTAAAAATTAAATCACTGCTTTAAAATGTTCTATCATCCAAAATCTTTTTATTCATCAACAAATTATAAAGTATGTGTGTACAAAGTTATATCAAACATAAATGACCTTACAGTAAACAGTCTCCTACATCTGATGTTATATATAAACTATTAAAACAAGCAAACAAATCTACCCCAGGAATTTTCTAGAATCCCTTCACATTAATCCATAAGCCATCAGCATATTGAAGGTCCAGAAACTGGCCAAATACTACTACTACTACTTTTAATATAAATAAATTTACATTAAAATATCTTTCCAGATCACATCTTTCCAATAGCAACCTCAGGGGAATGTATAGCCAAGAACTCAAGGATGCATACACCAACTCTTTTTCAACTACTTTTTAAAAATTTAAGCTGTTTGATATTTATAAGAACTAAAAAATATTTGTTGTAAAAAACAGGCACAAGACTGGGCCGGCCGAGGGGCGCAGTGGTTGAGAGCTGGCTTGGGATGCCAGCGGCCTGGGTTCGGATCTCACATATGAGCGCCAGTGACACTGCCCTCTTAAATAAAAAAAAAAAAAAAAAAAAAAAAAAAACAGGCACAAGACTGAATTTGCACTGTGTTCATAATGATCTAAAAAGTTGTCCAACTAAAGGAAATAATAGCAAAATGTTAACAGCACTTGTCTTCAGGTAGCAGAACTAATGGTGATTTTCTTTTATAACAGATTTTCTTAAATTCATTAATGACTATGTATTATTTTTTAAATTAAATTTTTTTTAGAAAAAGATGAAATGTACCAAGTCAAATAACTAAAAGTAACTTTCTGATCCTCAAGCAATTATCTCCTGAAATACAGGGGTAGTTTTTGAAAAATTTTATCTGGCAATAGCTGCTCAACATAATGCCTATGACAAATACTTGTACTTCATACAAGTACCGTAACACTGTCTATTATTCTTTAAGTGTGGCAGTACTACATGCTTTCCTGCACATTGTTTCATAAGCCTGATGGCTCAAATGGAAGTTACCAGTTATGTGGAATGTACTTCTTAGGAAAAACGTAAATATTTCCTTAAACTAAATCCCAGATTTTTCTCCCCTTTTACTCCTATAAAAGTGGTTATAATTAGAGTATGTATACTATATATGGAAATATTTACTATATCTTGGAATATAAAATCCAAGTCCCCTTCACCTTTATAATACTGTGCTGAAGACCATTAAAAAAAATAAAACAAGGGCCGGCCAAGTGGCGTGTTGGTTAATAGTTGGCTTGGGACACTAGCTCTGAGCAGCACGGCCTGGATTCAGATCCCACATGAGGGCCAGTGACGCTGCACCCTCTACAGCTAAGATGGTGAACAACAGCTCCACCTGGAGCTGGGCTGCCATGAGTCGCCAGCAACGGCGTAGGCTGCAGTGGGCCTGGCCAGCAGCTGGCGTGGGCTTTCATGAACTGCCCTGAGCCACTGTGAGCGGCTGCCTCACCCAAGAGGCATGCAATGATAATGCCAACATGGGCCAGTGAAGCAACATCCTCCACAACTAGGCTAAAGAACAAAAAGACAGCAACTTGTCTGTTCTCCTTCCCAGATTTCCCAATGCTGTTCCCCTCCCCCAATTCCCCAATAAATCTTTAAAAAAATAAAAAATAAAACAAAACTTCTAGACAAAATGAACTTTGATATGAACCAGAAAAATGGAAGAACTAGGTTATTATTCTTAGACAATTTGGGGCAAGATAGGGAAAGAAAGGCCAGGCTGTCCTATTGTGAAAATAAGGCTGCTAAATGTGCTTAGACAAAAATTTGTAAGTCAGCTCTCCAGGGAAGACAGCTGATAAGAGACAGGTTGTCAGAGGAGAAATATGGCATGACCTGCTACACTCCCAGGATCTCAGGAGGCAATCTGCACTCAGCTCCTTCTCTTCTGTTTGCAAGTCACATAAGAGGCATAGGCAAGGTGCAGGAATCAGAGCTAAGCATCAAGGAAGGCAGCACATCTTAAGTGCCAGTCTTAACCTATTAGTGCCAACCTTAACCTAGAAGGAAACTTTCTAGTTATCTAAAATAATGAAACCCAATATCTTACAAACTGATGAACTATCTAAAGGACAGTAAAACACAAAATACTGATACAGTTTTGATATGTTCTGAGGATTTTATTTTGCATGTTTTTATAGCCTTTCTGAGTTGTTGTCTCAAATTTATTTAATAAATCTATCTCCTTTGGAAGGCCTTAATTTCCATCGAACAACATGATAAAACAAGCATAATCTCAATTTCAGCTCTGCCATAAAATAACTTACTGGGCTTGAGCAAGTATCTGGGCCTAAGTTTCTTCACTTGTATACTAACAGGAGTTGGTCCAAATGGCTTAAATGAACCATTCCATTCTAAAATAATCATTCTATAATTCTTCCTGATGACATCAAGTTGTTTTGGGTAACATCCCCTTTTAACTGGAGAAACTGCCCCTGATTAAAAGTGGGTGTACTCCTCAAGCAATCATTCACATCAACACTAGTGAAGAGAGTGCTATGGATTCACCCCACCCCAACTCCATCACTTCATCCAGCCTCAAGCACAACAAACCCATCACTACCTACTTATTAATTTACTTACAGAGGAAATGGGTAAACCAAGCCCCACTATGACGAGAACAGTGGTTGTGACGGTACTGTCATGGTACGGATACTGGATGCTGTTGTCTTTACAGAAAAAGCCTCTCTGATATGGATATATTTGGCCGAAATTTAGAACAACCATAGGCATGGAAGCTGTTGGGGAAGGGAAAAAAAGATACACATGGTTAAGTTCAATTCACTTCGTTAGGAAGTAAAGTCTACTGAATGGGATGCACATCTTAAACATATTTTGCTCTTTCTAAAAAAGAATCAGTATTCTATAATATCCAAGAGTGAAGACTGAGGAAACCATGCAGCATTAGCTTGTCCATATCAGCCTCACTTTGATCAAGTACAAATTCTCTTACTTGCGTTCACCTCTGATTTTAGAGACAATCAATAAAAGAAATCTCCAAAGAAGAGAGCAAAATTGGCCCATAGAAAAATAAAGTTAAGAAAACAGAAAGATTTTACATTTTGTAACTAATTCAATTTTAATTGAATTGCTTTATATATTAACTATGTTTAAGAAAAAAAGGAAAAACTCAGTAAATACAATTAATAATCATAGTATCATAATAGCCAAATGTAGTTAAGGAGGGGAAAGATATAAAATTTTGTTTCACATTAAAATTTAAATTAATAGGGTTAGTAAACAATAAAACCGTAAGTATATTTGATAATGAAAGCAGAAAGAAACAAAGACAAATTAAAAATGGTTTTTATTAGCCCTGGCAAGGCTCTAAAATCACTTTAAGAAATTATAAAGAAATAATTTTTATTGAAATTTTTTACCCAAATAAAATGAAAGGCCAAAAAATAAATAAATTCGTAGCTTCTTAACATGCTCAAATTTACCATGTTTTTAGGCTTTGTTTTATACTATTTAACCATTGAAGCATGTACTTACTATATGCTCAATACTAAACTAGACCATTCATAAGGGAAACAAAGTAGTGTAAAACAGATACTAGGTTTAAAAGCCTAAACTGTACATGTAGAAATAGAATGTATACTCAGGAAATTGTTTAGAAAGTAATACAAGGGTAGATTTTTTAGGGGGGTGACGAAATTGTTCTGTATCTTAAGTGTGATAGTAATTATATAACTCTAAGCATCTGTCAAAACTCACAGAACTTTTCAACAAAAAAGTGCATTTTATTGTATGTAAATTTAAAAAGAAATACCACAGAAGACAGGAAAGGTCCTATAGGAATTCAGAGGTCAACTTGAACTAGAGTAGTTAGAAAACACTATTAAAGAAAAGGCAACTGAGTTGAACTTGAAACAGCAGGTAAATCATAGGTAATAGGGGGCACTCAAGGAGAGTCTTTAGTGGTGGAGGGATGCAAGGTCAGCAAGAGCACATCAACAAAAGCACAGAGGCAATGAGCAAGGAGTTTTCAAGGTACATACTGTTTTACAGCCAACACGTGCTGCATGCTCACACATGCCAGGGACAGACTACAGGAGTCAACTCAATCCTTCCCTGAGCCCTGTGAAGTAGGTACTATCACTTCCCCCATTTTTCACATAAAGTTGTTATGAGGCTTTAAGAATTGCAGCACTTTGCTGAAACTAGTAAGTGGAGCCAGGATTCTAACATCAACCATCTGTTTCTAGAGTCAGTGTATATATAGGGTCTCCCATGAAGGCAAGTGATCTGGCTAAATTAACAGGTTAGAATTGTGACAAGGAACATGACTGGGGGGGATGGGGACCTGTCCTTTTGAGAACTTGCTCAGTATAAACTACATGTTATGTTCATAATGAAAACTCAAAGTTAAAGGAACAAAACCTTTGCTACAGATTACTCTTAATTCTGCAATTTTGTGTTTTTTAATAGGAGGAAGTAGGCTTGAGACTTTGGGGTTTGCTAAAAAGAATTATGTATTTAAAATCCTGGCCTAAGAAAGAACTTATCCTGTAGGAAATAAAATTACTGACTTCTTTGGTTAGGGTCAGCAACAGAGTAAAATAAGGGGTTGTAAAAATTAATTTTTTAAAAAGCAGTAGAAAGGGGAACATTTAATACAGCTTTGAAATAATCCAGTAATTAAGTGATAAGTAGTGTGTAGAGAGTGGAAATAGAAATGGATGCATAAAAGAGTGTTCTGAATAAAGAAAATATTCCACTTGATGACTGATCACAATTGCTGAGGCATAGCTGGGGATGACATTTGATGGTATGGAAGTAGAGAAAATGATGGTCCCACTAACAGATAGATATGTGAAGTTGGAAGCGGGGGGCTGGTTTATAGTGGAACAAAATTAGTTTAATATTAAGAATGTTGCCTTTGGGGTGATCTGGCACCTTCTTAATTGCTCAGCCTCATCTTTCACTTTTCCCATGCAGCACTGAAGGCTCCAATCACACTGAACCATTTGCTGTTGCCTGAACATACATACTCAAATGTTTTCAAAACCTTACATGCCTTCATATATGCGTATGTTCAGCCTTCTATTGGAAATACTTGCCCTCTCACTCCCCCTTCAAATCCAAGCCAGGCACTCCCTACTTACCTATCCCATGGCACCTTATACACATATATTATCACAATCTATTTTACGTTGCCTTTTGCATTCTGTCAGCAACTTGAAGGCAAAGACTGTATCATTCTGTATCCTTTGCACCAGGCATACTGTTGGCTCTGAAAAAAAATTTTCTGAATGGCTAAATGAATAAAATTCAGGATAAAAATCAGAAGTAGAGAGACAGAGATGCAAATTGTTGGCAAAAGAAGTGGTAAATTAAGACAGAGAATGACACTGTTCTCAGAGAAAGCCTTAAGTCAAGACTAAGATAAAACAATCAGCTAAGAGCTAATCTTCATAGTGAAATCATGAAAAGAGACTGCAGGAGAGACAGAAAGAATGATTACATGCTCTAGAGGGAGGGGCAAATTGTGTGTCTCATTTGGCAGCACATATTGGCTATTCTTTGAAGAAATGAATGAACAATAGGGAAGTAGGACAACATGATACAAAAGCCAATGGAAATAGCTTAGAGTATCAAGTCTATCTCAGGTAAATGTAGGATGTCAAATGCTAAGGCATAAAGGGAGTGAAAACTGAGTAAAGGCTATGAGATCTGAGGAAAAAGGGTGCAATTGGTAACCTACGAAAGAGTATATTATACCACCTCTACTAACACATCTTTATGAAGAAATTTCACTATTAGATTATTATAGTCTAAGCATGTATCTCTTTCTTCAAGTTAAATATATCATGATTTCCTCTACTGCTCATATGTTTTATATATATACACATGTACACCCCTATGAACTGAATTGTACTGCCCCCCCCAACTTCTTACGTTGGGAGTTCTAACCCCCAATTTTACTTTATTTGAAGACAGGGCTTTTAGGACGTAATTAAGGCTAAATGAGATGATAAAGGTAGGATCGTAACCCAGAAGACTGGTGGCCTTATAAGAAGGGGAAGTGAAAGAGATCTCTTTCTCACCCCTTGAACACACCCAGGAAAAGCCATGTGAAGATACAGTAAGGTGGCTGTCTGCAAGCCAGGAAGAGAGCCCTCACCACAACCCAACCATGCCGGCACCCTGATCTCAGAATTCCAGCCTCCAGAACTGGGAGAAAATAAATTTGTTATTTAAGTCACCCAGTCTTGGTATTTTGTTATGGCAGCCCAAGGAAACTAAGACACATATACACACAGGCATACCCATCCTCCTAGAGAAAACAGACACCTCTACTCTAAAAAGCAATGGAATATTCTCTATCTGCTATAGAAATGATTTTCAATGGTATTTTTTAGGGTAATAAAGGACAGTTCTGTCTCAAAGTTACTGTTAGAGGAAGATTCTTTCTTCATTCATAGGACAGTTATATTCTTTCCTTAATATATCCAGGACATAGAAACTTTTTACCCTAATCATAATTCTAGGATATTTTTTTCTTCATTAAAATTCTTTAAGAGAAGTCACTTTTCTTTTTCTTTGTTTTTTTTTTTTTTTTTTTTTTTTGAGGGCAGTGTCACTGGCCCTCATATGTGGGATCCGAACCGGGGCCGCTGGCTTCCCAAGCCAGCTCTTAATCACTGAGAAACTCGGCCGGCCTGGCACAAGAAGTCACTTTTCAAAAGTTCAATCTTGCTTAAACACATTTGCTAGCTACTGTATATCTGCTCTTAGTGCACCCCTCCTAAGATGTATTGAGCAATATAGCTAAATGAATACCTGGAGACAGATATTTTATATATATATATATATATACACACACACACACACACACACACACATATATATTATAGATATTATACACACACACACACACACACACACACACACACCGGGGTGCCCCCCTCAAAAAATATATATATATGGGGTCGGCCAAGTGATGTGTTGGTTAAGAGTTGGCTTGGCACGCTGGCTCTGAGCAGCAGGGCCCCCGTTCAGATCCCAAATATGAGGGCCAGAGACACTAGCCTCTATAGCTAAGATGGTAAACAACAGCTCCACTTGGAGCTGGGCTGCTGTGAGTCCCCGGGACGGCATAGCTGCAGCCCCTGCTGCAGTGGGCTGCCATAGGCTACAGTGAGTGGCCGGCAGCCGGTGTGAGCTGCCAAGAGCTGCCGTGAGCAGCAGTCCAGAGGCTGGCGACAGATCTGCCTCACCCGGGAAGAGCGCAATGATGATACCAACATGGGCCAGTGAAGCAACATCCTCCACAACTAGATTGCAGAACATCCCCCTGCCCTGGTTCTCTAACGCTGTTCTCCTCCCTCCCCAATTTCCCAATAAAATCTTTAAAAAATATATATAAAATTTCCTATATTCTCCTCCAATTAAGTGAGAATTGAATTGTCTCCCATTTTATATATAGTACATACTTTAGTTGTTAAAGACATGCTGTTACAAACTATTCTATTGGAATAATTCTAAAATGCATTTTACAGAGAGAGAACGACTGAAGTAAGCCAATGTTAACTTCTAATATGTAGAAGCAAAGGTAAAGAAAAACATGAGCTAGGTTTACTTTTTGAAAAGAATGAAGTAAAAATGTAGATACTACTAAAGTGACTATACTGACTTCAGTACTTACTACCTTTTCCTATTTTTCTCAAAAAATCTCATTTCAGACATCTAAATAAGTATTATACTATACCACAGAGAAATTCAAATGTCCATCCTCTTGAAAATCTCCTCTCCTTATTCTTTCAAAGATTTCAATTCCTATTATGTGGCAGCAACAGTGCCAGGTAAGGAAAAAGGAAAAAAGACTAAAAGAGGGAAGAAATGAAAAAGACCTCCCCTCAAAATAATTTATTGAAAGGAAGATGAGAGCTACAGGAAAATAACGCAGCTGTAACTGCAATTAGAACCGAAACTTAAAGGACTGGGACAAAGAGCAATCAAGGTCCTAGCAGAAAACAGCACCCTCAAACTGTGTAATTTAAGAACTTAATAAAGGACAAGATATGGACGGTGTGGACAGAGTCAAGGGACATGCAGCCTCCTGAAGCTGCTACCACCTCTAGGCCTAAAAGAGAGCCATCCGATAGGGCTAGACATCCGAGAGAGCCAACACGACATGGTTTGGCAGGAGGAAGCTGCACGAATAAACACAGGATCTCACTCTCTTTCTGCCAGTGCTTTCCATTGTCCAAACTGATCTAGAAGCCAAAGGGCAAGGTCAGCCTCCTGACACTGAGGGCAGATGGATAATGATGAGAGCAGGTCTGCATAGGGAAACAGGAGATATACAGAACCTGGAGGCAGAAGGTAAGACCAATCAGCGTCTCATGGAACAGGCAGCAACTAAAAGGGGTAACTCAGGGGAGTTCAGTAAAGGAACTATTTGCAGAATCTATATTAAGACTATATACGAGTATTAGGAAGGCTGGACTTAATTTTGTGGGTAACAGGAGACGCACAATACAATCTGTGCTTTAGTTGGGGGGAAAACTCTGAGAAGAGCTGTATAAAGGTAAAACAATGTGAAGTTAGAATAGAGGGAAAGTCTGGGCAAGAAATACTAGTGTGTATGAGATGCTGAAGGCCTGAAATACAGAAATAACAGTAGGAATAGGAAGAAGAGACAGTTTCTAAAAATATTTAGAGATTGTTCCTATATAACTATGGCCCATGTTTCTGTATATGTATATATGGATGTGTGTCTGTCTCTCTCTTAAACACACACACACACACACACCCAGTCTTTGTTATCTCTGAAAAATACATTTTCCACTTTTCCTTCACCCTGAGTAGATTACTGTCTGATGGCATTCCCTCCACAATCCTGCTTACAATAAATACTTTAAGGAATATTTGTTGAATAAGTAAATGAACAAATGAATAAACAAATGAGCAAAAGCCTCTGAGGCACATAAACAATAATTTTGTATAACCATAAACTTAGGTCCAGAAAAGCTTCATATGATTTTTTTCTCTCCAAAAGACTCAAAACAAATAAATCAAGGAAAGACGAAAAAATAAAAACTGGCTAACAATCTAAACTCCAAGAAGATGCTAGGGAAGCACTTCTAATTCTATAATCTAACCATTATTTCTCAAGCTTGTTTTCCACTGGGAACACAAAGTGCTAACACATAAAGATAAACAAACTGATATACCCACGCTAGCTGCTAAAACAAATTTATAATTCCCCAACTCCTGTTACCTTGAAGGCAGTTTTTGTATAGTCCAGCATTACCTCCAGGCAAAGCTTCAGACATGGCTCTTGTAGAAGCACTTCTCTCAGCAGCACCCCTCACTCTTCTCAATGAGAAAAGAAGTTGGGGCCCCAATTCAATCCTCTTTACTGATCCACCCACAACCGAGGTCCACATCTTCCCTGCAGGAAAGCCCAAGGAGCAGATTTCCAAATGAGATGACGAAGCATATGAAGCAATGATGCTTTAAAATAGGACTTTATAAATAATTATCAGCTCCAGATCCATCTTTTCTTACGTCTCTTCTCTAGAATCACTAGAAATAATCCGATCTGAAACTGTATCACAAAGCACACGTCTACATATCTTACTTCATGACAGAGGCGTTGGATTTCCAATCTCAGCATCCATTCTACACATCTGAAGGTTAACAAAGGACTTTGTTCCAAGACTCCCATGTATCTCACATACTGTACAATTTTATAGTGCATATTATACTGTGCACTCTCAGTAAAAGGCATAAATCATAATGTGGTCTCTTATTTACCAGTAAAATATATTTGCTCTTACCGGAAGCACCTAAAATAATTGGGGCAGCCTAGCTTGCAAGACTCTTAAATAACAAACCTGCTAGACTTGTAGCAATTTATACACCTGAATCACAAAACACAAACATACTAAGAGAAAGGTTTGCTTTATAGTCAAAAGATTAATACCGTGGTTGTTTGTGGATATTTACTGCAAGTCTCCAGACTTTCACTATTCAAAAGAAACAATTAATCATCTTCCATGGCCTTTCTCAAATATGTCCAAGAAGAAGAATGGAAACTGACATGTATTGAGACCTAATACGAGTCCCCATCATGCCAAGGCAAGTTGCACATGCATCACAATTGTATATCATCATCTTCATATAAAAACGTATTTATACTTCAGATTTCCTACCATAAACTCAGGGGGCAAATTTTAAAAAATCTAATCAACAGTATTAGAATGAGAATAATCAACACATCCATAGAAATATGGTCAATATGTTAAGTAGGTAAAATAATCTGTAAAAACATTATATTCAGTATAATTTCACTTACACAAAACAAATTATTTGTGCCTATGTTTAAATGTACATTGGGAAGCCTAGAAGAATGTATAGCCAACTTTGAAGTAGTCATCTCCAAAGATGGTAGAAAACTCATTTCCTACTGTACATATTTCCACGTTTGAATATTTTATAAAAAAACAAAAGTGCAAGATCATTAATTTTGAATTTTAAAAAATGCTTTTATCACAATGAAGTTTTTTGTTGTGTTTCCTGAAATTATGCTATACACGCAACTTACCTGAAAGTCCTCACCTATATTAAAGGGATTGTTTGAAGCCAGGGCAAAAGAAAAAAAACCTATTTTTCTATCCTACTTAAAACAAAATATAAAACAACAGGAATTATCCTTTAGCTTTTATATCTGACTGACAGGGTCGCAGAGAATTGGGCCGATAGTGAAATAACTACTTTTGGAGGTTCTCCTCTCTTGCAACTTTTGAGAGCTATGATGATCTATTGCATATGAAATAGATAAATCATAATTGTGTCTAATATCTCCCAAAGTGTATGAAAAAAACACAGTTCTTCACCTTAGAAATTTTGTTATAACATTTTAGGCCCTTCCAGAACAAGCTTATTACACAGAAAGCAGAAATAATCTTGAGGGTCACCAGTTTAGCAGAGGCAGTGAAATACAAACTATAATGAATACACTTATTTTAGTGACCACTTCTTGAAAAAATCTTATAAAGTCATGGCACTCAGGCAGATCATTCTAAAAGGGTAGCGATGTCTTTTTATTTATGTAATAAGCAAAGGAATATTAGAGAGCCTTTCAAGTTTTTGATTTTTTTAAAAAATCTCAAAAATTGATTACATATTAATATAAACCAGCTTTAGTCTAATGGAGGAAAGAGGAAAGAAAATAATTTCATTTAGGGCAGTGTTGCCCAATAAAATTTTCTGTGAGGACAAAAATGTCTAATACGATGTGCTGTCCAATTCGGTAGCCACTAGCCACATGCGGCGAAAGAGCACTGTGATACGCGGCTGGTGAGAAGGAAGGACTGATTTTTAAATTTTACTTAATTTTAATCAATCTCATCGTAAATAGATACATATGGTTAGAGGCTTGCAAACTCGATAGTGCAGATGTAGGTAGTTAAAAATCACAAGTTGAGAGCCATCAAATTTCTAAATTGAATTAACCCTTAATACACAGTAAAACTAATTTTGATTCCAGAAACTTAGGAGGAAATAATTATGAAATACTTGAGTAAACATAGGTTTTACTGTGAGCCAGCGCTCACAATGGAAATACAAATCAAAACATAAAGTATACTGGGTCTCGATTTTCTCCTCTCCAAATGGGAAAGAACGACGTGCTCTCGTGGGCCCCTTACCGTCCATGATTCCATGAGCCTGAGCTGGTCTGCACACAGACCACTGACTTCCTTCTTTGGTGAAGGCGGAGCTGCTTGCTCTGTGTGACCTAGGATACATCATAACCTACTGCACTTGGGCTGACTGAGTCATCCTCGGTGTCTAACTACACTCTGCTACAAACTAGGGCAGAGAAATGTGAAACCTCAGCAAACTTACAGGAAAAATACACAGTGAGGGAACTGCTTCTAGAAGCTAATGTTTTACCAGAAAGGTACTGGATAAAACCCATATGTAAGAAATATTCTCCCTTAAGAAAAAAAAAATCTAGCATATGTAAATTTAACCATGTTTGTGCATTTTTCGACATGTATATTTGGGTCTAACAAGTCTAGTTACTTTTGTGAAATTTGCTTCTACAAACCCTTTCATTTTCCCCTTTTAGCAGTCTAAGGTTAAAAGTAAATAAAATTTTTTTGGCTCTTTACTACTTTGTGTTACCTGAGCAGTTTTTAGAAAGTTCTATTCATTCCAAACTTAAGGAATGGTCTTTATTTGGTGTCTAATTCAGTTTGAACAAAATACATTTTGGGGGAAAAAAATGTAATATTTTTCTTGCTTTCTTTAGAAACAGGTGTTGCAAATTCTTTCCAGAATCACATGAAAAAATCCTCCTGCTAAGTGACAGGAGTTATGTGTTATTTCTGAACTGAAAGGGTTTCTTTCCCCTCCTTTACAAAGGATCATCAGATGTCCAAAAGCTATTCAAATTTTACCAACTTAAGAGAAACTAATAAATTTGCCAAGTAAGATCAATTTCCTTACAGATCAAATGCAAATACCAACTTCGTCCATACCTTGAAAGACAAATAGAGCAGAAGAAGGGCAACAATTTTTTTGTCTTTTTGTCTATAGTGCAAAAGATATGATATGGAGCTGAGGTAATAGTATGGGGGTGGGGAGGAGGAGGACTTGAGAAAAAGGATGGATGGACAGAGCTAGATCCAAGGCAGATGGATGGAAATGTAAGCGCACGTAGATAACCAATTCAATCAAGAGAAGGCTCAGCTAGTGTTTTTCACAAAAAAAGAAGAAAATAAAAAGCTTGCTATTTCATTTGCATTGCTATGCAATGTAGTCAGGCCCTGGATTCCATAGGGAGGCCATGTCCAGTTATTAATATTGGCTCCACCCTTTTCTTTGGCCCTGGGAAGAAAGAGGGCCAAACCATGGGGAGCACCTCTCCATGTCTGGCACCACAATGAACATGTAACATTAATGTTCATTTAATCTTCACAATACTAGAACACAAGCTTCAAAAAGGCACAGATATTTTTGTTTTGTTTACTGATACATCCCAAGCACCCAAATCAGTGCTTAGAATAAGGCAGGTCCTCAACAAATATGTGATGAATGAACAAAGAGTCACCTTGTAACACAATTATTATTATCCTCACTTTAGAGATGAGAGGATGACTCAGAGAGGGTAAGTAACTTAATTAAAGCCAACATACAATACGGATGAAATTAAAACTAGTTAACAACTAGTGCTGCACCAGCACTGGCCACTCAGAGCCAATGCCAGCTGGTGCTACTTCAGCCGCTGTGAGATCTTGGGGAGGTCCACAGAAGGTTGTGGGGGGCAGAACGGGAAGGGCAGACTCAGCTGTATCCTGGCTATCAGTCTTGATAGTTAGTGGGCATCCAGGTGTGTTACACCCAAGTAGTGGGGCACATACTTACCTGACTCGAAATCCTTCGGAATGAAGTGGGAAACAGCACCATTTGCTAAAACAATTCAGAACAACTGCAATGGCAAATGAAATTAGAAATGAATTAAAGACTGATAACTGAGATCAATCGGTTGCCAGACAATTAAATAAATAAATACCACAGGATGATCCAACTACAGTAGGGTGGAAGGAAATGAGGAATAAGAGAAATATGAATGGACAGCAAAACTAGAGTATGAGAATTTTTGATTCCCGGTAAATAATTTGGATATGTTTCAGTAAGAAATGAAAAACCAACACTGGCTCTTGAGCAAGAAAGGACGTGATGAGTCTGAGCAAGGCAGAGGTGGAGATGGGGAAGAGCCTAGCCTGGAGCCACGAGCCCGTCAGTGGTAGGCGGACAGCAAAGTATACTCTAGTCTCCTCCCTGCAGACGAGGTCTCACTACCTGAGGGTTCAGTCACCCAGGCTCAGCCTTGGTCCAAAACTATTAAATGGAAAACTCCACCTCACTTCATCTCATCAAGCAGCCACTGTATCATTTCACATATCACAAGAAGAAGAAGGGTAAGTACATTACAATAAGATAATTTGAGAGACAGTGAGAGAGATCACATTCACATAACATTTATTTCAGTATACTGTTACAATTATTCTATTTTATTATTGTTGTTAATCTCTTACTGGCCTAACTTATAAATTCAGTGAAAGGTGCATACATGTAGGAAACAATACAGTATATATAGGGTTCGGCCTTGCAACGTATCCCCAGTGAATAAGGAGGGCTATTGTATTTGAGTGTGATTCACAGCAAGGGTACGCCAAGTATCCTGGGGCAAGAGTTCAAACAACAGTGCACCCTCCGCTTCTAGAGACACCTACATTCTGGCCACTGACGTGTGGTCACCACCTCTCTGTGGCTGACATGGTTTTACTATAAAAAGTACTTAGTTATCTTGTTGGTTTTTGTTTTGTGTTTAAGTTGGGACAAAAGGGGGAAAATGGCAGTTTGAATAGAAGTGACATTTACCAAAGACAGTTTTTACTTTTTGTGGTTTTCTGTCAATAATTACCTATAATAGCCTCAATCTTGGAGTCTCTTAGTTCATTAAGATACTTAAAATAAATGTGTATATATTTAAAGAGCTTTAAAAGAAATCCAGAATGACTATAAGGGCAGGTTCTTTTACTATAGACTCTGAGATTTCCGCACACAAAACAAGTTGGCCTATTTATATACTAACAAAAATAAAAAGCAAGAAGTTGGTCACCTGTTGTTCCCTGCCCAGAAAGGCACACACTGCCAACTGGCCAGGAACCACATTAATTCCTTCCACTCCCTCAGGGTAACAGCTGTTCCCTTTCTTTTTCAGCTAGCAAAGGTCACAATCAGTAGCAAACTTTCCATGCAGATGGATTTCTATATGCAAAAGGTAAGGAAACAGCTGACGAAACAGGGTGTGAATAGGGTGTGGGGAGAGAGAGCTGATTTTTTTTTTTTCTATTTTACTTTCTCCTGGGAACTTGTCAGGAATCTGTTTTGGTCTTCTTTGGTATTTGAAGCTATAATTATAATTATTTCTTAGCTAAAAAACATTCTGTTTATCTGAAACTAGAACTGGGGATGACAGAAGCACATTTTGAAAGAGGCAAAAAAAAAAAAACAACTACTATTGCAAAATTGTATAGTAACATTTAGTACATCATTAATGGTTGCTTAATTAGAAATGCATTATGCTAAGTGAAGGGGCCAGACTCAAAAGGCTACATACTGAATAATTTCACTTATATTACATTATATGACATTCCATTTATATGACATTATAGGATGAAGAATAGATCAGTGGTTGCCACAGGTGGAAGACGGTGGGAGAGGCTGACTGCAAAAGAGCAGCATGAGGGAATTTTGGGGGGTAACAGGCCAGTTCTCTGTATTGACTGTGTGGTGGTTACATGACTGTAAATTCTAAACTATCTAAATTCATAGAATTGTATCCCGAAAGACTGAGTTTTACTATATGTAAATTTAAAAAGAACTAAATGTTGGCTTAAGTCTCATATCACCCACCTCTCTTTACTCCCCTCACCTGTTTCAAACCTCTTGCCACACTCTACACAATGACCCTACCTCCCCACCCCACCCCTACCTAGCCAATGCCTACTTGCCATTCTGGGCTCTCTTCAGCTACTCCTGGAATCTCCTCTGGTGTGGCAGGGTGGGGTCCTGGGTAGAGGTGGGGCTTTGTGGTCAGATACACCTAGCTGACTTTACTTCTGGCATTCTCCCAGTTACTACTTGAGTGTACATGGCCAAATTACTTACCTATCTGAGCTCAGTTTCCTCTTATAGTGAATGCAAATAAATACTATTTAGGTACCTCCCTGAACTGCTGTAAACTAAGAGCTTAGTAATGCGCCTAACATAGCACCTGGCACATTGAAAGAGCTTAGTAAACACTTATTCCCTGATTCTACTGCCTTCACAACCGCTGCCCTCTTTCTGGGTCCCCATGGACCTGATATAAACATAAATCGGTCACAACGTTTAATTCATGTATTGTAATACTTTATCTCCAACAAATAAAATGTGTTTATGTGTCTCTTTGATCCCTGAATTCACAGAGACAAGCGCGTTCATCGCCTGATAGTCAATAAATTATTTGAAGAAGTTTGTCTACGCAATCTGGTCTTATTGTTAAAGAAGGACATATTGAGAGAGAGAGGAGAGAGAGGGGAGAGGGGAGAGAGGAGAGAGAGGGAGAGGGACAGAGAGGGACAGAGAGGGAGATAGAGGGAGGGAGAGAGAGAGAGAGGAGAGAGAGACAGAGACAGAGACAAAGTGGGAGAGAGAGAGGAAGGCAGTAAAGGCCAGAACCCACTGAGATAGTCTCTGATGGATGACCCAAGGTTTTCCAAAGTTTCTACATGGATGTTGTATACAGAATAACAGCACAAAAACTGGAAATAACCTAAATATTAAAAAATGAAGGTAGGGCCGGCTGAGTGGCACAATGATTAAGCGCGCTGGCTTGGGAAGCCAGCGGCCCTGGTTCGGGTCCCACATGAGGGCCAGTGACACTGACCTCAAAAAAAAAAAAAAAAATGAAGGTAAAGTGGGTTATGCCAATTACAAATAGAATACCACATAACCATTAAAATTCATTTTGTAGAAAACTGTCTTAAAAATTAAAGAGTGCATGCAGCAATCTCCCAATTTGGTTGTTTTAAAAGCATGGTTTGTTTGCTGTTTTAAGCATTAATTCATAGACATTAAAAAAAAAAGATATATAACCAAAATATTAAAAGGGAACATCTCTGGGTGATGGTGAGATTTTTATTCTCTTTTCTGGGCTTTTTAGAGTTTACCAATATATTACATGTTAGTTTTAGAAAATTTGTAAATCACAAATAATTATTGTTAAAGAAAAAAGCTAATATAGACCTTACTAATGATGGTATTCCATATCCAAAACTCCAAAACTCAAATGTCTAAAATTGGAGGTTAAGTACATTATGCTAAATTCATACAATGAAATACCATGTATTTCCAAAGTCAAAATAGTAACATTTTATGAGACAAGAAACGAGAAGCTCCTCTAGTGAAAAGAATTAACTTTTAACTTGTTAAATCCATAAACAGGTGCACAGGAACATTTCATCAACTATTTAACTACATGTATTTTAGTTATCTTTCTTTCAAGGCTTGTCAATAGCCAATGAACTTCAGGTGATGTAGGGTAGTGAATTAAGGTGAAGGTTCTTCTTTGAAGCATAGTTTCTACAGAGTTTATTTAGTCTTTAGTTTAAAAAATTTATGACCTGTAGGGTTTTATCTCAGTATTGCTTGCTTATAAAACAAAGCATCCTGTATTCAGGGGAGGACACTGGGTTAAGTTACTTTTCTCTCTGAACCAACAATGAGACTTCCGGTCTCAGCAATCCCATCCACAAAATTCCCTTAACCAACAAGGTCTCCCTTATTAGGAGCTGGGCAAGAGATAACTTCTCCCACTCAGCAGTGAGGCCTATAGTCCAAAGAGTAACAAGTGTTTAGCATTATATTGATTCTTGAATAAAGCTGGCAAACTCTAATGCCCTCATAAAATTTCTAGGGCAGTCACCTTGTAGAAAAGTAAATACATAAATGCCTCTTAAGAAATTGTGTATGGTGGTTAGGGGCAGATTTTAAAACCTTTAAGGAGACTGCTTTAGCAACTGAACTTGTAAAAAAGAAATCACACTGACTTGATTTTACCATGCTGGTATAAAATTAGTTATCTCAGTGCTCAAAATATACATAGGAAATAATTCAAGAATCAAAACTACAAATAAAAATTTTTAAATAAACAACCAAATAAAATCCAGACCTGACCTCAACTGCTTTTAACAGTTTACATGCCCCCCCAATAAAAAATGCATGTGTATTTTAAATCTTAACAGTATTTATATAAATCCATCATGTCTAGTCTGAAATTATGCCAAATGGCAAGGGTCCAGAAACTAAAATAAAGTTTACTAAGGTGTGTCTAGGAAGAAAAACATAAAACTCCTAACTCTGGCAGGAAGTCACCAAAGTGGCATATCTAAATTAGTAAGCTTTGTTTAAAATACATACACACTTTTTTTTGAAGGCACACATGCCAAAAAAACTTTAGTAGATTTCTTTTTTTAATGGCTATGATTATTGCAGTAGCAAATCATATATCCATTTTCCCCAAAATGTATGTTTGTATCACTCAAGCTATTTTATACAGAAGATAAGTTGAAGAAGGAAGGACTCCCACAAATTATTCCTTTAAGGCTAAAGGCCTTACAATGAATGCTAAAATGACACAATAAACAGCAGCCACCATGGAAAACAAGAAAAAAAGGCAAACAGGGCAGACCGAGTGGTGCGGTACTTAAGAGCTGGCTTGGGACGCCAGCAGCCCCGGTTCGGATCCCACATATGAGGGCCAGTGGCACTGCCCTCAAAAAAAAAAAAAAAAAAAAAAGGCAAATATGATGTCTGCTGAGTGTCTACAAAGTGCCAGGTGCTTTATTTACAGAGATTCTCATTTATTCCTCACAAATCTGTGAAGCATTCTCTCCATTACACAAGTGAAGAAATTGAAGTTTAGCAAGACTAAATAACCATCTGTGTGACCTGATGCAAGAACATGTAGCAAAGGAGAATTTTGAAACCAAGTCTACAGCTTCAAATCCTAGACTACATCACACTTGGAACAGTTACTTGGGAAAACACCATGAAGTAATAATCCATTGTTCGCAGAAAAAGAGCTCTTTCTGTAAGAGGAGTTCAACTATTCTTATACCACTGATCTAAAAATGGTATTCTACTATCTGCCAAGATCATTCTTCCTCCATCCAGCACGCCACAGGAAATCATGACAACCTATTATCCCAGACTATCAGAGTTTCAGCTGATACCCGTAACAGACCTTCCTCCCATTCTCAGAAATGATCCAGCTGGCCTGTGCTTGGAATCTTCTCAAAAAAGTGCAGCAGGCCCCCTTATGTACTACACAATCCCTTCCCAGTTCAACTTTTTAAAGTAATTGCCAATACCCGTACTTTCCATTTTTGCACCAAATACCCACTTCTCAGCCCATTCCAATTTGGAAATGGCTTTTCATTAAGGTTATCATCAATGACTTTTGTATAACTAAATCCAATGAATGCTTTCCAGACATTGTCTTTACTTGACTTTTCAGGAGAATGTAGATGTTGCTACCACTCTCTCCTTGAGTCACTGTTTTCACTTGGCTTTCCAGAAATATTCTGGTTTTCAAAGTGTTCCCTCCTAGTCTCGGTGTTCTTCATTTCCTCTAATCAACCTGAGATATTGGTGTTTTCAAAGCTCACTCCTAAACCGTTTTTCCTTCTCACTTTATAACTCCTTCCTGAGATTTTATCAAGTTTCAGACTTCAACTATCATGAATATGCCCATGACTCCCAAAAGTCACACCATTCCTCTGAGATCTAGACCCATTTATCCAAATGAAAACTTGATGCTTCCTCTTGGAAATGTCAAAGGCACCTTAAACATAACATGCTCGAAACCAAACTCACTATCTCTTCTTCATCCCCCTTTCTATTTCAAATTGGGTTCTCTCCTAGTGCTCCCCAGCTCAGTAACTGACAATAACCAACATCTATCTAATTATACAAGCCAGAACTTTCAGAACTATCCTAAATATTCTCTCTCTTTGACTCCCCACATTCAATATGTCACCAAAACCTGTCCATTTTACCTCCAATATACCTCTCAAATCCATCCACTCTTCTTCATCTCCACCACCTCTTCGGTCTTACTACCATTAATTATCTCATTTGGACCATTTCAGCAGCACTCTAACTGATCTCCCTAAATCCATTATTTTCCAGTTCTAATTTATTATTCTACCCTGATGCCCAAGTCATCATTTCATAAAGCTACCCCATTCTCCTTATTCAGGACTCTTTTTATAAAATCTCATAATACCCATCTCTCTCCTTCATAGCACTTGTTTCATTTTTATATTTATTTGCATCTTCATTGCCAAAGACAAAGCCTGGCACACAATATGTGGAACTAATATTTGTGGAATAAACAAATACCTACTATGTAGTGGACACTGGGCCATGTGCTAAGTAGAATATACAAATGGAGACCAGCCCCTTGCAGAATCAGAAACTGAAGTTATGAACTTAGCTGATTTACCCTAATGGTAGGTTAAAAAACTAGGATTCAAACCCAGACCTGTATGTTTCCAGTGTCCATATTCCAATGCATCTCATGAATACTGTAAAACTTTTATACATTAGTAAAAATAAATGTAAATTTATTTCATATCTTGAGAAAATATAAAATATTTTAATAAAGTTCTGTTGACACTGCAAAGACTCACCCTACATCCTATTTCCCTCTTATTTGGGTATTTATAGTTTGCATAGATATGATGCTAGCCCACTCAAAAAGTACCCATTCACACGCTTTTAATAAAAAATATTAATGTTTTTATCTCCTATAACATGAACATCTTCTAAATATATTCAGATAATTCACTAAAACATGTCTATGTCTAACCCCTATATACTATATTTCTGCCACAATTCTATTTGATGTATCTGACAGTTCACATTTTCAAACTCCTCTGCTTTTACTACAAGTTTAACTTACAAAGTATTCAACTAAGTCAAGCTGTCTCCCAATCTCAACATTTCATTCTTAGTCATGAACAAGTCTGAGGACATGAAAACTGCCACAAAGTTTTTCCAGTGATCTACCATTTTTTTCCTAGTAAATCCTAAACAGAGGAGGTTGAATTAAGTAATTGTCCAACCTAAAGGACAAATTCCTCTCTTTAGGAAATGTAAACCATTATAAATGTGGCCCACAGACGTGGCCCACCGGAAATCAGAATCTCCACCCAGATCTCTCCCCTGGGCAGCAATCTCAGGCCTTGTGAAGCGCATCCTCATGACTAATCCTGCCGTCCTTCTTCCTCTCAAAGAAACTTCCTCCTCTCCTGAACTCTTCTTGGAAGGCAAAAACAGAAGCAATATTTACTTCTTTCATTTTTTTTTTTTAGCTTCCTTTTCCTTACTCTCCTCTTTGCCTCCCTTTTTATCAGAAGAAATTCATCAGGGTCTTTGGGCTATAGAGGCTCACCTGAGTTAACATTTCAGTCATGACTACTGAATAGCTCAATGCTTTTAAATATAAGTTTTAAATTATTAGCAAACAAAAAATATGGCTCTTAAATAAGACCCAATATTGTCAAAACTTTTTTACAACTTTGACCATGGTATTTTAATTCTGGTACATATACTTCTAATTGTGTTTCCATGGCTATAGGGTAGCTAAAATTCCTTAACTGTTCAACGATATCTGTATTCCAACGCCCTACATAGTCATTCAGCCAGCTACAGCTACGCAGTAACAGTCTCACCATTCCAATCATTGCTTGGCCAATGAACTGCAAAACTAGTACTGAAGAAAACAAACACGATCTTAGATAATGTAATTACTCTATTTCAAACAACATCACTCTCCTATGTATTATTCTGCAGGTCACTGGAATAGAATATAGCACAGCAGATTACAATGTTAGAAGCAATTCCCCGGTGTGTAAAATACTTGCCAAAAGAATCTGACTTTGCTAAAGATAATCTGATGTTGTTACAGATGACAATCTCCCGATATTCAACAGACAAGGTTAGAATTGTGGTTTCTTTCTTTACTTTTCTTTAGTTACGTGATCCATGAACATTAACCTTTATCTTTTTTAAAAAATGAAAATCTCCCTTTGCTGGAATTTAAGTGAGTCTGACCAAATTATATTCTGCTTTGGCTTCTCAAATTAGCATATTTCACCATTTCTCACAGTATGACTGACATAGGAATAAGGAACTAGTTGATCACTAGTTCCACCTGATCACTGATAAAGCTGTGTACCCATGTATGGCAAAAAGAAGAAACTCAGGCAAGGGCCTACATTACTTTGTAGCAGGGCCCATTTTTCCTATATCATTACTTCCTAAATACTTCTATTAGTCTTCAGCTTTTTCCTGTTTTCTACCGACAACACTCACCCCATTCTCAGCCAAGCTAGATTTAAAATTAAGGTGCTATAAGTCTCCTGTAGTTGCTCAAAATACCCCTTGTATAACACGTGCTCCTTGTCTTCCTACCCTGAGTCCACTGGTGTCAACTGCTGCAATGTATTCTGCAGCAACTGCCTCTCCTTAATAAGCAAGGTTTGCTTACCACTATGATCCTGAGAGATAAAGCGAGGCAGCCGCCATTCTCATTATAAGTTACACATGACTAAGTGAAGCACTCAGTGTGATCTTGCCCATGGGATGACAGAGAGAGCACAAGCAAGGCCAGAATTTGGTGTCTAAACCAACTGCTTTCATGACTAGACCACATTTTGAATCCTTTAAATAAAGTTACATAAGCAAATTGACACTCACGGAAAAATCATCCACAGTGTCAATTCCTAAGCAAGGGGGAAAACTTATGCAAAAACTTATCTTCATAAAAGGTAACTTACTTGTTACTATATTTGGTTAGTAATTAGACTACATTCGGCAGCACTTAAGAGTCTCACTCATACTGTGGGAGTTAGTATTAATGTAGATATCCAACACTAGCTATAAAGTTGAGTATTACCCATAACTTGCCTAACAAGTTTTGATAACATCACAATTTAAGAAACTTTTTCTCTAATTGGTCCATTGGGTTAGACAGAGACAATATTTAGAAAAGAACACGTTTACAATTCCTTTCTTCTACCCATGCTGTTTGAAAAAAAGTAGAAGACAACAAACATCACTTGCTTCTGCTACACTGCAAACTTGATTTTCTAAATCAAACTGGAATGTCATTTGAAAATGTGTTTTTTAAAGAAAAATATTATAGAAGTATAAATTTTAATTAAATTTAGTTTGTATTTAACAAACTGCCTCTATGAAGATGACTATTACCTAAAATTAGGACTATCCCAAAATGCTGCAGACAGATGTAATCCCTCTATACATCTATTTCTTAAATTTTATGGAAAGAAGAAATGACAAATTCTTTTTTTTTTTTTTTTTAAGATTTTTAATGGGGAATTGGGGGAGGGGAACAGCATTGGGGAATCGGTGAAGGGGAACAGACAAGTTGCTGTCCTTTTGTTCTTCTAGTTGCGGAGGATGTTGCTTCACTGGCCCATGTTGGTATCATCATTGCGCTCTTCCCGGGTGAGGCAGATCGGTTGCCAGCCTCTGGATGGTCGCTCACCGCGGCTATTGGCAACTCACGCTGGCTGCCAGCCGCTCACTGGAGCCTATGGCAGCCCACTGCAGCAGGGGTTGCTGCCAACACCATAGCTGGGGCTTGCACAGCCCAGCTCCAGGTGGAGCTGTTGTTAGCTGTAGAGGGCAGTGTCACTGGCCCTCATATGTGGGATCCGAACCAGGGCTGCTGGCATCCCAAAACCAGCTCTTAACCAATGCGCCACTCGGCCGGCCCTGACAAATTCTTATTGATCAAAAGAAGTTATGCATGAGAACTGGTTATGTTTAGCTCCTTTAACCTGTACTGCAAGTTAGTTCTTGACCAGTTTATTATATTCAAGAAATAAAATCAGCGTATTTTAAGAGCTGAGTACTAAGAGAAGTTATGGCTACGAAACCACACCTCTTTGTTTATTCCTATTTCTAGTTTGCTGTTATCTCTCTAATCATGAATGTTCACTTGGGTACCTTGCCTAAGAGCTGTGGGAATATTGCTCACCTACAAGTAAAATCAGAAGATCTGACTGTGGTATCTGATTCCAGAAAGAAATAGGTTAGAGGTAATCAAAACATTTCTTATAGTGATCTGGGCACTAAAAACTGAAATACAAACCAGGTTCCAATTTCATGCTGTTTAAACTAAATAATGTTCCAAAAGAAAAATACCAGCATGTAATATCAAATGTAAATAACAGATTGGGTCAGTGGTACCAAGTTGGCTTATTAGCTTAATGATGATAATGATAATAACAAAAGCACCAGCTAGGACAATGCTACACACTTCACATACACTGTCTCTCATATGTTATCTCATCTAATTTCACAGTACTATGACTGATGAAGACACTAATAGCATGATCTTTTTTCTCATTAGATGAAGAAATGCAGACAGCATTAAAGCAACCTACCCCATCAATGTCATACAGTGAGTAGTCATAGATAGAGCTAGAACTCAAACTCCAGAAGAGTGGCTGACTCAAATACATTGCCTACTCATTCATGTGACAAATGTATGAATGCCTACAGTTTGCAACCCACTTTCTAAGCACCCTCATAAGAGTGTTTTCTCCCAGTAATATAGATGGATTTTGAATTATCTAAGGAGTTATTTCCAGAATTGAGCACCAGCCAAAAGTAATGTTCCCAAAGATTTACATTGTCTCTGCTGGAAAGTAAAAGCAATGGTCTCCATAGAAATTATTTTGAAATATAGATTTCATTAAAATACCTGCCAATCTCCCATTGCAAGACTGTGTACCTCTTGGGGATGAGACCCTGTCTCACCCACACTTAGCAACCTCAGTGCTACAACATATCAGGCACTCAACTTGCCAGACAGTATTGTCATTGTTTCTTATGATTCTGTCTTCTGCAGCAAGCAAGACGCTATTTGATATGCATGGGTTTTGTTTTATTTTTCCACCCATTTTTGTTTGTTTGTTGTTGTTTTTTTGAGGGCAGTGTCACTGGCCCTCATATGTGGGACTGAACCAGGGACGCTGGCTTCCCAAGCCAGCGCTTAACCACTGAGCCACTCGGCCGGCCCCACCCATTTTTGTATACCCAGTGCTAGAGCATAAAATGAGGCTCCTACCTCACAGAGGTTTGTGATGATTGCATGAGTTTATGCAACACATTTACCAAAGGCTCATTTTGGCATTCAATAAATAATGGTTCTCTTCTCATTTACCTCTCAAGCACCTCTAGGCAGCCAACCCACCTCTCTTACTGCTGACGTAAATGAGCCAAAAGGAAAGGCAGAACCTGGCTTAACAAGCTGCCAATTAACTCAAGAGCCCATCCGCTACACATTCCTATATGTCATTTTCCCGGGAACCCCACCCTGAAAAAGACTCAGGAAACACTTCCCACCAGGGACAACTGAGAATTAAACCACGAGGTTCTAACTATATCTGCTGGAATAAGTTACTAAAGATGACTCTGAACTCCATATACATGACTCACGTGAAATTCAGCGAAGGACAAAGGTCTTCCTTTCCAGTGTAGGAATGCCTACAACAACAATGCTTGAAGAAAAAGTCCGAAAAGGGCAAATTATTATAGTTACGTCTTCCAGTACGGTATGCCCTTCCGGCCAACTCTGAGCAGTCATTAGGAGTTTGAGTTATAAAAAATTAAAATGGGGTGACCGGTTAGCTCAGATGGTTAGAGTGTGATGCTGATAACACCAAGGTTGCCAGTTCAATCCCCGCACGGGCCACTGTGAGCTGCGCCCTCCTTAAAAGAGTCAACTATGCCACTGTAGCATGAAAGAAATGTGTAACCAATGACCATGGCTGTTCCCCAATAAACTTTCAAAAAATTAAAAAATTAAAAATTAAAGCATCTCCTCCTTTAGAGAGCAGACACATGCTCAAAATACAGTATGCAGAAACTGATTCTAAAGCCACATCATATAGAATTAAAGAGTCATAAAACATTTAGACCACCTAAACTCATTGCTTTTACAGCCAATTAATTCCCCCAATCCCTCTTTCCTCACCTGCTCCATTTACTACCACCTTTCCTGAATCTAGACCAATCTGCATTCAAAAGTTATAATCCTCAAAAATGCGTTTTCCAGTTCCTGACCATACCACTTCTTACCTGAGTTCCATTGGAAGGGTTTCCCAACTGTTCTAGACCTCAGTTCCATTAATCCACAGAATGGATATGACCAAGCTACCCTCCCTGAGCAGGCGGATTAGAGACCTCTGTCCGCACAGGGCCTAGTGAGCACTAAATCAGTGTCAGTTATTATCACTCACTCTGACATTTAGAAATGAGTTACAAAATTCACTATGAAGAATACCATGGATGCACACTGGATTCTAGCCACGCTGGCCGCTTTTCTGTTACGAATGCCCTTTGCCCCTCTGGCCCTCGAACCCCGGCTTTTCCCTGTGCCAGAACCATCCTCTTGCAGGTCCTTATGGCCAGCTTATTTCCATCCTTAAATCTCAATTCAAACATCCCCTCCTCGGAGAAGCTTTCCTTGAGGTTTCTGCCCCCCAACGTCTCTCTTCTAACTTTGCTTCAATTCTTTCATGACATTTACAGACATCTGTAATTTCTTACACATTAGTACAGAGACCTTCTCTTTTTCACAGTGATATCTACAGCCCCTAGCTAGCATTGTACTAAGCACACAAAGGGTGCTTAATAAATAAATGAAAGATGAAGCAAAGTCAAATATTTTAAAAACTTAACACTGTGCTCACACGACATAAAAAAATAAAAAAAAAATTTTAGGCTAGGATACATCAAAATAAAGACCTGATTGAAAAAAACAAAGGTAAGAGGGAGAGGGTATTACACAATAGCTTTTTTTTTTCTTTGCTGCTTGCATAATTGCAGAGAAGAATTAAAGTAACAGAATTTATACAAATGAGGATGTACAATTAAGGTATTCAAAAGGTATGGGGAGTGACCACTTCCAAGGCCTGGGCAATAAAAATAGTGAAAGTGACTAGAGTGCAGTTAATTCCATTTTCTTGATTAAGTTGCAATTCTGGAATTACCACTCTCTAAAGTAACACTTTTTCCATTTGTTGAATCACACTCCACCCCAGACCTACACAGGTCGATTTCCACCATAGCTGGGATCACCACTATTTAGATATCATATATGTGGTTTTTATACATGACTGATAAAACTTTACTATTTCAAGATCCTCTGTAAGCTTCAAAGACATTCAAAGACATTCCATGAGTATTCATGGATACTGTTTTGTTTTGGGGTGGTTTTTTTTGGATTGAGAAAATGATGGCTTTTTGTTTTAAAGATTTTATTGGGGAACTGGGGAAGGAGAACAGTGTTGGGGAATTGGGGGAGGGGAACAGCCAAGTTGTTGTCCTTCAGTCTTAAGTTGTGGAGGGTGCAGCTAGCTCAGTTCCAAGTCCAGTCGCTAGCTGGCCACCCATCGGCAGCTTGCCACTCAGCTCAAGGTGTTGTGTTCAATCTTAGTTGCAGGTGGGCATTCCCACCATCCCATGCAGGAGTCGAACCGGCAACCTTGTTGTTAGGAGCACATGTTCTCACCAGCTGAGCCATCCTGCCACCTCAGGATGGCAGCTCAGCAGCAGCTCAGCTGGCAGCTCAGCAGCAGCTCAGCTGGCAGCTCAGCAGCAGCTCAGCTCAGGTGCAGCATCACTGGCCCATGTGGGAATTGAACCAGCGATCCTGTTGCTCAGAGCTCTAGCTCTTAACCAACTGAGCCACTCAGCCAGCCCCCATGGATACTGTTTTAAAGTTTGTGTTTTTGTCCCAATACAAAACTAGTTGATGTTATCTTGACTACAATAATTATTATGTTATAGTTGGTAGGATTATAGAGGATTAATTTTATTTGACAAACATATATGATGAATATCAAATGCAAGACACTACTCTAAGCCCTTTATATATTGATTCATTTATGCCTCATAACAACCATATGAAGTAGGCACTTACACATTATACAGTTGAGGAAACTGAAGCACAAAGAGAAAATTGGCCCAAGGTCACACAGTTAGTAAACTGGGGGGTTGCAATGTGATCTAGGCAGTCTAGATCCAGGGTCCATCACTAAACTACACTGTCTCTCTAATGTTTTAAAGAAAAATTTATAGTTTATAAAGAATAAGTCATTCCTAATGTTAGACTACTTTCAGCTAAGTTAAAAAACCACCTGAGCCATCTGGGGTTAAAAACCTAGATAGCACGGAGGCTGATGGGAAGAAGGAAAATGGGGGGGGTGTAGTGAAAATGAAAAATAAGGTAACTAGAGTAAGAAGGACAGGAGTAAAGAAGAAGAAACCACTGTTCATAACATCTGAATGATGAATGCTTTTTTGAAAAGAAAATAAGAGAGACAAGACAATGTCTATATAATACCTAACTAGCTTATTATCAGGACTGTATACGTCTAACCCAAATGCTGATTAAGCCACCTTAAATTAAGAGGAAGCAGACAACTAACATTCCAAATTCCTTTCCATAAAACTGACGCTACATGTTAACTGGTTCACTTAAAATCTTGGAGTTTAGTGACTTTCTACCAACTCTGTCTTTTCTAGTATGGTAAGCAGTAACAATTTAAAATTGAATTTCTTATCCAAAAGAATCAAAATAAATCCCCAAGTTGACTAACACATAGGAAACTTTGGTAGAGCTCAGTCAAAAATGACTAATAAAGAAACAAAGATTCATACCATGACCATGACTTTCCAAAAGGATGTAATTCAAAGAGAATATAAAGGAAGAAGTTATATTTCATAAAATCTATAGAGGAGAAGTTCTCTGAACAATTCCATTTCTATTCCAAGCAAGGCAAATTTAAGTTAAGTATAAAATCAACTACAGCAAAACAGTAGCAATTTCCTCCAGGTCTCTGTTTTTGTTCCAAACTGGCCATTTAAAGGTAGAAAAAAATCTTGCAACAGGATTCCAATCTGACCCAAGAATATGACAGATGGATAAATTTTTGTTCATTTTTTAAGAATCCTTCCCTTTTTGTGTCTAGGAGGAAACAGAAAAGTTATATAAAACAGAGAAACCCAGTCAACCTTCATCAGAAGGAAAAGAAGTTTGTTTAATAGAACTTAATAGAAGTTGAAATGTCATTAGGATAAGCATTATGTGCTATTCGTTTATCTAGTAACACATGCTCCTCAGCTTACGATGGGGTTAAATCCCCAAAAACCCATCACAAGTTGAAAATGTCTTAAGTAAAAAATGCATTTAATATACATAACTTACCAAAAATCATATCTTCGCCTAGCCTACCTTCAATGTGCTCAGAACACTTAACATTAGCCTAGAGCTGATCAATTATCTTGAATTTTGCCTCCCTCTCCTTCTCACCAGAGCGGGAAACACACATGGATGTCTTGTAGACATGATGGGATACAAAAAGACAAAACACAATATCCAAAAACTGCTGGCAACACAGTACACTGTAGAGTGCCCATTGTTTACCACCATGATCGCTAGGTGCCCAACATCATGATGAGAGAGGATCACTAGCCTGGTAAAGGATCAAAATTCGAAGTATGGTTTCTACTGAAATTGTATAGCTCTCACACCAGCGTAAAGACCAAAAAAAAAAAAAAAAAAATCATAAGTCGAACCATCCTAAGTAGGGAACCATCTGTACTTATTTACTTATTTTTATCTTCAGTACTTAACACAATGCCCAGGACTTACCAGATATTAAACAAATATGTACTCAATAATGTGTGAGTGACAAATAAATGTTAGGAGAAAAGGAATGGTACAAAATGCTGGAGACTATTTAGCAAGCAAAAATCTTTCAATATTTTGGGGTTTTTTCCATGAGAAAGTCCAGATTGAAGGTTAGGAAAGGGACCACTCCTTAGGGACAATACTTAAGGGGCAGAATGATGTCAGCATTATGGTGATAGTCACTGCGGAAGAATAATAAGTAACAGACATTCTACAACCACCTAGTATTGGCTGCCTAAGTTTTTTGATGTCAGGTTTTTCTCTAAATCTATTGTCTTTGATTGAGCATAATCAAAGGAAACCACGGCCCCTTCCATTCCAAGAAAGTCAGTGTTGGGGCCATGAGCTCCTGTTTGCACCTGCTATTATGGGCAGCTATAATTGGCATCAAGTGCAGAAAGAGAAGATACCTCAGATCTAATATTATCAGTAGTGTCCAGACAAAAAAGCAGCACACTCACATTAGGTACTCAAGAAAATTTAGTGAACGAACCATCTTCAAACGGAAAGGCAGGGTTTAAGGAAAACAGGAAGGGAGGTGAAATACTCCAGACTAGCAATATCAGGGAACCAGTATCACCTCTACACCTAAGGGGGACAGTAAAGAGTTACCAAGAACCCAGAAAGGTCTGTAACTGTAGCTGGCTGGCAGAGAGGGCCACTGAATAGAAGCTGTGACCTACTCACAACACACAGAACAGCTCTAGCAATACAAATTCTACAGTAGGGAACTGGCTCTTCCAGGCCTCCTGCTGATGTCCCATTGGCCGAAGCCAACCAGAAACCAAGGAAGTGAGAGCTCAGTTGATACAGTCCCAGGGCACAGAGCAGGGTGGAGAAAAGATCTGGTGGGGCAGAAGAGGAATATGCAACACAGAAAGCTATTCTAAATGCCACCCAGCAAAACAGAGAGACGTAAAAAGGTTTGCCAGCTCAATCTAAATCTTCTAGACATCATGGGGCTGCCTGCAGAAAAGTCATAAGTACAGATATCCTTACTTAAATTCCTACTACCCCATATGAATTTGGGAAAGGGGAAAAAAGATTCTAAAAGTAATTCCAGGTAACTTTTGTCATTTTTGCATCTCTAAGAGTAGAACAGGCAACCCATTTATCTATAATGATTCATATCTAAGACAACTCCCTTCTCTATACTCAAAGGGCACCAATTCCAAACCTCCATTATTACATTTATCATGATGCACTGTAACCTCTTGTTTATTGGTTTCTCCTTCATTAGACCCTGAACTCCCTTAGGGCAGGGACTGTCTCATTCATCTTGGTATCCCTAGCACCTAACATGGACCTGGCAAAGAGTTAGCCTTCACTCAGTGTGCACTGAATCAATTAGTGGACTCAGTGTCTATTAACGGGCAGCCTAAAGCCATGGTGGAAATAATCTGGAATGACCCTCAACAATTAAACACCCATCAGGACATGGTTTCACACATTGGACAAAACACACAGTTCCTTTCCCACCAGCCCACTCTCTCTCTGTGGAGCAGCTTTTCTTGTGTGCTCAGATGATGTTTATGGCCTTTTCTACAACCACAGAGCTCAGCACCAAAAGGACCAGAGAAAGACGGCAGAACTATGCTCCATTTCAGAAAGGAATCAAATACACATCATCTCTCAAAATTCTCACTCTTTTTCCAAGAATTTACCAGATCTACTGAAAGAACTAATAATTTGGGTGTATCGTATAGAGGAATTCATGTTTCACAGTGAGATAATGTTGACTTAGGGATAGAAATAATCGCGCGGGCATGCATGCACATGCATGCACTCACACACGCACACATGCACACACACACACACACACACACAGGACATGTTTAATGACCATTTCAACAGGATCACCCTTTGTAAAATTATAAAGTAGCCCTGTAACACAATCACATAACACTGTCCTATTAAAATGGATACACTGTATGATGTTCGGGTGGTCATTACCAGAACCTGGAACACATTCACATTATAATTATGAATCATTTTCACATAACCCTGTACTTATGAAGTGCTTAGTCATCTTTTTGTTGGTATAGTCAACTGTTACCTGTAGGTTCTCCACAGAGAAAGAAAAAAGTTAATGTCAAGCTGCCATGACTTTAGGTTGCCAAACTCCTGCTGACAGTAAGGTGAATAAAACGTGAATTTAAAAGGAACCTTAGACTCCACTAGAAAGGTGAGTTTGCTATAAAAATATATTGTCTTTCCAAAACTCAGCATGAAAAAGTTTTTTATTTCTTGCACCACTGTTCTCCTTCATTGATGCTTGTAATAAAGAGTTGATATTGTTAAAATTAGTGTCATCTTATATACCAAATTAAAATAAGTCAGTGCTTCATTTTCTATTTAGGAAAAGGGAATTCTGGGCTTATCTTGACAATACACTGAATTACTTTAAAAGTAACTCTAACAATACAAAAACAGATCAAATGTGTTTCAAATAGATCCGGGAAGCCAACGGCCCCAGTTCGGTCCCACATATGAGAGCCAGTGACACTGCCCTCAAAAAAAAAAAAAAAAGCGCAGTCAAATAGATCAGGCAGCTTTTCCTAATACATACTTAATGCATAAATCCCCAAAACAAGCTTTTTCCAAAACCATCAAAGACATTTAAAATCGTAAGCACAATTTTATATTTTTGAGAGCCACTCTGCAACTGTCAGGTCAATGTGGGAACAGATTACTGTTACTTCTATAGGATAATTATGTGATGTTTGCATCATGTTGATATAGAGTACAAGAACCTATAATTTCTAAAACTACTGCATATAGGGTTCTTCCCTTTTACATAAATTTAAAAAAACAAAGAACATGTAGAGCTACCATATGTCTCTGTGTTTAATAACATTAACTTCAGCTACCTCAGAGCATTAAGTTTCATTCATCAAGCACTACAGTGCTTGGCTCAAAGAAAAACCATGTTTGTTTTATAAATTAATAACTCCCATAAGGTAGGAAAGGAGGAAGTTGATACATAACTCTGACAGTATATCAGAATTATCCAAATTATTTCTGATCGAATATTATCCTCTCTTTATGAAAACATATATGAAGTTTAACAAAGTTCCACCAACACTGAGTACAAGCTAAAATATATTCTAAAACTTAATATTTTATATTTTAAAAAGTAAACTTTTTTGCTGCAAATAAATTTGAATATATTTTAATGTAATTATTATGTCCTGAAATCTGAAACGATTACTTGTGTTTCTATAAAAATAGTGTTCCACAATTGCTTTTCCTTTTCCTAAACTTAATTCCAAAAAATTCACTGTGGAGCAATACAGGAAATGTCTTGGTAAACAATAAAAATGTTTAATAATAAACAGGGATTTTTTTCCCTCAAAAATTCAGGTAACAGGGCCAGCCGAGTGGCGTGGTGGTTAAGGGCTGGCTTGGGAAGCCAGCGGCCCCGGTTCGGGTCCCATGTATGAGGGCCAATGACACTGCCCTCAAAAAACAAACAAAACAAAACAAAAAATATTCACGTAACAGAACTTATAAGTATTCAGCAAGACTATACAAGCACCTAAATGGTCAGGTGTGAGGCAGCAGAGTGGGATACTGGATTAAAACCAGGAGAATTTCCTATCACTGAAAAGCCATTATTTACACAGACGTGCATCTTAGGATGCTGTTCAAGTCCCAGTCGCCAACGCTGAGAACTTGCTAGTGCCATTACTTCGACCCTTAAACACGAGTAGGACTACCCAAACATTGAGCAGGCCTTGTGTGTGCGCGTGTTTTCCATAACGTATAAATAGTTCACAACACACTGCCTTAACACAATGCATATGTAAAAAGGTGAAAGCTACTCCTTCCAGCGCCTATCCCTTGTTCAGATGACTTCAGTTCTTTCCCGTGAAAGGAAAAGGAGTAACCGGCAACCAGAAGCCCCAGTACTGAGCTCTTCCGACGCCAAATCTGCTGCAGCCAAAGAATGCCTAGTGCTCCTTGTGGGTTGTCACAGGAGATGGAAAGCTACACCAGGGCAAGGTCTGTGCAGAGAAGAAAACAGCAGAACAGCAGGTCTGGGGCAGGCGCGCGCTCATGCACACACACACACACACACACACACACACACACACACACACCACAAAAGCAAGCTTCTTCAGACCTATAGACAGAAACTTGGCGTCCTCACACCCACTTGCAACCTGACAATTTACAACCTGGTAACACCTTCTAATTAGGAACGTCCTAGCCTTTTATAGACGAAAAAATTAAAACTGCTTCCCACAAGTAAGATAAACCAGGCACTGGCGCCTGTTCCTGAGAGAGGCCCCCCCACACACACACACACACACCCACACCCCCCACGGGAATCAAACCTCCGGTTTCGCTACTGAACCTAATGAGCCAGCGACCAGGCTTCCCTACAGCAGAGAGGGGAGGAGCCCACCCTGCTCGGCTGGGAGTAGAACTGGAAACAAGAGGACAGGAGCGAGGGGCTGAGCGCAGAGGCATGAACAGCGAGCGTCCAAGCAGAATGGGTTCAGCGCCCCGGGGGGCAGCAGCCAGGCAGCGGCGGCCACGCGGGAGCCAGGGCGCAGCAGGCTGCCAAGCGGGGTCCCCGGGCTGCGGAGGCCGCGCCCCGCGCGCGTCAGGCACCCACCCACCCCCACCCCACGCCAGTCCGCGGCTCCCCGGGAGCCCCCTCCCACGGGCGGCAGCCCTGCCCCGGCTCGCGCGCACACGCCCCTCGGGCCGGCGGCACAACGTACCCAGCAACAGGCAGAGCACATCGAGGGCCACGTACGGCAGCCGCGTCTTGTCAAACATGGTCTCGGCCCGGCGGCCCGGCGCGGGCAGCAGACGAGGCACTGGATTCACGAGTCCCGGCCAGCGGCTGGCGACGGCCCCGAGCTACAGCGCCTCCCAGCCAGGGGAGAGCAGACGAGGGCGAGCAGGGACCGGGCGGCGCTCGGACGGTCAGCAATGGCGCCCGTGCGGGCCCCCTCCCCTCGCAGGTCCCGCAACCTCTCTCGCTCGAGGCCGAAACACGGGCTGCTCCGTGGCCTCAGGCCCTCCTCGGTCCGCCCTGGCCCGCCCCGGCTGTTCGCGATCCGTTCCCCGGCCCCCTCACCCAACAGGCGGGGCGTCCGGACTCGTGCTTTAAGGATGCGGACCGGTAAGGAGGAGGAACGCGGCCTCGGCCCCTCCCGCCAGGCAGCGCGGGACGGACCAGAGCGCGGCCTCCCCAGCCGAGGGAGCGCGGCAGGGGCGGGGCGACAGGCAGCGGCGACAGGGCGGCCCCAGGGCCGGGGACGCCCACGCCGGCGGCCCTAGCCAATCATCGCCCTGGGCCCCGCCCCCGCTGACCTGCGGGGCCCGCCCCCAGAAGGAGGACACCCAGCCGCCGGGTGGAACGTGGGGGCTCCTGCTGTGCGGTTCCGGGAGCGTCGCTCTGCCCGCGTACCTCTAATGGCAGCTGAATGCGGCCCGGTGGGCACCCGCCACCGGTCTTCGCTACCTCGTAGAGAGAGAGCTAGGCCCCCGACTCACGATCCCAGACCTCCAGCTCTCCTTATCCATAGGGATTAAGTGATAAAGAGGTGTGGGGTAGGCAGTGACCAAGACCCTCTCCGTCCCTCCGAATTCTAGTTAGGCTCTTCCGAGACCTCTCTGCTTACCTAGGTCTTCAAGTTTAGCTTGGCTGAACCCAGTATTTGCGTGAAATCCGAGAACTCACCCCCGCACCCTTGGTACCTGATTACCTCTGATATTGTGATCAAATTTCTTATTTCCCACCTTTAATATCTAAGTCCATGGCCTGCCTTTAGCAAGAAGCCCCCTACCCTTAATGTTTTGTGCTATGTTTCTATTCACGGTGCCCCTCCCTCTGCTTGTTTGTTGGCTGTCTTTGCTGTCTTCAGAGTTGAGCACAGTTTCTCCTATTGCAATAGTCTTGAATAAAGTCATCCTCACCATTTTAACAAGTGTCAGTAATTTTTCTGGAACAGCAGTTGAGCAATCCTTTCACCCCTGATTCCAGGAGGACCCTAGCAAAGATTTAAGAATCTCAGTTTCCTAATCTGTAAAATTGGGATGTTGATAATCCCTGCTCTAGGTTGTAGTCAAGAAGTGGTGAAGCCTGGAAAAAATAATGTAAAATTGTTTTATAAAAGGTTTAACCTTCTACAGATGTCAACGATTAGTATCTTTCCTCTTTATATCTTCTTATACAAATATGTAAGATGCTAATCAAAAACTGTAACTACTACTTCTAAGACTTTCCTTGTGAAATATCTCTAAAACCAGTAGATAACATTACCCTCAGGGAGCCTGAAGATACAGTACCAAGTGATCCCCCACAATCAAAAAAAAAAAATGTATTTAAAGAAGCATGTTTTTCTTTAAAAGGAATGTGAATTTTGGATTTCACCTTTTGCTTAATTATCATTTAAAAACTTTTAAGTAGGGGCAGGTGGTTAGCTCAATTGGTTAGTGCTCATAACACCAAGGTTGCTGGTTTGATCCCTACATGGGCCACTGAGATGCGCCCTCCACAACTAGATTGAAAACATTGCTTGACTTGGAACTGATGGGTCTTGGAAAAACACACTGTTCCCCCAAAAAAAATTTTTAAAAAAAAGTTTTAAACATACTGAGAAAGATATGCCATGGTTTATTCTATGGCCTCCTTTATTTCTAGAGTTAAAAAGACCCCAGATTGCAAGTCCACAAGAAATTGAAATTACTTGCAATATCTAAATATTAAGTATTAATTGAAAAAAACATTTATTGAGTATGTGTCCCAGCATAATCTTTGGATAGTGTTTTATTTAAACAGCCTTTGAAATAAACATTTGCTTTTAAAATGCTTTTTCAAAAGTAAGCATTCATTTAAGAGCTAGCTAAAGAGTGTGAGCTGAGCTCTGAGCAACAGCAGTTCGATGCCCAGACAGAGCTCAGCTGCCAACAGGTGTCAGGATGGCTCAGCTGAAAAAAAAAAAAATAAGCATTCAAAAAAATCTTAGATTAATGCTTTTGTTCATTGTTTATTCGCTCATTCAACATTTACTGAGCCCCCAATATATAAGACCCAGTGCATAGCTATGGAGAGACTAAGGTGAGCCAGAGAAGATTTCTGCTCTCCAGGAGTCTGCTGCCCAGTCAGGAAGTCTGGCATGTAATCAGATGAATATTGTGATAAAAGTGTGTTGGTATACAGCAGGAACACAAAGGAAGAGTTAGGAGTTTTACCATAGGGAAGTGATACATTCTTTCCTGCTCTCTCCCATACCAACAGACATTTTCTTGGTGAGAAGGAAGTAAACAGTTGATATATTAACCAATTTGTTTTGCCCTTTGGAGTAGTTACAGATAATAGCTTTAAAATCAGATCAACAAAGCAAAGTCCATTAAAATGTATTAAGTTGTTTTCTGGGATTTAAAATGGGACCTGCAATTTGTGCACGTTATAAATTAAGTCCTCAATTGAGAGAATGACTAAGGAATGTCATTTTGTGTGGGGGTCGAAGTTTTTGCTTGTCTTTGGAAGAGGTGTTGTTTGTTTTGGTCTATTGTCAGGATTGGATTCTGGTGTGATCAGTGGAATTGAGAATGAGATAAATAACCTTGAAATGATAGGGAAAATAATAAAAAGGAAACATTGATTGAATTGCAACACCATTAACAACCCTGTCGGGGTAGGTACTAGTGCATCCCTAAACGGGACTTGAAACCTCAGCGGCTTTCTTAAATGCTTAATAAAGTTTTTCCTTGGACCTATATTTGTCTCTCTAATACAGGCAACAAACAAAAGCAGACTGGGTTTGGGAAGAATAGTCCTGAAGTCTTCCTGAAATAGACAGAAACTAACTTTCTTCTTCTTCTTCTTCTTCTTCTTTTTTTTTTTAAACATGGGGAAGGGAAACAGTGTTGGGGAATTGGGAGAGGGGACCAGCCAAGTTATTGTTCTTCAGTCTTCATTGTGGACGGCCCCAGTCGCCATCTGGCTTCCCGTCGGCAGCTTGTGGCCTCTAAGCTCAAAGTGCTGTGTTCAATCTTAGTTGCAGGTGGACGTAGCCACCATCCCATGGGGGAGTCGAACTAGCAGCCTTGTTGTTAAGAGTGCACGCTCTAGGGCCGGCCGAGTGGCGCATTGGGTAAGCGCTGCTTTTGGGATGCCAGCGGGCCCGGTTCGGATCCCACATGAGGGCCAGTGACACTGCCCTCTACAGCTAACAACAGCTCCACCTGGAGCTGGGCTGTGCGAGCCCCGGTGATGGTGTGGGCTGCAGCCCCTGATGGTGTGGGCTGCAGCCCCTGCTGCAGTGGGCTGCCATAGGCTACAGTGAGTGGCCCGCAGCCAGCGTGAGCGGCTGGCAGCCAAACGTGAGCTGCCAATAGCCGCGGTGAGCGACATCCAGAGGCCAGCGACCCATCTGCCTCATCCGGGAAGAGCGCAATGAGGATACCAACAGTGAAGCAACATCCTCCGCAACTAAACTGAAGAACGAAAAGACAGCAACTTGTCTGTTCCCCTTCCCTGATTCCCCAACGCTGTTCCCCTCCACCAATTCCCCAATAAAATCTTTAAAAAAAAAAAAAGAGTGCACGCTCTATTCTCTGAGCCATCCGGGCGGCAGCTCAACTGAAGGTACTGAGTGCAGTCTTAGTTGCGGGTGGGGAGAGCCCACCATCGAACAGGCAATCTTGTTGTTGCACCAGCTGAGCCATCCTGCCACCTGTTGGCAGCTCAGCAACAACTCAGCCAGGGTGCAGCATTCACTGGCCCATGTGGGATCCAAACCGGCAGCCCTGTTCCTCACAGCACGTGCTCTAAGCCAACTCAACCAACTGAGCCACTTCACCGGCCCCTAACTTTCTTCTTTTATGACTAAGCAGTTTGAAAAGAAGACATCCTCCATTTTCACTTTCTCTTAAAATACTTCTGTATTCTCACTTCTGTTCCCATTCTGCTTGCACTGTTCTTTAACATAATATTATGGGTAAGTATCCCTCTATTTGTTCTAACAGTGCATCTTGTCTCTACTACTTATTTATTTCAGAAAATGTCTGCAAATTAATAAGAATAAATTCCTTTAGAGCATTTGTATTTGTATGTGTTTATGTCCTTTCTCCCCACCTGGACTGAAGCAAATATAGTTTTCATTATACTCAAATAGCATTGTAAAACTAAAACAATAAAAAAATGCAAATATCTGGTCCCCCAATGTATGCCTCCCCCCTCAAAAAAATTTCACAATGTGGTATATTGTAATCCTTTTAACATTCATTGCCAAAGCTATTTGTTGTTTACCTTGTTAAAGTTTTATTGTAATATTTGATACATAAATACAAAGAGTGCCAAAAAAAATGTGCACACATTTTAAGAAAGGGAAAAAACTATTAAAATTGAAATACTCAGTATATACCAATAAGAAAAGATTAATACAAGTCATGTGTATAAATTTTTTTGGCACCCCTGATATATATAATGTATAACATATAAATAAATTATGAAGCATAATAATAAAATCAGCAACTATTTTGAAATGAATCCACTACTCAATTTAATACATAAAGCATTTCAGTATTATTGAAACTACCTCTGTTCTAACCCTTTCTGAAGGAAAGGTGACCACTATCCAGAATTTTGTGTTTATCTTTTCTTTCTTTTATTATTTCTTTTTGGAAATACACATAACCACATGTGTTCATATCTCTAAAAATATATATTGTTTAGCCTTGTTGTTTTTTAGCTTTTAAAACATTATGCCAGGGCCTGCCTAGTGGCTCAGTTGGTTAAGAGTTGGCTTAGAGCACATGCTCTGAGCAATAGGGCCGCTGGTTTGATTCCCACATGGGCCAGTGAACTCTGCACCCTAACTGAGCTATCTCTGAGCTGCCAACAGGTGGCAGGATGGCTCAGCTGGTGTAAAAACAAGATTGCCTTTTCAATGGTGGGCTATGCCCACCCACAACTAAAAAGATTGAACTTGGCACCTTGAGCTGAGCTGCCGCCCAGATGGCTCAGAGGATAGAGCGTGTGCTCTTAACAACAAGGCTACTGGTTCAACTCCTGCATGGGGTGGTAACTATGCCCACCCGCAACTAAGATTGAACACAGCACCTTGAGCTTAGAGGCCATGAGCTGCCTATGGGAAGCCAGATGGCAACTGGCGCTCTCCACAACGAAGACTGAAGAACAACAACTTAGCTGGTCCCCTCTCCCAATTCCCCAACTGCTCCCCTCCCCCAATTCCCCAATAAAATCTTTAAAAAAAAAATATGCCAAAATAGTCATGGGGATGTAAAGTAAAGCAAAGTGAATATAGTCAATAATATAGTAATAACTGTATAGTGCCAGGTGGATACTAGGCTAGTCAGGGGATTGCTTCTTAAATTATATGAATGTCTAACCACTATGCTGTCCACCTGAAAGTAATATGAAAAATATTGAATGTCAACTGTAATTGAAAAATTTAAAAAGGAGAGAAAAAAGTAAAGGGAAATAAGAGGTTCAAATTTCCAGGTATAAATAAATAAGTCACGGGGATGTAATATACAGCATAGGGATTATAGTCAATAATATTGTGATACTGTGGTACGATGTCAGAAGTTGCTGGACTTATCATAGTGATCACTTCTTTAGGTATATAAATATTGAAAACTATGGTGTACACCCGAAACTAATATAGTATTGTATGTTAGCTATATATTTTAATAAAAATCTTTTTAAAAAGAAATTACAGATAGGGGCCGACCAAGTGGCTCAGTTGGTTAAGAGTGCGAGCTCTGAGCAACAGGGTCACCAGTTCGATTCCCACAAGGGCCAGTGAGCTGCGCCCAAGCTGAGCGGCAGCTGAGCTGCCAACAGGTGGCAGGATAACTCAGCTGGTGAGAGCACATGCTCCTAACAACAAGGTTTCTGGTTTAACTCCCGCATGGGATGGTGGGCTGTGCCCACCAGTAACTAAGGTTGAACATGGCACCTTGAGCTGAGCGGCTACTAGCTGCCAACAGGCAACCAGATGGCAACTGGGCGTGGAGCTGAGCTAACTGCACCCTCCACGACTAAGACTGAAAGACAAGAATTTAGCTGTTCTTCCCCAATTCCCCAACACTGTTTCTCTCCCCCAATTCCCCAATATAATCTTCCTTTAAAAAAAAGAAATTACACACACACACACACACACACACCATATTTGTAGTCATCTGCCCTTGACTTTTTTTCACTCAAAATTACATTTCTTACATTAATGTTGCTGCAATAGTTGCAGATCTATTATATGAATGTGTCATTTTATTCATTCTTCTGACAATGAGTATCTGAGTTATTTCCATTTTTGCTGTTACAAAAAATGCTGCTGTGAATTTTGGGTATACATGTCTCTGGTGTGGAGTTGCGTGCAAGCTGTGGAACTGCTGCATTGTGGAGTACGCTCACATGCAACTTCACGAGACAATCCCAGATTGTATTCCTAAGGGGTTATACCATTTTACCGCACCCACACCAGTGGTGGCTAAGACTCCATATTTCATCAATGCTTAATTTTGAGATTTCGTAATTTTTTTTCTAATTTAGTAGGTATAATGTATATCTCAACATAGTCTTTTTTTTTTTTTTTTTTGAGGGCAGTGTCACTGGCCCTCATAAGTGGAACCCGAACCGGGGCCGCTGGCTTCTCAAGCCAGCGCTTAACCACCACGCCACTCGACCAGCCCTCAACATAGTCTTAATTTGCATTTCCCTGATCACTAATGTGGCTGGGCATCTTTTCCTGAATTCATTCACCAAACACGTTTCATCTTCTGTCACTTGCCGATTCACGAATCTTTTGCCTATTTTTCCATTGGGTTGTTTATATTATTTCTATCAACATGTAGAAGTTCTTTTACATATTCTCAATAGTAATTCTTTGTGTTATAAATTTTTTCTCCCAATATGTGTCTTGTGATTATACTTCCTTTAGGAGCAGCTATGTGACAGAATTCTTATAAATGTAATGTAAGCAGAAGTCTACTGATGGGTTTCTGTGAAAGTTTTTGCTTTCCTGACCAAAGGAAAAGACTGGCTTCCTTTCCTGTCTACCTTCCTTGAAAATGGACATGATACTTACAGCTACAACAGCCATCTTGTGATCATGAGGAAAAGGGCAAGAAGTCACTGGTCTTTATAACTCTGAGCTTCTAAAACAACCAGCAACTGGCTACCTCCAGATTTCTTCATATGTAAGGGGGGGAAAAATTGCTTAAGCCTCAAATAGTCACCACTGATACAAGCCTCAAGAGTATTTTGATTCCTATCACTGAGAAATCGCAAGTCATATTATTCTAAGAAAATCTTTTACTTATGCTAACTTAGTTGAATTTCTAGTCCTGGAAACCACAAAGCCCTGACTAAAACAATTTGGGTAGATAAAAAAGGGTTCTGAGGGAGAACAGACTTTGAATATCAGAGAATGGTTTGAGCATAGAAGCAAAAGAAATGACACATTCTGAAGTCTTTGAGTAGGAAAAGCTGTGAAACAAGGAACTCACATTGAGGATTAGTGGAAGATAGGTCCTAGGAGGTAGGTTTGTAGCTAAAAGGTGTGTCTGGAGGCAAAGGAAAATGGCTGAAAATACATAGTGGCTTGCTAAAACCAGCCATTTAAAACAAATAATCTAGTAGTGAGAGGAAGTCATAATCTCTGCAGTGGGCTGTAAACTAAAGTGAGTAAACCTTGTTTTGTAAACCAGATTTTTTAGGTTCAAGTCGTGTTCTATGTGTATTTCCATTTTGTTATCTTTTATCTTCCTAAAATCTTGTTTACAGCTTCCAGCCCTTTTTCACATTTGGTGCAGGGTATTGAAAAAATATTCCATTAATGCTTGACCCAGTCTACAAATGTGAGCACATTGCAAGAGTTTGTGAAAAACCATGAAAAGGAAGTAAGTATCAGTGATCAGAGTTGGGGACCTCATGGGTGGGCAACTCAGCTCCACCAAGATATTCTTCTTCCACTAAGACTTTCCTTCAGTGTCAAAAACTAGGATGGTTTGGGTTTTATGCTGTTGTTTTTTAGGAAGACAACATTTTCTTAATAGGACTATTGTGATGATTAAATATAAAGTGTAGGTGCAATTGCCTAGCAAATGTCAGAGCTAACACAATATATTTATTTTAAGATTTCTGTGAATCCACATCTGCTTCCCTACCACCCACTCAACCCAGTATCTACCATGGTTCCCTAATCTACCAAAACAATGGGGCTGGTCTGATGTTGACTTGTTCCTAGTAAATCCACACCGGACCCTGGTAATTACCACTTCCTTTCTCTAGGATGCTCACAAATTATTTCTTTAACAATCTCTTAAAAATATATATCACCAAAGATACAGAAGTTAATTACCTTAAAATATCTATAGTCTTAAAGACATCACATATATTTTTCTGTAAAAAATATTGGATAAGATTTCTACCCAGTTACAGGTCTTTAATTAGAATCCACCTTCTTCATCTGGTTTAGAAAACATAATAAAATCTGCCCTTTTCTCATCTTCAGATACCTTTTCTGTTCACACTCCCCAGTTTGTACTCTTCTCACGTTGTACTTGTCCCTCTCCCAAACCTCATCCTTGTATTGATACGATTGGTTAACTGATCTCCTTAAGCAAAAGGAGTGGGCCTTCTTCAGCATTGTGTATTCCCAGTTCCTAGAGTTGTACTTGACACAACGAAATCACATGCAGTTTAAAAAAAAAAAATTGCTTGAAAAAACAATGAATGAGAAAAAGGAAAGTAAACAAGAGTTCAGGAGTTTGTCAAGCTGTGTCCCCACCCTTTTTTGTTCCTGTTATTCTAGCTCCCTCACCCTCCACAAATTTAAGCTTCTCCTGGGTGGAGGTGGAAAGTAGGGTTAATTTTCCTGCCACTATTCTTATAGTGTCCTCAATAATGTGAACTCCTTTAAAAAGTGGATCTATACCCTTCTAAGTGACTATATTATGGAATACTACTGATTGAACTGCAAAGGTTGTCAATTTCCAGGTCCTCCCAGCTTTTCTTCCTCATTAAGATCAGAGCCACTGTCCCTTTCAGTTTCTCACATCACAAATTTCATTTAACTTTCCTTTGCACTTTTAGAATGCTGTCTTTGTAAACTCTATGGCAATGATATTCAAACTTGCACATTAGAATCACCTGGAACATTGGTTGACCATACAAGTGCCAGGCTTCATCCCCAAGAGATTTTAATCTTGTGATGAAGGTCCTGGATGGAACCCAAGCATTGTTCTGTTACTGTGTTCAAGAAATGCCCCCAGGAAATTCTGATGCCCATCAGAATTTGAAAACCTTAGGTTTAGTTAGCCTCCATTTTCACTCTCAAGACAAAATTTAATAAAATAGAATCACTCCTTCAAAGTGATTGCCACCCATCAGGACTGCAGTACATCACAGTAATTAAACACCTGGGCTCAAGAATCAGGCTCCCTGAGTACACTTGAGCAAATTACTTAAAACTTTCTGTGTACCAGTTTCCTTATTTGTAAGGTGAGAATGATAATAGTATCTACCTCACAGGTTTGTTGTGAGGGTTAAATTAGACGATATGTCTAGAATACTTAGCACAGTGCCAAGGCACATAGTAGGTGTTCAATAAATGTTGGACATTATTATTTGAAGATTCCTGTCACTTCCTCATAAGAACCAGTTTGAGGGGTTGTCCTACTAACCTTAGCCTAAGGATAGTGTTCAGGGGCCTTTCAAATCCTTTGCAATTGTTTGTAAAATGCTACGTTAATGCATTTTGCTGTGAAATGAATCGTCGATAACTCTTCCCAGATTCTCAAAGGGGGCTGTGACACTATATTGAACTCTAGAAACCTGCTGCCCTCCACTGGCAATGTCTGCATCACCTGAAGCTTCTCAGAAAGGCTGATTCAGACTCCATCCCAGACTGAATCAAAATTTGGGTTTCAACAAGATTCCAGATGATTCCTATGCACATAACATTTGAGAAGCACCGCTCCAGAAATTTCCCAAGTTTCCCTGTTAATGACAATCACCTGGTATGCTTATTACATATGCAGGTTATGTGGTCTTGCTTGGAAATTCTGATCATTAAACCTGGTCATTTTTTAAATTCCTGTGGGTTATTCTTATTTAGGGAGGAAACACTGCTCTCAGAAATGAAGCTATCAGCCAGTCAAGTAAAGAATTTGTCTGTTGATCTGTCTGTTTACAGCTGAATGGGCCTATCTGCAGCAGCCTCTTCCTCCTTTATATACAGGAGACAGGAGAGAGCAGTTGGTATTTAGGTTGCTTCAGATCACAGATGCTTTCCAGGCCCTATTCATCTGAATCCTTGTGATAAATCACTTTGTTTTTTCTAGCAAACCTGAGTCTGTATATCTAGCTATGAAAAATGCCTAACACAATGCCAATAATTACCTTGGTATTTTTTAAAGTGCAATATTTGATACATGTAAAAGAGCATTTGTAACATGTGTAAATTGTAAAGCATAACAAAATAAACACCTGAGGACTCACTACCCAACATAAGAGTTAAAACATCTCTGATACTGTTGAAGTTACTTGGATGTTCCATCCCAATTCCGTACTCCGAAACCTGCTCCATTTTTTTACCTCCACTAACCCAGAAGTGGCTTACTCTAAATTTTGTCTTTGTCATTGCCTTTATTTAAAATAAAATTGTGGCTTTACCACATATTTGACCTTAGTCAATATTTTACATGTTTTGAGCTTTATCAAAACATACCATGTATCATACCATGCATACTATTAATAAGAGGATTTGCTCTTTCACTCACCATTGTTTCTAATACTTACTCATGTTGTTTCCTGTTGCTACAGATCAGTCATTTTTACTGACAGATGCACTTCTGCCTGTGTGAATATACCATTGTTTATTTATTCATTCACCTATCAATAGACATCTGGATGGTTTCCTCTGGACTTTTAAAAGGCATACGAAAACTGCACCTATGAACAGTCTCATCTCTGTTTCCTGGTGAGTTTAGGCAGGATTATCTAGGGGCAGAGTTGCTAGGGTGGTAGGCTGACAATGGCCCCCAAAGATATGCCCACATCCTAATCCCCAAACCTGCGACTGTTACTTTATATGGAAAGAGTCTGTGCATATGCAATTACATTAAGGATCTTCAGATGGGGAGATTATCCTGGATTATCAAGTGGGCCCTAAACGCAATCCTTTTAAGTAGGAGGCAGAAGGAATTTGACTCCACACAGAAAGGAAGGCCCTGCCAGCCCCTTAATTTCAGTCCAGTGAAATTGATTTTGGAATTCTGTTAGAGAATAATAAATCTCTGTTGTTTGAAGCCATCAAGCTTGTGGTGATTTGCTGCAGCCACAGGAAACTAATACAGGTAGGTATATGTTCAACTTTACAAACTAAGGTCAAACTATTTTCAGCCCAAATTGCCAAGAATCCAGAAACAATGACATGTCAAATATGAGCTCTAGTGGTAGTTCCAAAATTCCTATCTGGGATGATTTTAGAAACTTGTTTTGAAGCTGTACTTACATAACACTTCCAAACCAATTGCGGAGGGAAAAAACATCAAAGGATCCTATGAGAGGATGTGGAAGGAGAGAATAGGTCACCATTGATTGGCACACTCTCAAGCTATTACTTTGCAGGTTTGCTAATAACAACTAAGCTATCCACTTAGTTATATTATGCTCTTGCTGTTGGAAACCTTGGAGAGTTCTTTTTGTTGACTCCAAAAAGGAAGGTATAACCAGCAGTCAGATGCATGAATGGGGTTTTAGGATTATTGGCATGTCATGTGTTTACTTGAATGACTTCCTTGTTTATGAACCAATTTTTTTGTTATACCAAGAGCAGGTTTATGTACGAACATTGTCCTGGCCTCTGCACCTTGCAGAAATAGCACTTCTCTTTATGACGGAGCCTCCAAGGACAGAGTATAAATTGAACTGCAGATAAGCTCACTGTGATCTTTACTGCTTGCATATCTGTTAAGATTCAGTACAGTTCATAACTCACAGTCTTGCCAGACTCCCAACATTCTAGGATCATTGCTGCTGCTGTTGACGGTGGCAGTCCATAACAGATGAACGCATGCAATTACAAAAAGGTTGTTTTTTCAAAGGGAGAAGGTTGCTTTTAAACGGGAATCATTTTTTATTGCTGCTATAACAAATTACTACAAACTTAGTGGCTTAAAACAACACGACTTTATTTTCTTTCTTTCTTTCTTTCTTTCTTTTTTTTTTTTTTTTGAGGGCAGTGTCACTGGCCCTCATATGTGGGACCTGAACCGGGGCCGCTGGCATCCCAAGCCAGCTCTTAACCACCGTGCCACTTGGCCCGCCCGCGACTTTATTTTCTTACAGTTATGTAAGTCAGAAGTCCAGTCTTTGTCTCACTGGGCTAAAATCAAGGTGTTGCTAGGGTTGTGCTCCTTTCTGGAGAATCTAGAGGAGAATCCATTTCTCTGCTTTCTTCAGTTTCTAAAGACGTCACATACCCCTTGGCTCATGACCTCCCTCTTCCATTTTCAAAGCCAGCCATTTTGCATCTCTGACCATTCTCCCATAGTCATATCCTCCTCTGATCATATCTGAAAGAAGTTCTCCAATTTTAAAGACAGATGTGATTTTAGGTTGGGTTTACCTAGATAGATATCTCAGGACAATCTTTCCTTCTCAAGGTCCTTAATTTATTCACATGTGCAAAGTCCTCTTTGCTATATAAAGTAAAATATCTATATGTTCTAGTATTTAGGATATAGATATCTTTGGTGGGGCGTGGGGGACATTATTCTGCTTATCACAGAAGATTTGTTTAAAGGGGGAAATGCAGGACAAATGCTATGCTTATTTAGCTGCATGTGCTATAGACATATAAGCCATTATAAACAAACTGTTCTTCAGAAGGCCCACTGGAGGATTTCATTCCATTTAAAACATTTTATGGGCCGGCCGCGTGGCGCAGTGGTTAAGCGCTGGCTTGGAAAGCCAGCGGCCCCGGTTTGGGTCCCACATATGAGGGCCAGTGACACTGCCCTCAAAAAACAAACAAAAAAAAAATTTTATTAAGGCATAATCTATATATGTAAAAATGCACATATCATCAAAGTACAAATGTATTAAATTTTATGAATTAACACATCATTGTAACCTGTACCCAATGAAAATACAGAATATTGACAGCAACACAGAAATCCCCCCTATGTCCTCTCCTTGTGATCTCACCTACAGCAAGAGTAATTGCTGTTGTAACTTTTGGTGCCATAAATTAATTTTATATGCATTTCGACTTAATACCAATGGAATTGTGTAATATGTACTCTCAGTATCAATGGAATATCTTAATATCAATGGGGTTGTATATATGTACTTCTTTCATGCAACATATTTTTGTGAGATCCATCCATTTGTTGTAAGTAGTTGTAAGTCATTTATTTTCATTGCTGCAGGTTTTTTCATTTTATTTCTCCTTTCTGTTGTGGTAGGCACTTGGATAGTTTCCAAGTGGGGGCTACTATGACTTGTACTGCTATAAACATGTTACCCATGTCTTTTGGTGAACATATGAACACATTTCTATTGGCTTACTCCAGGAAGTAAGGCTTATGGATCATAAGGTATTGCATTCAGCTTTAGTAAATATTGCCAGTTTTTCAAAATGTTTTACCATTCCTACCAGCAATGTATGAGAATTCCAGTTCTACATCCTCACCCAGGCTTTTTCTTTATAGACTTTCTGGTGGCTATGTAGAGGTATTTCATTATGGTTCTGCTTTGCATTTCCCTAATGACTAAAGAAATTGAAAACCCTTTTATATACCTAATAGACACTTTTACATCCTCTTTTTTTGCAGTGTCTGTTCAACTTTTTTGTGCATTTCTCTATTTGGTTTGTCTTTTTCTTGTGGATTTTTTAGGAGGTCTTAGCTTATTTTGGAAACAATTTCTTTGTTGAGTATATCAGTTGATTACGTTTTGATGAGCAGAAATTCTTAATTTTAATCTAGTTCAAACCAATTTGTCAATTTTCCTCTTTGTGGTTAGCACTTCTCCCATCTTTTCTAAAAAACCCTTTTCTTATATTTTAATTTAAACTTTGTTTTCTTTTACAATTAAAAAAAAAAAGATGAATGTGGGCCGGCCAAGTGGCGAGGTGGTTAAGTGCTGGCTTGGGAAGCCAGTGGCCCCAGTTCGGGTCCCACATATGAGGGCCAGTGACACTGCCCTCAAAAAAAAAAAAAATGCTCATTTTAGAAATAAATATATGGTAAATGAAAAAGGAAAAACAGGAAAAGGATCAACTGTAATTCAATACCTAAACACAAAGATAGTGTTTTGTAAACTTTCTATTTTTTACTTAAATGAAATGTCCTAGTTATTGACGAAACTAATTCCATGGAAGTTTTGATTTCATGGAATTTTAATAAATAAAAATATTAAATGTACCAACCTACGTTGAAAAATTAACCCATTAATCTCAATACATTTTACTTTCTACTGAGTCTTAATTGTTCTCCCAATAATACAGGACTTTCACTTACCTAGGAATGTTAACACTTTATTACAAAACTGTGGTGGAAATTTAATGTAACAAGCATCTTATATTGCTTATCTCATTAACATGTATTTTTTATAAAAGTAGGATACCGACTAATGTTCATTGACAGATAAAAATAAATTCTTAGTTTATGGGCCTGGTTTTCTGCTTTTAAAAAAACAAAACCAAACAAACAAAAAACCTACAAAAAACCCTTGACTTAATCCCTAGAATATTATGAAGTTCAAAAAAGAATTCTGGATATTTCAAAAGAAATTGCTTTAGAAAAATAACATTTCATCTCCTTTTCATGCTGGCAATACTCATTGGATGAGGTGAAAAGAACCTCTTTCAAATTCTTCCACCTAAATCTGATCAGAGAGTGTCCCTTGCAAATCATGCACATCCAATCAATAAATATTCATTAAACAGCTACTATGTGCTAGACACTCCAGGGGTATGGCTTCCAGAAGATGTTGTCCTCTTGTGACCATTTTTGAAGGCTGCAGCCTATAGCGAGGCACCCAGCTGTGTCACACATTTGGAGAATCCTGAGACACATACTCCAGGGCCCACCCCATGACTTGACCCTCTCTGCCTACCTGCCCCAGGACTTATTCAGCTCCACCTGCTTCCAGAGCAACTGGAGGCATGGTTCTAAACTCTAGCTAGCCCTGTGGTTAGGGTCCTGTATCATCCAGGATCCAACAAGGAAAACGGACACTGTTGTGGTTATGAGTATTTAAAATAGAATTTAATGAAGTGAATTGGTTATATGGGTGATGGAGCAGCTGAGAATAGGGACTTTATTTATTTATTTATTTTTTTTTTAAAGATTTTATTGGGGAATTGGTGGAGGGGAACAGCGTTGGGGAATCAGGGAAGGGGAACAGACAAGTTGCCGTCTTCTTGTTCTTCAGTTTAGTTGCGGAGGATGTTGCTTCACTGTTGGTATCGTCATTGCGCTCTTCCCGGATGAGGCAGATCGGTCGCTGGCCTCTGGATGTCGCTCATCGCGGCTATTGGCAGCTCATGCTTGGCTGCCAGCTGCTCACGCTGGTTGTGGGCCACTCACTGCAGCCTATGGCAGCCCACTGCAGCAGGGGCTGCAGCCCACACCATCACCAGGACTCGCACAGCCCAGCTCCAGGTGGAGCTGTTAGCTGTAGAGGGCAGTGTCACTGGCCCTCATGTGGGATCCGAACCGGGGCCGCTGGCATCCCAAAACCAGCGCTTAACCAATGCGCCACTTGGCCGGCCCCGACAATAGGGACTTTAAAGCATCCCAGATATTAGCATTAGCAGTAATGCACTTCCACTTCTAGGCTGGAGGGACAGAAATGATATGAGAGCCCAGGGGCTGGAGTCAGCTAGTAGAAGCAAGAACAAAAATAGGACTGATAGAAGCCACAACTATGAAGAAGACACAAATGCATCCAGAAAAGGAGGCTACGACAAAGAAGGAGAAGTGTCCTGGCTTCTCACTTGTGCCCTCCAAAGTTATGCCAGTACCTCTCATTGGCAGATCCCAGCTGGAAGTCAGTCTATAGGAGTATAGGAAACAGCCTGCAGGAATCAGGTACCAGCTAAACTGAGCAAAGTAGAGAAAGAGTTGAAGAACAGATGTGAGTATGAGTAGCCCCAGGCTGGCACAGGACTGGTATGAGGCTTCTTGGGTGCCAGATGCTTACTTGTTTTATAGTTTACCTGCAGCTGAGCTCTGCACACCAGCCTATGGGAACTCCCTGTTATCTCTTGCTAAAACTCCCCATCGCCAACTCCTTGCCTGAGTGCACATTGGCATTACCTGAAGACCATTTGAAAAACTACAGATTCCTGGGCTTCTCCCTAGGTGCTGAATAAGGATTTTGGGAGGTGAAGTAGAAATACCTATATTTTTAAAATCTCAAGATGGTTCTAACATAGTTGGTCTTTGGACTTATTTTTTTAAAGCAATGTGTAAAGATGAGGCTATTTTAGTTTCAATTTTCTGGACCCTCCAAGTTTTCATCCATTCTACGAGACTGAAACCTACCATGCTGAGCCAGACTGTAGAATGAGGGTAGTCTGCAAACAAACACACAATATTTAATACTAATAAGTAGATCGAACTTTACATTATCGCCAAAATCCAAATGATGGATTGCTCTCAATATCATTCTTATCAACTGAATAATGTCTAGTGATTTTGTGAATGTACTATTTTTCTGGTTTAAATTGAATCAAGCATAGCATTACAATAGAAAACTTTCTCTGTGATCTGATTTTGATTAATTTTGAGATTGACCATTTTTTATATTAGCCATAACTGTGTATATTTCCCATAGTTTAAAAGGCCCTAAATATAAATAGAAGATAGAATTCATTTTCTGCAGATTTGGTCCCTCTCCTTATCAATATCTCATCTATTATTCTGTTTCATTTCTTACTTATTGTAGACCCAACTACAGTCTGGGGAGGGACCTCAGGACCACAGTACCAGAGAAAGCAGAGGGCTGAAGTAGTGGGTGGGGCTCTGAGCTGGGATCGAGCTTGAACATGAGCAGATTTTTCTTTTACATATGAGGTTTCTATATAAAATTGTATTTGAAAAAAAGCGTTCCACTCACTCAGTTTTTTTTCATTGCAACGTTTTGCCATAATTTACTTAGAACTCCTATTGTTGGGTATACAGATGGTTTTCAATCTTTTGTCATTGTTAAAGTAGATAGCCTTTAATTTTTTTTAAATTTTCCAATTGCAGTTGACATTCATTATTATATTAGTTTCAGACGTACAACACAGTGGTTAGACATTTATATAGCTTATGAAGTGGGTTCTGAACAACACATTACATAAGGAAAATTAATGAAAATTTCCAGAATTGCAGGATGCAATATATTTGATGTTTCTGGAAAGTAGGCTCTGATAGAGGTGTGATTTAATGCAGCTTAGAGATATAAGTTTGAATAGGCTTATTAATCTGCACTTTAACTATAAGATTTTATTAATGATAATGGTATGAAACTATCTGACAGCTGTCAACCAGGACAATGTATAATATGTATGTACAAACCAGGGGATGAGGAACCTAGTAAGCAAGAATTATGATCAGGAAACATTTTGGTTTCCTAGATTAATTGCTAATGTACTATTTTAGCAAAAACCTCTTCTTGGTCTGACATGACTATTTTAAAAAGATTTTTCACTTAAAATTTAGGTGGCTTGAATTTGCTATCAAGAAATAATTTTTTATTTTTGAAATATTGGCTTATTCCCTTAGTAAAATTATGGAATGTGACTCTTTTTTATCTCTTTCCTACCTTAACAGATAAAACACAATTTTAAAAAATTGCTAATGTAATTTTTTTGCCTTCAGCAAGACACATTTTACAGTTACATTGAGTCTCACTCAAGATGTGGTTAAAGTCAGCCACTAGCGTTAGCAATTAAAAACAGTGAGGGGTAAGTGTCTCATGTATACAATATTTCTATGGCTCAAAAGTATGAATTCACTTGGTGGAAGGTTATACAGCCATTACAATAATACTTAGAAACTTAATGTGATATCATGAAATGATATGATCTTTAGTGGAAATGGAGGATATAATTCTATATGATGTAATTATAATCATATTTAAAAATATATGCACAATATCCTTTGATTCAATAATTCCACTTCCCAAGCAGCTGTGCAGGGATAATTACTCAAGGATGTCCATCATAGCAAAAAATTAGAGACAACAAATCTTCATCAGTAGGGATTAGATAAATGGTACATCCAAGCAATGGAATACTATATAGCCATTTAAAAAATCAGGTAGATACATGTATCTGGATTTTGAAAGATGTCTGGATATATTGTTATGTGAGAAAAAACAAATTACAGAACAGAATGTATAATATAAACCATTTGGTAAAAATATCAAGTCAGAATATATAATAAATAATATATAATAGATATAGGTATATTAAATATTATATATATCTGCATTATATGTTATCTAATAGATAATATTACTATCAAACTTTTCATAATACTTATCGCTATAGCTATTCTGGATTAGGAATATAGGAAATAATTTATCTTTATTTATTTCTGTATTGTTTATAGAAAGCATACCAATTTATAATACATTGTAATGTACATATGATTTATAATATAAAATTAATAAAATTTCATCATAGAAAAAGGAGGGGAAGAAAATATACTAATATGATTACAATCATTGTTTCCAGTTGATGGAAGCATGAAAGATATTTAAAGTATTTGTGCTCTAATAAATTTTATTCCATGTGTATATGCCGTACTTTTGTAAAAAAAAAAAGAAGGGCCAGCCAGCCGAGTGGCAAACAGGTAGCAGGATGGCTCAGCTAAAAAAAAAAAAAAAAAAAAAAACAAGGTAGAAGTTAGGTAAGGAGTTGTTAGGTGTTAGGGAGTGGCTTAGGTCACTGGAAACACTGAAACATCTAGCTTCAATTACTCTCCTTAGTCACTGATAATGTTGCATTTTCAAAATGCCAAAAGTGCAATTAGGTGGATCAAATTTTTTAAGAAGGCCAAATTATGGGGGGCGGGCATCAGGGTAGATATATAAATAGCTTTTGCTGGGGGGGTTCCAACTAATGTGTTCTTACCACTGCATTAATCCTACAAACTGCTGACTCGAGTCCCTCACAGCAGAGGACATTTGTTCCTGGGGCACAACTTCTCCATTTGTTTGTAAGGAGGCCTCAATGCATGCGGCTCCAAACGAGGCAATTTTAAACAAATAGTGGATTTGGCAAGTTTCTAGAACATTTGAGTCTTGAGGTAATAAGTCTATCCCAATGATGTCAGCTTATTTCTCAGAAGAGCTCCCAGCTGAGTTTTTCTCAGAAATGTTGACAATCTGAGGCAAAGACATAGACACCAGCTCCTCACCTCAGGGATTCCTTTTCTGGTAAATTCTTTCTTGGGCAGATTTTAATATGCCAAGAAAACTTGTACAGCAGACTTCAGATGTCCTAGAATTTCAGTTCCATAGATCACAGTCCATAAATGGTACACCCTGCCCCTCCTCTCCCGCCCACCCCCACCCCATAGGTGACTCCTACCAGGGCCACTGTTCTCTCTCCCAGGACCTACAGCCTTTGTTGATTTTCTACCTTTCTAACAAAGCGGGGATCGGAGGAGAGGGATCAATAAATGGCAGCCAGTTCAAAATGTGAAAGTCACCAACCAAGACCACATCAGGTGGGATTTGCCACAAAAACAGAAAGACAACCGGACTTATGGCATTGGAGTCACCAGATAGCAGTATCATTTTGCAAGCAACTTGCTAATGGAAACCACTTATCATCAAATTGCTTCACTTCTTTGCTCTTGTGTTTTCAATTGGCATCTCCTAAGGCTTTGTGGCATGAGTTGCAGAATACATAAATAAAGTCATTTCATGACATAAAGCTTTTTCAAACACCAAAATTAGGAAAGGAAAGAAGAGTGGATTCAAATGCCACAGAGACAAAAATGTGTTTTTCTGGGACAAAGGGAAATGAATGACTTAAATCTGTGGCAAATTGTAGTCCATTTGCGCACACACAAGTAATCTTTTAAAAAAATTCTATGCAGTGCTTAGGTAGAAGCACATGGTGTACCCAGGAAGCTCAAATGCCCATTATCATTATTAATACCCTTGTTTTTCTTGCCTACTCTTTGCCAAATAAAACAGGGAATTAAGTACAAGCTGCTGCAGGAAAGCAGCCAGAAGCATGAGGATCCTAGACAGAAAATGTCCGGTCAGCTTTTCCGTTTCCTATAGTGAGGGCTTCTTCACTTGCAAGTATGGCCCCTTGGGGGTTGCCGCAATGTGTCATACTGACTACTGTCTCATTTCACTGGGTAAAAGATTTCCTACATTTCTGTGGATATGATGGAAACAGACAAGCACTCCTGAGAAGGTGGTTACCTGCTCAGCAGTCAAAATCAAAGATCCTGAGGGATGCTACTATCTCAGTGGCTGTGTTTTCTCTCTGGCAATGCAGCCTCCATCTGGGGTCAGGTGTGGTTTAGTGTTGTTTTCTCTGGAGGGCTTTGCACAGAGCCCTCCTATCTTTGTAGACAGTTCTCAGTCAGTTCTGAGACAGGAGACTAGAGCAAGGATGCTTTGGTCCCAGAGGTATGCAGTTTTCAGCTAAAGTGGCCAAAGGAATGTCCCAACCAGGCATTTCTACCAATGAGGCAAGCTAAGGGATTCTTTCTCCTTTTTGGAACTTCACTGAGCTGTGGAAGGAAGAAATGAGTATGGTTTCCTTTTTGCTTCTTCTTTTTTTAAAAAAGCTGAAACAGGAGCAGGATTGTAGCTGTCACAAGCTGACTAAATATTTTTTTTACAGCACCAAAGCCTTTAAAATCCTTGGAACATTGGTGAGAACTAATGTTTATGTTGGGACCTTTACATTAGTTAAGGGGTGTGTGTGTGTGTGTGCAAGTTACATGAGCACAGTGCCAACCACTGCCCGGGGGCTCCACATCTGATGAGGGTGAGGGGAGTGAACCATTCTATCCATGGTCTGGAATAACTTACGACTGAAGAGAAATAGACTTCAGCACAAGTCTGAAAAATGAACGAATCAGAATGAGGTTTGCAGCAAACCCAAGAATGCCCTTGACATTCAAACCACGCACCCTAGCCTCCCTGACTACCAGACAGGTAATTCTAGCCTCTACCCTGCCTGTGGAAGTTCTGTGCAGTGTCAGAATTCAGCCTGTAGGCCTCAAAACCCTGTGAGGATTCCATTTCTTGGAGATAAGCCTAAGTCCCAGTTGCAGAGGTTGATTTCACGCCTCTTCCTTAACAGAGGCTACCAAATTTAGAGTATGTAGAAAAAAGAAGACTATGTGGCTTTAAAAATTCACATTAATCAGATTTATGTCAGGAGGACTTAGTATTGATCTAGTAATTGGTTCCCAGGTCAGAACATGTGTATTTTAAAATGAATCTATGAATCAGTTCACTGGAACGTTCACCAAGTGCTGTTTTGCACGCGTAAAATACTAGCTCTTAATAGGGTTCTTTTGACCAGTTCACATATGAGTTGACCTTTAGGCATTCTGAGTGTGAACTGTAAAGGTCATTACCATGACTTAGACAAATGACAAAAGGGTTTTCTTCCAATGATGGTGGATCAGTAGGGTCTTCTTTCATGTGGGAAATGTGGTTAGCTATTGTTGTCAAAGTATAATTTTTAGAAAGTGAAAACCATGGCCCTTAATATGAATGTTTAAGTGAGCACTTATCAAATGGTGAATGAATACACTGTGCTATATCCATACAATGGTATTATTTATTTAGCAACAAAAAGAAATGACACAAAAAAGACATAGAGGAACCTTACATGCTTTTCACAAAGTGAAAGAACCCAGACAGAAGCATTTCCATTTCCCTAGAGAATTATGTAATATGTGGGTAGACCTGTTACACAGTGCCAGTATGACACTGAAAGGCCAGGCATACAGTCATCCTTTTGCCTTAGTTTTAAGTTTTGAACATTTTCCCCCCCCTAATATCAAGTCAGGTTAGCTAGTGTAAGAATTAGGCAGTTAGAAATTCCCTGGAAAAATAGGAAGAAGATAAAGATATCTTCAAAGCCCCAGCCTTAAGATAACAAACTCCTGCCAGAACAGAGACACCAATTACGCTCTGAGATAACTAGGCTGTTTGGAGAAACGCCTCTTTCAGGCTGAGCAACAAGATAGATTTAATAAATGTATAACTTGTAGGTGCCAGTTTCCTCCCCCAAATAAGCTAGGAAAAATATATCAAACCAAAGTTTTTTGCCTTAACCAGCAGGCACCCAGTCGGAAACCCCCTGTTGCCTTGTGAGCTATATTTTCTGCTCTGATAAACTGTCCTATGCTGCAACCTTTACCTCCCTGGTCCATGTATCCATTCTTCCATGCTGTGAGACCAGGGTCCCAGCGTTACATCCTGCATCAATATAATAACAGGTCCTATTTGCTACAGTAAACAGTTTTGCCACACTTTTGGTCAATCTTGCAAATAAATTTTCAAATCATGAGTCAACTACTTGTATCAGTCAAGGCCCAATCAGGAGTCAGAAACCAAGCATTTTAGCAAAAAATTTAACATCAGGAATTGTTTACCAAGTACTGGAGAACTGGAAAGACAAAAAAAAGAACATTAAGGCACAGAAGTAGTAAGGTCAGAAAGTGATTACCACCCTTAGGACTGAAGGGACAACAAAAGATAGAGGCTGGATTATTAAAAAAATTTTTTTAATTTATTTATTTTTATTCTTTTTATTTTTTTTGAGGGCAGTGTCACTGACCCTCATATGTGGGACTGAACTGGGGCTGCTGGCTTGGATTATTAAAATTTAGAACCCCGGGGATGGTGCCTGAAGATCTTAGATGCTGTTTGCCTGATGCCTCAGGAACTCAGAGGAGGGATGATGAGGAGCTGGGAGCTACATCTCTTATATCTCTGAGGAGGGGCTGTGGTTGGAGGGTATGGTATCGTGGGATGGGGGGTGGGGTGGGGGTGCACTGCAATGAAGCTGATCCTGGGAATGTGGACAACTTGCAGCCTGAAATCAACCGATGTTACTAGAAGGAACTGCCAATGCTAGGGTCAAGAGCTGTTCCCAGAGTGACACTGATAGGGACAGGAAACAAATGGAAAGAAGCAAGTAACTTGTTCTCCTAGCACCTCTTATTGATAGAGCCTATTGAGGAGCAAGTTGGCAAAGGAGAATTGTGGTTTGTATCACAAAGCAGTGAATGAAAGGGCGAGCTTGAGGTGGAGACAATAGCTTAACAATCAGCACACTGCTCTAACTAGAACACTTGTAATTAATACGTTTGCTGTTGTGGAAAAGCGTGGGTTTTGGGGTCAGACAGACCTGATTTTGAATCATAGTTCAAATGTTTACTAGGTAGTTACTCTAGGCAAGTACTATATTATACTTAATTTGCTAAGGCTCAGCATACTTATATTAAAACAGGAAAAAGAATACTTATCTCACAGGGCTTTTGTGAGCATTAAATAAGATCATGTGTCTTATCTACCATCACCTAGCGTGGTGGTAGAGCCAAGATTTAACCCCAAGCAGAGGGACTTCAGAACCACTCTTTTTTTTTTTTTTTTTTTTTTTAGAGGGCAGTGTCACTGGCCCTCATGTATGTGGGATCCGAACCAGGGCCGCTGGAGTCCCAAGCCAGCTCCCAATCACTGCACTACTCGGCCGGCCCCAGAACCACTCTTAATCACTATATATACTGGCTTTTTAATGTACCTGGAGAACTAACTGATAAGTCAGAAAATAATATGGATTGGGGGTGAGGAGGGAAGTGTGTGGTTATTAAAAGGCAACGTAAGAAATTTTTGTGGTGATGAAACTGTCTATATCTTGACTCTGTGGTGGATACACAAAACTACATAGATAACATTGTATAAATAAACACAGGCACACCCACAAGTATAAGTAAAACTGGGGAAACATGAATAAGATCACTGGCTTGTATCAATGTCAGTATCCTGGTTGTGATACTCTACTGTACTTTTCATTGGGGGAAACTGGGCAAAGCTTACAGGGGATCTCACTGTATTACTTCATACAATTGCATGTGGATCTACCACTATCTCAATTAAAATTTCAGTTAAAACATAATAATATGGTTTGTCATTGATGCTGAAACTACCTTATATGATGCCTTTGCACTAACACAAGATATTATAGGGGGGATGTAACAACTGGGGATATATTCATGTCATACTGAATATTTTAAACCATGTTTGTAGGGACATAAAAATGCATGAGGCTTTGATGCCAATGGACTGAACTTTTACGGACATAGGTAAAAGCTGTATTACTTCAAATAATATTTGGACTTTATAAAACTTAATAAATTGGACATTTTGGAAGATTTGGGACAATATCCCAAAACAAAAATGCAAAGCTTGAAGCAGCACAAATTGTCAAGTCTGAGTCCATGTTACCCTATTACTGATAGTGAAACATAACTGACATGGGCCCCAGGTCCAAATCATCCAGAGATTTTACCTAAGTGCTTCCCTTCAGCTTGTGTTTGGACAGAGCCATAACCTAAGCTCTAAGCATCAGTTTGAATGTCAAAGTGACATTTCAAAGAATTCAGCTGGTTCCATAGGTAAGAAACTTTAAAAAAGTATATCAAAAAGATCTTGCCAAACAGCTGAAGTAACAGATGAAACCTAGCTGGTTTCCTGCAGAGCTTTATCTTTTCTTTCTGTGGGTTTGTTCTTATGCAAGTTGCAGGGCTTTTATTTGGTTTTGGGTATCTTCCTGCTGTGTGACTGCCATTGTAATGATTAATGATCAATTGTTTTGAATCAGTTGCCTATTCTCTAAGGCTTTCCTGTGATTGAAAACATATCCGAACAAACTTTGTTGCCTGTATCAGGCTTACTGGCTCAAGAAGCGACTGAGAAGAGTAATGAAAACACAAGGCAGGCATTTTACAGCCAAACAAACAGAATTACCCTGAGAACTCATTACTCATCTCTATTGTGTCAGGTGCTGCTGCTACACCTGCTTTTACTTCAGGCTGGGAAGACCTCTCCCACCACTAAAACTGTCAGAAGCCAGAAGAGGGGAGGGAATGGAAATAAACCCTTTTCTAGGATAGCAGTCTCATATCATTTCAAAGTAAACTACAAATTTTGTGATAAATCATGCTATATGATGCCACATATTTCTACTATGGAAATATAGCCAATTGCTCAGATAAAAGTGGCTGTTAACCAAGGGAGAAAAACAAATTCATTTATTGGGTTTATTGAATTAGCCACTTGTTTTGAACTCTAAACAATGGCATGCTATTATTGTGCTCTGAACAGAGTGGGTGTTCCACAAATTCTTAATTGTCTGTGATAAGAAGTGAGAAGAAAAATATCTACATGTGGAGCGATCTCGGTTGGAATTTGACTCAGGCATGTGGCTTAAACAAAACCCAGCCGTCTTCTTTGAAAATATGTTTCTATTATGGGTTTCAGTTAAATTAAAAATCTGTCTGTACAGCAAGAGCTAGGAATTATATCTCAGAATTTTCCCCAGATACCTTACAATTGTGGCATAAAGTCAAGCCACCGAAAAAGACAATGGAGTGAATTGATGAACAGAGGAGGAAATTGCATGCGTGTCTGGGCTTTTTCCTCTCTGGCTCCCATGAGCTGCACTGAGAAGAGGCTGCCAATGGAGTACAAAGGTCTGCCCTTTGCTGCAAATAACTATGCTATTTTGAGGGCACCCAGGCCTCTATAAGGCAATAAAGCCAATGCATTTGTGAGCTGAACTCAGTTGTGAAACATTTCAGATTCCACCAAGAAAGTTTCTAGTGGCTCATGTTAACTCAGGATGAAATCAGAGTTAGATTAATGTCTTTATAAAGCTGTATGTGCTGAGAGTGGACAGAAAGGGGGAATTCACGATGCCACTCTTTCCGAGACCAGTTAGTTTGGGCCTGATCCAATCACAACAATTTCTCTAGTAAACTGTTACCAGTGACAGGATGGCTAGAAAGGAGGCAGAAATTTGCACATACTCACTACTCCTGGAAAACCAAGTATGAGCCCAGTAGCTTGTCCTTGTAGTCAAAAGACAAAATGTTAACTCATAACCAGAAAATTAAGGCAAAATGATCTCAAATTAACCTTTCCTCTGCCTGTGATCATAGTATTCTATGCCAGGGCATCAAGTGAGTGGGAGCAGTTTCTAGTCAGCACGTTTTCTCGTGTTGCTATTTTTGCAAATGATGCCATCATTTACCAATCACCTATCCTTGAAACCTCAGAATCTCACCTTGAACTCTTGCACTGCTTTCCACATATCATTAAACCAACACAGTCAAACTATTACTTCTTTCTCACTGTGCCTCACGTATCTGTAACTACTCATGTTCATTCCTACTACCGTTCTCTAACATCTAAAGATTTGACCACTCCCCTTGAAAATTCATCATCCTAATGCCGTTTTATGTCACTCCTTTGCTCAAAAGCTTTCCATGGCAAATATCTCTGGACTATTAAATAGAGGCCTAAGTTCAACTAGGCATCCACAGGCTATAAAAAATCTGGCCTGGAGTTGCACTTCCAATCTTATCTCCCAGCATGAATTGTACATTCTTCCCAAGTGAGTCTAGTCACTGTCCCTGAAGCCTTTGACTCATTCCTATTTCCATTCCTGCCAAGGCTGTGGCCCTTGCCTTCAATGCCCTCCCGGCCGGTATTTAGTCATTTATCTTCGAGCTCTGAGCTAATGACATGTGCATAACTCTTACCTCCCCAGATAAATTTCATGCTCAGTACTGGGCTGGTCCTGCCATCTGTGTTCTTGATTTTGAAGAGCTTCTGTATTAGATTTATGTTCTTTTTTTATACTTCATTACTTGATACCATGGCAGAAAATTATGGAATCCAGGCTGTAGTTAGTTACTGATCCTCATCCACGGAGCTCTACATTCTGCAACCTGGTGGGGTCTATATGACAAATGGCTCTGTGTATGATACCATTTAATTTTAGGTGAAAAATACCAAAATATGGAATGTTATTGCCGAAAGGAGTTTAAGAGGCTGTCTTGTACTTTGCTGTTCAAAGTGAGTCCACAGCAGTTATTTCCCTTGGGAATTTCTTAGAAATGTACAATCTCGGGCAGTACCCTGACTTATTGATTGGAATCTGCACTTTATAAGTGTCCAGAGGGCATTTGTGTGCACAGGAAAGTTGGAACTGCACGAGGCCAATCCTTCCTCTGAGATCCAGAATGATTGCTGAGAAGGTGAAAAGAAAGAGGAGAGGTTATTATTCCAAAATGATTCTGAAATAGGAACCAAAATCATATCATTTACCAGTTGTGGCCCTGGAAAAATCTCTTAACCATTCTGGGCCTCACTTTCTGATTTTTCAAATGGAAATAATATCTTCCTGTTGTTTCATGGAGTGGTTGTGAGGTTTGGGGGAAAAAATGTGAAAGTGATTTAAAAATCATGTAAGTTTTACACATATTTTAGAATCTTTTTTTAAAAATTGCTTTTCTCAGGATTACACAACTGATTTGTGGCAGAGCAGGGACTACAACCCAGCTCTCCCGACTTCTAATCCAGTCTATGAGTGAGGCTCCCCTCACTGTTGGTCCTAGAAGGCCCTTGGCACTGAAAAAATCAGCTGGAACAATCTTTGCAGAAAGGAATTAAAGTGTGTTAATATCAAATGACCCAAGGCCGGCCGAGTGGCACATTGGTTAAGAGCTGGTTTTGGGATGCCAGTGGCCCCGGTTCTGATCCCACAGATTAGGGCCAGTGACACTGCCCTCTACAGCTAACAACAGCTCCACCTGGAGCTGGGCTGTGCGAGCCCCGACGCTGGTGTAGGCTGCAGCCCCTGCTGCAGTGGGCTGCCATAGGCTACAGTGAGTGGCCGGCAGCCAGCGTGAGCGGCTGGCAGCCAGCGTGGGCTGCCAATAGCCGCGGTGAGCGACCATCCAGAGGCCGGCGACTGATCTGCCTCACCTGGGAAGAACACAATGATGATACCAACATGGGCCAGTGAAGCAACGTCCTCCGCAATTAGACTGAATAACAAAAAGACAGCAACTTGTCTGTTCCCCTTCCCCGATTCCCCAACGCTGTTCCCCTCCCCCAATTCCCCAATAAAATCTTAAAAAAAAAAAATCATATGACCCAGTAGTTTCTCTACTCAGAATCTAGCTTAAGGAAATAACTGAAATGCAGATAAAGAATTTGAAGTAATTATGTCTATTGCAGATTTATTTATAATAGCATAAAACTGCAAACAACCTGAATGTCCAACAGGGCATGAATGGTTAAATAGATTGTAAGTACATTATGCGGCTATTTAAATTTTGTCTAAAAAGAGTTTTTAAGGATATGAGATGTTTGACATAATAGTAAGCCAAAAAAAGAGGTAGACCATAAATTATATAAGTATGATCTCAACTATGTTTTTAAAAATGTGGGGAAAAGGTTACAAGGAAACAGGAAAATATTAACTGCTTGTCTCTGGGCAGCAGCTTTTGTCCTGCCCTTCATTTTTTTAGCATGATACGGACTGATTTTGATTAGTGTACATGGGAAGTCTAAAGTGGATTAAGAAAAATGATAGTTTCTCTAATCATTGCACAACAGATGTGAAGTTGTGTTTGTTGGTTAGTAGTTGAGCTACTTTGAAAATAACTTGTTCTCTCTCTCTCTTTCTCTTTCTCTCATGTTGAATAGAAGATATGTGCAAAAGGTCAAAAAAAATTTCTTTTTTTTAGTTCCAACAGTACAGTATAATTAGGTACACAATATAGTAAATCCCCTTCCTACCCCATCCCTCAGGGCAATTCCTCTTTTTGGAAGCAACCACTGGTATCAGTTTCTTTTGTTTCCTTCCAGAAGTACGACCATGCAGTTCTCCTAAAAGGGAGTGTACTATAGACTGCTCTGCATCTCTGTTTCTTTCACTTTTTTTTTTGAGGGCAGTGTCACTGGCCCTCATATGTGGGATCTGAACCAGGGCCGCTGGCATCCCAAGTCAGCTCCCAACCACCCCGCCACTCGGCCGGCCCTCTGTTTCTTTAATTTTAAACTTTTTCTTTTTTAAAAAATTCAAGCCTTCAGAAAAGTTACAAGAGTAGTAAAATGAACTGTTTTATGCCTTTCACATACATTCATCAATTAACATTTTGCCACTTTATGAATATAATTTTATTAGTGTTGTTATTGTTACTACTATTATTGCTGAACCATTTCAGAGTGATTTACAGACATCTTCATCCTTACATCCTTGCTTGTGTATCTCCTAAGAACAAGGACATTGTCTCACCTAACTATGACATCATGATCAAATTCAGGAAAGTTAACATTGGTACAATACTACTATATAATATATGAGTACAGTCCAAATGCAAATTTTCCAGTTGTCCCAATACTGTCCTTTGTGGCAATTTTTTTCTACATACCTTGAACATATTCCAAGCATTTTGTAAAGCAGCCTATTTCTTTTTTAACAATAATATAGCGTTCCACTAAATGGATGAGGCATAATTTACTTAATCAGTATCTTATTGATGAACTTGTAAATTATTTCCACTCTTCTGCTAATACACAAAATATGCAATGGGCAAATTTCTTTGTACACATGTACAAAGAGGTGTGCATATCTATGTGATAAATTTCTTGAAGCGAAATATGTGTCAAAGATTAAGTATATTTTGCTTTTTTGATGGATGTTGTCAAAACATAACTTCAAAGAGGATGTACCACTTTATACTTCCACCAAAAAGACATGAGATTGTCAATTGTCTTACATTTAACCTAAAGTTACATATTGTCAAATCATTTGATCTTCGATAATGTACAGGTGAAAAATATACTTTAAATTTATTATTTTTCTTATTTTCTTATTGTGAGGTTAAAAGTATTTCATATATTTAAAATATGATTTCATTTTCTTTTCTATGAATTGTCCTTTTTTTTCCTTTTTTTAAGATTTTATTGGGGAATTGAGGGAGAGGAACAGCGTTGGGGAACTGGGAAAGGGGAACAGACAAGTTGTTGTCTTTTCATTCTTCAGTCTAGTTGTGGAGGACTCGCTGGCCCATGTTGGTATTATCATTGCGCTCTTCCCGGGTAAGGCAGTTGCTCACCAGCCATTGGACGGCTGCTCATGGGGGTTCCTGGCAGTTCATGAAAGCACACGCCAGCTGCCGGTCAGCCACACTGCACCTTCTACCGTCACAGGCGGCTCACGGCAGCCCAGCTCCAGGTCGAGCTGTTGTTCACCATCTTAGCAGAAGAGGGCGCAGCATCACTGGCCTTCTATGTGGGACCTGAACTGGGGCCCTGCCGTTCAGAGCTGGCATCCCAAGCCAACTCTCAACCACCATGCCACTCAGCCGGTCCCCTTTGTTCTTATTTTTGACTCTGTCCTGAACTCAAGCATAGTCCCACAAGAAGCAGTGCTTTTCTAGTAAGTTATGTGGTAAGCCAGGTTTTTTTTTTTTCCCAAATAAGTCCCGGATATATCCACAGCTTGAGGCCCTGGGTGCTTGGAAATCTTATTGCCCATTCTTAGCAAAAGCTTGGCTTATCTACTGTTACCTTTAATAAGCATTGCTTCCAAGTATATTCTAGGCTTTTTGTCATTGGTTCATTGCTTTACCTATTCACAAGTCCAAGTGGTACCAGTGGACCTACTGGGAAGCCACAGATGTCATCCACAACAGGCCGAGGTCTATGGTAGTCACGAGGTTAGAGAGTAACAGCTATGCTGTTTTGCAGACCCACTCATATGACATTTGGTGTTCCTCAGATGACAAACTGGTCTACTTGATTTTATTTTCTGCCTCCAGGCCTATCCCTAACATTTGTGGAACCCAGGGCACGAATACAAATGAAGGCCCACATACCTTGTGTCTAAATATTCAAAGTTATAAATCAAGCCAACATACCGTAAATAGCATATTTTATCTACCTACCTTTACAAATATATCTTCATAATGACCTGGAAAGTTAGCTCAAATTCTGCATTATCAGAGTCCTCAGAGCTCCACGTTGGAATGTGGTGATGTAAGGAAACCAGCCTCTAGTCTTTTATCCTCAGTCCCTTCTCACCCCTTGAACAACCCAAGCCCCACTCCTGAGATTCTTGCACACACATGTGTGTGTACCCCCGTCACCCATACTCCCACAGATAAGTGCCCCTTGGCCACCTCTTGGGCTTGGAAAGTGCACACTACCAGCACAGTTGACCTTCTGGAGGTCACACTCGGGGAAGAGGTCTCTGTAGGAAGCAGGCTCAGGGAATTGTCCCAGTTCCCAGATACTTGGAGCATGATCTAGAAGTGGCTGAACTTGGCTCTTTGGATGCCTGTCCCTAAGGGGAGGATGGTGGCCAAAAGAGGACCACAGCTGGGCCATCTATAGCATGTGGCCCAGGAAAGGCCACTCTTGACCAGGCCTAAGGCTGTGCTGTCTATCTTCTTGTCTACCCAGTACATCATCACACAATGTGTTGCTGAAGAACTCTCTGTGACTTTTCTTTGAAAAATTTTTGACAATTTGTTGAGTTTTCCTGGTGGCAAGCTTCTACAAGAACTTTGTCATTTTTCAGGTTATCCCAGCAAAATATGTCAAACTACTAAGCAGTTTATGCCTACTTTCATATGTATGTGTTTCAATAGCACATGTTTTCATAGAAAGCAATATTTGTTGTTGTTCTAAATAGATATATTTATTTTCTTTTTCTGATATAAAAGTAATATATGCTTATTGTAAAAAATCCAGGCATTACTTAAAGGTATAAATAAGAATGCAAAAAACAAAGAAATGCTCAAACTACTCATAATCTCACCATGTAGAAAGGACCACACTTATATTTTGGTATATATCCTTCTACAGTTTTTTTCTGTGGATTTACACACACATTTTTTTTATATAATAATGAGATTATTCTATTTTTGCAGTATCGGAATAGGCTTTTCCTTTCCACAATAGATGACAGATAGCTTTCCAATTCAATAAATATAAGTATGCATCATCAGTTTTAATAGCTATAGAATTTCTACTATATTTATTTGTTCATTTATTCAATGAATATTCATATATGGACAAGTCACTGAGCTAGATTCTAGAGATGCAATCATAGGTAATCAAGTCTTTGCAAACAAAAATTTTCCATAATTCGTTTAATTAATCCTTTATAGCTGGACAATAATGTTGTTCAATTTTGCTATTATAAAAAGAATTACAATGAATACCCTGTATATATACTTTTGTGCCCTTGCATGAATAGTTCCTTGGAATAAATTCCTAGAAGTGTTACTTACTTGATCAAAAGTAGATATGTTTTAAATATTGATGTAAATGCAGACTGATTTTCCAGAAAATTGCTTCCAATTGACATTTCCATCAACAACACTTATTGCTCCATATTCCTGCAACAGAGTATTAGTAATTTTTAAACTTTTTGCCAATATGATTGGCAAAAATTTATGCAAAATAAATGTCATCTCTTTATCTCTTTCTTGTAAACTGACAGCTCCTATCTTTTACCTTGGGATGTTCATCTTTTTCTTAGTGATTTGTAAAAGTAATTGTGTACAGTAAGGGAATTGTCATGTATTCTACAAGTATTTCCCAAGTTTTTGTTTGTCTTTGGACATGGTTCATGGCATTTTAAAACTATATTAAAGTTATTTTTCTCACTGAGGGATAGATGAAGAACTAAAATGGAGTCACTGTGGTCAAGTGCTAAACTAACTTTGAGTGAGTCAAGGCATAAGAAAATGATTATTCTTGTTCTAATTAGCCTGAAAATGTATTTTATTTTATTTTATTTTTTAAAGATGTTATTGGGGGGCCAGCCGAGTGACTCAGTTGGTTAAGAGCTCACTCAAGAGTGTGAGCTGACTCTGAGCAACGGCAGTTCAATGCCAGCCCGAGCTGAGTTGCCATTGAGCTGCCAACAGGTGGCAGGATGGCTCAGCTAAAAAAAAAAAAAAATAGATTTTATTGGGGAATTGGGGGAGGGGAACAGACAAGTTGCTGTCCTTTTGTTCTTCAGTCTAGTTGTGGAGGATGTCGCTTCACTGGTCCATGTTGGTATTATCATTTTGCTCTTTCCGGGTGAGGCAGTCACTCACTGGCCACTGGACAGCCGCTAGCCCGGGAATTTAAACTCTTGAACTTTCCCACCCTGTGTCAATACCTGGATGCACACCAGCGTGTTGTGCATTAATATCTGGACATACATCAAACCTTCAGGTTACCATCTGAATGACACTGAACATCTGATGATCACTATCCTGGACCAATCCAGGGGTTAAGAATACAGAACTATTCTTCCCAATAATGTACTTTTTACCATAAAAGTCTCAGACTTTTCTTTCTCCATTGGAACACTCTGGGTATTGCCTAGTAATGTTTCTGGTTTGAAAGCCCTGAGATTTTTAAATACATCTCGGTCATTTTTCTTTTTTAGTCAAGGCCACCTGACTCTTTTTGGGTTTATTCAGCATCACACAGAACAATTTCTATGAGAGTATCTGTAATTTTTATAATAATTGATAAAAATACTGAGTTGACAGAGTGTGGCATGATCAGGATCCAGGATTTGTGTGTAGATGCACCATTCTGACCCTGCAGGAATCCAGGCAGGGCTAATGGAGGTCCTCAGGAGCTTGCAGGAACAGTAGGTGACCTGAAATGTTCTTCCTTGGTGTGGGGGAAGGTTGGTTTTTGTTGGGTTGAAAATTCAAGCTGAAGGATTTAAAGAAAAGGATTGGAAAAAGTGGTAATAACCAGTGTGACTGTAAGAGATCTGGAGAGGAAGGTGGGGTTGAGAGAGAGAAAGAGATGTGGTGACTGTGGTAAGGAATGGAAATTTGAGGAAAGAGAGAGAGGCTTAAAGATAATTTTTTAGGAAGTTTGTCAGTGTGATAGCCAGTTCTCATAAAACCTGTGGCAATAAAACCATTACTTGTCATACATTGAAGTTGGACTTGACTATATTTTTGCGTATGAAAGTGGGAGATGGATCCTAAGGCGTGGGCTAGTGAATGCAGTGTCCCAGCCCAAGGTACCTTTAGGGTCTCCAGTGTAGTCTCATTGAATGTTGGGGAATACTCAAAATCCATTGCTAGAAAATTAATCCAAGCCACTCCTTGCCAGAGATCTGTTCAGGAGTTTGTGCCAGTGAGATGCCAAGGAAGACTTGCTGGGGCTTTTAGAAAAGAGAAGTGTCTCCAGGCTCAGAGGGGACAGAGTAGCATGTCCCAGGTCATGTGGCCTTGAGGGGAACTTGCCGTTGAAAGAAGCTAAATGGGTGAATAGCGGAGAGAGAGACACAGAAAGAAGCTGGGTCCCTAAGGATATTCTTAAGACATTGAATCCACCAACCCTAAAGTCCACCCTACTTCTAGTCTTCCTGTTGTATGAAACAGTAAGTGGTCTTAATCTGTAAGCCTGTGGGAATCAGAATCTCTGTTACTTGCAGCTGAAAACATTCTGATACACAGAGTAAAGTTTGAACAGGCTGCAGCCCTGGCAAAAGTACTAAATTCCTAAACATAATAGCTTGGACTCAGCTCAGACCAAATGTTTAGATTGGGCATTTTTTTGCAAGCCTTTCTGAACTGTTTTCAGTTCCCAGAATGTGCTGTACTCTCTCCCAACTCAGGGTCCTTGCACATACTGTTCCGCCTTTCTGTTTTTTGTTTTGTTTTATTTTGTTTTTTTTGTTCTTTGTTTTTTGAGGGCAGTGTCACTGGCCCTCATATGTGGGACCGAACCGGGGCCGCTGGCTTCCCAGGCCAGCGCTTAACCACCGCGCCACTCGGCAGGCCCTGTTCCGCCTTTCTGGAACCCTCCCTCTGCTCTTTGTGCGCCTGATTCTGGCTCAGCTTCAGGCCGCCAGGAGGAATCAAGGGCTTTAGAAAGATTTCCCTGGCCCCTCAATTCTGAGTTAATGGTCCTCCCGTGTGCGCCCACAGAGCTGTGTGCTTTCCCTGGCAGTCCCCTTTTCAAACTGTATTGAATTGCCCGTATCTCCCTGTGAAGGCAGGGATATATCTGCGTTAGTCACCATTATCTCTGCAGTGTTTGGCATATTGCCATACCACATACTCAACATTTGCTGAATGAATGCATAAAAGGATTTATTCTTTCTACTTGGGCTTTACAAAGATTTGGCCTTTTACAAAAAAACTTCAATTTGTTATAGGAATAGATCATCAGTAGAGCAACTACTTAATTTTTTTCTTTAAAAAGCAGGCTTTTGTAACAAAAAAAAAGGATGTTAGATGAAAAACTAAGGAAATCTGAATAAAGACTAGACTTTAGTTAGTAAGAAAAAAGTAGGCTTTTTTTTGTGTTGAATGCTTATATGTGGTAAAGATTCATTTTTAAAAATGAGATATAATTCACATGTAAAACTCACCCTTAAAAAGGTATAAATTCAGTGTTTTTTAAGTATATTCACAAGATTGTGCAACCATTGCCATTAACTAATTCCAGAAGATTTTCATCACTCCAAAAAGAAAGCCCACATCCATCAGCAGTCACTCCCCATTCCCTTCTCCCAGTCTCTGGCAATCTCTAATCTGCTTTCCATCTCTATGAATTTGCCTATTCTGAACATTTCATATACTTGAATTCCTACAATACGTGATTTTTTTTGGGTCTGGCTTCTTTCACTTAGCATAATGTTTTCAAGATTCATCCAATTTGTAGCATGTGTCAGTACTTCATTCCTTTATGTGGCTGAATAATATTCCATTGCATGCATATATTACATTTTGCTTATGTCCATTTGGGTGGTTTCCACTACCTATTGGGGCTATGATCACTAATGCTGCTATGAACACTAATGTATACTTTTTGTGTGTGTGAACATATGTTTTCAATTCTCATTGGTATATACCTAGGAGTGGAATTGCTGGGTCATATGATAATTCTATGTTTAAGTTTTCTGAGGAACTGCCAAATGAATTTCCAAAGTGGCTGCACCATTTTACATTCTCATCAGCAATGTATGAGGGTTCTAATTTCTCCATATATAAGTAAAGATCCATTTGAGTAAATTTATTTTAGACAAAGAGAATGCTGACATGGGGAAATAGGAATGATACACTTCAAACTCATGTGGTGAATACACATGAATCAAACAATCAGTAATAACCTCACCAATCTGCCATTTGACATCTTAGAGCTCATAAGGACAAGGCAAAAGAAAATGACTAGCTTAGGAATGAATGATTGATGTAACCAAAGTTATCTATTAAAATAAAAGCATGCATATTGGGTAAATTTAAACTTGAAAGTTATGTAGCACTGGCCTTAGCTTAAGACTACGCCATCCCTGGCTGGAGTTCAGACGTGTCTGGGCCTGTTTAGTGCACTGAGCTGCCAGAAACTGATTTTTGAGAGAGAATGCACTTGGGAGAGAGAACTCATTTAAGGGAAGACAGAAAAGCTTGTTAAGGCTTCTGGTGGGAGGCATAATTCCGAACGCACAGGACTCCCCAAACCCTAGTCTTCTTGCCTCCATGTACCCAGAACTGAGTCCCAGAAGAGAAAGGCCTCTGCATAAAATATTAAAGCTTTATTTCTATGGTTTGAATGTTTATGTGCTCCTAAAATTCTTCTGTTAGAATCTAATGGCCAATGTGATGGCTTAAGAGATAGAGCCTTTGGGAGGGGATTAGGTCATAAGGGTCAACCCTCATGAATGGGATGAGTGTGATTATCAAAGAGACCCGAGTTCCCTAGCCCCTTCAGCCATGTGAGGACACAGAAGTCTGCAATCCAGAGGACAACCTTCCCTAGAAACTGACCATGCTGGCACCCTGATCTTGGGCTTTAGCCTCCAGAATTGTGACATATACTTTTCTGTTGTTTATAAGCCACCCAGTCTATGGAATTTCAGTTATAGCAGCAGGAATGGATAAAACAATTATTCTCATTAAAAACTCTAAGATGCTAGAATAAAGGTAGTTCTGCTTCAGTAATCCACTCAATCAGATATATTGCACAAAAAGAAGAGTCTTTCTCCCATTTTGTCACCAAACTTCATAACCTCCAGAATATTCATCTCCACATTGGTACAGTAAAGGCTCCTGTGTATCAGGGGTGGTAACAGTGGCAATAGGCCTGTAAGGGGTGTTTGACTGGGGACACTAGAGGTGGCCTTGAGACATCTTCATACAGCTACATAGGTAGTGAAGTCTGGGCCGTTGACATCACTGAAGAGGGACAGGGCAGAAGAAGACAGTGGTGGCAGCCCATGAACATAGGTGAGATGCTCTCTGAGGACTCCCAGAAGGGACACTGATGGGGCCTAGAGGTGAGGATAAGAGTAGGTGACACAGGGATCATCACTATTTGTTTATTAAGAGTGTATAGCACTGTGGCTGGTGTGGCCTAGGGAAATACAGTCTCACCTCTAATGAAATAGAATGAAACATAATGAGGTAGCTAAGGAATAATCCAAACGAAGTTGAAATGAATGACTAAAAACCCATTGTTCTGGTGAATGATTGGTAGTCCTATAAAATAAAAAATTTTCCACCCCAAAAGTCTTTGCTATTGTGAAAGCTGCTGGAACAAAATTGTTTAGTGGCCTTTCCCACCATAGGTTCATAGGTTGCCCTGTTGTTCTCACATTTGGAACTTTCCATGGCTTCAGAGATGAACTTTCCCACAGTTTTCTATGCCATATGACGTTTGAGGTTACAGATGAAAATGTAACTAGCGGTCAATGGCAGGAAAAGTATTATTACAGTGTGTAATAATAAAAAAATAATAAAGCAAGTTCAGTTGGATCCAAGATGTTGAGTTAACAAAAAGCCAGTGCAATAGAACCTAGGAGACTAGTCATGCCCTGGGGTTCTCCCATGAGGGAGGTGATGGAAAAATCTATGAGCGCTGCCTATTTAACCTCCTGGAAATGAAACCATGTGATCACACCTATATTTTTCCGGTAGGATGAAATACATTAAGTTGAGGCCAGCACTCTTTTTTGAAGATAGCACTAGTTATCATTAGACTCATTTTCCATCAAAACACATTTTCCAGACTTTTAAGAATGAAACATCAGATAAAGTTCTTGGTATGTGTTGAAGCATAAAAGCAGCTTGGGGAGCAGTGGGGAGCACTGAGAAGGCATGACCCATATTCCCTCTGCGTGTGGGAAAGACAGAACAAAGCATGATTTTCTTTTCTTTTAAAGATTTTATTGGGGAATTCGGGAAGGGGAACAGACAAGTTGCTGTCCTTTTGTTCTTCAGTCTAGTTGTGGAGGACATCGTTTCACTTGCCCATGTTGGTATCATCATTGTGCTCTTCCTGGGTGAGACAGTCGCTTGCCACCCATTGGAAGGCCACTCACAGCGGCTCTTGGCAGCTCAAACCTGCTGTCCGCCACTCATGGTAGCTTACGGCAGTCCACTGCAACCTCACTGCAGCCCCACAGCAACCTACGTCGTCGCTGGCAACTCAGGTGGAGCTGTTGTTCACCATCTTAGCTGTAGAAGGTGCAGCGATACTGGCCCTCATGTGTGATCCAAACCGGGACCCTGCTACTCAGAGCTAGAGCTCCCAAGCCAGCTCTTAACCAATGCGCCACTCGGCGGGCCCCCAAAGCATGATTTTCAAATGCTGTTATTTGGTGGGGTAGACAATACCCTGAAAGTATCCTGGAGTGACTGGGGAGGGGCCACATAGGTCCACAGCTCCCATAAAAAAATCAGATAGGTGGAGTTTGATTTCTTTTGTATATTGGTTCTTATCTAAAATTTATATATGAGCACAGGGGTTTGCTGGTCAAAGAAAGAGAAAAGAGAGAGCATGGGAGACGAAGAGAGAGCGAGAGAAGAAGAGATTGAAATTGAAAACCACTGGGGTTTGCTTGAATCCACTTCTGCAAATGTTATGGTTTCTCAGGAGGAGCCTTCTCCTGGCTGAACCCTGCATGTTAATCACAGTTGTAGCAAACTCAGTTGCTGTTTTTCTAACTCACACCGGGAATTCATCTACTCCTGGCTCCCAGCACATGGTCCTGGCACTGCTTGTCATGGCTGCTTTGTTACTGAGGCGCGTGGTGGAAACTGAGCAGAGCCCTTGGCTGGATAAGCCCCTGGCTGGCCTCCCACATTGCACATCTCCACGTACAAGGGAAGAAATCTCAGGACTCTGGAGGGGAGAGGACTGAGCTGCCGTCCTGTCCAGGATTTGGGACGCCCTGCTCAGGACAGCTGAGATTAACAGAAACTCAGGAAGGAGAGAAATCAGGAACTCCTTTAAGGGCCAGAAAACTTATGGAAATGCCAAAACATGACAAAGCCAGAGGGCGTGGGGGGTTTGGTCCCTTTAGCACTCAGCTACCAGACCTTTGGAAACAAAATGTCACACTATTGAGTCCCAAACCAGCTTTGATAGTTGTTGTTTGGGGTTTGTTTCTTTTCATCTTTGTACTCAAGCTTTTTAATATACTGTAGAGGTCTTCTAATGTTTTCCACACATCATAATGGCATAAAATCAGGAAAGGAACAGGACAGCCAGAAACAATTACAAATAGAGAACAGAAGACTGAAAAGACGGAAAAAAGGAAATTAAGGTGCTATCTGCGGGTTTAATCAGTAACTTAATTTGGTAATTTGAAATTTAACCGGTTAACAGCAAATAGAACCCACTTAGGTCACTGCCTCCTGATGAGCTCCCAGCCCCACCTCAGGCTTTGGGTTCCTTGGGCATCAGACAGACAGCTGGCTCCTGCTGGCTTTACTCTGTCTGGCCTCTGGAACAACGGCCAAGCACTTGATCACTCAGCTTTTCCCAGTCCTGAGCCTTTGAAGGCCACATGTGGCATATTGGGCGTTTTTGGCTTATTAGTGGATCTGCAATTTGCCTGCTGCTCCCACATCTGGCCTCCAGATGGTGGGCCTCAGTGGCCGCCAGGTGTGCACTGAGCTGTAGGTCTCCTGTGCCTGTGGCCAGTTGGCCTGCTTAGTACTTTGCCTGGTTCCTGCTTTCCCCCCAGGATTACGACCTGGGCCAGAAGCTGTCTGGGGTTGCCATGCTTCTCCTGGCTCCTATCATCCTGCTAATGCCATCTCCCTGTCTTACTGTCCATTAATCCACCACTGGATTACATTAGGGTTCTAAATCTGATATTTTGAAAAATTTCAGCCCTACAGCAATGTTGAGGAAACAGTACAATGAATAACCATATAGCCTTCAATGAGATTCATGACTTGTTAGTATTTTGCCATATTTGTTTTCTTTTCTTTCTCTTCCTATACCACACACACACGCACCCACACACAGAGCCATAATTTTACCACTAATGTCCTTTATGGCTATATTTTTTTTCATTTCAGGACCCAAACAAGGATCATACATTGCATTTAACTCATGTCTCTTTAGCTTTCTTTAATCTAGCACAACTCCCTTGCCTTTTAAACAGCCTTTCTTGACATCAATATATTTGAAGAGTCCAGCACAATTGTTTTGTAGAATGTCCACAATTTGGGTGTGTGAATTTTCTTCTCATGATTACATTTAGGGTAAGCATTTTCAGCAGCAATACTCTATGGGTATACGCTGAGAATGGCCACTTGCCATCCTCTGCACATCGCTACCCAGTAACCACCTCGCTCATCTCTGCCGGAAGACGGAGCAGAACGGGTGGCCAAGGAGCTTGGGCTGACCAGACCAGGGGTCCCAGGGGCCTGGAACAGTTGCTGCCACCAGACACCACTCTGACAACTCATACAGACTGGATTGGTTCAGAAGGGAAATAGCTTAATGTTCCTCCATAGACTTCACTTCCTTTTGTTACAGATGAGCTCTCAGATATCCTGGGCTCTTAGAATTCTGTCATAGTCCAGTAGTAGTCAGGCTGAGAGTGGACCTAAGAGGAGACAAATGGGGAAGAGATTGCACAGAAACAACATCTTAGAGGCTCCATAAGCCCAAAGGCTCTGATATATAACCTTCAGTATATGGACAGAGTTTCTGAACTCCAGGCGAAAGGACTGTCATGTTGGGCTTCAGATAGAGACAGGAAGGACCAGGAGAAGTTGGGACTAGATGTCTGGTTGAGGACAGGAATTTGGCAAACATCCGTGCTCAGCATTAGCAAGGACATCAAATTCCTCTTTGGAAAGGAAGCAAGTTCAAAGGGTCAAAGTCAAAATCAAAACCCAAATCCAGAGCCTTCGTGGGTTGGAGAAGACCTTTGACTAGGAGTTCCTCTAGGGCAGGAAGCCTTTCCTATTATGCTGTGCATCCCTAAGCACCATGCTTGCTGAATAGGAGACACCCAATCCTTGCTATCGATTGAACGAATGGATGAATAAATAAATGGATATAATTTCCAAGGAAGTAGGATCAAGGTTAGTATTCAAGAGTCCAATTTAATTGAGAGGACCTAAGAGACAGTATCAAAAGGTCTAGGAGGGGATAGATGGAAAAATATAGCATTTTGAGATACCTAACTCAAGGATAACCCAGTTGGGAAATGGGGTTAAGCCACAGTAAATTGCTGAATATATGATAATTCATCCTCGATCCACCTAACTCCAGACTTTTCTTTTATGATGAACTCATGGTGTCCTGGTTTTGTTCTTGCAGAGACTCTTTGTTCAGCCACTGGGTAGCCAGGAAGGTGCCCATCCCATCCTGAGAGTGGGGCCACAGGCATGATTTATTTTTCTCCCCTGCCCTGTTGCATGTGGTAGAAACAGAAGGTAAGATGTGGACACACTCATATAATACCCAGGCTTTTGAAAAGCCAGGAAGCGGCATCCAAAGCTCACTCTAATATCGTAAAAAGCTGGGAGGAAAGTCCAGAAGTAGGTATGGAGAAATGCCATGGAAAAAGGCCCAGGGAGCTCTAAATAAAACATAGCTTAAACGTAAAGTTTTGGCACTTTATTAAGACAAGGAGGGGTCAGTGACTGTGTGCTGCATCTGGAGTGCTGGAAGCTTCCAGTAAGGCCTGCCAGACTGATAAACTATCTCTGGAAGATCTCTTAATGGATAAAAGGGCTGTGCGGGGGTGAAAAAAAAGACTTGTCAGGTGATTCAGAAGAAAAGTATTTTTAAGTTGAGAAGAGTGCAATTGTATTACCATCCCCTCATTTAGAAATGAATAAAAAAGGCACAAAGAAAGGAAGTGGGCTGTTCCATAACTACAGTGCAGCTCGGCTTCCTTATATAGTTTTCTTTTTACATACATGCTCTTAGCTTTCTAAAGCCAATGGTTTTTATTTATAGGTTAAGCAAACCCCAATTTTTCTAAATACTCTCTGAAGAAGATGCTGGCCAGACCCTAATTTGTGTTATCACCATGCCTGGCGCCCTTTCCTTCCTACCTTCCTATCTGAGTCTCTTGAAGAAGCAGGGTGACCTCTTTATTTCTATAAACTTTTCCAATTTCCTTTCCTTTCCTTTCTTTTTTCTTTTCTTTCCTTTCTTTCCCTTCCTCCCTCCCTCTTTCTTTCTCTTTCTTTCTTTCTTTCTTTCTTTCTTTCTTTCTTTCTTTCTTTCTTTCTTTCTTTCTTTCTTTCTTTCCTTTCCTTTTCTTTCTTTCCTTTTCTTCCTTTCTTTCCTTTTCTTTCTTTCTTTCTTTCTTTCCTTTCTTTCTTTCTTTCTTTCTTTCTCTTTCTCCTTCCTTCCTTCCTTTCCTTTTCTTCCTTTCTTTCCTTTTCTTTCTTTCTTCCTTTCTTTCCTTTTCTTTCTTTCTTCCTTTCTTTCTTTTTCTTTCTTTCTTTCTTTCTCTTTTCTTCTTCTTCTTCTTCTTCTTCTTCTTCTTCTTCTTCTTCTTCTTCTCCTCCTCCTCCTCCTCCTCCTCCTCCTTGTCCTCTTTCCCCTCCTCCTCCTCCTCCTTCTTTTCTCTCTCTCTCCCTTCCCCCCACCCACCCCCCAATGTATCAGTACAGCTGAGCCTCCCTGTTGGCTGCAGAGACCCAGCTCCAGTTCTGTCCTTTTACTGGAGAACTGATGTCAGCCTCGCTGGAATATAGCCTGGCAGCCGTTCTGTTGCTAATGAATTGGCAGGGAGAACAAAACACTGCAACTCTCCTGGAATTATTTTGTCATCCATCCTGGAACATATAAAACCTCAGGATTTGGAAAAGAACAAATGTCACTGAGTTTGCTTATTTGCCTTAGGATGTCAGGACCCCCAGCTTACCACACCCTGAATGTTTGTCTGATTACAGAACTCATGCAAATGACCAAAGGTTAAAGGAAAACTCCACCCTTGCAGCATTTCCGTACTCATTTCCCGTACCCCCCGCACCCCCCGAGGACTGGCTGGCAAGCCTGGGTCAGGAAAATTCTTATATTTATAGTACTGTGAATAGGGGAGCCAGATTTGGCAGCTTCAGAAGGGCTGAGCAAATCTTGGAGAACTGGGATTAAAATAGCCCTTAAGGAGCGTTAAGGCCAACATTCTCCTCTAAAGAAGAGAAGCTGAAGCAAGAGAGTCTGCCTAGTGTTATGGGTTGAATTGTGTTTCCCCAAAATTCATTTATTGAAGCCCTAACATCCAGGACCTTAGAATGTAGCCTTATTTGGAGCTAGAGTCTTTAAAGAAGTATAAATTAAAATGAGGTCATTAGGGTAGGTCCTAATCCAATATGACTGATGTCCTTATCAGAAGGAGATATTTGAACACAGAGACTTGTATACAGGGAGAATGCTGTGTGTGCAAGGAGACAGAGCGAGGCCAGTTATAGGTCGTTCCTCAGATCCCTCAGAATAAAACAGCCCTGCCGACCCTTTGATTTCAGACTGCTAGCCTCCAGAGCTGTGAGACAGTACATTTTTGTTGTTGAAACTCAGTTTGTGCTCCTTGATTGTAGCTGCCCTAGCAAATTGTTATGCCTGGGATATCAGTTCTAGAATGGCCAAGCCAGTTGCATCTCCTGACTCCTCTGCCTGACGCTCCCCAGGTCACATTGCCCCTTAGACTAGAGCTTTACAATGAAATTATGTATGGAAAAAGAGTACTTTCAAGAGGGACAGTTTGTCTAAGAATTTGAAGAACAATGTCTCCAATCTTCCATGCTGATCTCTGTGTGTATATAGGGGCAGGAAGATGCCCTCCACCTATCCCCATATTATTCAGTTTTAAAAGCTTCCCCCATTTCATTTATTTACTCAGAGCCCAGGAAATAGACATTCTCTTTTTATATGATTGACCTCATTTTTAGTGCTCGTCTCAATCTGTTTAAAAAATTACCTGGCCTTTCTTTTTTGTGAGAACACTCTCAGCTTAGCCACTATCATCATCTATTATGTCAGAAGCTGTGTTTCTTATTTGTTATTACCGGCACCTTTAGTTTCTAGCAATTTAAAATTATGAATGGGCTTGAATTTCATTTTTATCAGCTACACCATGGTACTTTCTTATTGGAGGAACATATTTCAGGGATGGAGCGATATGGGTAATTGGCAATAACTTTTCACAAATTCTGATCTCAAAGGTTAAATCAACAACAACAACAATAGCCTTTACTATTAGGGTAGATTCTTTTCCACATTGAGGCCCCTAAAGGGGCATTAGGAGATCGGGGGATTGACTGAGGACACGAGAAGGCTCTATTCTCCCTCATGTCCAGGTGCTGAGGAAGGGGCAGGTATAGTAAAGCATTTGGACTAACCCGGGGAAGCTTAGGAACATCCCAAAGAAATCCTGATGGATAGGTGAACAGCCCGAGGACAGGCACTGGACATGAGGGGACAGGGATTAGCCCGCTGGTCCCAGAATAATGTGGTGTGAGAAACCTGTGCCTCTGCTACCACCACAATATATCTGTCAGGCTGGCCTGTGCTGCCGGGGACTGGCCACTACACCAGCTTTACGATGTGGCTAATTTGTAGAAACCCCTGCATCTCAGAAAGGTATATCCATGTGGGTTTGTGAACCAGAGTTTAGGATTTCATGATTTCTCCTTCCCGCATAAAAGACAGGGACTGACAAATGGTTGGCAGCTTTTAATTCTGCCTAAGAATACTACCTAAAAAGTAGTATCTTCTATCAATATCATTTCATGAAAATATGAACATTTTAACAATTTATTAAATTAAAAAGACAATACCTAAGAACAATGACAGTCTTTCCATCAAATGACATTTGGCAATCCTGAAGTGACATTTTTTTTTTTGAAAGAAGAATATATTTATAATTTTTTCAAATGAAAAACATCACAACATAATATATTATTTATCACTCCTGCCTCTGGTACAGTTTCTGGTACTTGAGCCTAGACCCTGTCCATGTGGTCCTTAGTTCTTTTAGCAGCCCTAGTCCCCTCACTGCTTTGGCTGGAGGGTGGCAGGTAGGACAGAGAGTCCTGAGAGTCACCGCCTTCTGTAGTTGCCCTGAGAGTTACCGCCTTCTGTAGTTCCCTTGTTTCTACAAAAACAGATGCCCCTCCCAGAGATTCTTTGCATCTTCTTATATTGTAAAGAATAAAATTTGTTATTCTTTACAGGTAGCTCCTTAAAACACTTTGTTAGCCAGTATCAGTTTTCAAAAGGATAAGTCACCCTCCCACTACAAAGGTGTTGACTTCCCCTGTCTTAGGTTGGGTTTTGAGACAAGGATTGGAGTGCAAGTAGGTTATTTGCAAGGGGATCTTGGTAGGAGCATGGGGACATGGGACAGGGAAGAGAAGGCAGCCCATAAAGAGGAAGCATTAATGAGCCTATCACCACTGAGGACACCCCTGGGAAACTGCAAAGAGTTCCCCTTGGAGTGTTGCACCATCATGCCCATCTGTTAGTAGTTGAGTTCTGCTCTTGACAGCAGGACTTGCCCAACACTTGCCACCTCCCAGGTGTACAAGCTACGTGAGCTCCTGCAGCCAGAGCAAGTCTTCAGGCAGAGTCACAGAAGCCACCTGCTTTTATTACAGGGAGTGTGAGAGGATGTGTGTGTGGCATCAGAAGCATCTGCGGTACCCCTTTCTGCAACCTCTGAACTCTTGATATGAAATCATGTAACAGACTTTGCCCTTTGATAAAGTACGAGGAACGATGACTCACATTAACCCTTAGAGGAAAAAAGGAAGGGTTTTTTCCCTAAAAAGCCACATCCTACTTTGCCATCGGAGGAGAGACCACCTCCAATAACCCTCGTTTCACATCTGTGGGTGAAGCCACTGATACACATGCCAGTCATAACATGAACAAATTCAAGACAAAAATCTCCCACCTCTACATGGAAGGAACACTTACTAAAAATGACCTAGACCAGAGACGGCAAACTGATTCTACAAGTACACCAACTAAGATCAATCGGTAGTGGCTGCCCAGAAAACTTGTGTGGAGAAGAATCCTGAAGTTTGAGGAGAAAGAGTGGGTTAATTATGGATTAGGGCAGCTAAGTACCAATCCATAAGAGGTGGAAAAAGAAAATCACTGGAAAGCTTCAAAACTCCAAACATAATAAGATGGAAAAAACTATATTTTCAAGAGCCTTTCAGCAACATACTCTATCTGTATATATATGACTGGAAGAAATATTTTTATCAGATCCTTAGAGGTTGTGGGTGAGAGACAACGAAACCTTCAAAAGGCAGCATGCTCTATCACAATTTAGGTATATCTGTTGTAGGTGGCTAGGGTGGGAGAATAGTCTAGGTTCTATTTTTGACATGGATGATAAAAACCACTGCAGGCACAATTGAAGTCTCTTAAAATGTCCCAAAGTCAATAGTATCTGGCTACTCCGAAGCTTAAAAGCCTGTGTAGTTAAATCCCCAAATGTATATATGATGCAACTCTACTGTAACAATACTGCAGTCCCTGCTAGGCTTCTAAGGTCCCAGGGGGCAGGTGTGGTGGGCTGTAGAGCTTTTATTTTGCTGAGTGGATTGTGTAACCTAGTGTTTGTCTTTAGCCGCATTCCCAAGCCTAGTGCGCTGCTCCTCTTTTCACATTGAACATTGACAAAATATAACGTTAGGCCCCTACCTCAATGTAATACATAAAAGCAAATTTCAGATAGGTTAATGAGATAAATGTAAAAGACCAAGATTATTTTAAAAGCTTTAATCAAATTAAAAGTTTGATAATACCCAGTATTGGCAAGGGTGTGCAGCCATGGGTACGATATCATAAAAGGACTATTTTTACTAAAATGTTGATTTCATTTCTGGTTATCTATCCTATAAAAATACACACTGAACTAAGATACCTGTAGAAGATTATTAATTGTAGCATTGCTTGTAATAGTAAAAATGAGAAATAACCAAAATATTCCTCAAAGAAAAATGACTGAACAAATTAAGGTTCATCCTTATAGAATGTTATACAGCTTCCAAAAATCACAAGGTAAATTCATACATACTGACATGGACATAGCTCTAAGACATTCCACAACTTATTTGAATTAAATTTATTCATCTGTAAGATGGGGAGGTTGGACTAAAACAAATCTCTAAGATTCCTTTTATCTTCATGCTACGAAGAGGGAAGTATGTCCTATAGCTCAAGAATTTTGTGCTGTTAAAAATAGAATTATCTCTTTTTCATCTTTCTCCTCAGGAAAATCTAAAATTCACAAAACCAATTAAATCCCTTACCACTTTTTCTCCTTTCTCAAGGTTAAATCTACTTTCTTTCTCAATTCAGATGATCAAAATATTTTGTAACCTAAAAGTAAACAAGGAAACTCTGAAGGTAAATATGTTTGAACAGCTTTTCTAAGAAAAACAAACAAACAAACAAACATACCTGACTGTGTGGGTTTCAAAGACAATATACTTCAGATTCAGCAATTCAATGAATACTCTCTAAATTTTCTTATAACATTTATTAGTGAAATCTGTCAATAATGATCTGTTCATCCAGAAGAGGGCTGTATTTGTATTGGGAGGCGAGGCCTAAATAGAGGCTCCTTATAATCCACAACTGGGGTGTCCTGGAGAAAACTGATTCCAATTAGAGGGGATTCCAAATTTCCATGGTTAAAAAACAATCCTCAGGAACTGATGAAATGGAAATTATTTTATTTTAAACAAACGGGAAAGATCCCATAAGAAAGCGGAAGTTTCATTCCCATGTTGAGTGGATTTTCATAACCACTTGAGAACCCATAGTTCTTTGTTGCATGAGTAGGAAATTTGCTTAACCTTTCTGGGTTCTCAGCTTCCCCATATGGAAAGCAGGTATGGAACTTTTGACTCATTTTTCAGGGTCACTTTTGAAAACTAGGTGAATATTAGAAAAGCCTTCTGAAAACAGAAGGAAACACATCAATCACTGAGGGAAAACTAGGACATGAAGCATAACGAAAAATTATCCACTGCCTAAAAAAGTCCTGGATCCAATATAGACAATAATTTTGGTTCTTATTTACAGTCAGAGAGGGCTCTGAAACTCTCGAGAGTCTGGAATTACTTCATACACTGGACTGGAAATTTCAAAGGAAAATTTCGAGAAATTTTAAAGGAAATTTCCAAATCCACTAGCTGGATTGTTCTTCACTAGATGTTAACTGCTCTATTTGCATTTTAAAATCAGGCTGAATTCTGCACTGGCTGAGCCAAATTTTGCCTCTATCTCTGAATGTAGCTCTGTGTGTGGACAGGAGAAGAGAATATGGCCCATTGTCCTACCAGATGCAAATTATGGTCCCGATTCAACAAAAAAACATCTGTCCTCCACACAGGGAAAATAAGAAGACTCTAAAGCCAGAATGATTTGATGTGACTTGGCATTCTGCCCTTGCAGAAATTCACATTGTGGTTTGTGATTAGCAAGCAAAAAACAAAACAAAACAAAGATCCAGAAACTGATATGATTTGTACTTTTTCTCAGTTTTCAGGCCTGTGCTAATGATAAAATCTTTATTAAAATTTACTCAGAGAGAATAAACTGATATTTTTAAAGAGACAAAAGATTTTGAGAGAAGAAATTTCCATTCGCATTACATAACTGTACATGACCAAGTTGATGCTTCTTCATTCCATCATCTCTCTGGACATTTGGGCAAACAAAAAGCAGTATCAATAATACTAATCGACTAATTTCATAATTATCTGTAGTCAATGATGATTCTTTCAGTGTATGTATGGAGGACGGAAATAAAATGTTGGTGGACTACATGTAGATCACACTCTTCAACTTTATAAAATGTATTTGATTTCTATCTACTTGTGATAGAATAATACTTTAATATTAATCTACTCTAGTTTTCAATTCTTTGTACTCCTACCGCCACTCATCATCTTAGTGGCAGTGAGAGCTTTTGTTAAGCACTCTTCCTAAGGTAGGGTTTCAGCAGCTAAAATGCAGAAAAAGAAACTGATTTAATGCCTAACTTTGAGTTTTAAAAACCTGGTTTTGAAGGTGAAGAGCCAAGTATGAAGGAATGTGCCCAAGTCACTGTACCCTAGTCAGTGGTGAGTACTGTAATTGATTTCTTTTTCTTTTTGTTAATATTAGTTGTTAGAAAATGGTTTATCTTTGTTATTTTCTGACTATCTGTACTTCCTCTTTTAAGAATTGTCTGTTTTTATGTTCTTTTCTCATTTTTGAAATGGAATGTTAGATTCTGCCCCCCATCACCATTTACTTCCATATTGCTATGCCATATACATACTCAATATTTTCCCAGTTTGATATTTCTCTTTTAATTTAGTTTATGATTTGTTGGATCTATAGAGTTTAACAGTTTTATGTAATCAAATGTATAGCTTTTTCCCATATGATTTCCTCCACGGTTCTTAAACTTAAGATAGTTTTTACCCATACAGAATTGAAACATTCACCAAGTGTCTTCTATTTTATTTGTAGTTAGATTCGTTGCAAGAAATTCTTATTCTATCAGGCATTTTACTCATTCCATCAAGTATTTCCTGAATGCCCATCTGTGTCTGACAAGGTGTTAAGGATAAAATAGTAACCCACACACTAAGTGTGGGAGAGATGAACGAGTAATAACAGGTAATTTCCATGCAGTTGAGAAGGGCTGGGGGAAGGTGGTTTGGCTGTAGTGTTGGGTCTAGTGAAGTTGGTCAGGGTTGAGAACTAACTACTGGAACCTCTCCGAATCTTAGCTTTTTTTTTTTTCCTCAGAGAATTCCCGTGAGTTAACTTGATAAATTAAAACAATTTCTGCTGCAGGCTAAGTCTGAATAACCACAGATCATTCATCATTCTCCATCTATTAGGCAAAAAGTCATCGGAAACAAAGGAACCAAGAGAACTATTTAAAAAGGACTTAGAAAAACAACAAAATACACCTTCTCCAAGATTTCAAATCAGGATTCAGAGCAGCAGGGCTGTCTGGCATGATTTTAACTTGGCCCGTGCATGATAAACAATTAAAGGAAACCTCAAAATAACCAGTAAATGTGAAAAAAAGAGAACACTTGTAATCAAAGAGAGTTTCTGAGCTTTCTATGAGGGTTCTGTCACCTAAATTTGACCTGATGCTACCTTTTGGGGCCATCCTGTGGCCTGAGAGGTGCTGGGCCCAATCGACAAGGATTAGAAGTGCCTTGTGAAGGCACTGTTTGTTCTGAGCTTTGTTAATGGCCTGACCACAGGATCCATTCACATACCTCATTCCAGGTCCCAGACCTGGCTGGGCCATGTAAGGTGTTCCAGTTAGGCATTTTCTCTCAGTGCTTCAGAGATGCTACCTGCTGGGACATGACATGCTGTTTCCCTAACATGGCACCTCCACGCCCCCAACCCCCAAGACATCCATAGCCTTGCCTTAGGAAATTTCTGGAAAACTGACAAGAAAGAGAGGGGAAACTATTTCCAACCTGCTGTTGTGGTTTGTAAATTGGTGAGTGTGATGGTTACTTTTGTAATGACTTGGCTAGGCCATGGTATCAGATACTTGGTTAAACATGTCTGGATGTTGCTGTGAAGATATTTTTTAGATGAGATTAACACTTAAATCAATAAAGTAGATCCCTCTCCATGATGTGGGTGGGCCTCAACCAATCACTCGAAGGCCTTAGAAAAAGACTGACATCTCCTGAAGAGGGAATTCTGCCAGCCATCTGACTTCAGACTCATGCTACATCAACTCTTTCCTGGGCTTCCAGACTGCAAGCTTGCCCTGTAGATTTTGGACTTGTCAGCCTCTACAAATCACAAATCAATTCCTTAAAATCTTTCTCTCTCTCTCTCTCATATTGGTTTTGTTTCTCTGGGGAATCCTGACTACTACAGTGAGTAAAGTAAAAGTAGCCCTGCTTTGGGCCTAAACCAAGGCAATAACAGAGGAGTAGGGTATCTCCATTATTTCTTTTCTTTCTTTTTTTTTTTTTCAGGGCAGTGTCACTGGCCCTCATATGTGGGACCCGAACTGGGGCCGCTGGCTTCCCAAGCCAGCGCTTAAACACCGCGCCACTCGGCCGGCCTCCATTTTCTCTTATACGCATGTAATACAATCATGGTTTTGCCAATAATAGTAGGATGAAATAGCCTTAACTTCTTTGACATCATTAAATACACCAATAGTTTGTTTCTATGATTTCTAGGTGTTTTGCCACCAACAGTCACTTGAACATCACTGATCTGATTGTACAAGGGAGACAAGATTTCTTTTCCCAACCCACTGCCATACTTCTCTTCATAAACTGTAAAATCCCTTAGAAGGGGTCTGGCCAATTCCATGAAGTATTTTCAGGAATGTAATGATGTAATCCTAAAACTGAGTATTTGTATAGTGTATCACAGTTTAATAAAGCACTTTTACATACAACATTCCAAACTCTATGAGTTAGGTAACAGAGGTATTATAACCAACCCTATTTTTCAAAAGAAGAAACTGAGGATCAAGACGTATGGTGTGTTTCGTACAGTTAGTTCATTCAGTGAGTCTATGGCAAAGCCAGAATTGGAAGCCAGTCTGTGCTTCGCCTAGCACTTTTTCTTACGACCCAAACACATATCTGTCCAGGTAAGCAAACTCTTTGCCAGATTAGAGTGTCAACTCAGTATCCTAACAAGGAAATTTATTGTCAGTGATTTCTGACAACGAGGTAAGAAGAAAGGGCAGTTGGGGCAGTGGGAACCAGTGCCAGCTAAGTGCTTAGGATAGCAGGAGAGTTGGAGGTTCAGGCAGGAACTGGTGAGTCATCCCCACTTTTCTGTGGAATGCTTTTCTAAAGTCTAGCAAGGGATTCAGGCTTTTATTCTTCTTTCTCAGCTTGTCAAAATAAGTCTAATTCAAATGGACCCGACTCTGAGACGCAATTGCTAATCACCTGTCAGAATTAATCATATCTCCTTTGTGTGCTCACTGCTATCTTTTATTATAGGGCGAATCGTATATCAGACATTATCTGTCTCCCTAACTAGACTACAAGTGTGTTAAGGAAAAGGTCTGGGTCTTCCACTGTGTACTCATCCAACTGAGACTTATTATAAGTACCTCTTCCATTGCAATATGCTAATGCAAAGACAAAGTTCCCCATCCTGCTGGAGAAATATATACAAGCCAGTAATTACACTACAATGTGATAAATGATACAATAAAAGCATGTATGAAGTGCAGGAGGGAGTAGAAAATGGAGCCCCCAAATTATCTGGGAGGCAGTTGAAAGTGATTTTTAAGCAATGTCTGGAAAGAGAAAAGCTTGTCAAATGTACAAAGGAAATAGGACTTGCCAGGCCCAGAGCATAGCATGTACAAAAGCAAATGGAATAAATGAGTATGGACAGTAAGAGAATAACAAATAGTTTTGTGTAAACCGGTGAGGTAAAGATGGAAAGGTATGAGGATTGTAAAAGGGCTTTGGATACCAAGCGTAAGTGTTTTGGCTTTGTTCTCTAGGTGGGTCCCTCCCAACCTGCAGGCTAGAATTGTTCCAGAGTTTTGTATTGTAGACTGAATAAATAAGCATGAAACCTGTGTACTTGTTCAAATGTCTATATACTGTAATAACATATTCAAAGCAATATATAACATGGTATAAAAGTTACAGTAGCTTTTTGTCATTATTTTAATCAATCAATAAACACTAAAAATACTATTGCGTGAGGGCCCACAGGATTTTTAATATCAAAAGAGAAACTTATCATTAGTTTTTTAAGTGATGAGAAGTCTATGAAAGATATTTTCTTTTCTTTTTTTTGAGGGCGGTGTCACTGGCCCTCATATGTGGGACCGAACCGGGGCCACTGGCTTCCCAAGCCAGCGCTTAACCACCATGCCACTCGGCCGGCCTGATATTTTCTTTTTTTAAGAAAAAACATAATTTTATTGTTTTTTTCTCACAAAACATGATACATTTTTACTTTTTTTTAAAAAGATTTTATTGGGGAATTGGGGGAGGGGAACAGCATTGGGGAATCGGGGAAGGGGAACAGACAAGTTGCTGTCCTTTTGTTCTTCAGTCTAATTGCGGAGCATGTTGCTTCACTGGTCCATGTTGGTACCATCATTGCGCTCTTCCAGGATGAGGCAGATCAGTCGCCGGCCTCTGGACAGTCACTCACAGCAGCTCTTGGCAGCACATACTGGCTAGCAGCTGCTCACGCTGGCTGCCGGCCACTGACTGTAGCCTATGGCAGCCCACTGCATCAGGGGCTGCAGCTATGCCGTCCAGGGGACTCACAGCAGCCCAGCTCCAGGTGGAGCTGTTGTTCACCATCTTAGCTGTAGAGGGCAGTGTCACTGGCCCTTATATGTGGGATCTGAACCGGGGCCGCAGGCGTCCCAAGCTAGCTCTTAACCAACACACCACTCGGCCGGCCCACAGTCCACTTTTAGAACATTCCTATTACTCTAGAGCTGGGGTCAGCAAACTTTTGAGATGGAAGAGCCGCCAAGGTTCAGCAAACTGTGGCTCTCCGCAGGCTCTGAAGTAAAATTGAAAATGAAAATAAAACTATCATAGTTTCATTTATAACATTTTTAAAGGATATAATTCACATAATGGTGATTACATAAAAATATATTTATGGATCTCAAATAATTTTTAAATTGTTGTGAGGGACAGGATTGGTTCTTCCAGGGGTTGGCAAACTTTTGAGACGAACGTACCCAAAGAGCCGCATGTGGCTCGCGAGCTGCAGTTTGCTGACTCCTGCTCTAGAGTGTTCCCTTATACCCATTTTCAATTAATCCTTGCTCCCACCTCCAGTCCTAGGCAACCGATTTTGCTTTCTGTTCTTATAAATTTGCCCTTTCTAGACATTTCATATAAAAGGAACCATACAATATGTAGTCTTTTGTGTATGACTTCTTTAACTTACATAATGTTTTTAAGGTTATCCATTAGCATGGATCAGTAGTCCAACCCTGAACTTTTCTTCTCTTCATGCTTCTGAACTTTTTTTCTCTTCATGTTTATTGGCAGTTTTTCCTCTTGCAAGCTGTCTGTCACAAGGCCCTTGTCCATTTTTCTATTGTGGCACTGAAGGATTTTACAGAGGAGGGATGTAATCAATGCCATATAAAATAAAGAGAATCCTGGCAGCATTGGGAAGAATAATTCTATATTTGCATGTCCAAATCTAGGACAAATAAAAGTTCACTGCACTGGATTAGGCTTTATCTACATACAATAAAGGACTATAATATGACACTGAGGGGGTAATTATTTGAATGGTTTTAGTTTCCTTCAGTGTCATGAATTTCTAACTTATTCTCTAAAAAAAAACTTAAGTTAATTCTTCAAAATTGACTTTTAGTATAGTAGAAATAGATCCTTTCTGGGGTATAAATAAATAAAAGTTGCCTTACTTTAATGTTGTTCTTGGTTGCTTGTTTACTATATCAAGAGCCATTAAAAAGTTCCTTATACCTAAGATTCATCAAATAGTTACTGGACAATTAAACAGTATTCTTTGAACTCTTTATTAGCTCTATAAAAATTAAAAGAACACAAAAAACCCTGCAGGAGCTATCCCCAAGTAAAAACTGTAACCTAAAAAAGAAAAATTTCCTATTTTGATCCTAAATTAACCATTACTGAATGTGTACACCTTGCTATTTTGCTAAATCCAATTTGAGTCTCCAGAAATAAAAGCTCAAATCTGGGTAAAGTTGTATTTCTTAAAGGTAGCAGAAAAACTCAACGCTGGCATATCACAGTGCTCCAGATTTTTCTTCCTTACACTTCCTTCAGCCTTCTAAATCCCCTGCAGCTGGAGCAGTTTGTGGATGATTTACCTTAAAGCTCAAGAAGCTAGTCAGGGCTACTCACTTGTACGGGGCCTTCCTAATTTTGTATGTTTTTCTTTTCAAAGGGAACACAAAATTACATAAACTTTAGGTCCCACAAAACCTGGATCTGCCCCTGTAATCAATGATCTCTCTCACCCATCCCAAAGGTTCTTTATAGGTTGGTCTTTACTTCATGGATTGAGTGTAGATTTATTTCTGCAAGCCTTCTTTTCCATGATTTATCCTAGGCAGCATTCTAGAAAATTGGTCATGCAAATAATAAAGTAACAACATAAATGATTTGCCTAGGACCTCATCACCTCAACGGGTCACCCATGTTCATTCTTCTGTGGCCCCTTTCAGTGTCCACATGTCTACTTAATTTTTGTAGATATAAATATTCTATGATTAAAAAAGTCTTACCTTGATCTGGCCAAGTGGCGCGTTAGTTGGGAGCTGGCTTGGGATGCCAGCGGTCCTGGTTCGGATCCCACATATGAGGGCCAGTGACACTGCCCTCTACAGCTAAGATGGTGAACAACAGCTCCACTTGGAACTGGCCTGCTGTGAGTCCCCTGGATGGCATAGCTGCAGCCCCTGCTGCAGTGGGCTGCCATAGGCTACAATGAGGGGCCGTCAGCAGGTGTGAGATGCCAAGAGCCACTGTGAGTGGCCATCCAGAGGCTGGCGACTGATCTGTCTCACCTGAGAAGAGCGCGGTGATGATGCCAACATAGGCTGGTAGGGTGAGGTCCTCCACAGCTAGACTGAAGAGCAGGGGGACAGCAACTTGTCTGTTCCCCTTCCCCAATTCCCCAATAAAATCTTCAATAAAAAAAAAAGTTTTACCTTGATAAACCTGGCGTTTTACAAAGTCGCATTTATTGCATCACTATCCTACAGGCATCCCTTCAAAATGTGTATGATGTGGCTTCATCACAGCATTCAACAGAGATGGGGCAGTGGGAAAGGGTCAAAAGCCTGGCACTTGAGTGGCACTGAGCTGCCTGTGCTCAGGAGGATGGGCAAAGGATGCTACACTGCCATGGCCACATCCAGTTTGTCATCACTGTTTGCTCTGTGCTTAGCACAGTGTCTGGCATCCAGTAAGTACTTACATATTAACTGAGGGACTAATCTTTTTTTTTTTTTATTAGTTTCAGGTGTACAACACAGTGCACTAGTTATACTTTTACCTCTCACAGTGGAGGGACTAATTTTGAACCTGACCGAACAATTTTGTTTTGAGACATGAATCAAAATCTTAGAAAACAGCAATTAACTTGTTGTTTCCCATTAAAGTGGAATCTTGCCCCATGAATTAACTGATTAACTAAACAAGTGTATATTGAGTGCCAGCTACGACCAAGCATGCTGGATCACTTGGGATTAAGAAAAGGCCAAAGGAGGGAAAGTTTGCACACAGTCCTGCAGTTTATGGCCTGAGATAAATAAGGAGAATGGACTTTTAAAGGACAGCCTTATTTTATCTTTGCAAAAGAGAAATATAGAAAAATTACATTGCGGGGAGGGGAAAAAAAAGGAACTTTACTTAGGGAAGACAGAAAATCAGAGCTCTTTATTGCCTTAAATGGCTCTGGAAGATTATGACACCAAACTCAACCAGAAACTAGGCTCTACTTATCTGAAGTGTCACATTCATTGTTAGAGGGAGAGGTCACAACAGTTTATTGTCAGGAAGAGATGGTCATTTTAGGTTTTAGTTAACAGAGCATATACCTTTCTCTAGAATCAGAACGCTAGGGAAGGCTCATGGCCTGATGTGACGGATGCAGGGGTCCCTTGAGTGACTTAATGTGACACACACAAAGTCACTTGGTTGAGGAGTTTGACCCTGCAAAAGATGAAGTTCAGCTTCTTTTTTGCCCTGGGGTCAATGCTACTCAGCAATAGCATTTCCTGGCAAAATTCAATTAAACAAAATCCCAGAGATGTTTCTCTTCAAAATAATTTTGATTTAATTTCTTCTATTATATTAAAAAAAACAACAAATTACATTTCAGAGAGTACTGTTTAGGTTATGAGATTCCCGTCACAGCTGTTTTGCAAGACATGTTTACATAATCTGAAGTGAAGTCGGCAGGCAGTCCACTGTGAAACTGGGACCAGCCAGGCCATCTTGTGCACATTTCACTTTGGATCACAAACTGATGTAACATTCTATTGTTTAGGGGTCCGCTAGATACAGATTGTGTTTCGGACATTCTAATTGGGATGAACAAACAAACCACCACCACCACCAGATTCTAAAAGGCAATATAGGTCAGTGCTTTCTTAAAGAAAACATTCAGCATCAAAATTCTCTGATCTTATTGATGAGCTCAAACATTTGACATTTTGAATACTGTTATTTAAATAAATCTTTGGAGAGAAAATTTTATTGAATCCTTCTGTTGGTACTGCCCAAGGTGCTATTAATAATTTCCTCTACTAATCGATTGTGCTTTGCTGTCCGTGATTCACAGAAGTAAGTAATGCAGTGTTAAAAATGCAGAGACTAAATAGTATCAGAAGCAGTTAAACACTTCTGATAAAACTTATCTTAGAGGAAAGTGGCTAAAATAAAAGCAATTACATTTTACAAGATCCCATAGGATGGTGAATGTATCAAATATCTAAAATTTTGGACAGTTCTTAGCAGCATGGGAATGGTCTCGCTGTGTCCCCACTCCCCTGGCTTCCTTCACCAGCCTTCCCTGAGGAGCGCAATGGGCAGGGATCTGTTTCTCTTTCTCCCTTAGTCCCTTGCATTATACTTAACTACATACATAATTTCTTTACTAGAATAAAAGGTCCTCATGTTAGGAATGATGTCTAATACATTTTTGCCCTCTCTAAAGCACTAAACATAGTTTACTGAGTTATTTACGGAAATGACTAAGTCAAAAGACAGATAAAAAATTCTAATGAATTCCAGGTAGAAACAAAAAAACTCTCCTTCTCTACATATAGTAGCTATATTATATTCGGAAAATATATTTAATGTAAATAAAATGAATACCTCCCTTAATACAGCCTCTTTTTGGTGTGATGATGACACTAATGATCATCTATAGGTGTCAAATGTCAAAGGACATTTCTTTATCCCTTTTGACTGAGTATTAGCATACCACCTATTCATCCACAGGCCTTTCTAAGGAAGACTTTTCTAAAAAACACATTTTTAATTTTATAATGCCCTCAGTTGTGTGTTAAATAAGCTACATTCAAAAGCACTTCAGTGCAAAAAGTGAAAGAAATTTAGTGAGATCACAATAGAGGAAGTCTAAAATTAATTTTAATGGGATCTGTGTTCCTATCTCATCATACTAATGGGTGAGCCAGGACACACACAGCCACATAAAGAGTTTCTGACCAAGCTAAAACATGGCCCAGAGGGGTCGGTTTCACGAAAAGAAATGAAAGGAGGCAAAGTCATTCAGAAGTCCAAGGGAAGATTTTGGAAGTTCTTAATCATCAAGTCTTTTAAAGAAAACAAAAAGCAAATACCCACATTGCTTTTTACTTGAGAAAACAATGCATTCATTGTCATATTTACTTTTATCATTCAATGAGGAAAAATACATCAAATCATTTTTCCACGTTAAAATATTCAAGTAGTATATTGAAAAGAGGCAATAAAATCTCTGTCTCTCAAGTTTTTAAAGACAAGAAAGCAAGTAGTTGGATAAATAGGGATTAAGCCTAGAGGATCTGTCAAGGAGCTACTCAGCTTTTGATGCCTATGTTTCTTCTAACTGAGCAAGAGTCTGAAGTCATAAAGATGCAGGGACTTCCAAGCAGAGAGACACACTTTCACCATGAATCATATTCCCAGGAGAGGTTAACACAAAGATCCAAACACCTAATGCAGAATTTTCTAATTAATCCAACCTCTATCAGCAGTTTCTGCTTTCAAGACTGTCTACATCAATAAATGTAACTAAGTTTGAAAGGCTATTTAGTGCATATTAAGGTTTGTAGAGATGAAACGACATAACATCTGAGATCGGCTTTAAATGTTTCAGTGGAAAAGAAAACGGGGGGGGGATAGATAAAGCAAATACAGCAGTCTAATAATTACTAAATCTAGGGGAAGGGTATATGTGTGTGTGTGTGTGTGTGTGTGTGTGTGTGTGTGTGGTTAACATGTTATTTTCTCTACTTTTGTGTATGCTGGAGAATTTCCACTACGAGATGTTTCAGAAAACAGCTTTAGGAAATAATAGTTCATCGATATAGGTACACTTCTATGGACTGGATTGAAAGCTTCGCTGAAAGTAATTATGGTTGGGCTAGGTTAAAAAAAAAGCTATGTCACCCATCTTTCTCAAAGGAAGTTTCCTGAAATAACACAATCTACACATCGTTCTAGGATGTGGGATATGTATGGACACAACATACTTTTGATTGTTAGCCTGAAATTAGAGAAATCTAACATTTTCAGCAGAACACTGAGGCTGTTACATGGAAGACATGCATTTTGATTCTGGTTTAGCTTTTAGTTTGAATGAAAAAGAAGAGACATTTAATTTCAAGAACTCAAATTCCCTAATCCTTTCCCAAGATCCAATGAGCTTTTCTTTTGGGGATTTAACCTCTACCCTGCCAGCTACTGGGGTGGTGGTGGTGTCTCCTTCTAGAGGTCAGACCTCAAACAGAATTAACCCTTTCCTGTAGTAAAAAAAACCACTCCCACCCCTCACTTTCCTTGCCCCTTCTCTACTTCCTTTCTCTCATGTAGGGCCTCATGTATCCCTCACTGCCATGCTTCCTACATTCTTTCTCTCTGGTCCTATTATGACAACCTATGCAATGTTCAGGGATCCAAAAAGCAAGAGACACCCCCCCACCCCACCCCAGTAATACTTGTCCCTATGCAAAATCTGGCTAGGAAACTAGAATTTTAACCTAAGTTACTGTTACTGGATTAGAAACAAAACAGGAGTCAGACAGCAACAAACTCTCCTAGTTCACTTATTTCACACACTTTTCATGACCATGGGGCCTGAACTGACAAAGTTTCTTCCTTTCCTCCCTCCTTCCCTCCCTCTCTGCTCCCTCCTTCCTTCCTACCTAATGAGGACATAGTTAAAAATTCACTCTGTTAACACTGATGTCATGGAGCTTTTTTTTTTTTTTTGTTAAATGAAGTATTTGGTTTACTGTCCCAAACAGTAAAAGTTTGGGCAAACTGCAAAAATGGTCTAGCAAGTAATAAAATTAAAGTGAATACACTGAAACATAAAACAGAAACAGGATCTGGCAATACACTGCTCTGTGACACCCTGAGAATCTTTATTGTAGCTAAAATAAACCAACCCACCTTAAATCTACCAAAACACAGCATGATTTTTCCTAAGGGCAAACATTTCTACTCAGAAAAGAGAATGAGAATAAAGAGGTGAGTGAATATGAAAGTGGTAGAAACAAAGATCATTCTTATTGTCCCTTTCCCCACTCTAATCAAAATTAACTTATTTCCCTTGTTTTCAAATATCTTAGGAGAACATTTAGAATTACGGCAACAACAGCATTTACAAGTGAATTTATGTGGAACTGGTGTCAAAGTTCAAAATCCCATGAAAGATGTTGAGAAAACTGTTGAATATTTCACATAAAAAACTGAACGATTAAGTTAGCCAGGCCCAAAATGATGATGAAAACATGAAAGATTAACTTGGTCCATGTCAGACGCTCTTCTTGGTGCAGGGCAATTATATAGGTGAGAGATGGATATATGAATACAAAAGCCAGGCCACATGCTGCTCCTGAATATCTGCAAAATAAAAGCTTTTTGGGTTAATATTCACCTTGCATTTTGCTTTTTCAGATTTACAATTAAGGTAAATACAGTACAATTTAAACCCTCTTCAGTCTGATATAACAAAATTATTTTTGATTCATCTTTTGTTGACATAAAGCATTTCAGTTGAAAACATTTTACTTCCTGTTCATCTTTATGACATCTGCTTAACAAAGAGGTTTTTATTCATCTCTCAAATCTTCATATTTCCTCTGAGTCTCTGTGATTGTGGCTACTTCCTCAGAAACATCTGGAGATAGGCTTCTATCTTTGATCTTCTATAAACTAATTATGCATTCTGAGTTTTTAAAGGACTGCTAGCATCTGCTAAAGAATGAGAACAGATGAGCGCCTCCCTGGCATTCAGCATAATTATCAAAGATAATAACAAAAAGTACCTAAACACGAGACTGACAGAGGAAACTGTACTTTCTCCTTTTCTGTATCCTCAGTTTTCTTGAGGTGCGGTTTAATAGTAACTGGTAAATCTATTATATTCAATAAGCATCAGGCTAATAATCACCTTTTATTTCTTGTTACTTTCTTAGGTAACGTTCTTCAAAAAATGTGACTCAGCCCTGCTTTCTATAGGTTAAGTAAGAGACATGAGATTATTCTAAACCCCAGCCTTCTGTGAGAATCTGGGGTCACAACTTTATCCCCAATTTTCTCAACCTATCACAATGTTTTTGGAAAAAGGATATTAAGGAAAGAGTCACCCGGGATGTAAACCCTTATCTAAACTCTTATTTTCTGACTACAACTGACACTGAAATACAACATGTTCTTCAGTAGCAATGGATTAAGAAAGTTAGGACATAGCCTTGACATACAAGAGACCTCCCAGGTACCCCAATATAATATATTATATATTAAAAGTTACTTTTTATATTGGATAAGGAGAAAAGAATACAGCAGAAAATGATGAGAAAAAGAAAAAGAGAAAAGAATATGTGCCTAAAGCTAAAGGATAATGGAGCTTCTAGAATTAGAAATAAGCAGAAATAGAAGATAGCGAGCACCTTAGCCAACACCAGGGAACTACATGTGAATATTACCAGTTTTATATATTGAAATTTCATACAATTAAATTAAAACAACAACAATAACAGAAAAGTGTAAAAATAAAGACACTATATGAAGGGGCACAGTTCCCTTACAGATAGTACCTTATGATTCCTCCTATGTTTGGGTATATACAGGCCATGATCACTCCAGCTCCCACAATAATTAGATTAAGAATCAACACATGGAAAATGCTAGAAGTTGAAGAGTTTGGAGGAAAGAAAAAAATATAAAAACAGGCAAATTATAACCATTAATATGAGAATAAAATTCATTATTAACATCTTTACATTGAGAATATCTTAAACTTGACAATAAAATCACAGCAAAAATAGAAGGCAACAATATTAATCAATGCTGGGATGGGACACTTGCGCTTTTGTACAATTATATAAATATGTTAAGTTTTGTAGGAGTAAATTAGTAATGTGTATCAGAGTTCACACTTTATTATTTTTTTTGTAAGATTTTATTGGGGAATTGGGGAAGGGGAACAGTGTTGGAAAATTGGGGAAGAGGAGCAGCCAAGTTGTTCTTCAATCTTGTTGTGGAGGGCGCAGCTAGCTCAGCTCCAAGTCCAGGCGCCATCTGGCAGCCAGATGACAGCTTGCAGCCACTCGGCTCAAGATGCTGTGTTCAATCTTACTTGAGGGTGGGTGTAATGCAACATCCCATGTTGGAGTCAAACCAGAAACCTTGTTGCTAAGAGCACATGCTCTAACCACTGCACCATCAGGCCGCCAGGTGGCAGCTGAAGGCAGCTCAGCTTGGCTGCAGCTCACTGGCTCATGTGGGAATCAAACCAGTGACCCTGTTGCTCAGAGCTCGCGCTCTTAACCAACAGAGCCACTTGGGTGGCCCGCAACAAATTTCTTATATTTTACAATATTTTTTAAAAAGTATTTATTTTAGGGCCGGCTGAGTGGCGCATTGGTTAAGAGTTGGCTTGGGGCGCCAGCTCTTAGCAGCAGGGCCCCGGTTCAGATCCCACAGAGAAGGCCAGTGACACTGTACCCTCTACAGCTAAGATGGTGAACAACAGCTCCACCTGGAGCTGGGCTGCCTTGAGTCGCCAGTGATGGTGTAGGCTGCAGCCCCTGCTGCAGTGGGCTGCCATGAGCTACCATGAGTGGCTGGCAGCCAGAGTGACTGGCCGGTGTCAGTTGCCATGAGCTGCCATGAGTGGCCATCCAGAGGCCAGCGAGCGATCTGCCTCACCTGGGAAGAGCTCAATGATAATACCAACATGGGCCAGTGAAGCAACGTCCTCCACAACTAGACTGAAGAACAAAAAGGACAGCACCTTGTCTGTTCCCCTTCCCCGATAAATTTTTTTTTTAAAGTATTTATTTTACTTTTATAATTAGAAAAATAACTTATATTAAGGAAAAGACAAAATGGGCAGCTTTTTATTTTTCCTATGTTTGTTTGTTTTTGAGGGCAGTGTCACTGGCCCTCATATGTGGGACCCGAATCGGGGCCGCTGGCTTCCCAAGCCAGCGCTTAACCACCGTGCCGCTCGGCCGGCCCTTTATTTTTCCAATTCAGCCATTTAAAGCTATTCAGTATTCACCATGAATAGAATATTTACTAAATACTTGAACTAGATGTTAACAATTCAAGGTCAAGGAATCAATTTGGACACAAATAAAAATCAAGTAGATGAAATCTGATCCTCACAAAATAACCCCATTTCCCAAAAGCATGGTTCTTAAAAGCCAAATTGACCCATGAAAAAAACTTTTGAACCCAAGTTATTAGAGGTTAATTAATCCCAGATAAAGACTACAAAGAGAATTAAAAATAAAAAAAAATAATTTACACAAATAAGTGGTTAGTCATAAACCCTGATAAATTACAAAGACATTCAGGCTTCCAGATCTTACTATTTTGTGTGTTTTCCAAAGTAGTGGTTGGTTCTCAGAGTGTAACTACGAACCCCAGGGAAGTTCCTGAGGTAAAATTATTTTGATAATCATGTAAGACATTACTTGCTTTGCAAAAGCAATGGTGGACAAAACTGCTGGCCTTTAGCATGACAGGGGCAGTAGAAGCACCTGTCTGTGTTCTACAGAATGCATTCTTCAGTGTGAAGCACCTTAAAAAAAAGTTATATTAAAAATTGTCCTTGATAAAGGAATAAAAATTATTAGTTGTATTAAATCTCAAGCTGGGAATACACATATTTTTCATATTCTGTGTGCTCCAATAGGAAGTACATAATAAAGCACATCGACATACTGAAGTACAATGGTTGTCTTGAGGAAAAGTATTTGTCACTGAGCTGGAGGGCAGCCTAGCTCTTTTCCCCAAAGAACGCCATTTTTCTTGAAAGGCAGGCAAACTATGGCCCCTTAGACTTGGGTAGTTGACAGACATTTTCTTGAAAATGAATGATACGAAGTTTTCATTTCAAGGAAAACAACTGGTAGTATATGTTGCCAATGATAAAATCTGAGCTTTCAAGTAAAAATTAGAGTTTTGAAGAACTTGTATTTGCTACCCTGAGCTTGACAATTTTCCAATATTTGGAGACTTTTATAATGAAATTGGTGGTGATATTAACAAATGTGTGTTTTGAAACTGTATAATGAAGTGTGTCAATATTTGGAAGATTTTCGGAACTCAGTGAATCAGTACATTCCAAACAACCAAACATGATGTTGCAGAATCATACATGGGTAAAAACTCCAAAGTGTAAGATGGAATAACGGGTTTTAACGTAACTGAATTTCAGATTCAGCTAATTTTTAAGAAATCACCACTTGTCAAGGTTCACCGTAGTATCAAAGAAGAATATCCATAATATCTGAAAAGGCTATTAAAAGTACTCCTTTTTCTAACTATGTGTCTATGTTAGGGTGTATTTTTTTTCATATATTTTAAATGAAAATAACATATTACAACAGTGTGAATGCAAAAGAAGATAGGAAAATTCAATTATCTACTAGGAAATCAGACATTAAAGATTTTGAAAATATAAAACAAAAGTTATTTTGGAAAGAATTATTTTTCATAAACGCTATTTATATTAACAAGTAATGGTTTTATTATTCCTTTTTAAATAAATTAATACATATTTTTTAAATTCTTGATTTTAATTTTTCATTATGTTAAATATTAATAGATATAACCCATATAAACTAAAGTTCCTGGGGGTCCTCAATAAACTTTAAGAGAGTAACGGGATCCCGAGACCAAAAAATATGCTTCGAAGTATGCAATCTGTAGAGTACTTGTAATTGTGGGATAAATGATGTGTGTCCTTAGTGGTAGGGGAAGAAATGTAATATGAACACAAGGGAAATTCCAGACTTTTTCCAAGAAGAAAAAACATTCTAACAGCCAACATCATGCAAAGTAATGGCAGAAAATAGGAACAACACATTTACCTAGAATTTTTTCATCTAGGACTTTACTGTATTCATATTATTTTGGTGAATGTAAATACTGCACAGGGTATAAACACAATAGGCATCTTATATTTACTGAAATCCAGTCTTCTAGATGAGCAACTTTGGAACTGTAACTGCTGCTATGGTCAATGCTAGAGACGTGGTAACTCCTAACTTTTGCTTTTAAAAGTTTAAGATCATTTGTTCCCAATAAAATAGGTTAGAACTAGGTACTTTTTATTTTTCCTGAATGAGGGTGACTATTTTGCACTCACAATTCCACTATCACCAATAAAAAATAAGAAGTTACCGCAGCAGAAGCCAATGAAAATTTAAACTTGTTATGCATCTCACTTTCAATGATAAATAACTATCATGGAAAAATGCATGAATGTTAATATACAGGTAAATATCAGTAACCAATAATTACAATAAAAATTGCTTCTCATTAGCCATACACTGCTAATGCAGGTTCTGTATATTGTTAACTTCCTGGCAATGTGTAGGTTAATAACAACTAAATCATAAGATAAATATGACTGGTATCAGGCTTAATATAACTACACTGGAAGGAATTGACTTTAAATCATTCTGGACAAGGGAGTGTCTTCTATTTTTAAAGCTCTTCAGGGAAAAGAATACCAATGATCTATCCTCAGTAACCATTTTCATTCAGCAAACTTTTATAGCAAAAGGATCAGTCATATTTTAAACTGACCTGTTTGCACAGTCATTTGTTGCTTGGCACATCTTGCTGGTCAAGAGAAGAGCCCTTACCTAGGATAAATGTCACCGAAGACGTGGCCCAATAGCTGGACACGAGCCAAGTAGCCTAGGAGTGGGTATACAGTCATCATCTGGAACAGCAGGAATATTCTTGCAATGAAGGACAGGATGTCACTGCTAGGATAGTTGTCTAAAAAATTCTAATCGAAGAAAGATAATGAAGTAATGTTAAAAATCAAATTCAGTATGTACGACTTTATGAAATGGAATGTTTTGGCTTATTTTGAACATAGGTGCCACTCAGAATTGTGATTTGTGGACTGGTGCCTGTCCACGAACTGTTAACTATTATTCTTCAGTGAGCTAAGTACAAAAATGGAAAGTGTTCTGAAACTTTTATATAAATTTGACATTGCCACATTTTTATTCTGTTTTACAAAAGTATCAGTCTGCAACTGATTTGACATCAAAACAATGACAGAGAAAACCTTGTCCTTCACCACAGATAGTTGAAGGAGCATTGCTCTATAAGGTTTAAACGTAAATTTATTTGAATATATTTAAGTGGCTAATTTAATTGAAAGCTGTTTCATCCTCCCTAGTTCTGTTGCTTTTGCTCTGCTGAAGCACTGTAGCACTTTCAAAGTCAAGATTACAAAATAAAGTGAGAGTACATCTATCATTTAGTATCATTATTATTTAGTCTATCATTAAATAGAAAAGGATTTATTTCTATTTCCTTTCATGAATCTTTTCTCTATTTTAGTTTGGCATCTAAAAACATAGTTATCACTCAGTTTTTTTTCCCTTTCAAATACAAATACCAGAGATATTCCTATTCCTAAGGGAGTGGGCTTTACATGGGATTATTCGCATCAGGGGAATTTTCAGCAAACATGCAGTTGCCAAAGAAGTTCTGGAATCAAGGAAATCAATAGAAAAACATTTCAAGCTATCATAACAGCAGTAACTCAAACCTTTTTCTCTTATAAAAATGGAACATTATTAACACTATTATGCTGAAATAACCTTTCTAATTCATCTGTAATAATCATATTGTATATTCAACTATATTCTACAATATTAGAGAAATTTCTTTCTGACCAGAAATAAAGTTATCTGTGAAATGCTTTTTTTTGTGTGTGAGAAATTCTGCAGTCACATTCAACTACAGACTATACTATTCCTGTTTATGATGGGTCAAATCAAAGAAAATATTACTTATGGCAACCTTTTAGTAAAAATTTAAAGGGCTGGCCGAGTGGCGCGGTGGTTAAGCGCTGGCCTGGGAAGCCAGCGGCCCCGGTTCGGTCCCACATACAAGGGCCAGTGACACTGCCCTCAAAAAAAAAAAAAAAAAAAAAAAATTTAAAAAAGTTTCTTTTATTCTTTCTCTCAGTCTCTCCCTCTATCTTTTTTTTTTTTTTAAATAAATTTTATTGGGGAACAGTGTGTTTTTCCAGGACCCATCAGCTCCAAGTCAAGTAGTTGTTTCAATCTAGTTATGGAGGGTGCAACTCAGTGGCACATGTGGGGATAGAACCAGCAACTTTGGTGTTATGAGCACTGCACTCTAACCAATTGAGCCACCCTTCTCCCTCTATCATTTTAACAGCCAAATAGTCTTTGTTTTGCTACCTGCCATGTAGTACCAAAATGAAATGTCAGGCCTATTATTAGGAACAGTTGAACTGAGGCACTAGTTTATCCAGGACATTTCTAGATCTGGGCTTTGAAAAATAAGGGAGTTGAATGTATTATCTGTGGAGGCTTTACAAATTCATGACTATTATTAGTAACATTTTTCCACACAAACAGAAATATTATGCATATAACAGGAATCACTTATTTGAGTATCATGTGATGACAGCATAAGGTCATCCTTATGCTAGGTTTTCTCAGACAGTCCATCTAAAAAATCTATGGTAAATGTTTATACTATTTAATGAAAGAGGAAACTGAATGCAGGAAGGATAGGGAAAGTGCCTAAATTCCGACATGTAGAGTAAAAAGCAGAGATGGTATTCAAACTCAGTCCTGTCACCATTAGATTTTGCTACAGTATTACCCTGCCTGCTCTGCCAATGCAAATGTAAAAACAGTCACACAAACAGGGTACATAGTGCCTTACCTGCTCTATACAGTCTTTGGATAATGGTGGTGAAGGAAATGAAGCAAAAACCAGGACTCCAATATAGAGGTAAGTTAATGTCACCAACATATAAGCAATGGACAAGTCTCTTACCTGTAAATAAGGAATACAATTCACACAATACTGAATAAATTTGCAGTAAATCTGCCTGAATGGGCTAAATATGAAGACTAACAAATAAATACAAGATTTATCTGTGTGTGTGTGTGTGTGTGTGTGTGTGTGCATGCACGCCTTCTAGGTATCCCATTTGTTCACACAAAGTAGTTAAAACAAAATTCATATACTTCACAATTAGTCTGACAATTTTTTTACTATTCTGGAGTATGTAGACTAAGCCGCCCATTGGCAAACTTAGGAAGTTAACTTAAACAGTGACTTAACATGATTGAAATTCTGACTTAATTTCCAAAAGTAATTTATTTACCAAATTATAAAATATTTAACCAAAATAATAAAGCTAAGGGACAACAAGAAAGCAAGAATAAACCACTTTCCATATGACCTACAGAATTAAAGTTTTCCTTTTTTCTTTTAGTAAATTAACTTAAATCATCAAAGCATGCCTAGACCAAAAGAGACCGGTACATAATAAAATATATTAAATAAGAAGGAAAGCTAGTTAAAGAGCAGAAGACAGTAAGCAGGTATTAAAGATAAGCTTAATAAACCTAAACAGTAAACAAAAGGAAATTAAAAGGCAGCTGTTCAAACAGCTGCACAATGGTCTTACTGGAATCCGTAAACAAATGTAGAACATTAAATAAAGTGGATTGCTTTCTTCCACTGCTGCTCCCACCCTCCCAGCCTCCTAGTTCCATGCAAAGTCAAAAGCTTCAAGATATTTAATGCAGCCAGCTGTCAGATCCAAACAGAGCAAATCTCACAGCTCACAAATCTGGTCTCCATCACCATGAAAGTTATGGCCAAACAATTCAGCACAACTAAATTATGGCAATAAGCCTATTCATTTTTCATTTTAAACGCAAATTACTTTGAAAGCTAAGAAAACAGATAAGAAAAAAAATTATATACAATTTTACTTTAGTTTAATAACACAATAAGAAAACTGGACATTTGGTATTGGGGAACATTTCTGATTGTTTGGACAACTTTCCTCCTTAAATGGGCTAAAGCAATAGCTGAAAAGATATAAACTTGAGTGTTGATAAAATCATTTAAAAAGTAACAAAAAGCTGAAAAGTCAAAAAAGAAGCAAGTAATAAGCTATGCAATATCCTAAAATCAGGTCTAAGTTGATAATCGGCTTGAAAACAAACCAGGGATTCCCTACCCTTAATTTGATGGATAGGCCTATGGAGCTATAGGAACCTGGATGATGCATAGTGGTTCCAGCCTTCTCAAAGAGCTTCTAATTATTTAGGGTTGAGGAAGGAGAGGCTGACCAAACCTCTAGGGGGACAGTTTTCAAAGTTTTCCTTTTTAGTTCATGAAGCTCTAGAGCCCACCTCAGACCAGACTTCAGTCCCCCTGAGGGTTGCCTCATTGTCTTGGATAGGATGAACAGAAATGAACTAGACAACTCTTATTTTCATATCAAAAAGTAGTAGCCTCTGATTATGATGTTTCAAAGTCATTCTCCCCTCAACCTACTCAATGCCACTAAGAACAAAGTAGTCCTGTAAAATGGAAAATCTTGGGAGCCAAAATCTTGGGAGCCAAAGAGCTATAAAGAGGAACATCTACCATCTAATGGATAGTCTTTAGCCTATACACCACCTGATCACTGCATTATTTTGGTCAGTCTTCCTGCAAAGATGAGGAAAATCTGATGAAATGAACGGGCTAAGATGCAGGGCTTCTCAATAAGACAGTTTCCCTGGTCTCATAGCACTGCATACATATCTCGAATACAGCATAATGACAATCGTCATTAATTTTTATTATAAAAGAAAACCATCTTCATTATGTGAAGGATATCAAGTGGAAAAAAAGTCCGTTGACACCAACAACGTATGTTTTTCTTTCTGTTTGTTTGAGGGGGTTTTTTGTTTGTTTTTTTTGAGGGCAGTGTCACTGGCCTCATATGTGGGTCCCAAACCGGGGCCGCTGGCTTCCCACGCCAGCGCTTAACCACTGCGCCACTTGGCCAGCCCTTACACCAACAAAGTAGCCAAGGCTAAGAGTTCTCGTATCATGTTGGCATTTTAATTATTCTGTGTTTAAATTGGTCTCCACCAATAGGCTACGTGATCCCTGAAGACAGGGGCTGTGTCTTTTTCATCTTTATATCCCCATACTCAGAACAACACCTGGCACATAGTAGGAACTCAGTAAATGTAAATAAAAATAATAATAACTATGTTGGTCATAATTATTAAGTGCTTCTAGGTGCTAGGCTCTGTGCTGAGCACATTATCTCATTTAACGTAGGTAAATCATTTTCTCCATTTTGTAAATGAGTACACACTATACAGCAAGGGTACAAAACTTGTTTGTGGTTACAAAGTGAGTAGCCCGTGAAGTTAATATTCAAACTAAAGTCCTTCTGGCTTCAAATTGCATGCCCTTAGCTACTACGATGGAGAACTGAAGTCTCTAATTCATTTGTGTCACAGTTAATAAATAACAATCAAGAAAACAATGAAAGAAAGGTAAGTTATGAATAACAAAAGATACAATAAAGCACACACATATAGATGCAAGAGAAATACTAAAATCAAAAAAGTCCTGTTTCATAGTAGTCCAAATGTACATTGAGTAGAACTAGGGCAAAAGTTGCATATCTGTTTTCATCTGAAAATACTCTAATGAACAGAAATGCTGTTTTAATATAAAAACAGCTGAGCTTTAGCACGATCCTGGGAAACATGCCACCTATGAATAGCATGCACACATGTGGGTTTGCTATTCTCTGGCTTGAACACAAGCCATCGCTGTACTAGGCCAGGACATACAGCCTCTTAAAAGCCCATTTAATGGAAAATGGTAGAAAAGCTAGAAAATGAGGCTCAAAGTAAAAAAAAAAAAAAAATTCAAAAGAGGCACCAGTGACAATATGAACTGGTAATGTGTGAAGACTCCTATACATTTATAATTATAAGGTAACCTACTCTGCCTCATGAATAAGCAATGTCTGCCAGGGCTTAGTATAATAGAGAACTAATGACAGGAAGAACGCCAACTCAGAACCAGGATTGTTTTTACGACGGGCCACAAATGGGTCTGGGAGCAGGTTCTATTTCTCAATATGGTTTATAATTTGTTCTACATACCATTCATAGCGAAAATATTATCCAATGGAGCATTTACTAACAAAGATGGCAGAAAATGACCACATAGACCTACCCCAAACATTTACATAAAACTTCTGCTGATGTATATAGTTAAGTAAACTACATAGATTCATATGAAGCAAAAAGCTAATAATAAATGAAGATATAAAGCATCTCAAATCGTCTTTTAAATAACTAAGCAGGGTAGAAAGCTAAATAAAGACAGGCAAAACAAAACAAAACAGGCACTGCATCATTTCTGATTCAATGGGTATCAGATTGATTCCCTCCGCCTGCCAGAAAAGCAGTTCTGTTTAAGAATTTTAGGGAGCAGAAACTTAGGCACAGACAGTCTTCTCTTTGCATGGTGGTATGAGACTGTAAAAATGCCTGGACACCTCTTTGAGGAAGATATGGCCGCAGGTGTGGAGGAGCTTGGGTTCTCCAGCCCTGCTTCTGCCTCAGGGCTGTTCGCTCTCAACCAGGAATAAATCTGTCAGGAAGCTGTGCCAAGGTCATGGCTTACAGATTCCAGAAAGACACCCGTGAAACTGGAGGTAGCCATTCACCGAATGAGAATTACTCTAAACAGCCACAATGGAAAATCCCTGGAGAAGGTGCATGCTGACTTGATCAGAGACACAAAGGAAATGAATCTCAACATGTCACCCAAAGTGAAAGGACCAGTGCAGTGCGGATGCCTGCCACGATTTGGAGAGTCACGATAAGACAAACTCATAGTGGTGAAGGGGTCTAAGGCTCTAAAATTTTCCAAAGTGGGTTCCAGTGAAGATTGCCAGCGACTCATTGATTCGCACAGTCCTTCGGAGATTAAGCAGTTACTTCCACCTGTATTGAGTGCTGGAAGTCAGCATTGTAGATGCTTATGTAGACTATTTTAATAAACTTATTATCAATTGGTATAAAACAATGAGTGTGCACCATGATCATAATAATCAATGGGAAAAAGTATGATTGTTCCATGACCTTCACCAGTATTTGTCAAAACATTAAAAACTCTCTCATTGTCAGTTACAAGTAAGTGTATAAGGAAATGAAAAAAAAAATAGTAAACCTAATATTGATTTAGTGTACTAAGATAAGACATCAGAAACATGGAGAATTAAGTGTTTTATTTCTTTGTAAAAACTTCCCAAGAGTAGTTTGAACTGTGCTTCTCCCCACTCCTGGTATAATTATAGTACAGGGCCAGCACCTTGTCCATGCCTTGCGGAACTATACTCACTCCTTCTAAGTTTGCATCAGCTTCCAACATTTCCTCCTGTGTGTTTTCAATGTTGTGAAGTAGCTCTGAGAATTTTTTCAGTGTGAACTTCAACAGGACATTTCAGTGTCACTTCCTCTGGGACATTTTCATTCTTTTCATCACAACCACTTTCTTCATTCATGTTGATCATTTCACCTTCCCTAAGTTCCTCTGGCTGCATATCTAGAGTCTCTCGAATGGCAGCAGTGTCAACATTTCTATAGTCAGGTATTTGTTTTACGACTCCATGTATGTTTGATTCAAATTTCATTTCTGGTGTTATCATTTTTCATTTCATTGTTTCACGTTCACCTTTGTTTGCCAATTCCCTCTTTCAAGTCTCCATTTTTGTAAAATATCACGTGGGTTTACCACAAGGAGACAAGGAAGCAACTCAACTACTGCTTTGCAGTCTGTGTACAGTGAATAACAGATGCACAGTGACCCATCATTGACAGAATTTGAAAGAAGTGATGTGGCTGGTAATCATGATGTGCATCTGTTATTTACGTAGTGGATTGTGAACTGAGGGGCTAGGAGCTACTACTTAATTCAAATACTCATAGTTCAAATCCTGTGGTAATTTGAACCATGTTGTCAGGGGGCACTGATGTAATTTAACTAAACCATAGGAACTGAAATTCAGGCATATAGGAACTGTGCAAATTAAGGACTGCCTGTAGTTTAAATCATCATTTTAAGACTGTTTTCCAGTAAGATAAACTAATTATGAGCACAATAAAAATATACATGAGTGTTTAAGATCAAACATTAAACATTCATTAAAATTGTGTTCTTCACTTCCAGATTCCCAGGTATACAAGGTGTTTTCCTCTGTCATTAAGGAGACGTTGGTAGTAAAGTTTGAGAAGCACAGCCTCATGTATAGAATGATCCACTGCATGAGAAGCCTACTTCACAAAATGGGGTTTTGGGGTATTTGGTATAAGTTGGCATAAGAGAACAGTTGCTTAGGATAGACAGGTTACTTAGTTGGCACCAAGACATACACTATTAATGACATACACTATTCCTCTGAAGATGAAATAGATGTTTTCTATATATCTCTAAACTTCCTAAAACTTGGGGTGGGCAGCTTACTTCAAGTGGCAATGAGACAGAACATTTGTGAAGGAGGAGGGAAGGATTTAAAAGGAAAGGGCGTTAAGTATATCCTCAATTTTCCCTTTATATCTCAAAGTTCCAAATGTTTGCTTAGGATAAGTAAGATTTTCTTTCTATTTTCTCAAAAGATTTAAAATTGTTTACCACAAAAGTATAAGTATAATAAGACTAAATATTTCCAGGATAAAAACCAAATCTAAAACAGGAAGGAAGATAAAAACTCTAAAAATATTTTTTGCCTAAGAAAAGGTATAGCAAATAATAAGAGGACTTAATCCTTAAGTTTTCCAAACATCATGGCAAAAATAGAAATAAGAAGAGTTATATGACCCTTACTGTCAAATAAGAATGAATTCATTAGGAGAAACTTTTTTCTAGACTTTTCTAGACAGAAAATTACTCTTTAACAGGACGGTGAGCACTTCTACAAATAATACCCCAATTATAGTTCTTGTAAAACAACGAAACAATGTTCTACACATGGCTTTCTTATATTACCATGGAACCTTGGTGAAAAGCCAGTTTCAACATTAAAACCTAGTGCAGTGATGAGAGAATAGAGAAAGGAAGAATTGATGTTGTTCAGTTATGTATTTTCCTGGGAATCTAACTTATTAATATCATAGGAAGAAATCTTGGAGAAGAGTTAATGTATTCTCATTGTAAACAAGTTTAAAGGCACTAGAAAGAATTTGAAGGGGAAGATATTTCCTTCTGTTAACAGAAAGATCCACAGTCTGTAAATGTCAGGAGAGACAGGGTAAAAAGGGTAAATAAACTTAAAAAGTCTCATGTACTATCGTAACACTTTCATGTTAACACTTTCCCTACTGTGTAATATTTAATTATGACTAAAAAAACCCTGAGGGGTCAGTATCAAGTAGTACTATTTTTTTCATAGAAAGAAAATGAAATTTGAAGGTCACTAAGTCAGGAAATTTGGAAAATCCAGAATTGCTCAATTCCAACTCCATTCGCAGATAATATTCCATATGTATGTTACCAGGTAACAGAAAAATGAAAATGGAACAGCCTGATCTATATTCTTGCCCGAATTTGAGAGCTAACTTCTTTCCACTTAGAAAGATTTTTGCCTTCTTAATAACTATGCCAAACATTACTTGAAGCTTTCTCAGAATCCCCAGGCACAGTAAACTCTTCTTTCCTTTGTATTTCAGTAACAATTGTATAGGCCTCTATTAGTCCTTCATCATGATTTTCGTTTACATGGTTTGAAGCTATCAAGTTGAGTTCAAAATCTGTAGACAAGGCCATAAGTAACTAGTTAACTTCTTGCTTTAGATTTAGTTTGTTCTTCTTTTTCCAGCGTCTTTGGGTAAAAGGTTAGGTTATTGATTTAATAAGATCTTTCTTCTTTTTTAATGAAAGTGTTTATAACTATAAATTTGCCTCTAAGCACTGCTTTAGCTACATCCTATAAATTTTGCTATGTTGTGTCTTCATTTTCAGTAATCTCAAAGTATTTTCTGTTTTTTCTTGCAATTTCTTCTTTGACCTATTGGTAATTTAGGAGTAAAAAATTTCCACATATTTGTCAATTTCCCCAATTTTTCTTTTTTTCCCAAAAAGTTATTGATTTCTAACTTCACTACAGTCAAAGAAATACTTGGTAGGATTTCAATCATTTTAAATGTATTGAGACTTGTTCAAAGATCTTACATATGGTCTATCTTGGTCACTGCTCTATGTGCATTTGAAAAGAATGTGCATTCTGCTGTTGTTTGAGAGAAGACTTTTATAAATGTCAGTTAGATCAACTACATTGAACATTGATAGTATTTTTTCATGTTTTCTATATCCTTATTTTTTATTTGTTCTATCAATTATTAAGGGAGGGGTCATGAAATCTCCAGTTATAATTGTGGGTTTATCTACTTCTCCTTTTAGTTTTGACAGCTGATGCTTCATTTATTTGGAAGCTCTGTCACTGCGTGCACCCATTTTTAGGATTCTTATGTCTTCTTGATGAATTAATCCCTGAAGATCATTATCTAATGTTCCCTTTATCTTGGCAATACTCTTCATTTTGAAGTCTACCTTGATATTAAAACAGCCATTCTACCTTTCTTATGTTTAGTGTCTTTAAGGTATATCTTTGTATGTAAAGTACGTTTCTTGCATACAGTATATAGTTAGGTTTTGTATTTTAAATCAGTTTGATAATCTCTATCTTTTACAGTAGAGACCACTTTTATTTAATGTAGTTATCAATATTACTGGGTTTAAATCTATTATGTTGCTATTAGTTTTCTATTTGTCCCAACTATTCTTTGTTTTCCTTTTCCTGTTTTTTTAGCTCACTTGGGTATTTTTAAAGATATTATCACCATTATTGGCTATTAGCCATACCTCTTTATTTTTTCAGTGATTGCTCTACAAAGCCGTTGACACACTATGGCTCATGAGTAAAATCTAGCCAACTGTTTATTTTGGTAAATAAAGTTTACTTGAAACACAACCACCACCATTTGTTTACATATTGTCTATGGCTACTTTATGCCACAACAGTAGAGTTGGGTAGTTGTAACAGAGACCACATGGCACATAAGGCCCAAAATATTTATAGGAAAAGTTTGCTGACCACTGCTCTACAGTTTAAATTAAAAAATTAAGATCCAGTAACAAAAATAAATTCCTCAGATAATTACTCACATTGTTTTCTTGGTTCTTGTTGTTCTTTAAGAGAGTGATAATACAATTATGAATAAAGAAAGCAAGGGTAAGCACACCAGTCAGCTGTGGAAACTGAAATCTTATCTCTAGGAGAAAAAGAGAGGGGGAAAACAAACAAACCATTAAAACTGACAACTAGAAAATGAATATTAGTAGCCAAAAGTTGATTACTAAAAGCCAATTGTCACTGGAAGAATAATGTTAAAATGTTTTTACATGGGCTGGCCGAGTGGCACATTGGTTAAGAGCTGGTTTTGGGATGCCAGCGGCCCCGGTTCGGATCCCACATGAGGGCCAGTGGCGCTGCCCTCTACAGCTAACAACAGCTCCACCTGGAGATGGTGTAGGCTGCAGCCCCTGCTGCAGTGGGCTTCCATAGTCTACAGTGAGTGGCCGGCAGCCAGCGTGAGTGGCTGACCAGCGTGAGCTGCCAATGGCCGCCGTGAGCGACATCCAGAGGCCGTGGACCAATCTGACTCATCTGGGAAGAGCGCAATGACGATACCAACGTGGGCCAGTGAAGCGGCATCCTCTGCAACTGGACTGAAGAGCAAGGGGAGAGCAACTTGTCTGTTCCCCTTCCCCCATTCCCCAATGCTGTTCCCCTCCCCCAATTCCCCAGTAGAGTCTTAAAAAAAAAAAAGTTGCTCAAAGCTAGCATTATACTTGAGCAAACTATTTGAAAAGGGAAAGAAATGGAATCAAGAAATGACTACTCTGTGATGGTACTTTATATCAGTTATTCCTGTTTGAGGTCACTTAACTAGTATATGGCAGAGTAGCACTCAAATTCTGGGTCTGACTCTAAAGTTCCTTTTTTTATAGTACTTGAATTTGCCAGAAAAATACCTATAGAAAGGAATCAGGGAAGGGAGAATTGGTCATTTAACAAGAAAAAGATTGATCACTTTAGATCAACAGTCAGCATTATGTGTATATAATTATAATAAAGGTACAAAATTTGGAAAGAGGATAAAATTATTATTTACATATGACATTTGACGATATTCTTTGCAGAGCAACAACGGAAAAACTCTTTAGTAAGAATTCAAAGTCATCAAGTCACAAAGGAAGAACGCAAGAAATTACAAAACAACCAGAAATAAATAAACAAAATGGCAATAGTAACTCCATACCTATCAATAATTACTTTAAATGTAAATAGACTAAATTCTCCAATCAAAAGATACAGAGTGGTTGAATAAATAAAAAAAATAAGACCCAACTAGATGCTGCCTACAAGAGACTTACTTTAGCTTAACACACATAGACTGAAAGGAAAGGAATGAAAAAGATATTCCATGCAAATGGAAGCCAAAAGAAAGCAGGACTATACTTATATCACACAAAATAGATTTTAAGCCAAAGACTGTAACAGGAGACAAAGAATGTCATTATATAATGATCAAGAGATCAATTCATTAAGAGGGTATAACATTTGTAAAAATGTTATCTTCCAACATAGAAAAACTTAAATATATAAAGCAAATATTAACAGATCTTAAGGGAGAAATAGACTGCAATACAAAAATAGTAGGGGACTTCAACACCACACTTGCAACAGTAGATAGATCACCCAGACAGAAAATTAATAAAGAAACATTAGTCTTAAGTGACACATTAAAGCAGATGGACTTACTTAACAGGCATTTACAGAACATTCCATCCAACTGTACCAGAATACACATTCTTTTCAAGCGTACATGAAACATTCTCCAGGATAGATCATATGTTAGACCACAAGACAAGTTTTAATAAATTTAATAAGACTGAAATCATATCAAGCATCTTTTCCAACCAGACTGGTATGAAACTGGAAACCAATTATAAAAAGAAAACTGGAAAATTCATAAATATATGGATATTAAACAATATGCTACTAAACAATAAATGAGTCAAAGGAGAAATCAATAAATACCATGTGTCAAATGAAAATGGGATGCAGCCATTAAAAGATGTAGCAGAAACAGTTCTAAGAGAGAAGCTTATAGCAATAAATGCCTCTATTAAGAAAAGGAACAGTATCAAGTAAATAACACAACTTTATACTTCAAGGAAGAAGAAGAAGAAAAAGCAAACCAAGCTAAAAGTAGTAGCAGAAAGGAAATAACATAGATTGGAATGGAACTAAATGAAATAAAGACTAAAAAGAAATAGGAAAGGGCCGGCCGAGTGTGCATTGGTTAAGAACTGGCTCGGGATGCCAGTGGCCCTGGTTCGGATCCCACATATGAGGGCCAGTGACACTGCCCTCTACGGCTAACAACAGCTCCACCTGGAACTGGGCTGTGAGCCCCGGTGACAGTGTAGGTTGCAGCCCCTACTGCAGTGGGCTGCCATAGGCTACAATGAGTAGCCGGCAGCCAGCGTGGGTGGCTGGCAGCAGGTGTGAGCTGTCAATAGCTATGGTGAGCGACCATCCAGAGGCCGGTGACTGATCTGCCTCATCCGAGAAAAGTGCAATGACAATACCAACATGGGCCAGTGAAGCAAGTTCTCCGCATCTAGACTGAAGAACAAAAAGACAGCAACTTGTCTGTTCCCCTTCCCCAATTCCCCAACGCTGTTCCCCTCCCCCAATTCCCCAATAAAATCTTTTAAAAAGAAATAGGAAAGACTGATGACACTAAAAGCTGTTTCTTTGAAAGGATAAACAAAACTGACAAACTTTTAGCTAGCTTAACTAAGAAAAAAAGAGACAGGATGCAAATAAATAAAACTATAAATGAAATAAGAGACCACACAATGGATACCACAGAAATACAAAGGATCATAAAAGACTATTGTGAACAATTATATACCAACAAATTGGACAATCTGGAAAAAATGGATAAATATCTAGAAACATACAACCCACCAAGACATAATTATGAAGAAATTGGAAACTGGACAGACCAATTACTAGTAAGGAGATTGAATCAGCGATAATAATCTCCTAATAAAGAAAAGTCCAGGCAGGACCAGGCAGCTTCACTGGTGAATCCTACGAAACATATAAAGAATTAATATTAATCCTTCTCAAACTCTCTGAAAAATAGAAGAGGAGTGAACAATTCCAAACTCATTTTATGAGGCCATTATTACTGTTCTACCAAATCCAGTCAAGGACATTACAAGAAAAGGAAATTACAGAACAATATCCCTGCTGCAAAACTCCTCAACAAAATATTGGCAAACTGAATTCAACAATACATTAAAAGAAGCATACTCCACGATCAAGTGGGATTTATTCCAGGAATGCAAGGATAGTTCAATATGTGCAAATCAATCAACGTGATACACCACATTAATAAAATGAAGGATATAAATCATATGGTCATCTAACTAGACACAGAAAAAAGAATTTTATGAATTTCAACATCCACTTACAATAAAAACTCTCAACAAACATTATCATACATTAACATACTAAAGGCCATATGTGTCAAACCCACAGCTAACAATATACTCAACAGTGAAAAGCTGAAAGGTTTTTTTCTAAGATCAGAAACAAGACAAGGATGTCCACTTTTATCCAACAACTGGATGTCCACCAATTTTATCCAGCAGAGTACTGGAAGTCCTAGTCAGAGCAATTAGGCAAGGAAAAGAAAGAAAGAAAGAAAGAAAGAAAGAAAGAAAGAAAGAAAGAAAGAAAGAAAGAAAGAAAGAAAGAAAGAAAGAAAGAAAAGAAAGAAAGAAAAGAAGAGAAGAGAGGAGAGGAGAGGAGAGGAGAGGAGAGGAGAGGAGAAGAGAAGAGAAGAGAAGAGAAGAGAAGAGAAGAGAAGAGAAGAGAAGAGAAAAAAGAAAAGAAAAGAAAAGAAAAGAAAAGAAAAGAAAGAAAAGGCATCCAAATAGGAAAGGAAGAAGTAAAACTGTCTGTTTGAGGATAACATGATGTTATATATAAGGAACCCTAAAGACTCCACCAAAACTGTTAGAAGTAACAATAAATTCAGTAACGTTGCAGGATACAAAATCAATATACAAAAAATATGTTCTATTTCTATACACTAACAATGAACTGTTCAGAAAGAGAAGTTAAGAAAATTCCATCTACCATAGCATCAAAAAGAGTAAAATTCTTAGGAATAAATTTAACCATCAAGATGAAAGATCTGTATGCTGAAAACAATGACAATCATGAAAGAAATTAAAGAGGACCCAAATAAGTGGAAAGACATCTTGTGATCATGGATTGGAAGAATTAATATTGATAAAATGTTCATACTACTCAAAGCAACCTACAGATTCAACGAAATCTCTACCAAAATTCCAATGGCATTTTTCATTGAAATAGAACAAACATGTACATGAAGTGTACATAAAATGTATATGAAACCACAAAAGAACACAAATAGCCAAAGCAATGTTGAGAAAGGTGAATAAAGCTGGAAGACTCACACTTCCTGATTTCAAACTGTATTACGAAGCTACAATAATCAAAACAGTATGGTATTGGCAACCCCCCCCCAAAAAAAAAAACAAACCCCAACTAGACAATAACAACAAAACAACAACAACAAAACAAACACATAGATCAATGGAACAGAATACAGTGTCCAGAAATATATGGTCAGTTAAGTTATGACAAACACTCAAGAATTCTAATGGGGAAAGGATAGTCTCTTCAATAAATGGTGCTGGGAAAATGGGACAGTCACATGCTAAAGTGTGAAACTGGACCACTATCTCACACCACACACAAAAATCAACTCAAAATGAATTAAAGACTTGAATGTAAGACCTGAAACCATAAAAGTCCTAGAAGAAAACATAAAAGGTAAGCTCTTCGACATCAGTCTTGGCAGTGATATTTTTTGAATTGACACCAAAAGCAAAGGTAACAAAAGCAAAAATAAGTAAGTGGGACTACATCCAACTAAAAGGCTTCTGCACAGCAAAGGAAACCAGTAATGAAATGAAAAGGCAACCTACAGAATGGGAGAAAATGTCCACAAATCATGCATCTGATAAGGCATTAATATCTAAAATATATAAATAATTTATACAACTCAACAGCAAAAAGTAAATCTGATTTAAAAATGGGCAGAGGAACTATATAGATATGTTTCAAACGGTCAACAGGCACATGTAAAGGTGCTCAACATCACTAATCATCAGGGAAATACAAATTTATTGACCTCTCAGAGACATAGAAGCCTCTCTCCTAGTTTGGCCAACTCCAAATAAGGGGGAAGGAAAGTCTCACAGCCAGTCAGAGTTATTTTTGGCTTAAGAAAAGTCTTCATGATCTGGCCTTTGCCTCTTTATCCTTATCTCCTATCACTTCCCCAGCAAGTATTCTTTCATTTAGCCATCCAAATTCTTGAAATTTCCTACATGGGTCATGTTATCTCAGGCCTTCACAGTTGCTCAAACATGTTGTTCCCTTGATGGGGCATGCATCCCTTCCTTGAATTCTTCATTTCAAGAATTCCTTTTGGCCCTTAAAACATTCCCTATTTAGCACCCATCTCTGATTCCGAATTCTTACATGCGATTCATCTATAGTATAATATTATGGCTCTTGTGTATATCTTTGTACTATGATCATCAATTCACAAATTGGTCTTGCCGCTCCACTGTAAATTCCTGGAGAGCACTGAGCCATGTCTTTTTTGACAATGATGGCACATAATTAGAGGCATTTATTTATTTTCAGAATAAAGACCTCTCAGCCATGGAAGTGGTCAAATTCTACCTTAAACTGTTCTTCAGAAAGATTTTTCTTTCTGCTAAGATCTACTAGCTTTCAATAAGCTCTTGTTAATTTAGTTGATCTTTCCTGTCTGTTAGAGCAAGCAACCTCTATCACTGTAAGATGCCTCATGAAGCAACTTGTTAGTGGATCATTTTCTAACTAAGGCAGGTGATATCACTCTCGTTTCTAACTTGTCAAATTAGAGTGAGTAAATATCCATTTTTTCAAATAACAAACAAAAACTATCTTTTGAGTAAACTCCTTAAAAACCTGAGATTCTTTTTAATTGCTTTATGAGATATAATTCACATACATCTCATCCATTTAAAGTGTATAGTTAGTATATTCACAGAGTTGTGCAACCATCACCACAGTATTTTATTCCTGTTCTGTTGCCAAATAATATTCCATTGTATGGATAGACCACATTTATCCATTCATCAGTGATGGACATTTGGGTTGTTTCCACTTTTCGGCTATTATGAATAAATAATGCTGCTATGAACATACATGTAAAAAGTTTTTTATGAAAAAACATGCCTTTTTAAAGAACCAGGCATTTACACAATGATCACTACATAGTGAATTAAGAAAGACAGATTTCCTTGACAAAGTGGTTTTAAAGACGCCCCAAACTCCTGATCATTTTCAGGCTGCCTACTTTATTTATATGTATGTATGCATTTATTTATTTATTTATTTTAAAGAAATTTTACTGGGGAACAGTGTGTTTTTCCAGGACCCATCAGCTCCAAGTCAAGTAGCTGTTTCAATATCATTGTGGAGGGCGCAGCTCAGTGGCCCATGTGAGGATGGAACCGGCAACGTTGGTGTTATGAACACTGCATCCTGCACTCCAACCACCTGAGCTAACCAGCTGTCCTATACTTTATTTCTTTGAGATGTTAAAAAAGGAAGCAAGCAGAGGGGAAGAAGGTAATTGTAATACATTAATATGACAAAGGATGTGTATCTAGAATGAATAAAGAATGCTTATAAATCAATAAATAGGCAGAAAAATTGGCAAAAGACTTGATAAAGGAGGCAATCCAAATTGCCAGTGAACATATAAAAAGGTGATAACTTCATTAGCCATCAGGGAAATGCAAATTAAAACCTTTCTGGGTATCACCAGAAAGGCTGGATGGAAAAGATAGAAAATACAAGTGTTGGTGAAGATGTGGGCAACTAGAACACTGACACACTGATGGGGGAGGGTAAATTGGTACCATTTTGGAAAGCTGTTTGGCAATATCTACTAAGCAGAATATATGCATACCCTTTGACCAAACAATTCCACTTGTACGTATACACACAAGAGAAAGCAGCTATATGTTCACTAAAAGATATGTGCAAGAATGAAGAGTGCTGTCATAAACATATTAGTAAAAAACCGGAGACTATTCAAATGTCCCTTAACAATAAAAGATAATCAAATTGTGGTATAGTTACACACTGAAATACCAATGAGAATGAATGAACTACAAATACATACAACAATATGGATCATTATCACAATATAATGTTGATTGAAAGAAGCCAGACATAAAGGACACATGCTGTATATTCCATTCATATTAAGTTACAAAAACAGGCAAAATTAACCTTTAGGGTAAGAAGTTAGAACAGTGGTTATCTTTACAGGGAGATAATGGCTGGTAGGGAGCATGAAAGGGGCTTCTGGGGTGCTAGTAATTTGTAATTCATGTTTTTGATCCGGTGTTGGGTATGTGGTGTGCTGAGTTTGCAAAAATTAACCAAGCTGTACACTCATGAGTTGTGCACATTTGTGTGTGTATGTGGGGGGCGCACGGTGGAAAGTTCACGAACTTAATTGCCCAACCTCGTGTATATGTATTATACGTCAGTAAAAAGTTCAAAAGCAAAACCAAAAAAGGTGGGACAAAAACAAAAACATAAAAATAAGGAGATAAATTCCACTATATTTGGAGGTATTATTAATTTTCAATGAGTGAATGGTAAAATATAGTTGGCTTCTAATGGAAAGTGAATAATAAAACTATTTAAAGCATATGTGGATAGAAAATTATTTTTTCTGGTTACAGATGAACACAACGCGGCTGTCAAATCACCCTATAATTCTTGAAAATCAGTGTCTGAAGTCTCTTTGAAGTCAGTTTCAAAGCATTTAACAGTTTTTCATTTTAAAACTATAATTTTAATTGAAGTCTTAAATGTGTACTAATTGTTAGAAGTTAAATCGCATTACAAGGCTTTTAATGAAAACCAGGATTCTCTTGCTTCATAAGTCCCATCCTGAATCCTGTTTCTCAGAGGCAACTCATTCTAACTCTTCTAACTACTTAGCATATTTTAAATTTATAATCTAGCTAATTTTTAGGTAATATGCTTATATTTATTTTCCTTTATTTTTAAATTTTAGACATAATCCATTGATTTTTCTACGGTAAGGCTTTAATCACTACCATCACTCATATTTTTCCATCTTGTATTCCCCCTATATAATGAGAATTATAATTTTGATTTTGCAAAATCAATATTAAATGTTTCAATTTTTATGATTATTATGTATTATTCATAGTTAACCCATGGAATGTATTATTATTACATATTTTCTTATATAAAAATACTTTTGTTGACCTGTTTTTTTGGAAGTGATCATTCATTTTTTTTCCTTTATGATTGCCTAATTTTCTAGTGAACTAATTCTTCCCCAAACTCTCCAAAAGAGGAATGGTAAAATTCCTCTCTATGTAACAAATAGAATGATCTTTTCCATTTTACTTTTTTGTTGGAAAAAATGCCTCCTGGGGTCATCTGTCTACCTGCTATAATCTGGGCTGGCTGCTCTCTAGGCCTGTGTTTCCTAGGATTTCCCTTCACCATCACTCTGGGAATTTCTTGATTTACCACTTCTTTTTGGTGGAGCACATTTTGCAGTTTTTCTCTGAGAAAGAGTGCATGGAAGGCAAAATTTTGTGAGACTTTACTTTCTGAAAACAACTTTACTCTGCTCTAACACTTGAATGAGAGTATGGTGACATTTAGAATTTTAGGTTAAAATTATTTATTCTGAGACCTTTGATGACACTTCTATTGTCTTCTAGTTTTCAGAGTTGTTGAAAGCCTGATACTATTCTGATTCCAGGCCTTTTTTATAGGCCTGTTCTTTGTCCCTGGAAGCTTTTAGGGTCTTCTCTTTATCCCTAGTATTCTGAAATTTTATGATATGATTTGACTCAGGTCTTATTTACAGTTCTGGATATTTGAGACCTTTTCATCTAGAAATTTATGCTCTTCAGTTCTGGGGAAATTTCTTAAACCGTTTCTTTGATAATTTCACCCCCTTCATTTTTTCTCTTCTCTATGAAAATACTTTTAGTTGGATACTGGGCCACCTGAATTAATGCTCTAATTTTCTCATCTTTATTCCTTCCTTCCTTCCTTCCTTCCTTCCTTCCTTCCTTCCTTCCTTCCTTCCTTCCTTCCTTCCTTTCTTCCTTCCTTCCTTCTTTCCTTCCTTCCTTCCTTCCTTCTTCCTTTCCCTTCCTTTCCCTCCTCTCTCCTCCCCTCTCTTCCCCTCCCCTTCCCTTCCCTCCCTCCCTTTCACCTTCCCTCTCTCTATCCCTCCCTCACTTCCTCCCTGTTTCTCCCTTCCTCCCTCTTTTCATTCTTTCCTTCCATCCATACATCTGTCCATCCAACCATACATGATTTCTAGTCTACTTTTTGGGAAGTTAGCCTTATCTTCCAAATTTTCTTTGAATTCTTATTTCTATTATATTTTTGATTTCTAAGACCAAACCCTCTTTTTTCCTTCCTTCCTCCCTTGACATCCAAATATTGTTTCATGGATATGTTACTTGGAGGATATAATTTTTTGTAAGTTCTCTTTTTTCCCCTCTTATTCTCTTTTCCCTTTAAGTTACTTTTCCCCTCTTTCCTTTTTTCATTTTCATGTAAGAGGCTTTCCACAAATATCTAGTGCTCTCTGTCTGTTTATATTTAAAAGTGAAGCAGTAAAAACATGTATACTTAGTAGACATCCAAATGGACTGATACAAGCAAGGTACCTGCCATTTCTTTAATTTTTTTTTTTTTTTTTGGCATAAATCAAATATCTGAGACTCTAGGTCTTTCCTCTTGGACTTGTCAGTTTCCCCAGAAAGGAATCCTCTGTTATCTTATGCTGTCAGCATTCTGGGAGTCAAGGAGTAAAGAAAAGAGAATTGGAGGGGTATAGGGAGAGAGTACGGTCTCATCATCCAGCATATACTCTTTTACTTAATCCCTGTTCTTGGCCTAGATCCTTATTTCTACCCTTTGTTAAGCTTGGTGAACCCAAGATCGGAGCCTGATTCAGTTCTGGTCTATGTCGTGCTAGGTTGAGGAGGGAAGGAGAGAGGGTTATACCTAATTATTCCTGATGTAAACTTTTAAGGGATTCTTCCATTTTAAGTCCTTAACTTACCCTTGCTTTCAGAGTTACCCAAATGCCTCCAAATGCTGAGGCTTTTAAGGATTGTATAGTTCAAATTGGTCCCCTTTGTGTTGGAATCCCTTTCTATAGATACTTACATTCTCTGCTTTGCTGTCAGTTACCAACCATCTATCACTTTCCCAGCTTCTAAAAATCCGTTGCTATCTCTTGTCTGCTATTATCTCTTCTACAGAGTCTCTTTGGGTTTATTTTTCACATTTATGTCATTACTGTTGTTTTAATGGAATTTAGGAGAAAATAGGATAAACACATTTATTCATTCAACAATTATTTACTGAGCACTCACTATACACCAGGAAGTATTATAGGCCTTGGGGATACCATAGTAATAGAGAAGTATAAAAAACAAAACCAAAGGACGTCCCTTTTCTCAGAGAGCTAACATTTTAGTTAAAGAGAGACAGAAGCAAAGGTAAAAATAATAATAATAATATAATAATAATAAATAAATAAATAAATAAATAAATAAATAAATACCTTACCATCTGAACTTTCACTATCCAAATTCAAGAACCAAATAGATTTGGAAACATTTTGGATACATCCCATGTTATCTTAACTTCTGCTACCTTCTATGTGAAACTTAGGAATCAAGTCCATTACAATAATAGATATCCCTCAATATTCCAAGTCATTATAAGAATCACAAACTTAGATTTAGATAACCAGGGATACCTGCATATAAGATTTGGTAGTGATGAGAGCTCTAAAGAAAAATAGGACATAAAACAAGGCACGAGAAAAATAAGGAGGGGTAGGAGTGGGCAGGAAGACCTCTCTAATGATAATAACCATGTAGATATCTGAGAAAAGAGAAGGGCATTTTATGCACTGGGAACAGTAAATGCCACGATTCTGAGCTAGGAGTGTGCTTGGCATTTTTGTAGAACCGAAGGACAATGTGGCTGGAGTAGACTGAATGAGTTGGAAAGTAGTAGGGAATGAAATCAGAGAGGAAGCCAGGAGTCAGATCATATATGGCTTGTGGACTATAATAAAAACTCTCTTTATTCTGAATGAGATGGAAAACCATTAAAGGCTTTTGAAGGTGGTATATTAAAAACATCATTCTGGCTGTTGGTTGTAGAACAGACTATGAAGGAAGAGACAGAGTGAAAACTGTGAGACTAGTTAAGAGGATACTATAATAATCCAGGTGAGGAATTAGCAGCTTGACATAGCTCTTTTTGGTGGAAATGATAAGAAGTAGCCAGATTCTCAATTTATTTTGAAAACACAACTGACATGCTTTTAGATGTGGGGTGGAAAAAAAGAATAGTCAAGTATGACTCCAAAGTTTTTGGCCTGATCACATGGAAAATTAAAGCTACTATTTTCTGAGACAGAGATGCCCAGGAGAAGAGCAGGTTAAGCAGGTTGGTGGTATGGAGTGGATGATGAAGGAAACATTTGGTTTTTGTAAATTTTAAGTTTGAGATACCTACGGGACAGCCAAGTGGAGATACAGAAAGGGCAAGCAGATATATGAGTATGGATTTTAGTGGAGAGATCTGGGCTAGAGATACAAAATTGGGACTAGTCACCATATAGACAATATATAAAACCAGGTGACTAGGTGACATTACTTAGGGAATAAGGGTTGAGAGAAAAGAGGTTTGAGTACTAAACCCCAGATGACTCTGCCATTTAGAGGTCAGAAATATGAGAAGGAGCAATTATGTACAAGAATTAAGACAGAATGGGGTTTTAGAAGTTAAGTAAATAGTGTTTAAAGATGGTAGAAGTGATCAAATGTGCTCCATACTGCTGATAGGTTGAGTAAGAAGAGTGTAAGGATTGGTCACTGGATTTGGCAAGATGGAGTTATTGGTTGTCAATGGAGTGATGTGACTGAGGCAAAAGCCCAACAGAAGTGAGTTCAAGTCAAAATAGAAAAAGAAGTGGAGACAGTGAGCACAGACAACCCTTTCAAAAAGGGAAACAATAGCTAGAGGAGAATGTGAAATCATATGAGTTTTTGTTTTTTAGTGTGGGAGATAGGTTTTTATACTGGTAGGACTAGTTCAGTTACAAACAAAAATGCTCTTCATAAATGGTGCTGGGATAATTGGAAAGGCCACAAGTAAAGGAATGAAACTAGACTGCTATCTGTCACCATGTATCAAAATGAACTCAAAATGGATCAAAGATCTAAACATAAGACCTTAAACAATAACTGCATAGAAGAAAGCATAGGTACTAAACTTATGGACCTTGGGTTCAAAGAGGATTTTATGAATTTGGCCTCAAAGGCAAGGGAAGTAAAAGCTAAAATAAATGAATGGGACTACATATCAAATTAAGTCTCTGCATAGCAAAAGAAACCACCAACATCATAAACAGGCAACCAACCGAATGTGAGAAGATATTTGCAAACACCACCTCCAATAAGGAGCTAATATTCAAAATATATAAGGAACTCATAAAACTCAACAACAAAAAACCAAACAATATAATTAAAAATTGGCAGAGGACCTGAATAGACATTTCTCCAAAGAGGACATACAGATGGCCAATAGATATGAAAAAATGCTCAACATCACTAATCATCAGAGAAACGCAAATAAAAACCACAATGAGATATCACCTCACACCAGTTAGGATGGCTATCACCAACAAGACAAATAATAACAAGTGTTGGAGAGGCTGTGGAGAAAAAGGAACCCTCATATACTGTTGGTGGGAATGCAGATTGGTGCAGCTGCTATGGAAGGCAGTGTGGAGATTCCTCAAAAAATTAAGAATAGAATTACCATATGACCCAGCAAGCCCTCTCCTGGGTACATACCCAAAAAATCTGAAAACATTTATCCATCAAGATATATGTACTCCAATGTTCACTGCAGCATTATTTACAGTGGACAAGACATGGAAACAACCAAAGTATCCTTTGATAGATAATTGGATAAAGAAGATATGATATATATACACAATGGAATACTATTCTGCCATAATAAAAGATGAAATCGCACCATTTGTGACAAAATGGGTGCATCTTGAGATTATTATGCTAAGTAATATAAGTCATATAGAAAAAATTGAGAACCATATGATTTCACTGATATGTGAAAACTCATAGACACAGACAATAGTTCAATGGTTACCATAGGGTAAGGAGGTAGTGGGGTGGTAGATGACGGTAAATGGGGTCAAACACATGGTGATGAAAGTAGAACTGACTCTGGGTGGTGAACACACAATGTAATATATAGATAATGTATTACAGAATTGTACACTTGAAACCTATGTAATTTTACTAACCATTGTCACCCCAATAAACTTTAATTAAAAAAAAAATTGGGCCGGCCGAGTGGCACATTGGTTAAGCGCTGGTTTTGGGATGCCAGCGGCCCCGGTTCGGATCCCACATGAGGGCCAGTGACACTGCCCTCTACAGCTAACAACAGCTCCACCTGGAGCTGGGCTGTGCGAGCCCCGGTGATGGTGTGGGCTGCAGCCCCTGCTGCAGTGGGCTGCCATAGGCTACAGTGAGTGGCCCGCAGCCAGCGTGAGCGGCTGGCAGCCAAGCATGAGCTGCCAATAGCCGCGGTGAGCGACATCCAGAGGCCAGCGACCGATCTGCCTCATCCGGGAGGAGCACAATGACGATACCAACAGTGAAGCAACATCCTCCGCAACTAAACTGAAGAACAAGAAGACAGCAACTTGTCTGTTCCCCTTTCCCGATTCCCCAACGCTGTTCCCCTCCGCCAATTCCCCAATAAAATCTTTAAAAAAAAAAAATTGATGATACATGATTAAGGAGAAAAAAGGGATAACTGCAAAAGTAAAATCTTTGGCAGGAAGGGACAGGATAAACTATATAAGCAGGTGTTTTTTCTCATTATTTTTCCAATTACCTGAGAGAAAGGGTGATAGGATCTACTGCACTGAAAAATTTTTTTTAGAACTAAAGAGTATATACACAAAGATTCAATCAGAACAAAAGTTTATGTGAATTATTCATCAGGATAGTAAAGATTTACACACTCCAAATTCTCTGATTCTTAATTAGCCTTCACTGAAAAAGATTTATGACATGTTTTTATTCTTGAGAAATTCTTATCACAATAAAGTAATTTATTTCAGGACCATAAATATTAACACAAGTTTATAGTCCTCATGATTCTTCCTTCAAGTCATTTAGAAATGAAGTGAAATAAATGACTTAATAACTATTTAAATATGCTCTCTTTTTCATCTATAAATAACTGTTTATACACTCTCTTTTCCTCATATTTATCTCTCATGTCCTATCATTAGCAGAAACTTTTATCACTAAGATTCTTAAAATAAATCAATATGGATATAATTTTAGAAAACAATATCCTAGACTATTTTTATCAATCAATGGAAGAATTAGCTTAAAGTTGTCATTTTCATCAGTGCCCAATTTAAAATATAAACTGGGAGAGAAGGATGCCTTTCAAGCCCTAGTACTTCCTTTATCCTAAAATTACATTGACTTTTCATTTTTAGTCTTTGTGAGCTTCTTATGGAAACAAGAAATCAAAGCTAATGCAGTCAGATGATCTGAAAACAAATAACCACGGTAACATAAACAACAACTTCCAAGGACCACAAAATCAGTACACCTGGAAAATCCAGGAATGTTGTAATAAAAGAAACAAAAGGACACCAAAATTACAACTAAACTACAGAATAATGATTGAAAATTGCCTGAAATACTACAACTAAGGACATATAGAAGAAAGCACCTTGAGACTAGTAGGAGGGGCAGAGATGTAGAACGGGTTAGTCCCACACCCACGTGTGGCAGTTAAAAACTTGGAGGACTATCTCAGCTGCAGAGGTTGCCTTGGAGGAGTGAGGGATCCCAGCCCCATACCAGGCACCCCAGCCTAGGGTTCCAATGCTGAGGAATGAAGTCCCCATAGCTTCTGGCTGTGAAAATCAGCTGAGATTGTGGCTGGGTGAGAAGGAAGGTAGCTGGAGTCCCAGGCTTTCCTCTTAAAGGGCCTGCACGTGGACTTACTTCCTGACAGACTCCCTTGTTCTGAGCCCCAGTGCTGGGGCAGCAACTTGAAAGATGCCAGGGACATAGAGGGAGGAACTGAGTTGTGTAGCTCATGGGGAGGTCTGGAGGGGCAGCTTTCTCCCAGACAGAAGTGCTGGCAGAATCCATTGCTTCTTTGTTGAGCCCTTCCCCCTCTTGGAATGCAGCTGCCATATCTGAGTCTCCATCAACCTGGCTAACACAATTTGTCCACCCTGCCCTGGTGAATCCCTGAGACCCTGCACCACCCAGCTTTCAGGCACACCCAAGTGCTTCCAATGGCTTTTCCATACAAACGGCCTGCCGTGGCTCATGCTGCGGACTTTCCTAAAATCTCTCAAAGGTTCACAAATCCTAAACAAAAACATCTGGCTTTGGTGTGTCCCATACCTCTTGCTGAGCAGTCCCAAGCCTGGCACTAGCAGCAGCCAGCCTCAGTTCACAGCTTAGCTTCTTGAGGTACCTCCAAACACAGTGCGGGTGGAGGCATCTGCGGGTTGTTTTGTGGTTCATGCCAGGTGGCCCTGGGCAGGGCACAGGCTGCTGCCGAACTTGGCCTGCAATGGGGCCCCTCCCCGGAGGCCCCCAGGCTGGCACTCCCAGTGGCTAACTTCAGACCATGTAGGAGGCTGTCTCCAAGGATGACACACCCAAAGGGCAGACTGGGTAGGCACCAGAGCCCTGCTAAAGCAAATGCTGCTCTGTAGGGTCAGCCCCTGCACAACAGCTACTCCACTATAGTCACAGCCAGTGCTCATAATCAGCTTGAGGGTCAATCCCTCTCAATAATGTGCAAAGAGCAACCAAAGCTCTACTATGAGAGGAGGGCACACACAACCCAAAAAGTGACACACCTGGAGCACCTGGCTCAGGTTAATAGAGAGATTGCGTCACATAAAACCCACTATATAAGGCTAGTCTACTAAGACTGGGAGACATAGCAGCCCTACCTAATACATAGAAACAAACACAGGGAGGCAGCCAAAATGGGGAGAAAGGAGACAAGGAACTTTTCCCAATAAAGAACAGAACAAAGCTCCAGAAAAAGAACTAAACAAAATGGAGGCAAGCAACCTACCAGATACAGAGTTCAAAACACTGGTTATAAGGATGTTCAACGATCTCAGGGACAACTTCAACAAAGAGATAGAAAACATGAAAAAGAACCAGTCAGAAGTAAAGAAAACAATAACTGAAATGATACATTAGAGGGAACTGACAGCAGATTAGATGAAGCACAAAGGACTGAATCAGTGCTTTAGAAGGTAAGGTAGCAGAAAAAACCCAATCAGAACAGCAAAAAGAAAAAAGAATCCCCCCAAATGAGGAGAGTTTAAGGGGCCTTTGGGACCTCATGAAGCATATCAACATTCACATCATAAGGAGAGATGAAAGTGCACAAGTAACTGAAAACCTATTTGAAGAAATGACCGAAAACTTCCCTAACCTGGTGAAGGAAATAGATATACAAGCCCAGGAAGCACTGAGTCCCAAACAAGATGAACTCGAGGAGCCCACACAAAGACATGCCATAATTAAAAATGCCCAAAGTTGGGCCGGCTGAGTAGCAAGGTGGTTGGGAGCTGGCTTGGGACACCAGCAGCCCTGGTTTGGATCCTACATATGAGGGCCAGTGACATGGCCCTCAAAAAAAAAAAAAAGCCCAAACTTAAAGACAAAGAGAGACTCTTAAAAGCAGCAAGAGAAAAGCAGTTAGTTACCTACAAGAGAGCTCCCATAAGACTTCAAGGTGATTTCTCATCAAAAACTTTACAGTCCAGGAGGGACTGGCATGAAATATTAAAGTGGTGAAAAGCCATGACCTAAAACCAAGATTATTCTACCCAGCAAGACTATCATTTAGAATCCAACGACAGATAAAGAGCTTCCTAGATAAGAAAAAGTTTAAAGAGTTTATCACTACCAAACCAATATTTAACAAGAAATGCTACAGGAACTTCCTTATAAAGAAAAAAAAAACAATTATCAAAAAAAATGAATAATGAAATGACAATAACTACATATCTATTAACAATTACTTTAAATGTAAATGGATTAAATGCTCCAATCAAAAGATAGGGTGGCTGAATGAATACGAAAACAAAACCCTTACATATGCTGCCTATAAGAGACTCACTTCAGATTGAAAGAAACAGACTGAAAGTAAAGAAAGGAAAAAGACATTTCATGAAAATGGAAACAACAAAAAAGCTGGGGTAGAAATACTTATACAAGACTATTTTAGACTTTAAAACAAAAGCTATAATAAGACAAAGAAGGACCTAGTAATCCCACTTCTGGGTATTTATATGAAGAAACCAAAAATGCTACTTCAATGAGATGTGTCCATCCATATGTTCATTGAAGTGTTGTTTATAATGACCAGGATGTGGAGGCAGCCTGGGTGTCCGTTGATGGAAGAACAGATAAAGAGTGGTGGTACATATATACAATAGAATATTGCTCAGCCATGAAAGAGAATGGGTTCTTGCCATCTGCAGCAGTATGGATGGACCTGGAGGGTATTGTTTTGATTAAAATACATCAGGAAGAGAAAGGCAGACGCAACGTAATCTCACTTATATGTGGAAGCTAAAGAAAAAAGTAAAAAAGCAAACAAAACAGAAACAAGCTCATAGATACAGAGAACATTTTGATGGTTGCATGATGGGAGGAGGGCTAGGGGGATGAGAGAAAAAGGGAAAAGGATTAAGAAGTACAAATTGGTTGTTACAAAGTAGTCATGGGGATGTAGGGTATAGCATAAGAAATATAGTCAATAATACTGTAATAATTATGTATGGTGTCAGATGAGTACTAGATTATCAGGGTGATAGATGGGAGGGCCATTGCGGGGCAGAGTGAAAAAGATGAAAGAATTAAGTACAAATTAGTAGTTACAAAACAGTCATGGGGATGTAAAGCATAGGGAATATAGTCAATAATATAGTAATAATTATGTATAGTGCCAGGAAGGTGCTAGATTAGTCAGAGGGATCACTTCATAAATTATATAAATGTCCAACCACTATACTGTACATCTGAAATTAATATAAAATAACATCGAATGTCAACTTTAATTGAAAAATTAAAAAAGGGGGAAAAAAGTAAAGGGGAATAAGAGGTTCAAATTTCCAGGTATAAAACAAGTAAGTCATCGGGCCGGCTGAGTGACTCATTGGTTAAGAGTTGGCTTGGGAGTGCAAGCTCTAAGCAGCAGAGCCACTGGTTCAGATCCCACATGGATCAGTGACACTGTACCCTCTACAGCTAAGATGGTGAACAACAGCTCCATCTGGAGCTGGGCTGCTGTGAGTTGCCGTCGACCACGTAGGCTGCAGTGGGCTGCTGTAAGCTACCATGAGTAGCCGGCAGCCAGTATGAGTGACCAGCAGCTGGCGTGAGCTGTCCAATGGCCAGCGACCTATCAGCCGCAAAGACAGCTATGATCACAGTACCAACATGGTCCAGTGAAGCGACGTCCTCCACAACTAGACTGAAGAACAGAAGGACAGCAACTTGTCTGTTCCCTTTGCTTGATACCCCAATGCTATTCCCTTCCCCAATTCCCCAATAAAATCTTTAAAAAACAAACAAACAAACAAACAAAAAACAAGTCAATCATGGGGATGTAATGTACAGCATAGGGGATATAATTGATAATATTGTGATAGTGTTGTAAGGGGTCAGACAGTTGCTGGACTTACGCTGATCACTTCTTTAGGTATAAAACTGTTGAATAATTATGGTGTATTCCTGAAACTAATATAATATTGTATGTTAGCTATATTTTAGTAAAAATCTTTAAAAAAAGAAACAAAAGGGAGTGGTAGACAACTATAATTGCAGATTTATAGAGAGTAACACCAGATACTGAATAGAGACTTGAAATTTTAGATTACCTCAATCAATAGTTGAAGAATGGAAAGAAAGCAGTCTTACTAAACCAACAGCAGAATTTTGTACTACTTTCTTTTTATTAGTTTTCAAGATACTAGTATAATAGTCACTTCCATTTTTTAAGCTGTCTCTCATTTAGCATTCATTGTTTCATGGTGCTTTTATCATGTCTAAAATCGTCTAAATTTGGATGACATGTAAGAAATTGCCAAGTTATAACCATGAAGAAAATAAAAGGAGGGAACACTTAATATCATCATCTTAATTGGCCTGAAAAACAAGAATATTGAAAAACAAAGAAACAAACAAAAACATGAGGGGAACAATGATGTCAATGAGCAATATTATCCATATATATTAATCATTGACCATGTTTTAAGTCTCGGAAATTCTAGGGGTATGTTTTCTCAGAAAAGTCTAGAAAATGTATTCTTGATTTTTCAATTGCATTGTAATGTAAATGAACTTCAACTCCTAAGTAGAAATGACAAAGGCCCTGGTTACTACTCCTAACTGCAAGAAAACCAGAGTAATTTCAATTGTACTCTTGTTTTTAGCTCAAGAGCATTAATAAAAATTCTCGTAATAAAAAAATACCATTACTTGTTTTAGAACAGCAATGGTTAAAAATAGTTAACTTAAAGATCACATTATTGCAACTTATTAATTCTTTATTTGTCTGAAACAGCTCACCTGGTACAAAAAATTCTGTTGGCATAAACCAATGAAATTCCAGATGAAATCCCAAGCGAATAGCCTTCCAAGTGACAAGGAAAATCAAATAGAGAACGGACACTGTGCCTGTGAGAAAAAATTCAGAAACAATGAGTCATCTTTTTACTTGTACAGGCTATTTTAAAATCAAGCTTTGTTTCTACAGTCTCGGTAAAGGTTGGACTACTACTAACTTCACTGATCACGCACACTAAAACCCAGGTGGGATCTAAAGAACAGAAACAAGCCATGTGAGTTATCAGAAAATGAAGCAAAAGACTGTAGTAGGCCTAAGAACTGCATGAAGGTCGCTCATATATTGCTTCATGCAAAATTGTCTAATTTTCTCATGAGCTGAATTTAATGCAGGATACATGCAGAGTCCGTTACAAAACTGTTAGGTTACATAGGAGAGAAAAGATAACATAGAACTGTCTTTTATTCTTTGTATTGAAACTATTAAGAGATGGTCAATACGTTGGAAAAGTCTGTCACAACACTTAGTATACGATGATAAGAAAGTAGTGAACGTGGATCATACACCTATGAGAAAGGCAATAAGCCAAATAATCCATGACTAATCTGATCTAGTGTCTAGAGGAGTTTTGATGAGGGATTACTAGTTGCTAGATAGAAAGGTTCCAGGTTCCATTCACAGGTATTATACACAGGGTAAAGTGGGCATTCACACTATTTTAGTAGTCTAGAAGCTAGAGGATTATTCCTGTTAAGGAATTAAGTCCAGTCATTATGGAGTTCAGTCCAAGAAGGTTTCTAGAGGAATTAGATACTAACTTTTTAAAGAAGCTATAGATTTAACAGAAAGAGAAAGTATCAACAAAAAGCACAAAAGGGCAAAAGCAGGATATCCATAAGGAGGTGGAGGTTAATTAACCTGGTTAGAAGTCTGGTGATTGTTTTAACCAATTGAGCAAATTCTTCTATAAGTTTCTGTGCTAACCTTTAAAGATCTGTTCCATAGGAAAGTTGGCAAAAAAATCAGGAAACCACAAATGAGCTATATAAGCTCTTTTGTGGGCTTGAAGATTAGCTGACTCACAGAGTCGGTGAAAACAAAGAGGACAAAGCTTATATAACCACAACTCTTCATTTCCTGTTTGTCTGTGGCAGTCTTACAGTGAATCCTGTTGTGAGGCAGAAAGGTACGGAGAAATAACCTTACCTGCTTCTTTGGTCTTCTGGAATCCCAGCAGCCACCCCTTTGATATGATGAGTAATCTAATTATTTTATACTCTAGGCTGCCTACCAGGAGATCAGATCTATAGGGAGAAGGTGAAATCCTATGCTCTATTTGGAGTTATCAATTCTTTATGAGTGATATCTTTGTCTCTAGTTAACCAGATCTGAGCTTTCACTGGGAATTCCTTTTGCCATTTTAAGCTGTAAAAGAAGACATGGTCAAAACATTGCTTTAGTGATTCAGAAATTTCTGAAATTTTTTTCAGTGAGTTCAGAAATTTCTGAAAAAAGGCTCACAGAAAGAAGTATGTTCCCTTAAGGAGGCAATGGTGTTCCAAGAAAAAAAAAAAAGCACCGAGGAAGAGAGCAAAAGCAGAACAAACCTTAGGAATTTGAGCTAGAGAATGATATCTCAGGTTGAAAGTCAGGTGATAATTCTATGCTATATACTTAAATAGAAACCATAGGAAAAAATATACTATAGCCTCCCTTGGTAAGTTCTAATGTTTCCAACCTTTAAAATTGAGAATTCCTATAATATCCACTTTGGATCTCTCTTCCTGAAATCTTAGTCTACTTCCTGTAGTTATACCTTTAGAGGAAATTAGGAAGAGTTGTTCAGTAAGGATAAACGGGGAAACCCAACAACTTGTCTTGAAAGGGACTTGAACTTGAAATGGTCATCTACATTTTCCTCTGTGCCAAACTCCATAAAGAAAACCAAAAGGAGGTACAAACCAGTGAACAAATTAAACTCAGATGTGCAGGCCTGGAAGGTAACTCACTACCCAGCCAGACCATATTTCCACAGAATCCAGCATGTATTCTACTATGAAGTGGCTCTATTGCTCTGTGCCTCAACTTACCTAGGATATTAAATTTTGAAAAAAATGAAGGGGATTTGAAATTGAGCAGTGGCAGGAGGAGCCCTATGAGGTAAAAGGGCACTGTCTTAGACTTATTCCACCACTTCTCAAACTGTTGGAGTCCCGTCTCATTGGCATAGAAGATCATAGAGCTATTGTCAGGATGGGCACCACTCCCAGCGCTTGGACAAATCACTGCAATAGGAAAACATCAGATTAGAGAAGACCTCAAAGAACAGAAAATGACCCCTAGAGATTGACACTTGCTCTACCAACCTCAACTTTACAATGAATATTAAGTTTCTCCTTTCTGGAAATACACTGAAGGTTATATTTAGATATATTAAAAGTCTTTTATCTTTAAATAATTAAAGATTGGAGAATGTTAAAAAAAAATTAATTTCTACTGGAAACTATAAAATTATCGCATCCAAAATCCTCTGGTTCCATTGCCAGAGAGAAAATATTGGGCTGGATGGTATTTAATCTTATGTAAGAAATACACAATTCAAGGTAACTGTTTGTTGTGCTCATAACCCATACAAAGGTCAAAGAACAGGTTTCTTCTAACAATAAACAAAATCTATGGGTTTGGATTAAAAAATTGACATCACTAGAATAGCTGTCATGGTATTGCCAAAACTTAATTATTGCTTACAGCTTAAGAATCTTGAATTCCAGCAATACACAGTAATTCTCCTGGAAGTTTATCAGATGTTATAGCAGCCCAAGAGCCCAGAAGATATCCAGAGAACTGGGAAATGAGTAAAATGTATTTTTCCGAACACTGACCTAAAGTGGCAATTTTTTCTGCTAGTAGAATACAAATCGTTCTCTATGTGTTTCTAATTTCATAATAGCACTTTGGCTAATAATCAGCTTTTTGTAAAGAACTCTTAGTGCTGGTGAAAAGTACTCATATTGAGCAACAATCATACTCATCACTAGTCAAAGCAAAAATGATATATTCATTGCAAGGTCTGTTTTTAATTATACTCTGTCTTCATTATTTGGCATGCCACAAAGCCAAACGCTTGGTTTTCTTTTTCCTTTCTTAGTCAGCATTTTAACATGTTCTTTTTCCATCTATGCTCTGGACAGAAGTAAATTAACTTGAATTTTTCTTGTGCTAATAACAGTGGTAAAGAGCACAAGCTACAGAAGTAAACTGACTGAGAAATGAATCTTGACTGTCGCCTAATAGTTACTCAACCTTGGGCAAGTCACTAACCAACCTCTCTGCTTTGCTTTCTACATCTAGAAAGCAGAGGTAACAGTATCTGTCTTACAGAGCAGCTGTAAAACATTTAGAACAATGCCTGCACACAGTAAGTACCCAATAAATGTCAGCTGTAAGTTTTTACATTAACTGAAATGGACTGTTTCATACACTATTTAACACATTGTTCAAAATAAACACAAGAATCAAAAAGTGCTAGTATCAACAGAAGATATGACTATGCAAAGTAAACTGACTTTACTGAGAGCTGTTGGTGCTTTCTCCAAATCTTCAGTGTAATTGTGATATTTATAAACTCAACAATGGACTCTCTACTGAAGAAATCCTACTAGATATTAACAAACTAGTTTCATCAATTGATATCAAAATAGCTATAGTAAAACAAATTTCTCTTTTAAGACAAGGATGTTATTTGGTCCTTTGAAAATTTTGAGGTATGGGATAGGATGCAAGAGATACATTTAAAAATTATAATGAACTATTTTAGTAGAACTATTCAAGAGTGTGTGAGTGTGACTCTGTGTGTGTGTGTGTGTGTGTGTGTGTGTGTGTGTGTGTGTGTGTGTGTCTACAGAAATAAAAGTTGGAACTTCACTCACTCATTTTCTGGTGTTAACAGAAAAGGTTAAACAGTTAAATTAAGGGGCAAAGTAAGACACTGGAATGTATGTTTCATGAAAGAAGAGATTTTTGTCTGTTCATTGTATTCTCAGCGCCTAAAACAATAAGTTGTCCTTTTGGTGATCAATTTGTACCTCCATCAAAATGAAGTCTATTTAGTATTTCTGAAACCTAATTATATGAAAGCTTTAGGTGATGTTCAAGGTTAACTGTTAACAAAGTTACATTAGCTTTTACATTCACTTTCACCTGTGACTGCCACACTGGATAAACCTATGTGTTATTATTTAAAAATAAACATATTTTTAACAAATTAAAGAAAACTTTTCTACAAAATTAAGATTTTTTTTTGCCTAATCTTCAATTTATTTTTCCATATTTACTACCCTCTGTTCATTATTAGGAAATTAACTATTCTAAAGTATACATATTTGTATATTTTAAATATTAGTAACTAGAACAATAAATGTCTGAAACTAAGGTAAACTGAGAATTATGCTTCCAGACTAAAACAATTAGCAGTGACTTAAGTTCTTGAAAATGTGTAATGATTATTCGTAGGCAAATAGGGATACTACAAATGTGAGTTACAGTTGTGAATTGTATAATATGAACTAAATATTGTTTAGCTCACATTAACACAACCTTTTGTGGCATTTTTTTTTTAATACACTGATTGCCAACAATAGTGGCCCAGTTAACATAATGAAAATGATTTTGCATTAATCATTTACCTAATATACATCATAGGTTCTACCTAAAGTCATTTTTGAAGCAAGCTGGGGAATAAAAAACAAGATAAACTTTAAATTCCAAACTACTTACCAGGGTTGCTATCATTAGTACTCAGTACAGCGTCTGTGTCATTAATGTGATGGATAAAATCTAAAAATCAAGTAAATATATAGTTCAGTACTGCTAAATTGACCACCTTCTAAAGACTTTTGTCTATAAAAATCCTTTAAGATCTACTGGCTGGTAATAGTAACCAGTACATTGAATCAAGACGGCTTCCCTGTTAATTAACATGGCTTCACCTGCTTCAGCTTTCTCTGCTGACAGGAACGATGTCATTGACTTCACAGTCCCATTGTGGGAAATTTTTACAAGATTCAGGATTTTTTTAAAAAACCTACCTACAGGCTAAATTTAGTAAAAGGCCCTGGAATAAAGATAATGTATACAATTGTTTTCCTATACTCTCACTAATTTATACATGTATAGTTACATCTTAACATAAAGTTCTAAAGTCTGTAAAAGGGGGAAACCAACACTTATAACAGCCGAATTTATCTGGAAAATCATTTAAAGTTTTTACAAAGTATAGTACATGTTCTAATAGACCAAAGGCTATAGAGTAATTATTGCTTACAAGCACCACTAAGTTATACTAAAGGAAGTGGCAAAGTACAAAGTATGCAGATACCTGAGCATTCATATCATTCTATTGTAAATGAGAGAATGGGTAAAAGATGTTTTTCTTGCTAGGCTGATTGAATTCACATTATTTGGTTTGATGTTAACCTTTTATAACCTTAGCAATAAGCATTAATCAAATTGTCTGATTAGATTTAAAATGAGATGATAAAAATGTTGGATTAAATTTTAAGGTCATAGGGCCGGCCGAGTGGCGCATTGGTTAAGCGCTGGTTTTGGGATGCCAGCGGCCCCGGTTCGGATCCCACATGAGGGCCAGTGACACTGCCCTCTACAGCTAACAACAGCTCCACCTGGAGCTGGGCTGTGCAAACCCCGGTGATGGTGTGGGCTGCAGCCCCTGCTGCAGTGGGCTGCCATAGGCTGCAGTGAGTGGCCCACAGCCAGCGTGAGCGGCTGGGAGCCAGCGTGAGCTGCCAATAGCCGCGATGAGCGACATCCAGAGGCCAGCGACCGATCTGCCTCATCCGGGAAGATCACTGACGATACCAACCGTGAAGCAACATCCTCCGCAACTAAAATTGAAGAACAAGAAGACGGCAACTTGTCTGTTTCCCTTCCCCGATTCCCCAACGCTGTTCCCCTCCACCAATTCCCCAATAAAATCTTTAAAAAAAAAAAAAAAAAAAAAAAAAAAATTTTTAAGGTCATAAAGTAAGTTAAATATGTGAATTATTCACCTTCATTGTATGCTTCTCAAGATAAAATAAAAGAAGCAGTTTAGGGCCGGCCGAGTGGCGCATTGGTTAAGCGCTGGTTTTGGGATGCCAGCGGCCCCGGTTCGGATCCCACATGAGGGCCAGTGACACTGCCCTCTACAGCTAACAACAGCTCCACCTGGAGCTGGGCTGTGCGAGCCCCGGTGATGGTGTGGGCTGCAGCCCCTGCTGCAGTGGGCTGCCATAGGCTGCAGTGAGTGGCCCGCAGCCAGCGTGAGCAGCTGGCAGCCAAGCGTGAGCTGCCAATAGTGGCTGGCAGCCAAGCGTGAGCTGCCAATGGCTGCGATGAGCGACATCCAGAGGCCAGCGACCGATCTGCCTCATCCGGGAAGAGCGCAATGACGATACCAACAGTGAAGCAACATCCTCCGCAACTAAAACTGAAGAACAAGAAGACGGCAACTTGTCTGTTCCCCTTCCCCGATTCCCCAACACTGTTCCCCTCCACCAATTCCCCAATAAAATCTTTAAAAAAAAAAAAAAAAAAAAAAAAAAAAAAAAAAAAAAAAGAAGCAGTTTAGGGCTCTAGATTTTTACAGTATCTCCAAGGGTTATTAGTGATTTGAGATTAGCAGTTATACATCTTTATGGAATTCTTGATTCCAAGACTTACATGTGGCTAGTTAAACCTAGCTACCAAGTATACTGGGTTGAACAGTGTCTCACCAAATCCATGTCCACTAGGAACCTTAGAATGTGATCTTATTTGGAAATAAGGTCTTTGCAGATATAATCAAGTTAAGACGAAATCACACTGGATTAGGGTAGGCCCTAAGTACAATGACTGGTATCCTTAGTGAGAGGGGAAAATTTGAACACAGACACAATGAGGGAAGACAGCCATGGGAAGGCAGAGGCAGTACTGGAGTGATAGAGCTACAAGCTAAGGAAGGCCAAAGACTGCCAGCAATCAACCACCAGAAGTCAGGAAGAGGGAAGGAAGGATTCTTCCCCAAAGGTTCAGAGGAAGCAGAGTCCTGCTGACACTTTGGTTTTGGACTTCTGGTCTCCAGGACTGTGAGAGGATAAGTTTCTCTTGTTTTAAGCTAAACAATTATAATTTGTTACAGAAGCCCTGATACACAAAGGCTCAGCAAGGACAGTATGAGAAAGAAAAACTACAGGCCAGTATCTCTTATGAAAAGACACAAAAATTCTAAATAAAGTATGTATTAGCCCCACTCCTCCCAAAAGTAAACTGAGTCCAGTAAGAAATTTAAAAATACATATATCATGACTAATAAACTAATTTATGTTTTCCCAGAATATAAGAATGATTTAAATGTATTCATTTAATTCACTATATTAACAATTAGAAGAAAAGCTTATGAGCATTACAAGAGATGTAGATTAAGTATTTGATAAAATCCAGCACACATTAATAAAATTGCTTAAGAAAACAATAAGCAGAAACTCTTTAAATTACTAAAGGGTACAACAAATATTGCACAACAAATTCTGTGGTATGTTAATAATATATTTATCACATAAGTTCCATTACTCTACTGTTTCCTAATTTTTAAATCCTAATTATTTTGAAAATAAGAGACTGAAATTTTTTTCCCCAAGACTCTGCATATCTGTTATATTTGGTTAGTAACAAACACCAATGACCTTCATAAACTCTTATACTAAAATTTTGTGGTAAAGGTTGAAACAATGCTTAAAATATCTACTGGAACTCATAAATATTTTATATTAGAGAATTTGAAAGAATATTATTTATGCAAAAATAAGTTTTTGGAAATGAATATACATATTATACTTGAGATCATAACCATAGAAAACAAATGGAATCAAGTATATTTTCCAGAATTATAAATACTACTTTTTACTTTATTTATTTCAACTTCAGAATTTAAGGCTGAAACTAAAATATTACAGTAGTTATTATATCTGAAAGTAAGTGGGTAAAAGCACATGCTATGGATACTTACTAAAAATAAACTTTCCAGTATTAAAAAGAAAATTAGACATAAGCACCCAGTAAACTATCATTGCTCCAATGAGAGACACCAAGGAAAAAAGCAGACTCGACCACTGCCCAAAGGAGCCAAAATAATATCTGCAGACATCTGGATATTCCCAGGTGGTGGTATCCACTGAAGCTAGATAAAAACAAAAGAAAAAGAATAAAATTAGCTGTTAATCATATATTCCATATTCATAATTTGTTTTCCCCAAATTAACCAGATCTTCAACCATATTATGAAACAACAGAAAATAAAACAAACACGTAAAAAGAAATGTAGGTCAATGAAGGAGTACAGATAATCTGAGAAACAGATTACAGTATCATAAAATTTTATAATTAATAAAAACAAGGGATAAACCAAGGCTAGACAAAATCATCAGTAAGGGACTGAAGACATTACCCAATAATATTTGGCATACTTAAATAACAGTATGGAGAAAACTTTTCTTACTTTATACTTTATACTGCGTGCCAATTTAAATTTTCGACAATTGAATTTAAAATTTTTAAATTAAATAATAGAAAAGTTAGAAGACAGTGTAAAATTGAAACCTGAAAGGTTATCCTTACTCTATCAACTGAGTTACAATGGAAAAAGATATAAACAATATAAACAAACTCATATATATAATACAAAAGCCATTCAAATATTGAATGGGTAGAAATTGACAAGAAATAATAAATAAAGGGCTAATGCCTAAATCATATAAAGAACTTAGCAGATCTGTAAGAGCACCAACGGAGTTGTGGATAAATGGGAAAGGGATATGAATAAATAATAAAGAGAAAACATACCATTGCTTAACTGAGACAGAAAAAATTGGAGCCAAAGCCTGGTCTGTTGATTCATACTTGCTAAGATTCAATTAAATACTCTATGTTTATTTAGGTCCTAACATATTTTAAAACAATCTAAAAAGGTATTTCCTTGATCCAGAATTTGGAGAAATGAGTGGAAGAAGTGCACTGATACAATGGAATTCACTACAAGGACACATTGTTCACATTTTCATATTTTTCTAGTTAAAATTTCTACATTTAGATCTTTGGGTAGGGATAGGTCAGAACAAGGCACCATTAACTGATAAGAATCATAAATTCTCAATTTAGTTCTGGCAAAGACTTTACTTTAAAAAAATGACTTTTAAAATTATTCTTATGAGGAAATGAACACCAAAGTGAACGCATTCTGCAAACAACTTCCAGCCCCTTTGAATTTCAAAGGCAGTCACTATCAGTTCAGCCTAATGCTATGAAATAGAGAAGTAAATCTTTAGGCACAAAATAGTTAACACACACGTGGAATGCACACTAGGAAATGTGTACAGAAAATACTCAACAGGAAATACTTATTAACACCAATTTATTTTGTTGCAAATTCTTACATATCATAGCTCGTGATTTCACTACTCTGTAGCAGCAATAAAGTGTTAAAAGGCCCATCAGCATGATGACACACATTCCAGTAGTAAATCCAGCCTATTTAAAAATAAAAATATAGAACAACATATATTATCATGTTAGAATACATACGCAGTCATTATGCTACCCTAAACAATTATGATAAAAACCTGACAACTAATGTAAGCTTAAATAATCTATTTTAATAAATTTAAAATAGATTAAATTTATTAAATTTAATTTATTGTAAAAATTATTAAATTTAATCCATTGTAAAACTTACAATGTAAAAAGAAAAAAATTCAGGCAAAAAGTATACTGGAAAATCATATTACCTGTTTTATGCCCCAAGGAATACTTAGTATAGATGTTCCCATCATGGTATTCCAAATCATAAAACTGAAAAGGCAGAATAATAACAGTAAAAACATGATGTTTGAATCTTCAAACATTTTAATTGAGACAAAAATTAAAAAAACTAGTCATATTCATTTATGTGCAGTTTAAGTTATGCTCCAAAAAGTAGTTTTACTCACATGGTTACTAAGCTGGTGTTTTTACCATATCCTTCAGTGTAACCTTGAAGTTTATAAGCAGAACCCAATGGACTATATACATAGCACTCTTCTGGAGCTGGAAGTACATGATCTGGGGCAACCTGGTTAAAAGAGAGAAAAAGAAAAAAAGAAACAGAAAAATGTTAGAACCAGTGAATGTGCAAAATAGGGTATTTCCTATACATCAGAGTATCTGACCCTAGACACATTTCTAAATATCATGAACAAATAACAGTATGCATCCCAGATTAACAAATATAATTTTAAAAAAATATATAGATGACCTAAAGGAGCAATAATTTAAGGATAATAAACAATCAACTGTTCGTCTGAAATGAGAATGAATTCCTAGAATATGCAACTATCTAAGTATTTTTCTCTTCATTTTCATGAGAAAAGAGGAAGAAGAGCCAGACAAAGATTGAGATTAGGGAATTTTAGATGGAGGAGACTTGGGCATGAGGAGAGGGGGAATTTCAAGAATCAAGCGGTCACTGAACTCTTATGTGAGGGTGGTTTTAGCAGAGGTAGGTAGGGAACTCAAATTATAAAGAATTGAAGAGTCAACAGAAGGTAAAGAAAAAAATAATACATACAGATACTCTTTTCAATGCTTTGGTAGGAGGAAAAGGTGAGCTAAAGTAGCTGAGGGAAAAGGCAAAGAAAGAATTCTTCAAGATGGAAGATGAAAACAAAAGGGAGAGGGACAATAGAGAGAGAGAACGACTGAACAGATACGTGTTTCTTACACACGTAGCTCCTCCTGCCTCACCTCCACACATTTCTTCCGAATTCTACCACCCACCCTATTTTGGAGGGGAAAAACACATAATCTCCTGATGGAATTCTGCCCATGTCCCTGAGAACAGTCCTTTGAAAATATGTAGTCCTTACATACAGTAGTTAAAGACATGCGAGTTGACTCATATACATCAACAATCTTTTATATTTAGCACCTACCACACAAATCTGCAACTTTGTGCCAGGTTTAGCATTCAAGAAATAAAATAATATACAGACTAATTTCAAGAAGTTTAAATTCTAGATGGAAGACATATGAAGCAATTAGGCAAGGCTACATGAGGCAGAATAAAAATGTCCTTAAGTGTTCAGCTCAGTGGAATACTGTATCACAGGAATGATGAAAAAAACAAAAACAAAAACAATGGGACTAGAACAATTTGACAAAGACTTCAAGGAAATGATGAAACACTAGGCCTCAGTAGGTAGATAGGATATGGACTGGTGGACTGGTACAAAATGAAAAAGTGTCCAGTCGTTCTCTCATTATGCATATGATTGGTGGTGTCTTATGGTCAAAAATGTCTGGAATGCTATGCCTAGTGTGGCTTTGGAAACAACTACGTCCTAGAGATACAAAGGCATGTATGGATATGGGTCTACTGCCTTCTCTTTACCCCAATTCTCTTGGGTCTGAGTTCTGTTGTCTTATGCCGTGGACTAAAAAGAAAAGAAAGGGGCAGGACCATGTCTGCGTCCAGCAGGAGATATACCATGATAGCTGGCAAAGCAAGTTCAGAGAAAGTGAAAAATCAGAAGTTATAGGGGACAGGGTTAGAAGCCAGAGGACAAGAAGTGGTAAATTCTTAGGAGATAACAGAAAAATTGGAGTACTGGATCCCACGTTCTGAAAAGTGTCTAGAGCAGTGCTATTCAAACTTGAATGTTCCTGTGATTCACACATGGATCTTGTTAAAATACAGATTTTGATACAGTAGGTATGAAGGACTGAGATTCTGCATATTTAACAAGCTCTCAGTGATGCCGAAACTGCTGGCTATGCAGGACACACTTATATTAGCAAGGATCTATGAGATGTTGTCAGCCAGCATTTTCTTCCCTTCCCCATTTTAGAATAAAAATATTAAGGCAAATGGAGAAATTTGAGAAATAAGAAGGTATTAGTCTGTAAATACCTGAGACCAGTGCTTTCATATTGTTCTTCCTTTAAAAATCTTTCAGGAAAAATAATTTTGGGATTCTCAGAAAACGATGTAGACATATAAACACATTCATTAAAAATGGTCATACCACATTGTTCATTTTAGATTACTGTTTATATGCTTTGATATACTAGAGTCCTCTCACAGTTAACAAAAGGGATTTAACTTGGTGTACAATGCTGATTTAATTTTCAGGCAAACATACATTCAGGCCTAGACTGGCCCAGCTGGTATCTCTGACGTATGCTTCCTCAAGCATAGTCTCTAGGTCTGAACTATAATAGATCCAATGATACTGGATTACTTCCAACTCCCCGGGGGGGGGGGAGGGGGGTGCCTAAATAATCCTGTTACGAAACTAAGACTTTACTACAACTACTAATGTAAGGCCCTAGGGAAGGAAAAAGTGAAAAAATTGGGGAAATAATTATCCCACCCAGAATATTTTGGAAGTCCCTAGGCTATACAAAAGATCTTAATACTTCACATTACATAAAATGAGATATCTATGTTCAGGTGACTAGCCCAGTCCTTGCCCTCTTAGTAAACATCTGAAAAACATTGGTTCCTTTTTATTATTACCTATAATTATTACCTATATTATTACCTATCTTTTCTCCCAGAATATTCCCATTTTTCTTTTTGCTTTCAAGTTTCTGAATATCTCATATGTGGTAATTCTTATAAGCAACCAAATACCTTATAATACATATCATTTTGTTGACTCTTGACAGAATCAAGAGTCAACAAACTATGGCCCACAGGCCAAATCTGGCCTTCAACCTGATGTTTTTACAGCTATTTTGTTAAGAATGATTTTTATATTTTTAATGTTATAAAACAAAAGTGAAGAATATGTGACAATATGTGCACACAAAGTCTGAAATGTTTAATATCTGCTCTTTGATCCTTGTTTTTGATATACAAAGGGACACTGCTAAATAAGAAAACATTATATATATAGGTATGTGTATTTTTCAGTTTTCCACTCCTGCAGAAAATTTCTACAAAGGTTTTCTCCTTCTAGCTTCATCATCTATTAATCAATGACCTAAACTACTTCAAAAGTAGTTTATCCTCCTCAGAGCTTTTAGGATTGGGGATTAACAGAATTTAATCCAACAAATCTCTAGATGTGTTGCCAACATAGAGTGTTTCAAATCTCTCTATGCCAGCCTACAAAAGAATGAACCAGCCTGAGATGCTAGTAATTAGGACAAGTATTAATTACCATCTTTGACTTTCCATGATGCTATCCTGGGAACATGGCCAGCAGAAAGTTCAACCATGGGGAGCTGACCTGGCTTATGCTGTTCACTGTTCATTTCACTTAACCTTAGAAAATCAGCAACCCTTTGCCCCTTACCAGTGCCTTGTCTGCAGGAGCGGTGAGCCGGCTGTAGTAATGAATCCTCTTGTTCATGGCAGAGGCATGGTCGCTAACCCTCTGAATGACATCATTCACATTGACGATGTTTGTGGGCTCTATACAGAAAGGCCTAGAGAAGGGAATATACACTTGACAAAGAACATTCAGCCAGAAATTCTGGAAGTCAGCCATTGAGGAAAATAACTTCTTGTCCTCCATTAGAAATGGGATATACCAAGGCAAGGCATTCACTTCTCACTTTTAGTGGGAAAAGAAAACGTCACAAAAGAAGTATTATCGAATCCACAGAATAAACCCTTTGTCTCATAATACTGTTACTTTCAACACTTTTCTAAACTTAAGGAATTAGCAATAGAGACATAACAGAAAGAGCTTCAATCAGTTATTAAAAAGAAATACAGCAGCTGTCGATTTTCAACAATAAAATTTAGACAGACACAGCTTTGAATATTCTCTCAAAAAGCTTTTGGCATTAAATCAAAGAAATTATAGACCAAAATGTTCCTTTACTAAAGAGTTTGTACTCCTTCTTCATGGGCCAAAGTTACTTCCTATGATAAATAGAATTCTTATTTCTTGGTTCATGTGCTAAGGATCAGTGATTGCAACCATCTCCCTTGTGAAATTTATCCAAGGTACTATCAAATGGAACATCAAGACACTAGAAATATTTTGTCTTACTCTACTTTTCTCATATTTTAATAATACACCCTATTATGCTACTATTTACGTATATGCCTCCTTCTTATAACTGTGACCCAATCAACTGAAGATTCTGGTTTTCAGTCATTAACCCCTACCGTTCCTTATGGAAACTCCCTCCATTTGCTTTCTAAACTTCCAGTAATACGTTATGCAAAACAGGAAGACCAGGCAGAGTTGCATGAAAGGACTGCATTCCTCTGATGATTCTCAGATCCCTTGAAGTCGCAGATGATTTTATGCCTCAAATTGTATATAATTTGCTATTTCAGATTATACACAGATCCAAATAATGAAGGGAAAAAAGGCCAGGAGTTTATCATTGGTTCCATATTCCTCCTCTACACTTATGGTTCTGAAAGAAGCTTGAAATGTATTAAAGTATGGTAATCATTTCTGGAGACACTGTTAATCTAATCTTGTGGGAAGCAGTTGAAAAACCAAGTGACTGAAATTTTAGTTTCTGCTATTTTTCCAACTAACTTGGGGATATTAGAGAAATGGTAGTATGGATGTTAAATTTAGTCTTGTCTCTCTATCAGCATGAAGAACCTTTGAATCTTTATTTTTTACTCTCCACAATATATATGGTGGGTACTTTCTAGTTTAATCCACAAATATCTAAGTAGAGCTCTTATTACAGCAAATAGGTGGCAATAGATCAACATGACTATTTATACCAAGCACATAATTGCTAAATGAATTAAGCGGTGTCAATAAATCTTAAATGGATAAAATGAAAACGAAAGGGTCAGAGGCAGAATAAACTATCCCTACTTATAAATTTGGTAGCCTGAGATAATTACCAGTCCTCCCAAAGTATTATGGTATTCTATATTATTTACATCTCTATTATGACTATGACACTCGGTAGTACTAAAAAGCAATGTAAAAATATTTATGTCCAGGAAACAGTCTGACCATACCTAGGGTCACACTCTATAGAGTATTCCCTTCTTGTTTTGCAAGAATGATACCCCTCAAAGTTCAAGAAAGAATTACAGCTTTAATGCCAACATAAAGCAGAGATTAAAACTAATCATGGATTACTAAAAGAGACGAATAAGTTTTATATTGATAGAAAGGGATGTCGATGTTCTATTTGTAACGTTTTACTCTGAAAATTCAAATGGTATTAATATCAAACACTAAGTTGGCTTGAAGTCCTGCTAAAAAGCAGTGCAGGAAGTGCTCCGTTTCTTGGCTCCTGGCCTCCTACAGAAGTGTTAACTGTACCAGTTTAGTTGGCTTGGGTACACTGAGAACAGAATGACTGAAAGTTTTTCTTTTCCAACAGTTTTCATTGAGATGCTGTGTGCCTTTTCAAACAAATATTGTGGAATCTTCAAAACAGATTCTCTTTAAAAATATACAACTCAGCATATTTTAACTGAGTTATTAGAAACATATGCTTACAGCTTCATCTGAAAGAGCAAATATATAAATTATATCTCTGAATTGACTGTAGTTGGATCTGAACACTTTTAAAATTAGTACTACTATACAGAGAATAATATTAAGAATTAAAGACTTTTGAAACATGGGTTTTCTCTTTTGAACAGTTTCACATGACTGCTCCCTACCACTGTCACTTCCCATTTGAAATGAGGCTCAACTGTTCCACACCTTAAATTATGATATTTCATGTAGAAGTTATATCTGTCTCACATTGTAAGTATTTACAGTCATGCTACAGAAAAAATACAAAAAAAATTTGGCAAAATTTAAAAAATATTTTAAAATGTGACTCAAACCCCCATGTTTTTACCGAATACACTTACAAACAAAGAAACCTTATTTCTACCTAATGCTTTTTTTAGGTTCCACTGCTTAAATTCCTAAAAGTCTTTGGCTTTTAAAACTGTCTCCACCCTTCTACTGACCAGTAATGCTTCTCTGGAGTTTAATAACAATTCCATGACTCTTAAGACGGTTCATACTCAATATGAAGACCCTTGACCTAAAACTGTTCCTTTATTCACGTACCTCAAAGCTGAAGCACCCAAACACCTGCCAAGCTTTGGGTAGTTTGTTAAAAAATGAAAAGGGAATCATGTATTCAAAAAATATCATGCAAGTAAATATTCAAAATAATGAACCCACTGTACTTTTTTCTACCTGCTTGATAAAACACTGTCTGTCAGGGAGCTTTCAAGTACAGACAACAGAAAAAAAGTTAATCAGCCAAATACCTGGAAATTCCTTGCTGCTACAAGAAAATGACTGGTAACCTCTGGCTGGCTAGCATGTTTCTCATTTCCTCTGATGCCTATACACCATCCTCGTTCACAAAAGCCGTGCTTTACACTCCATCTTAACTCTCTGTCCCCAAAGGCTGAGCCTATATGGCTCTTCTCTTTTTATTATGGTTAATTAATTTTATTGGCTTTTAAATTTATTAAATATTACTTGAGTGCCAACCCAATATAAAGCATTGCACTAAACATTAAATGATGAATGGGACATGGAACCCCAAGTATCATAATCTCCTGGAGGAGAGAGGTAAATGTGTAATTCTAATCCAGAGAGAAAACAGGGAGTGCTCATGAGCAACAATGGAAGAAAGAGTGGAGAGGGTTGTGTGATGCTTGGTACATGTATGGTACACAGAAGGGGAAGCTAAGCCACTCTGGCAGACCACGGAGGAAGGTATAGTTGAGATGAATCCTAACAGATATAAAAAGCTAGTCAGGGATGAGGGAAAAGGAGGAAAGAAACAGTGTTTCAAGAAATGGAAAGGCATATAGAAAAAACCAGGAGAAAGAGAGCATGATATATATTTTTAAACTGTTAGAAGAGGCCTTTTTGAGCATTTTGAGCCTCGCCTCTGCTCAGGGCCCTCTGCAAACTCTTGGGAGTGTACTTTTTCTTTTCTAATAATGGTCCTTGGACCATTCTCTACTTTTTCTCTACTGCTTGGGCCTGCTTCTGCTTCTTTGAAATGTATTTTTACTTCTAATAAACTCCTTTTCTGCAACTTTACCTCCCTGGTCCGTGTCTCCATTCTTCAGTTCCACGAGACCACGACCCCGGCACAAGAAATATCCTACATCATTTGGGGGCTCATCCGGGACCAAAGGAGAGTCTCTGAGATGCTGGTCCCTTTCCAGTAAAACCTGCTCAGCACACACTCCCTGCCAGCTTCAAGACATCTTAAGGGGCCTTGGGTATACAGATGATACCCTAGCAAGATTGCCAGTCACAACCAAAGAAGCCAACACGGTCTTCCAGGCGGATCTCATCTGAGATCAGCTAGGGTGAGAATTCCGTGCACCCTCAATAGGCAGGGACAGCTCTACGCCCCTGCCCAGCAGGAAGCAGATACAGAAGAAGAGACCTCCTGTCCCTCAGCTTCCCATAGAAATTTTATGGGGATCACATCTCTCAAGGGGAAAACAAGGCAGACAGAGGCAGGCATTGGGTCTCTGCATTCCTGCACATCCCACAGAATGTGACCGCCCAGGTGACCTCCCCTCTCCACCCAAAACTTCTTTTCATTATAACTATCTACCCCTACAGGGAAACAAAATACAAAAATACCTGACTGGATTAGAACAGTCAGTCACACCTGTGCAGTAAAGGCCATAATGACCTTCATTTCACCTGGGCCTCTGGAGAGGAACATGTGCAGTCAAAAGAGGTGAGATAATAGCCTGTTGTCAATCACAGGTGCCAATCAAATGGTCCCACACCCAGAGTGGAACAGCCCATTCTGAGAAAAAGGGATAAAAACTCCAAGTCCTGGGAAGTCTGCTCTTTTTTTGACCCGCTTCTCCCTTGTTTGACCCAGTTCCTCCCTTTGAGCCTTTTGAGCCTCACCTTTGCGTGCATGGCCCTCTCCGAACTCTTTGGAATGTAATTTCTCTTCTAATAATGGGCCCTTGAGCCATTCTCTACTGCTCAGGCCTACTTCTACTTCTTTGAAGTGTACTATCTCTTGTAATAAACTGCTTTTTCACTAAAAAACAAAACATAACAAAACTGTTAGAAAAGACATGGTTAGAGATGAGGTAAACCTGGGCTGGTCCATGGTACATTTCACATGCTAACAAAGGATGTGGTCCTAAGGGGAAGAACCCTTAGTCTCAGTCTCCTTTGCTGATTCCTTCTCACGCCTCCAACCCTGGATGTCCGAGTAACCTAGAGTTTAATCCATGGACACTTTCTCTTCCCTATCTACACCCAATCTCTTGGTGGATTCATCTAGTCACATAACTTTAATATAATATACTGTATATGCTGATGGCACTCCAACTATTATCTCCAGCCCGAACTCCTGATTCATATATTAAATTGCTCCCTGCCAACCCCTCCCCCACCCCATCTCTTGCACTTCATTATCCACCATACCAGTCACACTACCTTCCTCACCATTCCTGAAACATCATAGGCAGGCACCTACTTCAGGACATTTGTTATTAATTTCAGGTAAAAAACAAATGCTCTGAAGACCTTTCCTCTAAATATTTGTATAGACTGTTTCTTTACTTCTTTTGTGTCTTTCCTCAATTGCTCCTTTTGCAATGAGGCATTTGACTATCCTTATCGCCATATCTAAATTTCAACCCCTCTTCTCCACTGTTCTCATTTCCTATACACCTTATCTACTTTTCTGTTTTACATTTTCTCCCTAGCATTTATACTGCCTAACATAGTATATACTTATTATTGACTCATTATTGAACACTTCCAGTAAATAAAAGCTCCATGAGGGAAGGGATTTTTGTCAATTTGGTTACTACTATATTCCCAAGGCCTAGAATAGTACCTGGCATATTGTAGGAACTTAATAAAATATGGTGACTAAATAAAATATGGTGAATAAGTATTACTTAAAGAAAATGTTTATTTTGAAATAATTTTATATTCACAGAGTTGTAAAATGGTACAGATAGTTCCCCTATATACTTGACTCAGGTTCCCTAATGATGACATCTTATATAACCATAGTATGATCATCAAAACTTGTATTACTTTTACAATCAGGAAAAAAGTTAATGAAAAATTATGGGGATAATGCTTTCAACTTTTCCGTAGATGTAAACATTTTAAAGTAAATACTTGAGAGAGAAATGATGGAGGAACTAATCGAAGGATCAAATGCTATTCAAAATGAGAAGAAGCAACCTATAAGGAAATCAATTTAGTGTGGCATCCTCAAGCCAATTAAAGGCTGTTTTCAGGAGTAGAGAATGATTAATTGTGTCAAGAACTATTGCTAAGTAAAATGAGATGAGGACTGATCAATGAAAGGTGACCTGGATTTGAGCAGTTTTAGTGGAGTGGGACAGAAGCCTGTCTAAGTTGAGCTCAATTTAGACAGAGAAACACTGGGTCTGGTGAGTCTGAGTAATCCTTGCAAGTTTTCTGTAAAAACATGTGAGTGAAAAGGAGTGGTAGCTGAAGGGGTAAGTATAAATACTCTAGAAAGTATAAAAAAGCATTAAAGATATAAAAGTCACCTATATTCCACAACCAGAATCATTAACATTTTGCCAACCTCATTCTCTTGCAAAAAACAACTAGTAGGAAGTAGAGCAAATGGAAACGCTTATACGCTGTAGTGAGAATGTAAGTTGGAATAACCCCCATGGAAAATATGCGTAGATGCTTGTGGAATAAAATACTAGAAACCACTGGAACTGAAAGAACTATAGTTACACATGACTTGGATGAAAATTACAATGCTGAACAAAAATCACAAAAATAATACATACAGTATGATTCCATTTACATAAAGTGCAAAAACAGGTAAAACTGAATTCAGTATTTAGGGATACACAGACCGTAAATTATTTTAAAAGCAGAGAAATGATCACACAAATGTCAGGAGTGTGGTTACCTGTAGGGAGGAAGGGGGAATACTTTGGTAAAGTACATATTGGGTAACTTCTGAGGTGTTGCTATTTCTCAACCTGTGTGTTAGTTGGATGGGTGTTGGCTTTATAATTATTTAAAAATCGTACATGTGTATTATGCAGTCTTCTGTACATATGATACATCATGTGATAAACTTTAAAAACAGATTTTCAAATTAACATATTCTTTCAAACTTTACTAATGAGATCAAGAGGGACCAAGAAAACCTTCTTTACCATACAAAAACTTGCTCATTGTCTTATGGCAAAATACCATAAGGATTTGTCAAACTTAAATACAAGTTACCTTCTTTTCTTGTATAGAAAGACAACTGTTTGAAATTTGTTGACCTCTTCTATGAAGACATGTGGCTGTCAACAGCATGCTACATGGGTACACAGCAGGTATTTAAAAACCCCTACATTCTTGGGGCTGGCCAAGTGGCTCAGTTGGTTAAGAGTTGGGTTGGGAGCGCGAGCTCTGAGGAACAGGGACACTGATTCGGATCCCACATGGGACAGTGACGCTGTGCCCTCTACAGCTAAGATGGTGAACAACAGCTCGACGTGGAGCTGGGCTGCAACGAGTTGCTGGTGACGGCATAGGTGGCAATGGGGCTGCAGTGGGCTGCCATAAGCTACTGTGAGTGGCCAGCAGCCAGCATGAGCTGCCATGAGCCACTGTGAGTGGCCATCCAATGGTCGGCGACCATCTGCCTCAGCTGGGAAGAGTGAAATGATCACAATAATAACATGGGCCAGTGAAGCGATGTCCTCCACAACTAGACTGAAGAACAAAAGGACAGCAGCTTGTCTGTTCCCCTTCCCTGATTCCCCAAAGCTATTCCCTCCCCCAGCTTCCCAATAAAATCTTTTAAAAAACAAAAGCAAAAAAAAACAAAAACAAAAAAACCTCTACATTCTTAATCTATGTCCCTTCAAGATAAAAGATGACATTTTAACAATGACTGAGAAAGTAATTGCTTTTTAACAAAACTTACATTATACAGAGAATATTCTGATAATTGTTATTTAGAAATGTTTCCACCATTACATGATTTTATTGCTGAATATGTCTATCACTAATAAAAACTTATCTGTAATCTTATATATGCAGATTAAAATTTTTCTAACATTTAAAGACTGCCAAACAATGACTGTAGATAATGGTCTTTGTACTTGTTATTAAACATAAAAAAAGTCAAGGTAATAATTGTAATAATGAAGCAAATGACAACACTAGTATCTTGGTATTTATTCCATGCAATACAAGTATTACTATCAGTATTTTCACTAAAAAAAATGTTTAGAGTATAAAATGTTTAAAAATCAGTGAAATTAAACACTCAACATATTTCAAATATGGAAATTTGCAAACATTATAAAGCATCAAATAAAACATTTTATAAAAACATAAATATTAAGAAGTTATAATTCTAATATAAACTGTTAAATATGACTGTAGCTAATGCTTTTATCCCCTCTGCATCCTTCTGCCCAGGGAACCTTCCAAACTGACACCTCTGAAATAATCAGTCCAGAAAGACTTTAGGCCCTTCCTAAAGTATTTAGCGCTCCTCCAGTGGAGTTTTCAGACAGCTCTTCCTCTCTGGCCGGAAGCTGAGTTATAGCAGTTTTGATTTCTCTCCCAGTTAACCTGGGAAGGATGATTCTGTGTATTAATTCGTTCAAAAGGTGCTCTCTAAATCAATGCTTTTATCCCCCTTCTCCTGTTGTGTGCGTGTGCGTGTGTGTGTGCGTGTGTGTGTGTGTGTGTTGGGGAGTAATTGCTGGCATTGAGTGGTAAATTATATCTAGGAGGATGTCAGCAATGAAGGAGAGACTGGGGAACAAACTGGAGAGAACTAAGAAAGGGGAACAGTTACTGATTCTTTATAAACAGTATTAAACCAACAAAAACATTAGTATTTTGGACTTTCAAAATAGCATGGGATATTAGAATATACAAACCAGCACTGTAATTACTAAATGTAAGAGTTGAGTGACATCAGGGAGGATGAAAATTTACCAGACAAATTTCAACAAAAACTTAAGACATAGTTGTTGAATAAGACTGAAATAAATGTTAAATCAGTTTGAAATAAACTTCGAATCAGTTTGAATTACTGTGTGGCAAAGTGTTATTGGGTTTTCAAAAACAAATAAAGCAAAACAAGTGTTGGCAAGGATGTGGAAAAAAGGGAACCCTTGTGCACTGTTGGTGGGATTGCAAATTGGTGGAAAACAGTATGGAAGTTCCTCAAAAAATTAAAAGTAGAACTACCTCAGGACCCAGCAATTCTACTTCTGGGTATTTATCCAAAGAAACCCAAAGACACTAATTTAAGAAGATATATGCACCCCTATGCTCACTGCAGCATTATTTACATAATCAAGATATGGAAGCAACCTAAGTGCCCATCAGTAGGAAATTGGATAAAGAAGATATGGTACATATATACAATGGAATATTACTTGGTCATAAAAAATAATGAACTTTTGCGGGCCGGCCGAAGGGCTCAGTTGGTTAAGAGCTCATTCAAGAGTGTGAGCTGAGCCCTGAGCAACAGCAGTTCAATGCCCAGCCGGAGCTCAGCTGCCGTTGAGCTGCCGTTGGTTGAGCTGCCGTTGGTTGAGCTGCCATTGAGCTGCCACGGCTCAGCTAAAAAAAAATAAACTAATGAACTTTTACCATTTGTGACAACATGGATGGATCTGGAAGGTATTCAGCTAAGTGAAATAAGTCTAACAGAGAAAGGCAAATACCATATGACCTCACTTATGTGTGGAATCTAAAGAATAAAATAAACAAACAAAACAGAAACAGGCTCATAGATACAGAGAACAAACTGATGGGAAGTGGGTAGGAGGGCGAGATGAAAAAGGTGAAGGGATTAAGAACAGATTGGTAGTTACAAAATAGTCATGGGGATGTAAAATACAGCATAGGGAATATAGTCAATGATATTGTAATAACTATGTATAATGCCAGGTGTGTACTAGACTAATTGGGGGAAATCACTTTGTAAATTATATAAATGTCTAACCACTATGCTGTACTCCTGAAACTATTGGGTTGTTGGAAAAGTCATGATGTATTTTTTCTATATTTTTCATTGCAAAAATGCATCTTGACTTTTCCAACGACCCAATAATACAAAATAATATTGAATGTCTAGTGCAATTGAAAAATAAAACAATTACTTAAAAAATACTGTGAATCTAAAATAAAGCATATTCAATTGTTATTGATAATGTACAGTGAAAATGGAAGTTTTAATGTATTGCTAACAAACAAAATTTAAAGTTAAGTTTATCAAGATTGGTTATTATGTCTTATAATTTTAAAATTTCCATTTTCATGTTTCATAATGTACATAATGTACAGAAGTACACATACATAATTTAGAATGTGTACAGGAGCACACACACATATTTGCAGTCCCATGAAAACTTTTTAGATTGCTATTATTTTTTAACTGATGAGCATGGTCTGATGAATGCTGAGCTGGCTCGTAGTTGCAAGTAAACATCTTCCCCAACAATATAAGGACAAAGAACTTGACCTGAATATTCATTCTCAGGCCCATATATCTTAATTAAATACAGATTTTTACTAAGAATGAATTTCAAATTCTTTTCATACAATTCGTGCTTTCAAACTTTGGTTTTAGAAAAATCTATAAATTATTTTAATTCTACTGTTGTGAAAACAATCTCTTCTTTTATGTCCAGTAACAGAAATGCAAGGGTTTTTGTTTTGTTCTTACTATCAGCACTAGAATGAGGCTAAAAACATTATATAAATACCAGGAGCATTTCAATCAAGATACCAGGACCACCTGTAAATAAATACAAACATAACAGTTCTTCAGTTTTTCTCTCGGTTGATATAAAACAGTACCACCACCATCATTGGACGACTATCTTCTGTCTAGAAAAAGCAATCCCAAATGGGACATGCTGAGTGACATTCAACAAAGAAAGATTAGGAATGTGGGAAAATTCCCAGGAGAGCACAGTTCTCCAAATATCTCCTCCTTCTATCCACTTAATGCCAAAATAAATCACAAATTGTCTCAATTAACTTAAATGCAATAAATTAAGACTATTAACTTAATACTTTGAAATAAACAGCTTATCTTAATTATAAATAAAGGTAGGCTTCAGCCTACAATGTCATGCCAATTATTACTCTCCTTCTTACACGAATCTATCAAAACAATTTCCGGAAAAAAAAAATTTCTAGTTTCGCAACCTAACTAGTCCCCATTAAAAAAAAAAAAAAAGAGCAGGAAAGAAGAAAAAATGCCAAGCTGGCATTTTAACTAAAGCTTCCTTTCCTTAAAAACTGGAAAGGTAATGAAAAAGGTAAAGAATTCAGTGTGTGTGTGTGTGTGTGTGTGTGTGTGTGTGTGTGTGTGTGTGTGTATCTTATGTTTAATATATATATGTGATTCTTCAAATGAATACTAAAATTGCTTTCTTCATCTGAATTCAGTTACCTAGAAACTGAAAACATAAAAAACAAACCTCATCTACTCTTTAAACAGATTGCCAAAGGAAAAAAGAGCGTCTTTCTTATTCTTCTCCCAACTTAAGAAAGGGACAATATACATCAAGCCTTAGAAATCATCAAGGCTCTCAAGAAAGGTAAAGGAGCTAGGAGAGCTTCTGCTTTGCCACTGGAAAGACCATAGCAAACAAACAGTCCACACATAAGTGGTCTTTCAGGTGACAAAGCTATATTTTCAACCCAGATGGTAGATATTATAATAGACTGACCAGAATCCACTGTTGGTTGTATGGCATGTAATTAAGCAGACCAATCACAGAACAACAGGATAGGCTGATGAAGGCAAGAGTCCAACATGAAACCTGCCCTGCCAACTGGGTCCTATCAACTAACTTTTACTAACTAATTAGTAACATTTATTATTGTCATTGAGATTTCTTACCTTCAGTTATTGTGATTTTTAGTTCCAGAATTTCGGGTGTTTTTTTTTTTATTCAACAAACATTTTCTATGAATTTGGTTCTGTGTTATATTTCTAGCCGGTGCCAAAACTCTGAACCTTATTTCAATTTCCTGAACATATTAAACATGGTGCTTTAAAAGTCTAGTTCTGATAACTGCATTATCTGGCTTACCTGTCAATCCTTATTTTGTATCGAGTCTCTTTATTTTTAATCATGTCTTGTCTGCTGTTATGCCTTGCCATTTTAAATTAAATACCTGACAGTGTACTTACGGAATTCCAGTACATGGAAAACAGTATAAATAAATTGAAGCCTAGAATAATATTATTTTCATTAGAAAGGATTTACATTGGCTTTTGGGAGTCAATTTGAGTCATAGCAATCCTAGGTTACCTTAATCCAATTTTGGGGATTGAGATGAGTTAAAGTTGAGCTACAGTCCCTGCAAGGAGGTCATTCTATTTCAAGTTCACTCATATTTCTAGGCTTATAAAGTTTAGAGCTTCCAACCCAAAGTTTACATGAGGTCTAGTCGTAGTGAGCCCTGGATTCCAGTTTTTCTCCCTCTAGCTTTGTAAAGCTGTCAAAGCTCTGTTCAACTTATCGGCCTCTCAAGCTACTAAACTGGAGGTGGCAGATACCCTCAAGGAAATGCTACACTTCTTCCTTTTGATCTAGATCTCATTCTTCTTAGTCTTAATAGTTCTCCCTTATCTGTGAAAGGGTTCATGACAGGCCTCTCCAAGATGTGATACTTTGGCAAGTTGATTATTTTGACCTTAAGGCAATAGAAACCCTGTGGGCTCAAGATAACTCCCCCGCCCCCTGCTGCCCCAGGACCTAGAAATTTAAATTAGGGGCCTTGCCCATAATAAGTTAAAACCAAAGATAAGTTTTTACAGCAGAGCAAACATCTAATTACTGAACATCTACTTTTCTTGTCCTATGAATGGCCTTCCTCCCAGGAGGCCTGAAGGTTCTTTACCTCATCCTCAGTTCAGAATATACCATATATACCTCATTTTATCTTTCTGCCTCTGAACCTCTCATGTTTGTGGGCTGGCTCTCTGACCCTCTCAAGCATGTGAGGTTCCCATTTATACATATGTAATTAAATTTGCCTATTTTTGCTTGTTAATCTGTCTCATATAGATTTAATTATTAGACCAGCCAGAAGGGAAGAAGGGAGGGAAGAAAATAAAGCACACCTAGTTTATAGTAAAGTAGCAAAAAAAATTGCAAAATCAGATAGTACACATGGATCTAGAGAAAGAAACAGAAGCAACTCAGGCAAGCAGATTTGGGTACAAGAGGGCAGCTAAGCAAAGACATCTGGAAGGAGAGGAAGAAGAACATATAAGAACCTATGAATTAGAGACAATAAAAGGATTCTGATGGGACTAGAAATAAGATCCCACTCTAACAAAACCCATATTTATATTGAAAGCATCTCTAACTACATGGCCAGGATTGTCCTCATTAAGCATTTAGCAAAAAGAGTTACACTGGGGAAAAATAACAGTGGAAAGTGGAGAGAAAAGAGGTGAGAGAAGTGGACTCAAGAGGGAGATAAAAGAGAAGGAGAGGTAAGAGAGTAGGAGGAAAAGGAAGGAGAGGGAATGATATAGAAGTAGTAACACAATCAGTTAAGTTGGCCATCAACTCCACAGCACTGACAAATGGTCAGGCCCTCAACACATCTACTTAACCTGGATGGCAAGTTCCCCAAAATGCAAATTTATGCAGCTCTGGAAACCAATCCTCTCGGAAAAGCTACTTTTCTATCTTTTGTTGTAGATCTGTATAATCCCCAATTATGAAACTATAAAGCCTCAGCAGTCACTTCCAATCACTGTTATTGGGCCAGAATCTATCTACCTTTACATATTAATAGATAAACCCCTCACTTTACTTTGCTATTCACTTTCTCTCCTAGCAATGCAAGTACCAAAAAGAGTCAATTCAAGCTGCTATTCAGTGATAGTATTATTGCCAAATGAAAGCAAGAGAGGCAATTTTACAGGAAGCAAGAGAGGCAATTTTACAGGCGCACCAACTAGTAGCCATTCTAAAAAACCAGGGATTACAGCATATGTAGTGTTTGAAGGGCACCAGGAATGCTGCCTGTTTTAAATACTTACCTCTACCCCACCGGCTTACCAGAGCACTTAAAATGTTATCAACTAGAAAAATCTAACTTTTAGGTAAGAGTTTCCTATTTCTAAGGTTTTCCACATTAAAATGCAAATAGCCATGGACAAGTAATAGACGAGGTCTCTGGCACATCAGATTATTTATTCTAACCCTAAAGAGACAACACAAAGCCCTGCAAGAATAGGACAGATAAATCCTGGTGAATAAGGAGCACAAGAAAAGTATGGTTTATGAAGCAGTGCAGAGAGAATTCTTGAGTGAATTCTTGCCCTGGGGAAAACTGGGCATACAGAGAAGAGCAGGAAAGCCCTAGGCTCTGGGGAAAATGGAAGAAAAGCAGAGTTAGAGACAGCTGAAAAAGGCAAGCGGAAAAACTAATAAACCACTTCACCATTTGGTTTCAGGCTGGCTGGGGATAATTCCAGAGCAGCAGCACAGTCATTAAGCAATCCTGAATACCAGAGCTCTATCTGTGGTTACCAGAAAGTCTAGAAAAAGCAAGAAAACAATCTCTGAGGCCAGTGGTTACCAAGGGAATATATGAAATACAGCACAGACGATTTCTAAACGTTTGTGTCCCATCACCCACATTCCTCACTTCACCAGGTGAAAAATTGATGGGGGAGGAGAGAAAAAGCATGCAGAAGGGAGAGTGGATTTGCGTAGCTTGCCAAAGTGCCCTAAACGATCCAAATGATTATGTCATGTACCTTTCCTTTATAGTGACAAGCTCCTTTTTCAACCTAAGTCTAATTAGAACCCAGTTCCACCAAAATGATAAGCAGATCCTGCAAGTACACTCTTTCAGTGCAAAGGAGTTGTTAAAATTCTTATTATATTTGAACTGATATAGGGTTTTGATTGCCACCTAGTGGAAGAGAGAATTAACCAGAAGCCAAACTGAAGGTAAGATAGTAAAAGTGTCAAATGTTCAAATGTTGTTTTCTATACTCTGTTAAAAAACAAAGAACAGGCCCTAATAGGGTCACTTTTGCTAAGTCCCATTCAGCAACACACTTAACACCAGAGCTGCAGTTTCAGCTTCTCGCAGAAAAATAACCTTTAAACAGTCAATCTGGAATTATCTGGTCAACACCAATGAGGTAATCTGCCTGATCCCTGCTTCCTCCTAAAAGAAGGCGACCTTGCTTGCCTGAAATAATTCACTCTTTGATAATAACTTCCTCATTTTGCCCCTTTTCTGTCTATAAAAGCCTTCCATTTCACAAAGCTGCTCAGAGCTCCTTTCTATATGCTATAAGATGGGATGTTGCCTGATTCATGAATCATTGAATAAAGCCAATTAGATCTTCAAATTTACTCAGTTGAATTTTGTTTTTTAACAACTCCAATAGTTGGAAACAGTTTCCCAAAGTGTAGTTATATGTAAAATGATTTTAGATAGCACAAGGATGAATGCTATTTTAGCTACTTGGTATTCATTGCAATGTACATAAGAAAAAAGTATACACAATACTGGAAATCCATCATTTCACAAATATGTGAAGATGAGGCTAAATTAATCTTAATGTTTAAAAGTTAAATTAAAAATATACATTAAATCATAATATACAGATGGTAATGAGATATCACCCAAATCATACAGTGACTCTAAAATGACTGAAGTTTTGGAAATAGTTGTCTAAGCTGGTTCTTCCAATGGAAGATAAATCCCTCTCAGTGTGCCTGAGCTTTATTTACATATATAAAGTAAAGTAACTCATATTTTAATAGAAATAACAATGTTTTAAGGTACTCCTACTTTTTTTTTCATCAAATAAGTTCTGTTTTCAACATAAATTATTTCACAGGCAAATTAACATTCCATACTGCTAAGTCCGTATCAGTATTTGCCTTCCAAAACATGCTTACCTAGGTAGTTATCCCATAATTGTAAATAGTTGATTCCCTTTCATTTTGACAAGTTTCATTACAGAAAATATACTTCCATTTAATCTGCACAGTTAACAAATTATCAGACAACTGTTTAAACACCTGTCAACTTATTGCAATGGAATGTGCTGTAATGACCAAGTTCTATTGTCACAATGGTCAATTATTTATCATAGAATTTAGAGGTTTCAAAAAATCCTGAGCATTCAATTAGCATTCATTAATTCTTATATTCACTGATGTTGGAATATACAAGTAAAAAATGATAAGATTCATTTCATTATTTTCTCTGATGACACTGCAAATGATGATGTTAAATTTGTGATAAATTTCACATTGCTACCTTTAGGTGCAAGAAAGACTAAAAAAATTAAGTACAGTCATGTGCCATATAACAATGTTTTGGACAATGATGGACTGCATATACGATGATGGTCCCAAAAGATTATAATGGAGCTGGAAAATTCCTATCACCCAGTGACATTATAATGAAATGCATTACAGCACAGCAACATGCTGTATAGGTTTGTCCTAGGAGCAACAGGCTGTACCACATAGCCCAGGTGTGTAGTAGGCTATACCATCTATGTGTCGTAAGTGTACTTGGTGATGTTTGCATAACAAAATCACCTAACAACGTATTTTCAAGAAGGCATCCCCCTCATTAAGTGACACAAGACTGTATCTGGAACATGAAAACAGGATTATTGAGACTAGCTTAAACCAACCCTCCTTCATCTACTGGATTGGAACCTATTACGACTCTTAACAAAATTGGGAACAAAATTAAGATTCTGGTGGCAAGGAATAGGTGGGGTTATTGAATATTTATCAAATAATATCTGCCACACCTCCCATCTCAAGCACTCAGTTTCTCTATGAGGGAGCAACTACTCTTACAGTTTCCTATTTATATTCCCAGAGTCATTTATACATATTGTATTATATATAATTTATTGATTTATTTTTATCCAAATGGTGGTATGCCATATACACTGCTCTGCACTTCACTTTTCTCACTTTAATAAAATAAGTTGAAGACTTGTTTCCATTTTGATATGTAATAAAGCTACTTCCTTCTTTTTTAATGGGTGAAAAATATTCTATTGTATCAATATGCCATAATTTATTTATCCAGTCCTGTAAGAAAAGATATTTTGCTATTATAAAAAAAATTTGCTATTATAAAAAATGCTGCAGTAAACAACCTTGTATAAATATTATTTGACATTGCCAATTAATGTATAGATGTGAAATTGCCAGGCCATATAAACTTTGGAATTGGCTGCTTGTGATTTGGGGGTGGGGGATCACATTAAATTTATGGATTAAGATTTAAAGATCAGGACATGTTATTTTAGAATCTAAGCACTGAGAGCAGACTATGCCTTTTTGTTAAATGTCATATTTCACTAATTCTAGTATACACATTCAATTATTTCTAAAATATGGTTGCATCACATAATCCGGGACATCTTTTAATCACTATCAGCCAGTAATTACTACTGGCCGCGTGACAGATAACTGTCATCCCTAGTCCTTTCAGTCATCAAAATATTTAAGGACCATTTGAGAAAGAAATATGAGCCACTGTGTTGTTAGAAAGCCTTCTGTGACACCTTCTGGTAAAATCATGAAAGTGCAAGCACCAAAACTAAGAAAATGTCAGTGATTTGGAAGACAATTCTTTCATGAAATGCTACATTATCAATGCTCTTAATGGTAAAAAGGACAATTTTGTATGGGGGGGGGAATACTGATTTTGATGACTCTAAGTCAAAAAGTGACTTAGAAGGATCAGATTCCAAATGTGAAGAATCAGGTTAGTAATATCTTAACTGATATACGTACTTTGTTTCTCTAGTTGCACAAGAGATATATGATACATGATAAAATACCCAAAAAAGTCCAAGAATTCTTTTAGTAAATAAAAAACCAACAACAAGAACAAAAAACTAGGTCCGCATCAGAGATATTGGCAGCAGTTTATCTTAGTGTTATATTTTAAAAAATGAACAGTACAACTTATCATCTGTATCTCAGATTTGAAAAATATTCTAAATCTTAGTTTAGGTTCCTCAGTGGTATTTCAAAGTTTCTCTCATATAGATTTTACACATTTTTAAAGCTATGTATTTTATCTTTTTTTCATCACTTTTTTTCATCAGAATGCTATTTATTTTTTCCTATTTTTATTTATTTATTTATTTATTTATTTATTTATTTTTATTAGTTTCAGGTGTACAACACAATGCAATAGTTATACTCTTTACCCCCCAAAGTGACAACACCCCTCCCCCAGTTTGCCACCCCACTCCCCCTCCCATATCATGCATATCTATCACAACTCCCCTGACTCCCCTCCACAGTATACTCCACATCCCGTGACCATCCACATATTCAGTTACAGTTGGCATACAATACTATATAACATCAGTTTCAGGTGTACAGTGCAGTGATCAAGCCTCTACTCCATCCATGAAGTGGTCTCCCTAACAAGACATGTGACTATCTGACACACCACAAAATTTTTACAACATTATTATATTCCCTGAACTGTGTTTCATATCCCTGTGGCAATATTGTAGTTGTCTATTTATGCTGTCTAATCCCTTCCCCTTCTCCCCCATCCCCACCCCCCTCCCAACTCCCAACTAGCCACCCTCAGTTTTTCCTCTATATCTACGAGTCTGTTTACTTTGATCGTTCACTCAGCTCTTCAGACTCCACACACAAGTGAGATCACATGGTACCTGTCCTTCTCCGACTGACTTATTTCACACAACATAATAGTCTCTTCACAACTTTATCAATTACATTCCCAGAACTGCCCCCATCTCCCTGCGGCAACATTGTAGTCCCATCTACACTGTCCAAAACCTTCCCCCTCTCCCTCTTCCCCACTCCCTCCCAGCCAACAACCATCAGTTTTTCCTTTATATCAACTCTTTCTGTGTTGATTTTCTGTCTAAAGGGTCTGTCCATTGGTGACAATGGTGTTGAAGTCCCCTACTACGATAGTGTTACTGTTGATCTGTCTTTATGTCTGTTAAAATCTGTTATATGTAATTAGGAGTTCCTATGTTGGGTGCATAGATGTTTATTAGGGTTATAGTGCCCTTCTTTGTCCCCCATTGTAGTCATTTTAAAGTCTATTTTGTCCAAAATAAGTATTGGTACTCCAGCTTTTTTTTTTCTTTCTCATTTCCATTTGCATGAAATATCCCATTCCATCTGTAAACAGCATATACATGTGTCCTATTTTCTTATCCACTCAGCCACTCCCTGTCTTTTGATTGCAGCATTTAGCCCATTCACATTTAAAATGATTATTGATAGATGTATATGTATTGCCATTTTGTTATTTGTATTCCTGGTCTCCCTGGGTTAGTTTACCCCTTTCTTTTATTTAAAAAAGCCCTTTTAACATTTCTTGCAATGCTGGCTTGGTGGTAATGAATTCCTTAAGCTTATTCTTTTCTGAGAAGCTCTTTATTTCTCCTTCAATTTTAAGTGATAGCCATGCTGGGTAGAGCAATCTTGGTTGTAGGCCTTTATTTTGTGTCACTTTAAGTATCTCCTGCCTTTCCCTTCTGGCCTGCAGAGTTTCTGTAGACAAGTCAGCTGTTAGTCTAACAGGAGTTCCTTTGTATGTAACCTGCTGTCTTTCTCTTGCAGCCTCTAGGATTCTGTCTCTGTCTTTAACCTTTGCCATTTTAACTATGATGTGTCTTGGTGTGGACCTGTTTGGGTTCAGCTTGTTTGGAACCCTCTGCACTTCCTGGGCATGTATGTTGATTTCCTTCACCAGGGTAGGGAATTTTTCAGTCATTATTTTTTCAAATACATTCTCGACCCCTTGCTTCTTCTCTTCTCCTTCTGGTATTCTTATGAGTCGAAGGTGGTTGCGTTTCACCTTGTCCCATAGGGCTCTTAAACTATTTTCATTGTTTTTTATTCTTTGGTCTTTTTGCTATGCCAACTGGGTGATTTCTGCTATTTTATCTTCCAAATCACTGATCCGCTCCTCTGCTTCATCTACTCTACTGATGATTCCTTCGAGTGTGTTCTTCATTTCAGTTATTGTATTCTTTAGTTCTAACAGGTTGTTTTTTATGGTTTCCCTATCCTTCTTTATGTCCTCGCTAAGTTCCTTAAACATTCTTATCATCAGTGTTCTAAACTCTGTCTCTGAAAGGTTGGATCCCTCTGTTTCATTTGGTTCCATTTCTAGAGGTTTCTTCTGATCTTTTACTTGTGACCTGTTTCTTTGTTGCCCCATTCTGGCTGTCACTCTGGGATTGCTTTGATGTATTAGATAGATCACCAGGAGAGCCCTGGCTGGATCACGCAGGCACAGAGCTCATGGCACAACACTCCCAGGAAAACTCCCAGTCTCAGCCTGTCCCAATCAGCCGCTCGCAGATCAGGCCGAGCAGACTGACAACCAATCACCAGCCTGGCAACTCTGCAAGCGCAGTGCAGAGTGGGGGACCGAGGCGGCTTGTGCACTTCTGCGTCTCAGTGAGCAGCCTATTTGGAGCCGGAGGGCACCCGCCCAGCGTTTCCCTGGCAATGCAGTATAAGCTGGGCGGAGGGTAGGGATCCAAGGCAGCATGCGCGAGCGCGCGCACACACACGCACTTCTGCGCCAATTCCACCAGACCAATGAGGTCTCAGACCTGATCCTTCGTGGGAGGGCCCAAGCCCGACAAAATGGCGCCCTCCCTACACCACTCACGTGGAGGCTCCACACCACGGGAACAACAGTCCAAAAACCTCCAGCCTTTGCACCAAAGGTGCTCAGCTCAGTCCGTCCCCGCAGGCTCCCGGGTCCGGCTCACACAGCCACTCCCTCCACCAGGAACCAGGTAAGTGCTCACCGGCGAGCAAGCCCGGGCGCCAGCCCCACTGATTCTCCAGCCGCTCTTAGCCTCACCGAGCTGAGCAAAGAGTCCTCACTAATTTACTGCCAGCTATATTAGAACTCCTCTTCCCGGCAAAGGAGCTCTGGGCTGGTGAGCTCGGTGTGCGGCCAGAGGGTCTCTCCCCCAACCAGACAAGCTTCCCACGGCTGGGGCTTCCCTCACGGGGCTCACCCTCTCTCGTCTCCGCCCATCCTACCAGACCCGACGTGGCCTCCTCTTTAAGTTCTTCGTTTAGTGGTTCTGTTCCTCCAGTGTTCCGGGGACCTCCAGGGTTGAATGCTGTATAATTTGTTTGTAATTTTGGTGTGATCCTGGGAGGCAGTTAGCACAGCGTCTGTCTATTGCGCCATTTTACCAGAAGTCACCTATTTTTCCCTATTTTTGTAAATAGCCATCTTACTGAATTCTCTTACTATTTGTAACAATTTTTCAATGGATTCTGTTGAGTTTTCTAGGTATGCAACGAAATAACTTTTAAACTCAAATCTTAAACTATCTGCTATAGAATTTACATTTAAAGTGAATGAAGGTAAAGGCTGTGTGTTATGTTCATTGTTCTATCCCCAGCATCTAGCACATTACCTTACACAAAGCAGGTAATCAATATACATGAATTATATGAATGCACCTTGCTTCATAAAACTTACGCCCAGCAGAGAGATGTTGAGTTTAGTTGCAAAAGTCAAATATAACTTAGGAAATAGTATTCACATTTATTCTCTCCAACTTTTGAGTTGTTGGAAAAGTCATGACGCATTTTTGCAACGAAAAACAGAAAAAATACATCATGACTTTTCCAACAACCCAATACAAACATACAGATCCTGTAAAAAACTGGATTTTTTATAATCAAAGCTGTTTATGTTTGGTTATAATTAGTTCTATTTTAATAATGAAAAACATTAATTATGAAACAAGTGTTTATTTTAAACACTTACCTTTTGGATCTCAGATCTGATGAATCAAACTGGATATTCATAGGTCCAGGATTTATTTCATGATCTATCTCAGGGATGAGAAGATGCCTAGAATCACTATCCATAGTTGCCATTTTTCTCAGGCTCTAAGCACTGAGGAAGTCAGTCCTATATACATGAAAAGATATAAATAAGTTTAATTAAACAATTATTTTACTATTATTAAATAACAGTTTTATGCATAAGGAATTGGAAAAAATATGGGACTATATCTTACTGTGGTAAATGCCGCAAACATTTACTTTATTAGAAACTTGCTAAGTTAAAATGGAGTTACTGCTTATTTTTCATCTTATATAAATAAGTGGGGTGATCCATTTCTAATAATAAAATAGATTAGGCTATTAGGATACATTTTTATGCATAAAACAAAAAATACTGGATAAAATATATAAAAAAAAATCTTTTGAAAAGTTTCAAAAACAGTGAGAAAAATAAGGCCATTTGCAGGTAAAGTTAGGAAACCTCAAAAGGTAAATAGCTCAAGGAAGTTGTTTCTGCTCTGAGGGTATTTTCTGTATCAGGAGAAATTGGGCTGAGGTTTTCAAGGCCATGTGAAGTATTTGGGAAATAGAAGACAAAATCTGGGATTCACTCAAAGTAAAGAAAGATTATAATAAGAAATCACCCCTATTTCCCATAATATGGCTGGAACTACATAGAACTTTACCATTAGTTTAGGTGTTAACAATAAGTCAAAGTGCCTCGCTATCTCACAAAGGAACTACAAGCAAGTTTTCTTGACACTGACCACAGCACGTGCCTGTGTATGTGTGCACGCATGTGTGTATGCCTGTGTGTATGTGTGGGTGGGGGAAATGGTATAATTTAAGACTAATTTGCTTGGTAGGGATTCTAGGTAACTAACAGAAGCAAATGTAAATCTTTTCTGTAAGGACACACCTTCATCCTAGGCCTCAAAGTAGACTTGCTGACAATCTTTTAAGGACAATAAACAGTATACAGTCAAAAGTAACCTAGCATGTAAAGAAATAAAGTACTATTAGTGAGAACCAGAAGAAACAACTACAGAAGATCCACAAGGACTTCAACTACAGGGATTATCAGAATAAAACTATAAAACAATTATGCTTCCCATGTTTAAATAAATAAAGGAAAACGGGGACATTTTCAAAACTAGCTTAGCATGTTTGAAAATGACCAGAATGAATTTTTAGGCCAAAATCTTAAAAAATAATAAAATACAATAGCCAAAATTTTTAACTCAATGCATGTGTTTAAAAGTTGAAAATTAGGGGCATCCAGGTGGCTCAGTTGGTTAGAGCGCGTGCTCTGAGCAACAGGGTTGTTGGTTCGATTCCCACATGGGCCAGTGAGCTGTGCCCTCCACAACTAGATTGAAAACAATGACTAAAGCTGAGCTGCAGCTGAGTTGCTGGTGGGCGGCAGGATGGCTCAGTTGGTTAGAGTGCGTGCTCTTAACAACAAGGTTGCCGGTTTGACTCCTGCATGGCATGGTGGACTGCAACCCCTACAACTAGATTGAAAACAGCGTCTGGACTTGGAGCTGAGCTGTGCCCTCCAGAACTAAGATTGAAGGAAAACAACTTGACTTGGACCTGATGGGTCCTGGAAAAAACACACTGTTCCCCAATAATGTTTTAAAAAAAAAACTTTTTTTAAAAACGAAAGAAAATTAATGAACTACATTAAATCAGAAGAAACTATCCAGAATGCGACAGAGAAAGGGGGAAAAAAAACACAGAAAATGTGAAAGAGAGGTAAGAGACATGGAAGATAGAATGAGGTCTAACATGCATGTAATTGGAGAACCAAAGAGGAGTGGCAAAGGTAATATTTGAAGAGATAATGGCTGACAAATTTCTAGAATTCATAAAAGATAACAATCTGCAGATTCAAGAAATTTAATGAATCCAAGCAGAATAAACAGTACATTATAGGATAGAAAAAAAGTTAAAATTCCAGATCAAAGGGAAATAAAGTCAAGGGAAGGTCTTGGAATTAATGTGTTCGAAGGCCCTTCTATTGTCCAGGTCGACGTTACACTTTGGTGTGATGCATGTTGTAATTTTAAAGGTAACTACTAACAATAGAAAACAGTGTATAATTTAAAATCTAGTAGAGGGGGAAAAGATAATGATAAAAATTGACCTAAAAAAAGGCAAGAAAGGAGAAAAGAAAACATAAAAGAGGTAGGACATAAAGTAGAAAGCATAAAACAGAGAAGATTCTCCCATTCTTTCTTTCTTTTTTAAGATTTTATTGGGGAATTGGGGAAGGGAAACAGACAAGTTGCTGTCCTTTTGTTCTTCAGTCTAGTTGTGGAGGACATCACTTCACTGGCCCATGTTGGTATTATCATTGTGCTCTTTCCAGGTGAGGTAGTCGCTTGCAGGCCATTGGAAGGCTACTCACGGAGGCGGCTGGCAGCTCACGAAACACCAGGTCCTGGCCAGACCCACTGCAGCCTATGCCATTGCCAGGGACTCACGGCACGCAGCCCAACTCCAGGTTGAGCTGTTGTTCACCATCTTAGCTGTAGAGGGCGCAGCGTCACTGGCCCTCTATGTGGGAACAGTACTGGGGCCCTGCTGCTCAGAGCTGGCGTCCCAACTTTTAACCAACGCGCCACTCGGCCGGTCCTTCCATTCTTTCTTAAGACCATGCTAATCAGATATCTTCCTCATCCCTACACAAAACCTACTCTTGTCAGATCACCGGTGACCTCCAGATGGTAAGCCCAAGGGTCATTTCTCAAGCTTTAACTTACTCGTCCTATCAGAAATATTTGCCACCAGGGATCACTCTCTTCTTTAATAAACTAGATTCACTAGGACTGTAAGTTCTTTTTATGCATTTTGGTCCCTCCTTCTCCTCTGTCTCCTTTACTGTTTGGTCCTTGTCTCCCAGACTTCTTAAAATTGCAGGGTCCCAAGGTTCAATATTGGTCCTCTTCTCTATTTACCATATTTACTGAAGTGGAGAAACTTTAAGTGGTTTAGATAGAAGATCAATCCAGTCACAAACATTTCCGTATGCCAAAGCCTAATCCAGAGCAAGACCCTAATTCTTTTCAATTCTATGAAGGCTGAGAGAGGTAAGAAAACTGAAGAACAAATGTATGAAGCTAGCAGAGGTTTGTTCATGAGGTTTGAGGAAAGAAGTCATCTTCATAACATAAAAGTGCAAGGTGAAGCAGCAAATGCTGATATAGAAGCTGCAGCAAGGTAAACAGAAGATCTAGCTATGACAAGTGATGAAAGTGGCTACACTAAAAAACAGATTTTCAATGTAGATGAAACAGCGTTATAGTGGAAGAAGATGCCATCTAGGACTTTCATAGCTAGAGAGGATAAAGCAATGCCTGGCTTCAAAGCTTCAAAGGACAGGCCGACTGGCTTGAGTGGGGCTAATGTAGCTGGTGGTGACTTTAAGTTAAAACCAGTGCTCATTTACCATTCTGAAAATCCAAGGATCCTTAAGAATATGCTAAATCTTCTCTGTCTGGCTCACTTAAGAGTGCAAGCTGAGCTCTGAGCAACAGCGGTTCGAGGCCAGCCCGAGCTGAGTTGCTGTTGAGCTGCCACAGATGGCAGGATGGCTCAGCTAAAAAAAAAAAAAAAAAAAAAAAAAAATTGTAAATCTTCTCTGTCTGTGCTCCATAAAGGCAACAAAGCCTGGATAACAGCACATTTGTTTACAACAAGTTTTACCAAATATTTCAGAAAAATATGAATCTTTTCAAAATATTACTGTCATTGACAATGAACCTGGTAATCAAGAGCTCTGATGGAGATGTATATGATTAATGTCATTTTCATGCCTGCTAACACAATATCCATTCTGCAGCCCATGGATTAAGGAGTAAATTCCACTTTCAAGTCTCATCATTTTAAGAAATAATTTGATAAGGCTATAACTGCATTTGATTCCTCAGACGGATCTGAGTAAATTTAAAATCTTCTAAAGGATTCACCATTCTAGATGCCATTAACATTCGTGATTCATGATGAGAGGTAAAATATCAACATTAATAGGAGTTTGGAAGAAGTTAAATTCAACCTTCCTGGATGACTTTGTTGGGTTCAAGACTTCAATGGAGGATGTAACTGCCGATGTGGAAATAGCAAGAGAACAAGTAGAAGTGGAGCCTGAAGATGTGACTGAATTGCTGCAATCTCATGATAAAAACTTTTTTTTTTTTTTGAGGGCAGTGTCACTGGCCCCTCATATGTGGGATCCGAACCAGGGCTGCTGGCTTCCCAAGCCAGCGCTTAACCACCGCGCCACTCGGCCGGCCCGATAAAAACTTTTTAACAAATGAATTGCTTCTTATGAATGAACAAAGAAAGTGGGCTCTTGTGATGGAATACACTCCTGGTGAAGATGCAGTGATGATTGTTGAAATGACAATGAAAGATTTAGAATATTACATAAACTTAGTTGATAAAGTAGTGGCAGGATTTCAGAGGATTGGCTCTAATTCTGAAAGAAGTTCTACAGTCAGTAAAATGCTATAAAACAGCATCATATGTTACAAGAGAAATGATTCGTGAAAGTACAGGTCAATCGATGTGACAAACTTCATTGTTGCTTTAAGAAATTGTCACAGGCACCCCAAACCCCAACCTTCAGCGATCACCTCCCTGACCAGTCAGCAGCCATCAACATTGAGGCAAAAAGACTGGGATCTGTTGAAGGCTCCGATGATGGTTAGCATTTTTTAGCAATAAGGTTTTGTTTTGTTTATTTAATTGGGGAACAGTGTGCCGTTCCAGGACCCATCAGCTCCAAGTCAAGTAGCCGCTTTCAATCCAGTTGTGGAGGGCGCAGCTAAGTAGCCCATGTGGGAATCCAACCAGCAACGAACAACATTGGTGTTATGAGCACTGTACTCTAACCAACTGAGCCAACTGGCCACCCAGCAATAAGGTATTTTTAATTAAGGTATGTGCATTGTTTTTAAACATAATGTTATTGCATACTTAATAGAGTACAGCATAGTGTAAACGTAACTTTTATATGCACTGGGAAGCCAAAAAAATTCGGTGACTTGTTTTATTGCAGTGGTCTTAAACCGAACCCATAATATCACCGAGGTATGCCTGTATTCTAAGACAGCTAAGATGTCAAGCAACCTACTCACAACTGAGCCAGACAAAAGTGTAGGGGCGGACTTACCCTGTTTTGGCCCTCACCCCATCTGTGGTCCTAGCTCCAGGCACAAAGGGGTTCCTCCCATCTTCCCTCTGTAGCTCTTCTCCACCAGGGCTAGAGAAGAATTTTCCTATTCCCGCAATTCCCCCCAAGTCTCCTTCTCCTTGCTTTTCCCACGCAAGTTTTCATCCCAGGTAACCCTGCCTTTTCCCTAAGGATCCAGCAGCCAACCACTCCCACAGCCCCTCGAATTCTCTCGGCACCCAAGGGAGTCCCTGACTTTCTCGCACCCAAGCTCAGTGAGGAGCGCACGATGCCCCTTCGGGGTGGTCTTTGGGGACCCGGCTTTGGCCTCACCGCTCCCCCAAGAAGCCACTGTTCGGAAGCGTTTCACCAAAGAACTTCCCCGAGTGACAGCCGGCTCTCCGCAAGCTCAGCTCTTCCACTGCAAGCTCAGCAATGTCGCCGTGTCCCCTCTGTTCCCTCCGTTCTCTGCCGAGAGGCGACTTGTAAGACCTGGGAACGTGCTGTTCCTGATCAGAGAAAACCCTAAGTTTCCGAGAACTCGGCAAGAAGGTGGAACACCCTTCCCAAATCCTCTGAACTTACCGCAGCCGGGCTTCTTGGCCCCCAAGCAGGAAGAGGCTACTGCCTAGGCCGCGGGGGCCGGCGGGGAATGGAGTTCTGAGAGCGCTAAGCCCGCCGCTGCTGTCAGACCTCCCGCCGCCGCCGACTACAACTCCCAGTGGTCTCTGCGACAGACAACACGCCCCTCGCTGCGGAGCCCGGCCTCTGCTCGTTCAGAAGAGGGTCAGCTCAGGTGAGCAAACCTCTCCTGATCTGCTGCCTGGTTTCCGGCCAGTGTTGGAGGCTCTTAAGGCATCTAGAAGGAGGAACACTGTAGCCTGCAGTCCTTACAGCCCCGGAGGCCACATGAGCAAGGGCTGATGTGGCATCGCCATCTAGGGATGACCTCGTATTATCTGTTTCTCTTAGGCTTTCCTGGCAGTTCTGTACTGTCGTCACGTGATGGAACCCAATGGACACGAAGAGAAGCTGGTTTGAAGAAAATGTGTTGGGTTGGCACGCTTCCTCCCTTGTCTAGACAGTTCCTCCCCGCCACCCCAACCCCCTTTTAAATGTGTTGACAAACTAATCCGTAGGCTAAAAAAGGAGCATGGGAGGATTTTAGCCCCCTCTTCCCATCCCTAGCCATTCTCCCAAAGCCAACCCAAATAAACAATCTAAGTAGAATCAGTGTGCGTATATATAAAAAGTCAGCCCAATGCAAGTCCTCTGAAAAGTGTATTGCAACTTACATAGGAAGCCGGTGGCCTTTTTTTTTTTTTTTTTTTTTACAGTTCAGCAATGAACTGTAAGATGATAAAGAACCCAAATTAAAGAATCCAAATTTAAAAGATAGTTAATGTTGGGCCGGCCGAGTGGCGCATTGGTTAAGCGCTGGTTTTGGGATGCCAGCGGCCCCGGTTCGGATCCCACATGAGGGCCAGTGACATTGCCCTCTACAGCGAACAACAGCTCCACCTGGAGCTGGGCTGTGTGAGCCCCAGTGACGGAGTAGTCTGCAGCCCCTGCTGCAGTGGGCTGCCAGGGCTACAGTGAGTGGCCGGCAGCCAGCGTGAGCCGCTGGCAGCCAGCACAAGACGCCAAGAGCCGCGGTGAGCGACTATCCAGAGGCCAGCGACCGATCTGCCTCATCCGGGAAGAGTGCAATGACAATACCAACATGGGCCAGTGAAGCAACATCCTCCGCAACTAGACTGAAGAACAAAAAGACGGCAACTTGTCTGTTCCCCTTCCCCGATTCCCCAACGCTGTTCCCCTCCGCCAATTCCCCAATAAAATCTTAAAAAAAAAAAAAGATAGCTAATGTTGAGTGCCAAGCATTTTACATATATCTTTAAATCTTTACCATGATTCTAGAAGTGTCTATTATTCCTATTTTACAGACAAGGAAATAGTCCTAAAGAATTTAAGTGACTTTCTCAAGACCAACCAACTATTCAGTGGCAAAAGAGCTGGAATTCAAACTGAGGTCTTATTCCGAAAGTGTGTTCTCAAACAGGACCAAACATTGCATCTATTATTGATGGCTTGACAAATGAAAGGGAGGTGATGTTATGAATACAGACGTCCTGACTTATGATGGTTTCATTTATGATTTTTTTACTTTATGATGGTGCGAAAGTGATGCACATTCAGTAGAAACCATACTTCAAATTTTGAATTTTGATCTTTTCCCAGACTAGTGATATGTGGTACAATACTCTCTTTTGATACCGGACAATGGCAACATGTTGCAGCTCCCAGTCACCTCTGCAATCACAAAAACAGATAAGCGACAGAGTATTCATTATGTTAGATGACTTTGCCCAACTGTAGGTTAATGTGAGTGTTCTGAGCACATTTAAAGTAGGCTAGACTAAGCTATGATGTTCAGTGGGTTAGGTGTATTAAATGCATTTTTGACTTATGACATTTTCAACTTACTATGGGTTTATAAGAACATAACCCCATTGTAAGTTGAGGAGCATCTGTATTGCCTTTGAGACAGATGTGTTTTTCCAGGACCCATCCAGCTCAAAGTCAAGTAGTTGTTTCAATCTGATTGTGGAGGGCGCATCTCAGTGGCCCATGTGGGATCGAAACGACAAACTTGGTGTTATGAGCACTGCGCGTTCTAACAAACTAAGCTAAGCAGCCACCCCAGCAGTACATTTTTTGATAGCTTCAGTGACAGCAAAATTTTTTTCTTGCTCTGCATTCCAGGCTGAGAAAATAATTTTAGGCTAGGCTGAGAAGCACAGAAGTAAATGGTATGGAGTGACATCACTAAAAATAGCAGAATAGCAAATTTGAAAAACATCCCTCTGTAAAAGCAACAAATAAGCTGGCAAAATTGACAGAATCAACTTTTCTTTTCTTTTTCTTTTTCTGTTTCTTTTTTTTCTTTTTTCTTTTTTCTTTTTTTTTAGCTCTGGAATCTAATTTAAAAAACTTAACAACCAAAGGAACATTTAAGGAAAGATAAATTTTGGTAAGAGAGCTCTGTGATCATCTCCTACTCTCCAGCCTGGAAGTGGCCTTGAAGACAGCAGCCCATGTTCTTTGTGTATTTTACTGATACCAAAGAGAGCAATATGGACCCTATTCTCAAGGAATTGTAATTGTGTGTTTTAACTTCTCTGGTGGTTCTCCAAACATTTGGCTGAGGGTTTGGTTTTGTTTTGCTTGCCTTGGAGCCTCCCCAGGGCTGAGGCAGCTGCCCAGGCAGTGTTTGTTGAAAGCATTTAAAGCAAATGTATTAGCCACTGCCACCAGAGGCAAAGTATAACAGTCGGAGCAAGCAATAAACAGACCAGAAAGTTTAGGAAGGAAGAGGTTAGGGAAGCAGCTCCTTGGAGGAATAAGAGTTTTGAAAAGCTCTCTCTTATTCTGGGGAATCTTAGAAGGCCACATGCATACTGTGGTCTGGACATATGCTCAGAAAACACCTGAGAAGACCTAAGTTCTCACTTCTGGCTGACCTTCAGGCTCTGTGCAAAGAGGAAGTAAAGGCTAAGGCAGAGTTATACACTGGCTCAGTATTGAGGAAGTGCCCCCAAATATAGCTAACTGGCAAAGAATGGGCAGAATATTTTTGTGTTTTGGCTTAAATTTTTTTTTGCTTCCAGGTATTTAATAAAGACATCTCTGTTAAATCACTAGCTGACCACTAAGTTGATGGAATAGAGACTTCGATGGCCACAAAATAAAGAATATAGACTTTATAGAATTAGTAGACTGGTAGTCAAGTTTAGAACCTTGATTGTGTACAAACTTGGTTTTTCAGATCAAGCCTTATAGGTGGTGTTTTTGTGTGTGTGTGATATTGGGACTGTTCATTGGGCTCAAGTATTGTCTCTTACAAAATTTGTCTTCAGCTTTTCACCAGCCATTGATCATCTGCTAGATCAAAGGTTCATGTCACCCTTTGTGTTTGAGTAATTGTTTTTCAGTGTCTTTCTGTTTACTAAATAGTTAGGTCCAAATTAATTAGTATGTATTTTTGTCCTAACAACTTAGTAGCCACTTAAACACACACACACACACACACACACACACACACAGAAAAAAAATATTTTATTTGATTCTTAACCACCATTGCTTACTAATGCGGTGTGTACACCAGTTGGGCACTCCATGACTTCTCAGACCTTGAAATCAGATGGGACACCACTATCCTCATTTCCTGTACCGCGTTGGATTTGGCACAATGCTTGCTTGAGATCATAGCAACTGCTGAAAATTCAGCTTCACAAAAGTATGATGTTTTCCAAAGCAATTAACTTTAATGCTGAAACTGCGAATAACCTCAAGCTGATAGTTCACCTGATGTCTGACAGATGTTGCTGTGTTTTTCTCAAAAATTTAAAATACTCTGGTGTCCCTGTGAGTCTCCTGTGGTACTCTCATAGTTTGAGAGATGCATGTCACTAGACACAATTTTCCTGGTCTAGAGCAAGAATTGGCAAACTTTTCCTGTAAAGGGCCCAATAGTAAATACTTTAGGCCTTGTGGCCATATGGTCTCTGTCAACAATTACTCAATTCTGCCTTTATGGTGTAAATGCAGCCAAAATAGACAACATGTAAACAAATGGGGTGGCTATACTTATGTTTGTTTATGGAAACTGCCATTGGGTTGGACAAACAGCTATTTATCCCCAGGACGGTAGTTTACTGACCCCTGGCCTAGAGGATGCAGAGTGAAGAATTTCATAATTTATTAGCTGAAATTTTTCTAAGAAGACTTTTCCCTGAACCATTTTGTTACCCCAAATGCAGTATAAACACTTGTGGTGTTTTGGTTTGGTTTGTTTTTTACCAGTTTTCAAAATGAGTTGGTTACCTTGCATCTTGCAAAGGTGATCAATCGGGTTTATTGTTTTAGGGTGGGTTTTTTTTTTTTTTGTATCTTTATGAACTCACAGAGTTTAAAAATATCTTTGATGTGTTTCAATCCTTTGAAGATACATATATTTAAATTAGAAATAGTTTGTAGCTTACAAATAAGTTACAAAAATAGCGCAAGGAACTCCCATATACCTTTTATTCAGTGTTATTAGTTGATAATATTTTGTCATATTTGTTTTGTCATTTTCTCTCTTCCTCCCTCTTTTTCTGCCTCATTCTCTCTGTCTCTCTCCCTGTCCCCCACTCTATGCGTGCACACACATGAGCGCGCGCGCACGCACACACACACACTTTTCCCTAAATCGTTTGAGATTAAGTTGTAGACAATATGCCTCTTCTCTTGATTTCCTCACTGTATATTTCCTAAGAACAAGGATTTTCATAGTACGGTGATCAAAATTAGAACTTTAAAAAATTTATACAATGCTCTTATTCAATCTACAGACCTTACTCAACTTTCGCCAACTGTTCTAAATATGTCCTTTATAGGAATTTTCTTTTCTCATCTAGAACCCTACAGATGATTGATCATGCATTGCATTTAGTCTTCATGTCTCTTTAGGCTCCTTAAATTTGGAATGGTTCCTTAAGCCTTTCTTTCTCTTTTATGACATTAACATTTTTGAAGAGTATAGGTAATTTAGTAGAAAGTACCTCAGTTTGAATTTATCCAATGTTTCCTCAGGATTAGATTCAAAATGTGCATTTTTTGCAGGAATAATACATGAATATTGTAGTGTCTTTCTTACTGCATCACCTCAAGAAGCACATGATGTTGACTGATGCTAAAGGCTCTAGTACCATGGAGGATGGGGAGATGGTGTTTGCACACCCCAACCAATTCTTGGACACCAGCTAGGGGTCCTACAATTTAACTCAATTCTAACTATCTACCTGCAGATAGCATCAGATCCACAGGTTTAGGGTTCATTCCTACAAAAATTCCCCCCACCCTCACCCCCTACTTTAGATGTCTATTGAAAGTATGTCTATCCAAGATGTCACCTGTGATTCTGACCTACCAGCTATATATCTGAGGTTGCCATGACCTCCTCTTTGGGTTCTACTGCTTTGCTAGAGTGACTTACAGAACTCAGAGAAACATTTTACTTCCTAGATTACCAGTTTATTATAAAAGGATATAACTCAGGAACAGCTAGATGGGAGAGAGGCATAGGGCGAGGTATGGGGAAAGGGCATGGAGCTTCCATGCCTCTCTGAGCGTGCCACTCTCCATGAGTTTCCCAACCCCAAATCTCTCTGAACTCTGTACTTTTGGGTTTTTAAGGAGGCTTCATTACATAGGCATGATTGATTAAATCATTGGCCATTGGTGATTGAACTCAACTTCCAATTCCTCTCCTTTCTTCTCTCTGGAGGTGGGCAGGGGACAGGACTGAAAGTTCCAACCCTTTAATCACATGATAGCTCCACTGGCAACCAGCCCCCATGCTGAGTGTGGTCCAAAAGTCACCTCATAAAATGCACCTTTGTAGCTATCATTGCTTCAGAAACTCCAAAGGTTTTAGGAGCCCTGTACCAGGACTGGGGGTGAGGACCAAATACATATTTCTTATTATAAATTGCAATATCACAGATGTATATTGGTTATCATTGATGGCTGGTCTTTAAGATCTCCAGTGAACTATGTCTCCAGCTTTCATTGTTTTATATAGTCCCTTCTCCTTGAACTGTAATGGCTCTATGATGGGTTGTGTTTTTTTTTGTAACCAATAGAATGTGGCAGATGTGACACTGTTTCTTCTTATGCCAGGTCTGAGGAAACCTTGCAGCTTCTGATTTGGTCTGTTGGAATTCTGTCTTTAGAAAGTTTGTTCACTGAGAATGCTCACTCTGAGGGTAGGCTTTAATAATAAAGGGTGTGTGACGCTCCTGTGAACCTCTTTCTGGTGTCTCCCTCTTTCTTTCTCCTTGCCGACGCCGTCCCACCCAAGGGAATCCCTGGTCCTCACGGGGGCTGGCTCCCTGCAGTGCATCCCCAACAGCAATGTATGAGGGTGCCTGTTACTTTGCAGCCTCTCTAACAGAGTACATTATTAAACATTTGCCATTTTAATAGGAGAAAAAAGATATCTTAGTGTAGTTTTAATATGCACCATCCTTTCTTTTTTTTTTTTTTTTTTAGCTGAGCCATTCTGCCACATGTTGGCAGCTCAGCAGCAGCTCAGCTCGGGATGGGCATTGAACTGCTGTTGCTCAGAGCTCAGCTCACACTCTTGAGCGAGCTCTTAACCAACTGAGCCATTCGGCCAGCCCTCTAATATGCACCATTCTTAAAATGAACAGAATTGAGCATCTCTTCATGTATTTAAGGGCTGTTTTCTTTTTCTGTGAACTCTTTGTTTATATCTGTTGCTGTTTTTGATTTGTTGACCTTTTCCCTTTTTACTTTTAGATGTCCTATCTGTACTACAGGTATTGACCTTTTTACTGGATTATGTTGGAAATGTTTCCCAGTTTTTTATTTGTACTTTGGCCTTTTTATTCTGTCATGAAAGTTTTATTTTAAGTAATCAATCTTTTTTTTTGTCAGCTGAGCCATCCTGCCACCTGTTGGCAGCTCAGCGGTAGCTCAGCTTGGGCTGGGCATCGAACTGCTGTTGCTCAGAGCTCAGCTCACACTCTTGAGCGAGCTCTTAACCAACTGAGCCACTTGTCCAGCCCAAAAGTTTTATTTTTAAATCGTTATGTAGTCACAGAATATAAAATTAATGCTTCTGGATATCGAATTATAGGTAGGAATATTTTTCCAAGTATAGAGGAATTCACCCATTTTTTTTTTTTAGTATTTGCATGATTTTATTATTATTCTTATTCTTCTTATTATTTTAGAGGGCAGTGTCACTGGCCCTCATGTGTGGGATCCGAACCAGGGCCACTGGCGTCCCAAGCCAGCTCTCAACCACCGTGCCACTCGGCCGGCCCTGTTTTATTATTTTTATATTTGAATTTCTTATCCTATTATATGGTGTGAAGAATTGGCCCAACTTGATTTTTGGTTGTTCAGTTAGATATAGAGTATGTTTGTAAAGAAGAAGTAGTCAACAGTGTCAAGGACTGCTAAAAGATTTGCTAAGTTAAGAATGGAAAACTGTCAACTGAGTTTAGAAACAAGGAGGTCAGTGTTGCCAATGACCTTGCCAATAGCAGCTTCAAATGAAACAATGGGGCAGAAGCCAGATTGCAATGGGTTCAGCAATGAAAGAAGGTGGGAAAGTGGAAACAGCAAGTGTAAATAAGTCCTTATGAGGTCCTAAATTAATAAAATCTTTTTATTAGGCACCATATACAGGATTTAGAATTCTAAGACAGATTTCAGGCAAAAATGTTTCTCAGTAAAATCCCTGTATCAGTCAGGGACCAACCAGGAAATAGAAACCACTGTAAATATTTAAAGTAGAGGGAATTTAACCTTTGTGAGAATTAGAAAATGGTACTTTATATGGGTAGGTGTGGCTCTGCAGGCATATGGCTTGGTAAGTGACTACAGGCTGAGTTCAGCTCTTTCTTGTCTTTTGGTGGTTCGTGTGTGTAGAGCCCAATGTCCAGAACTGTATCTTGTGGTCTTGGTTATCCCCATTTTATACAGAGAGATAAAATAAGCTGCCCAAGGTCACATGGTTAATAAATGGACAGGGATTTTCAGTGCTGACTTCTCAGCCAATTGCTAGTAATTTCTTCCTCCTTAACTGTTTGAAAGCTTCAACTCTTCAGTCTTAAGAGAGGTAGACAAAAAGATTCATTTCTGGTCATTGACAGGTCCTTGTCACTTCTCCTTTTGAGGTGAAATACTTCCCTCTTTTATATGCAGGATGACTGACAGTGATGACATTCACAAATCACTTTTCCTTTGGTATCTGGGACATGGAAAAGTTACAGCTAATATCTATTGGGAATGAATAAAAAAGAGCTAGACGTATGTATATTTCCTAATGACTGTTTACCAAATTCAACAATTCATGGATGAAACATTGTTTTTCAGCAAAGGGCCAGGAAGACCTCTTACTCTTAGTCTTAGGAGGGACTGTCCAAGGTACCCTGACACAGTATTTGACTTTTTAGCCTTCATTCACTGTAAGCTTTCATTACATACCCTTGTAAGTACACTTACGGGCTACTAAATGTATTGTGTCTTCTAGGACGCCTGGTTGATTACAAGCAGAATCTCTCAGGAACACCAGTTAAACTCAAATAAGACTGATTTCTAAACCACTATTAATGCATAATGGGGAGCAAATAAGTCTTATCCACTGCATCTCCTTTCTCAGTACCAAAATACATGGGGGAGTTGAGATTTGTTAATCAGAAAGTTGCTAAGTGAGCATGGAATTGGAACAGGTGCTGATGAAACATCTTTACCTCACAATGGACAAAACCTCTGTAGTGACCTTTTCCCAGATCCTCAGTCTTTTACATTTGCACCAATATTTCCTATACTTTAGTCATTTAAATATCACCTTCATGATTTCTGCCATTCCTGCATACCATTAATACTTAGTTTGTATTTAATTGAGCAAACTTTTAAAAACTGAAATATTTATTTTAGACCCATTCTAAGCAATTTCTGAAATCGTAGGTCTGATGTGATATAGTTTTCTAATACATATTAAAATAAATATTAAATATAAACACTAAAATAAGTATCAAAAAGAAAGTTGCCCATGAATTGCCTAAAATCAGCAGTATGTGTAGCACACTTTGGTAAATATTGCCTTAGCCATTACTGAAAACATACAGAGATTTTTGTCTCTCTCAACCCTGCTGGGTGTGCTGAAAACCCCTTTCTGGTGACTTTCTTCCTTCGATATGTTACGAGCACCATGGTATCTTAGAGACATTATAACTCCCTCCCGCTCCATGTTGTGTTGATTTACAGGGCTCCAACCTTCAAAACTTAATGTTTAAAATGTGGTTATGTGCATAGTAGGAGACTCTCAAATATTTATGGTTCCTAAGAATGAACATCCACTCTGCCTATTTGAGGTGATCCATTTTGGCTTACTGGTAGATTGAAATAAATTTTAAACAGCCTGTGTGGTAGGCACAGTCCACATCAATACAATATATCATTATTTGGATAACATAGAGATAATACATACATTTCAATACATTGAAAACAAAAAAAAACCTAAAATATTAAAAATATCAGTTGTTGTTTTTAGCTGCATTACCTTGGAGAATTTAGCACCTCTTTCTAAAGTGTAAAGGGTCTTAACTACAACAAACTTTGATTCCAAACTGTGAGACATCTTTCAGGACATTCTTGTCCTACCTTACTTCCTATGTGGGATTTAGAGAATTTGGAGAAACTGTATACAAGCTTTCCAGTGAATCTTTTGAGACAGGAATCTTAAGGTTTTATTTATTTGATTTGATTTGATTTAGCTGAGCCATCCTGCCGCCTCTTGGCAGCTCAGCGGCAGGTCCGCTCAGGCTGGGCATCAAACTGCTGTTGCTCAGAGCTCAACTAGCCCTCTTGAGCGAGCTCTTAACCAACTGAGCCACTCGGCCCTCCCAGGAATCTTAAGGTTTTAAATGGTATTAGCCATTGTCATTCTTTTCACTAGACTGTTTCTTGAGAGATTGGCTAACTTTACTTATAGTACTTAGCATAGTACCTGACATACAGTAGGTGCTCATTTAAAGTTTATTTAACAACTGAATGAATTGCTGTCTTTTATCTATGTTGCAATTTTTTTTACCACCACTAATCCAAGATCTGTCAGAGAGAATCAGAAAATAGAATATACTAGCTTTACTTTCTTGGGACACATATCAAGGAGCAAGTGTTTATTGAACTGTGTTTGTCTTTTTTCACTGTTTATGTTCAATTTTTGAAATATATTATTTTCATCCATGGCTTACTTTTCCTTTCCTCAATATAAAATGTTAGTTCTCATCATAATTCTCATTTTTTCCTAACTAGAGCTAACTCTTAAAAATTATATATATTTGAGTGTTTCATAAAGAACCATTTCATTGTAATACCTGAAAGCAATAAAAACCTGTTCTTTCCAAGAGTGACTAGTAGAGAATGTTTGCTAAATGTTTAAAAAATGTTCATTTTTAGAAAATATCTCCAAGTTTCCCATACTTAAAGAAAAAAAAAACTAGTTGGTTATTTTATCTACACAATTTTATATCTTGCTCTTTTTACTTAAAATTTTCCCATACATAAAACGTGTTGAAAGGACAACATTCAATTCAATGAGGTAAAATACCTCAGAGGATCCTGCACACAAATTTTGAGCACCAGAAGGAGTATTGGTGGCTCTCTTCCACACATATACAGTGATTTAAGGTACTGGCCACCCAAGGATGATGTACACATTTGGTTTAAAAACAGAAATTATTAAAAATGACAGTTATGTTAAAATATGTTCTGGTGTGACCTTTGTTAAAATACAATCTTTTAAAAACAATTCACTTTGAATATAGTCTTGCAAAGTTTAGTGCTAACTAGATTAATCCTGACATATTCTTGGAGGAAGAGACAGAACCAATAATGGTGGTTCAAGAGAAGAAAAATGTCAAGTAAGAAGAACCTGTAAAGTGCCTCATTCTTTCTGTCCATGTGTCAGACTATGTGGGGATTTATATTTCTGAATGAAATATTCAGGGATTTCTTCAAGATTCAGACAATGGAAAATGATGGAAATAAAACCAAAAATAGGGCTGGCCGAGTGGTGTGGTGGTTAAGCGCTGGCCGAGTGGTGTGGTGGTTAAGCGCTGGCTTAGGAAGCCAGCAGCCCCGGTTCGGGTCCCACATATGAGGGCCAGTGACACTGCCCTCAAAAAAAACAACAAAAAACCCAAAAATAAAAATTAGACTTTGTAAGCAGTTCATCGTTACCCTTTTTGCAGGGATGGGAAAATACTATGGGATTTCATCTACTTTTTGTGGAGCAGAATAACAATATCTGATTGATGAGATCATGAAGTACCGAAATGACCCTAGTGTCAGGCGGATCACTGATCCAAGCCGTGATGTCCGACCTACACCAGCACCATTTCCTTCTTCCTTCTGTATCAGAGGGCTTCTCCTTTCCCAAAAGTTGGACTCTGTACCATGGGCTAACTTTTTTTACAACTTCCCGGGGTACCAATGGGCAGTCTCATCCCCGCTCTCATTGGGAAGAACAAGAAATTTTCCACCGTGTTTCACCTCATGGTCCGGTTCCAGAACTCCCCGGATGAGAAGCCAGCGCCTCAGAAATAACCAGAGGGACCAACTGCCGGGGGCCCCAGTAGGAAAAGGGGGCAGAGAACGCGAAAGGGGTAGGACGGAGAGCATTATCCCTCGTCCCTTGTATGCTTGGTGTTAGAAAAAGGGAGATGGTCATCTCTGGCTTGCAGTGCTTGCATAGGGAAAATCTGGAGCCTCTCCAGATTGATGACCCCACCCAAGAATCTAGAGACAAGGAGCCCACAGCCAGCCCTGTAAACACAGGTCCAACGGGCCACTCCGCGAACTGGGGGGAGGGCCACTAAAGGCTCGAACGCGTGCAAGCAGGGAACGCCGGGCTGGAGATGGGGGTGGGGCGACGCTGGCTCTCTGAGCGCTGATTGGCTCGTGCCCGGGTGCCACTTATTGGTGGAGCGGCGTCCTGCACGTGCAGCCGTTTAAGCGGCGTCGGGGGCCCGCGAAGACTGGAGAGAGCAGGCTGCGGAGAGGTGAGTGGGCCGGCGGCTTTCCTCAGGGCCTGGGGTCTCCACCTGACCTTTTGGGCTCCCCAGTGGCCGGAATTTGGGCTAAATGAAGCACTGATCGGGCTGGTGGGGGTTTGAAATCGTCCTTGGGACCTTTCCACTTCCTGCCGGAAGGTCCTAAAGCCTTGGGGGAGGGGGGCTGAAATCGGGGCTCAAGGCCTGCAGAGCAGACCCAGGAGCTTTTTGGCGCAGGCCCTGCGCAGCCGTTTTCCGTACGAGCAAAACGGTGGGACTGTGTGCACAGACGCTCGTTGGCGGAATTAGTTACTCTTTGCTGGACGGATTTGGTCGGCCCAACCCCCTCTCCCCCTTCCCCCGTCAAACTTAAAGGCCTCAGTCCCCGGCAGCCCTCGTTCCCCCAAGAAATTCAAAACAAAACACAAAAACAACCCAAACCAAACATCTTATATACCTTTTGAAGGCAGAAACTTGGAATATGATTAGAAAATTGCCTTTCAGCCTTGATATCTGATATGCCATTTGGGGGGGACCCTTCCAAGGAGAAGGTAAATGCTATGAACAGCTTTTCGGGCCCAGCCCGAGCAAACCGGTGGAGACCTGGTGATTGTTAAGAGTAATGAGGTAAGTGGTTCAGCTCATGTTTAACGATAAAAAGGATGGATGCGAACGCCATCTCTACATGCGAAACAAAAGTTAATTCCCCATTTTACGAAACCTTCTGCAGGAAGATCACCTAGTTGAGTAGCTTCAGGGAGTGTACGTGAAGCGATGATAGTTTATGCTTCTTAAAGATACAATTCTGATCTAATTATTGAGGCCAAATGTGTATGTTTGTATTTTTATAACAATAGAACTGGAACCCACCATGGGAGATGAAGATTGGGAAGCAGAAATCATCAAGCCGCATGTGCCTTCCTACATTCCTGTATTTGAAAAGGTAGTAAAATTTAAAGTTTGCAGTTATTCAACGCTACGGATTTTATCAAAGTTGAGGAGCACTATGGTGGGAAAGTTTTAAATTATAGTCTGTTAATGCTGTGCTTATCTCCGTGTGATTGTTGTAAACGCTCTTAGAGGGAATGAGGAAGAGGCATGCTAAGCCTCAATAGAATAAATTTGAGGCAATTTGATCATTAAAATCTAAAATATGTATTAAAATCTAGAATACATGTTATAGTACTATTAACTTAATTTAAACCACGGTGATTTAGGACATATTGTGGGTGAACACAAGCTTGTACAAATGTCTCTGAGACACACTTTTATAGAAAATTGGAAAAGATCATTTGATTTTAGGTGATATTTTGAATTCTGGAAATTGGTTTTATACAAGGAGAACTCAAGATAAATATGTTAGACTGATTCAGATGGTATCATCAGTTTGATTTTTTTTTTTTTTAATTGGAGAACAATGTGTTTTTCCAGAACCCAAGTCAAATAGTTGTTTCAATCTAGTTGTGAGGGCATTTTTCCAGGACCCATCAGCTCCAAGTCAAGTAGCTGTTTCAATCTAGTTGTGCAGGGTGCAACTCAGTCGCCTATGTGGGGATTGAACCGGCAACCTTGGTGTTATGAGCATTGCGCTCTAACCAGCTGAGCTAACTGGCCACCCCCAGTTTGATCTTTAAATCTACAAGTCATCAGATCTTTTTCCTTAATGGCATTTGGGGGGGTTACATTGTACTTCAGAAGAAGGGCCATGGAGAGGTTTTTGGGTTTTAGTTTTGACTTGAAAATTGACTTAAAAAAATTAGCAAATGGTATTTTAGAAGATAATGTATTTTAAAGGATTATTTTTGCAAAACTGTTATCCACTTGAAAATGTCTCCAAAAGTTGATTTTTTTTTTAGACTTTCTAGTTTGAATTTGTTAGTTAATTCTAACACTTTCTGATTTCAAGTAATATCATAGTGGAAGTTCTTATTTCACACAAAAATATTAAATATGCAACCCTTTGTTTTCATTGGACTTGACCTGTATATAAATTTTATATTAAAATACCCCAGATGTTAATCTAAATTTATCATATTTCTTGTTTTGGAGCTTAAGCACTCCTATTAAATTTTTAATAAATGTTCTGTTTTTCTCAAACATGTTTTTATATAGATTGTAATGTGACTACAGTTACAATTGTAATTTTTGATTCCAGCTTTTTCACTTTTTACTATTTTATGTTACTAATTTCCTAAAAATTTCTTGTGGTTACGTATTTCATAGAAAGGATCTACCATAATATAATTGATTTTCTATTGGTGTAAATTTAAGATAATGTTAGCTTTTCACTGTAATATTGTCATGACTATCTACAGCTTTTTCTTTGTTTTAATTTGGGAGTATTTTTCTCAAAACTGGAATTACTTGGTCAAGGGATATTTTATGGTTTCTTTCTTCCCTGGTTCTCAGTAGACTTGTTATAATATAAAGTTTAATTCGCAGATACAGACTTTCTTCCAGTGGTCTTTTAATAGTCACCTGTAATTTTTATTTTTATTTTTTAGTCTGAGATTTTGTCTTCATTAAGTGTTCTTCAAAACCTACACTGCACTGTAGCATATTGTGCATATTTATTGCAAGGGTGTCTGAAATTGAGTATTGCTGACTATTTTTCAAATGAACCTTTTTAGAATTTTTGTGCTATCCAGTGAAGTACCTTATTTCTTGATATTGGGAATACTAACTTGATTATAATTTTTGTTAACAATTCTACTTTATGATTCTTACTACATATTTTTTTTTTTTAAAGATTTTATTGGGGAATTGGCGGAGGGGAACAGCGTTGGGGAATCGGGGAGGGGAACAGACAAGTTGCTGTCTTTTTGTTCTTCAGTTTAGTTGCAGAGGATGTTGCTTCACCGTTGGCACTGTCATTGCACTCCTCCCGGATGAGGCGGATGAGGCAGATCGGTCGCTGGTCTCTGGATGTCGCTCACCGCGGCCATTGGCAGCTCATGCTTGGCTGCCAGCCGCTCACTCTGGCTGCGGGCCAGTCACCGCAGCCTATGGCAGCCCACTGCAGCAGGAGCTGCAGCCCACATCATCACCCGGGCTCGCACAGCCCAGCTCCAGGTGGAGCTGTTGTTAGCTGTAGAGGGCAGCGTCACTGGCTCTCATGTGGGATCCGAACCGGGGCCGCTGGCATCCCAAAACCAGCGCTTAACCAATGCGCCACTCGGCCGGCCCTTATTACATATTTTTATGGAGTCAATTTGTAGTAACATTTTTGCATTTGTCTGCAAACTTAACACCCGGAGCAGGTTTTGCAATAATTATTTAGCCTATTTTACTTAAAGGAACATGATGCAATTTTTTGCTTGCCTTGGTTGAATAAAAAGTGCAGAAACTAAGGATGAGTATGTGACTTTTCTGTGACATTTTTATGTAGGAAAAACCTGAGGTCTTTTATTCAGCCTAGTTTCTTTTAAAGGCACCATGTTGATTGGTTTTTCTAACTGAATTTCCATTTCTGGAGATAACTGGGCTTCCCTGTTGTTAAGTTTATAGTGTCTCTGAGACCATCTTGGATTGGTATCATTTTAAACAAAATATGTGACCAGCTTTTTCTGAATGCTTTTCAGGATCATATTTGGAGATTTAATGTTGACACATGCTTATATAATTTTGAATATTGGTTACTGTTCTGATAGCTTTTAGAACTTCCCAATTCTAGATTTTGAAGTGAGTGTACCACCTGGGGATAGAACAATGAAAGATGTGAGTTGAAGAAAAATTTGGTAATCTAACAATTATGTAGTCCAAAAATCTTAGTGCTTAGGCATTTGTACATTGCATGCAAGTCTTGCTGGAATGGATGAGTATGGTGATTGTAATAGGATATTGGGTTTGCTTACTAGCTGGAATGCTTCTTGTTAGATGACCATGAGAGAATGGATCTACACAGTGAGCACTGCTGTCTGATCTATATGTCTTTTCTTTGGTGTTTGTAGCACATTTCAGAAGGCAAATATTCTTGTAAATAAATGGGAGCAGCTTGAGATAATTATTCCATCCACAATTATGTTTTTATTAAGCAGAAGCAGCAAAGTTTATAATAATTATTTAGATAATAAAATTTTCCTCTTTTCTGTTCACATCTATACTGTGGTTCTGAAGTAGCAGGAAAAATGTGGTCCTTGGATATCGTTGAGTTGGCAGACCTAAGGAAGCGAAGTGCTGGAGCCTGCGGAAGATTACTAGCCATTTCTGCTTCTAGTCATCAATGAGATGTGGAAGGATACTGTGTCTCTTCATTGGGAGCATGGAGACCGGTTATGCTGAATAGGAGCAAGTTGTGGGAGACGGACAATATGCCCACCCCAGTAAAACCCAGGTGGTGGCCTTGGAGGATAGCGCTCTGACTCATCTCCAAAACCTAAATGGTGGAGTCAAGGGCAGAGTGACAAAAAGGCATGAGAAGGAGAAGGCAGAGAAGAAGGCTAAAAAAATTGCAAACATGGCAGAGATATTGGTTGAGCTAATATGGAGGACTGAGAAAAGGGAATCCTACTAAAGGAGAATGGGCAGTTTACAGACCATGGATTCTAGTCAGCTGATAGATACTGGCTGACACCTGGGAGAAGCTGAAACCAGAGTCTTTTGTTCCTACTTTTCTCTGTCCTCACACTAAGGTTTTGCTGTAGTCTGTGGTTGACGACCTCAGTATAAGGTTTGATTGTTAAATGTTTTTGTTTGGGGACAGTTATTTGGAAAATGCTTTCACATGCAGAGATTAGGACCCAGATTATAAACTCTTGAAGCAACTACATTTGTTCCTGGGCTTTGGATAGTATTTCTAAATTTTGAGGTGCTTTGCTCTTTCTTGTCTGACCTGATAGCTCCCTGAAGCTTTGGGTCTGTGTGTGACACACGAGACTCAGAGTCAGAGTTCTCCAGCTCTATGGTGCAGAAAGGGTGGCATTAATTCTAGAAAATGACTTGACACAACAGTTGCTCAAGAAACTGAAAAAGAGACCAGACTTCAACTGAGGATATGAATGGGGTTGATCTCACTAGAGCCGATGAATCAAAAGTAGGGATGACAGATGGTATTGTTTATATTTTGGGACTTTAATTTCTGTGTGAGACCAAAGAAGGAGAGATGTATTTTGTTCAGAATTTAAATTTATTTGGCATACTATCTGATGTAACCTGTCTGGTCAGTGTATTTGGACAACACTCAAGCTTTATTCGATGTGGAACCTAGAATAGGAGATAAGATCTTGGCATTCAGTACAAGTTGATGTGATACTCTAATGCATTTTAGGGGATTCTGGGCATAAAATGGAAGTGATATTTACAAAGCCCCTTGGAGGCCAGGGAGGAAAAAGTGGAACTGTCTGCATTGGACCCTAAACTGGATAGGGAAGAGGCATTTTCAAAATTCATAAGTTGTCCAGCTATAAGTTCATTTGAGTAGCAGACCTACAAAGTATTTGAGGTCCAAACCCTACCATATTTAAAAGGAAAAACTCCATGTTATTAGAAGTATTCATTTGCTTGGAATAGATAAAAGACTTAAAAAAGGTATATTCCAGAATTGAAAATAATGAGTATATACAAGGTGAAAAGAAATGTGGTCATTATAATACAAGCAGATTTGGCTGATGGCTGTAGTTTGCTAATCACTGTTATAAGTGATATATTAATACACATACAATGTCAAAGTGAAAATTTTGGAATAATTTATAAAGGAACATCCAGTGACCCAGAAAATCTTAGTCTACTATTGTTTAGTTTTGAACAAAGCCTAGTTGTTAAATTTTTCTAGTATTTGTGTAATAGATACACATTCTTATTATTCAAAGCAGAAAATTAATCTTTTCTTCCTTCTTACAGGACAGGCATTTCTCTGGAGCAAATGGAGACACTTTTAACAGGGCTCCAGCTTCATCATCAGGTAAGTGTCAAGGCAAAAGGTGGAGCCCTTTTTAGGCTCAGGGCTTCATTTAGTGAACGAGGAGCAGACTAGGAGACATCTGGTAGAGGTATTTTGAAAATGTCCTAGTGAGACTTCATTCTTATTAGGATATTTTGCGATGGGGGCCACTTCTAGTTAGAGGAAGATAGAGAGGCGAGAGAAGAGTGCTACAGACTGTATTATTTGATTTAGTGGGTTTGCTGTCAAACCTTTGTCCAATCTGATGTTGCATATTTGGCTTTCAGGCCATGAGGGAATTGTCAGGGTCCCTGACATAAGGGAGTAGGAGATGGGACTATAAAGTTGAAGCAGATTTTCAGGATATCAGCTGTTTAAACCAAACCTGCCATACCATAAAGACGCCCTGAGTTTGTTTCTTTGATATCCCAAAAGGAATGTAGAAAAGGTCCTAGAAGAATAAAAGAAATAGTCAAGATAAGGGAGCTGCTCTTTTCCGTCCACCATTTGTTTCCAGCTGGGTTGCCTAAATATTTTATAGAGTTGATATGGATGGAAAGATTGGGTGGAAATGATAGGACTTGGGCTAGAAGTTAACTCATGGCAGCAGTCTCATATTGTTGAAGTCCAGATCGGGCTGAAATGCTATTTCTGCTATCTTAAAAAATTCTTTTTATGGTGGTAAAAATACATGTAACATAAAATTCACCATTTTAACCATTTTTAAGTGTATAGTTGACTGTTGAACAAGACGGGAATTAGGGGCACTGACCCCCTGCGTGGTCAAAAATCTGTGGATGTTCAAGTCCCTTATATAAAATGGCATATAACAAACAGTGCATACAGTCTGCCTTCCACATCCTCACATTCCAAACTGTGTATCGAATATATATACATTCACATTACTGTGCAACCATCGCCACCATCCACCTTTAGAACTTTTTCATCTTCCCAAACTGAAACTGCATACCCATTAAACAGTAACTCCCCAGTTCCTGGCAACCACCATTATACTTTCTATGGACCTGAGTTCCTATGAATGTACTGTGAGTCTCTGAATTTGAGTAACTACTACTTTTAAGTTTTACTATCGTGCAAGGGAAGGGGCTAATGGCACAAGTAATTTCATCATTTCTGTCATCAGAAATTAGTGGATGAGGTGTTACACTTTAGTCAAGGGAGCTGCCGGCTCACTGAAGCCTGTCCTGAAGTGAAAAACCTGTGGAGAAGTAGTTTCTAAAATGTGAAGGGGAGTTTGAGAGGCAGAGTTCGTCAGGTTAAAGCAAATTCAATTCCCCTGTTCACTTTAAATTCAGAGCAATTCACTTGCCAGAAAGAAGTTAAATGTTGAAGAAATGCTTTTGTTGTCAAGATACATTTCTCTTTCATAAATATTTAAGTACAGTGGTTTAATGTAGACTATTCAGATTTGCAAAAATTGATGAAATTCTGCCTGTCAAACTCCCAGCAAAAAGCTAATGATGTTGCTTTCACCATATGAACTGTGAATATGCGTGTGTACTTGAAATATTCAGAAAAGACCAATAGGTAAAGGTAATCTGTACTCTTTTTTTTTGTTGTTGTTGTTGTACTTTTTAACTCATCTGTTTGCATAGATCGTTGTGTAACCGGGAGAGAACTCATTCTTTGAGGTGTCAGAAACCAATTTTTGTAAAGGGATGAAAGTTTAGGTCTGTGGTATATTAAAATATAACATTGTTTTGTGGTGAAATCTTTATGCAGCTAGACTGAAAGAACCACTAGCTAAAATTCAGGATTTTTCTTAGCGTTTTATCTCTGGATATTCAGGCTAATGAAATGAAATCAGGTAATGAAAAATATAGACTGCCTGCTTACCTTCTTCTGGATAACAAGTACTTCTGTAGCTCTTTAAAATTTTTTTTCATGAAAATAGATGTTCTTATTACAGAAATACATACCAGATTAATGAATGTATACTAAACGAATACCTAAATACGCTTATTGCAGTCAGACAAAACAAACACTACTCCCCCAGCCCCCCAAAAAACCCTCAAAAAAACCCCAGCAACTAAAACTTAAGTAAAAAGGTAAAAGGAAATAAAATGATCTGAAATCTTGGCCCCAGATTTGGCCACCATTGCCAGTCTGTTGACACTGATATTTTAGATCTCTGTATATATTCCCACAAACAAAATTGTATTTCACTGACATATACATGTTCTTTTTTATCATCAATACCGCTCTCATTTTTCATTTGCTTACCTTCCGTACTCTTATCTTCCATACCCTTTTCATGATCTTCAAATTGTGTTTAGACATGTTTCTTTTCATTGTCTATTTCACAAAAATGGAATCCTGTTATACTGCATCTTGTTTTTACTTAATGATAGTCATATAAACCCTTCTAAGTATAACCTAATTTTTTCCAATTAAAAAAACTCAGGTTATCTGGTTTTAAACTTTCAAATAGTAATTTCACAGTTTATGATTGAAAGCAATTAGGCCCTGTTCTCATTCCTTATTTGACTTCCTGGTATGGAACATGGGTACTTAGCTGCTTCCCCTCCCCCTGCATACCCCATTTACACTCCTTTCCTTTTCACTCTCCTAATATCACGTTTTTTTATGCTTAAAATCTGTATTCAGTATTTATATCATTATGGCTGATACGTCATTGACATTTGAACCATGCAATGTGTTATGGTTATATTTCCTTTATTATTCAGCCTTGTTTTGTTTTTACTAGAGCAAATTATTACCTTGGCCCTCTGCCAGAAGCACAACTATCCATTCAGTTATTTTCTAATGTGTACAGCGATCTATCAGTTTCATTCTCTAAAATCCTCATCTTCGATTCCTCCATCCTCTTCAGTATAGATTTGCTGCTCTTTAGGCTGTCATCCCAAGAATTACCCTTCACGTCTTTCATGTGTCACACTCCGTGTTCTCTGGATCCCATGTTTGTTTTTTTCTAATCTTGATTCCGACACTCCTCCCTCTGCCACTTTGGTGGAGCCCATTTTCCTGAAGCTTCTTGAGAAAGGAAGCATGGGAAAGAAATTTGAGATATTACAAATTTCTTTATCTTCATGCTTGATTAATAGTCAGATTTTAGGTTGGAAATAATTTTTCCCCAAAACTTCATGTTGCTTCATTGTATATGAAATTCTAGTGATGCTGTTGAGAAGTTTGATAAAATCTGAATCCTGGTCTTTTGTATGTGATAATTTTTCTAATCTAAAGCTTTTAGGATCTTATTTTTGTCTTCTGTATTCTGAAAATTTTATAATTATTTATGTACCTTGATGTGTGAGTATTTTTATTTATTATACAAGACACTTGGTGGGTCTGTTAAATCTGAAATTCATATCCTTCACTTCTGAGAAATTTTCATGGGTTATTTCTTTCTCCTGAGGATTTTTATAATATAATTTGAAGATTATTTCTATTCCCTTGATTGTTTCTTTGACTTGTTTGTCCTATGTTTTAGCCTGTGTCTTTTATACAGATGGCTGTCTTCAAAAGTCTGGAGATCCTTGCCTACCTTTTTGTGTTTAAGAGTGGAACATTAAAATGCTGAATGGAAACTCAACTATGTGTATATGGGCGCTGCTTGTTGACTGATGGGCTATCTATTATCAAGTGATTAGGCGAGAGCCAGGCTGTTTTGTTGGGGATAGCAGTTTCCCTAGAGAGAAATGATCTAGTTTTGTCTAGAGGATTTAAGTTTTTACAACTATGTTTTCTATTTCATTTTCTTGTTTTGTCCTTCCTTCCCTCCCTCTTTCCTCTATTGTACAGATCCTATGATGCCTTTGCTGATTTCTTCATTACCCATTTTTGAATGATTTAAATTCTTCTAGACCAGCTATTTGTGAGAGGGAAGTGTCAGGATTTTTTATCTCTCTCCTTCAACCTTTCATTCAAAGGAAGCACTTGACCGCTTCTCTTTGGCATATCTGAATTGCCAGCATCACTACTCTTGTGCTTTGGGGCCATTGTTGTTAAGTAAAATAAGGGTTATTTGAACATAAGCACTGTGCTTCCACGATAGTCAACCTGCTAACCAAGACAGTTACTAAGTGACCAATGGGCAGGGAGCATCTACACTGTGGATACTCGGGACAAAGGGATGATTCACGTCCTGGGTGGGACAGCAGGGTGGCGTGGGATTTCATGCTAGTCAGAATGGCACAGAATTTAAAACTTAAGAATTGTTTATTTCTGGAATTTACCATTTAATAATGATAATCATAGGTAATTGAGCCATGGAAGGTGAAACCATGGATAAAGGGGGACTACCCTATTATCTTTGTACTGCAATTTGAATTTTTCACTCAGTATTGTTTCTAAGGTTTATTCATGTTGCCAGTTGTTATAATTCATTTATAATCACACTTCGTGTGAATATACTGCGTACATTTATACTATATAATATAATATAGAACACAATATGTATGTGTGTATATATTATATACAGTAAAACCTTGGATTTTGAGTAACGTGGTTTGCAAATGTTCCACAAGATGAGCAAACATTTCTAATACATTTTAATGTAAACAAATGATGTCTTGCAATACGAATAGTTTGTTTTTGGAATGAATTATGCTCGCAAACCAAGGTATTACTGTGTAATACTTTGTTGTCCAACTGTACCACATATTTTTATTTTTGAAGCATATTTGAGTTGTTTCTTCTTTTGTGGTTATGAACAAAGCTGCCATTAGTATCCCCTATTTTCCTAATCTGCTAAATATGTGTTTTTAAGTCATGAGTGGTGTTGAATTATATCATATACTTTTATCTTTGGAGATAGTTTTTTCTTTTTAATCTGTTAATTACCCTTTTTTTTAGATGTCTCAATGTTAAAATATCCTTTCGTACTGGAATAAACCCAACTAGTTCATAATGTGTTATCTAGTCAATTTACTATTGGGTTTGATTTGCTAATATCTGTTTTTGAGACTTTGTATCTACATATGAGTAAGAGAGGTTTATAATTTTCTTCTGTTCTTGTCATTTCAAAGTTAGGTTGGCCTTCTGGAATGAGTTGGGGAATAATTCTTCCTGTTTCCTGAAAGAGTTGTATGACATTGGAATGAGTTATTCTTTGAGAGTTTTGGTAGAACTCACCTGTAAAACTATATTGTAGGCATGATGCATAGATTTAAGTACTGATCAATTTCTGTAGGACAGTTTGGTTTTTATTGCTTCTTGAGTCAGTTCTGGTGAGTTAATTTTCTGGAACCTCTTCATTTTCTTTAACTTTTAAATTTAGTAGTATACAGTTGTTTGTGGCAATTTTTGTTTCTTGTGGTTCAAAGCACATGACATGAGATATATCGTCTTAAACTTTTAAGTGTTCAGTGAAATATTATTGTTAACTACAAGCACAGTGTTGCACTGCAGAACTCTAGAACTTTTCATTGTGCATAACAGACTCCATATTCGTTGAACAGCAACTCATTGAACAGTTCTTATTTTCTAGTATAAAAGTATAGGTACTGGTAAGTAACATTTTTATCTTACAAGTTTAAGTAGTTTTAAAGTTCCATTGTCATTTTTTTTCTTTGAGCTGTGGGCTATATACAAGTGTTTTTAATGTATGTTTCTAAATGTAAGAGGATTTTAAATAAGTTTTTTTTATATTTAATAACCTCTCATTTGATTGCATTGCGATTAGAGAATTTTGTGTGTATAATATTGATTTTTGAAATTTATTATTGAATTTGCATGTGGCCTCCTTCGTGGTCAGTTTTTAGAAACATTCTATTTATTGTTGAAAAATGTAATTTTTTAAATGTTGCATGCTATAAAGTTTTGTGAAAGTGCACAGTATTCTGTGGGTGACTATAGTTTACCTATTCTCTTTTGATCAGTTTTTCTTGCTATTACAGACAATACTTATAAAAACATCTTTTTGTAACTGTGTTATCATGTGATTATATCCAGAGGAGAAATTTGTACTAGTACACTTGCAAAATATATATTTTAAAAGATAAGGATCAAGAGTGATTCAGTGTATAGCTTCAATATAGTGTACTATTTGTGCTTGCTTTTCTATGTCCTTGACTATTTTTGGTATTAGCAAACTTAAAGCTATTTTCCAGTTAATCATGTAGTTGAAAAAAAGATATCTCCTTCTTTTGACTTCCAAGTTCTTTAATATGAGTGACGTTTAGTCACCATTTATTTTTCTTTGGGGAACTACCTTGTCTTTCTCTTTTTTTAATTCTTTTTAAACTTTATTGGGGAACAGTGTGTTTTTCCAGGACCCGTCAGCTCCAAGTCAAGTTGTTGTCTTCAATCTAGTTGTGGAGGGTGCAGCTCACTGGCCCATGTGGCAATCGAACCGGCAACTTTGGTGTTACAAGCCTGCGCTTTAACCACCTGAGTAACCGGCCGCCCCAGAACTACCTATTCTTATTCATAACGCATTTTTCTAGTAGGGTACTCATCTTTCTAATTGCTGTATAAAATTCCTCTTTTGCTATGTGAGTGACACGTTGAAAAGGTGTGAAGTTTGCCTACCACCAAAATACTTGCTTCATAATATTATATGCTTTAGAAATGAATGATGGACCTCCTCGAAGAGATCATTTCATGAGAAGCGGATTTGCCTCTGGGAGGAGTTTGGGAAACAGAGGTAAGTAGCTTTGTCTTCTTTATCTTCTCAACTGTTGAATAGAGGATTTTATGGTTGCTTGGTGCAAAGCTAAATCTGTTGTAATCTAGTGTGCAGTAGACTTTGTTGGGATAATGAATTCATCATTTTTTGAAATGCCATTGTTCTCTTTACTGTTTCACTCTTTTTGGGATAGTAGGAAATAGTTTGATTAGATAGATTGATTAGATCGATTGGTTAAAGATAGTTACTTCACAAAGCTAATTATAAATGTGTTTATGATTATTGATTTCCAACAATTGGCATGGCATGAATGTAAAAGCTTCAGAGTTTAGAGAGAGAAGGATCCCTTTCTTAAGTTTCATATTTGCATTTCTGCTGTTCCATTAGTATTAAGAGGTTATTTTTCCAAGCTTGGAATTTTTTATTGTTACCTTTAGAACAGTCAGCTCTTGATCTGACAGATAATGACACAGCAAAATAACTTCTTACAGTCCATCTTTAGATTTGATAATAAAATGCTGAAAATATTCTGTACTATGTTTTATTATAGTGCAATTAAATAATATTAGAATCTCAAATTTATTTAAAAATTCATATGACCATTTCTTTTATGCAATGTCATAAGCAAGGGCTAATTGGTAGTTTTGAATATATGTAACACTTATTGAATTTATTAGATATTATTCTTTGAGAAACTTTATTGATATTTCTAGATATTTTTGTTAATTGGAAACTAAAGGTTGATGTTTGGTATTTCATTTGATATTTGGAATACTTAATTTCTTGTTTAGATACAGTTAACACAAATAAGAGTTTTATAGTTTGACATGTTCCTACTACTAATGGAAATAATTTATTCTTATATATTTATGCATATATATTGTGTTTTTTTCATCTGCATGTTAAGTAAGAGGCATTGATGATTTGGGCGATGTAATTCTAAGTGATTCAAGGGTGGGCTTTGTTTGCTGTTGTAATATTGGAAATAATATCTTAATATTACACTCAAGGGAATATTTAATATTTTGATATATTTTAAAATCCCATTTTAGAGTAGGTTATGTGATACTTTTTGATGCAGACTTCTAAACATTGTTGAATAAAGCTTTTTTAATGAGAAAACCATAATTGAGAATCTGCTACAAATTGTTAATTCCAAATGTTTTAGGTTGAAATCCACATTAAACTTCTGATCAGAATTCTTTGTTGAATGTTAAGACTTTAAAAATTATGTTTATACTACGTATACTCCTGGAAATCATGAATATAACTTCTTCCCCTTATGATGATTCATCTAACATTTTAGTTTCAACCTCTGTGGTATTTTTTTCTCAGAACTTGTATAGCTAGTAATATGTTTTTGAAATTGACTCTTAATTGCTTGGAATATAATATGATTAGCTTTTCATGTTCTGTGAGGTATGGCCTAAATAGCATTAGCTTCTTGACTCACACACATCTGTAGAATCTGATGAAAAAAGTACCGATAGTTGTTCATATACAATTTGCATGTGGCTTTAGGAGTTTCATAGATCCCTCAACTAGCTTGTTTTAGGATATTACAGAGATAGGTAAGGCAGTTAATGAGGATCACAAAATAATGCTTTAATTTTTCCCAGTGATAGTTTAAAGTGGCAATTTATGCTGCTTTGGATGTCTGTTGTTACAATTTTTTTGTTTTAAATAACCATGCTACTTGTCATAGCAACATTGCCTTCAAAGTTCTTAATGTAGTAGTAGAGAAACACATGGAAAGAAGTATTATTACTAAAAGAAGATACAGATAGTGTTCTGTGGGAATATGAAGGAAAGATTGATTTTGACTAGAGGGCTAAAGGAAGACTTCACAGAAGAGGCAGCCGTTGACCTGGGCTTTTGAAGAAAAGAACTTTGATAAGAAAAAATAGGAAAGCAGGGAATGCCATGCTGAAGGAACAACATATAGGAAGGTACAGAGTATTAGAAGTATGTGGAGTATGGGAAATTGTTTGGTGTGAATTAAAATGTTGGATGTTCAGAATTGTGTAGTGAATGATAAAGCTAATAAGGCTAATATGGGGAGGTAATGAGGAAGGGAGGGGAGGGGAAAGGAAGTGAAGAGGCGTGGTGTTCACAGCTGTTTTTTCTTTATTATGTAGTCCTTTCCTAATTTTAATTTTAAAAGTATAAATATTGAGAGTGATTTAAGTACAGTAAAAATGAGTAAATAATAAATTGAATTATTTAAAAGCGGAGCAAGAAGCCTTTTGTTTCCTCTGCTCTGCCCACTCCAAACTCTTTGGAGTGTACTTTCTTTTCTAATAATAGCCCTTGAGCCATTTTCTACTACTGTTTGGGCCTACTTCTGTTTCTTTGAAATGTATTTTTTCTTCTAATAAACTGTTCTTTTCTGCAACTTAAAAAAAACAAACAAAAAACAGGACAAGAGTATAAAATGTTCAGTAGCAATGACTTTCACACAGGGGCATGGTGTACATCTAAGTAGCTGGCTCTATCAGGTTTAATATACAGAAAATCAGTGAGTTGAATTTTATGATTAAAGGTCACTAGTAAAATAACTAGTAGAAAGCTGTATTTCACCAGTAGTGTATTTTTGCTCACCTTGATATCATAATTTAACAGTTTTTTTAAAAGAAGTTGGTATATTATATCTTTATAAATTTATGTACTACTCTCTCCGATCCTTGAAAGTTACCACAAAGATTCTTTTTTTTTCACAAAGATTCTTTTAATCCCTAGTTTTGATGACATACTTAATTTATATATTAAAAATTTTTAACTTTATCTGAATTTTTTCAGATGCTGGCGAGTCTAATAAAAGAGAAAATACATCTGCAATGGGTGGTTTTGGAATTGGAAAGGGTTTTGGAAACAGAGGTAACCTGCTTATGATATCTTACAATGAAAACTTGAGTGACCACAAGTTTTCCACTCTTTGAGTTCATATTTCCCTTTAATATACTTAGAAAGTAGGTGCCTTTCCATGAATTCATGAAGCTCGCAAAGGAATGCTTTCACTTTCTTAGTCATAGTTTAAAGCAGCAGTTTATGCTGCTTTGGGTGTGTCTCCTATTCCATTTAGCTTTTCTTTTTTATTTATTTATTTTTTAAATAGCCATACTACTTGTTAGTGTCTCTTCAAACTGATTTACCCCACAAGTGAACCCCAGTTCTTCTGTACTCAAGACTCCCTTCCCTTGCCCCCCCAAACAAGAGCTCTACCTTATACTTCCAAAGGTGAATTTGAGTCTCCATCTTTAGTTGAGCAAGGAACCAGTAGAAGCTTTGAAATTAAATGTTTTTCCTTAAAAACTGTGCATCAGAATATTTCCCTTAAAAGCTTTAAAAACTAGATCAAAAGGAAAGCTTAAGTTCAAGACCAACAGTGGCTATGTGGAAGATTTTCCCAAGCATTTTGGAAAACCAGCCCTTGACTCTTTTGGGTGGGGGAGTATGGAAAGAAAGGGGCAATTGTACAATATATTGGGTTGTCGGAAAAGTCATGATGCATTTCTGCAATGAAAAACATAGAAAAAATATGTCATGACTTTTCCGACAACCCAATATTGCTCTTCCGAACCAGCTTCAAAGATTGCCAGTATTTAAATGAATACAGTAATTCAAACCTTATGCTTTGTGATAATATATTCTTTCTGCAGGGATTATCTATTTTGAAATTATATATATGCTCAAGGAAAAACTTATTTGTCATCCAATCATATGTTGAGGCTACAGGGTACTTTTATACGGTAATTGCGTATTAAATTTCCATTGAGTTTTATGCTGGAAGAGATGTTAGATGTTGGTTGAACCTGAGGTATTAAGTGACTTGGTATGTGTACATTTTGCATATAAATTTAATACCTGTCAAACAGTAATCGATTAGTCTCTGTATTATAGAAACCATAGTTTGGTATTCTATAATTTGGATTAAATACTGGTTGATAGACATCTTATATTGACAATTAATTGTAAGGTATATTATTCCTTGAATATCTTTGCACTGAAGATCATTTTATTAAGACTCAACATTTTTTAATTTTTATAAAGTATTACTGATGGGTGCTTTTAAAATAAATTTTAAAGGCAAATGTACATACTGCAGATGCATAAATCTAGACACAGGTTTTTATCAAATGAGATATTTGAAAGCAGATCTTGAACACAATTTAAAAAAATTTTTGTAAACAAAAAGTTGGCATACTTTTCTTGTTACTGAGAAAGGAAAAATTACTGAACATAAGATTATAATTTAGTTGTCCATTCTCTGGCTGATAAAGAAATTATGAGTTAATTTAAAAATTTTTTAAGTTTGAATAGAAAGTATACAGGAGTCATACTGACTGTTTTGCCCAAGTATGTATTGAGGGATAGATGACATTTGAGGTAATGTAACATTGGCCGACATTTTAATCTTAATAAATTGATACAAGGCAGAAATTGTAATACAGCCTATGTGAGTTCTTATTCAGTATTTATATATACAGTTGTTGTGGTTTATCCTGTTTTAAAGAGGCATCATAACTAGTAATCCCTGTAAGGTTGTTTTTGTTTTAACAACACAGAAGTGTAGGTGATTATTGTTTTTAGAAATTTGCAAGTTTAATTTTATATAGGTTTTTCAAGTAAATTTGAAGAAGGTGATCGCCCTGGTGTCTGGAGAGGTAAGTCAATTTTTCTTGTAGTGACTTTTATAATTTAATGTATTTAATGTCTGTTAAAGAGAAATTAAGTAAGTAGCTTAATCTGTTCCAATTCTAATTTATCTAAAACCAGATTTATAAAACAGTGCTGAGAATTCAGGCATCGTGATTTGGCCTATTGCCACATGCCTTGGTTAATCTATAAGGTGCAACTTTGAATGCTGACTACCTTAAGGAAAAGATGATAGTAGAAAGAGCAAGCCAAGAATGAAAATTACACTTCCAGATATAAATAGTTTGGGACATGTAGGTCCCTATTCAGATTCAAATAAATCTTTGACAGTGGAAAAAAATTGATGAGGATGTAGGTCACCGCAGAAATCAAAGATATTTGTGCAAAGGTGCAGATGCTCTGGTTTGGAGGAATACAGAGAATGAGAGAATGATGAGAATGATGTTACCAGATATAGACTACAGTCATTAACAGTGATTTCTCAGGAGAACCTGATTGAGTAGATTTGGATGAGGGCTTCGACCCTGTTTCAAAAAGCATCCCTGGTGAATCTGATGCCTTTTGGTTTGGGAACCACTGATATACAGAATCTTTATAACATAATGCCTTTTGGAGTCCCGGACTTTGTTTCATGTCTCTGCTCCACGCTACCTGCTGGTTGAATGATATGGTTCAAGTTGCTTAATTTCTCGGATTCATAGGTTTCCTATTCTGCAGAATGGAGTCCATCCATTTTAATAGGTTGTTAGGCAGACTAAATGAGAGTAGGAAGCTTAGTATCAGATACATTCATTCCAATAAATTCCATCTATTTTCATTAAGTATTTGAGATTTGATCTTATAGTTTTAATAGTGATTCTCAAAATCAAAACTAAACCTAGACCTGATCACCTTAAAACCCTTTTTGAATAAGATGGGTTTTAATGTATCAAATAAGACTGTTTCCCCCAAACTATTGTCTGTCTTAGTTTCCCTGCTTCTTTCTGGTTTTTCTCCTATCCCATTTAAATGAAAACATAGAACTGATATTTGAGAAGAAAAACATCACCATTTTTATCTATTTCTACTTGACCTAATTTCCTAGTTTTTAAGCAATTAATATTCAAGATCATTTCCACTTATCAAAGACCTTCCCTCCCCAGTTGACTTCTTTTAATGGCGGTGTGCTTTTGAGCACAAATTCCTTACAACACGTGAGAAGATTTCTTTCCTCCAAAATGCTCTGCTTTCTTTCCTTTGGTCTAGTCTACTTTCTTCTGTTCTCATTCTTCGTTCCCCTAAAATTAAAAAAAAATACTGATTGAATTCTTTCATTTTCACAATCCTTATCAGCAAGCTTAGGAACAGGTTTTGATATAATGATAGAGATTTTATGCTACACACAAATGATTAGTGAGTTTTGTATTGCTCTTTTCCTTGTGGTCTAGTTTCCCCTAGCTGGTATCATGGAGTGATAAAGAGTTCAGATTTTGGACTTGGACACCCGAGGTTTGGGACCCAGATACTTTTCCTCCTGTTAGTTGTATTTTCTTGAAAAACATGTTGAACTTCTCTGTATTTCATTTTCTTCATTTAAAAAATGCAAATAATACCCACCTCGCAAGGTTTTTACGAGTATTAAAAAAGCAAATACATATATAATTCATTTAGAATGGTGCCAGACACATACTAAGTTCTGTATGTGGTGTTATTTTTACATAATTAATAGGTTGCCACTAATCTTGGGATCATTATCTCATTTTTGTGCTTGGCTTTACTTTCTAACTTTACATACATTATGTTTATATAACTTTTTTTTTTCTTTTGAGGGCAGTGTCACTGGCCCTCATATGTGGGACCTGAACCGGGGCCGTTGGCGTCCCAAGCCAGCGCTTAACCACCACGCCACTCAGCCTGCCCCTATATATAACTTTATTTTGAAATAGTTTAAGACTCAAATGAAGTTGTGAAAACAGTACAGAGGGTTTCATTCACCCTTCTTTTCCTAATGTAATTGTACCTTTCATCCAACTTCTAATGTCATTAACCTGTTTTAATTCCCAGTATAGTCAAAATAGCTATAGGTTTGTTTTAGGGGATTGACAAGTCTCGGATTACTCACAGATGTTTCTTCTAGAAAGCATCAAATGTTAGCTATCATCATCATTATTCTGGGGCTAACCTTCTTTTCAAAATTCTTTCTTTCCTATTCAGACCCTTGTAGTTTAAATCCTGCTTCTAGGAAAGTTGTCTTGATATTAGATGGCTCTTGAGCAATATTTGTCAGTTGACTTTTGCTCAAATAGGCACCTGCAATAAGAGCCCTGGGTTGTTTATTGTTGAACAATATTAGTTGTTAAATAGATCAGTACTTTTGCACAGTAACTTAACTGATAGCTTCTCGCCTGTTTAGCTACTTGATGTCATCACTGACTTAAAGGTCTCATATAGTAAACATTAATGACATATAAAAAGATCCTGTTAAAATTTCTGTTACAATTATTTCAAGAGTTGTTCATATTTTAACTTATGAAAATAGTTTCATACTAATATATCTTATGACAGTGCTTTTTAAAAATTTATTTTAAAAATTATTTTTTTATTTTTCAATTACAGTTGACATATACAATATTATATTAGTTTCAGGTGTAAAACATAGTGATGCAGTACTATTTTTTGATACTACATCTTAATTAGTTAATTATTTAGATGTTATTCACATGTTAAATTTTTATTCAAGAAGCTAATAATGACTGTGAAGATAATGAAACACGGAGCAGAGGGTTTTCCAAGAGAGGAGGTAAGGACCACGTTTTGGAACAATTTGTACTTATGATAGAGATAAAGGTACTAAACTGACAAAACTGATTTTGGCAGAGATGAAAGAAAGAAAAATTGCGGTAGTGCAAACCTTTGAAGAAAAATACTTTGGCATATCTTTTATGCTGTTAATGCTTGGGTGAATATTCAGTAGGAGTTCCTCCTTCCACTTTCTGCTGTCACTGGATTTTTTTTTTTTTCCCCCTAAGACCTCCAGAATGTGCTATGAAGTAAGTGGGACTGTGTGAATCTTGGTCAGTCACAATATAGGTGATCTAGGATGTCTCTGAATAGGACATAATTGGAGATGTGGGGGAGGGAAGAAATTGTAGATTACTTTTTTTTTCAAGTGTAGCAGTGCTCCACCATACTCTGCTAATGCTGCATCTAATGAAGTTGACTTGAGATGGTATAAAAAATGTCATGCTTAATTCTTGATTATCTCTAAGCAGACATGTTAAAATAGCAACAAAAAAACCATAAATAAAACTACAGTGATCTTATCATAAAATTGCTACAGATGTGCAAATCTACATAAGATAAAAGGTTTGTTGTTTGGAACAATGAATACATAGTAATCAGATACATCAGTGTTTTTTTTTGTTGTCTTTTTTTGTTTTTTGAGGGCAGTGTCACTGACCCTCATATGTGAGACCGAACTGGGACCATTGGCTTCCAAAGCCAGTGCTTAACCATTGTGCCACTCAGCCAGCCCCATCAGTGTTTTGTTCTGCAACTTGGGGACATTATTTTTCCTTGCTCATTAGATGGTTAGCTTGTCAAATAGCAGGACTTCTTGTGAAACTGGGACTTGCGGTAGATTTCACTGTAGTTAGGGATGTGAGATGGGAAGAATTTGGAGGTGAATTAGGGCTGGTTATATGTCTCATTAATTGAATCTTTTTAATTGCAGAGAGATGTGTAATGATAGGGAAAAAGTTTAGCTAAGGAAAAAATCCAGATGAAAAAACTTTCAGCATTCCTTCCCTCCCCGCTTTAACAAGCAGTTTCTTGACAATGTTTATAAAACATTGCTTTTATTTTAGAGTTTTCGGTTGTTTTCTGCAGAACAGTGAATATTTTCCTCACTATTATATTTTCTTTAAATCCGTTTAATTCATATTTAAGTGAGGAAAAGAAAAGCCAGTTGCAGCTGTATGTGCTTGATTCTGGCTTAATGATTAATGTAGGGTGACTACCAGGGACGCAGTCATTTTTCATGGCTCCTTGATTTCTGTTCTCTGTTGATACATACATTTAAGGGTAGAAAATTTTCACATAGTGGTTACTCAGTAGATCCAAGCATATTTGTTAATATAAGTATATCTGGGTTTATATTGAGGTATGACATGATATAGCACCAGACAGGGGCACATATCATAAATGTGTAGCTCAATGGTTTTTCACTTACTGAACACACCATAGTGAAATGTGTTCACAAGAATCCAGATCAAGAAGTAGAAATAACTAGCACAATAAATGCCCCCCTTTTAAGCTTGTTTTCACTAACTAGCCATCCCCCACAAAGTTGAACTCTATTCTGACTTCTAGCAGCATAGATTAATTTTGTCTGATTTTGTACTTAATATAAATGGAGCCATAAATAGGTATTCTTTTGTGTCCAGCTTCCACTTAATGTATTTATCAGATTTATTCATGTTGTTGATTACCTTGTAGATCATCATCACTGCTATACAAATAGTGGTTTTTGTTGTTGTTGTTATTCTACTCTTCTCCTGATGATGGGCATTTGGGTTTCTTTCAGTTTTGGGCTATCTTGAAACTGCTCCTGTGAACATTCTAGTGACATTGGTACATATTCAGAAGTAGAATTGCTGGGTCATAGATTATGTATATTTTTGGCTTTAATAGCTATTGTCAAATATTCTCAAAGTAGATATACCACGATTCCCACATCCTCACCAATATTTGGTATTTTCTTTTTCTTCTATTTTAACCATTCTGCTAAGTGTGTGGTGGTGTAGCCTGTTGTGGTTTTATTTTCCTTTCCTTGACGGACTGTTGAACTGTGCACTGCTTCACAGGCTGATTGGCCATTTGCACATCATCTTCTGTATAGTACCTATTCAAGTCTTTAACGTTGGCTGTCTTTATTTTTACCTTTTTATTTGTGAATAATTTAAAACATACAGAAAATTTACAAGATTTACAAAAATTACAAAATAGTACAGGTAATTTCTATGTGACCCTCATATGGGGAGCCCTCATGTTAATCAAGTCCAGTTTACCCGTCTTGTCTTTTATGGTTAGTGCTTTTTTTCCCTCTTGTTCAAGAACTCTTTGCTCCCTCTAAAGTCATGAAAATATTCTTTTCTATTTTCCTTTTAAAACTTTATCTTTTTAGCTTCCACATTCACATTGTAATTTGTCTGGAATTTCTTTTTGTATATGGTATAAGGTAGAGATCAAGGAATATTTTTTTCCCCCATATTGATGTCCAGTTGATTCAGTATCACTTATTGAAAAGACTGTTCGTTACACTCTACACTGCAAGGCCACCTTTTTCTTAAATTAGGTGGCAGTAGATACATGGAATAGTTTCTAGATTTTTTTGCATTCCATTGGTCAGTTTCCCTATTTTTGCACCATTGCCATATAGTCCAGTTACTATAGTTTTATAAGAAAGTCCTGATATCTGTTTGTGTAAGTCTTCCAAGTTTGTTGTTCTTCAAGATTAACCTGGTTTTTTTTTTTTTTTTTTTTTTTTTTTTTTTGTATTGGGGAATTGGTGGAGGGGAACAACATTGGGGAATCGGGGAAGGGGAACAGACAAGTTGCTGTCTTCTTGTTCTTCAGTTTAGTTGCGGAGGATGTTGCTTCACTGTTGGTATCGTCATTGCGCTCTTCCCGGATGAGGCAGATCGGTCGCTGGCCTCTGGATGTCGCTCATCGCGGCTATTGGCAGCTCACGCTTGGCTGCCAGCCGCTCACGCTGGCTGTGGGCCACTTACTGTAGCCTATGGCAGCCCACTGCAGCAGGGGCCCACACCATCACCGGGGCTCGCACAGCCCAGCTCCAGGTGGAGCTGTTGTTAGCTGTAGAGGGCAGTGTCACTGGCCCTCATGTGGGATCCGAACCAGGGCCGCTGGCATCCCAAAACCAGCGCTTAACCAATGCGCCACTCGGCCGGCCCAACCTGGTTTATTCTTAATTCCTTGTATTTCCATATGATTTTTAGAATCAGCTTATCTATTTCCAGAAAATAACCTAATGTGATTTTTACTGGGAATGTATTGAACCTATAGATTAATTTGGGGAGATTGAACATTTTTATAATATTGGTCTTCCAATCCATGAATATCCTCCTTTATGTAGGTCTTTCATTTTTTTCCTAGCTATGTTTTTAGTTTTCACTATAGAGCCCATATACATCTTTCTGTACCTGAGTATTTGATATTTTGTGATCCATAAGTTTTGTTGTTGTCATACCACATAATATAAACTTCATCATTTTAATGTGCATACTTCAGTGGTTTTAAATATCTACTATGTTGTGTGACTATCCTAATTCCAGAATCTTTCCCTTTCCCCAAAAAGAAACCCTGTGCATATCAGCAGTTAGTCCTGTTTCCCCTCTTCCCATATCTTCTGGCAACCACTAATCTATTTTCTGTAGTTGTGGATTTGCAAATTCTGGACATTTAATGTAAATTAAATGATGTAATAGATGGTCTTTAGTGTCTGGCTTTTGTCACCTAGCATGATATTTGCAAGGTTGATTCATTTTGTAGTGTGTGATAGTACTTCATTGCTTGCTATGGCTGAATAATAGTCCACTGTATTAATATACCACATTCTGTCTATTTTGGCTGATGGACATTGGGTTGTTCCACTTTTGGACTGTTATGACTAATACTGCTGTAAACATTTCTGTATATGTTTTGTGTGAACATATATTTTTATTTTTCTGGGTTATATACCTAGGAGAGTCATATGGTAATTCTTATGTTCAGCTTTTTTGAGGAACTATCAAATGGTTTCCCATAGCAGCTGCACCATTTTACATTCCGACCCACAATGTATGAGAGTTTCAGGTTCTCCACATCCCCACCAATGCTTGTTATTGTCTGTCTTTTTAATTGTATCCATTGTAGTGGGTGTAAAGTGATACCTTATTGTAGTTTTGATTTGCATTTGCTGACTACTTTGATTTTGATCAGCTTTTCCTGTGTGTATATCTTGGCTATTTATATATCTTCTTTGGAGAAATGTATATTCAGATCCTTTTCCCATTTAAAAAATTGGGTTGTCTTTTTATTATTTTAATAATTAAGCTTATGTATTTGTGATACAAGTATCATCAGATATATTTTCTGAAAATACTTTTTCCCTTTCTGTGGGTTGTTGTTTTTCCACTTTCTTGATATTCTTTGAAGCACAGAAGTTTCAAATTTTGATGCAATCAAATTTATCTATTTTACCTTTTGTTCCTTGTGCTTTTGGTGTCATACCTAGAAAACCTTTGCGTATTCCAAGCTCATGCAGATTTCACCTGTTTTCTTCTAAGCATTTTATTGTTCTTGCTCTTATATTTAAGTCTGATCAATTTTCAGTTCGTTTTTGAATATGGTATGAGGTAGGGATCCATTCTAATTTTTCTTTTTAAAAAAAAGATTTTATTGGGGAATTGGGGAAGGGGAACAGACAAGTTGCTGTCCTTTTGTTCTTCAGTCTAGTTGTGGAAGACGTCGCTTCACTGGCCCATGTTGGTACTATAATTGCCCTCTTCCCGGGTGAGGCAGTTGCTCGCCGGCCATAGGACGGCCGCTAACGGGGGCTCATGGCAGCTCACAAAAGCGCACACCAGCTGCCTGCTAGCCTCACTGCAGCCTATACCGTTGCTGGCTACTCACAGCAGCCCAGCTCCAGGTTGAGCTGTTGTTCACCATCTTAGCTGTAGAGGGTGTAGTGTCACCGGCCCTCATGTGGGATTGAAACTGGGGCCCTGCTGCTCAGAGCTGGCGTCCCACGCCAATTCCTAACCAACGGGCCACTAGGCCGGCCCCATCCTAATTCTTTTGCTTGTAGATATCCAGTTGTCCGAGCACCATTTGTTTGTGTTTTATAGGGATGTGTGTAGGTGTAAATCTCTTTAGATGTATCCTACTTGGGGTATATTAAGCTTCTTGGATGTCTAGATTAATATTTTTAATCAAATTTGGGGAAATTTCCGCTATTTTTTTTTTTGAGGGCAGTGTCACTGGCCCTCACATGGGGACCCGAACCGGGGCCGCCGGCGTCCCAAGCCAGCGCTCAATCACCGTGCCACTCGGCTGGCCCCCTCTGCTCTTTTTTATTGTGGTAAACTATAATGTAAAATTTGCCATTTTATCTATAAATATATAAAATTCAATGGCTTTAAATACCTTTACAATGTTGTACAATTGTCATCCCTATGTATTTCCAAAAAATTTTCAACACCCAAGCAGAAACCTGTATCTTTTAAGCAATAATTCCCCACACCTTCTTTCTCCAGTCTCTGGTAACCTTTTTTTTTTTTTTTTTTTTTTTTTTTAAGCTGAGCCATCCTGCCATCTGTTGTCAGCTCAATGGCAACTCAGCTCGGGCTGGCATCGAACCGCCGTTGCTCAGAGCTCAGTTCGCACTCTTGAGCGAGCTCTTAACCAACTGAGTCACTCGGCCGGCCCCTCTGGTAACCTTTTTTCTGTGCTCTCTATGAATTTGTCTATTCATAGTGCAATCATACAATATTTACCCTTTAGTATCTGGCTTAATTACTTAGCGTAACGTTTTCCGTGTTCATCCAGGTTGTAGCATATATCAGAACTACCTTCCTTTTATAAAAGGCTGAGTAACATTCCATTGTATGTATATACCGTATATTATTTATCCATTCTTCTGGTGATTTGCACTTGGGTTTTTACTTTTTTTGGCTATTGTGAATAATGCTGTCACAAACACACATACACAATTATCTATTTGAGTCCCTGTTTTTGTATATTTTGGGTATATACCTAGAAGCACAATTGCTAGGGCACGGAACTAGAATAAGTTAAAATATGCCACAAAGTTAACTGTTTTACAGATATCAGCCTTTAAAAAAATATGTTCCCTGAAGTTGCTGCAAGTCTTTGATTAATTTTCAGAGTTTGGAAAATGTTAATTCTGACATATTTGTGCCCATTTTTCTTTTTTGGAGTTGCAGGGTTTGGACTTCCTTACTTTGCCATTTTTGCGGATGTCAGTGATCCATATCATTTAAAATTTTTCAATTGTTTGCTAATATATAGAAATTAATTGACTTTTGTGTATTAAAGGTTCAGTAACCTTGCTAAATTTATGGTAAATACTTTTTTTTAAATGAAAGAAAGATCTTTATGTGTCTTTTATATCCAGCTTAAATAGTTTATAAACACATTTTTTTCGCTGAGATTGTTACCTGTCTTTAAGACTGTGATATTGTCAGCTCTCCCTTATGAAATGCAGAATATACCTCATAAGAGGACTCATGTCCCTTTAAAAAATATATTAATAGGGCTGGCCAAGTGGTGCGGTGGTTAAGCACTGGCTTGGGAAGCCAGCGGCCCTGGTTCGGGTCCCACATATGAGGGTCAGTGACACTACCCTCAAATATATATATATTAATATTATCTTGTGAAAAGTGACAGTTAAAGGGTAAATTTTGAAATATTTCAATAACTCAGGAAAGCGCAGAATATTCTATTACAAACACTTTTACAAAGAGCAAGTCCATTTAAATGTTTGAGTTGCTGCTGTGTATGAAGTCATTAAGCTATGGATACCAGAGATACTGAAGCATCATATGATGCTATCAGCAGAGAAGGTAGATTTGAAAAGGAATCAAACTGAATGTAAAGAAAAGAACAGAGTGATTAAAAACATGATGGATGGATTAAACATTTAATATAGATGAGATGAGCAGAGTAAATGAATCCAAAGATAGATCAGAGGAAATTCTTTAAATTTGGAAATGGAACACATGAACACCATTAACAGATATGGAAGATAGACTAAGAAGTCTTGTTATTCCAGCATATGTTTAAATATCGTCTGATGAAAAAACAGACAAAATTGGAGGAAAGGAAGGAGGGAAAAAGAGACTGTTCAGAGAGCAGATGAGACTTTTCTAGAGATAAAGAGGTATAAGAGTTCTGAGCAAATTAAATCAAAACAAATTCACACCCTTATGCATGTATTGAAATTACAACATTTCAAAGATAAAAACATCTTTAAAACTATCAGAGAAAAAAAAGCCAGATCCACTCATAAAAGAATAACAGATTGAGAGCAGAACTTTTTTTCCCCATAAAGGTAGAGATCAAAATATAGCAGAATTCAGAATGCTGAGGGGAATAGCACTAAACCCAAATTGATATACTCATATTCATATAATTTAGATGTCAGAGAGAAATAATACTATTTAGATAAAAATAGTGTTTAGTACTCTCAGACCATTGAGGAAAGAAGTACTAAATTATTTCTGTATGTAAGAAGGAAACTGAATAGGAAGAAAGGAGTAGAAAGCAATGATGAGCCAAAAGAAGTAAATAAAAATTTTAAAATTGGTAAACGTATTGATAAACCTAAGTAAGTATTGACTGTATAAGCTAGCAATTATGATGACTAATTTAAGGTTTTAGATGCATGGAAGAACTAAAATACCATCGAAGAAAAGACTTAATTTTTTTGCTAGCTTAGTAGGAGGGAGAATAGATTGAAACTAATTTAAAGATTTCTTACATATGGTAAAATTGTAGGGTAATCAGAAAAAGCGTAAAATAAAATGTATAACTTACTAGTGGAGGAAATCCAATAGAAGGACTGGGCTTTGTAGGAAGGAGTCTGGGATTAAAATAATTAAACATTTCTTAAATATTCATGGTGAAATAAAAGGATATCAGTAAAAGCATAAAATAAAATATAGTGTTTGGGAAAATCTAATAGGACAGAAAGGAGAACAAAAAGCATTAAAAAACAGTAAAGGTAAAACACAAAATAAGATGGTAGTAATAAAAATCCGTATGAGTTAATCATAATATCTACAAATTATGTCAGTGCAGAACTGAAAATGAGAAAAAATGTCAGTCTAATATTAACCAAAAGAAGCTTGTATAGAAAATAGGAGATAAAATATACTCTAAAGGCAGACATATTAGTGATAAATAATTATTTAATGATGAAAGACACGTTCACTGGGTAGACATTACAGTTCTGAGCATGGTTTGAATCTAACAACATATTCTTAAAATATAGAAAGGAAAAATAGATGTAAGAAAAATTTGCAAATCCTAGTTAAACTCTTAATCTTAGATTTAAACCATTTTCGATAGCCCGAGTGGAACAGAAATTAGTAAGACTAGAAGATTTGAACACCAGTTGCTGAGCTTAATTTAATATTTCAATTTGGAATAATATACCCCCTAATTATAAATTACGTATTCTTTTCCAGCAAATGGAAAATAAATTCAGTTTGATCACCTATTAAGGCTAAAAGGAAGTCACAAAATATACCATAGAATTTATATCAAGACCAGATTCTCTTGTTAAAATACAATAAAAGTAGAAACCAACAGCAAAAAGCCTAACCCCTGTGGTTTGGAAACTTAATTTCTCAGTTTAAGAACAATAATTTAAATGGAAACAATGAAATATTTAAAACTGACAGTAAAAACAGAACATCAAAACTTACGGGATGTAGCTAAAGCAGTTAGCTTTTAAAGACAATTTTATAGTCTAAAATGCATCCATTTAGGAAAGAAATTAGTGAGTTTAGTGTTCACTTTAAAAACGAAAGAAGAAAACGCATTAGAGGAAGTAAGATAATAGACACTGAATGAAATACTAACAGATACAGTGGAGGGTTACTCAGCAGTAAAAGTGAAGGAAGTACAGTTTCACATGACAACAAAAACAAAGGTTATGAAAGAAACGACGAAGAATATATTGTGTATGGTTCCATTATATAAAGCTTAAAAACAAATTAATATGTTGAGTAAAGGTAAGTACATAGTTGGTAAAATTAAAATAAAACCACGGCAATGAAAAACAGTTCAGGATATGGGTTGGGTATGGGGAGGGAGGTTCCCGGGGGAAGGAGGGAAACATTATCCGGCAGAGGACATGCCTGGATGGCAAAGGTATCCGGAACATTTTAGCCTTAAACTGAGTGGTGGGTCTGTCGGTTTTCATTTTATTTTAAACTTAACATATGTTGTATATGTTCTTTAATTTATACACACAAGAAAATAACACCTAAAAAAGCAGATGAAAAGGATATATTTTCTTGAAGAGAGAAATTCTGACAAGGTTTCTTAAAACAAATAAATGGGTGTGTTGATAAATAAATTGTTGCTAAATTGAGGAGTGCTTTGTAAGTTGTAGGTAATAGATGCATAACTATGAATCTACTTTGAATTAGTCCTGCCCCATTTTATAAATAGGCTTTCAAAATACATATAACCCAGTATCAAGAAATAATCATGTAGAATTTTGACCTGTACTCATCAGTTTCTTTAGGTGTAAGTAGTTGCAAGTTCATAAACAATCTCAATTTTAAAAATTTCCTACCCAGTTAGCATTTTGGTTTTGAATTGATCTGATTCTGCCGTAGGTGGGATCACACTTTACTTGAACTGTTTCTACTGAATTTTTGGTGGTCAGTTGAGTTAAAAATGTATTGTTCATAACAGGAAATCAGACTTCGTAGGTGCCTACATGTCTATGTTTTGAGTATGATGTTTACTATTTTCTATAGGGAGCAAATCTAAGCCTAGATTTATTTGATCCTTTTGTGGATCCTGTTAATGGTGTAATTGTGGCAGCTTTCAGTATTTTACAAATGACACTTCTCCTTTTAGTCATTTTTAGTTTTGATTCCCAAAGCAAGCAGTAGGATTTTCTTTTTTAATTGTGGCTATATCTACTTACATTAGTGAAGTTGAACATTTACAGGTCAATGTGGCATTTCATTTTAGTAACTGTCTAAAATATAGTTAATGCCTTAAAATATTTAACATCATTGAATTATGCAAGGATTAAGTTAAATCTCGCCATTGTATCCCCAAGATTTCTTTGTTGTTTTCTGTGTGTGTTTTTCTGTATGTGTTTTAATATTTTAGGTTATCAAGTTGGAAATCATTCAGAAGCTTCAGGGTCATCCAGAAGAGGTGGAAGAGGTAGTTTCCGAGGCCGTGGACGATTTGGTCTAGGAAGCCCAAGTTAGTAGTGGATTGCAAATTGTGTGCTTCATTAAGGAAATGATAAAAAGTAACACCTATTGCATAAGGTTATGAGGATTATATGAGAATAGCTTAGTACAGTGGCTGGTACATAATCACCTGTAGTGTACATAACATTATTTTTTAGATACATATGTAATTGCATACTGGTTAAGTTGGGATAGGTGAATCTTTTTAGAAGACTGTGTGACTCAGTTTTTTAATATCACATACTGTTGTTTTAGAGCCTTGATAATGTAGCTGACCTTTTAAGTATGTGGCCCTCTCCGTGGCTCTATCTCCTAACATACCTTCTTTCATCAATGTGGCTCCTTACCTTGAATTTCTCCAGCCATCTTTCCTTGGAGCCTAAGGTATTGTCTTCAGGAGTCACTGTTGGGTTGAATGTATCTCTTAACAGAGGAGGACAGATAGTAGTTTTGGAAGTAAAAACATAAATTTGTAGTAATGATTTACTATATGTGTAGCAATCAGATTAATGAGTTGTTACTTTAAAAAAGAATAGGGATCTGGAATGTTCCTGTACAGGACTGGTTTGATTTGGCAATGGTGGGAGCAAAGGGTGCTTGCTATTTTGGAGAATAAGCAGTGAGATGATGCCATGTGAAGTTTCTTGGGCAGTAGCAGTGCTACTTTTTGGGGGTGATTTAACTTTTGCTGATATCATATTTTGGCATAGCATTTGTCCTAACCTGTTTTATAAAATAATTTTAATAACAATTTAGAGGAAGTAATTTGTAATTGAAGGAAGTAATTTGTGGAGAAATCCTTTGTGCAATACTTAGAAAAATACTCATTGTGATTCCCGTTGAATTTAATTTACCCCACATCTTTTAACTTCTGGCACTATAACTTAATTATTTCTTTTTATTGCATGATTTGAAAACTTCTTAAAAGTAATCTAATTTTATAATTGACAAATGTAGATAGCGAATGTGAACAAGATGAGGGGACACAGCACACTGGTGGCTTTTTTGGATCCAAAAGACCAGCATTAAGTGGCACAGGTGAGAAATAGAATTTATTACTGAATACTTATCATTCATATGTGCTTTTAGCTCTAGGATTAGTAAACCTAATATATATATGTTTAAGTATACTAGGTTAGCTTATGATTTTCTCTGCTTTTTAGATCTGTAGGCAAAAATCGATGGACAAGTTTGCCTTCCTATAAAATTTGTACACTGTGAATTATTTCTTCTCTCTTCTCTCTTCCACCAGTTAATTTGAGGTGTAAATCATACCTTTTTTTTTTAAAGATTTTTTATTGGGGAATTGGGGAAAGGGAACAGACACGTTGCGGTCCTTTTGTTCTTCAATCTAGTTGTGGAGGACGTTGCTTCACTGGCCCATGTTGGTATCATCATTGCGCCCTTCCTGGGTGAGGCAGATCAGTTGCTGGCCTCTGGACGGCCATTCACGGCGGCTAGTGGCAGTTCACGCTGGCTGCTGGCCGCTCACACTGGTTGCCGGCCACTCACTGTAGCCTGTGGCAGCCCCCTGCACCAGGGGCTGCAACCTACACCATCACCAGGACTCACACAGCCTAGCTCTAGATGGAGCTGTTGTTCACCATCTTAGCTGTAGAGGGCGATGTCACTGGCCCTCATATGTAGGATCTGAACCAGGGCCGCTGGCGTCCCAAGCCAGCTCTTAACCAACGCGTCACTCAGCTGGCCCCTAAATTATACATTTAATTAGAGGAAGGAAAATGAAGTTTGCATTGGTTTCAAAGGAAAGATTGCAAGTTAGACAATTTGAGGAGAAAATGAAAAAAATAGCAACTGTTGATGAAAAATACTCAAATATGGGTAAATAAACTGTGGCACATGGGATATTATTCAGCACTAAAATGAAATGAACTACCAAGCTATGAAAAATATGGAGGAATCTTAAGTGCATATTACTAAGTCAAATATGTGAATCTTAAAAGGCTGGATGCTACATGATTCTAACTAGATGACATTCTGGAAAAGGAAAAATTGTGGAGAAGGGTAAAAAGATAAGTGATTTCTAGGGGTTAGTGGGGAGGGATGAATAGGCACAGAATGCAGGATTTTAAGGGCAGCGAAATACTGTATGATGGTGGATACATGTCATATATTTGTCTAAAGCCTTAGAATGCACAGCACCATGAATGAACCTAATGTAAACTATGGACTCTGGATGATTATGATGTGTCACTGTAGGTTCATTAGTTGTAACAAATGCACCAGCTGGTGGGGAATGCTGATAGTGGGGCAGGGTGTGCTGGTATGGGGGCAGGGGTGTATATGAGAAACCGCTGTGCCTTCTGACCAATTTTGATGTGAACTTAAAACGGCTGTAAAAAAATGAAGTCTTCAGATGAGAAAACGATTTAAATATAATGTAGACTTAAGAGAGAGACAGATTAAGGGACTAGGAATCCTGAGCAATTACTCAGTATTTGAATAGAAATAGCTATATGGTTTAATGTGCTTATTTTCTCTAAATAATTCTGCAAAACAATGCCTTACAGGTAATGGTGATGTTTATCCGAGCAGAGGTGGCAATGGAAGTAGGCGAGGTGAGTTTTATTTGGTTTACCTATAAGTGGCTAAAATTATTGTAATCTAAGTTTAATTTTTGAAGCTAAAGGTAACTGTTACTGCTTTCATACACTTTGAGGAGTACACATTTGCACAGCCTGTTTTGAAAAGTTATTTAATACTCCTCAATCCAGCAATTGCATGATAGGAATTATATACAATAGATACATTTGCTCAATACATGTACAAGGTTGTTCACTGAAGCTTCATTGAAGTAAAAACTGAAAATTACCTAATGCTCATTGATTAATAACTTTAATAAATAATATAACCATTAAATGGAATACTGTGCAGATGTTTAAAATTGAGCTATGTCTATGTGTACAAACCCTTATTATATTAAAACATTATGTTTTTTTATCATGAGATAGTTATTTGATTTGGAGTATAGGAGATGAAGAAAGTTCAGTATACATATTTGGTACATTGAAAATCTTTTTCAGAGTTAATAGATACTTCAATGCCATATAAAAGTTGAAATACTTTCCTGACTAGTAAAACAATAAAGCTTGTTTGATGTCTCTGAAAAATTCTCAGTGAACATTAGTCTGCAAGCATTCAAAGTGACAACTCCCGTGAACTGCCTATTTTTTATTCTCCCCCGATTCTTGGAGTCTTAGTTTTAGAAAGAGATTATTAATGGCTAGTTAAACCATATCTTCTACAAATGCTCACATGTTTGAAAAAGGATTTCAAGATCTATTTGTGGACAAGAAAATTAGCGGACTCACATGTAAAAATGTTATTATATCTAGTTAGTTTTTCAAATCTAATGCAGAATTTACTCTGTTTTGTGATAGTACCTGAAAGTGACTAGCTGTTTAAAAAGCAGAAAGGTAGTACATAGAAAACAGGTAACAGGCCTGACTGCTATTCGTCAAGCCCTGCTTACAAGGCTGGTCCTTGCCTGGCATCTGGGTAGTTAGATTTGGGGAGGGTTCTCACCACTCTGGCTGATGAGAACTGTGCCTAAACTGTTCTTTCAACAATGTGGCTTATGCTGAATACATGCTTTTTTTCTGGGAGTCTGGGATTTTGGTATGTGCCAGGCAGAGAAGATGGCTACACTATCAGCCCCTCAAAAAAAACATGGGTACTGAGTCTCTAATGAGCATATCTGGTAGACACCATTTCCAACGTGTTGTCTCAACTCCTCGCTGGGGGAATTAAGCATGTCCTGTGTGACACCAGTGGGAGAAGACCAGTGGGAGGGGGAAACTTGTGCCTAGTTTTTTCTGGACTTTGCCTCAGGTACCTTTTACCTTGGCTGATTTTGCTCCCTATCCTTTCTCTAGTAAGTCATAGCCATGAGTACAACTCTATCCTGAGTCCTAGCAAATCATAGAAACTGGAGATAGTAGTGGGGTCGCTGCAATACAGGTGGATTTTTAGTTCCTTTTAGAAAATATATTTCTTTGATGAGGAATATAGGAATTAGGTGACATAACAGCTTAGTAATATGTAACAGTGTCATCTGCATAAAATCAGCATTTTGTTTTTGTATTTTTGTTTAGTTTTGTTTTTTGAGGGCAGTGTCACTGGCCCTCATATGTGGGACCTGAACCGGAGCCGCTGGCTTCCCAACCCAGCGCTTAACCACTGCCTCACTCGGCCTGCCCAAAATCAGCATTTTGAATGCTAAGGACTTAAAATGTTCAGGTCTTAATTGTCTCAAGTATTCATTGTACAAAGGGACTTGAAAAATGTCCATTTTTAGAACTTGTTCTCTTTGAAAATACCTAATGAAAAGAAAGATGTGCACAGCCTTGTATTTTGATTAATTATCACTATGGATTTCTTTAATAGGTGGTTACAAAGGTTTAAATGAAGAAGTAATAACAAGCTCTGGAAAGAGTAAGTTTTACTATCCATATTTCACTTTAATAGTGAGAGTTCTTTTACTCATTAATTTTTAAAAACAATTACTTGTTTTTCGTTCCCTTTGAGATTCTTGGAAGTCAGAAGCTGAAGGAGGAGAAAGTGGCGACACTCAAGGTATATTAATTTTTGTGTGGTCCACAGAATATATATTGCATTTTAATAAAAAGGCAAAATATTTAAAAGGAGGTTTAACTTTTTAAAATTTGAAGTGAAAACTTAAATGGTAAATATTGGGAAGTTCTGCAGTATTTCAAATTTGATTTGTCACTTTTTGTCTATTTTCCCTGTTGCTTTTCTTCTAGTCCTTGTAATGTAGATTCTGTTTTTTTTTACTTAAATTCCAAGGACCAAAAGTGACCTACATACCACCTCCTCCACCTGAAGATGAGGACTCCATCTTTGCACATTATCAGACAGGCATAAATTTTGACAAATATGATGCTATTCTTGTAGAAGTATCTGGACGTGATGCACCACCAGCAATTTTGGTCAGTGTAATAATTATTTCTGTATTGACTATGTTGGTTTTAAAATATATGGCATAGTTAGTTCATTAAGTTGATAATAAAGAATACAAGAATTTCATCTTTAGTATCTAATGTCTTAGGTTGGAAATTTAGAACCATGTCTTCTACCATCTACAGTAGAATGAATTGCCATGTCAAAAGAGAGGGTACTGTATTTCATCCCCACCTTTACAAACCAGGATGAGAATTTTATTTAAAAATGCTAAAAATGATACTCTTTTTAGCGATTCAAGATTTCTGCTTCCTAAGTATGTAAGAAAATGTGTCTTAGGGGAGTGATTTTCTAAGGAGTGGGGGAGCTCACAATCCCCTGTTGATAACGAACCACTGTTACTGATCAGATTTATTCGTATCTCACAGGATTTAAGGGGGCAGAACAAAAGTTTTCAGAATGGCTGTCTACTCCTTAATTCTATCAAGTAATAATATAAGGTTCTGGATGTTACTTTGAGTGGTGGCATATTAGTAAAATAACGTTAGTATATAAAATGGAACTAACCAAAACTTGAAACTAATTCAAATGGAATATGTTTATGGAATGATCTGCATATGATAAATGGAATTTAATTACTGCCCTCCCCCCATTTTAGACTTTTGAAGAAGCTAATCTCTGTCAGACACTGAATAAAAACATTGCAAAAGCTGGTTATACTAAGCTTACTCCTGTGCAAAAGTATAGTATTCCTATTATACTAGCAGGACGTGATTTGATGGCTTGTGCTCAAACAGGATCTGGAAAAACTGTAAGTCAATTTTCCCACATGTATTGTGCCCCATTTTCAAATTGTTAATGTTTTTTTGAACTTGGTTCTTCCTAAGTCACTTGAACATCTTTGGTTGGATTGAAGGATTATAGATGATTTCAATGAACTGTAATAGATATTCATGTTTTTACTTCTGATTTCTGGTTTATCAGGGTTTGTGTACTTCTGAAGGAAGAATTTTGAACTATTTCTAAAGTAGTTTTGCAGTTCATAGATATTTAATCTGTTCCTAAGTGTGTTCAACTCCTTGTGGAACACGGTAGTATCTAAAATAAAATGATTGAGATCAAAGCACCAGAGGTTATACAACAGAGAGAAAGAGAGAAAATAATTTATGTAATATAACTGATACAGTTTTGGGGTCAAAATGAGAAATAGCTGTATGCATTGTACCTGGTCCTTAGTATGAAGTGACCTCAGGTTATGCTAACTCTAAAAGAACTCTAATGAGACCAGGTTGGTCTTAGGACTAATCTGTGGCATTTGTCTATTAAATAGGGTTCTATGAGTTGAATCTTAAAGACCATTATTTCTAGAATCATAGAATCGTGATTCATACTATTTTAGTCTTTGTTAGCCTACATGGTAGAGTCAAAGGGGAAATAGGTGAGCTGGATAATATAGCAGCTGATATACAACTTAAACATGGTTTTGGAGGTAGATTTTAGTGTCTTATTTGCTTAATGAGAAAACTATTTGTGTTCTCGCCAGATGTAAGTTCTATAAGGGTGATGTGTTTAGTAATCCAAATGAATGATTTCCCAATTTTTGCCCTCCTTGTGGACCACTTTTGTCACACATTCTGAGTGAATGCATGAATTATCCCCAGAAAGACTCATTTAGAATAGCTGGTAAATGCAGTGATTTCCATCAAGTTATATCTGTATTCCCCTCTATAAATAAATTAATTAATAAGTTAATGTTCTTTGATTTGTTTAGAATCCATGGATATGCTTTTTTCTTAAAGAACTAAAAATATTTTGATAGGGTAGATTAACTTTATTAAAACTTTTTTTTAAAGATTTTTTTATTGGGGAATTTGGGGAGTGGAACAGCTCTGGGGAATCGGGGAAGGGTAACAGACAAGTTGCTGTTCTTTTGTTCTTCAGTGTGGTTGTGCAGGATGTTGCTTCACTGGCCTATGTTGCTATTATCATTGCTCTCTTCCTGGGTGAGGCACATGGGTCGCCGGCCTCTGGACAGCTGCTCACAGTAGCTCTTGGCAGCTCATACTGGCTGCCAGCCACTCACGCTGGCCTCCGCCTACTCACTGTAGCCTATGGTAGCCCACTGCAGCAGAGGCTGCAGCCCACCATTGCCAGTGACTCACAGCAGCCCAGCTCCAGGTTGAGCTGTTGTCATCATCGTGCTATAGAGGGCAGTGTCACTGGCCCTCATATGTGGGATCTGAACTGGGGCCCCGCTGCTCAGAGCTGGCATCCCAAGCCAGCTCCTAACCAACACGCCACTCGGCCGGCCCCAAAACATTTTGTATTGTATAATATGAGCATAAAGACCTAAATGTTAAAAATCTGTTGAAGTAAAAATTGTTTTCCTTTCTCATTTTAAATTTACCAGCAAGATGGAAGGAGACTCTAAAGGCTGTAAGGGCACGAGGAATAGGTTTCCACAGAGAGAAGGATGTTGTATTATAAATTTGTAAATTATGCAATTTAACCTCTAGGCAGCTTTTCTCTTGCCAATTTTGGCTCATATGATGCGTGATGGAATAACTGCCAGTCGTTTTAAAGAACTGCAGGAACCAGAGTGTATTATTGTAGCACCAACTCGAGAACTGATCAATCAGATCTATTTGGAAGCCAGAAAATTTTCTTTTGGGTAAGTACATCTGGAATGCCACTCACAAAGAAATTTTTCTTTAGAGATTTTTCTCTCTTATTTCGGGAAGATAATTAGTGTTATTAATTGAAATGTATTTTTTCATGATCTTGTTTATGGAATCCCTGCTTTTTTTATTTTAAAAAAGAAACATGCTTATTAAAAATTGGATGATAATAGAAGTAGAATAAGAAAATATTGAACATATTGGTGTATTTTCTGGTAGCTTTTAATGAATGTTTAAAAAATGAAGTAGGATATTCCTAATAATTTTCTGTTCTTTTACACATAACTTCATAATATGGAAAATTGCTTATTTCATTATCATACCTAGTTTTTAATGACTTTAAGATTATTCATGTGTATATATTTTACTTCTCTATTTTTGGGCAATTAGGTTGTTTCTAATTTGGGGCTTTTATAAATAAAACTAAAATGAACAGCTGCTATTAAACTTTTTCTATCTTTATGTTTTCTTAGATTTTTATAAATTTAATGCTAAAGAGTATGAACTTATTTTAAAGCTTGCATCAATGTACGTTTCTACCAACAGTATTTGAGAATGCCCATTTCACTATACACTTTGCCAATGTTTGGTATGGTATTGTATTAGTTATCTATTGCTGCTCAACAAATTACCCTAAAATCCAGTTGCTCAAAACAACAAATAATTATCTCACAGTTTCTGGAGGTTAGGATTTGGAGAATGTAGCTGGGCACTTCAGACTTCGGGTCTCTTATGAGGTTGCAGACAAAATGTCAGTCAGGATTGCAGTCATTTAAGGCGTGACTGGACCTCTCCAGAAGGATGCTTGGAAATAGCAAATGGCTTCCCTTAGATAGAGTGATCAATGAGAAAGAGCAAGGAGGCGACTGCAGGGGCTTTTCTGAAATGGTCTCAGTCACTTTGCCACATTTTGTTCATCACTAAGCAAGTCACTAAATCTAGTCCATACTCAGGACTGGCTATATAAATTGGTGGAACTAATACAAAATGAAAATACAGGTTCTTTGTTAGAAACATGAATCTTAAGACAGTAAATAGCAGAGCATTACACCAAGCTCAGGGATCTTTTAAGCTTGAAACACTGTGTGACTACACAGATAGCACACCTATGAGGGAGTTAGGATCCATTTTTGAAGGAAGGAAGGAGTATTGAAGAATTTGTGTACATTTTAAAACCACCACAGTTATCTTCATTTTAAAAATTTATTTGATTAAGTGGTTGAACTGCTTTTTGAATGCTTAATAAATTTTTTTTCATGAATTATCCACTTGTTATCTACCAGTTTATCTGTTGGAATCTTAATGTTTTTCTTTACATTGTTTTTAGAACTTTCTATGTAAAAGCTGTTAACCTTTTATTTTGTATAAATCAGTTTATTTAAAATGAGAGAAGAAAATAAAATTATTAAAATCTTTGTAATGTCAAGCTTGATAGGTCTTTTGAGAAAAGTAGATGTATATTGCTTATACCAGTGTTCATTTATTGTTAACACCCATGTACTATGCTTTTTATGATTTTAAATCAAGCTAAAATATAGTAACATTTTTTTCTCTTTTAAAAAATTATTTATTTTTTTCAGTTACAGTTGACATTCAATATTATATTAGCTTCAGATGTACGGCGTAGTGGCAGACATTTATATGATTTATGCAGTGATACCCCTGACTAGTCGAGTACACCCTGGTGCTATAAAGAGTTAGTCCAACATTATTGACTATATTCTCTATGTTGTGCTCTACATCCCCGTGACTGTTTTATAACTACCAATTTGTATTTCTTTTTCTTTCTTTTTTTTTTTTAGCTGAGCCATCCTGCTACCTGTTGGCAGCTCAGCAGCAGCTCCGCTTGGGCTAGGCATCAAACTGCTGTTGCTCAGAGCTCAGCTCGCACTCTTGAGCGAGCTCTTAACCAACTGAGCCACTCGGCCAGCCCAATTTGTATTTCTTAATCCCTTCATCTTTTTCACCCAGCTCCCCGTAAACCTCTTCTCTGGCAACCATCAGTTTGTTCTCTGTAGCTATGAGTTTATTTTTGTTTTGTTTGTTTATTTATTTTGTTCTTTAGATTTCACATATAAGTAAGATCATACGGCATTTGTCTTTCTCTGTGTGATGTATTTCACTTAGCAAAATACCATCTAGGTCCATCCATGTCGCAAATGATAAATTTCACTCTTTTTTATGGCCGAATAATATTCCACCATATATATATAAAATATATACCACATTTTCTTCATCTGTTGATAGGCACTGCGTTGCTTCCGTATCTTGACTATTGTAAATAGTGCTGCAAGAACATAAGGGTGCATATATCTTTTCAAATTAGTATTTTGGATTTCTTTGGATACATACACAGAAGTGGAATTGCTGGGCCATAAGTTCTGTTTTTAATTTTTTGAGGAACCTCCAAACTGTTTTTCAACAGTGGCTGCACCAATTTGCAATCTCACTAACAGTGTATAAAGGTTCTCTTTTCTCTACATCCTCACCAACACTTTATAACAATGTTTTAAAAAAACTAATGTGCTTATTAATAAATTCAGATAATGTGTATGCACAAAATGATGGATGTTTGTTGCAACATTGTTGTGGCAAAAGACTGAAAGTAAATTATCAGTTGAGAACTGGTTAAATTATGGTACATTTAGAGTAATAATGCTAATAGCTAAATTATTAAATAGTTATTAAATAGCATATGTTAAGTTATAAGTGTTTTATATTAATTTATTCAGTCCTCACAATAGTGGAAAACAAAGAATCCATTTAAAGCGGTAAGTTGGTTTAACAAAACATAAAATTTTCCTATACTCTTGCTCCCCAGTTCTTTAATTCTCCTTTTCACAGTTATACTATTAACAGTTTCATATGAATTATTATAGAAATAGCTGGTGCACATGTATGTACTTTTGTTCTCCTCTTGGCACATGGTAGCACACTAAACTGCTGTCATCCTATTTTTTTAAATGGTGTGTATTAGAGGTAATGCTTAATCTTGACACTCTGCCCCTTCCTCTTTATGAATGCAGAGTATTTCTTTGTGTGGATGGACTATAATTTTAAGTCTTCTATTGTTAGACACGTAGACAGCTTTCAATCTTTTGATATTAAAAATAATGTTGACAATGAATCTCATTGTACAGTCATCTTTGCCCATTATAGGGACATATCTGAAGGGTGAGTTCTATGTGTGAATTTATTGGGACAAAAAAGTAAATCTTTAAATTTTAATAAAGACTAAAATTTTGAAAGGGGTTGTATCAGTTTACCCTCTTGAGTGTCAATTTCTGGCTAACATGGTATTATCACACTTAAGAAAAAATACTGTTAGTCTTTGTTTTCCTTGTAAAAGTAACGTTGAACTAAAGGAATGTTTAAAAGTCATTTTTTTTTTAATGAGCCATTTGTTCATGTTTTTGGTCTATTTCTGTGTGGGAGAAGGTAGTATTTATCATGATTTTGAAGGCCCTTTATCAGGTCGGTTACAAAATATTTTTTCCCCATGTTGTTTTCATTTGTTTTTCACCTTTTTCCTGGGAAGAACTTAATTTTTTTAAGATTGTTGAATGTATTAGTTTTTTTCTTTATGGATTTTGTTTTACATCTTGTTAGCAACAAATGTCTAATTTTCAAGTAAGTAGAAAATGACATTTATTTTTCTTGTCAATAGGACTTGTGTAAGAGCTGTTGTTATATATGGGGGAACCCAGATGGGGTATTCCATTCGACAAATAGTACAAGGATGTAATGTATTGTGTGCTACTCCTGGGAGACTGATGGATATCATAGGTAAAGAAAAGGTAGGCTCTAGAGGGATAACAGATTTTTGGAATTGATTAATAATTTTGTTGTATGGGAAAGGGAGAGAATGGTATAAAGACAGATACATTTATTAGAGCATCATTTATATATTATGCCCCCATCATTTTTTGAATGTGCTCTTATGTAATTCTTAAAATAACTTCAACAGAAGATAAATAGTATTTTCCATTTCGTACTTGGCAAAACAAACTCTGTGATTTAGCAATTTATTTTAGATCCCCCAGTTAGCTCTACTAAGTGACAGGGCTTGGGTTAGAATCCGGATCTGATTCCAGAATCCATATTCTGTACCCAGCTACACTGGGAGAAAAATGCAGTGAATGCTTTTTGCTAGCTTCATATATGTCTTGATGAAATCTTTTTCTTTTTTTTCCTGGAAGAAAGCTTTTGTGGCATCAGTAATTTTTGTTTCCTGTTTAAAGTTGGGAGTGATATTAACCAGGATTGTTAATTTTCTAAGTTTTTAAAAAGAGATTTTAAGGCTATGCACCTGTTTCAGGTGTTCACATTACTACATCTCTAAATCGATACATTAAGTTCACTTTCATGAGATTTGCTTTTTATAGCTCTTCACTAAAGGGGTTATTCAGAACATGATCTTTCTGCATCAAGGCACTTTTCTTAGAATACTTAAGAGTATTCAGAGAAATCCACCTTGATTTCTCACTAAACGGTATCCACCGTGCTACCAAAGTTGTTTCCTTTTTGCAAATATGTATTTTTTTTTTTTTAGCAAGACGTGTTCATTGCAGAGAAGTTGCCCAGTTGTTCCTGAGTGATTAGAGAACAGAGAATTTATTAAGGTTTAAAGGAGTTAGAAATAAATTTGCCATTTATGAGATGATTGTCTATGTCATCATGTTAGAAAATTTTATTTCTTAACATTGAAGAGCCTGACTTTATCAGATAACACAGTCAGATTTGTGCTGTCCAATGCGGTATTCACTAGCCATATGTGGCTATTTTAACTCTAAAAATGATCTAAAATTGTAAAATTCAGTTTTTCAGGCAACTAGCCATATTTCAAGTGCTTAATGGCTGCATATGCCTGTGACTAACATATTAGACAGTGGAGGCATAGAATGTTTAAATAAGGTCTGTGGTGCAGTATTGATCTAGACTTTTGGATTCTTTTAGTCTTAACTTATAAAATATTTTACAATAGTAAAGAAAATTGAGGGCTAAAGTAAACAGTAATAGTATCTAAGCATAATAATTCTTATCATTTTATGCATTGATTTCTAATCTTCATTTTTAAGAATATGTTAATGGTTAAAACTGTGGAGAATATCTTAGTTTAATATATTAACTAGTATGCATTCTCTGTTCTAACCTTTGAAAATATCCTTAAAGATTGGTCTCAGACAGGTCAAATATTTAATTTTGGATGAAGCTGATCGCATGCTGGATATGGGTTTTGGACCAGAAATGAAGAAGCTAATTTCCTGCCCAGGAATGCCATCAAAGGAACAGCGCCAAACCCTTATGTTTAGTGCGACTTTTCCAGAAGAAATTCAAAGGTAATATTGGGAAAGGGGAACAGCCAAGTTGTCCTTCAGTCTTAGTTGTGGAAGGCACAGCTAGCTCACCTCCAAGTCCAGGCGCCATCTGGCCGCCCATCAGCAGCTCGTGGCCGCTCAACTCAAGGTGCCATGTTCAATCTTAGTTGCGGGTGGACGTGGCCCACCATCCCATGCAGGAGTCGAACTGGCAACCTTGTTGTTAGGAGCATGTGCTCTCACCAGCTCAGCCATCCTGCTGCCTATTGGCAGCTCAGCTTGGGTGCAGCCCCGTTGGCCCATATGGGAATCAAACTAGCAACCCTGTTGCTCAGTGCTCGTGCTCTGAACCAACTGAGCCACTCAGCTGGCCCCTGATTTATATTTTTATTTAAGATTCTAACCTAAGTAGTTTAAAAAGTCAATATATTCCTGAGAGGGTTATCATATTTTGCATTATTTCTTAGCTTTATTTCTGGCTTTGCATTAGCATCACATTTTATTAAAATGTGTATGTGTGTGTGTGTTATAGCACAGCACCTAGATAGGATTTAATAAGTGTTTACTTAGTGAAGTTATTTTTATAATCGTGCCTTGTCTTCAAACCACAATTATAGAGCTTGGGAGAAGTGGGCCTTTGGCAGAAAATTCACATACCAATTGTTGGCAGGTATTTAAGTATCATACAACATACCATGTCATCTGGTGTATTCTGAGATTAGAAGGACACATCCCTGCTAGAATGGTGACTTCTTCCTGCCTGCTGGTCTCCTGGCCGCAGGGAGCCTGAAGTGCCCAGAGAGCAGTTTAGCTTATAATCCAGTGAGACTCTTGCTGTTTTCTCTGGTAGATACTGATCTTTGAAAATAGTACTTGGATGATAAGTATCTACTGTATCATATTATATCGAATTCAATATTAATTAATTGAAGTAACATTTGTAGGAATTCAGTGAACATTAGTATTAATGGAAGAGGATATAAATTAAGGAATAATCTTTTGTCTTTCAAGGTTGGCTGGGGAGTTTTTAAAGTCGAATTATTTGTTTGTCGCTGTTGGACAAGTGGGTGGAGCATGTAGAGATGTTCAGCAGACGGTTCTCCAAGTGGGACAGTACTCAAAAAGAGAAAAACTTGTGGAAATTCTACGAAATATAGGTATCTTAAATTGATATAATTATTTTTTGTTATAATTTTGATTTTTTTTGACTCTTAAGAATTGTTTGGCATGAGTTTTAGTAAGTTTGTTTTCATTATTCTTTTTCTAAAGTTACTTTATAAAAGGTTTTATAACTCAATTTTCAGTGTAAGTTAGCAGTGTAGTCCTTTCTCCTCCATAAAGGTTGAAAAAAGGATTTGCGACCTTGTTGAGCAGTATTTGACCGAAAACTATTCCACACACACACACCCAGGAATACCAAAAAATGTTTACAAGTGGACACTTAGGTCAGCGTTGCTCAAGCAGTAGTTTGCTGTAATCAGAAGTGTCTGGACGCTGATGGTAACCACTTTGAGCACCTCTCGTAATTGCAGAAGTCAAACGTGACTTGTATTCATCTTTTGTTATCAGTGTATATTGAGTATTACAATTTTAATATAGTTTTCCTTTCTTAAATGTGTATACATTTCTTTGGCACCCTCTATGTATGTGTGCGTGTGTGTGTACATACACACACACACTTCTTTGTATTAGAAAATAGAAAGGCTTAGTAACATACCTTTATATCAAACTCTATTTACTTCACCTAAAATGAATTCTTTGTTATATTTCTAGTGCCCAGTGTTTGATTCCTAAGTCTTCCTGTATTCATAGATTCAAAGAATTTTAGAGTTGGAAGGGAATTTAAAGATATAATTCTGTTCCTTCACAATACCGATAAGAAATCTATCTTTCCCTTTTCCCCCATCAAAAACCAGTTTCTGTAGAAAGTCATATATTTCTTTGATTGAGATAGCTTTTGTTTGCACCTGGAAATAATTTCTAATACGGCCACTGTAATACCTTCTTGTTACCTCACAGGCTAAGTACTTATGGGCTATGCATTCCCCACCCCACCCCTGTCCATTTTAGTAATTCTGTTTCAGTTTGAATGTCAGTGTTGGGGGGATAAAGAGGTTTGAATTAAGAGATCAAGTTGAAATATGAAATATTCTAGAGTTTGTCAGCCCTGAGTTGGATGCCATTATTATAAATACCTTGGGCAATCAAGGCATAATGAAATATTGGATTATCTTGGGACGTAAAAAGCAAAGGCATTTTTTTAAAAGTGATTTTTTAATATAAATTTTATTGGGGAACAGTGTTTTTTTCCCAGTCAAGTTGTTTTCAATCTAGTTGTGGAGGACGCAGCTCACTGGCCCATGCAGGAATCGAATTGGCAAATCCTGGTGTTATGAGCACTGCGCTCTAACCAACTGAGCCAACCGTCTACCCCAACGGCATTTTTTTGTAGAGAGGGAAAAGAAGGGCCTGAGACAAATTTGGAACTGCTAAGAGTTGCACGTAGATAACACAAGTCTCTATTTCCTGCTGTTGGCCTGGGAAGAGCGAAGGGCAAACTATTTTTTTAGCCCCTTAAATAAGAAAACAGTGCTTGTCTCTTTATTTTTGATATTCATGCATTCAGGAAATATTTGAGTTCCTAACACCAACCAGGCCCATGTCTAAGTGCTGGGAATAAAATGTGGGTCAGACAGTTTCCTTCTCACCACACTTCTTTGCTTTCCCGATTTTTTTTAGTTTGAGCATTCATCATTATTTCATTGTCTTGTAGATGATGAAAGAACTATGGTCTTTGTTGAAACTAAGAAAAAAGCAGATTTTATTGCCACTTTTCTTTGTCAAGAAAAAATACCAACAACAAGTATTCATGGGTGAGTAGATTAATATGATTTCCTGGTAGGGAGGTGAGTTCTATTTGTCATTTGTTAAGAAACATCAGTATATATAACTACTATAATATAATCCTAGGAATAGGATTCAGAATTCTCAGCTGAACCTAAACTGTTCTTCATTTTAAGTTTTGATAAGAGCTAAGTGGCTGGGATGGGCAAGTTAAAGGTCTGTCTTAAGTAGTAACCTCTTAAAAGGTGTCACTTAAAGTTCTCTGGTCATTACATCTGAATTTTTCCTCTGTTGAATCTAATCTTTTTGATGCCTGACATTGTTTTATTGGGAGTGCTTAAAAATGTCATATTAATACAGATTTATTGATACTTTACCAGTAGATCTAAAATATTAATCAGTGAATATGTAGAATTCGAGATTACACTTTTTTAAAAAAAATCTATTTTTTGAGAAAGCATTGTAATCAAGTAGTTGTATATTATTTTCAAATCCAATAGAGATTATTAATAGATGAGATTTGACATTTGTCATAGTCGAATTTATATTTGGCTGTTTGTATTAGCTGTTATCTCATCTGCAAATGTGGGTAATTGTTCCAATCTTAAAGAATTGTGAGAATTAAATAAAATGATGGCTTGAAAGGAATTTGTATAATACATGGTATGTAAGAAGTAGACATTAATGTTAAATGTCGGCATTTTTACTATAATTAAAAAGAAATTTATATGTTGAAATTTAAGGGTTCTCCTTATAATTTTCTTAAGAGCTGTCGTAAAATATATGCTTTCTTTTCTTTCAAGTGATCGGGAACAGAGAGAGAGAGAACAAGCTCTTGGAGATTTTCGCTGTGGAAAGTGCCCAGTTCTTGTTGCTACTTCAGTAGCTGCCAGAGGACTAGATATTGAAAATGTTCAACATGTTATCAATTTTGACCTTCCTTCCACCATTGATGAATATGTTCATCGAATTGGGCGTACTGGTCGTTGTGGGAATACTGGCAGAGCTATTTCCTTTTTTGATTCTGAATCAGATAACCATTTAGCACAACCTCTAGTGAAAGTACTGACGGATGTAAGTATTCAATTTTGAAAATTGAATAAAGTGTGTTCTTACCTTATCACTGAAATTAGACATTTTATACATGTATATTCAGGAAAAGTAAATTGTTCCAATCTTTGAGACTTTATTTATGCATATTGTATATGAAGTTAATTTTTTTTTTTAAAGGCTCAACAGGATGTTCCTGCATGGTTGGAAGAAATTGCCTTTAGCGCATGTGTTCCTGGCTTTGGTGGTAGTACAAGAGGAAGTGTGTTTGCATCAGTTGATACTAGAAAGGTTAGTTGAGAAAAATTTAGAACATGGCTTCTAGTTACTCTTTGTAAATGTTGTGCCTAATATCGTGAAGTAACTATAACATTCAATATTTATGTAAGCCATTATTGTCATACCTAGAAGATTACTTTAATATTTCTCTAAAATTTTACGTCCATATATATTTTTGGTCTTAAAGATGAGGAATTAACTTCAAGATTTATACTCAAACAGCCTGCTTTCCCAAATTTTCTGTCATTTTAAATTCTAATTTGGATCTTTTGAACTTTCTGTAGGAGTTACTTACTTTTGGAATGCCGACCACATTATTAACTAAGATAAAATACCAGGGATATAAGTTGTATGTCTTATCTGATGTGTCAGTTTCTAGGTAAAACCACCTTTATACAGAAACAACAAGCATACTAATCATTAAATATTTATGTTTATTCATTGAAGTGTAGAGCTTTTAAGTTTTTCCACTTGGCAAAACTATTGGCTTAAAGAATTTTTTTTTTTTTTTTTTGAGGGCAGTGTCACTGGCCCTCATATGTGGGACCGAACCGGGGCCGCTGGCTTCCCAAGCCAGCGCTTAACCACCGCGCCTCTCGGCCGGCCCTTAAAAAATTGTTTTTTAAAAAAATATTTTGTGCAATTTAGACTTCCCAGGTTAATATGTGCCTTTATTCAAATGGATTAGGTTCATTAAGAATGAAGTTCTTTATATATTTGGGGAAAACGTGGTGGAAAGCTTGAGTCCCTGCTCTCAATCTGGGCAGTGTAATTTTAAAGCTGTCATAAAATTAAATCTTTCTTTCTTTCCTTCTTTCTTTTTTTAAAGAATTACCAGGGCAAGAGCACTTTGAACACAGCAGGGTTTTCTTCTTCACAAACTCCCAATCCAGTAGATGATGAGTCATGGGATTAAAGCTAAAACAACCTTCAAGTTTGTGGTACAGTTTTGATGCAAAAAAGAAAACAGTTTGAGTTTTGGTTTTTTAACGGAAGTGTAAAACCCAACACTTGTGCATCTCCTGTCCTTCTGTTCTTCTCCCACCATTAAAAAAATAAAAATCTTTACTGACTAGTTTTATGTGAAATGCTCAAGTTACAGCGTTGCAGTTACTGATACAAATAGCGTTAACTAGAAAGATTAAAGCATTCTAAATTTAGTCTTGTTTATTTCTAGTGTTTTCTTCAGGGGCTTTAGACATGTTTCATGTCCAAATTCTAAGTCTTTGTATAGTGTTTATTGATCCTATAACAAGCAATAAGATGTATGATACACTTTTGGTTAAAAATTATTGGTTCTCATTTTTCCTTAAAAGGAGGCTTTAAAGCAATAGTGTATCACTGAAATGTTAGAACATAATTTTCACATAGCAAACAGTAAAAGACATAAGCCTCTTAAGTTGATTTTGACTTTAGATGATCACATATGTGATAAGCATGGTTAAATGTTTGCAATGTGAGCTCTGTACTTGGTGACATAACAAATGTTTGTTTTTAAAATATATAGACTTTCCTTTAAAATAAAGGATGAAACACTTTCCCCCTAAGTTTTCCAACAGCACTTTTAATATCTTTTTGTTATGTATCATACTTCTCAACTCCTATATTTTGAAATTTAGTTTTATTGAATCTTATGAAACCAATGAAGTAAACATGTCTTACATAAATTAAATATTAATTTATAAAACATTAATATACAGATAAAATGATGAAAATTATTCTTTGAACTCAAACTACATCAACCAAAAACAATGTTGTTCACTCTTACCATAAATAACTTTTTGATACTTTAAGATTCCGGGAAAGAACCCTTTTTTTTTCATTTACCAATATGTATTATAAACTTACTGTGTTTATAATGTAAGAAATGCTTAATAAATCATTAAATGAATGAACTGAAACATTAACACATAAAACAAGTGAAGCATAAATAGGGAGACAAAAATGATCAGTTCTGAGTGTATGATATTGTTCACTTAAAAAAAATCTGAAGGGCCGGCCAAGTGGCGCATTGGTTAAGCGCTGGTTTTGGGATGCCAGCGGCCCCGGTTCGGATCCCACATGAGGGCCAGTGACACTGCCCTCTACAGCTAACAACAGCTCCACCTGGAGCTGGACTGTGCGAGCCCCGGTGATGGTGTGGGCTGCAGCCCCTGCTGCAGTGGGCTGCCATAGGCTACAGTAAGTGGCCCGCAGCCAGCGTGAGCGGCTGGCAGCCAAGCATGAGCTGCCAATAGCCGCGATGAGCGACATGCAGAGGCCAGCGACCGATCTGCCTCATCCGGGAAGAGCGCAATGACGATAACCAACAGTGAAGCAACATCCTCCGCAACTAAACTGAAAAACAAGAAGACAGCAACTTGTCTGTTCCCCTTCCCCGATTCCCCAACGCTGTTCCCCTCCACCAAATCCCCAATAAAATCTTAAAAAAAAAAAAAAAAATCTGAAGTAACATATCCTCAACATATATCTTGTTATAGGAATTTGGTTAATAAATAAGGCATCACTTATGAAAAGAGGAGTATTCAACAGATGTTAAGATAACTAGTTAGATGCCTACCATATATCATTCAAAATCAATTCCATGTGAATTATAAAAAATTTTAAGCTACAAAAAATAGAGTTAAATATTAAACCTTTGAACTGGGGATGAGAGTTGACTGTAAGCTCAAAAGATAGAAATCATGAAGAAAACAATAGATTTGATCACAAAAGGATGATTTACTTATATAAAAAGAGTAAACAGCAGGCAAGGAACAATATTACTGTGACTACAGTGGATTATCAACGTGTAGTTCTTTATATGTGGATATGTAGGAATACCAATAGATAAATGCACAAAGGACAAACAAATGACTCAAAAAGGGAAGTTCAACTAATAAAAATAAGGGTATCATTTAACTTATACTCCATAACTACTTTTGGAAAAGGCTAAATGAATGAAGATATTTGCATTGTCATTGTAATATCTGTGTCTTAATTTTCTCTTCGTTTGTTTTGTTCACAGAGATCGTTTAATAGGCCATTTGTCTTTTTTTTTTTTAATTTCCTCAAAAGAGCTTCTTGGTCATAGCCTGATTGCTTTAAAGGATTTTTTTGAAGATCCTTGGTGTGTCAGTTACCATAGTCACATTACTGAATCAAAGTAAAAGGGGAAAGAAAATCATACATAATTTCACCATTATTATAAACCAAGTGTAGATGTCCCCATGTTCAATTACTTTTCTCATTTCTAGGTATAGATTTGAATGATTTCTTTAAAAAATAAAATTACAGATACATATATGATTAGAAAATAAAATGCTATAAAAGAGTTTAAAATAGTAAGGAATATTCTGTTGCCACTCCCTTTTTGTGTGTGTGTGTTGAACCATCCTGCCACATTTTGGCAGCTCAACAGCAACTCAGCTCAGGCTGGGCATTGAACTGCTGTTGCTCAGAGCTCAGCTCACACTCTTGAGCACGCTCTTAACCAACTGAGCCACTCAGCTCACCCTTGCCTCTCCCTTTCTAAATTGCTATTCCATATCCTGCCTTTAACCATTTCTGGTTGCCATCATATATTTTATTTTTGTCTCACCAAGTTTAGACTTCTGTTGACTTTATGATAAGGAATGATTTAACTCACCTCACACTTCTTTGGTAACTATATTTTTACCAGTTTTATTGAAATATAATTGACATACATCACGGTATAAGTTTAAGGTGTACAGCATAATGGTTTGACTTACACATATTGATTACCACAATTTAGTAAGCATCCATTATCTTATATGGATACAATAAAAAGAGAAAGAAAAAAGAAAAAAAACTTGGTAAAGCCACCCTTTTCCTTCTTTTTCACATTGTAATATCTGTAAACTGTACATTTACATTTCCAAAGTTTATATTTGCATTCTATAACCATAAAACCCCCTTGTTCTATCTTTAGTTTGATTCTAAAATTGGAAATCTATAGACAGGGTTTACATTATGTAAATATTCTCTGAATGGGCCAATTAACACAGTCTGATTACTATTTTTCCAATTTTGTGACCTCTGTCTATATTTCCACGGACAGAGTCAAATAAAAATGTCAGGGTCAAATAAAAATGGATCAAAACCATTCCACATACCAATTTGCTTTAACTTTAGACCATACTCGGAACAACTGGTTTACCCTGGAGTTCGTCTTTCTTCCTAAGGCTGTGGCCTAAGCTAAAGAGGAAGCTCAAAATGTGGACTATGGAGCATCAACTGTCCATGTGAGGGCTTGGGAATAACGGTGATGTAGTAGTGAATGAAGGTGAGGAGTGGACCTGATTTCACATGGGGTAAATGACCTACCTACTCCACATCCTCAGGGTCTTGAGGTAAAGAAGTAAAGGTTTTTCTGATTTCTTGTTCAGCATTGATAATATTTTTACATAGGGCAGAGCATTGGACAGATGTTTACCTTTCCTATAGCTTTACACATACACTGTTTGCATAGTTATCTCTTCATTGGTCCCCCAACAAACTTGAGAGAAGTTAGCTTTTCATTTTGTTTCGTTTGTGTGCTCTCCATAGATTAAATGTGTTGAAAATGGGGTACCTATCTAGTTGTTAAAGCATTTCCCTACAGCCCTATTAAAAGTTCAGCCACTTGCCAGCGTGGGTGATGCTGTGGTCTGCAGAAGCTGCTGTGCTCACTGCCGGCTTTAGATTCCGGGACCGCTAATCGTATACCACATGCCTTCATTGTCAAAGTGAGCCGAGAAAGCACTCGTCTTAGGTAGGTCCTGAGGCTCTGGCAGTGAGGAGAGGCGCTGTCTTTTAAGATCCGACCAGGAGAGAGCTGAGCCTCGGGAATTGGGTAGCGTGCAGCTGTGGCCACCCTGAAGCTGCTAGTACCAGGAAGCAGGTTCCGCCCGCGTCTGGGCTCGAGGAGGCGGATTCCGGGGGCGTCCCTGACTTGGTGGTCTTTGCGCTCCTCCCAATCTGGCAGCGTTTGCTCCCGGATTAGAATGACAGCTAACGAGGGCGTGGAGCGGCGGGAGCCTTTCCCCCGGGCCGGTGGGGCGGGAGGTTGGCGCTCTGGGGTTCTGGGACTGGGCTGAGCAGCTGTGGAGAGGTCTCTGCGCACCGGGGCTCCTGCTGGTTGCATCCAGGTGAGTGGCATGGGGCGCGACTGGGGAGCTGGCACCGTGCGGGCTTTCCTTGGGCTCCTTTAGAATTTCAGATCCTAATCGTTTCGGATCACGAAAGTTTATAGACTCATGTTTTATATACAATCTCAGGGATTTACCAACAGGGACTTAGAGATTTAGCATCTCTAAAATCCATTCATAGGCCCACCCAAGAGGTCGGGGAACCGCAGATTGAGACTCCATCTGGAGACAGATGGCGGTGCCTTGAGCAATTCCATGTCAAGAGGAAGGGGAACGACAGTTAATGTGCCGCGACACTTGGGACGCTGGAAATTGAAGTGAGCAAATGGGATCTGTCCATGAGTTTGGGGGCTGGCAATTTAGGATTCCTAATACTTCACCTAAGTGATTCACTGTTTTGCTATAATTTAGGGGGTGATTGTCAAATCATCAAAGTAGGGCAATGGAATTTGCTTTTCTGTGGGGGGTTTTGTGTATGAGAATTCCTTGAAAGATTTGTCTCCATCAGCTAGGGTTTTCTGGAGTTGGAGTCTCGTGTTTGTGGGGTGGTTTTTCACCATTCAGGACCAAAACCCAACTTTTTCTCCCTTTCTGAACATAAGAACTTATAAATTATCCCATGGTGTTGGATATATCTATTTTAATTTGATTTTCATCTTAGTTTTGGGAGGGTGGTTACTTTGGGGGGAGGATTAAAAAATGAAATCAAAGTATTTAAAATATTCAGTTAAAACTTTTATGTGCAGGAGGAGAAATTCCCATATAACAAGGCGGGCACATAACTCTTCATAATAAATAGATAGTTGGAGTAGCCTTAACATCGGCTCCATCTGTTGGTTTATGTTGTGCCTATAGCATTACCAGGGGTCTGCTTTAGGCCCCGTTTGCTTATATATAAAAGAGAGACAGTAACTGGGTTTTCCAATGAAGAAGTCACAGTGCATGCAGTTACAATAAAATATTTTTTAAGAGAGGCAGCCTTGTATAAGAATGCAGAGTATCATAGTTGAATGCTGGTTCATTTGTATTTTAATGTTTAAATATTATAAGTATTGTATAAGCTCCTTTATCAGTGTTAGATAATTGAGAAGCCAGAAATCCCATTTGTGACAGTAGTGGTTGAAATTCTTATAAATATCACACAGGTAGTAAGTGCTTGTTAATTGACCATTTTGGCATCTTACTATAGTCCTCGTCTATCAATTGTTTCATCAGCTTTAGAATGTTCACTGCTGGAGATGTATTCTTGATACACATGCTACTCAGCTATGTGTTCTTCCCAGTTAAATTAAATGCAAGTTTTCATCTTAACATGATGTTATTCTTCAGCTGAGTTATTTTGTTGGGTTCCCAGTCATCTGGGATGTTGGAAAGTATGGTTCCAATAATTTATTTCTATTCTATAAACAGAATTACTCTTGCAATAGTGCTACAGTTAATACCAGCATTTGAAGCAGAATATAGACTGTGTCAGTGCCAACATAATTATAGTTTATCATAGTGTGGATATTATGAATAAAATATGTACAGAGAGTGGCACTAATCATATATTTAAGCTAAGTGATAACAGAGATTTCACATAGGTTTCTCATTTGTGTATATAATTCAGTAGGAAATTGAACCCTACTGTAGTGAAAAGTCTCAAATTGACCTACGTTTGAACCTTAGCTTAACCTCTTAGTAATTGTGTACTTTGGGGGAAGTTGACTTTTTAATTTTTTTCTTTGAAATAAAATTTACTTATAATAAAATGCACAAATCTTAAGTGTATGGCTAAATTTTTTACCTAGGCATATTCTTTATAACCATCACCAAAATCAAGATGTGTAGTATTTCATCACCCTCTTGCCCCTTTCCAGTCAACTCCCTTGTACAGAGGTAACCACTATTCTGATTTTTATCAACATAAATTAGATTTTCCTGTTCTTGTACTTCATATAGATGGAATCATAGAGTATGCTCTCTTTTGTGTCTGGCTTTGGATCAGCATAATATCTGTGAGATTCACTGGTATCAGTAGTTTGTTACATTTTACTGCAGTTTTCCGTCATGTGAATGTACTACAAATTGTTTTTCCAGTTTCTTGTTGATGGGCATTCGAGTTTCCAGTTTTTTACTATTACGAATAGAGCTCCTATGAATATTCTTCTACTAGTCTTTTGGTGAACATAAGCTCTCCGTTCTCTTAGATACGTACGTACCTAGGAGTGGATTATAGTGTAGGTATATATTTAACTTTATTAGAAACAGCCAAATAGTTTTCCAAAAATGGTTGTACCCTTTAACATAGCCAACAGCATTGTAAGAGTGTTTCCTTTGTTCTACATCCTCACCATTACTTGGTATTGCTGTTTTTTTAATTCTAGCCTTTACTGTGGTTTAAATTTATATTTGCCTGGTGATTAGTGGTGTTGAGTACCTTTTCATGTGCCTATTAGCCATTCTCTCTTTCTTAGCCTGTTTACGTGTCTACCCAGTCACAGTCTTGCCAACAGTACACTTTGGAGTGGTAAAAGGGGAGAAGAAAAAATGGAATCAAGGGTTGTACTGCTATCTTGCTGCTCAGTGGTGACACCAAGACTTATGAACATGGTTTCTTCTTAGGCTAAATTATAGTGACACTAGCTGCTGTTACAACCCCCCAAACTTCAGTGATTTCGCAAGGTAGATGATTTTTTTCTCACTTGACTATCCAAGGAGGGTGCTCCTGGTAGGTAGGGGGACTCTCAAATAGTTATTTAGGATTCCAGACGTCTTCCATCATGGGCCCTACAATCTTTGATACATGGCTTGCAAGCCCTTCGTGCTTCTCTTCATCAAGCCAGAGATAGGGAAAGAGTCGGAGCAGGGGAGGGAAGAGGTGGACATATGAAAGATTTTCATGAGTCAGGCAAAGAAATGCCATACACATTTCTCCTCACATTCTACTGCTAAGAACTTAGTCACATCTAATTTTAAGGGAGATTGGAAAATGTAGCCTTCTGCCCAGGAATCAGCTAGCAGTCTCTGCCAATACTGATGAAATGGGTATTCTCAGGAACAGTCAATGAGTTTCTATATTAAACTGAGTTAGGACCACTGGATCAAGGCTAACTTCTTGATCTGCTTCTAATAGCAAGGAATTTGTATAAACTGCTAAGAGGATTTTAAGACATCTTCCCATTCTCTGCTTTCTGTGTCTTGACTGCGCTGTAGGAGTTGGAGAGTGACCAGAGAAGCACAGATTATAATAACAATAAATCTATCCTGTGATGGCTTAAAATGCTTTGTGAAATCTCTTCTCCATTATAATTTTATTTATCTAATATCTGATAATTTATAAAATAAATCTAATTTAGAATAAGGTAATAAGATTATCTTTGATTAATATTTCAGGACTTTGTGATTTTAAAACTTTAAAACGGTGTCTAAGTAGTTTTTAGTGACTTACTTGAAAGCTACTTCTAAGACTGTCCACAGGGAGATGGAAAGCTGTTTTTCTGACAACTTTCCCTTGAGTGAGTAATGTACTCCTCATATATTGGAGTTGCTAAATCATTCCACTGTTCTTTTGTAATTAAAGTCCTCCAACAATAAGAGACAGATTGCCCTGAATCATTTAAACCCTGGATCATTAATCTTTCTGGCTCTTAACAGTCCAGTGCACATCGCTATCAGAGGGAGAAGAGAGAGAAGAAACCAAGAGAAGAAAGAGAGGACACTAGAAAAAAATGATCATGAGCTGAGGTGTAGTTGAGCTTCCTAAGTAACCCTGTGTTTAAGCTTTCCTTGGGAAAATCATTGCTTTAGAGCAGTGCTATTCAATAGAAATAAAATGTGAGCCACATATGTTATAATTATACTCCAAATGTCATTTCAGCATGTAATCAATATAAGAATTAGATAATTTGCTTTTTTTTTTTTTTTACACTAAACCTTTGGAATCCAATGCATATTTTATAATTACCTTACATCTCAGTTTGGATGCTGTTTTTCATTGGGCATACTTGACCAGTGTTTAGATTTTATAAAATAGACATAATATAATAAATTATGATTCACACACTCAATATAGATTCAAATACCCAAGTTGTTCCAAACATACTTAAAAGTTTTCCAATAGCTGAATCAAGACTATATTTAAATTACATTAATAAAATTAAATAAAATTGAAAATTTAGTTTCTCAGTTACACTAGCCATGTTTCAAGTGCTCAATAGCCACGTGGGGCTAGTGGCTTCTATATTGACCACGAAACTGTAGAGTATCTACTGAGTTTAAATTGTAAGCTCTAGGAAGTGCTCAAGAAATATTTGTGGCTTGAAAATATCAAACTTATTTTAAAGTATTCAGAGTTGAAAGTGATGTTAATAAATAAGTTAGTTTAATCGAATAGCTGGAGGGAAGCCAGTTTTCCAAAGCCACATCTTTGCTTCCAAAACTTAATTGTTCCTAATAAAAATTTACTGTGAAGCTATTTAGACTAGACTGGCTATACCTTTGTGGAGGATGCCTCTTTCCAGCTCAATGGCTGGCAGCCCTGAATATTACATGTTAGTTGTCACAGAGTAGATTAGGTGAACCACTATGGGGGAAAATATTCAAGCTGTCCTTTCTGTAATCCATTGGTTTGGATTCGGGGAATTTAACTAAAGGGAAATGAATGTAGTTAAAATAATTAAAGTTGAAATTCTGAAAGAAAAAAAAATCATGCATCCCATTACATGTCACTCCGCAGAGGAAACTATTCTGTAGTTATAGGGGCAGACACATCTAATTACAAAAAAGTCTAACCAGCAAAATGTTCCTCATTGTGAAGAAAAGACACTTTATATTCTTTGAGAATGGCAATATTACACTCCACTAATTACCCAGATTTTACTTGTTCAGTGTTCTATTTAAGTCACACTTCTTTCACAAAGCTTTCCTTAATTACTGTAGTTCGTAGTGCCTCCCCCCTTCCCTGAATTCCTTCTCATAAGAACCACATAGTTTGCCATCCAAATATGTATGTACAGTGTTGTGAATTGTTTCCCATTTGATTAATGAGTTTTATCATGTCTAGCACATCCAACTCCATGTTTAATAAGTAGCAGTTGTCTGTGTTTGTCTCTCCTGCCCTGTCTCTTACAAGGACACTGGTCATTGGCTTTAGGGCCCAACCTCATCCCGGATGATCACATCTCAAGATCCTTACTTTAGTTACATCTGCAAAGATCCTTTTCCAAATAACGTCATATTCTGAGGTTCTGGCTGGAGACATCTTCTGGGGGTCCACTATTGGACCCATTACAGGAGGTGTAGTCAGGGTGCTACCAGCATGGCTCTGGCCCCATCCCAAGTGCCAGTAAATGTTTGGCTCTTACACATCTCTATCAGGAATATTTGTCACTTTATACTGAAATTTTGTGCATTTATTTCCAAGTAACATGTTCTGCTAAAATGTCCTTTTCTCTTAGTTCCTTTCTGAGACCCACTTTTCCCTTAGGGTGGAATTACTGGCTCCCCTCTCCCATTTCCTGTAGCACTGCACACACCTCCTTGCCAGTGAGTTTATAGCACCTTGTTGACATGTCTATTTTCCTATTTAAGTTGTGAACTTTTTTTAGGAAACAGACTTCCTCAGCTGTTGCCACAGCGCCAAGCACAGAACCTGACACTGAATTATGTGTGTGGAATTGAGTTGAAAATCTGGAGTGTATGGATTGAGTCTTTTCCCCTCTAACCTCAGTGTTACTTTATTCAAGTGTACAGCCATGTGTCACTTAATGATGGGGCTACATTCTGAGAAATGTGTTGTTAGGCAATTTCATCATTGTGTGAACATCACAGGGTGCACTGACACAAGCCTAGATGGTACAGCCTGCTACACACCTCGGCTATACGGTTCAGCCTATTGCTCCTAGGCTATAAGCCTGTACAGCATGTTACTGTACTGAATACTGTGGGCAACTGGAACACAATAAATATTTGTGTATGTAAATATATCTAACCATAGGAAAGATACAGTAAAAACACAGTATAAAAGGTTAAAAATGGTGCTTCTATATAGGGTACTTACCATCAACTGAGCTTATAGGACTGGAAGTTGCTCTGAGAAAGTCAGTGAGCGAATGTGAAGGCTGAGGATTTTACACTCCTGTAGACTTTATATACACTGAAGTTATAAAATTATTTTTCTTACTTCAATAATAAATTAAACTTAGCTTTCTGTAACCTCTTTACTTTATAAACTTTAAAATTATTGAAACTTTGTTAATAACACTTAGAGTAAAATGCAAACACATTGAACAAATATACAAATATTTTTTCTTTATATTATTCTATAAGCTGTTTTCTATTTTTAAAAAATTTTATTAGTTTTTACTTTTTTTTTCTTTGAGGGCAGTGTCACTGGCCCTCATATGTGGGACCCGAACTCGGGCTGCTGGCTTCCCAAGCCAGCACTTAACGACTGCACCACTCGGCCGACCCTAGTTTTTACTTTTTAAACTTTTTTTTTTGGTATTAAAAACTAAGACACACACATTAGCTTAGGCCTTGATAGAATCAGAACCATCAATATCACTGTCTTCTATTTCCATATCTTGATATCTTGTCCTTCTGAAAGGTCTTTAGGGGCAGTAACGCTCATGGAGCTGTCATGTCCTAGGATAACAATGCCTTCTTCTTGAGGAGGTGTCACTCTTTTCAGAAATATGGAGGTTTGCTTGGTTTGTTTCTTTCCTCATAGATTTGCTTGTAAGCAGATAATTCACCATGAACATTCCTCTCTATTACTGAAAACCTTTCAGTGTTGAGGTTCATGTTTTCAGACTTTTTAAGGAGCTTGTTGAAGTCTGCAAAAGCTTCTGCCAAACCCTTCACTGTGAATTTTCTTAGGGTTTTTTTTTTCTTCTTCCCCAGCAGTTTTTTGTTCTCTTACCTCTTCTCCAGCTATGTGTTTCTGCTCCAGTTCTAACATCTCCCCATTAGTCATTTCCTCAGAAACTGACTCCTCAGTGTCATTCTCACCCACACCAGGCTACAGTGATTTGTCATCTCAACTGCAGCCTCGTTGGTTTTTGCAGCCTCCTCATCCTTGGCAAATGCTTTGAAGTCATGGACAAACTTCTGAGTGTCTTCTTCCAGATGTCATTCATATGCTCCTTGGTGACATCACTCTAAGCCTAATGAAGGTTCTCGATTCAGTCCTAGATGTTGCGTTCCTTCCAGAATCGCACCAGTGTCTTTTCAGAGTCTTCCTCAATTGCAGCAATAGCCTGGCCAAAGGTCTTCCTCAGGGAGGAGGCCTTCAAAGCTGCTGTAAGTCCTTGATCCATCGGTTGGGTCAAAGGGTATTTGAAAGGAGAAACACAACTGTGACATTGGGATGAAGGTCACCAATAAAAGGAGGCTGTCCAGGAACATTACCAACAATAAGCAAAATATTTTTTTTTTTTTTTTTTTTTTTTTTTTTTTTTGAGGGCAGTGTTACTGGCCCTCATATGTGGGACCGAACCGGGGCCGCTGGCTTCCAAGGCCAGCGCTTAACCACCGCGCCACTCAGCCGGCCCTGCAAAATCTTGAAAGGTATGTTATTCTGCAAACAGTACTTCTCCATTTCACTGGCATAGCAATTCAGAAGGGCATCTTGGAAGAGGAGCTGGGTCACCCATGACTTCTCATTGCTCCTGGGGTACACTGGCAGTGTGTGCTTACTGATCTGCATGCAGGTCTGGGGCTCTCACCAGGCCAGATCACAGAGGTTTCCATTTGTAGCCTGCAACATTGCCCCCAAGCAAGACTGTTATTCTTCCTTAAAAGTCTTGAAACCTGGCATTGACTTGGCCTCCTTATGGATGAAAGTTCTTTCAGGCATCTCTTCCCAGAGAGGGGTTTCATCCATATAGAATATTTGGTCTGGTGAGTAATTTTCCTCCACAATCAGCTTATCTAGAATTCCCCAAAATTCTTGAGCTACCTTCACTTAGCACTTGCAGACTCACCACTCACTTTCATATGATGCAATGGATAACGATTCTTGAATCATTTAACCCACCCAGAGCTGGCAGTAAATTCAATACTGTAGTTAGGTCCACCCTTTTCTTTTAGCATCACATACAAACTTTTTGCTTTGGCCATGATTGTCATGGCATGGAGAGGTATTCACTTCTGGTCTGGTCTTTAATCTAGGTTGTCCATGTCTGATATGGGCCCTTCTCAGATTTTTGTTAGTCTCATTGCCTTTAATTAAGCAGATCCTTTAACAGCTTCTGTCACTTGGTTCATAAAATATATGAAGCTGGAAAGTATATCTTGTTTTAAAACTTAGGTTGGGTTTCTTTCCTTAGGCATCAGAATCTCTTCCTTAGTCTGTTTATTTCTTTATGATTTTGTCAGTAACAAAAGGATGCAAAATTATAGTGCTCAAAGAGATCCCAGAAATCATCTAATTTAATCTTTTGATTTATAGGAAACTAAGCGTTCTATTCCTGGCTTCACTGTTACTGAAAGCAGGAAGAGCAGCTGCAGGAAAGGATAGGGAGGGAGGGAAGGAGGCAGTGCTGAGAAACGAAGGAGATAAGAGCATTCTTAAGAAACGTACAGCTACAGCTAATAATGTTATTACATCGTGGGCAGGGAAAAATCTCCACCCATGTTTCCATGATAGTTTCGACAAAGGGAAAAACAAGAGAATCTCACCTCCCCACGGAAAGGAGTGGTCAGCAAAGACCCATCCTGGGAACGCCTGCGACGCCACCCCTGAATATTTCATACCCTCATTGAAATACAGTCCTAAGTTTCTTTGTTTTTCAGTGCAGTTGCCCTTTTTCGTGGCCTGCCCACGCTCATTATTTTGGGAGTGTATTCTTTTTCTTTATTGTAATAAATCCTTTGCTTATTGACTTTGTTCATGTGGCTTATTTGTACATCCTGGAATGCTTTCCTGCGATGATACAAGAACCTCCTTTTGCTCTCCAGTAACGTCACCATTTACTTTGGACACGTTTCTCAATTGTTTTGGCCTTAGTTTCCTCATCTGTGAAATGGGAATAAAAATACTATTGATGTCGTAGATTGTTTTGAAGATTAAATTAGATAAAGTTCTTAGTACTATGCCTAGCACATGAGAAGAGCTCCACATATTTATTATCATAATAAACTGCTGAATTAGTGGCTTAGTTGGGGTTCCTGCCTCTCAGTTCAGCATACTTTGGTTTCTTGGGAGTTCTTTTCCTGGATGGGGCCTCCACCTTCCCCTTTTCCCAGTTAGCCACTATTATTTTCTTTCCTTCATCTCCTATGTTTAAAGATAATTAGATGATTACATCTTTTTTCAAGCTGAAGATACATACTCTCAATGTTTCACCCCTTACCGCATTTGTGAAGACTTCCTGAATAAAAAATTTAAAATTTAGTCATTCCTTTTCATTGTTTATGGCACTTTCAAAGTTGAGTAGTCTCACAGAAGTGGACTTTTTTTTTGTAATTACAATAATGTACTTCACTTCCCAGCATAAGTGCATTAAGTGCCACCCTGCCTTGGGCTGGGCTTAAAAGAAAAGGAAAATCCCTGGACAATCAGAGAGGGGATAAATATTCACACATCTCTGTGTACATAAATTCTAAATCGCCCTCCATGTCCTGACTTGTGCTGTGGGAGACAGAGCACCTTTCCTGGGGATTCTTTGAATCAGCTGGACACCTCCAGGACACCTCCAGATGAAGGCAGGTGAGTGTCACACTTACTTAGAAGACTGATAACTCAAACCCTTGCAAATTAGGCCTCTTTTTCTATTATGTAAGGGTTTTTTTCTGCTTTAGTTAGTGAAATGATGGGTCAGAACCCACCACATGAAGTATTCTTTAGTTAGACGGGTTGGGGATAGTGACAGGGCACCCCAACTTTTGGTAGTTAATGTTTCAAAATTCTAGGGTGGGGATAGAAGAGTCATGGGTGTCAGAGGTCAGGGGCTAGTGGGAATGTATGGACATCATGGATTTATTTTTCTAGAAACTCTAGGCTGGAGAAAATTAGACCTAGGAGTTTCAGAGGAAAATTCTCTTGTGGCAAAAGGGCTGAGAGAGTGTCAATCACTAATAGCTACTATTTGATTTCGGGGGAAAGAGTCTAGGCTTTGGGATAAGGCACCCTTGGGTTTGAATCTCAGCGATGCCAAACTAGATGCTTTTTGGACTAGTTACATAATATTACTGGGCCTCAACTTCCACACGTGTAAAGTGGAGATAATACCAAGTCCACAGGGATTTTTAGAAAGACAAGATATAATTTGTGTAATGTAATTAGCACTTTGTACATTCTCACTATCACATCATGATTGTGTTTTTGCTAATCTTGCTACTGACCATCTCAAAATGTTCTGTGTATGAAGGCAGCCTGCACCTCAAATGGGTTTATAGACTTTGAAACGTAATGTAGTTATCTGATAACTCTTTAAAAAAAAATTGAGGCATAATTGATGTATAACATAATAGTTTCAGGAGTACAACAATAATTCAATATTTATATATATTCCAAAATTATCACCATAGTCTAGTTAACATTCATCATTATACATAATTACAAAAATTTATTTTCTTGTGATGAGAGTTTTTAAGATCTATCCTCTTAGCAACTTTCAAATATACAATACAGTATTATTAACTATGGTCACCATGCTGATACTCATACTCTCTTCCTGGGCAAGGTAAGGAATCAATTTCCTCCTCCAAAAAAGAAAGATACTATTATCTTATTAGGCTGAAATTGTCAATATTTGACTGTTTTTGACTGACCAAAATAGCAATTTCATAAGAGTCAACCAAAAATATCTGCCTCATTTATCTCAAAGGTGACAAGGATCAAATGAGTTAATATAATATGAAAGTGCTTTGTAAATATAAGGTCATTATTACTATTATTATTACTACTGCAGGCTTCAAATCGACACTTAAAAGAGAATGAGAACAGGGACACTTCAACTTGATGAGTAGGGATAGAACTATAAACCAAATCCTACTGATCTGTAAGGAATTTGAAGGGACCCAATGAGGCTGGGCAGCTTGCTGCTTGCTTCCTCCCTCCCAGGATTAGAGTTTCCCAATATGTTTATGGCCAGAGTGCTGTCCTGGAATTTACTCCTCCTTCTCCCATCCTTTAAGTCCATACTATGCACAGTTCCTGGCACAAAATGATATCAATATACATCAGTTGAGTGAATGTAAAAATGAGTGAATTTAAGTAGCGCCAGCCCTAGGAAAATCACATAGCAGTACATTTTTACACAAGTGAAATTAGATAAAATGGCATCCAGGACTCAGCCGTGAATGGGAACTTTTGAATTACCAAATGACAGCCTGCAGAGGGTTTTTGTGTGTGTAATGGGGATTGCTGGAGAGTAGAAGGGCCACATTCTTATTTCTTTCGTTTTGGTTACATGAGACAGAATGTGGGGAAGCAGGGATAATTTAACATGCTAAAACTTTTAGCATCAACTGGCAGAGACAATATCTCCTCTCCCTCGTCCACACTTACCTTGTCCCCAGCCACTGCCTATAACCAGCAATAATTGTTTGGACTTGTTTCCAGTCATTCTACTCATCAATGGTTACTATTAGGTTTACATCTTTATTTATTTATTTATTTATTTTAAAGATTTTATTGGGGAATTGGCGGAGGGGAACAGCATTGGGAAATCGGGGAAGGGGAACAGACAAGTTGCTGTCTTTTTGTTCTTCAGTTTAGTTGCGGAGGATGTTGCTTCACTGTTGGTATCGTCATTGCGCTCTTTCCGGATGAGGCAGATCGGTCGCTGGCCTCTGGATGTCGCTCACCGTGGCTATTGGCAGCTCACTCTTGGCTGCCAGCCGCTCACGCTGGCTGCGGGCCGCTCACTGTAGCCTATGGCAGCCCACTGCAGCTGGGGGCTGCAGCCCACACCATCACCGGGGCTTGCACAGCCCAGCTCCAGGTGGAGCTGTTGTTAGCTGTAGAGGGCAGTGTCACCGGCCCTCATGTGGGATCCGAACCGGGGCCGCTGGCATCCCAAAACCAGCGCTTAACCAATGCGCCACTCGGCCGGCCCTAGGTTTACATCTTTAAAGAAAATACACCACAAGTTACATGAGTGGCATCACTGTATATTCTGAATCATTGGATCCAGGCTGGGACTGTTTGTTCACAGTGTTGTCTGAGAATTCTTGGGCTTCATTAAATGCTGCATTCCAATGCGATGCTTCTAATGAGAAACTGTATATTTCTAGGAAGTGACCTCTTATTGAAGACCAGTTATTCAAAGCTGCTGCATTTTAGAAACTTGGGCTGATTACCTGGGGAATGCAGGCAATGGTTTGGTGGTTTTCCTCAAGCGTACAGCATAATCTTGGTGAATTTCTTGTGGCTCAGAGTCTTGCTGCACCCAGAACTACTCAGGTTTCAGGAGACTGCTTCACCTCATTGAAGACTTTAAGAGACTGATGTATTTAAACAAAGGGAGGGTAGTCTTTCTGATGACAAGCAGGCTCATGTCCTTGTTCAGAGCCTCTCCCTTCTGCTAAATTAATAATCAGAGAATGCTTCACAGAATCAGACGATCAAGGAGATTTAGAGTTTTGAGGTGTCTTTTATTAAGGCTGTGGTAAGATCTGATGGTCGGTTGCCTTGTTTTAAAGTATATCACTCTAGTAACAGAAAATGTCACCATTTCCTCCTATAGATAGTACTGGATAAACACTGCCAACTTCTGTTTTTTTAACCATCAACGTTTTACATTCTGAGATAACCCCTCCTTTCTGTTCTCAAAGTCTCCTTCCATTTAGGATACAATTAGTCAAATAAGTTTCTGCAACTAAATGACAATGACAATTGAACAGATCCAGCTGCCTGAGATTATATCCATGTTTCCTTGTCTGGAGTTTGGGATGAACTCAAGCTCTCCAGTTGCATATTTACTCAAACATTCTTGATTTACTCTCACAGATAATTGGGATTGCTTTTGTGCATAGATTCTGCTAGATAAACTGTCAATTGAACTTATTTTAAGTTCCCGGGGGGCACCTCACATTTGTTTGCCTAACTACCAACAAGCAATCACTTTGTGGTGGTCTTCTGGTGTGTGTGAGGGTAAGGGGAAAAGATACCGGAGGTCAAGCGAGTGTTAGAATGAGGGGCAGCAGCATCATAGCAACACCTGTTGTCTTTCCTCAGTAACTCATTCTTTCCTTAGATGATGCTCTGTGCTCTCCTTGCCCTGTTGTAATTACAGCACTTACCATGTGATATTTGTAGGCACTGTCTGTGCTTCTTTATCTGCAAGTAGATCAATGGTTCTCAATCCTTTTTCCTTCTCAAACCCACTTGAGGGATATGACACAGATATGATATCAGTAACAGTAGCTCACTCTGTAACTCCCAGTCCTCTCCATCCTCTAACCTCCTTCTCCTTGTTAAAAATCCACTGAACTGGAATGAAGTCAGGGATAGGCTCTTCTTTTGTTCCAAGTACCTAATGTGTGTTTGGAACAGTGCTGAATGAATAAGAGAATGCCTGAGGTCACCATCTAATTCGTGAGAGTGCCAGGGCTAGATCTCAGGCAGTGCCAACTTCTAGAGTGCCACACTCTTCAACTCCTGCAACTTTTCTAGCTTTGTCTCTGGGAATAATTTAGTATTGTAATTTATTTTTAAGTTGTTTTTTAATTGCACAAATAATAAGTAAGCATTCTCATTGTAAAAGAGTCAAGCAATAATTACCATTAATTAAAAATATTTTATATACTAATATTTTATTCAACATTTAATGTTGATAAGATTTTAAAAATGCAAAGCCTCATATCAAAATAACAATTTGAGCTTTAGCATCTATAATTATTCATTTATTTAATTATTGAGGCTGTCGGCATCATAGCTTTTATAAGGTTTTCGTGGTTGGGCCTCCCTCTCTTTCCAGAATGCTTTCAGGACTTGTAAAGGCCTGTCTTCTGACTAAGAGACAGAGAAAATTAAGACAGTGTTTTTAATAATTAGACTTTTAAAAATGCTATTGGTGTTACAATTAGTTTTTAAAGAACACATATACTCTTCATTGAAAAATTAAAAATTTTCCTTTTAAGCTTTGTCTCATTTAAATCAAAATGGCTTTTTCTTGAGAGAATAGTTACTGCTATTGAGTAATAATTGTTCACTCTTTCTGTTTTATAACCAGTCTCTTATTGTTTCATGGTGGTGTTTTTGTTATTATATATCTAAGTTCTCATTATGTTTTCTTGCCTTAGGCATTTTCAATTAGTTAGCTATTTCGGTTGGTTTGTATATGAGAAAATTTTATCTTTGTGGTTTTCTCAGAAATACTGCATGTGAATGTTTCTCAAATGATTTATTTTGTTGAGAACTCTTCTTTTTTTCCCCTGTCATGATCTTCAGATGAAAATGTAGCATTATTTTTCCTGAAATTAAGCATTGCTTTTCCATTTGCTTTATTTTAGATTACCCCCCTGTTTCATCTGGGATTATATGAGGAGCCAGCAATCTTTTTGTTCCAGTTAATTCCACAAAGAACATTGAATGTCTACTATATACCAGGTACTGCCTTAAATACTAAGGCTTCAAGGAAGAATAAGAGAAGTTCTACTCTTCAGAAGCTCACTCTGTGAAGAGAATGCAACAGGTAACACTGCTAAAGCCATTTTGTGTGACACATGCTATAGTATAGATGGCAGGGAGGGAGGTGGGCACAGGGAGGGAACTACTGGGAGTTCAGAGAGGGTGTAAAAAGTATTTTAAAAGAATAAAGGACTCGGCCAGCTAGGTGGCACAGTTGGTTAGAGTGTGAGCTCTGAGCAACAGCATCGCTGGTTCAATTCCCACATACGCCAGTGAGCTGCTCCCTAGCTGAGCTGCCGCTGAGCTGCCAATGGGTGACCAGATAGCTCACCTGGTGAGAGCATGTGCTCTTAACAACAAGATTGCTGGTTCAACTCCCACATGGGATGGTGGGCTGCGGCTGCCCTGCAACTAGATTGAAAGCAGCGACTGGACTTGGGAGTTGAGTTTGGAGCCATCAGCAACTAAGATTGAAGGACAACAATTTGACTTGGAGCTGATGGGTTCTGGAAAAAACCACAATGTTCCCCTTCCCCAATTCCCCAATAACAATAAAATCTAAAGAAAGAAAGAAAGAAAGAAAGAAAGAAAGAAAGAAAGAAAGAAAGAAAGAAAGAAAGAAAGAAAGAAAGAAAGAAAGAAAGAAAGAAAGAAAGAGAAAGGAAGGAAGGAAGGAAGGAAGGAAGGAAGGAAGGAAGGAAGGAAGGAAGGAAGGAAGGAAGGAAAGAAAAAGAAAAAAAGGATTCTTATTGAAAATCCCCAGAATCTGTCACTGGAAATTGAATTGTTGAAAAGAGACTGGAAACAAACTAACTCTTGACAGATGACATTTTCTGCTCTCTCCCCAGCCTGCCTGCATTAACTTGGGGACAATGTGGGCCTGGGCACTGTGGATGCTTCCTCTACTTTGCAAATTCTCCCTGGCAGGTAGGTTGGCCTGAGCCATTTTATGGATTATGGGATCCTTATTGCCTTCTTTGTATAAGAATTGTTAGCTTGAGAGCAAAGGGGCATCTGGACCATGGGCACATGTGGATGGGCAACAGAGAATTTGTGAACTCCCAGAATTTGTGTGGGTGTGTGTGTGCATGGTGATGTATACTTATGCATGTGCAAATTTGGCAAGATGGCCTATCATATTATCACAGGGAGATATGACTCCCTCCCCCCCCAATAGGTCAATACCCACTGTTTTTTGAGTAATGGTAAGTGCTTATTTTAGTAGTTTTTGTGTTAAGTGCAGTTGTTTCATATAGAACACACACATAAAAACAAAAATATATAATTCTCACACTATTTGCAATAAATTCCAAGGATATAAAGGGAAATGATGAAAAAACATATTTCTGCAGCGGTCCAACTCAAAACTATGGGCCTGATATCCATTCAGTACCTTGTGCTCTAAGATCCATTAGTTTCATCACATCTTATGTTTGAAAAAAAAAAAATTAAGACCAGTGGGGAAAAAGTGGTGATTGGCACTGGAAGGTAGAAAGGCATCATAGTGTACTAGTTTGCTAGGGCTACCATAACAATGCCACAAACTGGGTGGCTTAAACAACAGAAATTTATTTTCTCATAGTTCTGGAGGCTAGAAGTCCAAGATCAAGGTACCTTCCTGTATGGTTGATTTCCTCTAACATCTCTTTCCTTAGCTCACAGATGTCTTCCTTCTTGCTGTCTCTTCATATGGTCATCCTTCTGTATGTCCTAATCTCCTCTTCTTATAAGGACAGCAATCAGATGGGTCTAGGGGCCACCCTAACAGCTTCATTTTAACTAATACCTCCTAAAGCCCTATCTCCAAATATGGTCACCTTCTGAGGTACTGGGGATTACGGCTTCAACGTATGAATTTGACACAATTCAGTCCATAACATGTAGTAATTGGAGATCATCAAGGGATTGGTTGTGACCCACAGATAATGAGAATGCTTTCTAGACTTCTGTCCTGGCATGACCTGCCTTGTAGTCCTCTAGGGTTATATTTATGGCACTTAGGAACTTTATAGATAATACAGGCAGGTAGGCCATGTTTCTCTGTCTCAGCCTCTCCTCGCCAGCTCAGAAATCAACAATTACTCCCAGTTATCCCATTTAAAGTCCTAATTATGTGCATTGTGGCTTCTATGAACTCACCCTTTCCTTCAACTTGTTTCTTTCTATCTTCTATCTCTGTCTTCCTCTCCTTGTATCATATTTTACTTATACTATCTTCTATATAATTGACTCCAGTTGCACCCAACTTCCCTTCTAGAATATCCTTACCTTAGCCTCTGCTCAGCTTGTCCTTCTTCTATTTCATTCTGTTTGTTTGAGGGGGTTTTTTGTTTGTTTTTTTGAGGGCAGTGTCACTGGCCCTCATATGTGGGACCGAACCGGGGCCACTGGCTTCCCAAGCCAGCACTTAACCACCGCGCCACTCGGCTGGCCCTGCCCTTCTTCTATTTCAGGACATTTTTCAAGACACTAACTTTGTAACAACACCAAAGTGATATGAGGGCAAAGGGGAAATTGATAATTTTTTTTAATTTTGAAAAATGTTCTTCTTTCATATGGGAAATTCTCTGATAAGCAAGAACATTCTCTCAATCTTTATTAGAGAAAAGTTAATGAATATTTCCCCTTATTTCTAGAAATATGGTAAATAGTTATTTTTAGAAACATAGGAATGTAGTTATGGATATTTTTTTTAAGATGTGGGGGAAGGATAGATGTGTGCAAGTGATAAATCTAGCCTTCATTTATCCATTTTTTTTTAAATAAAAATTCTGATTTTGAATAATTTTGGATTTACAGAAAAATTATGAAGTCAGTACAGAAAGTTCTTATATACTCCTCATCCACACTTCCCTAGTGTTAATATCTTATAAAACTATAGTATATTTGCCAAAACTAAGAAACTAATATTGATTGACTAAATTCCAGACTTCATTTGGATTTCACTAGTTTTCCCATTAATGTTTTCTTTCTGTTCAGGGTACTGTATTGCATTGAATTACATTTCCCTAGTCTCCTATGGTCTGTGGCAGTTTCTTAGTTTTTCCTTGTTCCTCATGACCTCGACAGTCTTCAGGAGTACTTGCCCGTACTCCTGTTTTTTTTGTAAAAAATGTAACAGAGGTGAAGTGCCCTCTATAGCTGTATCACAATTTTATGTTTGTGATAGTCTTCTGATAGAGAGTTCATATTCTAATTACGGATAAGTCTAATGAGACTTACAATAGGCACATTGGTTGTCAACAAGTAGAAAGGGCAATAGATGCATAAGCTCTGCCAGCCATGGCAGTTCTAGTGCATAAAGTAAAGGCAGTTGAGATGTGTGGGTGAGTACCAGATAACAGACTAGAAGTGGTAATTGTAAATAAGGCAAGAAAGTAAAAGAGAAGACTAATATAGTTTGTTGATTTGGTTCCTTCTTATGTCAGTTCCCCCAACTTCATAATTTGTGATAAAAACAAATGTAAGGGCCGGCCGAGTGGCGCATTGGTTAAGCGCTGGTTTTGGGATGCCAGCGGCCCCGGTTCGGATCCCACATGAGGGCCAGTGACACTGCCCTCTACAGCTAACAACAGCTCCACCTGGAGCTGGGCTGTGCGAGCCCGGGTGATGGTGTGGGCTGCAGCCCCTGCTGCAGTGGGCTGCCATAGGCTACAGTGAGGGGCCCACAACCAGCGTGAGCGGCTGGCAGCCAGCGTGAGCTGCCAATAGCCGCGGTGAGCGACATCCAGAGGCCAGTGACTGATCTGCCTCATCCGGGAAGAGCGCAATGACGATACCAACAGTGAAGCAACATCCTCCGCAACTAAACTGAAGAACAAAAAGACAGCAACTTGTCTGTTCCCCTTCCCAGATTCCCCAACGCTGTTCCCCTCCGCCAATTCCCCAATAAAATCTTTTAAAAAAAAAAAACAAAACAAAAAAAACAAATGTAAAATGATCTGAGATACATATGCAGAATTAGAATGTGACGAGGACACATGAGAAGAGAGGAAACTACTGTTGAAATTAATTCCTTCCCCAAGTCTTTGTATCCAGGATTTTCAGAACAGGCTATCTGTTTCTTATATTAGTTAGGGAAAATTATTTATCTTGCAAAAATAAACAAGCCCCACATCTTAGTATTTAAAACAAAAAACTCTACATGTCCATCACAGGTAAGAGGGACCCAGGCTAGTAGAGGCTCTGCCATCCTAAGACTCCACCATCTCAACATGAATTTTTAGGGTATACAGTGGCAGAGGGAGGAGAGAAAGGACAACCATGAACCAGCACTGAAATGCTCCCCTCACATTAATGGCCAGGGCAAGTCACATGGTCATTCCTAATTTCCAGGGGGCAAGGAAATGAAACCTTCTCATATGTCCAGGAAGGGGACATATTGATGAACACTGGAAGTATTGCTGAGCATTCATTTTATCTAGCACAGAGCTCTTCTGTAATAGCAGGGGAGGGAGTCAGAGTGTGTCACTTTGACAAAAGGATAATTTTGATCTGGAGGCAAATGAGAATCAATACGTGCAGAAATCCAGTTTTCCTGGAGCTTCCTTTATTTGACTAAAAGCAGAATCTTCTGAAAGGCAAGGACTGCCATAAAACTCTCCTGAGAAAGTTTTATGGCCATGAAGAAGATGGAAAGTTGATGCCAAGATGGACCTGCACACACAAACCTTACTCCATTAGTTTTCCACATATGTTTACCTTCCCATAGTTTGCCACCTTCCTTCGAAAGCCTAAGTTCCTTTTCCCATCTTGTCACTTCTCTACAAATTTATTGTATGTGTTAAAAAATGCTATATAAGCCCATGTTCTGACCACCTCTTTGAGTTACTTCTCATTGAGGTTTGTGCTATATGATGTATACTGCATGCATTAACCAGCTGTTTTTCTCCTGGTAATCTGTCTTTTGTCTAATTATATAAGCCCCACGCTGGAGAACCTACAAGGGCAGAAGGAATGGGAATTTTTTCCTCTCCTATACCAATATCAAGTGGTTGCTGTAAGAATATTGCTCTCTTGTCTTATATCAAGTAGTAAGGGAAAGACACATGTAGTTCCATAAGAAAGCTCAGGTGGCGTGGATAAAACCACTTCTTCTGATACTTGGTGACATTTTTGATTCTGGGAACCAGATGTTTGACTGCCTCTCTGGCTTATAGCTTTTTATATGTTAATCCAAGCTTCTAAAGGAGCAAAGGAGAGGTATTCAAGAGCAGGAAAGTAAAGGCACTGAGGTTTGACAGGGGTATATTTGGGCCCAAGAGGATCTATACCTATGTTGGGTTTTGGTAGCTGGTTTTGGATTCAGCCAGTGCCAGGCAGAGTGAGAATGAAAAGGAAGTAAACTAAAATATGACAGTAGGAGGCCATAATGAGAATAGCATAAGACCAAAGCATATTCTGGGGAGACAGGGAAAGGCCTCTTGTTTTTTGGTTCTCCAGTGAAGGATCAACTTTGAAATCCTGCTAAGAGTTAGTGTAATGGGTATTAGTGAAGTGGAGAATGGGGGGCAAACTAAGATTTGATGAATATTTATAAAAAATGAGGCTGAAGGACTAAAAACAGACCCACATGTGCGTATACACACACACACACACACACACACACACACGTACTGCTATCATCTCTGAGCCATGGAGACAGGGAGTGAGTTGGTCAATGTGAAAGTCATTCCTCCAGAGACTTGTTTCACCGCCTTGCAGGACTTTGCACATTCCTGCTGGCAGTTGTGAAGTGTGGAATCTATTAATATTCTGTTTGCTGATACAGGGGATCCCCAGGGAGGTTTTCAAGCTGTGTGGGTTTTTCGAGGAATGTGTTACTGTTCTACCTTCTAATTTCCATGTAATTTGCTAAATCATTTGCTTCATTTCCAGTTAATTTTGGATTTTTTTAAGACTTTGGGCTTGGAGAGCACCAGCTTTATCATGGTTTTCAGCATGCAAGTAGCAAAGATAGGAAATCTTTGACTCAACTGCTGACTAATTTGTGCTGTAGGGATCAAGTACATATGTAGGACTCAGAGAAGAAAGCGGCTTCTCAGGACAGAGCTGGAAATGTTGGCACATCATGGTGGCCCCTAGCTCTCCCTTACTTTTGTCATTTCCAAGGATTCCTTTACCCATGTGTACAATACTCATTTCATAGACCAAATATATGAGTATATACAAATCCAAAAATCTTAAACTCGAACAAAACAACAAATGCCACCCATTCTGGAACCTTTTACCGCTACTGTCTTCCTGTTAGAAGGTAATACCTCTGACAGAGTTGAAATATATGCATTAGTTAGATGTGCACAGAACATATAACAGCCTTATTTTCTGTGATCAAGCTAATCAATTTCAAAGGTCCCCTCTCCACTAGAAAGCCAGGTAGTGTTGAGGAAAGGAGGGGGTAAGTAGCACTTACATTTGTTAACAACATCTCAGTTCTTCTGGTTTACAGTGCCTTTCAGCTAATTCAGCCTCTGTGGGGGTAAATGCCCACCATTCCACGGTTCCTGCCTTTCTCCCCACTCCACTTTAAGATGGTGTCGGGGTATAGAGCAGGGTTTATATAACTTCAGAGTCTTAGCAAGGGCTCGTGAATCCATGTGAGCAAGTCCTGTGTTGCCCTCTGTTCTTCTCTGGGCTGTCTGCTGTGGTCTGATCCCTGCGCTGCTATCTACTGCTGGCTTTGCCTGGGCTTTGACGCATCCTACTGGTACCTACTCCTGAAGTTCACGTCCCAGTGCTTACCTGTGGTCCTAAAGTCTGCCTGTGCACAGAAGCCTCTTCATCTGAATTCCAGGCCTAGACCAGCTTCTCATTCCTACAGCCACCTCCCTGCCCCACCCCCAACCTGAGACACAGGAGATTCTGGGTCCCGGTGTGCTGTATTCACCTGTATGGAGCTTTCCTAAGGGCTGCCCCACCCCACCCTCTGCCAGTGCAGAGTTAGGACTTTCATACTGTGCTGGCGTTGGTGCTGAGTGGAACGTGAGGCTGATTCTAGACTACAGGCTTATAATCCTTCTCAGGCTGTGCCTGGTGAAATAGGCCACCAGTCCAGATGACCTTGGCTCATCAGACCCATCTGTGTTTTTGTCCTGTTCCATTGAGAAAACTGACATCTGAGCTCTTTGCCCTACCTTACTTTCATGACCAACCCCCCCACCCAATATTTTACATGCTAGAAGTGATGGGCTTTTTCCTATTTCTTGTCTAGTAGGGACAGCCTTCCCAGAAACACTAGAGCTTTATTTTGGTATGTAAAGATAACTTAAGTTGCCTTCCTTTCTCAAAAATGCCTGCTTCTTAAGACTATGGTCTTACCAAAAACTCAAAAAGAAGTTAGTTTGAGCCTCAGAGTTGAACATTGCCCTTAGTTTCAAATTACTCTTAGTTCTTAATTCTGTGTGTGTGTGTGCGTGTGTGTGTGCACGTGCGCATATGTGCGTGTGTGCGCGGGTGCACAATGAACCTCTTTAACATCTGATGAAGCCTATGGACTGCTTCTGAAAATAATATTTGTAAATACGTAAGTAAGATACACAGGATTATAAAGAAACTCAAATATATTGAAATGATGTTATCAAAATATTAAGGAAACAAATTTGTGACATAATAATATATGTGCCTTAACACAACAAATAAGAAGCCCTAATACTTACATTAATTTAGTAATAGTGACAATAGTAGTTGATATTTCAAAGTATTTTCAACAACTGAAATATAATATGAAAATAATGACGTTAATGGTGACAAAGTCACAAGCAATGATATTCCTGTAGGTTGTTGACCACATTCATGATGGAAGGAAATTATAGATTTCAATAATAGGTTAATGAAAAATAAAGATGAAAATGTTTTCCCATTTAAGTTCATGCATTCCTACATTCTATCTCTGGACCTCTTCGGGGGTCTAGATCCCTGTTCTAGATGTTAATATCTGCTCCCCCTGTGAAGGGATAGATGTTGTTGGATGGGGAACTACAAGGAACAAGATTTATAAGATATGAGAAAACAGCTGAAGATATTTCAGAAATGTTCTCTATTATATAATTTTCTGGGGGAAAAAATTAGTGATGCATAAGGTTGAAGTGTGGTATAGTTCAACATTTTGTATTTTTCTCTTCTCCCCACATCATCCATTGCCCAGTTATCCAGAGTGGTTCAATTTTGATACTTTACTTTGCCTGGTGTTTTCATATAATTTTTGCTTTTCAAATGTTGCTTGTGAGTCAAAATGTATTATTTTTTAAAAACTACAAACCTAGCTCTTCAAAGGGAATAATTGAAGAGAGGGAGTTAGATTCTTCCCACAGAACTGATTAGAAGAACCCGTTATACTTAGCAACTAACCAGCAAATCCCATATTTGATTACCTGTTTTCATCAAAATGTTCAACGCTGGCAATTTATCGGGTACTGAAGTTATTGTGTTTATTTGTTTGTTTAGTTCTGCCAGCTAAGCCTGAGAACATTTCTTGCATCTTGTATTATAAGCAAAATTTTACTTGCACCTGGAGTCCAGAAGTAGAAGCCAGTTATACGTGGTACGAAGTCAAGCGATTTTCGTAAGTACGGGAGCTTGTGTGAGTAAGGAGAGGAGGCAAAGCCTCCTGGTTCACTCATGATTCATGTCACTAATGAAGTAGAATGTTTTCTCAGTTGCAGCTTCTGGGTGACCACTATGTGTATCCATGGACAGGGTGACATCTTGAGTACTGGCAGCTATGTTGACAGGATCTGCAACTGCCGAGGGAGGGAGGTATAGCTGCATGATAACCTCCTCCTAGAGTTGCTGGATTGGCTGAGAGTAGTCACTGGTTAAGCACAGTGGAAAAATCTGTTTATTTACTGTATTCAATGACCTTCTTCCTCTCTCTAGAATGTGTTATAAAACCGATCATTCTTCATGGATCCACGTATAGTAAGTAGGGCATAAACACAGAACTAAGAGACAGATTTACCTTAGCCTGCCATGAATTTCTTGTGGGACCCCTGTCAAACAGTATTCCACCAGTGCAATGATTTCCAAGTTTTTCACTACCTCAAGCCTCTCTTTTTATTCTATTTCTATTAGAAGAAAATGATAGAATTTTTGTTATAATTCTGACACAAGCTAGATGCTTTAGTGAGTATGTACAGGGATTTTTCTGAAATTTTGGAAATAGCTCATGAAACCCATTACATCCTTCATGTTCCCCTAGGAATAAGGAGGCCCATGCTGGGAACTGTTGAAAGATGATCTTTAAGTCTTTTCCATTTCAAAAAGAGAGTCTGTAGTTCCAAATTATTTTTGTTTGTTTAGTTTTTTAAATATAAGATCTCATGTATACTCCTTTCTTTTTTTACTTCTTGAAATTGGTAACTGATGTTGTAAGAGAAGTCCACTTCATGTTTTACAGCAGAAGAAAGGGGAAAAAGTACACAGTATTCTTTGCAGCACTGATATATCAATGAGTATGATAGAGAGAGGTGATTTAAAACGGGTGAACAAAGGTTTTCTGAAAGGGTCAAATAGTAAAAATTTTAGGCTTACAAGGAGCTGGGTCTCTGTCAGACTACTGCCATAGCAGGAAAGTTGCCATGGACAATATGTAAACCAATGAATCTGTTTTTCCATAAAACCTTATTTATAGACACTGAAATTTGAATTTCATGTAATTTTCACATGCCATAAAGTATTCCTTTTCAATATTTTTTCTTAAACATTTTACAACGTAAAACCTGTTCTTAGCCTGTAGACCGTACACAAACAGAGGGTGGGCTGTATTTGACCTACAGGCTATCATTTACTGACCTCCACTTTTGAAAATAAGAATGACAAAGGCCCAATAATCCATGGTCCATATGACTTCTCTTCTCCTGTGCCTGTTGGTTCTAGGTCTAATGTCCTGAACAGGAAGTGTCAGTAGAATGTAAATCTGGAAACCTCAGTAGGTTTACTTCTATTTTTCCATTTTAAAGAGTCATCCCTGCCCCTTTCTATGGCTCTCTATGGATCATCATTATTGTCACCGGCTGGTCATGCAGAGTTAGGAACCCCCTGGGTACCCTCAAACCTATGTAAAGCCACTCTTTATGGCTTCAGCCCTGCTAGGCTCTGCTGGACTCCCACACTGGCTTGTATTTTTGTTAGTTTATCACCAAGAATATCTCTTTCAAGCAGAATGGAAGGATTTCCCCGTTGACAGTTAATTCTGAGAGCAGATGACGGGTGGGTCAGCTGTATGAACAGAAAAACCTTTGATGCCCAGAAGCAATAGGGATTGACTTTACCTTGGGGAAGAAAACGAGGAGTTGGGATGCCTTCATGGAGGTAGTGGTTTTTGAACTGAGACTCTAGAGATGTGGAAAAGGGATGAAAGGGTATTTTCAAAGGTTATAGCATGAATAAATGCAAAAATGTTCAATTATAGTAGTAGTATAAATACCAATAATAGGTAATAACATTTCACATGTAGACTATGTTCCAGACATTTTAAAAGTACTTTATGTGTGTTAGCTCATTTCACCTTCACAACAACCCTATGCCAATGGTATATTGTTCTCCTCATTTTGAAGATAAGAAAGCTGAGGCACAGATAGGTTAAGAGTCTTGTCCAAGGCATGGGGTTAATAGGGGCAAATCCAGGATTTAATCCTAGTTTGCATCCAGAGCATGCTTGTAACAATGGCACATTGCGCTGGAGGCCTTTTTTTTTTTTTTAAAGATTTTATTGGGGAATTGGGGGAGGGGAACAGTGTTGGGGAATTGGGGAAGAGGAACAGACAAGTTGCTGCCCTTCGGTTCTTCAGTCTAGTTTGGAGGATGTCGCTTTACTGGCCCATGTTGGAATTGTGATCATTGAACTCATCCCAGGCAGACTGGTCACCAGCCATTGGACAGCCACTCATGGCAGCTCACGAAAGCTCACACCAGCTGCCAGCCACTCACGCTGGCTGCTGGCCACTTGCAGTAGCTTACCTGCCAGCCCCACTGCAGCCTCCGCTGTCACCGGTGACTCACGGCAGCCCAGCTTCAGGTTGAGCTGTTGTTCACCATCTTAGCTGTAGAGGGCAGTGTCACTGGACCATGTGGGATCCGAACCAGCAGCCCTGCTGCTCAGAACTCACAATCCCAAGCCAACTCTTAACCAACAAGCCACTTGGCCAGCCCTGGAGCCCATTTTTGTACTTCCTAGCATCCACAGAAGACCCTGGAGGTCCTTTTTACTTTCAAAATGCCATGATTCTATATGTCCAAGCTCTGCTTCCTTGGCCCTGTCCCAGCAAACTTTGGCACCTTTTTTAACGTGGGCCTTGTTTTCTGTTCTCAGCCTACTCCATCTCCTGCATAATCCCCAGAGCCATGGGGACTATAGCTTACCCACCTATCTAATTCCTACCAATATGTGTACCTGTTTTCATTAAGTTACAGCTTGATAGGATTTAAGTCAGCTACCCAGGGGGGGAAAAGAATTTAATGAGTTTTCTGAAAACAATATACAGCAATGGTAAAAAAATTTAATGTGAAAAATATAAAGACTAGGGCCAGCCGAGTGGCGCGGTGGTTAAGTGCTGGCTTGGGACACCGGCGGCCCCGGTTTGGGTCCCACATGTGACACTGCCCTCAAAAAAAAATAAAAATATAAAGACTATAAAAAAAATCACCCCAAATCCCACCACTAAAGGTAACAACTTCAACAATTTATTTTTAAAGATTTTATTTGGGAACTGGGGAAGGAGAACAGTGTTGGTGAATTGGGGAAGGGAACAACCAAGTTGTTGTTCTTCAGTCTTAGTTGTGGAGGGCACAACTAGCTCAGCTCCAAATCCAGTCACCATCCGGCCACCCGTCAACAGCTCACGGCCACTCAACTCAAGGTGCCATGTTCAATCTTAATTGTGAGAGGGCACAGCACACCATCCCATGTGGGGCAGCCTTGCTGCTAAGAGCATGCGCTCTCACCAGCTCAGTGGCAGCTCAGCTCGGGCGCAGCTCACTGGCCCATGTGGGTATTGAACTGACAACCCTGTTGCTCAGAGCTCACGCTCTTAACTGACTGAGCCACTCGGCCGGCTCCCAACAACTCCTAACAAACATTTTGATGAAGACCTTCCCAGACATCTCTAAGAATAATACCATAAATATATAAGTTTATATAAATGTGATTATTCTGCACATAATATGCGTCCTTCTCTTTCTCACCCACAATAGAGTATTGACATCTTTCCATATCAATAAATATAGATGTATTAAAAACTGTCATTTAAAAATCTATTTATGTGTCTACCATAATTTATTTAACAAATCCTCTTTGATATATATATATATATATATATATATATATATATATATATATATATATTTCTTTTAGAAATAAGTTCTCAAGGCTAGCATCTGGGATTTTCAGGGGCCTATTCATTATTTGTTACCAACAGGAAATGGATTACAAGTGTAGCTTTTGATGGACTTATATAGAGTTCCAGGTAGGTCTCCATGGAGGTTCATAGCATTTCAAGCAGGCAGGAAGCAGTTAACTTTTATCTGTTCATGGAGGTGAGGAAGGATTTTGGAGAGAAGGGCACCAAATTCTAGACTATATGGTTTTAAGAGAAACCCAGACTGAAACAAACAAATACATGTTTAATACATTGAGTATGGCTATGTTTTCAAACTGCTGTCCTAAACTGATGTTGAATCGTGTTTTCTTTCATAGCCATGAGGACCAAAATCATGATAGTTGTAATTCTGAAAGTGAAAAAGGTGCTTCATGCTCTTTTCCTGACACAACAAATATAGGTAATTACGACATTCAAGTGGAAGCTCGAAATGCTGATGGTATAATTGCATCTGATGTAACACATTGGAACTTAGATGATATAAGTAAGTATTATTTTATATTCTTATATACTCTTTCATTAAAAGATAATCTCCCCCCTCTCCTTTTTAAAAGAGATATCTGTAGACTCAAACGTAGACTCAAAGCTCAAGGATATAGTAGGTGGATGTTATGGATAAACATAAAATTTGTCTTCTTATTGAGTAAGGAAAGGAGGGAGAGAGAGGGAGGGAGGAAGGAAGGGAGGGAGGAAGGAATTGACCAAATATTAAAAAAGGATTAAGAGACATTTTGCTGGTCCCTGATTTCCTCATGCAGTCTGTATCATAAATTGTACTCAAAGAAGCAGAGGTTTCCCTCCTCAAAATATCATTGCCATGTAGGAGAAGAGAGTAAAACTATTATTTTAAAAAATGTCTCACTAATTCTTACCTTTTAAATTCTTTTTCAAAAACTCATTTTCACATATAATTTTTCAATAACAGCTTCAGTGAGATATAATTCACATGCCATAAAGTTCACCTTTTACAAATGACAATTCAGTTTTCTATATTTACAAAGTTGTGCAAACATCACTAGTCTCTAATTCCAGAACATTTTAATCACCAACAAAAGGAACTTCATACCCACTTATAGTCAGTTCCCAATCTCTTTTATTTCCCTTTTTCCCCAACCTCTGGCAATCATGAATCTATTTTCTGTATTTATGAATTTACCTGTTTTTGACATTTTATATAAATGTAACAACACAATACGTGGCCTTTGTGTCTGATTTCTTTCACTTAACATAATATTTTCAAGGTTCATCTATATTGTAGCACTTATCAGTACTTTATTCCTTTTTATAGCTGAATAATATTTCACTATAGGAATATAACACATTTTATTTATCCATACATCAATGGATGAAAATTTGAGTTGTTTCTACTTTTTGGTTATTATAAATACTGCTGTTATGAATATTTGTATACAGATTTTTGTGTGGACATATGTTTCAATTCTCTTAGATATATGCTAGTGATATTGCTGGGTCATATGATAACTCTAGCTTTTTGAAGAACTGTCAAACTTTATCAAAGTGGCTGCACCATTTTATATTCCACCAGCAATTTAGAAAGGTTCCAACTTCTCCATATCCTTGTCAATACTCCTTATTGTCTACCTTTTTGATTATAGCCTTCCTAGTTGGTGTGAAGAGGTGTCTCTTTGTGATTCTGATTTGCGATTATCTAATGACTACTGATGTTGAGCATCTTTTCATGTGGTAATTGGCCATTTGTGTATTTTCTGTGGAGAGATGTTTATCCAAATCCTTTGCCTGTTTTTAATTTGTGTGTGTGTGTGTGTGTGTTTTATTGTTGAGTAGTAAGAGTTCTTTTAAAATCCTAGGTACAAGTTCCTTATCAAATATATGATTTACAAATATTTTCTTCCTTTCTGCAGATTGCCTTTTTAATTTCTTAATGAGTTCCTTTGAAATAGAAAAAAAAATAATTTTATCTCTCATTTCCTTTATTGTTTGTGCTTTGTCAGATCTAAAAAAATTGCCTAACCTGAGGTCATAAAGATTTACTGCCATATTTTCTTCTAAGAGTTTTATCGATTTAGGTCTTACATTTAGTTCTTTGATCCTTTTTGAGTTAATTTTTGTATGTGGTGTAAGGTAGGAGTGAAACTTCATTTTTTTGCATGTGACTATCCAGTTGTCCCAGTACCATTTGTTGAAAAGATGATTCTTTTCCCAATTGAATTGTCTTAGCACTCTTGTCAAAATCAGTTCACCATAAATGTAAGAATTTTTCCTCCTGTGCTCTCAGTTCTTTTTTTTTTAAAGATTTTATTGGGGAATTGGTGGAGGGGAACAGCGTTGGGGAATCGGGGAAGGGGAACAGACAAGTTGCCGTCTTCTTGTTCTTCAGTTTAGTTGCGGAGGATGTTGCTTCACTGTTGGTATCCTCATTGCGCTCTTCCCGGATGAGGCAGATCGGTCGCTGGCCTCTGGATGTCGCTCATCGCGGCTATTGGCAGCTCACGCTTGGCTGTCAGCCGCTCACGCTGGCTGCAGGCCACTCACTGCAGCCTATGGCAGCCCACTGCAGCAGGGGCTGCAGCCCACACCATCACCGGGGCTCGCACAGCCCAGCTCCAGGTGGAGCTGTTGTTAGCTGTAGAGGGCAGTGTCACTGGCTCTCATGTGGGATCCGAACCGGGGCCGCTGGCATCCCAAAACCAGCGCTTAACCGATGCGCCACTCCGCCGGCCCCATCAGTTCTATTCTATTGATATATATTTCTATTTTTATGCCATTATCACACTGTCTTGATTATTGTTGCTTTATAATAAGTTTTGCAATTGAGAAAGTGAGTACTCCAATTTTGTTCTTTTTCAAGACTATTTTGGCCTTTGAGTCCCTTGCTTTTCCATATGAATTTTAGGATCAGCTGGTCAATTACTACAGGGAAGCCCACTGGAATATTGATAGGGATATTGCTATCAATAATATAAAATCTTGCAATCCATGAACATGGGATATCTCTCCACTTATTTAGGCCTTTTTAAATTTCTTTCAATAATGTTTTGTAGTTTTCAGAGTACAGGTCTTGCACTTCTTTGGCTAAATTTATTCTCAAGTATTTTATTATTTTTGATGCTCTTATAAATGGAATTGCTTTCTTAATTTCATATTCAGATTGTTCATTATCAGAATCTACAAATACAATTGATTTTTGTATATTGATCTTGGAACCTGCAGCCTTGTTGAACTTCTAAATTGGATCTAATAGGTTTTTGTGTGTGTTTGTGTGTGTTCCTTAGAGGTTTTGTTTTTGTTTTTTTTTAAATCCAGGATCATGTCATCTGAAAATATAGTTTTATTTCTTTCTTTCCAATCTGGAAACCTTTTATTTATCTTTCTTGTCTGGTTGCCCTATTTAGTTAGAACCTCCTGTATAATGCTGAAGAGAAGTAATGAGAGCAGACACCTTTTATTGTTCCTGATCTTAGGGGGAAAGCATCTAGACATTCACCATTAATTATGATGTTAGCTGAGGGTTTTTATAGATGCTCCATATAAGGTTGAGGAAATTTTCTTCTACTCATAGTTTATTGAACGTTTTTATCCTGAATCGGTGTTGGACTTTGTCAAATATCTGTTCTGTTTTTATTGAGATAACCATGCGTTTTTGTCCTTTATTCTATGAAAATGATGTACTACATTGACTGATTTGTATAAGTTAAACAAGCATTGTTTCTTGGGATAAATCTCATCTGGTTGTGGTGTATAATCCTTTTATATGTTGATAAATTTGGATTGCTAGGTTTTTGTTGAGGGCTTTTGCTTTTATATTCATAAAGGATATTAGTCTGCTATCTTCTTGTGATATCTTTGTCTGTTTTTGGTACCAGGGTAATATTGGTCTCATAGAATGAGTTAGGAATTGTTTCCTGGTTTTCTATTTTTTGAAACAATTTCTGAAGGATTACTCTTTCGTTAAACCTTTGGTAGACTTCATCAGTGTAAATAACTGGGCTTGAGATTTTCTTTTTGTGAAGTGTTTTAATTTGGGCTTCTTAAAACTCTTTGTTTTTAGAGATGCCTATGGAAAGCTTATGTCACACTGTAAATCCTGGCTTTATTTCATAATAATGGACCTGAACAAGATTATTCACTCTTTCTTTTTTCCTTTTATAAACATTCTTTCTTTCTTTTTTTTTTTTTTTTTAAATTGGGGAACAGTGTGTTTTTCCAGGACCCATCAGCTCCAAGTCAAGTAGTTGTTTCAATCTAGTTGTGGAGGGCGCAGCTCAGTGGCCCATTTGAGGATTGAAGCGGCAACCTTGGTGTTATGAGCACTGCGCTCTAACCAACTGAGCTCACTGGCCGCTCCCATTTTCACTCTTTCTTTATAAACCTTTATTGTCTTTGCTTTCTTAAAATGAACATGTATGCTTTAGTAATTAAAATGTTAAAAAAATAAATTGTCACAAGATAACAAAAAAAAAAAAAGCAAAATCAAAGCCCCAAAACTTACTATCCTTTCAAGTACAAGTAGAGGAGAAATTTTGGTCTAAATTAGTAAAACACAGATTTATAAAATTAATCTCTGAAGAAATTTTGTTTTGATAAACTAAGTCTTGTTAAAGTGTTGCTAAGTACTAAGATATATTCAAAAAAGAAATTAAGAAATTAATCCAATTTACAATAACATCAAAAAGAATAAAATTTACTTAGGAGTAAATTTAACCAAGGTGGTGAAAGACCTGTACACTGAAAACTATAAAACATCAATGAAAGAAATTGAAGAAGACATAGATAAACAGGAATACTTGTATATCTTGTGATCATTATTATAAGGATTAATATTGTTAAAATGCCCATACAATGGAAAGCAGTCTACAAATTAAATGCAATCCCTATAAAAATGCCAATGACATTTTCCACAGAAATTCAAAATTCACGTGGAACCACAAAAGACCCCAATCTGAATAGCGAAAGCAATTATGAACAAGAAGAACAAATCTGGATTACATATGTAGGGCCTGACAATTAAGTTCGCAAACTTGTTTTTAATGATGTTGCTAACCTTTTTTGATATTAAAGGGATCATTCATTATGAATTTGTACCAACTGGACAAACAGTTAACCAAGTTTACTATTTGAAATGCTGAGAAGGCTGCATCAAAAAGTTAGACAACCTGAACCTTTCACCAACAATTCATGGCTCTTGCATCATAGCAATGCACCAGCTTATACAGCACTGTCTGTGAGGGAGTTTTCAGCTAGTAAACAAATAACTGTATTGGAACACTCTCCCTACTCATCTGTCTGGCCCCCAATGACTTCTTTCTTTACTCAAAGATGAAGGAAATATTGAAAGGAAGACATTTTGATGACATTCAGGACATCAAGGGTAATACAGCGACTGCTCTGATGGCCATTCCAGAAAAGAGTTCCAAAATGGCTTTGAAGGGTGGACTAGGCACTGGCATCGGTGCATAGCTACCCAAGGGGAGTACTTCAAAGGTGACTGTAGTGATATTCAGCAATGAGGTATATAGCACTTTTTCTAGGATGAGTTTGCGAACTTAATTGTCGACTTCATATAAGACCCTAAAGTTATTACAAGCTAATTTGAATTTCTACCAACTTAACTTTAATTGCATACAGAAACTCTATTCCTGTACAGCCCCATTTCCTGCCTCCGCTTTGTTTTGATGTCACAGGTTACATGTTCATAATTGTATTCTCATTAACAGAGATTTATAATTATTTTTATATTAGTCTTTTGAATTCTATAGGAAATAAAAAGAGGAGTTATAAACCAAAATTCTATAACAGTGATTTTTATATTTGCCTATGTATTTACCTTTACTGGAGATCTTTGTATCTCCATCTGGCTTCAAGTTATTGTCTAGCATCCTTTCATTTCATCCTGAAGGACTGCCTCCTTTATAATTTCTCATAGAGGATTTATAGTGGTTATGAACTCCCTCAAGCTTTTGTTTATCACAAGAATGTATCTTCTCCTCATTGGACATTTCAGTTTTGGGGGTGGGATGGTGGCAGTGGCAGCATTTCCTTTTCACTGTCTCCCTAATGCCATCTACATATATCAGATCACAAAATTTGCACTATCATTTCCTTTCTAGGTTTTTTTTTTCAAGTTGGGGTGCATGTTATTAGTACTTTTTGATCTTTTTGTAAATATGAGAACTGTATGATTTTTATTTTCAGTAAAAATTGAACCACCTAATATTAGCAGTGTGAAACCAATTTGGGGCATCAAGCGAATGGTTCAAATAAAATGGAAAAGGCCTTCGTTGGCACCTATGTCATCTGCTTTAAACTACATGCTTCGATTCAGAACAGTAAACAGTGCCCACTGGGTAAGTTATACCATTACAATGTTTCTATTAAAGGACCCAAAGAAGAGAATTACTGACAACCTTTGCTGACCTGGAATCATTTTTTCTTTTCTATCTTGAAAATAGATGATATAAAATAGTGAGTACTTTTCTTCCCGGTTTCCCATTGGGGACTTTGAGATTGGAAAAGTGTTTTACTATAGTCATCTTGCATTTTGAACACATGAACATATTAAAGAGTGAGAAATTTACTTTTACGTTCCATCCTGGTTTGTATGTAGCTTTGTTAGCTGCCAGAGATTCTATGGCTTGGCCATTTCCTTTTTTAGTTTTCCAATCTTTTGTGCAATTGTGATATATAATACACATTTAGAGAAAAGTGAACTAAACAAAAATGTTGCATTTAATAAATTATTACTAAATCAGAGCTCATGTAAACACCATCAGGGTCCAAAATAGCATGCCAGAAACCCCTGCCTACCCTGATGACATGCCCCTCCTCCCCTGTTATCCTGATTTTTCTGGTGATTACTTCTTTCCTTTTTTTATTTTTATTTATGGTTTTAACATTTAAGCCTGCATCCCTGAACAATATAGTTTGAGATATTATATAAATGGAATCTATACATTTTTTTACTTTTTTTTGTTTGACTCTTTCAATATTGTGCTTTTAAGATTCACTCATGTTATATAATACTGGAGTTTATACTTTGCATTTCTGTGTAGTATTCTATTTTAGGAACACAATGGGATCATGGCTTTAGTTTGTATACCTGTGACTTTTAATGAGATTGCATACCTTTTCATGTATTTATTGGCTATTTGGAGTCTTCTGTGAAGTATTGATTTAAGCCTTTTGCACATTTGTTCTTCTATTGGACAGTCTGTCTGATTTTTTTTAATTGACTTGTAGGAGTTCTTTGTATATTGTACTTGTAAGTCTTTTATTTGTTGTGTGTGTGTTGCAAACATCTATCACTATATAGCCTGACTTTTCACTCTTTACGGTGCCTTTGGGTGAATAGAACTTCTTAATTTTAATACTGTCAAACTGTATCCATCTTTTCTTTTATTCTTAATGTCTTTTGTATCTTAAGAAATTTTTTCTTATCTCAAAGTTCAAAAGATATTGTTGTATTTCCATCAGTGCGTCTGAAATTATACCATTATTGTAACCACCTTATTGTATTAACTCTTAGCTCCTAGCCAATTAAATCAGTTAAATCTTTAAAACTTCTCCCTACCCACACACAAGATTTGCTAGTAAAACATGTCTTCATTATCTTTGAACTTGTTGGTTTTTAACCCAAGTGCAGGCATCTTATTTGATCCTATTGAATTTATTCATGTTGGTCTTATCTATCATTTCAGCCTATTTAGAATCTTTATTCTAACATGCAAAACTTATAGTTAACTTTCTACTTTCCAACTTTTGATATCTTCAGATTTGATACACTTTCTTTTGTACTTTAATTTAATCATTAATAAAAATAGTGACCACATCAGAGCCCTGTGGTAAACTAGTAGAGACCATCAAGACACATCAACCTCTCCTTTGAATACTGTCATTTACGCAGACTTCTTCTATATATATATAAATACCAACACAATCGGTCAGCCTACTTTTTTCATCTCATCCATGTGGCTACCACTAGACATATTTTCTTTGCTAAAACCCATAAATACTATGTTTACTGAATCTCCTCCTAGTCTAGAACGCTTTCAGAAAATTGGTTAACTTTCTCTTGTCCTGTGTTCAAGACAAGAGAAATAATGATGCCCACTTCCCCCCTCAGCTTCCTTTCTATGCCAGCTCTGGAAACATTATCCTAAAACCTGGCCACATGTAGCTTAAGACTCACTGATTTGTAGTTTCTGGAAACTCCCTCTCTTAGAAGGGAACTCCTAAGCAAGGCAGTTCCTGGCTTATCTTCTTTCATACTACATGACATGGTCTCACCTGAGGAACTTCTTCTGTCTAGTAACCCTTGATTTTTTCTATTTGCCTGGGCCCTGAGTCCTGTGGCTGTTATGATAAGATTCAACAAGAAAAATAAATGAGGATTTATGTCATTCTGGAAAATTACTAAACCATGTACAACACTAAGTAAGACCAGAAAGTGTAAACCACCCCAACTCCCAGCATCCTGTACCCCACCTCCTTGACAAGCTTACCTACATTTGCACTCATCTTTGTTTCCTTCCTTCTAGTCCCTGAGATAAGACGTCCTTCTTCCTGCTCCCTGGAGGAAGTGGGAAGGAAAGTGGAATGTGCAGCTAGTGTCTTTCTCCATCCAGCTTTCAAACACAATGAAGTCTATGCAGTTCTAAACCCAACTAAACCAACCCAACCTTCTTCTATGGATGGTTCCCATTAGCTGTGGAAAAAGGTTCACATCCTGAAACCTCCAAGAACTGGCCCCTGTTGATCCCTCCAACCTCGTTTTGCATCTTGCCCTGGTTTCTCTACTAATTCTGAATTGCTAGTTTCCCTTGCATCACATGGCTTCACTATTCTGTGCCTCTGCCTAGAACACCACCTGCTTTTGTACTCTACTTCTGCCCCAAACCTTGCTAAATCTATTTATCTTTCAGAACTCAGTTCAGACACATTTTCCCCTGAGAGTCTAAGCTAAGTACTTCTCCTCTGTCATTACATTTGACACTCAGTGTAGTCATTTAAAGCCGTCTCTCCCTGCATTAGGCTATAGGTTCCTCAAATACAGAGACCTTGATGTTCATCTTTGTTTTCCCATTGCTTGGCACACGTACTCAATAAATGTTTAACTAAACTGAAACATTTAAGAACTAATTCTAAAATCCCAATATGTCTATATAGCCAGACTCATATTTGTATAATGCTAGGTGGGTTCCAGCGTGCTTTCTTATACTCCAAACTATTTTTTTTTATTCTTTTTGTTTTTTGTTAGGATTAGGGTAGGTTTAGGGTTAGGGCTAGGGGTAGGTTTAGGGTTAGGGGTAGGTTTAGGGTTAGGGGTAGGTTTAGAGTTAGGGTTGGGTTAGGGCTAGGGCTAGGGTTATGGTTATGGCTTGGGCTATGGCTAGGTTTAGGGTTAGGGATAGGGATAGGGCTAGGATTAGGGTTAGATCTATACTCCAAACTATTTAATCTTTGCAAATATCCTGTAAGTGAGGCACCACTATATTTAGTTTCATAGATTAGGCAATTGCAATGTAGAGAGCTTAAATCACTTCTCCAAGGTTAGAAGGTTTGTAAGCTGCAAATCAGAGTCCAAGTTCAGGCATTCATTTGACCTTACTTGAGCAATATGGCCCTAATCTAAATGGATTCCACCTTTATAAACTGGAACCATATGCACCAGCTACAAAAGGGTCTCAAGACTGCTTTAAGAGTTTAGTTTAGGCTTTGCACCAAAACTTCTGACTCATCTCTTAAGACATAAACACTTCGGGTGAGCCAGCACTTGGCACGAAATATAGATTGTTAGAAACAAACCTGATGAAGTTAATTAATGTTTTGGTTGGAGTCTGTTGTCTGTGTTGAGTTGGGAAAGTTTTAGATTTAAGCCTGTAAATGGAGGATCAATTGATCCTGGACTGTGTGTGAGCCAAAGGCACCTCGCCTGTACAAAGAGCCAAAGTAAAAGAAGCCTTAGGGGCACACTGTGTGAAAGACTGAGCAGCTTTTGTTTCCTTTGAGGCTAGGGCTGAGAACAGGCTTGCATAGCTGCATTAGGGAGACCTTTCCGAGCACGCACATGAGGAGAGCCAGCAATCTGGCCAAACTTGTGCTGAGGCTACTAGCAAAGCAGGAGGAAAAATAAAAAGATTAAAAAAAAATAAATATATATTTTTAAAAGCATGACAAGTAAAATAGAACTTTATTAGACTTCCTTGCACATATTTTATGGATTCATATTATTTTAATTTTGATTTACATGTGATTGGCCTTCTCCTAACGGTCTTAATTTGGTGCATACTGGGTCCCATAGCTAAAGTAAGTTGGGGATGCTACTCCCCAGAGATGATGGATTGTCCCAAATTATGTCTCCGAAAAACCTGTTCTGCCTTTGCAACATCTCCAGGGGCTGTTGTCAGAGGGTGCTCAGGGACCTGAGATTCAGCAGCGAAACTGCCCTCTCGTCTGGATTCCTTGTTCCAACTCCATCTTGCTCAGCTGGGAGTTCAGAAGCATTCTTCTGGAGCTGGGATGCTCAGCTTGTTGCCACATATACATATCCTCATTTTGCCCAGTTGTAGGCCCAAGGACCTCTAATGATGTTTTTAATTTCACAGCTGTTATACACACATAAGAAATAGCTGGACTTCCTTCTTTCACAGGGTTCTATGGGACTAATGTGCATATTCACAAAATGAACTATTAGTGCAGTTTATTTTTACCGATCAACTCAATCTAAGTTAATATAAACAAACAGCTAAAAGTTCATATTGCCAGAATGATGAACATGCTCAGAGAGAAATAGCTGAGTTTTTAAATTTCTCTTGGAGGGTTGGGTCCAGAAGGGACTTTAGAGATTATATAAAGCGACATGCTCATTATACGAATGAGGAAACAGGTCTAGAAAGGAGAAGTGCTTTATTTACTTCCCCCGCTTTTCCTCCCCAAGAGAGTGTTAAAAAGGAATGCATGCATCCAGGATGCTGAGATCTTGAGCAGCTTGACTGGTCACCCAAAGACCAATAATTTGAAATGGAAGATTTGGGTAAAGAGGGAATCTAGGAGTGAGGAAACCTGTGTTCTGATCCTAGCTCTGCTGGGAACAAATGCGGAGGCAGTCCACAATCACTAACTATCCATGATGTGCAGTTGACTTTAATGCCGCTAAAGTGTCGGTTACCTACTGTTCCATGAGGCCTTAGCTCTAAGTGTTGGAGTCACTGCCAAGTTTTAAACTGAGTTCCCGGGCTGCTCTGAGTTCCAGCACTCTACTTTGCATCTTCCAGAACATCAAGACTCTGCTCTCTCACATTTAGCCCAAAGGCAGGAACCTCTGCCTCCCAAGTTCAGAGACAGGAAGTGGGGAGGGTGGTGGTTCATGGGGGTACTCACATCTATTTAGGAGCAAATGGTTTCCTGGCATGCATGGAGGTTTATTTATGAAAATTATGTATTTTTTAATTTTTGATATAATGCTACTAGTTCTGAAAAGGTAAGAGAGGGTTTGGGAAGAAAAATAGAAAGATAACATGGGGGTCTCCCATCCAGTTCAAAGTCATCTCTATCTTTCAGATGGAAGTCAATTTCACCAAAGAGGATCTCAACAGTGAGCAAACGTACAACCTCACAGGGCTGCAGGCTTCTGCGGAGTACGTCGTAGCTCTGCAATGTGCAGCTAAGGAGTCACAGTTGTGGAGTGGCTGGAGCCAAGAAAAAATGGGAACAACTGAGGAAGAAGGCAAGCTGGTCCCTTATAATTCCTTTTCTGCCTGCTCTGGTTTAGGTCCTGGGCCTGGCCTTTGTGGGTTTGATCAAGAGCAGCACCTGGGAATCGTGGAATCCCACAATCCTAGAGTTTGGAGTGTCTGTTCATTCCCTCTCCTCAGGGTCCTCACTGCAACCACCTGAGCCCACAGGATAAGCCAGGCTCCTCTCTCTGATGGTGTTAGTTATGGTAGCATCTTTTTGCCCCAAAGGCCAAAGATCACATCTTTAATATTCTGAATAAGGTCTTATACTATACATGAAGCTGTATAATATTAAAGATATCCTATGATAAATCAAAGATATACATTGTAAACCCTGGAGTTAAAAAAAAATACTAAAAAAAACCCTAAAAAAATAAATAAAGGTATAACTAATGAGAAACCAAAGTCTCACCTTTAATGACAGCAAGGGAAGGAAAGAGAAAGGGACCACACTGATTGAGGTATGATAACTAGGAACAGTACTGCGAATCTGTGAGCTTCGTTTAAATTCCAGCGTGGCTCTGGAATGATTTTGAGAAAGATACCTAATCTTTAAGCCTATAATTTGTAAAATTTAATTAATAGCAGTACTTCCTAGTGTTATTTTAAAGATTAAACGAAATAATGTGTTTAACCCAATAACATTCAGTAAATACCAGATTTCCTATTATCATTTTAAATTCTCCTGAGAGCCCTATAAAATATGTAGAATCACCCCCATTTAGATTTGAAGGAGATGAATTTTAGAGATGTTAATAAAATGCCCAGGGTCACTCAGCATGTGTTGCCATTCTCTGGAAATCAAGAACCTTGCCCAGTGCCTGACCTCCTTTAGATGGTCAATAGATGCTTGATGAATGTATGAGTTTTCTACGGCTACTGTAACAAATTAGCACAAGTTCATTGGCTTAAAGCAACACAGATTGTTTCCTCTGATAGTTCTGGAAGTCAGAAGTCCAAAATGAGTTTCACTGTACTAAGGTCAAGGTGTCAGCAGGATTGTTTCCTTTTGGAAACTCTGAGGGGAGAATTTGTTTGTTTGTTGCCTTTTCCAGATTCTAGTGGCTACCTGTATTTCTTGGTTTATGACCCCTTCTTCCATCTATAAAACATCACTCTAATCTCTGCTTCCATCATCACATGGCCTCTTCTCCTTTTCTATCAAATCTTTCTGCCTCCCTATTATAAAAACCTTTGTGATAACATTTATGGACCACCTGGATAATCCAAAATAATCTCCCTGGCTCAAGACCCTAATTTAACTATACCCGTAAAATCCCTTTGGCCACATGAGGTACCATTTATGGTTCCAGGGATTAGGCCTTAGATCTTGGGGATTCATTTTTCAGCCTAACACAATGAATGAATGGATGACTAATTAGATGAATACTTGGTGATGTCTACGCATTTTCTTCTGAAATATGGAAAATGAATGCAAAAATGCTAATCCTTCTAACCTGAAGTTTTAACCTTATTTGTTTGTAAGAAATGTGGTTTTTATTTATTTTTATTTGTAATTTTTTTGGCTGAGCCATCCTGCTACCTGTTGGCAGCTCAGTGGCAGCTCAGCTCAGGCTGGGCATCGAACTGCTGTTGCTCAGAGCTCAGCCCGCACTCTTGAGCGAGCTCTTAACCAACTGAGCCACTCAGCCGGCCCTAAACATGTGACAATGAATTTCCCCTGACCCCGTCCCTGGCCACGATTTCAGGGCCTTATCATTCAGTCTTATAGCTAACTCCAACACTGGTCTCAGGTAATATCTGGAGTCAATTTCTGTGCTCCCTGGTCCATATGATAACAGTTTATTCCTCTGGATCCTGGTTGAGTTTTCCACAAAACAGGTGGTATTAATAGATGTTTGGCCCATTTGCCCATAAGGTTAGATATCTGGAAACACTTTGGTGCCTTCTGAATTTTGAATCCCCCACTGGAGATGTTCATGCTTAGCCTGGACTACCCCTTGGTGGATGTGGTTACACAACGAAGATTCATACAGCACATGGGGAATTGCACTAGATGGCCTATGAAGGCCCTTCTCACCCTAAGATAACATCTTTCTGTGCCATTCAGGCATCCAATCTCTATGGCAGGCTGTGGCTGTACAGGAAAAGTCATAGAAATTTCCAAGTCATAATATGTTCAGGTGCTTAGAACAATGTCTTCCAAGTGGCAAGGGCTATATAAATTTTACATAAATAAAATACATGAGTGGTTAAAACAAAATTAGTCAAGTTGTGGATCTAATGTAAACTTTTGATTAAAATTATATATAATACTTGGGAACACATTTACATTCTACAGACATCATCTCAAAGTGCCCAGTGAATACAAATATAATAGTTTATAAATATCAAACAACACATAAATTGCACAGAAAAGAAATGGTCCAAAGGTTACAAACTATTAGTCAATTATTGTTGTCTATGTCTTTGCTGAGCCCTTCCTTTTAAAGTATTAGAATGAAACACCAGTATCATTGAGCAAATTGTCCTCTCCCTTTGTTACACCTTCTAGATGGCAATCTGGGAGATCAAGTTCTATCTGGGGTGTGATCTTCTTTTGCACAGCTCCTCTCCTCCCTGTAGCTGTCAGCCTTCTCCCCAGTGACCTACTGGTGCCTTGATGGGTCAGTGTCTTCAGTTAGATCATCACTGTCCAACCACTCTCTAATGTCAACTTCATCCACTTGTTTTGCTGCCAGAAACAAGACTTACCATTTCAGCTGATTTATTATTTCAGCTAGCTTGGCTAAGATTAATTAGCAAAACACTAGATGCTGGTGTTCTCTGTGCCCTTTGCTAATTAAATCAAATCGACACTCATTTATCAGTCACCACTAGAGAACTTTCACTTTTGCTTTTCTTCATTTTTTTCAGGATCCCAAAGGAAATAGATGAAAATGTACCCCTCCACCCTCAAGAAATCCTAATTTCTCCTTTTCTAATTCATAAACTATGTTTCCCTATTTCAAAATGAAATTCCAGTTGTTTAATACATACCACCTCAAACCCTTTCTAACTGTTTGAAACTTTCTATTCTAAATTTAATGTGGAGCACTGTCTATTTTATTTTGGATTTCAACGTATTGATTATTAGGGTAATTTACCCACATTTAAGCATGGGAGAGGTATAATCTTATTGAAATCCTGGCTTTATTATTTAAAAGCTTATGATATTGGGCAATTGCTTCACTTCTCTGTGTTTCAGAAATGAAGATAATAACATTAGTATTCCTAATTATAGGGCTGGAGAGATTAAATGAGATACTTCAGGTACAATGATTAGGACAGTGACACTTACTAAAAGCTAGTTATTCTTATTGTTGGTCTTCAGCAAGGGTACCAGGGTATGTCTGAGGTGTCTGACTGGTGGTTGTTGTGGGATTTCCAGATTGTAACAGAAATAACATAGCATTAAATTGTTGCTATATCGGTCCAAACAATTGATGCCTTTTAATATGTAGGTTTTTCGGCGGATTTGGGAAATGTTAATTTTGTTCTCTCACAAATACAGAATGATTACTTTTTTCCCTTTAACTGTAAATCCATTATTAACTCATGATTAGTGGAAAATTGGCTGTAATAATTGTTGAAGACTTACATGCTGGTGAGGCAGTGGTTTTACTAAGAGCTGCATTGTGGGAAGTCTACATCGATCGGGAAGACTGTCTTTGGACCGTATCTGCAAGTAACAGTGGTCTCAGTGAAAAAAAATAAATAACTGGTTAAATTCATTTATCATCACCATCTACCAAAGTTAAATGGCTTATGGAATAAATCTAAGGAGAATTTCACTCATATGTCTAATCAAGTGACTGGAATGATTAATTATTTAATAATCAGTTTATTTTTGCCTCTATCTATCCTTCAGATGAATCTTTGGGACTGGGTTGTAATAAATAGTTTGCCTTCGGACTTTTTCCCTTTCTCTCAGTATTATTATCCCTGAGTCTCACTTCCACATAACTGTAACAGAGAGACTATGCAAGAAAGAGATGGAGTGAGAGTCCTTCCAATTCTGTGGGTTACCTTTGAGTGCCTAATGCCTGTAAGCTAGTATAAAAGCCACCTTCTGGGAGGAACTCTGTCTCTGCTTACATCTCATTGGCTTGTATATAAGCTGAAACCAGCCTGTTACTCACTGCCTGACAAAGTTTAGTACTGGCTGTCCTTTCTTCTGATTAAATAAAGACCTTTGGGAAATCAGAAAACTCCTGGAAGAGCTCGTAAGACAACATTTCAGTGGAACACAGATGAAGTCATATGTAAAGTCTAAACAGTTCCAATTAACTTACGTGGAATTACAATAGATCTAAGTGGGAGACTCAGGGCCTAACAATTAGATTGTGTTACTCACACTTTGTTTTCTGCAAGAGTCGTTGTAGAAATGTGACTCTCCATTGATGACAAGACAGGTTTTTACTTAATTGCCTATTGGCACATTTTTCTAGATTGTGAAGTTGTCTTTGGTTGGAGTTCAGAAATTTCACTTTAAGATGCTCTATCACCCCACGTTAAAAAGATCTCTGAAAACAATCTCTCAGTACTAAAATAGCTTAGACCTTGGCCTGAGTGGCACCCCATTCTTTGCAGGCCTAATTATATAATCTTCAGCCATGTGACTTCCTCAAGAAAAGATTCAGAGTGCATCAAAACATCTTCAGTTAGACATTTCCTCACTTCTCCAAATTTCAGGCCACTGGACTTCTGGACAGTTCTTTACAACTTTCTCTGCTTTTCTTTCATGGCTAAAGTATGTGGGTCGTTCTTTAATCAAAAGCTTAGCATTTTGAAATTTTTGGTCAGAGCACTGAACTATAAATTGTGAGTAATCCATTCCTCACCAAAACTTGCTTGAGGAAGAAATATAGGAAATATAATCCAGAGATCAAATGAAATGTAAATTCCTCTTATTGTGTTTTATCTTGTATGGTTAGATCATCAGAAGCTAACACTTGAACCATGTTGTAGATTATGTTGTTCATTGGAGAAATGCATGAATTGAGTTCAGTATAATTCCCTTGCATTTTGATTGTACACATGTCATATTTCTGTACTTTTGCTCAGTTGTGATCACATGCATTAGTCTTTATGTTACCCTGTGTCTTTTTTTGAGAGGATCCACTTATAAATTCTATTTATGAATTCAAGGCCCACAGCCAGAAAATATTTGACTCTTCATATGACTTCTGTGTTTCATTTTTATCAGGCCATTACAAATATGCAACTCAATGTGATTCATTTTTACTTTTCCTGCCAGGAAGATCAGCATTAAATTTAGAGCTCAGAGAGGGATGTAGTACAGATTATTTCTCTGCTCCTTTTCTTCTTTAATTTTCTTATATTTTATAACGTTCTAAGTATGCAGTTTCATGCTTTTGGGGAGTAGATATAGTATAAATAATATATATTTTCTTATCAGTTATCTGTGTCATTTCCAGCTTTAGTGTATGTAGATAGTATATCTCAAAGGATATAAGATGTCACATTATCCAGATTAAGTGATAATTATATTACAGTGGGGTCTATTGTACTTTTTTTTTTTAACCTTACATTAAGTCATCAGACCCAAGGGCTATTTTATTTTTTACCTTTGGCTGATTCAAAATTGGTCATTATGATGCCGCCATCCTGCTATTCTCTACCTTACTCCTGCTGGTTCCCTCAAGTAAATTCTTCCCAACTGCATTTTCTAAAAAGGTAGCCCAGTTAATTTTTGCCATCCCCTGTTGCAGCTCCCTTCTGTCTGAGTTGAGCACCTCACTCTTGTTCCTTACAGCTCCACTTAGGCCGGATCTGTGGAGAGTCCTGAGACCCGCCAAGGCGGATGGGAGAAGGCCAGTAGAGCTGTTGTGGAAGGTGACCTCACTCTCGGTTATTTGTTTGTTTTTTGTTGAAAACCCTTGGTTTCTTACACCTCAAAGAACTGTGATTCTTGAATTTGAACCTCCTGAATTTCCTTCCCAAAAGGCTTTATGATGCCCCCAATCTCACAATGGTTTCCCTGCTCACAAAGCCTTATGGGTCATCTTATAGGGGACCTGAATGCGCGTTACAGACCAAGGCCCCCCTATTCTTTGGTCTGAAACATTAAGACTTGGGACAGGTACAAAGTGCAAGTGCAGGAGGCACCTTGATCACTGGCTGGCCTCCGCTGGAAGGCAATGGGAAATTCTGTAGCCCACATCCTACAGTGGAGAAGAGCACTGACTTGGGGTCAGCTCACCCATGTGTCCTCAGGTCACTACAGACATATATTGCACATGTACCCTTTTAAGTACTGGCATAGTGGGGTGCAAGGACAGACCAGGCCCTTTCTAGGATGGAGTCTTGGAAGTGAGGAACAAAGGAGAAGTCAGGTGGGTAATGCAGAGAAGAGGAGAAAGGAGGAGGAGGTGAGAGAAGAAGGTAGGAAAAAGGACAGAAAAGGAGGAGGGAGGGAGAATAAATAGGAAAGGAAAAGGGCAAATAAAGAAGAAAAAAAAAACAGCCAGGAAATTGGAAAGAAAAGATGGGGGAGTTGAGGGAAAGAAAGGGAGGAAAGTAGTGAGATGCCAAAACTCTTTAGTATGTTTCCAGAATTCTCAGCAAATACCTGTCATGACATCTGATACTTGCTGAAGTCCAGGCAAGTTTAAAATCCTTTTGAAAATGCAGAATTCACCCTGCTTTGCCAAACGACATTCCAATCCCATTTACTTCAGTGTTGGAGCATCCTTCAAACTTTTTCCTTTCCCTTCACCCCACCCCCACCCCACTACCACCACCACCATCACCACCCAGGGCTGTGGGACACCCTCCAGTTGCAGTGGCAGCAGACAAGGGAAAGCACAATCAGGGTGTCAACATATTTGGGGGGAAAGTAAGCAAACAATGGCACATACCCACGTGTGGCCAGCCACATTGCAGAGGGTCAGGTAGACAACCTGTGAAGTAGATGATATGAACTTCAGGGCCCTCCTCCTTTTTCCCCTTGCCTGGGAACTGGTCTTTCTTTTGTCTCAATGGGAGAGTTTTCTAAAAACTAGGGTTGGTTAAAAAAGAATGAATTAATATTAGAGAGTGGTGATGATTGCACCACTCTGTGAATATTCTTAAAGCCATTGAATTGTACACTTTAAAACAGTGAATTTCATGGTATGTGAATTATATCTTGATAAAGCTGTTATTTAAAAAAGAGAATGAGTGTCTTAAGACACAAAAGGCTCTTCTGACTATCATGGAGCTATAAAGGGAATTCCCAAACTGGGAGGGCAATGGGACAAAGTGACTTCTAAAGTACTGTCTGGCCTTAATTCAGACATTCTGCTCCATCGATGTATGTAACCAGTAACAGAACGTGAACAACTGGAAAGTCCTATAATTCCTGGGAAATACTCAGCATTCTGATCCTGATGTAAAATATCTGGTTAGTGGTCTCAGGTTCAAGGCTGAAAAGAAGAGTGACTTGGAGTCTCTAGGGGCACCTTAGGCTTCTCACCAAGGATTTAGGACTGATGGGGCAGCCCTGAATGTTTCAGACCTTTTAGCTGGGATACCTGGGGTGCCTGGTCCAGGGAAGCGAGCTCTCCTTTCAGGAGGGGAGTTGTGGAGATAAAAAGGCCAGGGTACAGTTACTCTCCAACCCTTAGAGGCTTTCAGGCTAGGGGTGGCCCAGAGCCAGAACAGACTTGGGATTGGTTCGGAGGGAATTCCTCAGCATTTTACTTATATTCTTCTGCCCACGTGGGATAAAGAGAAAGATACAGCCCAAAAGAAATGGAGGTGGCTTGCTTACATTGGCTCAGGCATTCTCCTAGTTTAACCTCATGGAATTAGACTTAGGTTAAGGGTTGATACCAAGGGACCATTTAGCAAATACCCTCTTCTGGCACTTGAAGGTATAATGTCACAGCACAGGGTCTGTTATTCATCCCAGGAGGGTAATTGCCTGCTTGTAGTTTAGCAGCTAATGATTAACATTACCCACACACCCCTCCACACCACTTATCACCCTCTAAGTGCCTGTCTTTTTTTTTTGTTTTTGGCAATAAATTGTTTCCTTTGTGTTTAGAAAGCAAAGGGAGCTCCAGTCCTAGAAAAAACACTTGGCTACAACATATGGTACTTTCCAGAGAACAACACTAACTTCACAGTGACAAGGAATACCACTGAGCAGCAACTTGAACTGTCTCTGGAAGACAAGACCTATTGGGTGTCTGTGATTTCTTATAATTCTTTTGGAGAGTCTCCAGTGGCCACCTTGAGGATTCCGGCTATTGATGAAAAGTGTGAGTACAGTGTAAACTTCTTACTTAGATGCTTGGCCCCATCCAATTGGCCAAGGAGTACTCTTTATTCTCTCAAGGGTTGCTGTTTCACTTGAGTCCAAATGAAAATGTGGGAGACACTTTTTAGGTGCTGGTGGGAAGAGCAAATCTTCCGGTAATTAATGGGCTCCTTGAAGTGAAGTGCCTCTGTGGAAAATCAGACTTCATAAAGCATGTGCTACAAAATCATTAGCCGAGAAGTTCTACGTGTAGCTTCTATTTGTTTTGATCTAAGTGAGTGTAAGCTGGGTTGAGCCCTATACAACTGTCAGATCTGCCACATTTGTTCTCAGTGACTGAAGCCTCTTTTTTGAAATCTCCCTCTGATGGTATTGCCCACATTCCAGCCTTGGTTTGCTCACTCTCCTCTCTTCTTTCTTTTCTCCCTTCCATTTGTCTGCCAAGTTAGGAAAAGTCCTAATGTCTATACTGGACAATATTTTGCTCGTTATACTTTTGATTAAGTATTTTTTAACATTTTACTGCTCTCAGGTAAACTCATACCTCTGTCTTATTTCAGAATAAAATACCTTCTTTGATTTTTATTCAAGGAACTGCAAGCAATAGATTACCTCTTTCCTGCTTTATTTTTCTTTATAAATCTTACCATTCCTCATTCTATAGATTTTCTCATTTGTTTTGTTTATGAACAGTCGCCCCTCAATAGGGTGCAAGTTCTATGAGGGCAGAAGTTTCCACCTGTTTTTCTCTTCTCCTTTTCCTCCTCCTTCTTTTCCCCCCTCCTCCATTTCCAATACCTTGAACAGGCATAGAGCAGTTGCCTAGAAAAGGCATTCAGTAACTTTTGTTGAAATGCACCATAGGTGAGGAATGCACCCTCCAATTTACCACCTTTCTCTATTTGCTGAAACCTAGATTGGTTCAGGCATTTACACTACTGGCTCTAGACTTGTCTGCCTATGCTCCCTTTTTTCTCTTTTCCTTAAACTTAACGCATTTCTTCCCTTGCCTCATTTTAAAACTCCTAGGTATACATATTTTGTGTTACTTGGTATTATTTTATTTGATATTTAATAGTATTCCCCACAGTCCTTAGTTCCTGCCTACTCAACATCTCTAGTTCTGAAGTTTCTGATAAATGCATAATTTAATACACATCTGTTGTTAATAGAGTTGCTGCTGATTAGTAATCTGTTTCCCGGTGTAACCCTGGAGTGGGAGGCAGTAAAGAGTCAGGGATAAAAACGTGGCCTTTGGAGTCCAACAGCCCTGGATTAAAATCTTTCCTCTTTCACTAGATACATAAACCTTGGGCAAGTTATCTAACCTCTCTAAACTTTAGCTACTTGTAAAATGGGGCTGTTATATAGTAATACCTACTTGATAGAGCTGTTGTGAGGATGAAATGAGATTGCGTATGTAAAAATGCTTTGTCTAGTGCTAATTATTATGATTGTCATTCTTAATAAAATTTTTGATTGATTAAATTTGTATTAGACATGGATTATCAACTTTAAAAATACTATAAAGTATATGTTAACTAAAATTATGCTCAAGTCACATAGGGTTTTTTGTTTGTTTTTCCCAATTCTGAAGGTACTTGCTATGTGTCAGAAGCATCAGTGCGATCATCAGTTATAATGGTCCCAGACCAGGTGTAGGCAAGCTGTAGCTTGTGGGCCAAACCTAGCCCGACACCTGTTTTTATAAATAAATTTTTATTGGTACATAACCACACCTATTTGTTTACATATCATCTATGTCTCCTTCTGTGGAACAATGGCAGAGTTGAGTAGTTGTGACAGAGACCATTTGGCCTGCAAAACCTACAATATTTACTATTTGGCTCTTTACAGAGAAAGTTTATAGAACCCTATCCTAGACATATAATAATGTTTTATAGAATTTTGTTTAATAAAGTGCAGTCAATTAGAGAATAGTGATAATAATTGTTGTAAGTATAGCAATCATTAAGTCAGTATAATCATCACATATTGTCTATTAGTATATGTCACACATTGTTCTAAAATGACATAGGTTAATCTAATGTTAGCCTTGAAATGACCCATGAAGTAGATGCTACTAGATCCAATTTATAGATGATGAAGCTGTAGTTCAGGGAAGCTTAGTAATTTGCCCCAAGTCTCTCAGGTGGAATTCAAGCCCAGGCCTGTATGATTCCAAATTTATACAATATAATTTATCCTAAAGCTTGGACTTTGTATTAGTAAAGTGACTTATAATTCTGGTCACAGATGCTGTGTGATGCTGAACTGTTATTTAGCTCTGTTGGCCTCATTTTCCCATCTTTAAAATTAGGGAATGGAATAGATACCCCTTCTGATTCATTCCGGCCTGGACAGAACAGAGTTCTAGGAGACCTTAGCCAACAGGCAGCTGTGAAGTGGTCTGAGGTGGGGCCTAGAAACGTGAGGCTACTTGTGTGGTGAGAGGCTGGGGAGGAGGTTGGAACTGAAATGGGATAGAGTTGAGATTGGCCCAGAAGAGCTGGCAAAGGTGAGGCACAACCTGAGAGCTCTGATGGGCCCAAAGTGACTGCCTTCATCAAGTCACAAGAAATTAAATTGTTCATCGTCAAAGCACTTTCCCCAGGAAGGATATATATTTAGTAACCCCCCCTCCCCCGGGAGGTATGTTATATTTGGGGAAACTGCTCAGAAAGTTCTTATTGAATGATGGAAGGGTCCATCAATTAGTTTATGTTAAGTCCAATGTTGATTTGGAAACTTCTCTTTCAGCGCCCTTTAATGCTGCGTAGGCCCTTTTGTCTTTTAAAGTTGACTCATGGCTTCATTGAACTGTTTCTGCCATCCTGGTGATTCAGCACCTGGGCTTGTTGCTGCAGTTCCTGTAGCACATCTGGCTCTTTCAGCCTGACTGCTGCTCTCAGAGCGCCAGAGTCAGTAAAGGGGAGGAGTGTGAACTTAGAAACCAACACTCACTCTGGTCTTTGGGCCAGGATTTCTGTGCAAGTAATTTATTAAGAAAGTGCCTCCAGGGAAATCAGAAAAGGAAGCAGAGGAAGCAAAGCCAGGGAAGGGGAGGAGGCCAAGCCAAAGGTGCTGTTTGATTTTCCCAGGGCTGCCCAACAAAGTATCACAGACTGGGTGGCTTCAAAAACCAGAAATGTGTTCTCATCATTCTGGAGGTTAGAAGTCTGAAATCAAGGGACATGATTCCTCAAAAGCCTTTAGGGGAGGATCCTTCCTTTCTTCCAGCTTCTGGAAGCCCCAAGCATTTTTTGTGGCAGCATGACTCCAATCCCTTGCCTACGTCTTCACATGGACAGCTTCCTGCATGGCTCTGTGTCCAAATTCCACTTTTTTTTATAAGGATACCAATCACATTGGTTTAAGAGCCCACCATCCTAAGTGCTTTCATCTGCAATGACCTGATTTCCAAATAAGGTCACATTCTTTGGTATTGAGGAGGGTTTTTTTGTGTTGTTGTTTTTTTTTTTTTGCGGGGGGACACAATTCAACCCATAACAGTTATGGTCTGAGATAAAAGTCCTGGGGATGATGGTTCCATCCTGACACTGCACGGGGACTCTGGAGTATAAGTCACATCTCAAAGTTATTCCAATCAAGCAAAACACACCAAAACAGTAAGGAGAGATCTGAGAGGCTCCATGAGCACTAACATTACCTGCTACATGAAGCTAGATAGGGTACCCAGTGCTCCAGGAATGGCTCTCAGCCTGTCTGGATGGAAACAGGATGCTCAGAGGCTGTTAGCAGTGGCAGGCAGGGAGGAGGAACTAGGAGCCCCAGGGGTTAGGTGGGTTGATTTCATGGCTCTGTGCTCCTGGCCCTGACTCTAATTCCACATTTCCTTCATGCCTCAGTTGCTCTTCCTCAGAGCTACCCTGTTAGGTTGACAAGTTACCTGGCTTTGCTTCTAGACTAGCAGCTGGAGAGTCTCATAAAGGTCCCCTTTGGGAAAAGGATCCATAAACTGTGCCCTTCAAGAGCAGAGACTCCTATGTATGCACACGCCCGCTGGGACTTGTTGCCTAGAAATAGCAGGATTCGGTACCCCCAGGCCCCACACTAAATCCCTACACTTGGCCTAGGCGCCCAACTTCAAAAGGCTTTGTGGTTTTTTTTGAGGGACACCTTCTGTCCTCATCCAGGATTGTCTCTAATGTTTATTTAAATATACTTTTTGGGAAGGCTTAGGTGTGTTGTGTGTGGTGAGGAGTGGAGGAGAGGGAAGAGCCACACCTCTGGTCTTCTGAGCACCACCGCTTTGTGCCCCCCTTCTCTGCCTAACTGCACCTCCAAATAGTTCTCTCCTCTTCAGCATATTCAGAACATTTTCAATGAGATAGATCTCTAATTCTGATTAACTTCTCAGATTGGATTCAAAGCTACATGTTCAACGCTCTATTAAAGGAATCCTTGAGACCTGTTTCCGGACATGAGTTTTCTGCTAGGTGGGCAGAAAATGTTGTCATTTGTATATTGGTACATACCTAGGTGCTTTGGATGGATGTATTTATACTTTTGTGGTACAGACACAATTTTTACTGCCTTGAAGATAGGAATCCATAGCCAGGTTGTGTAGGGCCAGCCTAAATAGTTGAAATTTCAAGCTCTCTCCCTGGTATGCTTTTTGGGTCACCATCTTTCAGCTTTCCAGCGACAGAATTACAGGTGCCTGAGATTCTGCCTTTAGAGATTTATTCTTGGTCTCAAGCTTGCTTTCCTTTTGATTCGCAGAGACACATGTAGAAGGTTAGTCTCTTTAGTCATCAACTCTCTAGTGAGATCCTTTTCTGGAAACAGGTAAATTTGGGAGAGGTAGGAAAGGATTAAGATGGCACTTAATCATCAAAGATGGGGAGTTAAAGGCCAGCCGAGTGGCATGTTGGTTAAGAGTAGGCTTGGGACACCAGCTCTGAGCATCAGGGCCCTAGTTCAGATCCCACATGAGGGCCAGTGATGCTGCGCCCTCTATAGCTAAGATGATGAACAACAGCTCAACATGGAGCTGGGCTGCTGTGAGTCACCAGCAATGGCATAGGCTGCAGTGGGGCTGGCTAGCAGCTGGCGTGAGCTTTCGTGAGCTGCCATGAGCTGCCATGAATGGCCATCCAGTGGCCTGCAAGCAACTGCCTCACCCGGGAAGAGCGCAATGATAATACCAACGTGGACCAGTGAAGCAACGTCCTCACAACTAGACTGAAGAACAAAAGGACAGGAACTTGTCTGTTCCCCTTCCCTGTTTCCCCAATGCTGTTCCCCTCCCCATTCCCCAATAAAATCTTTAAAAAAAAAAGATGGGAGTTAAAAAAAAGGGATACAATAAAATGGGTGAAAACAGCACCATAACGGGAGACTACAGTGGTGATCCTGAACTTTGACCTTCTTTGTGGTTTGAGCAATGAATGGATGCCAATGTGGTTGGTGTATCTGGAGGATGAGTTGGGTAGTTGTGAAGCAGTCTTCTTCTCTCCTTTCAGCATTTCAGTGCATTGTGGCCATGCAGACCTGCCTCACTCAGGACCAGCTAGTGGTGGAGTGGGAAAGCTCCATTTCGGAGGTGGACTCATGGATGGTTGAGTGGTTTCCAGATTTGGATGCAGAGCCCTCCTCCTTTTCCTGGGAATCTGTGTCTCAGGCCAGGAACTGGACAATCCAGCAAGGTAGACAATGTGGATCTCCCCAAGCTCCTTCTAAGTAGGATTCCGTTTCATTTTCATCAGTTTTTAAAATCTTTAACTTTGGCTTCAAAGCTGTGAATGTGGTTAATAGCATTCAATAAGCTATGGCAAGCTTAGTGAAGTGACACATTTCTTGGCATTTCTCAGCAATAATGCCGCGACAAGAAGCCATGGGTATCAGACCAGGTATCTGGCATGTTTCCAGGCGGAAAACACTATTTTAACACCCACCATCAGAGAACACTTACCAGATATCTTGAGCATGTAGAAAACCAGATTTGTATTCCATGTTTTTCCTAGGGTACCCCCCCTTTAGTTCTGGTTACCTGTTTTGGAGCTAGGCCCCTTTCCCAGGTGATGTATATAGGAATACCCTTCTTCTCAAGAAAGTCACTGATCTTTGTAAGACACATGAGTGAGGTTTATTTCCCCATTCCTATCAGTCCGATCTTTTCTTAATATTTAACAACATCCATATGAAGAATTGCACTCATGCAGGGATGCAGGTAGACAGAAGAGCTAGAATTCATGGAATCTGAGCTCTCTAGAGTGATATACTATTGACAGAAGGATTAGTTTATTGTGTAGTACCCACCAGTCATAAAAAAAAATCAGTGATGGAGAAGGTACTGGATCCCTTACTTCTCCCTACCTGGGTAGCTCTGTCATTTCCTCAGATTGGTGCAGATTTAGTTCTAATAATTATTTTTAAATATTAGAACTGGAATAGACATTACAGACTATCCAACCGAAACTCCTTATTTTCCAGATATGGAAATGTAGAGAAATAGAATGTCTTCCATAAGTCTAAGGCCATAACTCTTAGTCTAGTATTCTTTCTGCATGCCATACTTTGTACTTAATGCTTATTTTTCTCTCCCTCACTCTCTCTTTTTTTAAACAGATAAATTGAAACCTTTCTGTTGCTATAACATCTCTGTGTATCCAATGCTGCAGGACCGAGTGGGCCAGCCATATTCCATCCAGGCTTATGTCAAAGAAGGCAGTATGTATATGGGAGGAAAGAAACATTGGGGCCTGCCCAACAGTCAGACAAGGCTGTGAATGCCTATTGCGTTAGTGCTCACCCATATTGCACCTGTAGCATATAGTAAGCTATGTGTGAGTAAGTTGGACACAACTGTGGTTAGGTTACAGATTCACTGAATTTCAAAATGGGGGTAGACGTTAGAGATTGTCAAATCCAAGCCCTTCATTTCACAAATGGAAAATTGAGGCTCAGAGAGGTGAAACAACTTGCCCAAAGTCACAAAGAAACAATACAAACAGCACTGTAAGCAGAAATAACATTTAGTTAGGATCCCTTAGGGATTCTACAGAGGGTAATCGTAAGTTGGAGATGCTAAAAAATTATTTTTAATTGAGTTGCAATAAGCCAGAGTTTTACCAGTGAGCTTCTCAGATTTCATTTTTATCATTTTGGGAGTTAATATCTTCCTGATTCAACAGTAGAAAATATATCTTGTCACTCAAAGGTACCCCATGGAAGCATACTCTTAAACTATTTGATAATAGCTATTACAGGTGTGAATGAAAGAATTGGGTGCTAAGAATGAGAGGTCTATAAGAATGTCCTTTTTCACTGATCATAGACACTGCTTCTCTTCCTGCTCAAGATGGATGACTCCAGGAAATAATTTTCCTAAATGAGTTGATTCATCAATTCCCTACTCTGCCTCCACGCCCCCGCCTCTAACACTGATTTCAGTCTGAGTACTGGCCAGAGCCTTTTTAGGGGGCAAGATCTGCTGGGGTGTGATTCAGTGTTTATATAATAAGATTTATCTCCCTTTCTGGTAAAGTTCCATCAACAGGTCCTGTGGCCAAGGCCGAGAACATTGGTGTGAAAACAGTCACAATCACATGGAAAGAGATTCCCAAAGAACAGAGAAATGGTTTCATCAGCAACTATACCATATTTTACCAAGCTGAGGATGGAAAGGAATTCTGTAAGTGTGCTCATAGCCAAGTTAAAAAAAACCCAGAACCCCAAATAGATGCTATGGATATACCTGTTATGAGGGTGTCTCCCATGGTTGGTGTGCTGCAACCCTGCATGAGTCATTTAGCTTCTTTGAGCCTCTCAGAAAATGAGACCAAGAACATGTGTCTCTTGAGTTTTTTGGAGTCAAATGAGAGTGAAGTGACAGTACCTAGAGTCCGGTAGGAACTGGAGGAGTTGATACCATTTGTCAGGCTATGAACATGTTCGCCTCTTGGGAGCTTCCTGACCATTATGCCAGCGTGGGGCATTTCTGGATTAAAGAGTGGAGTGGGGACAGACCCCATTTGGTGACACTCACCTCAGTGCAGGACAGGAACTTTTACCATGATTCCTATTGCCCACTGCTAAGTCATACCTTTTTCCTGAATCTACAATATCTTCTGACATCCTAATTTCTGGGCTAGGCTTGGATTCCTGTTTAAGCTATTTTTGTTGTTGTTATGGTAAAATACATATAACATAAAATTTACCACTATAAGTATTTGAAAGTGTATGATTAAGTGGCATTAAGTATATCATGATGTTGTGTAACCATCACCACTACCTATTTCCACCCGAAATAGAAATCCTGTACCCATCAATCAGTCACCTCCCATTGCCCATTGCCCACAGTCCCTGGCAACCACAAAACTGCTTTCTGTCTCTATGGATTTACCAATTCTGGATATTTCATAAATGAAATCATACAATACGTGGCCTTTGTGTATAGCTTCTTTGACTTAGCATGATGTTTCCAAAGTTTATTCATGTTGTAGCATGAATCAGTACTTTATTCCTTTTTATGACTGAATCATATTCTATTGTATAGATATTCCACATGGTGTTTATCCATTCTTCAGTTGATGGATATTTCGGTTCTTTCTACCTTTGGGCTACTATAATTAATGATCTGTGAATATTGGTGTACAAATATTTGAGTCCCTGCTTTGGGGTATATACCTTGTAGTGGAGTTGCTGGGTCATATAGTAATTCTAGTTTAAATTATTGAGGAACCACCAAACTGTTTCCACAGTGGCTACACCATTTTACATTCCCACAGCTGTGTATGGAAGTTCCAATTTCTCTAAAACCTCACCAACACTGGTTATTTTCTATTTTAAAAAGATTACTGTGGCTGTCCTAGTGGGTGCAAAGTGCTGTGTCAGTGTGACTTTGATTTGCATTTCCTTAATATCTAATGATGTTGGGCATCTTTGCATATGTTTCTTAGCCTTTTGTATATATTTTTGGAAAAAAATCTTTTCAACCTTTTTGCTCATTTTTAAATTGGGTTGTCTGTCTTTTGTTTGTTGAGTGCTATAAGTTTTTTTATGTATTCTGGATATAAGTTCCTTATCAAATACATAATTTGCATTATTTTTTTCTTATTCTGTGGTGTCTTTTGATGAACAAAAGCTTTTACTTTTTTTTTTTTTTTAAGATTTTATTGGGGAATTGGGGGAGGGGAACAGCATTGGGGAATCGGGGAAGGGGAACAGGCAAGTTGCTGTCTTTTTGTTCTTCAGTCTAGTTGCGGAGGACTTTGCTTCACTGGCCCACGTTGGTATTATCATTATGCTCTTCCTGGATGAGGCAGATCGGTCGCCGGCCTTGGGCCGGCCGCTCACAGTGGTTCTTGGCAGCTCGCCGGCTGCCAGTTGCTCAAGCTGGCTGCTGGCCACTCACTGTAGCCTATGGCAGCCCACTGCAGCAGGGGCTGAAACCTACACCGTTGCCAGTTCCAGGTGGACCTGTTGTTAGCTGTAGAGGGCAGTGTCACTGGCCCTCATACGTGGGATCCAAACTGGGCCCGCTGGTGTCCCAAACCAGCTCTTAACCAATGCAGCACTCGGCTGACCCAAAAGCTTTTACTTTTGATTAACTCCGGTTTAATCTATTTTGTTATTGTTGTTTGTGTGTTCTGTGTCTTGTCTAAGAAACCATTGCCAAATGGCCATGTAAATTTACCCTGTGTTGTCTAAGAATTTTATAGTCTTAGCTCTTATATTTAGGTCTTTGACTCACCTTGTTAGGCCGATGTTAAGCATAGAGAGACTGGGGTATGAAATGGCCAAGCTTAGATGTACAGGTTCTAGTGCCCTTATTTCAATGCTACTAAAGCACAGTTTCAGCTGGGCTTGACTGTGGTGTTTGACTTCTGTTTTTCCTTTAGCCAAGACAGTCAACTCCAGCATCCTACAGTATGGCCTGGAGTCCCTGACGCGAAGGACCTCTTACGCTGTTCAGGTCATGGCCAGTACTAGTGCTGGGGGAACCAACGGCACCAGGATAAACTTCAAGACATTGTCAATTAGTGAGTATTTCCTTCAAGCCCTGGGTATGTCTCCTTGCCCTTTCCCTTAGCCTACTCAGAGATGCTGTTTACATAGGGGTGAGGAATGAGTAGATAGAGAAGGTAAAGCTGAATTTGAAAGCCAGGTCATTTTGTTCCTTCCTCATGGGTGGCCCTATATCATCCTGAGGAGAGGAGATGGAGTTAATACCAACTTCACTCTCATCCCCAAACCAGCTCCTGCCACAAGGCTGTCCCCAAGTTCATAGTCACCAGCTTCTGTGTGTCAGAGGTTACTGCACAGTGGGGCCTTGGAGGGAAAACATTGGTTGAACAAGCACCATCATCATTTGTGGAGTTTTTGAGCAAAAAGCACATAGTATCTTCTACTTATCAGCTTTTACATTAAAAAGTAGAGAGCAAAAAAGATTTAATAAATATAACAAAAATGTAAAATAGTGTATTTTTATGTGACGGTTATGGGGACTATTCAAGAGGGAAAGAAGATGGAATGAGGAGGGAGATGAAAAAGAAGGAAGAAGAATGAGAGAAACAGAGAAATATGTTAATTTTTTCCTAGTCCTTGTATGAAAGAGATTTGATTTTAAGGATATATTCAAACTGTTTTAAGAAATGAACAACCTTTTATATTAAAAGTGAAGGAACATCTCCAAATTTTGCAGTAACAGCTAAAAATACTCCTCTTTTAGTGTTCTTGAAAGCCTCTTGCTCATCACATTTTTAAGAGACTAGATATAGCTTTATGATTCTGGAACATGTGAGTATAGCATATATTTTTACATAGAAGCATGTTCTGTTTTTATGGGCTAATATTGCCTTTTTGGAGTTTTTTTGATACTGCTCTATAAAGCTTTCAAAATCATGTTGCATTTTCACACTAAGCACAAATTGCATTATGTGATGGAATTTTCTCAAGGGGTCAAATAAGGCAAGAGCCTGCCTTAGAGCCTAGAAATTTCTTACCCCAAGTCTACGGATTATAGATCTCTCTGCTTTTATCTTTGATCCTCTACAATCTGTTCTCCACCTAACAGCCAGAGTTTAAAACTCTAGACCCCCTGCTTACAACCCACCAGTGGCTTCTCTTGTATTTTAAATAAAATCTAAACTCCTTCCTATAGCTTCCTATAGGATCCTTCATCGGCCCCTTACTGACCTCATCTCCCACCACTTTGTGCATCTCTTTTTGTTCCTTAACTTGTTCCTGCTTCAAGGCTTTTGCATGTGCTTTCCCCGTATTTTTTCATGGTGGTTCCTTCTCATTATTAATATTAGCTCAAATTTCACTTCTCAAAGAAATCTTCCTTCACCACTCTATCTAATGTTGTTATCCTTCCTCCCACCTTACCCTGGTTACTCTCCGTTGCTCTGTTTATCAGAAACAATCTTATGTTATGTATTGTCTGAATCCTTCTACTAGAATGCAAGCTCCATGAAAGCAGGGATCTTGTAATTCTTGCTTATTGCTGTTTGTTTAATTACCCAGAATAATGTTCAGCAAATCATAAGTGCTCAGTAAATATCCACTAAATGAATGAAGTTTGAGGATGGATCTGGTGAACACAATGTCAGTATTGTTCAGGGAGGAGAGAACTGGATGGGGAGCCACAAATACCAAGTTTTTTTGTTGTTTTGTTTTGTTTTAATGGCATGAATTGGAAGAAAACTGATAAGGAATGTGTTGCTGAAGCTACTGGAAGAAAAAGTTCATCTTTGATTTTTATCAAGAAAGTGAGGAGCTAAGCCTCCTACTAAATTCTGTTCTCCTTTTCTCAAAGGTGTCTTTGAGATTTGCCTTATTACTTCTCTGGTTGGGGGAAGCCTGCTTATTCTCATCATCCTGACTGTCGCATATGGTCTCAAAAAACCCATGTGAGTGTATAGCCCACGCATGTGCCCTCAAAATCAGGGATGGAAAGGGGCAGGAGGCATCATGGGTGGAAGAGGGCATTCTACCATGAAGGAGGAGTTTGTTCATTTATTATTTGGTACCTATTTATTGAGTTTGTTATGTGCCATACCCTTTGGCTCATCAGAATTCTGACGAAACAAGAGGGCTTTCACTCCCCACAGCCCCCCACACAGGCCTTGGCCCTTTGGGGGTCAAGGGAGTGCCAGCTGCCCCATAGGCCTTATCTGCTGGGTTCGGTATCTGAGACTAGAGTTGGAGAAAGAAGGTCTTTTCTCTCAGTGTCTCCCTAGCAATCTCAGGAGGCCTCAAGGCAGCGATAGGAGGCTCTGCAAGGCTTCTCTCCCATGCAGCGCAGGGAGCTGAGTACCCATGAATTTAGAGCGCTGGCCAGTCATATACCCAGCACAGGCTTGTTCCTTGCTTGTGGAATAGTGTTGAGGGCTGGTGATCGGGACATTTGTTCTGCCTGCCCTGGCCATTTTGGGGAAGGAAGCTTGTCTTCAGGGTCTCATGTTTTCTCTCCCCAGAGAGCCTCATGCTACCCTGATGGTCAAAAGTTCCTTCTCTGGTAGACCATTCTCTCCAGAGTTGCACAGTTGTAGACCATCTCTGCCCAGCAGCTGTGCTTAGTTATGGTCAAGTTCATGTCAACCTGCAGGTTGTAACCAAGTCACCAGCACAAATGCTTATACACTTTGCATGTCTAACAAGTTCCCAGGCGATGCTGTTGCTGCTGGATAGGACAACGCTTTGAGAATCACTACTAAAGTGTGTGCAGCTTATAAGGTTTAGAGTACTAGTGTTCCCAGGGAAGAAATGGCTCTGTGATGGTATCGTTTGTGGCATCAGGACCAGGTGGGGAGATGCAGGAGTGGGAGAGTGGGAAGGGGTGGGAGAATGTGGAGAGGTCTCTTGCTGTCATGTCCCATCAATGACTTGTAATTTCAGCACACCTGCCCCCCCCACACACACACACTACTTTGCTTTCCCAGTTTCAGTCAGGAGTCCAGGGGCTTGCCCTTATTTAATAGGGAACCACACAATTTTCTTTAGCAAAGCCCCACGCTTTTGGCTCAGCCACATTGTCCAAGCCAAATCCTTCTGGGACTCATTTCTGTTTTAAAATTTTATCTTTTATCAGCAAATTGAAGCACCTGTGTTGGCCTGATGTTCCCAACCCTGCTAAAAGCAGTATAGCCACATGGCATGAAGATGATTTCAAGGTAAACACTCCTGGTTTTGTTGAGGAAATTGAACAGGCTGGTTGTGGGAGGTGGTCATGGGTGATGGAGGTGGAGAGCAGTGCTAGGCTGAGCTTTGTACAGGGTTCACACAGAGAGAACTCACTGGTAAAAACCTCCAGGAATAGCTGGAACCAGACTTCTTGGAATGACTTTGGCCTCATTCTTTGGATAAGAGGAAAAGGCTCCAACATGGTTACAAGGAACCAGTGTGTGCTGGGCATACAAGTGGTCCTACAAAGGATGCCATGGAAGAAAGACACTGGCCCTGCCCTCAAAGACCTGAGTGTCTAGTTAGAGAGCGAGAGAGCCCGACTGTAAGATTTGAGGCCATTTAAAATACAGTCAAGGAACGGCTGGATGGCTCAGTTGGTTAACACACGTGCTCTGAAAAACAGGGTTCCTGGTTCGATTCCCTCATAGGATGGTGGGCTGTGCCACCACAACTAGATTGAAGGACAATGATTTGACTTGGAGCTGATGGGTCCTGTTACCCAATTAAAAAAAAAAATACAGCCAAGAGCAAGTTTATCTAGAGAGCACCTGGAGACTCTGAGGGAATGCTGATGTGCATGGATGTCCAAAGGCTGGGCAAGGCTGCCTCACTTTGTTTTTCTTGGATAATCAAAATAACTGGCAATGGGTTTTTTTTAAGTGAACTAATCATAAGTAGAAACCTCCTTTTTTTGTAAGTTTTTAAATTGAAACTGTTCTGAAATTTTTAAGGTTTAATTTCTTGCTTAAATAGAAATAAGCCCAATCAAATATATAGCCTTTAAATCCTTACTATTGAAATATTGTTTCCAGTATTTCTTGATGCAGGAATTTTTAATATTGGTCCTGTTTAAACTCAGAAGTCTCTTTTTAACATGGACATTTTTATTATTTACTTTAATTTTTGTTATTTTGATTTCTATTTTCTTCTCTCCTTTATCAGCTACTTTCCTACTTACTAAAAGTTATTAAGGGAGTAAGTGAATTCACAGGCAGTATTGTCTGATGTTTAAAATGCTTTTGGAATTATCTATAGGTCTGGCCTCTACAGCAAACACTTACTAGTCACTTACTGTATGTCAGGCACTGAGCTAGGTAGGCTCTGGTGATACAAAGACGACAAAGAAGAAACTGCCCCTGCCATAGGGCCACCTTTGATTTTCTGGTGATGTTGGGCAAGTCATTTGTCTTTATGATTTTGTTTTTGCCTTTTGTAAGAGTTCTAATTTTGATGCTCCCATCTCAACTGGGTTTTTGTGAGCATACAAATCATGTGGAAAATAGCCTTGAGCTCTCTAAAAGAAGAAATTATTTGAGTACAATGTGTTCTTCTTAGGAATGGGCCACTCTTGCCAAGCTCCTATTGCTGGGCATGTAGAGGATATTGGCTACCACTTCTGGTCTCTGGGAGGAAAATGGGGGGCTGGTCAATGGTGGGCATATGTAGCCTCCAAGTGACCATTGGGGTATCCCTTTCTCTTCCAGGATAAGCTAAATCTGAATGACTTTGATAACTCTCTAAACACGGAAGAAGACAGGATTCTAAAACCATGTTCTGCCCCTAAAGACTTTATTGACAAGTTGGTAGTGAACTTTGAGAATTTTCTAGAAGAGGTTTCCACAGAGGAATCTGGAAAGGCTCAGGAAAACACTTTGGGAGGGGAAAAGAATGAATATGTGACCTCCCCCTACAGGCCTTATTATTCCCGCGGGGAGAGTTTCGTGGAGCCCCCCATTTCAACCGAGGTACCATCCAGAAAATCTCAACATCTGTGTTCTGGAATGCTAGAGGGGACCTTCTCAGAAGCTGAAGAGCAACTTCCCTGTTCTGCTCAAAACTTAGAGCCAGACCATCTCTGTGAGGAAGGAGCACCAAATCCATATTTGAAAAATTCGATGATCACCAGAGAATTTCTCATGTCTGAAGAACTTCCAGACCAAACCAAGAGAGAAGTCTAGATGCCACCACGGCTTGAATCCCTCTGTGTCTCTGGGTGGGTGATTCTTGCAGAGACCATGATGATATCACAACTTGGCCAGAAAAGCTTCCTTGGTCTTCTCCCTATCCTGCTTGTGTTAGAGAAAGCCGCGCATGCCCCTGAGCAGCTGGTTGAGCTTTGTTGCACAGACAGATAACTTGCCTGAGAAGAAGAAGGGATGGTGATCAACCTGAGCACTTTGCATAGGAAAAGCAGTTTATTTTCTTCTGTTCAGATAACAAATTCTCATTGAGGCCTCTGACCAATTAACTTGGAGGGACAGTGGACTCCTACGGTGGATGTACCTGGCCTTCCCTATGAATTGGGTCATGGCCACAGCCTTTGCTGGGGCTGCTCCTACGAGTTCCGGGAGAGACTTTCCCCGCTGCCAGAGGACGGTTGTTTAGGTGGCACTTGGGCAGTGTGATGGGAGGGGAGAGTCTCTCTCCCTTCACCTTGGCCTCTCCTGAGCTCCCGGACTCCCCCTCTGAGTTAGACCTGAAATCTTACTTGTCAGATTCTGTTTCTCCCTCAACACAGGGCGAGAAGTGGAGTGGCGTCCCCGATAGTATGCCCGGGGTTCCTCATTATCCTCATTAAATTTCACGTGTTGCAGCAGCACCCCCACCCAGAGCTTTGCCCCTCGCCCACAGCACACTGGCTGCGGATAAATGCAGGGTGCTGGGGAATGGACTGTAAGCTGGGTCAGCAGGTCGGCCCCACTCTCCAGGCCACTATCCAGTTCCCAGAGGCCCTATCTGCCCCTCTATCTTGCACCCACACCTTGGAGTAGAAAGGCACCAGTCATGGCACTGGCTTTCATACTTGTACCTTGCAATGACTCAGAGCCCAGGAACGCTTACTGAACACACCCTTCAAAGGTCTTTGCCCAGAAGTCGCTGAGCAGCACCTGGGAACATGCAATGTTGAGCAACTTTGCTGCTCCAGCACCAGGATTCAGCCTTTACCCGAGCTGAGCACAGAGCCTATGACTATCAGTGGAGCCTTTCGCCTAAGTGCTGATGGCAGGAGTCAGCTGCCGAGACCCAGGAACTTAGCACTGGCAGGGGGCTTGTATCCTGACCACCGTGATGTCAGATGACTTCCTAATGCGTGGCTGTGACTCACCTGGCCATTGCGGGAGGTTGCTGAGAGCCTGATGAGATTGGAAGAGGCCAAGCAATGAGTGATGGCCAAGGTGCCATGCCAGAAGGGCTGATGGTATTTTTTTTCCTAGGAGAGTTTGAGAAGTCAGTACTTGTGTAACAGGCATGAACTTCACAGGCTACCAGATCTGCTGTGCAAAAACACTGCTTTACTTTTCTATAACTAAAATTTCTAGCCCAGGTCCCTGATATTTTGAAGTAACTGCGCCCAATCTGGTGATGGCTGCATCCTGACCATGGGCCCAAACAGGTGGGGCTGCCCCCCCAAAGCTCTCTCTCTCCTCATTAAATCATCTGTAACCCCTCCCCACCCCTATGAATTCTTTACTCCTAGTTTATACAACAGTGACTACTGATAAATCAAGGAAGGAGGGAGGTCTGGGACAGGGTTCTGGGGAACTGCCCTTTGTCTTGGAGGTAGGAAGGGATCAAACAGAATGTATACTCTGGCTCCCAGCTGTGTTGAGCTCCCTGCCCTGATATCCACCCCCATGGCTGTGCCTTGGGTATGTCTATGAGCCTCCTGTCCCCCAGAGTTCCAGAAGGGCCCTTTCCACTGCTGCTGTTGGGTTTATGAACTTATAGAAAGGTTCTAGCCTTGTGCCCACACTACTCTTCTCTTTCCTGTGACCCTCTGCCTACCTGAAGCTGCGGGATCTTCTCAAATTCTGTATGAGGTGAGGGGGGAGATAGGGTGCCTGGAATGAGTGCTAACCTTGTCTGTCTCACACCTGGATGAGGCTTCAAAACTGAAATCCAAGAATTTGATGGCTGGGCAGGGAGAAGGGGTCCCCAATGGCGCCTGTGAGTGGGCTTTAGAGATGAATCTGTTACCCTCTGCTCTCCTTCCCTTTATCTTTCATTAAAGCCTGTTGCGTCTCCTGATGGATGCTTTGCGAATGCCAACCTCCTGGCCCTTCCTGTTTCATTTCTTCTCTCCCTTTCTCATTTGCTTTCCTGCCTCCTATCTTCTGCTTTCTCCCCACCACAGCCAGCAACTTTTCGTCTTTTTTTAACTCTTCCTTTCTTTTCATTCATTTTTTTTCCCTTCCCATCAGCCTCCTTTGATCATTTTCTATATTTACTTTGCTACCTTTGAGGGCTGGGAAACTGGGGCTCTGTTTTGTTCTAGAGGGATGAACAGGAGTAGCTTCATAGCATAAGCGTTTCCTACCAGTAAGAGGAGCCATTTTCCAAGGAATCTCAGAGGTTTGTTCAGCGGCCACACACAGCTCTTCAGAGCAGATTCACAGGACACAGGCCGGAAGGCTCAGAAGTCACTGCTGACTTTCCTCTCCTGGGATCCAGTTGCGAGCTGTCCCCATTTCCCGCATCCTGGGTTGCGTCTGTGGCTGGAGAAGGCCATCTGCCCTCTCTCTGTTGCTGCCAAAAAGCCATCAAGAGGACACAAACAGGAAAACTTGTGTTTTCGCAAGATCATTACAAATTGATAAAATTCCCCATAGAAGTTTTCTGGGGCTCTGGGAACCATGCAAATGGCTATGTGAGTGCCCATTAATGGCCTTTCTTTTACCACAATACCATAAAATTTAAAAGAACAGCAGAGAATCCAATCTATGAATTAAAAAAAAAAGGTGATACCTTCATTCTGATTTCTCAGGAGGCAGCAATAAAACAGTAAAAAACAGCATACAGGGGGCTTTTGTAAGAGGCAGAAGATCTGGAGAGGTGAGAAAGGAGAGGCTCCTTTCTCAGCCTGGCTCCTGGTGACCCCTGCTGCTGCCTCCCTCTGTGTGGGGAGAGCCCACAAGCCCTGCTGACCATCTCAAGGGATTCTGTCCCCCTTTTCAGCATGTTCCTAGTTATTGCCGCAGGCACTCTCCAGCCCAGGGTTTTGAGGAAACTGGCCCTTGGGCCAAAACTGGGCCCTGTTTTGTAGCGCCCACGAGCCAAAAAAAAAAAAAAAAAACAAAATCAAAGGAAGAATAATGTTTAAAGACATGTGAAAATTCTATGAAATTCAAATTTCAGTGTCCATAGATGAAGCTTAACTGGAACACAGCCCCCTGTTTACACATCATCTATCAGTGCTGTCCCCCACAAAGGCAGAACTGAGTAGTTGTGACAGTAGGTTTCTCTCCTGCAAAGCCCCAAAGTTCACCATCTGGCCCTTTACCAAAAAAGCTTGCTGTCCCTGTGTAACCCACAGACACGAGGCTCTTACTGCACTGTGTTGGCCCACCATAGTGTTTTAAGTTTGAATTAGCTGCTGGTTTTCTATGAACTCAGGCTATATCATTCTGGATTCCTAACTGAATAGGGACTGCCCCCGTTGGCAGGGCATACGCTCTGGGTCCTGCACAGCCCCCTGTCCCCTGCCACAGCCAAGATGGAGAGTTGGTGGCTCTTCCTTACTTATAACAGTAGTTTTTGATCTGGTGATTTGCCCCCAACCTCCAGCCCTCAGACATTTGACGATGCCTGGAGATCAGTGGGGAGGGTGCTGCTGGCACCTAGTGGATAGAAACCAGCAGTACTGGTGATCAGCCTACTAGGGACAGAACAGACCCCCAGACAATGAATTATCTGTCCCAAAATGCCAGTGGTGCCGACGCTGAGAAATCCTGACTGAGCTAACCCATGTCCTAGATCCACAGCCCGTGCCATGGGTATGAGTCAGCATCCATAGATGGGTGGTTCCAGGCATCCCTCTTTATTATTATTATTATTATTTTGTGTATGAGTTCAAAATTTGTTTTGGACTCAACTTTGCAAAACCTTCTAAATAGCAATTACTTAAACCATTTTCAATTTCTTATGGATATGACCTGTGTGTACCTATATACATTTTCATCACATTGCAAGTTACATATTGATTCTATTATGTGTCCCGTATTTCACATATAGAAATCTCACGTGTGAACATAGTTCATAGTGGCAGCATGTTGAATGGCCATTCAGAATTCCACGGGGTGCCTGCGTGTTGTGGTGTGTTGAAGCATCCAGAGTAGATAGGATTGTCCTAAATGTCCTCCTTGTATAGAGCAATTGATAAACATTTTTGTACAAAATTTTCTTTTCCCACCTTTGTTCTAATTCCATGGGGCTGTTCCCAAAGGTGGAGTTGCTGATTCAAAGTTTTATGGATAATTATCACATATTGCAAAACTGTGCCCCCCAAAAGGCTGAACTGATTTTCGCAGGATCACCAAAGATGTCTGAGGCATCCTTGGTCCTTTTCCATTGATAATCAGGTATTAACTGCTGTAACTGGAATTAGTTAATTTTTTGGCTGTAATGAGACTTCATGGTGATCTGTGCTGCTTAAATCATTGTGAAGCTAATTGAGTATGTTACTGTCTGCCTGTTGACATTACAAGATCTTCTACCTCTAGGCTCCTGGGGGATAGAGAAACCAGCTGCTAGAAGTGAGAGACACTCAGCAGGACTTTAGAACAATTGGCGATTTACTCATTTGGTTGACTATGTTAAAAACGATAATACCTTGGTTTGCAAGCATAATTTCTTCCGGAAACAAACTACTCATATTGCAAGACATCGCTCATTTACCAAGTTAAAACGTATTAGCAATGTTTGTTCATTTTGCGGAACACTCGCAAACCAAGTTACTCACAATCCAAGGTTTTACTGTCTATGGCTTTTGTAGGGCAGTTTAAAAGAGAAATTTCACACGGGTGTACATTGTTAATTACTTTATGTAAATGTTAATTAGTGACAAGGCCTATTTGTAATCAAAGTGTGTGGTGCTCTATGTCTTGCATGGGGGCAGGAAGAACAGAGTATGACAAAGTTATGACACAAGGTTATCAGCAGCCCTTGTTCCCTTGGCAGCTTTCACCAGACACTGCAGGAGGGAAAGGGTTTTCTCAGAAGCACAAACAGCCCCTAACTATGTTTACAGAAGCCTTGAGGCCAACTTTACCCTCAGCACTGAGCGCCACGCAGGGCCGTCTTGTCCCAGATGCCTGCCTGTGCTGGTGAGAAGGGCGTGGGAGAGGCGAGAGGAATAGCTGCACGATAGCACAGAGCCAGCAGTCAGCAAGCCTCAGGAGGTTGTTCCAGGGAATGAATCTAGATGCATGCACTACGGACTGCACTTTAAGGGATAGAATTCTCTGTCCTGCCCAACTTCACCATATGTGTGAGGTGTATCACACATGCCAGAAATGTATCCTGAGGCCTGGACTTCGAAATACAAATCAAAATGTACAAACCAGAATGGACATGCAGGATATTCCGGATGATTATCACAGCAAGGAAGAGAACAAAGACAGCCATTTCTGTAGGCTGGACATGTTACCTTCTCCGTATATTGTTCATACACATAATGCAACACATAGTGCCTGTGCATGAAAGCCCTGTACTCTAAAGTAGAATATGGAAACATACTTATTGTAAAGGGAATAGCCTTTAAAATGCTTTATTACAGGGCCGGCTGAGTGGTGTGGTGGTTAAGCGCTGGCTTGGGAAGCCAGCGGCCACGGTTCGGGTCCCACATATGAGGGTCAGTGACACTGCCCTCAAAAAAAAAAATGCTTTATTATAAAGGAATTCGTATTTTGACCTTTTGCCTATCTTTTTTTTTTTAATTTTTTTTTTTTAGCTGAGCCATCCTGCCACCTGTTGGCAGCTCAATGGCAACTCAGCTCAGGCTGGCCTCGAACTGCTGTTGCTCAGAGCTCAGCTTGCACTCTTGAGCAAGCTCTTAACCAACTGAGCCATTCGGCCGGCCCTTGTATTTTGACCTTTTGAATAAGAAAACAGTAATACCATTTTTATGTAGTGCTATGCTTCCCTTTTAGAGCTGTACCTGCTTAGATGTTAAACATGAGACTTCCAAATGTAAATATCCACTTTGTTAGAGATCAGGGAGTCTCATGGCTGTGGGAAACCCAGAAGAGCTACAGGTGACCAGGAATCAGATGTAAGGAATTAGTCTTGCCACACGCCTCCTGTCAAGGATGCATGTAGGTCTCCCTACCCTCCTCCAAGCTCTCACTGTCTCCCTACTTCATGCCTCACGGCAGCATTTTCAAATTCCTTCCAGCTCCTCAAGTTCCCTTGGAGTCTCCCTTCACTGGCTCTCAGCAGATGACATGGTCCCCACTTCATGGAGGATGTGCCACCAGCTGGTCTCTCTTCTCTTCTGGCCAGACTTCTGGGCGGGGGGAGGGTCTCAGAGGTGAAGATGGCCCTACTCTTGTCCATCCAACCGCTGCCTCTTCTGTACTTTCACCTTTTTCCTCTCAAGCAAGTCCTTCCCCTCAGCTTCTAGATATGCTCAGGTCACTTTCATCTTAAAAGTAGAGAACAAAAGGTACTTCTTGATCTCTGATCTCCATCTCTCTCTGGCTGCCTGCTGACTCCACAGACCAGCCTGTGGTTTAAGGGCTGAGTAATCTGCATTCTGCGTAGCAGCTTCTCCAGGGAGTTGAACTTTTCCTTCTTTTATTTTTAATTTTTTAATTTTTTTTTTTAGCTGAGCAATTCTGCCACCTGTTGGAAGCTCAGCGGCAGCTCAGCTCAGGCAGGAAATTGAACCAGGGACCCTGTTGCTCAGAGCTCACACTCTTGAGCGAGCTCTTAATCAACTGAGCCACTTGGCCGGCCCTTTTATTTTTATTTTTTGGGTAGTGAGACAATTTCATTGCTAGCACTTTCTAGAGGAATAGAAAGCAAGCACTTTAGAGAAGACAATTTTGGGACGAGGGCAAGGACACCAGACTGGCTTTTTTTTTTTTCTTTTCTTTTCTTTTTTTGAGGGCAGTGTCACTGGCCCTCATATGTGGGGCCCGAACCGGGGCCGCTGGCTTCCCAAGCCAGCGCTTAACCACCACACCACTCGGCTGGCCCTAGACTGGCTTTTAAGTACCCAAAGATATCTCCCTGCTCACTGGGGCTGGGCTCAGCCTGCCACCTGCAGCACATCATTAAGTCCTCAACTTAAGCCTTGCTCTCCGTCTGTTAACTTTCTCCCGAGATGCCAGGTTTGTCTACTTCTCACTGTTTCTGGCCCATGGACTAGTTTTGTCTGAGAACAGAGTCCAGTGGGAGCCAGAGAGTAACCAACCCCATGCTGAGATCAAGATGTCATCTTATTGCTAATGAAGCTGCCTGGAGGACCTCGTCCTATGTGTGGCCCACTGGGCTTGCTAATGGTCACCCCAGAATTAGACACACTACGTCATGGGCCCAGCTGGACTCCCACAGGCCTTGGTCTGCAGGGACAGGCCCCTTCTCCCACGGGGCAGAGAGCTGGCCAGGGTTCAGCATCCTCCCTGCGGGCTGGCGCCCAGACCTGGGGGCTGCCCTTGGCTGACTGTGCCTGTGAGGGCCGTGGTCCATCAAAACCACAAAAGCCCCTGTGAAAGGAGCGAGATCCAAATGGACTTCCAGTTCATAATTCCAAAGTGTTAACATGACATTTAGGACAGTGCAGGCTCAGCATTCTATAAAAGCTCACCCCTGTTAGTGGACAGCCAGGGTGCTGGGTGCACAAAACCACAACTTGACACTTACACACCTCCGAGCTTCTTTGCTCCAAATCTTTTTTCCTAGAAACAACCCAAAGGATGGAAAACACTTCCAGTCACCTTTCCAAATAAATAATAAATATTTACTTAGATGGTGAGCTGAATGTTTTTTCTGTCAGTCAGCATGTAAGACCAGCCCCTCCCAACACATGACTTATTAGTCAGCCTATGGTGTCTTTCAGGAAAAAGAAGATGAGTTCTAGGAAAAAGGGCAGGCTTGCTGGATGTTGATTTCCTGATGGTAAGATAACAACAGCCTCCTGAGCTGACAATTCCATGACATCTCATGGGTTGGTTCCCAAGAACATTTTATACTTTAGCCAAAGGGAGAATGCTTCATCCAAAGGCAGTTGTCTCTTGAACTCAAAGAAATATTTTCCATGATAGTGTTCACACTTCTCTCTGTTCCCCAGATAGCAGTCCCTTTGTTAAATGCCTCCCTGCCAAGAAACAAAACAAAACAAAAAAACCAAACCACCCCAAAACAGCCCCCCCAAAACAACAATTTCTAAAGAGAGCAACTTTAAAAACAACAAAATGAAATATTCCTACTGTCCAAGTATCACCCTTTGAGACCCCCTGCCCCTCCTTGGTACCCAAAAAGCTTGCTGGGTTGGATACTGCACTTCTTGTGCGAGGAGATAGACTATCCCTGGCTGAGTGTTGTAACTGAAAACCCCTGCTGGCATCTAATTGGGAACTGTTGTGAAGGCCAACATCTTTCAAAAGGAACGTGGAGCAAAACAAGGCAGTGCTGTTTCCTGAGAGGCAGGGTGGTTCCAGGAGGAGGGCTCAGGGGTTAGATCATGCTGGGGGCAGAGAGGCAGGGCGGTACGCTCAGGGCTGACAGGACCCAGCTGTAGGTGGCCCCAGGCCACCAGGTGCTACCCAGGGACCCTGGCTGTTCAGTGGGATCCACAGACAGGGAATCTCCAAGGGCCTTTCCTGAATTTGGTAACCTGGGTCCAGAGGAACGAGTTTAACCTTATAAGTGAATCTGCCTCCGACATCACCTGGGCCCCTCCTTGCAGACCTCCCACTCGCATCACAGGCCCATAAGGTCAGAGTACTGAGGGCTGCCTCTGTGCATGTGCTTGTAGGGAAGTTGTCTGAGGTTAATTCCCCAAAACCTAAGACACAAATTCAGGTGTGAACTAATTTGTTATGGACCTGTTCCCAGGAGAACCTGGTAAAGGCGTGAAGGAAGCAGAAAGCCAAATCGGGTAGGATTTCAGAACAAGTCCTTGGAGGGTCGCCCAGCCTGATTCTGCGGGGAATGCTGGAGGTAAGTGACTGGGCCCCAGAGTGTGTCCCAGCTAAGGAAAGGGGCCTGGGCCTCAGTCGTTGTTAAGTGCTCCCCTCCAGGCGTTTATTCATAACTTCCAGGCACTTGGACTCTGTGCGTGGAGGCCTAGGAGGTCAGCCCCCCGCAGCAGGCAGCAAAGCTCCAGATGCTGACAGGACGGGAAGGTACCCTGGGAAGGCTGCCAGATACAGCCACTGAAAATGCAGAGCACACGTTTATTAAACATGCACCAGGTACTAGGCTGTGTGCGTTTTCAAAGGTTATGTTACTTGATACTCCCCTGGTGGCCCTCTGAGAGGCGGGCTCCCGTTTTTAGGGTAGAGCTGGGTGGCTTGGAGCCAGAGCGTTGCAGCGGGACCTGCCTCCAGTGCCAGCTTTGCCGCCGGCACACCTGTGACCGCGCTTGAGCTCCTTGAGCTCCCTAAGCGTCAGTTTCTTCATCTATAAAAAGGGAGGGAAACAGTAGTGTCACGGCAAACACTGAGGGGAGAGTAAACGAATTAATGATGGTTCCGAGCTGAACACATGTGCTTGGCCCAGAGGAGGCGCCCCGTGAATAACAGATCTGCTTATTGATGTTTTTAGAAATTGTTATAGTAGTTAGAATGGGAGGCAGGCTCATCTTACAAGAGGGTAAATGATGAAGGATGTTTTGAGCAGCGGAGGAAAAGTAAACAATAGCTCTTGCAGTGATGAAGGAGTAATTTGACATTCGAGATTGGTCAGTCAGATGCTGGTCTACCCAAAAACACTTGGTGTGGAGGAGAGGCAGGTCATTAGGTTGAGTCAGGGTATGGACTTCTGATGACTGTGCCCGAGGGAAGGACAGGCACTTGTCGAGTTCTGGTAAGGGTGAAGGCAGGCCAGACTGAGAAGCGCGGAGGTGTTGGTTATTGATAGGCCTTAATGAGGGCAGGGTTTTCTTGTGAGAGTGTCGGAGAGAGTCCGAAGGGGAGGTGGCTGGAAAGTGCAATGCAGGAATGAGTGACTTGGAGGTGCTAGGGTGTGGTGAATTCAAAGTTAGGGTGTAAGGAGGGCCTGTGTGGCTGAGGAGACTCAGAGGAGAGGAAGCTCTCTGGAGATTTGGGGGTCAGGGAACTCAGAGGCCACATGGGTTGCTTGCTTCAGACCTGAGGGTCCTGCCTCAGCACATCTTATGGATTTTCCTCTCTCTCGGTATTCTTCAGATCTTGGAAAACAATTACTGATATCATCTTTGTAAGAAAACTGAAAAACACTGTACCAACCGTACTTGTGATCCTTAAGCCTTTGCCTCTAGTCCAGCTATCGCTTCAGTTCCAGGCTCATCTGTTCAAGTGCTACTCACACATTTCTGAAGTCAGCATGATTTGGAATGTCTCCCATGGTCTCCTGCCCCTTGGGCTGCCTTTCCTCTTACATTCGGTAAAGCAGCTGGAATAGCTGCCCTCTTTTACCTCCCATATCTAGTCAGTTGATCACATACTGATGAGTACTGATGATCCTACCTCATTAACACCCTTTACTATCCTTTCCTTCCCCTTTGTCTTCCTGACATAGTTCCAGCCTTTACTAAGCGTCTCTCTCTGCATTACAGCAACAGCCTCCCCACTGCTCTCCTTGCCTCTGTTTTCACTCCCTACCTTATACCCAAGTATTTCTACCCCCAAAGACAAAGTGGTCTTTGAATGGTTTAAGTCATATTCCTGCTTAGTTGACTTAAGTGGCCCTGACTTAAGCCTCCCCAACCTAGGATCCTACCATGGCCCTCACCAGCTGGCTGTACCAGGCTTTCATTCATTTTTTTAAAATCAATTTTATTGGGGAATTGGGGGAAGGGAACAGCGTTGGGGAACCAAGGAAAGGGAACAGACGAGTTGCTGTCCTTTTGTTCTTCAGTCTAGTTGTGGAAGATGTTGCTTCACTGGCCCATGTTGGTATTATCATTGCTCTCCTCCTGGGTGAGGCAGTTGCTTGCTGGCCATTGGATGGCCAGCCACAGTGGCTCACAGCAGCTCACAAAACCGCACGCCAGCTGCTGGCCAGCTCCACTGCAGCCCAGCCCCAGGTGGAGCTGTTGTTCACCATCTTAGATGTAGAAGGCGTAGCATCACTGGCCCTCATGTGGGATCTGAACTGGGGCCCTGCTGCTCAGAGCTGGAGTCCCAAGCCAACTCTTAACCAATGCGCCACTCTGCCTGTGCCTGGCTTTCATTCTTAAGGCCTGCTGGGGGAGTTTGTGCATGGGCGGGAGATACTTCCTGTCCTTCTCTGCCTGTTGAACTCCTTTTAAGATAATGTTTGGTACAACCATGGTGGAGCCTTTCGTACCTCCTGATAATCAAAACTCCCATCCATTGTGTGTTCTCCAACTGATGTTCAGTCTTTCTGAGGTATATTGGGAAAAAAAAAATTAGAACTCCAGGTTCTGTGTTCTTTCTTCCTACCTTCCACATAATTTTACTAACATTACATGCCATGTTTGGAGTACTTACTATGGACCAGTCACTATGCTAAAAGTTTTATGCATCTTATTTCATTTAAGCCTTACAACAACTCTGTGAGGTAGGATCAATTATTACTCTCATTAAAAATAAAGTAGAGTTAATGAGAAGATATTACCCAAGGTCATATAACACGTGAACGTGATAGAACCAGTGTTCAATAAAATTCAGGTGTCTCTGAGACAGCTGTGTTTTTAATAGACTTAATGCCTCGCTCTAATTTCAGTGTTTTGCAGAGTGATCAGGAGCTTACATGAATTAGAAGTTTAATAGTTTCAGGTCTTATGTTCATTTTTGAGTTTATTTTTGTATATGGTGTAAAACAGTGGTCCAATTTCATTCTTTTGCATTTGGCTATCCAGTTTTCCCAAAACCATTTATTGAAGAAACTGGCCTTTCCCCATTGTATATTCTTGGCTTCTTTGTCATAAATTAATTGAATATGTATATATATATATATATATGGGTTTATTTCTGACCTCTCTATTCTGTTCTATTAATCTGTATGTTTATGTTTATGCCAATAGCATACTCTTTTGATTGCCACAGCTTTGTAATATAGTTTGAAATCACGGATTAATGCCTCTAGTTTTGTTTTTTTCTAATGACTGCTTTGGCTATTTGGGGTATTTTGTGGTTCCACAGAATTTTTAGGATTGTTTGTTCTCTTTCTGTGAAAAAATGCCATTGGAATTTGATAGGAATTGCATTTAATATAAAGATTGCTTTGGGTAGTTATGGACATTTTAACACTGTTAATCCTGTCAATACATGAGCATGAAATATCTTTCCATTTATTTGTGTCTTCAATTTCTTTCATTAATATCTTGCAGTTTTCAGTGTACAGGTCTTTCACCTCCTCAGTTAAATTCATTCCTAGATATTTTATGCTTTTTGATGCAATTGTAAATCAGATTGTTTTCTTAATTTCTCTTTTTGATAGTTTGTTATTAGTGTATAGAAACACTACAATTTTGTATGTTGATTTTGTCCAGCAACTTTACTGAATTCATTGATTAGTTCTAATAGGCTTTTTTTCTTTTTTTTCTTAAAGGTCTTTAGGGTATTTTATATCTAATATCATGTGATCTGCAAATAGTGACAGTTTCATTTCTTCCTTTCTATGCCTCTTACTTCCTTTTCTTGCCAATTGCTCTGTTTGGAACTTCCATTGCTATGTTGAATAAAAGTGGCAAGAGTGGACCTCTTTATCTTGTTTCTGATCTTGGAGGAAAAGCTTTTAGTTTTTCATAATTGAGCATGATGTTTGCTGCAGGTTTGTAATATACAGCTTTTGTTAAGTTGAGTTATGTTCCCTCTATACCCACTTTGAGAGATTTTATCATAAAAGGATGTTGAATTTTGTCAAATACTTTTTCCGCATCTACTGAGATGATCATATGATTTTGATCTTTTATTTGTTAATATGGTGTATCACATTGATTTGCATATGTTGAACCATCCATGAATCTGTGGACTAATTCCCATTTGATCATGGCATATGATCCTTTTAACGTATTGTTGAATTCAGTTTGGTAGTATTATGTTGAAAATTTTTGCATCTTTGTTTATCAGGGATAATGGCTTGTGATTTTCTTTTCTTCTAGTGTCCTTGTCTAGTTTTGATATTAGGGTAATGCTGGCCTCATAAAACTAGTTTGAGAGTGTTCTATCCTCTTTAATTTTTTGGAAGAGTTTTCAAAAACATTGGTATTAATTCTTTGAATGTTTGTTAGATTCAGTAGTGAAGCCATCTGGTCCTGGATTTTTGTTTGTTGGGAGGTTTTTGATTATTGATTCAATCTCCATACCAGTAATTGTCTGTTCAGATTTTCTATTTCTTCATGATTCACTCTTGGTAGGTTGTATGTTTTTAGGAATTTATCCATTTCTTCTAGGTTGTTGAATTTGTTGGTGCATGATTAATGTTATTACAGATGAAGTAAAGGAGAGTCACAGAAGTTGGGCCAGGTTTGTCTGCCTTCAAAGCCCATACTTTTCCTAATGGGTAACCTTGTATTGTTTGTTAATTTCTGTGTGGGTCTATCTGTGTAATTAGGGAGGATTGAGCTTAGGTTGGGTGTGAACCCAGCTGCTACTGAGAAATTGGGGAGTGTCTGGGGCAGGGTTCCCACATTTTTCTAACCCCATCAGTGCCATGTTCCTTGATGTTGTCCACAAACAGAAGCTCAGATGAGGCCTGTAGTTATGGGGTGGCAGTATTCTGGGGAGGTTAAGTTGTTGGTGCTGGCATACAGGAAGGAGGGATGAAGGTAGATATTGATTGGGTAGGGGTATTGACTAATTATCTTAAAAGAGGAAAAGATATTTCTCAGCTTTTTGCCATTGGTGGTTGCCTGGAGACACCTTTGTGAAATTCCCTTTATAGTCACTCCCTGGAAACCCTCCCTTGATGTGGCCACATGCTCCCTAACTCGTAGGCACAGGCAGAGACATAGCATGGACATGAGCCCCTGAAATCAATAAATTGACCTCCCCAGGACTGAAGCTTGCCGGTGCTAAAGAGGAGAGATGGGACCTGGTGTCACAGGCCAGCGATTTAGAGCCTCAGGCTTCCCCTTGTCTGTCTCTCCTTGGATGTGTTATCCACAGCATCAAAAGTAGGGTAACCTCTCCTTTGCATCCCTGGCTTATTTACCCAGATACACTTCCTTTCCCTCTTTCCTGATTGGCAATGTGGCTTGTGAAATATCTCTTGAGCTGTCTTTGCCTTCCTGTTTTCTCCCGGTCTAAACTCCCTTCAGCCTTCATCAGCATCAGAGAAAGTCTCCTTATCAGTTTTCCATCCCAGGCTTTATTCTGTTTATTCCTCACTCAAGTGCTAGAATAATTTTCTCAAAGTCATCCCACTTGCCAAGCCAGAGGACCTACAATACTCCTAATCTCATGTGATGACAGAAAGCCAGTCCCGAGTCAGCTGCACCATTACCAAGTGGGGTGGGGAGCGGGGGAGGACTAGGGAAGCATCTGCTCACCCCAGGGTCACACTGAGTGCCTCCTTCAGTTGTGTGCTCTGGGCGCCTTGCTGGCCTCATCCTAGTCCCAGCCTTGTCACCAAGCTCCTGTCTGTCCTTCCCACTTCACTCTGTGCTATGGGAGGCCCTGGGGAGGCCCTCTGACATCATCAAACCATGAAACTTCGGTTATCATGGGATCAGGAGAGAATCTGATACCAGCAGAATTATTTGCACAAAGCCTCCTTGTTTGGAAATGGGGCTGGCTTGCTTTTCATGATTCTATTGGAGAAGAGAGAAATCTGCTCCAAGTTGCCTGAAATTCAGTAAAAACGTTGCTATTGAATGTGTCTATTGAACCTTCCTCAATTCAGGTCAGGGGACTAAGATTAGGTGTCACCTCAGGCATTCTTGTTTCTGTCCTGGAAGTAAAACAAGTGCAGGACTACCTCCCCATCCCCCCAGCATTTGAATATGGTTTGCAGATCAAGCCAACTGTGGTATGCAGAGAGTAATGGAGATATGACAGCTGGGGGATCTTTGATTGTTTGAGGAAATACACTTTGGGGCAAGGGCTAGAAGCAGGTCACATAATATCTGGGTGTTGCTCAGAGAGGTCAACGAAAATTCTTTCACCCAATTCAGAAATTTAAATCTCATGACAAAAAAATACATAGTTTAATTTGATCCAGAAAACTGAGGCAACATGAATTTGAGAACAGTTACCACACACTGGTCCCTCTTTTTTTTTTTTTTAACCAGGACATGCCCATCACTTCTTCAAAATTCCACAGAAAACTATTTTTTTTCCAGGAAGGCATGCCTGATGAATATAAAATGAAAGCTTTCCCCAAAATAATTTCCCTGAAAAGTCCCCTAATTGTGAATTCCTTACAAAGTTTATTGTATTACATGTTCTCTCTTAATTACGTTGAAAATGAGAGTTATGTATGGGAAGGACCCATTCACCAAAATAACCCCATTCATGGTAGTTTGGGAGGCAGGTGGCTATCCCAAAATTGCCAAAAAAGGAGCCAAGGCAAAAAAACACAAAGATTTAATAATGACTTCTGTGGTATGATCTCAATATTAAATATATTAGATTTCATTGTATACAACTTTTTTAAAGACCCATTTAAAAAGGACCATGGTAAGAAATTACTTTATGAAGAGGATACATATGTACTTCTAAGATAAATTGGAGGGAAACTGTTAATATTATACAAGTGGATGCTTAGGGTTTGAAATACTGTTTCTAATGATAGCTTCATCACTCTGTCTCAAACAACTAGATGGAAGTGACAGGGATGGGCTCTGGAAAACTGTTCTGATTCAAAATGGGGCTCTGGTAGTGACAAGGAGGGACCCTGTTTTCCAAGGGCATACAAAGATTTGAATAGAATTATTTCATAAGGTATGAGTGGAAAAACAATATTCTATGTTCCTGTATTCTATGTAGTCTGATTTAAAATATGTACTACAGGTAGACATCTGACTATTTAATCAATGTCTCTAAAGTTTATACACTGAAGTTATCCAGAATTTTTCTTTAGGGTTTTCTTGTTGGGAAATTGGGGATCAGTATATTCGGGGCTGCCTTATATTTAAGCCCAGAAGTAACTCAGAGCCTGGTTTGCATGGCCTCCATCTATGTGCCTTTTCCGATTTGTTCTTTTGAAGGCTAAGCCTGATTCTAAGTGTTTATTTCATCTTCTTTTCCAGACAATAGCTTCTGAGGGCAGGACTGTCTTCTTTTTCTATTTGACTGCCACCCCCAATTGAGTTTTCTCCTCCAGTGGTGTTGTAAAGTTCACTGTCTGCTCATTTTCCTTGTCTGCATCATGAGATTGAACCAAATGATCTAAGGGTGAATCCTGGCTTTAGTGTTGTTTGAATTATTGTTTCTTGACTCGCCGAGTGGACATGTTGCTTTAAAAAAGCTTTTGCCCTTGGTGAGGGTGGGGGTGAGGTGGGGATGGGAATCAGGAAATCCTTTCATGTTGGAGGTGGAGAAGAGGGCAAATTTCTGACTGCCCATGGCACTAAGCGACTCTTGGTAAAACGAAACCTGAGACACATGCTAAAAAGGAAAGAATTTATTAACAAATTTAAAAATCTGTTCTGTCTACGAGGTCTGACAATTAAGTTGGAGAACTCATCCTAGAAAATGTGCTACATACTTCATTGCTGCATATCACTACAGCCACCTTCGAAGTACTCCCCTTGGGAAGTGCACCCACGTGGCTATGCACCCACGCCAGGGCCTAATCCACCCTTCGAAGCAATTTTGGAACTCTTTTTCTGGAATGGCCATCAGAGCTCTTATCATATCACCCTTGAGGTCCTGAATGTCATCCAAATGTCTTCTTTTCAATATTTCCTTTATCTTCAGGTAAAGAAAGAAGTCAGTGGGGGCCAGATCAGGAGAGTAGGGAGGGTGTTCCAATACAGTTATTTGTTTACTGGCTAAAAAGTCCCTCACACTCAGTGCCGTGTGAGCTGGTGCATTGTCATGATGCAAGAGCCATGAATTGTGGGTGAAGCGTTCAGGTTGTCTAACTTTTTCATGCAGCCTTTTCAGAACTTCCAAATAGTAAACCTGGTTAACTGTTTGTCCAGTTGGTACAAATTCATAATGAATAATCCCTCTGATATCAAAAAAGGTTAGCAATATCATTGCAACAAGTTTATGAACTTAATTGGCAGACCTCATATCCAGCCATCCATCTCTTCCTATAAGAAAGATTTCACACACACACACACACACACACACACACACACACAAAGCACTGTGCTAGGTGCCAGAGACTTGGAGATGAATAAGATGGGGGACTCGCTTCCAGGGGGTTCAGCTCCTATGCAGCGAGAGACAAACACTAGCCATCTGTTTGGTTTCAGAACCCAGAAGGCCCTTAGCTCTTAAAAAAGAAAAAAGACGGGATGGGTGGGATGGGAAGGGGAGGAGAATGGAAGGTCTCACCCAGGATGATCTGTTTGAGTCTATTCTTGGTGAGGAGGTAAGAATTTTCCAGCTAAATAAGGGATTTTGCCAGGTGACCGTTTTAGGAGAGAAAATAGTGTGCGTAGGGCTGGGAGGTAAGAAGAAACATAGTAGGTTCCAGGAACTAAAGAGTATATCTAGAGAGGAGGTTATGAGGCTGGAAAGAGAGGCACAGCAGGACCAGGAAAGATGATGGAGATGGAAAAGGAAATGTGGGCAGTACTGAGTAGCTGGACTGCAGGGGGCCCTTTATGTTGCCAATACTGCCCCCTAGTGGATGGGCAGGAGATGGGCAGGTGCAGCTGGAAGCCACATTGAAGCAGCAGCCCCAGGGTAGACAGGCTGAGATGGGTACATGCACTTGGCAGCAGACTGGAGAAATGTGTGGCAGAACCACCTGGGCAGGAGGAGCATGACCTGAGCACTCAGGAAAGGCCCTTTAATCACCGGCTGTAGCGGGCCAGATTCCACCATTAGAGGGTGTTTTCTTTGGTCAAAGAACGAGACTATAGGAGTTGTGTTAAAATGCATTCTGCTCAGGAAAAAGGACACATTTGCCTTCCTTTTAAGTGTTGCTGTATGTGGTTAGAGCAAATGCACGTGGTGTGGGGCGAGGGGATAGGGAAGGCTTCACAGCTAACTTGGATGAGGACATAGGTAGGGATCTGGATTAAGAAACACTGATTCAGGTTCAAGGCTCAGTTAGGGCACTTTGAAGTGGTTAGTTGGGGAAGGGAAGCTTGATGACACTAGATGGCGGTATGGAGACAGGGACAACGAAGGGGAGAGAAACTTGGAAAGTTAGCAAGGTCTGGGACACAGAAGTGCATTACTGTACAAGCTGGTCACAGGCATGTCAATCATCAAGGTTTTTGTTATAAGTAGTTGGGTACAATTGGTACACACAACTTTGGCAATGGGCTTTGGAGTCAGGTTAGAGTTGGAACCCCAGTCTGCTTTTTGTCAACTATTATGAACCAGGTTGTTCAACCTCTCTGAGCCCGTGGATCTGTAAATGGTTCTGGTATGGTATTTGCCATGTAAGTTTTTAAGGATTTAATGACTGAAGGTAAGCGTTCTGTAGAAAGTACTTGTTGACCTTTATACACCTGGCAGCAGCATGTGGTCCCCATAAGTGATCAGAAATGTCTTGGGCATGCAGGGAACAGCCCCCACCCCAGAAACATGAACATTTCTAGGCACAATTCTAAAAATGGAACTTAAAGGGCCGGCCGAGTGGCGCGGTGGTTAATCGCTGGCCTCGGAAGCCAGCGGCCCCGGTTCGGTCCCACATATGAGGGCCAGTGACACTGCCCTCAAAAAAACAAAAACAAAAAAATAATAAAATAAATAAAAATGGAACTTAAGATTTTCTCAGAGGTCCTTTCGTAGGCTCTGATGCCGGCTGGGTAACCCATGTATTTGTAAGTCTAGATTGAACAACAGGCAAAATCCACGGTGACCTAGAGCCCAGAGTGGCTGCCCTTTCCTTCTTTGAATGCTTGTGCAGAATTGTTTTCTGTTGTCAGAATCTCAGTGCCTTTATCTTTTTACTTAAATATTCTTTCTTAGGCCATTCATTTAAAGGCATGATCCCTTTCCTGGAAACATATAGAACCAATTCCAGAGAAATTTATATCAATTCATTTAAAAGCTATCACTCATCAACAGGCTTTTTCTAGCTATCGCCAAAACTGGAGAAAAACTTCCTGTAGGGACAGAATCCCGCTGTGTACTTCCCAGTTGAATCGTGGACCCATCATTACAGTTGTTCTAGCAAAAGGGGCCTGGACTGAGTTAAAAGGTGTTGTGGGAGACAAAATATATTTGATTGCTTGTTACTCTGGCTATTCTGAGCTTGAAAGGATTGTCCATAGCCCTGATGATGAGAGAGTTGGACAGAAACCTTTGATCTAAATTCAGTTTTCCCCCATTTTTCTGTGAGAATACCCACTATATATCTCACTGTTATCCCAGTGAGATTCCAATTTCATAAAACGCATAAATAAAAACCATGTGAGGGGCCGGCCAAGTGGTGCATTGGTTAAGAGCTGGCTTGGGACGCCAGTGGCTCCAGTTCGGATCCCACATATGAGCCAGTGACACTGCCCTCTACAGCTAACAACAGCTCCACCTGGAGTTGGGCTGCATGAGCCCCCGGCGACGGTGTGGGCTGCAGCCCCTGCTGCAGTGGGCTGCCATAGGCTACAGTGAGTGGCCGGCAGCCAGCGTGAGCGGCTGGCAGCCAAGCGTGAGCTGGCAATAGCCGCGGTGAGCGACATCCAGAGGCCAGCGACCGATCTGCTTCATCCGGGAAGAGCGCAATGACGATACCAACATGGGCCAGTGAAGCAATGTCCTCTGCAACTAGACTGAAGAACAAAAAAGGACAGCAACTTGTCTGGTCCCCTTCCCGGATTCCCCAACATTTCCCCAACGCTGTACCCCTCCCCCAATGCCCCAATAAAATCTTAAAAAACAACAAAAAAACATGTGAGGGATAAAATGTTCAAGAATGATAAAGGACAGTTCTGCTTATACTTTCCCGCATGCAAAACGGCATACCATAGTCAGAAGAAAGAAATGTAGAAAGCATCAGGTTTTGAATATCCAGGTTTCTAAAACTAAGGTATGCCTTCCCATCTCTTTAAAACCAACAATTGGGAGAGAAATTACTATAAAAATACATGGACTTTGAATTTAAAGGCAGGTTTTGTTTTTTTTTCCTCATTGGAGATAGAGCTGTTTTAAGCTGTTGAGGACCCAAGTAGCCTAAGGTTTTTCTAGGCAAGCCAAGAGATGACATAAGTGAGTGGTAACAGGGACGTGAGCTACTTACCTGGAACTGTGGTCCATGTGTCCCCGTTTCTCTACACTTCTTTTTCTACCTCAGTTCTTCCTTTCCACTTACTCTTCTGTTTACTAGCCAAAGCATCAGACTTACACGTGATGTACTAAGTTTATGTTTACAATTTGAAAGCATGGAAGGAATGTTTTCTATTACTTTAAAAAGGAAGAAGTTTAAACTGAAAGTTAAAATTGTTTCTCTGCCTCTGGGTGAGGAAAACAATGCTCTGAGGGAGCTCTGTAATCTTTTCAGAAGAGCATCGGATGGACTGGATCCATAATATAAATTTGGGTAAAACAAGAGGTATCACAAAAATGTCAGGCTAAGCCTGTAAGAGCCATAGCCAACTAGAAGGTCTTAAACAAAGAACACATAGCCCAAAGCCAAGGTCCTTATTTCTATAACCTTTAATATGTATGTGAAGGGAAGGTTAACCGGTCTGGTTTGCGGATTCATTTTTTAATCCCTGCATATTTTAGATAAAAATCATAATGTGAAGATGAGCAAATCTAGTTCAGACTTTCTTCCAGGTGGAATTATTGAGTTTCATAGGCTTAGCAACCTCAGGGGTATCAGTGAGGTGCTTGTGTGTCAATGGGCTTCATCCTCACTGTGACAAAGATGAGACTATAAAGTGTGGGCACAGACAGGCCACAAGATGGCACAGCACTTCTGTACTTGGTTGGTCCTTGGTCCCTTGTCAACACAGTAGGAAAAAATCCACTGGGAGGTAGGGTGCTAGGATTCCAGAGCTCACCTTAGTCAATAAATCTGGAAAACAAGTAAATGAATTTGCCATCTCCAGGTCCATTTTATGTATTACTAAGGTGAAGACAATGTTATCAATTTTCTTCTAAATCCTATTCCATGATGCTCGATGAGCATTTAAAAAAGTCATGGAGGGCCAGCTGAGTGGCGCAGTGGTTAAACGCTGGCTTGGGAAGCCAGCGGCCCCGGTTTGGGTCCCACATGAGGGTCAGTGACACTGCCCTCAAAAAAAAAAAAAAAAAAAAAAGTCATGGAAACCTCATAACATATGTAGTTTAAATAAAGACCCAACACCAGTAGTGATAAATATTACCTCAACTATTACATGTAATGAAAAAAATATTGTTACCTCAACTATTACATGTAATGAAAACAAATGGTAGTGACAACACACAAAAAATGTGAACAAGAATTTATTTCTTTAAAAACTTAAAGGATTAGAGCTGATATATAGGAGAACATTTACGATAACATTTAGAGTTATGTCAACATAAAAATGATAGTTGTGGTTACAATTAGCACATGCAATTCACTACAAAGGTAATACATACAATTCCCTCTCTACACAAGCCTTCTGTATGAAGTTAGATTAGGTGGGGGTAAAACAGCAAGTGAACTTGAGAGGATTGCACTTACAAGTAAATGGGACACAGCTGGGATATAAAGAGGAGACATACCTAATGCTAATTACTGTATTGCAGTACTAGCAAATTGCACACTTATTTTTAGAGTATATTGTTCAACATACACATTTAGACAAAGAATTTTCAAACATCTACCCTTTAAAATATCCCTTTATTTCTGACATCACATTTTGGTATTCATGTAACAGCATTTGAAACATGTAGTTATCATTCAGACAGAGCTTGTGTTTAAGGGATAAAAAGATCTGGAACATCCTATTACCACTGGCCTTAAATGCATTTCCATCATGACCTATCAACTTTAAATAACTGGTTAATGAAGTTAAATTAACCTGAAGGACCTACTGACTATAAAAAGCTCTTATAAATTTAGGAACACGTGAGTTAACAGAAGAGCTCACCAAGCACTGCCTTCTGTTCATTTTTAATGCAACATATACTAGACTAATACCATGCGAATGCACAGACTAGCAGCATATGATGAAAAAATATATTAGTCCAAAAGATACTACATTTGGCTTTGAAAATTTTTATTTTGACCTACATCTGAATAGTTTATAATTAGTCTAAAAAGGAACTGCTGTCAAGGACCAGTCAAAAGAAGAATTAGGTTATAAGTTTGCTAGTTTATACCTCCTTTGAAATCAATGACAATGCCCAATTTTAGGCTAAATCTATATACCTTGCCATTTTATGGCTCCATATTCTTTTAATTTACAGAAAAGTGCAAAAAAAAAATTTAAGTACTAGAATTAAGTAAATTTTTTAAGGCAATAGAATCTAACATGACCTACAATAGGAAGCCACCCCAATAATCTTTAACAATTGAACTTTTTTATGTAGCTTATTATTTTGATATTTCAACATTATCAAAACTGTATGGTTTAAAAATTTCTTAAAAACCAACCAGAAAAGGAGAATAATGTGGAATACAGGCATACCTCGTTTTATTGCGCTTCACTTTACTGCACCTCACAGACACTGAATCTCATCAATATCCAGGCAACACCCCCCACCAGTACAAAGACGCCCCCTCACTGAAGGCTCAGATGTTAGCATTTTCAAAATTAAGGTATACAGATTTTTTTTTTAGACACAATGCTATTGTAGTTCATGGACTACAGTATACTGTAAACATAACTTACATTGGGAAATCCAAACATTCGTGTGACTTGCTTTATTGAGTTGCTTACTTGATTGCCGTGGTCTGAACCTAACCTGCATTATCTCTGAGGTATGCCTGTGTATAATACCTCACTAACTTATATGTGGACTAAACGTCATATAAGAAACTAGGATTTGTTTCTCTGCCCACCTAAAATATAATTTAAATTTACATGCATCAAAGCATAGACTATTCAAGATATGCTTTAGCAAAGTTATTTTGTACTTAAAACAAGTTTCATTTCTTTTCTTTTTTGGGGCAAAGATGTGTGTTACATATTAGTGATGAAATATGTTTATTTCCTGAATGGGTTTTTGAATAGTAACCACATATCCATTTGTCTAAAGTGACTGTGTGGTTGGGAGGCACTCATTCACTGCACCATGTCCTGTACAGGTTTCAATAGATGAATTTGCTTGTACTATATCCTTTCTTAAATTAATTTTCATTCTTATTCCCTTACATCATGAGTTTGCATTTTCTAATTGACCCCATCTCATGTACAAATTTCACAATAGAATGTTCTTCTATCACTGCTGTTTGTTATGAGGAAAGTTACAACTAAACACAATTACAATAACATGATTACTTATTTTGAGGAAATGAGACACATTATAAATTTCTTGACAGACATTTAACAAGATAAATCTAATGCTGCTTTGGACCAGCCTTTGATGACTAACTTAAGTGGTGGTGATGCCATTATTTTGTAGTGTGAGTTTGGGGTTTCTGGGTCCCTACTTGACCTCTCTGCCTAATTTTCCTCATATACTTCTCATTCTGTCATTCTATCAATCTCACGTTGGTTTTGCCTAAAATATTACTGGATATGTAAGAATATAGCATCTGCTCTGTCTCATAAAGACCATACATGTGAAAGACTTCTGAAAAGTATTAGGCAAGAATACAAAGGATAAAGTGTAACAAGAAGTCCAATGTGAACAAAATTCTGATAATGAGATTTCTATTTCAACTGTGAATGTATACCAATGTTTCTTAGCCTTTTATTCTTCGCTAACTTCTACAAACTATTTTAGGTTGGCCCAATTTCTGTAACTTATGTGACAGAAAAACAAAAGCTATTTCTCCAAACTTACTTGATAGCAGGACTCAGCCACTAATGATTTATGACAATTTCTGCCTACCCAGCTCCTATCCTTAGCCCCTGCCTCCTCATCACATGTGGTGGATGGGAGATGGCATAAACGTGAAAGTGGCTGAGCACTAAACTCTGGAGGCCTGACTTATTTATGCCCCGAAGAACAGAATGTGTGGAAAGAGGTTTAAAATATTCCTAGATTACAATGTAGAACTAAGTTCCACCTATCTCAGAACTGGCATATATTAAAATAGTAACTGTGATATTTACCAAGACCAATATGTAGATTTTGGGGGTTGTGGTATTTTTTTTTGGTGAGTACTGCCCAAGTCCTCTAACTTAGTTTGCTTCAAACACCTACTAGAAAAAAAAAAAATTTCAATCCTGGCCTACATAAAAATAAAAACAAAGCATATTAAAACACATTTTAAGCTGAAGACATTGTATAAAGTGCTTCATCAACCAAATTCTCTGAAATCTTAACAAGAAGGGTCAATGTTTATATAAAAAATGTTAACAATTTAAGCCTTTATAAATAGCAAAGAATTTTTTAAATGTTTAAGATAGTTTGGCATTCATTCCTAGTTCTTATCTGAGAACTCTGTTGAATTTGCAAAATGGACCTTCAATGAGATTGTTAATAATCATAGCAAATTTTTGGAAATTTAGATTACTGATTATATAATATTCAAAAATTAGCATTTTTAATTTGCCAAGTTAAAACTCCAGGATTCTGATTCTCTAGTAACTGGCAACATTGTTACCAATGAAAGAGAACTAATATTTTATGTGTTGGTATGAATATAAATGAGGCCAATTTTTCTTTTTCTTTTTTTTTGGTCAGACAACAAAAGTTAGGCTCATACATATAGTTCTAGTTAGGCTGCCTGGACCTCTTTTAAAATTATGTTGTCAGCTGACAGAGCATAAATCAGCAAGGTCTAGACTTTGCTCCTCTAATTCTTTATATTATCTCTCCCTAGGCCACTTCATTTGATGACTATTTGCATTAAAATCAGTATAGCTGTGCTAAGTTTATCACTACTTATTATTTAAATACCCTCTGTTTTGTAGGTAACAGTTTTACTTTATAAATTTCAGAGAAGCTTTCTGTTTTTCTTCAGTGCAAACATCCTGAAACAGCACAAAGTCATTCAGCTATTCAGAGAAGAAAGTCAGTTTCTGTAGTGCTTAAAGTGGAAACCCACGTTTTCTGGGATGGAAATAGCCCACGTGGGAGGACAGTACATTCTTGACCGTAGGGGCAAATGATCTTCTTCACTGAATGAAGATTATTTTTATCTGCAATCCAGATAAAATATTTTTAGCTTTACTTTACAGGTACTGCTGAAATTGTAACAAGAACTAGTCTTTCACTGAGGCATATAGCCACCTCGTCTTACAGTCTGTGGTAAGTAACTTTTTGGCATTCCTTCATCAGTTGCAGACTCCATCCCAGTGGTTTCAAATCTCTCGACTTGTCGCTCAGTACCTGGACCAAAAGCATCTACTGCAGAAACTTCCTGAAACATTTTCATTTGCCCAGATCCATAGGACTGTGAAATATGATCTGAAATCTGCTGCTGTTTAAGTCTAATGAAATCTTCATCACTGACTGATGAAACTTGCTTTGACCTTTCAAATTGTGAAATATCTGGACTAGTTTCATGTTGACTGCAGCTTTGTTTAAAATACTGTTGCCGGGGCAAAACGCTGTCGTTGCCATCTACATTATCTACCAGCTGCAGCTCTTCCAGCCGTTCTTCGGAATCTAACAGGGGTTGGGTAGACTCAGATCTTGAGAATACTTGGACTGATGGAACCTGGTGTCTGTAGCCACTATGCACCACAGTGGAATACTGGACGGTGCTTGAAGTGTTTTGTGCAGACTCATTTTCATCACTGCTAGAAATGCTTGGCCTAGAAGATGACATGCATGAAGACCCTCCAATGCCACTGCTGTGTCCTTCAGTACTAATTTTCTCCTTCTTGAATAGGTCCAGTGATTTCAGATCTTCCGGAAAAGGCTTTTTGTCGTTAGCTTCTATTTCCACAACACTTACATCAGTGAAATTGCCATCTGAATATATTTGATCTTTTGAATTAAAATTATGCTAAGAAAGAGAGAAAATGGATTATTACTATGGTATACGTTCATTTAGAAACTCTAAAATATATATGGCAAATATTAAAGCTACAGAGCTAATACATCTCTGAAACTTCTCAATAACTTTTAATGGTGCAGAGATAATCTATTTCACCAAATCAGTCAACTACTTGAATCATAGGTATTGTGAAATGATTCTAAGTAGTATGAATGAATCAGGCTGTATTTTCTCAGAATTCCAAATCATACTGTTGATGTTCCATTTTGATAAGCTAATGGTCTATGAACAGTATTCATACTTCATGCCTAGACAAGGTGGCATAGAATTAACTGGGTAGGAAAACTAGAAAACATTAAGAAAACCAAACTCAAATGACTGAACTTTCATAGAATATAAAATACACAACACATTTTAATCTGTTAATATAAAATTTAAGGATTAGAAGGTAGTATGTACAAATCATTTCATCAGTGTTAAAATGTAGCCGACTATTAAATTTGATTTTAATATCCAATCCAAAATGAATGCCTTAAAGAGTTATCACCAAGCAGTATTAACACTGTTTTCTTTTTTTAACAGTTTTCAATTATGTAATTATCAAGATATTAATATCTGATATTAGGAATATCAGAATAAATATGCTATAATAAGCTAGAAAATGTATCGGTATTATTTTAAATTTTGATTAAAATTCTCTATGTGCTATTTTGTTTTCATTTACTTTTGGATTTAGTCTGATTATCTTTTGGTTGAACTCTACAAATGTATCTTAATAAGCATGTGTATTATAATAAACAAGTCAGAAACATTTTATCTTACCCTAGGAGGTGTGTGAGGTGACCACTGGGCAATATGACTCTTTGAAGGATCTGGAACATTAGGCCAGATGTGTTTTTTAATTCTGGAGAGAAAAAAATATGGCATATGTACAACCACATGTAATAAACAATGACTAGTCCCTATTTCTAAACATGTTCATCTAAGAATCAAACCAATTAAGTAAAAAAAAAAAAAAAAATTAGGTAAAAGCAATACCTACTGTATCTCAAAGCCAGTAAAAAAATTACCTTCCTTGTAATCAGTAGAAAAATACTATTTAAAATGCTTAAGGGGGGCCGGCTAAGTGGCTCAGTTGGTTAAGAGTTGGCTTAGAGCATGAGCTCTTACCAACAGGGCCACCGGTTCAATTCCCACATGGGCAGTGATGCTGCACGGGAGCTGAGCTATCGCTGAGCTGCCAACAGGTGGTAGGATGGCTCAGCCGGTGTAACAACAAGATTGCCTGTTCCACAGTGGGCTACGCCCACTGCAACTAAGACTGAATTCGAAACCTTGAATTGAGCTGCCGCCCGGATGGCTCAGTGGATAAGGGCCCTGTGCTCTTAACAAGGCTGCTGGTTCGACTCCCACATGGGATGGTGGCTAGGCCCACCCACAACTAAGATTGAACACAGCACCTTGAGCTTAGAGGCCACGAGCTGCCGATGGGAACCCAGACGGCGACTGGCACCCTCCACAACGAAGACTGAAGAACAACAACTTGGCTGGTCCCCTCCCCCAATTCCCCAATAAAATCTTTAAAAAAAAAGTGCTGAAGGATCTTAATCCTAGTCAAAATGAAAAACTGTTAATAAGACTAAAATTAGTAATCAATGTTCAATTAGAAAAATATCTGAAATTAAATTCTGCAATAAAAAGCACTTAAAAACTTTAGCCAGGTCACAGAACTTTGTGGCCTACATACCCTTTCCCAACAAAAAAAGCAAAAATGTTCAATTTCCAACTAAAAGAATAGAGATAAAGTTTCACATTGGTACCAGATAAAATACGATAAATTTTATTTTTCAAAACAAAGACTAACAATATTAAAAATATCCAATTAATACAGGATGTCCTCATCATAAAAAAACCTACTTATGTTTACCTTACTATAATTTGTAGCCCAAAGTTAGAAATCCATTCGTGTACTTAAGTATACAGGAAGTGAGTCATCTTCAGAATAAGTTCAAATATAAAAATGAGTAAGAAGATCTTACCAGACTGACTCTCCTATAAGAACAAGTATAAAATCTGGACATAATATAAAAAGCAGTCAAGTTAATAACCTAGATGAACAGACCAACCAATCAATGGATGAATTCCTTGAAAGACACAAATTACCAAAACAGACTAAAAAAGACCTTCAATAGCCCTATATTTATAAAGAAATTAAATTTTTATTAAAAATCTTCCCACAAAAAAAATCTCAGGCCGAGATGGCTTCATTTGTGAATTCTATCAAATATTAAGAGAAAATAATATCAATCCTACATAAAAACTCTCTCAGAAAATAGAGGAGGTAACATGTCCCCATTAATTTCATGAAGTCATTTTATGGAGCCAATCAGTATTATTATCCTGATTCCAAAACTAGACAAAACACCACAAAAAAAGAGAACAGTATCACTCATAAAATCAGATACAAAAATTATTAACACAGTGAACACAGAAAACTCCAAGGAATGCAAAGATTGTTTACCATCTGAAAATCAATGAATAAACTCTATCATGTTTATGGAAGAAATGAGAAAAATCACATGATCACCTCAATAGATGGAGAAAAGGCATCTGACAATGTTCAACACCCATTCATGAGAAAAATTTCAGCAAAATAGGAATATAACAGAACTTCTTCAACTTGCAACTATTACAACATACATGCAATGGTGAAAGACAATACTTTCTCCCCTAAAATCAGGAATAATGAAAAGATGTTGGCCCCACCACTTCTATTCAATAGTGCACTGGAGGTCTCAGCCAGTCCAGTAAGAAAAAAAAACTAAAGGCATCAAGATTGAAACAGCCATCTTTACGTGCAGGCAGCATGATTGTATATATAAAAAATCCTAAGGAATCCAAAAAGCTACTAAATGAATTTATAGTCTCAGTATACATGATAAATAGTTTTTTTTAAAAATCAATGGCATGTCTACATATTAACAATGAAGTATAAAATTTAAAAAAAAAGTCCATTCACAATAGTATAAAAAATAGGAATAAATTTAACATTAAGATGTGCAAGGCCTCTCCACTAAAAACTACAAAACTGCAAAAGGAAATCAAAACCCAGATAAGTAAAGAAATACACTATGTTCATGGGCTGAAAGACTCATGAACATGTGAACTCATGTTTCAGATTGTTTTTCCCCTAAATTGATCTGTAGACTCAATAAAATCCCAATCAAAACTCTAGCAGGGTTTTTAAAAAAAATGATATTGCTAAGCTGGTATTAAAATTTACATTAAAAGGCAAAGAACTTAGCCAAAATAATTTTGAAAAAAAAAAAAACATATTGGAGGAATTCCACTACCTGCTCTCAAAACTTATAGAACCAGAATAATCAAGAGTAACATTGGCATAAATAGACATATAGATAAATGGAACAGAATTGAGAGTCCATAAATAGATCCAAACCTATATGAACAATTGATTGTGACAAAGGTATCAGGCAATTCAATGGAAAAAGTTAAGTCTTTTCAATAAATGATGCTGGAATGACAAGACATCTATGGGGAAAAAATGAACTTTGACCCTGACCTCATACCATGCACAAAAATCAATTCTAACGAGATTACAGACTAAGAGTAAACTTCTAGAGGAAAACGTAGAACATATTTGTGACAATGGGTTAGGCAAAGATTTCTTAAAAAATATTTTCTTAACAATATTTCTTAAACATAAAATGCAAGAGCTATTAAAAAAAACACACTGATAAAATGGACTTCATCAAAATTAAAAACTTTTCCTTTTCTAAAGTCACAGTTAAGAAAACAAAAAGGTTGGGCCTGCCTAGTGGCTCAGTTGGTTAAGAGTGTGAGCTCTGAGCAACAGGGTTGCAGGTTCAATTCCAACATGGGCCAGTGAGCTGCGTCTGAGATGAGCAGCCACTGAGCTGCCAACAGGTGGCTGGATGGCTCAGCTAGTGAGGGCACGTGCTCCTAACAAGGCTGCTGGGTTCGATTCTCACATGGGATGGTGAGCTATGCTCACCTGCAACTAAGATTGAATATGGTACCTTGAGCTGAGCTGCAGACCGGCAGCCAGATAGCGACTAGACTTGGAGCTGAGCTAGCTGTGCCCTCCACAACTAAGATTGAAGGACAACTTGGCTGTTCCCCTTCCTCAATTCCCCAATAAAATCTTCAAACAAAACAAAACAAAACAAAAAAGGTAAGTAAGCCATAGGCCAGAATTTGCAAAATATATATATAACAAGAATTTGTAATTAGATACATATGTAAATAAGAACTCTTATAGCTCAATATTAACAAGACACACAACCCAATCTAAAAGTCACTAAAAAATTTCAAAAGACACACCACAGAAGAAGATATATAAGTGGCACATGAAAAGATCCATTACTAGTTCTCAGAGAAGTGGAAATTAAAACCACAATGAATGCACTACACACCCATGAGAAAGAATGGCTAAAATGAAAAACCCTGACAGTACCAAAGGCTGGTGATATGAAACAACTGAAACTCTCACATTGTTGGTGGGAATACAAAATAGTATAGCCACAAAGAAAAACGGTTTGACAGTTTCTTATAAAGTTAGATATGCACTGACCATATGACCCAACAATCCCACTATTAGGTACTCAAAATAAATGATAACATATGACCACACAAAGATTTGTATGCAAATGTTCATAGCAACATTATTCATAATAGCCAAAATCAAACAAACAATATGAACTTTCATAACAGATGTACAGATGAATTTTGATATATCTATACTAGAGAATACTATTCAGCAATAAAAAGAAAAAATTAGTATATACAACATGGATGAATCTCAAAATATGCTAAATGAAAGATGTCATACACAAAACTACAGTCACAGAGCATATCATGACTGCCTGGGGTTGTGGGAGGGGATAGGCTACAAAATAGAAATGAGGAAACTTTTTAGGGTGATAAGTATGTTCTCCATCTTGATTGTGATGGTAGTAATACAGCTGTATACAGTTATAAAATCCATCAAATTGTACAGTTAAAATGTATGAATTTTACTGCATGTAAATTATAGCTCAATAAAGCTGGGTAAAAATGCAAAAATATGAATAAGTGTACTTACAGGTCTCGTTTATTAAAGCAGAACAATACTCCCAAAAGGGTTGTCAACAGGAATGCTAAGCAAACAGGTACAACAATGGCTTCAATTTCTCCTTGAGCTAAATTAAAAATCAAGAAAGGGGTAAGTAGGAAAATGACTATTGACAGATACACTAAAGAAAAATAATGCAGCTTCCCAACCAGATTGCAGGCATACCTTTGTTTTTGTTTTTTGACTTATCGCTCTTTGCAGGTATATATATATTTTTTTATTTTTTTTTTACACAAATTGAAGACCCTCTACCAGCAAAAAGATTATGACTTACTGAAGGTTCAGGTGATTTTTTAGCAATAAATTGTTTTGATTAAGGTAAGTGCACTGTTTTTTTTTTTTTAGGCATAATGCTATTGTACATTTAAAAGACTACAGTATAAACATAACTTTCATATGCACTGGGAAACCCAAAAACTTGTAGGACTTGCTTTATTGCGATATTCACTTTATTGTGGTGGAACTGAACCCGAAATATCTCTGACATATGCCTGTACTATTAAAAAAGATGAAATACCATCCTAATTCTTTTTACAGCCTTTTCAGACTTAAAGGCTGTTTTTCCTTGGCAAATTGTATCCCTTGGTAAATCGTATGCCTTACTCAGTAACCTGGCCACATAGTAAGCATAAAATATATATACGTATGTTGATTGGGGAAATAAGATGATTAGTTCAGTTTACTGGATAATCTATCTCGTAAGTTAGAGCTTTCCAACTTAACCATTTATTATATTTATGATCTGCATTCAGCAGAATATTAGCAAAAACTTATCTTTGAGTTTTATGAGTATGGGTTGAACTGGAAAAGCTGTAAAATAATCATAATTGAACTACAAATGTAACTTTCTACAGGGAATAAAAATGCAAACTTCAGATAATTTTTAATAGTTATTTACTATTTTAAAAAAGATGATATAGGGCCGGCCGAGTGCCTCAGTTGGTTAAGACTTGGCTTAAGAGTGCCAGCTCTGAGCAACAGGGCTGCTGGTTTGATTCCCACATGGGCCAGTGATGCTGCACCCAAGCTGAACTGTTGCCAAGCTGCCAACAGGTGGCAGGATGGCTCAGCTAGTGTAACAACAGGATTGCCTGTTCCATGGTGGGCTACATCCACCCGCAACTAAGACTGAACTTGGCACCTTGAGCTGAGTTGCCTCCCAGATGGCTCAGATAGAGCATGTGCTCTTAACAAGCCTGCTGGTTTGACTCCTGCATGGGATGGAGGCTACGCCTGCCTGCAACTAAGATTGAACACAGCACCTTGAGCTTAGAGGCCATGAGCTGCTGACAGGAAGCCAGATGGCGACTGGCACCCTCCACAACGAAGACTGAAGAACAACTTGGCTGGTCCCCTTCCCCAACACTGTATCCCTCCCCCGATTCCCCAACACTGTTCCCCTCCCCCAGTTCCCCCAATAAAATCTTAAAAAAAAAAAAAAAAGTCAGATCAATGCTCAGGAATAAACTACATATTGGCAAATATTAACTCTTGAATGCTAAGGTTCTCACATATATGCCGAAATCAAATTCAGGCAGAACCTTCCCTTTATTCCTGCTAAACTTCTGCTTATTTTTATGCCGTGAGCCTTTGCGCATGCGGCTCCAAGATGTCTTCTTCCTCCTATCTGTCCACATCCTAACTTCAAGACTCAAGTGTTGTCTCCTCCACAAAATCTTTTTTGAAACTCCACTGTACTGATATCTTTAAATTTCCACTCTATTTACTGTCTAGATGGCCCAAATGACTCTCCATTTTTTTGTTTACTTATGTCATATTTCTTAAACTAAGCTGTAAAGTCCTTGGGAGCAAGGCCAATGCCATGTGAAGAAGCAAAATAGTTCCATAAAACAATAGAGAGGTCTAGTGAAAAAAGAAGATAATGAAGTAATACTAATTAGTATGATCATATTTTGGAAAAAAATGTGTGCATAAAAAGACAAGGATATATAAATTATATTAAGAAATAATTTGGGGGACCAGCAGAGTGGCTCAGTTGGTTAAGAGTTGGCTTAGAGCGCGTGCTCTGAGCAACAGGGCCCCAGTTCGATTCTCACATAGGCCAGTGAACGCTGCGCCCTAGCTGAGTTATCGCTGAGCTGCCAACAAGTGGCAGGATGGCTCAGCTGGTGTAACAACAAGATTACCTGTTCAATGGTGGGCTCTGCCCACCCGCAACTAAGACTGAACTCGGCACCTTGAGTGGAGCTGCCGCCCGGATGGCTCAGAGGATCGAGTGTGAGCTCTTAACAACACGGCTGCTGGTTCGACTCCCACATGGGATGGTGGCTATGCCTACCCGCAACTAAGACTGAACACAGCACCTTGAGCTTAGAGGCCACGAGCTGCCTTTGGGAAGCCAGATGGCGACTGGCGCCCTCCACAATGAAGACTGAAGAACAACAACTTGGCTGGTCCCCTTCCCCAATTTCCCAACACTATTCCCCTTCCCCAATTCCCCAATAAAATCTTTAAAAAAAAAAAAAAGATAATTTGGATGAGGGATTTCGGAGTGAGTTTTCTTCCACTTTGTATTTTACTGAAATTCCCTATATTGAACATTACTTTTTTAATCAGGATAATATTTTAAAAGGTTATTTTTATTTTTCTGAAGATCATGGCACAAAGCTTTATTTCAAATATTTATTACATATATATTCTATTAACATGTCACTACAAATCTTATTCCAGAAACTATATTCATTATTGGCCATCACATAGCAAAGCTCTAGATCTTTTATTGTCTATTTTATGTAGCTGTCCATCCATTTACATATTATCATTTAACAATCATTCAAGCAATAAGGAATATGGAGCTTATTATTTATTATTGAGTGTGTTGGTATTTGGGGGTGGGGGTTACAAATATAATTATAATAAGGTAATTTCTATAATGACTCAAAATGTATTAAGAACAAGAAAAAGTGATGCTTAAGTCTGCTTAAGGAAGACTAAAGGAACAGCTAAAAACAAATGAAGCTGGGAAACAGGGCAAAGCACTGCAAAAGACAGAAAAAGGTGGAGAAAATGGTGAGAAGCTTGGGGTCAATGAAAGAGATTATGAAAGGGCATGCACAAACAGTAATTAGAAGGTATGATCAATAGGTCTTGATACTTGGCTTATGTAATCCAAAAGAAGCAAAAATTGACTAAAATTGCATCCAAATCTCTGGCTTTGGCCTAGACTTGGATCGTTGTGGCAAAAAACAAAGAAAGAAAGATAAGTATATATGGGAAAGAAAGAGGGGATAGCTGAAGTCATGGACAGGTAATAGGCTGATTGAATTGGTAGATAAGAAAATAGGGCCAAGAACAGGGCTCTGGAGAATATAAACCATTAAAAGAACAGAAATGGAGACCAAATAGGAAGCAGCAGAGAGGAGGAGACTCAAGAGAGTGCCATTTGAAATACAAAAAAAAAAAAAAATAAAAGGTTAGAAAAATCAAGGGAAAAGGCAGTTCCAAGGATGACGAGGCCAACAGAGTCAAATGCTAAGAAATGTAGGAAAAAAATATGAAGACTAAAAAGCATCTGCTGGATATGACAATTAAGAGGTCTTCTATGAATGACACCAGAGAGGTGTCAGTGGAGTGCTGGATTGGAAGCCTGGTGTCAGCAGGTTAAAGACTGAGCTAGAAATATGGAGGTGGAGACTGCAGGGATAGACTAGTCTTTCCAGCAACCTGCCTATATAAAAGGAAGGGACGAAGGAAAGAGACCACACCCAAGTTTTGCTGGTGGAAAAAATGAACTTATATAGAAAGATACTATTAGAGTATAGGTGAAATCAGTCAGAAACAGTTAAAGAAAACAACAAAAAAGGTGAGGAAAAATATTTTCTATAGTTTAAAGAAAACAACTAGAATCAGATAAACACATAAATGTCATAATTTCTGAACACTTCATTTCTATGAATCCAAAGATGTACTTTTAACACTATTTTAGCATATAACACTATTTTAGCATATAAACTAAGTCAATTTTTAGTCTGATTAAATTTTAAAAAGAGAAAGAGAAAAGGAAGGCTAAATGTCATTATTTCTTACCAAACTTTGGTGTAGTAAAAGTGAATTCTGGACCATCCATTCCGCCTTCATCTGTGTATGCTGCCATTCGAACCATATACAAAGTGTCACTAGTCAAAGAGGACAGTGTATATTCTGTGTGGGAAGAATCCACATTCACAGCTGGAACAAATCAATAAGTATGCATTATTCAACTATTCAACGTTTTTGCTTCACTTGATATATTTGACATTGTGAAAGTATTAAAAGAAATAAAAATATATTTTACCAGAAAACAACTTTCCTAACTGATATAATATCCTTCTCTTATAAGCACAACACAATATTTCTTTAATAGAACCATGAATGCAACCGTGAGGCATATTTCTCAGGTATCCCTTTTTTGAGGATAATATACGAAGATGTATAATATAAGATGGTGAGAGACTTAAATTAATATAAGAAAAAAAAATCTATAGTTTTATTACCGGTTTCATTTCCAATGTTGGTTTTATAAAATATTGTATAATTTCGGATAAATCCATTCTGAACATCAACAGGAAGCTGGTCCCATTCTAAGACAGCTTCATTTTTCCCCACTTTTTTTGTCCTAACAGTAGGTCCTTTGGAAGGTGCTGGAACAGAACAAAGGTATTTGCTAAATGAAAATTCCTCGAGTTTAGTAAAATTTCATTATCATAAAGTTATTTGAACATAATGAGAATATCCTTATTTAAAAGGGATAAAATGTCTTTGTTAATACAAAGCTCAACATTTTTTAAAGAAAGTAAGTTTGGACTTACGAGCTTGTTTAAGGTATGCCTTTACAGACTCGGGGCTTCCTGGTGTACTGTCATACACTGGAGTAACTGTTATCAAATAACATTTGCTCTCTGCTAGGTTCCCTAAAATAAGAACAGTAGATTAAACATTGTTTTTTCTATAACAAAAAAGTCTAATTCCATTATTTATTTTTACATTATAATTTCATGACCGCTGAACTTTCTTTTAAAACTGCAGCTTTTTAAAGTAAGCATTGCCTTTTGTGTACTGGATGCAAGCTTAATAATGTAAAACTGATTATGAAAATAATTTGGCAAAATTTTATTGCCAATACAATGGATAAAAAAATTTATAGTCAGTAAAAGTAATGATTGCATTTATATTCAGGATTTATAAAACACTGATCTCAAATTATCCTGGGTCTTACTTCTAGTTTGACTGTTTTTGTAAATCTTACCTAATTCTCTGGTAACTGCCTAACGAGCAAGATGCCACTAAATAAGAGCTAGAGAAAGCACTAATGGCTCTGGGAAAACAGAATTAGTATTATTTTCCCCAGAAAGTAACACACTTTTAAAAGAAAAAATAATCTTGAATACTTATTTATAATCTCTCCAAATTAACAGTTTTTTTTCTTTGTTTTTTTTTTTGAGGGCAGTGTCACTGGCCCTCATATGTGGGACCCGAACCGGGGCTGCTGGCTTCCTAAGCCAGTGCTTAATCAAACAGTTTTCTATTCCCTTGAGCATGCAATAGTAAGTGTTTTTTTTATAAAGCGTTTTATCTGTCCACATCAGAAAATAAGGTGCTTTACTGAAGTTTACACCTTCAACCGTAATTTACATTTCCTTAAATATTATTCATGAAGTAATATATGCTCCGTTGCCATCTTAAACAGAGTAATTTTACCTTTTCTTGATAACTCAATATTATCAATAAGATGAGTGACTTTTTTATATTGTGCTGTAATACAATGATGAATCAGGGCTACTGATACCTGTGCGACCTGAAGGTCTCCAGAGCCTATGCTGTACTTTATTAAAAAGCTTCTATTGTCTAGTTATTACCAATCTGTCTCCTCTCTAACTTCACCATGCTTTTAATTGGATAAAGCTGATAAACAGCTGAGTTTATTAAAATTGTGTATTAAATAGTAGGTTAATGAGGGCCAAACACTCTATTTTATGAATAAAGCTTACAAACTTTACCTTGTTGGTATGGCATGTATGTCTGCTCAGAGCTTCTCTCTGATTAATCACATTATTCATAATGTGAATTCTATTGTAGTTATCCTTCTTTACTGAAAAAACATATATAAGCTGAGTGTTTTTGCCTTTAAAGCTATTATAACACTTTCAAGGCACCTAATAGGTAGTACCTTAAAACACAGACCAATCCATTTTGGAGCTCTGTTAATGAATACTATCATTACTTCCTGTCCTTAATTAGTATTTCCAGTGAAAATACATAACGAAATCTGAGTTCTAGGTATGTTTCCCCGATTCAACCGCTGTGAGAAGTTAGCAAGTCATTCAGATGCTGCAGGCAAGTATTTTTCTCACTGAAGGATAAGGGAGTTAAATCAGGTACAGAGACCATACAACTAGTTAGCAGGAGAAGTTATCTTATATTTCTCTCCTAGTTTACAGTTTTGTGAACATTCATTTGATGATCAAAACAATACTGGAGAAGACAGTTTATTACCCTACTTTGTCCATAAACTGACCCTGCAGCTCATAGAGGTTAAGTGTGACTTGCTGAGAGTCACATATCTAGTAAACTAGACATACAGTAATAGCTCGGTTTGCGAGCATAATTCGTTCTGGAAACGAACTACTCATATTACAAGACATCACTCGTTTACCAAGTTAAAATGTATTATTAGGTTGGTGCAAAATAGCGGTTGTTAGTTTTTTTGCCAAAACTGCTATTACTTTTGCACCAATCCAATAGAAATGTTTACTCGTCTTGCAGAACACTCACAAAACCAAGTTACTCGCAATCCAAGGTTTTACTGTACTAGTAACTATGATAAACTGGAAGTCTTCTCAATGGATCACAATGCCTATAAAGCAGAAGAGAGTATGTAACAGAAAAATCTGTCTAAAGAGTTAGAAAAAGTATCAATTTAAATGTTTAAGTTAGGTATACCTTTTAAATAGGTTTGATGCACATTACCGTCTTCTTGTTGCCAGTCTAGGACACAGGGTGATTTATCTGATAGCACACACCACTCAAGTATGTATTTGTTTACAGATTCTTTTGGAGCAGTCCATTCTACCCAAAGCAAGTTATCCTTGGGAAATGCTTTAAGATCCGTTACCGGGCGAGTAGCTTTAAAACAGAGTTTGAATATCAATATGATAAATAAACATTTAAAAATTTGAAATTATATTTTATATTCATTTCCATAACCATGTGATCTATCTTGCTATTAGTTTTTGTAGCATATACTGGAGGAGCTAAAAACATGTACACACATTTTAAGAGATGTTACCTATGCTCAAGCAGTAGTTTGCCGTAATCAGAAGTGTCTGGATGCTAATGGTAAGTAACCACTTTGAGCACCTCTAGTAACAGCAGAAATCAAACGTGACTTGTATTTATCTTTTGTTATTGGTATATATTGATATTACAATTTTAATACAGTTTTCCTTTCTAAAATGTGTATACATGTTTTTGCCACCCTCTGCATTAACATGTATAAAATCACTTTATTAAAATTTACATGTAGATATCAACGTATTTGTAACTTAAATTCTTCCTTTTCCAAAATGATTTATTAAACTAAGTTCATCACTGATACTGAGGAGATGGTCTTACAATATTTATGTTTTTTACAGGAGCCCTGTCCATAGCTAACTACCTTTTCCCACCACCACAAATCAGCCCCAACTCACAGACACAAACCTTGAAAGTCACAGGCAGGAATAGTTAAAACAGATGCATCTGATTTGCCAACCAGATTTCTTGCTGTCAGAGTTGCTACATAGTGATCATTTGTGAGATTTACTCTCAGTTTTGTGTCATTAACTGTGTAATTTTGTAAATGGGATTTCCATCTTTTGAGAGTGACTTCATAATCCAAGATTTTTCCATTGGCTTCAAAAGGAGGCAATGTCTGTAATAAAATACTTTATTTTAAAAACGTATTTCATAAATCTTGAATCGAGTTAAGCATTATTTCTTCATGTTCATGCATTCTATTAGGTCAAATCTCTAAATATTCATTGAAAGCGATTGGCAATCTCATTTTGAACTCACTATGAAAGTAAAACTATCACATACTAAATTAAGAGTAAAAGCATGGGGCCGGCCAAGTGGCGCATTGGTTAAGCGCTGGTTTTGGGATGCCAGCGGCCCCGGTTCGGATCCCACATGAGGGCCAGTGACACTGCCCTCTACAGCTAACAACAGCTCCACCTGGAGCTGGGCTGTGCGAGCCCCGGTGATGGTGTGGGCTGCAGCCCCTGCTGCAGTGGGCTGCCATAGGCTACAGTGAGTGGCCCGCAGCCAGCGTGAGTGGCTGGCAGCCAAGCGTGAGCTGCCAACAGCCGCGGTGAGCGACATCCAGAGGCCAGCGACCGATCTGCCTCATCCGGGAAGAGCGCAATGACGATACCAACAGTGAAGCAACATCCTCCGCAACTAAACTGAAGAACAAAAAGACAGCAACTTGTCTGTTCCCCTTCCCTGATTCCCCAACGCTGTTCCCCTCTACCAATTCCCCAATAAAAATCTTAAAAAAAAAAAAAAAAAGAGTAAAAGCATGACTTCAACTAATAGGAAAAGTAACATCATTCTGTTAGCTTTTGGTTCTGTATACAATTCTGCACTGGGGCTATGTGGGCCTAAATTATTTTATGCCTATTTTTCTCTACCTGTTTTTAGAATGATTCAGTCACGAACATTTATGGAGGGCACGATAATTTTTATTTCCTATTATTGGCATACATTTTGATTACCCCAAACCAGGGGTTGGCAAACTGCAGCTCGCGAGCCACACGCGGCTCTCTGAGTACGTTCTGTCTCAAAAGTTTGTCGACCCCTGGAAAAACCAATCCTGTCCCTCACAACAATTTAAAAAGTATTCGAGAGCCATAAATATATTTTTACATAATCACCATTATGTAAACCATATCCTTTAAAAATTTTACAAATGAAACTATAATAGTTTTATTTTCATTTTTAATTTTAATAAAGAGCCACAGTTCACGAGCCGCCATTTGCTGACCCCTGGCGGCTCTTCCATCTCAAAAGTTTACCGACCCCTGCCCCAAACCATTATTATTTCCTGAGGCACACAGAAAAGTTCAACAGAAAACAAGATCCACTTCTTACAGAAGTTTTATAGAACTGTGTTCAAGTATCTATAAGGTATTACCTGCAGTTTATGAACCTGACTTCTGGATAGTGGATATAGTTTTGTGTTTCTATTTATTAAAAATAGTTATCAAATGCTTTGTGGATATTAATATGAATAAAAATTTAAGTTAAAAGCACTCCACTCATACTATATAAAATGTATTTATGTAAGAGATAAAAGAATTATGCACATGTGATTTTTTTACCTTCCATATGAGTTGTACAGGTCTATAGCCATGAGTATGAGATGGCTCTATCTTATACCAGAAACTTGGTGCTTTGGATGGTCCTAAAGAAATGACATAAACTCTTTAAAATGAAAGTTTCCATTATAATAGTGAAATACAATTCTGTAAATTATTATCTTCCTTTGTTCTTAATATTCTTGCTCTCCAATCATATGGTGTCTCTCTTTTATACCAGCATTTTCCCAACCCAGCATGATATGCCTCGGTCTTCCTTTAGTCAGGGTGATAGCATGATGATTTAGATTTATTGGATTCTTTTATAATCTTAAAATTGTAAAGCTACAAATATATCCTAAGCAATAACCAAAGATGTATCACTATTTCTTTTTTTTAAATTAGTTTTAGGTGTAGAAAACGACATAATGATTAGACATTTACACACCTCACAAAGTGATAACCCCCCAAGTCTACTACCCCTGACATCGTACATAGCAATTACAATACCACTGACTATATTCCCTATGCTGTATTTTATATTCCATGACTATATATGCATCACTATTTCTTACTGCTAAAAATAAAATTGAAAAATTATATTAAAATATATGCTTAAAACCTCTAAATATAATAACATAAAACAAACTTAAACAAATGGAGTAAATGTAGTGTAAGTTTATTACCTTATGTTAGGATGATTCAGTGTAATAGGATATAATACAAATGAATTCACAAGACTGTTGTGATAATCACCAACCATATTGAAAAGTGCACTTTACAAAGTATCAAATGCTAGTAATTAGGTTTTTTAAATTCCTGTAGGATCAACTGATTTTAAAAAATTTTATAAATATAATTGCAAAATATGGTATTCAATGGAATTTGAAAAGGAATCTGAATAAAATCTAAGCAATGATGTGTTGATCATGAAGAGGTTATTATTGCTGATAAAACAGAGAAAAGAGCAACAGCAGACCAGCAGCTGGAGGAAAAGGCTGCCTGTGCAGGGGTTTCAAATAGATAAATTCCTAAGTACAAAAATAAATGAGTAAAGAACATGAAATTATAAAGAAAATTTTATGGGCTAGAAATAAAGTAAACCTAGAGGCTTCATTATTTACTAAGTTAATTAACTAATTAATTAATTAACGGTTCAGAACTTTTTGGGTTCCAATGATCTCTTTCATTTGACAAAGGTTATGTACCACCTCTCCAGAAAATGCACAGAGGCGCTAACCAGCATATTTTGTTTACATTTTAAGCAGTTCAGGAACTTGCCCAGATTGACCCAACTACTTTTTAAAAGGCCCCAAGAATCCAGTGTAAGTATTCCTGGCCAAGAGAAAGGAATCTGGACCCCCAAACCAGCAACAGCAGGACTGCTTTCTTTCCTGGCATTTAGGAGAATGAGAGAAAATCCTTCGTGGAGAAAGATACTTTACTTTTTGCCTCTGAAATTCTCAATTTACTACCTATCTAAACCTCTAGTAGAGCTGGAAGTTAAAAGGATAGAGGCAGTAGGGGAGGTTTAAGCCATGATTGCTGCCACTGACTCCTAAAGGATCAGACTGTGATAGGAAAATGTTCAAAAAGAAAAATCTCTATGCTATAGGACTATTTCTTGATGGCTAAAGAAATAATAAGTAATGTTAGGTGCTTTGGAGAGCAAATCTTACTTGAAACTGTACGCCATTTTATTTTTACATTTTTATGCTGCATCATGAGGAAAAAAGGATAATGAAAATCAACCAACCAACCAATCAACCAAAACTTAAGGATCTTTTTCAGGGTCTTATCAAGTGCTGTTAGAAAACAATGAATAAAAAATATAGCACTAATGTCTTTGTAAGGGTCTATGGTGTACTTTGCTAGATAACGTGCTTTTAATGATTTACGATGGGATTCTTTAGTTAGAGATAGCTCTGGGCCACTCTCCTTTAATAAAATGTTCTGGACTTATCAACTGTTAAGTCATCATTCCATGAAATTGTATTTAATTAGGTATAAATACATTTATACTATCAACAATGCACACTAAATTTTGTATCTTAATGTCCTTAAAAATAAAAGTGTTAAGTCCTAGTTTGAATAAAATGATCACAATATAAGCAATGAGGTGTACATTATTAAAAGCAGACAGAATTCAGAGCCAAAATTCCAATAGCTTCATTTCTTCATATACTTATTTACTTACTATCTTCGTATGTAATCCCACTTGCTTCTGCACTCCAGTCACTCCAGAATCCTTTACCATCTACCTTCATACAGCGAATCCTAAAGACATATTCTGTAAAAGGTTTAAGATCCTGGACAGTAAATGAAGACCGGGTGGATGCTGTATCTTCAGGAGGAATCTGAAAAAGCAAATCAACCAAAAAAATCCACAATGGTATTTATCACAAGTCTTCTATATTACATTAAGATTTAGAAATGAATTTAATGAAACAAGACTAATAAGTAAACTCAAGTTCTGGAGAGAAATAAATGCAATTCAAAAAGCAGTCAAAATCAAAGTTAATAGAATTGGAAAGTATAAAAACATCTATTAATTATTTCTTCCTATGTTTTTTTTATTTTCACTTCTTGCTTCCATTGGGCCTATAACACTCAAGAGTTTAACGGGCGGTGGGGGGAATGGCATGTTCCAATTAGAATCTAATTCAAGGAAGGTCTATTAAAGGGAATACCTTTAGATAGTGCAGTCAGTACTCTGGGGCTTGTAGCTGTTACCACCCCTAGCCCCAAAAGGATGAGAGAAGGTATCAGGACTGGAAGACAAGGGTTAACTAGAGTTAACTTGAAAAGAGTAATGACCTTAGGTTGAGAGACACTGGAAGAAAGGAAAAATGAATATGCTGATCTCACTTCTATCTCTCCTCTTTCTTGCCAGGTCCCCTTCTCCCCTTAACCAGACTCAATGGGAAACTAGAGGAAATGGAAACCCACAGATGAAATCCATACAGGTCAGCATACCAAGACAAAGAGTAGGGTGGAGAAGAATCTGGACAGGTAAACAGGACATACATGCACCCAATCAAGAAAAAGAAAAGCTGGGCCAGCCGAGTGGCATGGTGGTTGGGCACTGGCCTGGGAAGCCAGCGGCCCAGGTTCGGGTCCCACATCTGAGGGCCAGTGACACTGCCCTCCAAAAAAAAAAAAGAAAAGGAAAAGCTATAACTATAAATAGCTTGATTTTCAGGAAAAAGGAAAAGAGTACATATAGATAAATAACTGTGCTTTTCTACTAATCTGAGACTTCAATACTGGATATAAAATAAATGTCAATCTTTTTTGTACCAATGAATTAAGATTCTATAATATCAAAAAAATTTTTTTGAGGAACTTCAGGTATGTATCCTCTCTGTACAACATGAAGCATTAATCCATTTTGATTTACTGTAGCACAGAAGCAGCTAGACATATTATGTAAACAAATATGTGTGGCTGTGCTCCAATAAAACTTTATTTACAAAAATAGATGGCAGGCTGAATTTAGCCTGCATACTTGGTTTGCCAACCCCTGCTCTACCATATGCATATCTCTTCATTTTTACTCCTCCACTTAATTTGCTTATTATGTGTTACTTTCACCTTGCATCAAAACTGCTATTCCCTATAACTCTGCATCACTTTCATATTTCACTTAAAAGCTACTATATTTAGCAAAACTTTTTTTTCTGTCTAGAATTCTTCCTGTTTGCCCTTGCTTGAAATACAGGTCTAGAAGAGGTATCAAGCAAAATATTTCACTTTAAACATTCAGAAAATGATTAAGACTTTTAGGTTAGAAGGTTACAAAAGAAAGACTATTTGAATAAATAGTAACTTTCAATTTACCTGGCTCCAAGTTGAAGCATCTTTGGTCCTATATTGAATGTCATATTTCAGTTCTAGAATACTTGTAACACGTGAGTTGATCCATGTCAATTTTAAGATACTAGACAGTTCCTCTGAGTTGCTGACTGATAAATTACGTGGTGGAATGGGCTTCACTAAAGAATAAAATAAATCTTAATGTTTATCAACTTCATATACAAACTCAAATATACTCTTTATATTTTATTTCACAATATTCATTTATTCTTACTAAATGAACTGATGTCTCTGAAAACAATGCTATGCCATACTATTATAATGGAAAAGTTTCTAAAACAACTTTCATTTTCCTTGTCAGTTGATTACATTTGTAAATCTTTTTAGATTCAGATATATCAAAATATAATTAAATATTTATAACATATAAAAATTTTAAAAAGCAAATAAAAATGGAACATGTATACTATTTTCACAATCCTGTCAAATATTTGATAACTGAACAAATCCCTAAAGATAACATTCAAAGTAAAAATGGCTGTTACTGTGGTTGGATTATGAATATTTTTTCTCCAAATTAACTTTAATGTTGATAAAATGAATTTGTAAAAGTCACTAAGATAAAATAAATGCTTATTTTTACATTAATTGCAATCTATAAACTACTTTAATAAATTCTCAAATTCAGGTTTATAACTACCTTTATCTATAGGATCAAAATTGATATGATCTGATGTAACCTTCCCAAGTGCATTCTCTGCTTCTACCCAGACTTCAATGTTGACAAAATACACAGGAGCATAATCAACAGTGCATGAGGTAGGTGTGCCACGTTTTGTTTTACAGTCAGCAAACTTCTCTGTTGCCCTAAATACAAAAATGGAAGAATCAGTCATTGAAAATAGATCTGAAAAAATTAAGGGTGAAAAATGTTACCTGAAAAGACTTTGATGAAACTCAGATTGTTATAGCTTAGAATAAGTAAGTTGATTTCCATAAGTTTGGAATAAACTGTTGAACACTAAAAATAAAATTTCTTAAAAACCTGCTTTTCTGTAAAACTGAGTTTAATCTGTATATTGAACACAAAATTATTTTCAAATTTTATTACAAGATATTACATTTAGAACCTTCTCCAAAAATTATCTATTTCCTGTGATTTGTATTTTGTCTATTTACTGTTGCTTTCCTTTTCTGAAACAGAATCCTTACAGTATGCTTTTTCTAAGCACAATATGCTTTTTCTAAGCACAATATGCTCAGAGGAGATAGGAGGATAGGGCTAAGAATTTCATCCCAGAAAGTTCTCTTAGCTTGTTTCCAAGCAACCACTTTCTGATTTCTATCACTACAGAAAAGTTTCAAATTATATTATTACACTTACTTACATATGTTTATGTATCAATTAAGAATATTTATATATACACATTATTCTTTAAAATAGAAATGATAAATTAAAAACCAAACCAAATCAACACAGTTGAACTCTAGGGGGAGGGAGAAAATAAGGTATAAGAGACAGGGGCCTAAGATTGCTGTTAATATACCTTGTTTTATAAATCTCACTTTTTGGATTAACTAGTTTACAGTTTTAAGAAACTTCCAAAAAATAAAAGCAAAACGAAACACGGACTCTTATACTGGGTTGGCAGTATAACACAAAGAAAGAACTATCTTTAATATAGTAATTTAATTACATCCTTAGTGAAAGAAAAACAATCTTAAAATTATTTTTAGTATTTCACTGAAAAGGCCTAAAAACAATGACAACCCAGTAGCAACGAGTTCCCCTACCACCCACCCAAACTGCAATCTCTAAATAGTATTTTACACTAAATGGACCATGGCTCCTTGGCGGGTGGTTGATTTTAGGTCCGGGGAAAGAAATACATCAAGATGAACCCAGAAAATCATATCATATCAGAAATCAAGGAAGCTGATTACTGAAGACTAATGAAGCTGTGTGAAAAACCAAAGCTGGGGCAATTTTAAGTATCAAGAAGAATAATAACCAGGGCCGGCCGAGTGAAACGGTGGTTAAGCGCTGGCTTCGGAAGCCAGTGGCCCCGGTTCAGTCCCACATGTGAGGGCCAGGGACACTGCCCTAAAAAAAAAAAAAAAAAAAAAAAAAAAATAGAAGAATGATAACCATAATGGATCAAACACATCAAACATTTTAAAGTATGAATTCATAATGAGGAGAAAAACCCTCATTATTTACCTTTGTAAGATATTAATACTAGGGAGCCAATTCATTATAAAACTGGTTAATAAAGGGAAATATGAACACATTTTGCTTATCGCATATGAACTGTACCTCAGGGTAACCAATAGTTCATAAAGGGTAGTTTTAAATATTTCAGGTCAAAAAAAAAAAAGAATACCACTATTGCGTACCTCAGATACAACAACGATTACTGATAACTGCTTGAACCTTTAAGTAAAAAACTATTTGGGAGCAACATGGTTAAATCTCAAAAACATTCTGCTGAGTCATAAAAACCTTTCACAAAAGAGTAAATACTGTCTGACTCCATTTACATGACATTCTGGAACAGGCAAAAATCTATAGAGAGGAAAATCAGACAAGAAATTGCCTGGTGGGACAGGGTAGTGGCTGGGATTGACTAGAAAGGGGCTTGTGTGAACTTTCTGGGGGCGTTAGCAATGTTCTATAGATTGATGAGTTTGAGTTACACAGGTGTATGTCAAAACTCACTAAATGATACACTTACAATATGAAGATATATTTTAATATAAATTTTACCTTAAAAAAATACCTGTAAATATGTAGTTAATTACACCTAATTAATGATGTATATGCTAAAGTTTTGAGGGTGAGAGTATATTAATGTCTACAACTCACTTTGAAATGCATAAAAGAGATGCATAGATGGAGAGAAGGGTGCATGGATAAACAGGTATGTGACAAAACAAATATAGAATCTAGGTGATGGGTATGTATTATAAGCCTTCACTGTAAAATTCTTTCACTGTTTATGTTTGAAAAAACTAATGGGGAATTTTATAATGAACGAATCAGGCTGACAACACCTGAAATAACTGCTCAGTCTCAGTATTAGAAAAACAATCAAACATTATGTGGTGGTTCCAGATGAAAGTACACCATATCACTCTTATTACTTTTCAAAAAAGAAACCAAAAAAAAGCTGAATCTGATCCAGTGTCTAGATCTCATAGCAATTTTTAGGAAATAAGGGGATAGAGGAATACGTTAAACAGTAAATAACTGTTATTTTTAACTGAGTAACAAAGGCAAGGGAAGCAGTTGGAACCTAGAGTTAAGAGAGATTTACAAGGCATATCAATTTGCAGCGTATGGAGATTATTTAGATCTTGATTTGTACAAATGAAAAATGCTATATATATATTTACAAGACATCTGGGGAAATCTGACTACTAACTAAAATGTGACAATGTTAAAGTATTTTCAATTACATTTGGGTATAACAATGGTATGTAGTTATGGTTTCTTTTTAAGTGCCCTTATCTTTTAGAAATATGTACTAAAATATTTACGGATGAAATGATGTCTGAGATTTTCTTTAAGACAATCTGGGGTGTGGTACATATAAAATAAGACTAGTCAAGAACTGACCATTGTTGAAGCTGGATGATGGGCACATGGGGATTTACTATACTATTCTTTCTACTTTTATATGTTTTAGATGTTCTAAAATAAAAGGTTAAATAAAATATTCAACAATTTGAATTTAATATTACTATTTGACAAAATAAAAATTCCAGCACAAAGGACTAACTTAATGAATTCAACATACAACAAACTTAAAATAACTTGCCATTCAGATTTTAAAGTAAAGTTTGTTTCCAAGTATGTTTCCCTTCCAGGATCCCACTGACACATCATTTTCTTATCTTCATTCATAATGCAACTCAAATTTTTAGGTTTTTCTGGAGGCACTAAAAGGGAACAATTAGCAATTTTCAAAAAGTTTTATATATCCACAAATAACATTCAATTTACATACTACCCAAGATATTTACAACCTAAATTAGAAAAAAGAAACTCAAGCCAGAAGTATGGATATAATGAAAGATTGGTACCTAAAAAATTAATTTTTTATTTAAACTGAAACTTCTTTTTAGACAGTAATATATATTTTCTATCACAACCATCACTAGTATGTTTCTATCATAACTGTAACTAGTATGTTTCAAATTAATTTTCTATATAAAATCAAGTTTCATTTATAACTGGATAACAGTATCAACTGATTTCTTCATTAAGTGTATTTTAAAAAGTAACATCTACATGTTAGTAAGAGGCGATCAAATGCAAGCAAAAATGATCCATTTATATGTCTTTCCAATTGCTTTCCCAAACTCCCATAGAAGAAAAGCAAATGGCAAAACTATAGTTTTAGGTGATCCACAAATTTGATAATCCACTATCGGATCATGCTAAATTTATTTATTTACTTTGACAAAGAAGAAAGATATTCTCCAGTACTTATTTGCCTTCTTCAGGTGGCTGCTTAATGTGCATTTTCTTAGCAATTAAGGAAGTATTGAAAGTTATTATGAATAAACTCAGTTTTTAATTCAATAATACTCTTTTGGGGATTTGTCAAAAGATTTTTCTAGAAAACTGACAGATACTTGGTTTTCAGGAAAGATATAAAACTGTGTTACTTCAGGATTTTTTACATATTAGTAATGAAACTGTAGTTTCACTTCTAAGCTTATTTTTTAAAATAAATATGTCCAAAAGTCACTGAGCCAACAAGTTAATGCATTTCATAAAGATCAACACACAACATTAAAAATGTAATGCAACAGTCATGACAAAGTCTGAAATAAGACAAAAACAAAACTTACAGCCTGAAATTATTCTGATTCCATAAACGTTCTGATCAATCTGTCCAAATGTACGGATGTTGCAAGTGAGTTGAATGTTTAATAAAGATATATCTGTAAAAGTGACACTAGATGCTGTTTTGTTTATGACAGTATATTGTTCATGAGGAACAGTGACATGGTTTGTTTTCCAGAAAATGTCATTAGCATTCACATGAAAATAATCCATACATTTTTCCTTTAGCATACAAACTGCAGTGAAATTAGAACCAAGTTGTACAACTGGAGATTCAGGGGTGATATAACCACATGGATCTAGAAGTTCACCTGAAAAGGAATAATAATAGAAAATATAACAATGAACTTAATTTTCCTGGTACAAAATGATATTCTGTATCAATGCAGTCCCTCAATCTTCACTAAAATATCTCTAATGACACAGAAAAAGAACTGAAAATATTTAAAGCCAAAATTTATAAAGAAATACACAAATTATAAGGAAGATGGAGCTGGATTAAAAACAAAAAAACCCAACCTATGCAAGCTTCAGCCCTTTTTATAACATTCTAGCTGCTTTAGGAAGCAGACTGCCTGCCGCATGATTCAGACTGGCTCGACCCCCAATCCTGCTCCTCCATCCAGACCAAGGGTCTAAATAAACCCTCCAGAAAACCGGCAGTGGTAGTCTCTGCTCCTCTCCAATCCTCAATGCTGTTGGGGGTGCAAATGGGAACATGGAGGGATAGCATACATTCTTCAAATATAAAAATTCAGACAAAAAAAGAAACAGCAAGGGAATAAAAACCAGAAGGAATAGAACAAGATGACCAAATATATTAGTTTTAGCAGTAAATGTATAGGATAAAATCCCATATTAAAAAACAAAGAATCATATTGTATAAAAAATTAAACAATTATATGCTTTAACTATCACCTACTCCATGTCGATAACATCTAAACCCCTATCCCTAGCTCTTTCTGTTTTCTATAGCTATGAGACACATCCACCTGAGATATTCCACAGGTATTTAAAATGAACATGTCTAAAACTATATGCATCATAGCCCCTTTCAAACTTATTTTTATTTCTCTATCTCTGCTAGTAGCACCATTCCCATCCAGTCATCTAGGCCAGATGCCCTGCAGTCACCTTCAGCATCTTTAACTAGGCTCCTCCAACGTAACAATATTGCACTGAATCTTGTTGGTTCTATACTTTTACTATGTATACCAGCCTTATTTTGACTGTTAAAGCTCAGACCATCATATTATACCACAGACTGACCACCTTCTAGTTCATCCTACATACTTCTGCGGGAGTTCGTGTTAAAAATGATTATGACATTTCTCTACTTTAAATTTTTTAATGGTTACCTATTCCCATCAAGAGAAAACTTCCAACTAGTTAGCATGATTGTGTTCTACTTCTCTAGCTTCACTGTCTAGAAATCTAAGGAAGCTTTTCTTAGTGAACCCCATTGGCCAACAGGTTCTTGGGTGGGTGGTTATGCATCCTACTTGGGCTTGTTTTCTCACTTGGAAAATAAAGTTAATAATGGCTATCTTAAAGAGTTTTTTGAGATTAGAAATTACTTATATAAAGCACCTCCTGTGATGCCTGGTATTCAATAGGCCTCCAATAAATGGTAGACTATCATTATTATTACTCTTCAGAGACAAGTAATCCAGCCACACTGATAGGGTATGGAAGGTTCCTTTAGGGGTGACTAGTTCCAGCAGTTTAGGTAAAAGGCACAGAATGACAAATTATGAATCTGAGAAGAAACCTGGAGATTATTTACTTCAACTCCTTAATTTATAAAGAAAGCTGAGATACTTTCATAGAGTTAACCTAAATTAACAACCAAACTCTTCCAAATCTCTATTTGGTTTCAAGCTAGACCTTTGCACACAAAGGATTCATCTACCTTAAAAAGCTAAACAAATATTTTTACTCCGTATCTCTCAAAGTAAGCAGGAAGAATTAAAAACAGTATTTGCAGTCCACATTGTACTGCTGAATGGAATCCTGGCACCTCTCATAAAGGTGACAGGGCCCAGAGTTGCAAAGTGTATTTCTTTGTTTCAAAACTTATAAGGTGGCCTATTTACATGACCTTGTCATTATTTATACATGTCTACTACAAGTTCCAGTGCATGTCTTACTCTAAATCTCCAATTGCGTAAAACTTCAGATCTTGTGAGGTATTAATAAGTTACCCCATGATACTGGGCCGATCCTTCCAGCTCCCAGACCTCACTTTATTCCTTGGTAAAATCACTTGTTTTATTTTCTCTAAAGTAATTACTGGAACAGTGAATATGAAATATAACTTAGAGTATGACCAGAAGCTCAATATTAATCATTTTTAATCACATAGTATTAAGAGAAATACTAGAAATGGATAAACGTTCAAGTTTTCAAAGTGAAACACAGGCTCATTAAAACCATCCTATGCCAGAGTAATCCCATTTTTATAGAGCTACCAGGCTATTTGAGATTAAATTGTAGCTTTCTTTTATTTAAAAAAAGGTATTTGAGAAAATTACTTAGGGTATTCATGTGAACAAGATGAAGAAATGTGAATTAGAATATACTATAAAAAATATTACAGGCCGGCCGAGTGGCGTGGTGGTTAAGAGCTGGCTTGGGAAGCCAGTGGCCCCGGTTCGGATCCCACATGAGGGCCACTGACACTGCCCTCTTAAAAAAAAAAAAATATTAGAATGAACACTATGAAACTATGATTTTGGCTGTTGTTGACTTACGAATATTGAAATTTCATAGGTTCAAACTAATAAATTTTTAATTGGTTCATGATGATGTGTGTGTGTGTGCGCGCGCGCGCATATATAAAATACTGACTAAGAAAAAAGTCAATGAGAAGGAGGCCTTGAGTAGAATATGCAGAAGTGCCGTCAGTCCTTGGGGCAGATTGTCTTTTACAAAGATGGTGACACCTATATACCTATTTATCCCATCCCACATGCTCTTCTTACAATGTGAATGATACTCCTTCCCCAAAGAAATGAGGTCATATTCTCCTCCCTCCCTCAGAGCTGTGTTACTGCTTATGTCTGCCTCAGCCAACAGAGTATGCTATGTGGCTTCCAAGGCTAGATCATTAAAAGACTACAACTTCCGACTAGCTCTCTGTTCTCTGGGGTCATTTGCCCTTGAAACCCAGCCAGGTGTTGTAAGAAAGCCAAGACCACATGGAGAGACCACATGTGGTGTTCTGGCCAACATTCCCAGCAAAGCCCTCAGCCTACAGCCAGGTGTTAAGATCAGACATATTACTGAATGAGCCTTTCGATAATTCCAGCCCCCAATGTGAACATTCTAGCAGAGGCCCCAGAAATCAGGGAGCAAAGAAGAACCAATCTGGCTGTGTCTCTCTGTATTCCCACATAAACCATGAGAAATAATAATTATTGTCATTTTAAGCCATGGAGTTTTAGAGTAATCTGTGAGGAAGCAATAGATAATGTAGTCCTGTTATTTTCAACATTTTAATCAATAACTCGGGGAAAACAGAGAGACATATACACTTATCAAATTAGCAAAGGACATCAGGGAAAACAGAGAGTGAGACATACACACTTATCAAATTAGCAAAGGACAAGACTATGAAGGGCTGCCGACACTTTGGTTGATAATGTTAGGATTCAAAATTATGTTGAAAGATTAGACCAATAGGCTAAAACTAATAAAATGAACTTTGCAAAAGAGCAAAATATATCCTATTTAGGTTGATAATAAATATACAGTAAGGGAGAAATGGCTTAGTTCATGTGAAAACAACCTGAGACTTTTCACTGACCAATAGCTTGACAGGAAACTACAATGTATCTTAGCCGGCAAAAACTAAACAAAACCCAAAAAAACTGTTGTTTTAATAAAAATGACGTTCAGATCCAAGTAATAAAGTCACTATATTCAGATCATGTCTAGTACTATATTATATTGATTTTTTCTTAAGTGCATTTTATTCAAATCTTAATGATAAATATATAATTACTATCCTTTTTATAATGCTTATTATGGGCCAGACATTGTCCAAAAGACTGGTAAATTAACTCATTTAACCCTCCGAATAACCCTAGGAGGTAGAAGCCACTATTATTTCCATCTTACAGGCCAGGAAACTGAAGCACAGATTAAATGGCCAAAATCTTACAGCTGATAAGTGGGAGAGATAGGAAAGTATTATATATTAAATGTGATATGGGCAACCAAGAGGAAAATCAGGAGGATGATCAGTATGCACAAGGTTGGAAGCCAAGTGCTATAAAGAATGATTAGAACAAACAAGTGCTGGCGGGGCTGTGTGGAAAAGGGAACCCTGGTGCACTGTTGGTGGGACTGCAAATTGGTGCAGCCATTGTGGAAATCAGTATGGAGGTATCTCAAAAACTGGAAATGGAACTACTGCATGACCCAGCAATTCCACTCTTGGGTATCTGCCCAGAAGAATCCAAGACACTAATTTGAAAAAATATATGCACCCCTATGTTTACTGCAGCGCTATTTCCAATAGCCAAGACTTGGAAACAACCAAAATGCCCATCGGTAGATGACTAGATTAAGAAACGGTGGTACATTTATACAATTGAGTATTACTCCGCTATAAAGAAGAATGAAATCGTACCATTTGCAACGATATGGACGGACCTAGAGACTATTATGTTAAGTGAAATAAGTCAGTTGGAGAAAGACAAATACCATATGATCTCACTTATATGTGGAATCTGAAAAACTGAATGAATGAGCAAAGTAAACAGAAACAGTCTCATAGATATAGAGGAATAACTGATGGTTGCTAGTTGGGAGGGGGGTGGGGATGAGGGAGAAGGGGAAGGGATTAGACAGCATAAATAGGTAACTACAATATTGCCATAGGGATATGAAAGACAGTTCGGGGAATATAATAATGTTGTAAATATTTTGTGGGGTGTCAGTTAGGGAGACTACTGACAAGACTACGTCTTGTTAGGAGACTACTTCATGGATGGAGTAGAGGCTTGATGACTACACTGTACACCTGAAACTGATGTTGTGTAATATTGTATGCCAACTGTAACTGAATATATAGATAGTCACGGGATGTAGAGTATACTGGGGAAGGGAGTCAAAGGAATTGTAATAGATATGTATGATATAGAGGGGAAGGAGTGGGGTGGCGAACTGGAGGAGGGGGGTTGTCACTTTGAGGGGTTAAAAAGTATAATTATTGCACTGTTTTATACCTGAAACTAATTTTAAAAAAATGTTTATTTCACAATAAAAGAATTAAAAAAAAATGATTAGGATAACTGGGTAAGTTTAGCTTGGGGAATGGAACGCTTAGAGACACATGAAAGCAGCCCTTCAACACTTGAAGAGTTGAACAGTGGGTAGAGAAAGCGGTTCAACTCTAGAACTTAGATTAATAGAAAAAAGTTACCCAGAGGAAAATTTGGGTTCCAGAATAAGGAAAGACTTTCTATATAAGGAAGATTTTCAACATAAACTTTTGTGTCGCTTGAAGTGTTCAAAAAGAAGCTGCATTCCTGGATTTGGAGAGGGGCGGATTCAGAGCAGTGCTTCTCAAACTACCTGTGGTGAAGGATCAGTTTGATTTCCCCCACAGATCTTTCACAGACATATACTTTTGTTCTGTACTAAGTTCTATAGGACAAGTCTACTGATTACAGGCTTGGCTGTCATGGCTAAGTCAAATTGTTATAAGAGTTTCTAAACATTCATTCTTAATTTCTTTCCTTATCTCACTGGGACCAGTGCCCACTGGTTCTCAGACACGCTGGGGACCAGCGTGAGCAGTACCGTAGTAGGTGACCTCGGTTCCAGTATCATGATCACACTGCAGCTCAGTGACACCTTTGGCCACTAAGGAGTGAAGTGCTAAAAGTTAACAGATTTCCTCCAATTTCTTTATTAAAATTTTTTCTTTCTCCACCTTAACGTTACTGTTACTATTGCTAAACAGCATTTATGATTACTGACTGTTTCAACTCAAATTACACACATTATAATTGATCAAGAATATTTTTTTACTTCTTAAAATCATAAGACATTCTCTTAATAATGACCCTAGAAAGAATATATAAGTTTAATTACATAATTATACAATTAATAAACCTAATTTGTGGGGTTGGGAGGTAGGGCATTTCATGAACCTTACCTAAAGATTCAGCGGTGAGAAAAATAAACAAGGCTAGCACTGTCCAAGTTTGCTGTGTCAACATCTTGCAGATATTTCTGTAAAAGACACATGTGGTATTATTTTTCTCTTCTTACACATAAGTTAAGACACAATTTCTAAAGCTTTTTTGTTTCCATTGTATAGCTGTTTTCTAAAAGGTGGTAAAATTCTTATAAGAATGTAGAAAACAAATTTAAGTCTTCAGAATATTTTTCTTTATTCCCACTGAAGTTATGGCTACGTAAAGTATTGTTGGAAAACATAATTTATACTTTAAGGTGAATTAAAAGAACAATCCTGTTCATTATGTGAAGTCTTGTAATATTAGTAATTACTCTGAGATTGAGAATTCAGAGAGACAAATTTCTGCATGGCAAAACCCATCATAAACAACCTCAAAAGTTACTAGAGAAAATGGAAAAAAAAAAAAGGTATGCAATTCATGGCATGACCCAAAATAATACCCTGCTATACGAAGAATGCCTACAAATTACTAAAAAATTCCAACATCTTGTAGAAAAACAGGCAAGACGAGTTGAATAGACAATTTATAGAAAAGGAAACACAAGTAATTCAAACATATTGAAATGATACTTTCAACCTCGCTCATAATGAAAGATGCAAATTAAAACTACCCAGATAGGAATGCAAGGTGTTCCAGATACTCTGGAAAATAATTTGGCAATTCTTTACCAAGTTAAAGGCAGATCATAAGACTTCGTATTTCCACTCCTAAGAATGTACCCAAGAGAAGCAAAAATATACATCCACACAAAGACTTCTCCTCAAATGCTCACAGCAGCTTTATTCATAACAGTCTCAAACTGGAAACAACCCAAAAGTCCATCAACTGGTGAATGGACAAAAAACTATCCAAACAAAAGAATACCACCCATCAATAAAAGGGAATGAACTAGTGATAGATACAATAGTATGAATGAACCTCAAAAACATTATGCTGAATGAAAGGAGCCAGATGCAACACGCTATATATACTGCATAATTCTAACTTACAGGAAATTCAACAAATGGCAAAACTGGTGACAGAAAAGCAGAACAGGGGTTGGCTTAGGTGGGGAAAGGGAATAAACGTAAAGGGCACAAAGGAACTTTTATGGAGACAGAAATGTTCTATGATCTGACTGTGATGGTGACAAGTCTCTACATTTGTGAAAATCCACTGAATTGTGTCAAGAACTGTGAAGGCTCTGAGATTTTATCCTACTTGCAAGCTAACAAGTTAGCCTGCCAGTGTGTTGGATACCAGAAGACATGAGGCTCTTGAGTCAGAAACAAAGGACTCTATTACTCATACCAGGAACAGTAGTCAGAGTTGTATCAGCATCTTCTTGTGCCAGCTGCCTGAGCCCCAATTTCCACAGTGTTGTGAAGAGTCAGGTAACACCTGTATACGCAGGGGGTTGCGTTACAGGAATAAGACCAAGCTTAGGAAACATGATTCTTTTAAAATGGCAGTAAATATGACTGCCCTATATTTGGGGGGAGGCATTATCTCTAATTTCCAAGGCTGTGAGCAAATCTGCCTTTTGCTCTATGTAAAGAACACTACTTCTATCTTCCAATATCCTTGAAAAGACTGTCTAGAAAAAAGGCAATCAGGGCTGTGCTCCTAAGATTTGCAGAAATGCAGGAGACCCATGGAGAATCGTTTCCTAACAAACTGAATGCTAAAAACTGGTCAATTTTATTGTTTATAAGTTAGGCCTCAATTAAAAACCAACAAAACCTATACAGACAAGGTTATAGCCAAAAGAAACGAGTGCTTAATTCCCTCAAAAGATATATACAAGAATGTTCACAAAAGTTTTATTCATAAAAGCTGAAAAGCAAAGCACCCAAAAATCCATAAAGGGTAGAACAGCTAAATTGTGGTACATTCAAGTAACTGAATCACAGAAATGAAAAAAGAATTACAGGTACTCACAACATGACTGAATCTCACATACAACACAGAAAAAAGAAACCAGACACACAAAAAAGTGCACGCTACACGATCCCCTTTACACGAAGTTCAAAATCAGGCAAACAATCTGTGGTGACAGAGGTCAAAATAGTGGTTATGTTTTGGGAGTAGGTGCATGAGGGGAAGAGGGCAGATGGATGTTGAAAATGTTCTGCATCTTGATCTGGATGGTGGTAAGAATTCATTGAACTGTACACTTATGATTTGTGGACTTGTATGTAAGCTGTACTTTGTAAAAATAGTAAACAAACAAAAACTATTCTGATATCATTCTCACCTCCACTGTTGGAAAAAACATATAAAAACTAAAGTTATCAACACAGCGTTGGGAGACTATGACTTAAAGGTATAGTGTAAACTTGCATAACCTTCTAAACAAGCTGTACAATTAAAACTGTGAATTTTATGGTTTGTAAATTAGACCTCAATTAAAAACAAATAAAAACCTATTCAGACAAGTTGTGTGGCCAGTTTGGCACTATTGACCAAAAATGAAATACACATATGTTTAAATCTAATGATTCTACTTCTAGTATTTTATCCTAGAGAAACAAGCAAAACAACACACACACACAAGCAATTTTTAATAGTAAAAGATTGAAACAACCTAAATGTTCATGAATAGGGGACTAAAATTATGGAATATCCAAACATAGTATGCATGTAACCATAAAAAAAGGAAGCTCTATATATACAGATATGTAATATCAAAAATAAATTGTTAAGGTACAGAACAGTATATTTGTGGGAAAACCCAACAAGATGAAACACACATAAATTTACTTATATATGCAGAAAATATCTCTAGAAGAAGAAAAATTCAAACACTGGATTCTATTGGGTGTTTGAGACACCAGGGTGGGCAGGAGATACCCTACTGTATACTCTTTGCACACTTCCAATGTTGCGCCATGTGATTTTAGTACCGAATCAAAAAATAAATACAATTTACATTAAAAAATACTTGTGTAAATGTTCTCTCCTAAATAAAACTATTAACTTTGTGATGAGGGCTTCAGAGTACTACATTTGAAACACAATGTTCTTTTATTAAATGTAAATACCAACTTGACTTTTTGTACTCTCTAACCATGTTAACACTGTAACAAAATTATTTGATAATGAACTGTTAGACTGTGTCAGGTAAAGAAAAGAACTAAGTTGAAGAAACCATTTCTTCCACCTTGTTTCATTCCTTACTTCCCAACTTTAAATAGTCCATATTAGAAAAATCCATCACATCATATAACTGTTTATCAAAACAACAAACAAACAAATGTCAGAGCATGTTGGTACAGTATGTGGTCATGCCATCCTGACCGTCCAGCCTATTAAGTACCTTGTTCACACTGTGGAGAGGTTTTTCTAGTTCCTGAAAACTGGCAATCTTTCTATTGATGTACTATATTCTTATAACAAAACTCTGAAACAAGAGGTCCCATGAAGGTATTTATGATCCCATCAAAGCAATCAGATTTATCTGAGCAGTGCCACAAAACATGAATAAAAAGGGAAACAGGCAAAGAGGTAGTAGATTTCACATTTTAAGTTAGAAAGTAATGTTTCCTAATTTTTAAAGGATTATCATTGAGATGCGATGAAGGAACATCTATTAACAAACTAGATTTCATATTTCAAACCTAAGAGATGGAGATACAATTAGCACCATCGAAAATATTATATTTTATGCAATATGGTCAACTTCACTTGGGGGCTTATCTTGTTTCAAAATTGTCAAAGTTGACAGTATTCTGCTTATTTTCCCCCTCCTTTCATTCTGTTGACAATAAATATTTAATTTAAAATTCTATTATTAGCACTATCCTCTCTCATCTCTTGAACAATTTTCTATGTATAACCACATATTGCATATATTGATTTTCCTTGAAATCTGCATGTTATCTTGGAGGCATCTATGACACCAAAACATCACTACTAACTATAGATCATAGGAAAGGTTTATTCTAAGAACTGAATGGTTCTTTTACAGCAGCAATTCTTCAAGTATGAAAGTTCAATACAATGTATTGAAATATAAGATGTTTCTTATGTATAATTCACTACTATTAATGTTAAAGTAACAAAGCTTATGAATGATTTACTTAAAAAATTAGAACAAATTCAAGATTATACCTTAGTTGTTCATTCTCATTCACTTTCATTCATTTCCATGGATTTTTCTCAAATGGGAGAAAAAGTAGTGGAGTTATGATTGATAAATATTTAATAGTTTTGCCCTTTATAAACTATTTTTATTACCTATGGATTATGATTTTTGAGGTTTTTTTTCCTTTTGCCCGAAGGACAGAATGAAAAAGCACAAATAATACACTCAGATTATACAGTATGTGAGGAAGAATATCAGTATAAACTTTTTAATGTAGTAACATTACTACTATAATTGTAGAATAGTAAATGAACTACAATTGCCAAATAAAAGGCAAAGTAATGTTTAATGAATGAATAAGCTGAGCAAGGAATCAGGATGGGGAAAATTTCAATATACTATCTTTTATATCATGTCATATACAATAGTTACTTTGAATAAATGTGCAAAAAGTCCATTGTGCCTACTATTAAATTATTTTTAAAATTATGCAATTCTGCTCTATTCCCTTCATGCTAATTATGAATTAATAATATCTAACATTTGTATACTATTTTATATTATACAAAGTGCTTTCATATAAATTATTTCATTTGATTCTCCTAATATCATAGGGAAGCATGTGGATAGGGCAGGGATTGTTTTATTTTACAGTTTGTTTTAGAGCAATTTTAGGTTTACAACAAAATTGAAAGGAAGGTACAGAGATTTCCCACATACTCCCTGTCCTCACATATGCACAGCCTCCTCCATTATCAACATCACACACCAGATTGGGACATTTTACCAAGGATGAACCTACATTGACATAATATAATCACCCAAAATCTACGGTTCACCTGAGAATTCACTCTTGATATTGTACATTCTATGAGATTGGAATGGCAGGGATTAATACTGGAACTTCATAAAAGAAAACAAAAAATCAGGTAGGATAAGTTACTTACCCGAATCATAAAATTAGTGAGTGAAGCAGCAGGGATTTGAAACCAAACCTTCCGCCTCCAAATGTCATGCTCTTTTCATTGAGTCTCACTGTAAAGGGAACACAGTCTTGTTCAGAAAGCTGGATTTGATACTATTTATTATATGTGTACTTAAATTCCTGCCTGCTATCAGGCTTTCAGAAAGTATCCTTCCTATTTTAGATACCTCCTGAGATTCAACAGAAAACAATCCCACAAACATTTGTATAAGAAGGTATTCAAACATCCTATGGTTGTTTTGATACATGGAAACATTACCGGCTCCCCCATGCCTAATCCCAACTTCCTTGTTGTCCATGTAATGTCAACGAAATGTGAAAGGGACGTTTTGTTGAATTTGACAAAACCAGTTAAAGCGAATCTTTAACAGGATCATACCTTTTGTCTTCCACTAGCATAAGTTAAGGCTCCTGACTCTTCAAGTGCCAAACTATTTTATGCACATAGGTATAAAAATTCACTTTAAGAGTTGCTCAGTATCAGTTAAATTCTAGCATAAATAATGGTGGATTCTCTTTGACATGTAACAAAGTAACTTCAAACTTAGGCAAGAAGTTGAATTCTTTATTACTGTTTCACACAGATTACGCCTTTGATATGATTTAATAACATACAAGAAATTAAATTTATCACAATGATATTTTAAAATGCAAACACATTACTTTTAAATTTTCAAATGAACAAAAATTGAAAATGTCATGTGTAAGTCCTCTATAATCCCAAGATAACAACTGAACAATTCTTTTTTTTTTAGTTCAGCATGGCTGCAATTCTTCTAACGTTGAAAAAGAATTTTTTTTAATTTTTATTTTAATTCCATCTCTCATCCCCTCTGCTTTGGCAATCATCAGCATTTTTTCTACCTCTATGTGTCAATTTGTTTACTTAGTTATTTTAGATTCCATATAGTATTAGTGAGATCATATGGTATTTACCTTTCTCTGATTTATTTCACTTAGCATAATGCACTCAAGGCTTATCCAAGTTGTCACAAGAGACAAGATTTCACTCTTTTTTATTGCTGAATATTCACTATTTTCACCCAGCCCACCAACCCCCCTCCCATTGTTTACATACACCACAACTTCTGTATTCATTCATCTGCTAATGGACATCCAGGTTGCTTCCATATCTTGGCTATTACTAGTAATGCTGCAATGAACACAGGGGTGCATACATCTTGCAAAATTTTCTATGTGTATATTATAACTATATTGTACCAATATATACTTTCTTATGTTATAAAAATGTGATCACAATAATGTTCTGTAACTTGTTTTTTTCACTTAACACTACATATAGGGCATCTTTCTAAGTCAGTATATAAAGATTAATTCCTTGCCGCCTTGCTCAAATTTACCTTCTCATACAGGTGTTCCCTGACCAGCTGTATTGCTTATCCCCTTTCCTGTTTTTTTCTCTAGAGCACTTAGCACCTTCTAAAATAGGTTGGCAAACATTTCTCGTAAAGGGCCAGATAATAAATAATTCAGGCTTTGTGGGCCTTAAGGTCTCTTGCAACTAGTCAACTCTGTTATTGGAGTGCTAAAGCAGCCAAAGACAATATGTAAATAAATGGGCATGGCTGAGTTCCAATAAAATTTTACTTACAAAAATTAACTTGAAATAGTTCACAGACCTAAATGTAAAACCTAAAACTTGTACCTAGAAAACATAGGAGAAAACATTTAAGAATTTGGATTAGGCAAAGATTTCTTAGATATAACACTGATTGATAAACTAGACTTCATGAAAATGAAAGCTTCTGCTCTGTAAAAACCACTGATAAGAGAATAAAAAGACAAGCCAGGCGGACAGACAATACTTACAAATCAATTTTCTAATAAAGACCTTATATCCAAAATATATTTTAAAAATTTTCAAAACATAATGAGAAAACAAACCCACTAAAAAAGGGAGCAAAGTATCTGAAAAGACACATCACCAAAGAAGAATATGGCTAAACATACAACTACCATATACTTAGCTATTCCACTCCTATTTTCCCAAGAGAAATGAAAGCTTATGTCCATGCAAAAAGTTGGGACTGGTTAAATTACAGTATATTTATACACTATTATACACCTGCTCACAACAAGGAAGTCAATTTATTCATCCAACAAATATATTAAGTGCTTTCTATGCTGTATGATTCCAGATGCTAGGAAAACAGCAGGGAACACAACAGACATCTTAACTAATTACATTGCAACAGCCCTATTTCCTAACAGGGTCACACTTAAGAGATTCTGGAGGGTTACGACTTCAACATTTCTTTTGGGGGAGAGAAGTGAACCCATACAGCCAATAAGCAACGTAAGTAAATTAAGTAGTATGTTAGAACAGAGGTTGGCAAACTATGGTCCTTAGACTAAATCCAGCATGCATCCTATTTTTGTGATTCACCTTGGTGTAGTTTTCATCATGTTTCTTGGGCTTAAGAATTTGTTGAGCTTCCTGAGTTTATTGGTTTATAGTGTGTATCAAATCTGGAAAAATTTCTGGTCATTATTGCTTTAAATATATTTCTGTCTCTGCCCCTCCTTGAGAACTCTAATAACATGCACATCAGGACGCCTGAAGTGCCACACGTCACTGATGCTCAGTTCATTTTTTTCTTTTTTTCTGTGTTTTATTTATGATAATTTCTACTGTTGAGTCTTTTAAGTTCTTTTCCTTTTCCTCTGCAACATCTAAATTGTCCTTAATCCTAACTAGTGTATTTCTCATCTCTAGAAGTTCATTTTGGGTCTTTTTCGTATCTTCTATAACTCTACTTAACTTCTTGAACATACAGATCACAGATATAACACCTATTTTAATGTCTTTGTCTGGCAATCCCAACATCTGTGTCAGCTTTGGGTTAATTTTGATTGACTTTTCTTACTACACATTGTATCTTCATGCTTCTTTGCATGACTGATCATTTTTGACTGGATGTGAAATATTGTGAATTTTATCTTCTTGGGTGTCAGGTATCTTTATATTCCTATAAACATTCCTATAAATACTCTTTGATCCAAGACACAGTTAAAGTTACTTGGAAACAGTTTGATCCTTTCAGGTCTTGCTTTTAAGATACACTGGGTGGGACGTGAGCAGTGCTTAGTTAGGGCTAATTATTCCCTTCTACTGAGGCAAGACCCTTCAGTGTCCTCTATGCAATGTCTCATGAATCAAGATGTTTCCCAATGTGGCTGGTGAGGACAGCTACCGTTACTGACCTGAGGAAGCAACAAGCACTGATGCCTCTAATACCTTCAAGAGGTTCTTTCCCTAGGCTTCAGTAGTTTCTTCACAAGCAGGCACTGGTCAGTGCTCAGCTGAAAGTTGAAGGGGACCTCTGAAGCTTTCAAGAATTCTTGTTTCAAGAGTTCTCCAGTACAGGTTTCCCCCACTATGTGAAAGTAGAGCATCCCTATGAAACGTTTTGTAAGCCCAAATGGTGTGAAGTGAAAAAGCAATTACCGTAGGACACATCTTGGTAATGGATGCACAAAATAAATAGGGATTAAACAAAAAACCAAAACATACTCATAGACACAGTTCAAAGCTATGGTGCTTGACGCTGAGCTGCTGAGTGTACTTCCCCAGGAAGGAGCCTGCCACTCCTGTTGCCTCTATAATGGCTCATTACTGAACACTATTTGTGCTTTTTGCCTTTTTTAGAAAAGCAAAAATCCTTTCAGTTAGCGAAAACAGGTACTAATGTAGATCTTTCGTAAAAGTGAAGTGGCATAAAGCAAATTTTTGAAAAGCAGGGGATACCTGTATTCTCTTCTGTGAACTCAGGCCACTTTGGTATCCCCAGCCATCTCTTCCACTCAGGGTGTCCACTGGGCTTAGCCTGGATTCCCCTCTCCCTGTGCCACGGCCTAGAAACTTTCTCAAGGTACTAGGCTAGTGCAATCGCAGGGTTCACTTCATTGGTTTCCTCTCTCAAGATCATTGCCTTTCATCATCTAGTGTCCAGTGTCTTGGTTACTGCTGTTTCATGTATTTTTTTTTTTCTGTTTTATGGTTGTTTCAGGTAGGAGGGTAAACCTTATCCCTGTTACCCATTTTTGCCACAAGTGCAAGTTGCATAGTCATCTGGATATGAAAGCAAACAAGAATTACACAATAACTGTCAAACTATTATAAATATTGTGTGAAAAAGTCTAAGTATTTGCAAATTTATGTTAGCAATGCATTTAAAAACAAAACAAACCCATAAATGCCAGCAAGTATTAAGCTAAAAATATAAGAACGGCTCAACATGAGAAAAACTATATTAATAGATTCAAGAAGAAAACTATACAATCATAAGGTTCTTGAAAAGCATCTGATAATCGACTATTCACTTAAAATTTAAAAATAACAACAAAGTGTGAGAAAACTAAGACTAAAAGAAACCATTCTTATCTTGATGAAGTATAACAAAGAAGATAAAGAAGATGGACTCTGGAGTCAGACTGTCTGTGTTCAAATCCCAACTCCTCTATTTTTTTGTAAAACATGTTAGGCAAGTTATTTAATATGCCTTAGTTTCTTTTTCTTTTTAATTTAATTTAATTTTATTATTAGTTTCAGGAACTATCCCTTACTTCCAATTTCCTTATGCATACAAATGAAGGTAACACCAACACCTAACCACAAACTACCTAGCTAGGGCTTTTGTGAACATTAAGTCAACATACATAAAGTGCTTACAATCTAACTGGCTCATAGTACATATTCAAGTGGTAACAGATATTTTCATCAGTGCGGCTCCTGCTGTTGCTGCCACAATACTTTATCAGAAACCTCTAGAAAATATCATATTTAAAGATAAAAATTATAAGCATTCCATTAAAGTCAGGATTCAAAAAAGATGCTTGGGAGTCATTATCTATTCTAGAGGTCTTAACTAAAAATATAATAAACAATTAGATTATAAAAGTGGAAAAAGAAAAACTTGTAGATAATATGATAAAAAGCATTAGAATTAAATGCAGAACTATTAGGTATATTGAGAGTTTAAAATAGTTGAACAAAAGATCAGAAAATATCGTTTTTCTACATACCAGTAACAACCAATTAGAAAATGTAACAGGAAAAATCCTATTCACAGTAGCATCAAAAACTATAATATATCTAGGAAAAAATCTAATCAGAACTATGGAGAAAACTATAAAACCTTACATTAATTAGTAAGATCTAATTATCATGAAATGAAAAAAATAGACATTAGTTCTTCACAAGTTAATATATTAATGCAATATAACTTGAATTCAAATTACAAAGTGTTTTATTAAAGAACTTCACAAATGAACTTAAAATTTCTTATAAAATAATAGAGAAAAACAGCCAAAAGCCAATTTTCAAAAACAACAAAGAGAATACTTACTGCATCATCTGCTAAGACATACTATGAAGTTATAGTATTTAAAAAATGGCATTGGGCTGGCCGAGTGGCGTGGTGGTTGGGCGCCCGGTTCGGGTCCCACATGTGAGGGCCAGTGACACGGCCCTCAAAAAACAAAAAACAAAAAATGGCATTGGCATAAGAACAATTAAATCAACAGTATAAAACAAATAGTCCAGAAACAGATGTAGAGGTTCAGAACAGGTCTCCCCAAAAATGTGCCACCATGGCATGTGATTTATTTTGAACTGAATGTAATTAAGACCCTGTGGGGTCATGAGAAACTTCCACCTCTCTTTCAAAGAATTTAAATTTGGGGCCTTGCCCATAAAAGTTATCACCAGAAATAACTTTTTATGACCTAGTTATAGAACAGGACAAACTTCTGATTACTGCTCTTCTTATAGTCCCGCAATGACCTTCCTCCTCTCTGAAGCCCCAAAGTGATCCTTAGCTTAGAATGTCACATATATCTCATTTTCCCTTTCTGTTTTTGAACCTCCCATTTATGTGGGGTTTCTGACTCTCAAGTATGTGGGTTCTTATGTGCATGCATGCATTTAAATTTGGTTATTTTTCTCTTGTTAATCTGTCTTATGTAGATTTAATTACTAGACCAGATGAAAGAAACTTGCGGGCAGAGGAAAGTTTCTTCCTCTCCAACATGGATTCAAGTATATGTAAGAACTTAATATATGATTTTTAAAAAGGCATTTAATATCACTGGTGAAATAAAGAACTATTCAATAAACAGTATTGGGACAACTGACTTCACAAGAAAAAAATAAATAAATAAAGAGCCCTACTTCATCATAGATTATACATATACACTCCTGATTAAGGACCTAAATGCAAAAGCAAAATTGTAAGAGCACTGGACAGGGAATGGTTATGACCTTAAGAGTTACAAGAAGGCCTTTCACAAAGTGACTGTTTTGGACTTAACGAAAAGGTTTAAAGAGTAGTTTGATGACCATCTATGTTCTCAACATAGCTTGAGAAATAAAACATTACAAACAATATAGCTGAAGTCAAAAAAACAGTTCTTGCCCTTAAGAAGTTCAAAGTTTAGAGAGGCACAATATGCAGTGCTACAGGAGCATAGGAAATACCCAGTTCAGACAGGGCCCAGGAAAGCCCAGTAGTGAAATAAGAGTAAAGGTTTTCCAGAGAAGATAGCATACACATGAACTATATATCATCTTTGACTCTAATTGTCAAGTGAAGATTACCAGTGGCAAAATCCCGGAGCATACCAGCACATAAACCAGAGCTATGTTAACTGAAATACAGTTCTGATGAGTTTATCATGAGTTAGGGGGTGGGGGTGGGGAATACATACAACAGAGCATGCAAACAAAACAGACTACGCATAAGACCAAGATAAAATTAACTATTCAGAGGTAATGATGAAACCAATCTACCTTAGAGCAAAGGATGACACTCATTAGTTTGATTAAAGAGAAAATGAGAATTTGGAGGCAGAATATTCAAATACTAACAGAGCACCACAGGTTTACTGTGCTGAAAGGAATGAAGCTCCTGCTTTGGATACGTAAATATGTAGCTTTAAAACAATAATTTATACTATAACCACATTTCAACAGCTGTAGCTCTCTTACTTATGATCAGTTAACTAATTTAATTCCCATTAAATCTCACGAAGATATATTAGATAGACACAATTTTTTTTTTTTAAACGTAGCCGATGTGACAAGATCACAAGTGTTTCTGAAGCATTTCACATTGTTGACCATCTCTGCTTGAATTTCTCCATCTCCTCGTGTCTATGTAACCATATCATGTGACTGAATTCTTTCCTTTATCTACTTTACGGTCTCCTTTACTGAAGTCTCTGCTAGGTTTTATTTCCTGACTATGATAAACCCAAAAGTATTTGGCATCTACTACTATTTTAAAATACCAACTTCTTTGAAGACTTAAGACCAACTATTACCTTCAAACAAAATAATTTCAAGAATTCTGGCTGGGACCTTGCATGTATCATCGTCTTGAATATTCTGCCTCTGATGCAAATAAGTTAAACAGGTCCAAAACCAATACACATGCTCATGTCCACATATATACATAAAAATGCACACTTTTTAAAAAAAATCACAGTACGTACTTATCTTTCCTCCATCTTAAAAACACCCTTTTTGAACTGCCTGTCAATGGGATCCATGGTGTCTCTTACCTATCCATTACAGTCTAGCTTTTCTCAATTACAAATCATCCAGTTTTCTTTCAAATTATATTTTCTTTTTTACCCTCTATCATGACCAACCTAATTTAGGCACTGGTCACCTTAACATATGTACCTGCCTTCCTGCCTCCAGCCTCTTTCCTCCCTCCAAATCATTCTCAACATTATTATTGGTGGGTGAATCTCTAAGACAAAACTTTAAACTTGTCACTCTTTTCCAAAAAACCTTTTTAAAGGGTGGATAATAATGCCAACTATTTCAGCTATTTAAGAACCTAAAAAACTAGCTTCAGTGTGTCAGTGTGCCTGTTCAATCTATCTTCTCCAAAGTTAAAGTCTACTCTAAAACAAACAAACAAACAAAAAAACCCCTCTATTCAGATTTTTCCCTCAAGCAGCCCCACCACTATACTTCTGGAGAATAGCAAGCAATCTGGTTTCTACTTCAATCATGCTGAAATTATTTTTGTGTTTCCCAAACGCAAAGCAAACATTTAAGCTCCTTACTTTACTTGACCTCACCATGCCATTCACACTTGGTATTATCTTGTATCATTCCCTACAGAGTCTAAGCTCAAGCCACAGGCAACTACTTTCTCTAATAAACTTTGTTATTTCAGAGTTTGTGCTTCTACAAAATGCTATTCCCTGCCTCTAGAATCTTTTACCTGGACTATGTTTGCACTGTTTATAACTCAGATGAAACCTCTTTTCTGTGAAATTTCTTCCCCGTTACAAACATCTTTGCTCCCAATATACTTGTATATAGTTCCTTAATAGGATTCATGATGCTGTACTGTGATTTGTTTGTATGTCTTGATATCCTTAGACTCTAACGTACTTTGAGGCACATAATGGACAATGAAGAGTGGGTTTTAAAAGACCTTCTGATATGGCCATATTATTCTAGTCACTGTCACTTAAGTATACTATCTGAAGAGGCAGTATATGTTATCATGGTTAAGAGCTGAGTCTGCAGCTAGGCTGTCTAGATATGAATTTTGGATCTACCATCTACTAGCCGTGTGGCATTGGGTAAGTTAACTATTTGTGCCTCAGTTTCCCTCTTTGTAACAGAAGGATAATAAGATCTACCTCATAAAGTTATCAGGATTAAATGAATATGGGCAAAATGCTCAGAGCAGTGATACACAAAACAAGCATTATGTATGTATTGGCTATTATAATGAATACACCACGGTTATTTCTGGCCTTTTCTACATAGACTTCCACTTGTAGAATAGGCTCCCTTCATTTGTCCCTTTATCCAAATCTTACCCACATTTTCAAGACTGACCTCTGGTAAATCCTTTGATCATTCCAAGGCTTAAATGATCATTCTGCATTTAATTAAATTAACTGTAATTTTTCATGTTTGTCAACCCAATTTCTGTAAACTCTTTGAAGGTCCTGATGACATCTCATGCATGTCTGTGAGTTCCTATATTCAGCAATAAGTGCTCAGTATTTGCTGTGTAAAATAATCAAAGTCAGTAGAAACTTCAATTCAGATCATACTGCCTTTGCAATTAGGAAATGGAAAGGGCAGTGAGAACATTCCAGGCTTCTCTAGCCCAGCTGCAAATGTATTAGGGCCAGGGAATCCTGGCTCCCATTAAAATGGGAAGCTCTGAAATAGCTTCTGGGCGAAAAAAATTCTCACTGCAGAGGAGTTATGGGGAGTCAGTCAATCAGCTCCCAAACCAACTGGCCGCAGTAGATCCTTTATGAGAAATGTGTATAACAAAATGACTGAGTACAGGATTTGGGATTACACAGATCTAGGTGTTCACAGGGACACTGAACGTTTTCCTTTTTTTATAAGACAGGTATCTTAACACGTACCACACAGGTATATAATACTTGACATTCACCTTAACATTTAACTGAACAGCAATGCCCTTGGGAAAAATTTTAAATAAACTAAACACACTACAATTTGTAAGCAAAAAATGAGAACACCGAGCACAGTTTTCATTGCATAAGACAATGCATTCAATTAGCTGGCAGCAATATTGATAATATTCTACATTACCTATGAGAAAATTAAAACATGTAGAGTATTGTCAATAATACAGACTTGGGGGGGGGGATTCCACTACAAACTTTATCCTGCTTTTCTGATACTTTCTTCATCCTGTAATTTCTTCCCCTTGTGATTAAAAACAAGTGTTCAAAATTATCCCAAAAGAGAAACACTTGGAAAGCACAATTTAACTTAGTATCAAGTTGGTTCAATAAATGTAGTATTCCAGCTTATAGTTGCAAAATACTTCCAAGTAGGAAGTAACCTGAATTTAAGAAATCAAGATAATGGTAAACACTTTAGCTGATCTGAGTCAGTTAATTTCAAATTAAGAGTTGTTCCAACGGGAAGCTGGCAGTCACAGTCTAAAGGGTTTGTTTACTGCACTGACTAAACCAAACACTCCAATTTTTTAGAAGATTCAACCAGACATACTAATAATTACTTTACAGCAGTGTAATTGCTGAAATGCCCAATACTACACAAATTAAACCGAAATGGGTTTCCTTCTGAAGGAAACAAGGACAAAAGCGGCAAATCTTATTTTTTACCTGTGATTTTCTTTTTTTTCGTTTAAATGGAGGAATAAAATGCTGTTCATCTACTGCAAAAACAGAACCTTGAGCTTGGAACCACCTTTAAGCTTGGGGGGAGGGGGGTGACATTTTAAAGACACTGATGTGGTGACTGTAGGATACAGTGGTATGTGGGATTCATTAGGACCCGTACACGTAAGAAAGCAAAAAGAAGAGACAGAGCGAGATCTTTTAGTTACGAATGTTAAGTATGGTGAACTTTCAGCAGCGTTGTTGAAACGTTACAATTTAAGGACGAAAAGATAGCTCTGGGGAAGAGAACTCAACCTCTGAGTAGAAAACCGGAGTCCAATGCCTGGTTTAAGTAATTTAAAGGGAGATGGGAACCAGATTGGGAAGAAAAAAAGTGGGGATTTGGTAACCAAAACTGGGTGTCATCCAGAGGGGCGTTTGGAGGCGAAGGTGTAAGGACGGAGCGGGGCGCGGGGAGGAGAGTAGATGTGCGCGGAGGTGGGTGAGTGGGTGGGTGGGTGTTTGTACTTTTTTGTGCGTTAAGAAATCTAGGTGACAGCGTTGCAGGAAGGCAAATTCGGGGGTGTGGGAGTAGGGATAAGGAATGTGGGGATTTCCAGGCTGGGGCTAAGAAGCTCGGGGCGTGCGCGCTGTCGGGACGCCCTTCTCCCCCAGGGAAGGGTCGCCCCCCTGGGTGCCAGGTCCCCGGGCCCATCCGCCTGGACCGAGACGGCGCCCCCTCACCCGCCCGCCACACGGCCCTTCTCTTCGCTACGGCTCCTCCTCACCTCAGGCCGCGGCGCCTGTCTCCCCCGCGACCCCCTCGCTCCCCAGCGCACGTCCTCCTCTGCGCCAGGCCCTACGGGGCCTGTCCGCCCGGCGGCCGCGGCGTCGCGCCCGGGGGTTCCCCGCGCGGCTCAGCGGGCCTCTGGGCCTCTCGCCCCGGCTCGCGTCCGCTCCAGATTCCTGCCCGCAGACTCTGCACGCGGCACTCCTCCCGCAGCGGGGCCAGGCGCCCCCTCGGCTCCACCCCGGGACGCCCCCGACACGCCCCGCCCCCGAGCTCGGGGTGTGCACGTTGATTGGTCCCCGCGAGACCCGGCGCGCCCGCGCATTGGCTCAGGGGCCTCCGACAGCGAGGGGGCGGGGCGCCAGGCGTCTGCGATTCCCGTAACGCGGCTCCTGGCGTCCCGGATTTCGGCGGCTGCACCCGCGTCGCCTCTCCCAGACTAGATCGAAGGGTTCCCCCACCTCCCCAATGCGGGCGGAAGGAGCGGAATGTTCCATTTTTCCGCGGAATAATGGGGCCGTGCACTGAAGCCCGGGTGCTCCTCGCGCCTGCCACCCTCCTTTCTCAGCCGCGGCTCTTTCGGCTTCTCGCATCCTTCCAGGAGGAAATCAGAGCCGCGAGAAACCGCTGGGCTGGGCCCCCGTGGGGACAGGAGAGGCGTGGGAAATCCGCAGGGAAAGCGAAGGGCTCGGTAACCGCGACTCCACACGAGAGTACCGCAGATTGGCCGCGGCGGCTTCCGTCCAAGGTGTATGTAAATGAACCTTAAATTAGTAAATGAGTTTGGGCGTGATTGATCCGTGAACCCCAGAGCTGGTGACACGCCAAGAAACTAGTTTTTCTTTGCGGTTTGTACCACCCAGTCTGTGATAAAAATACTGAGTAAAACCAATTCCATTACACGCCCCCCTCAAGCCTGGTAAATGGACCGTCAGACATTGATGGGTTTTTTCCAAAGCAAAATGAGAAGTTTAAAAAATAAGGTGTGTGTATATGTGTGTGAGAGAGAGAGAGAAAAAAACACCAGGGCCTTTTGTGGAAGAATGGCAGGATATAGGAGGGCAATATGGTTTCATGGACTTGAACAAATTATACCCATATAGTGACACAATTATATGGTTCTTCATTATATTGAGGATTCAGATGGAGTACAACAAATGATAATCTCTTAGTTGTGAGCATACAAGTTTTAAAAGACAGAAAAGCGGGCCTACTATGTGTCTGCTGCTAAAGGAACCCCAGGCAAGCTTGGGGATGGTGCTGCAGGAGAGACAAAGCTCCCCTGTGCCTTGAGCTCTTGCTGCTGTCATCCTATACACCTCACCTAGGGAGTGTGACTGGATTGTATTTTAGCTCCACCATTTATAGGGGTGTTTGTTTTAAAACAAACTTCTATAAAAACTTTTTAAAATTTATTTAGATCTAGCAAACATTAAGGGACAATATATACTGGTTCAGTGTCTCTTCTGGTTCCAAATTGCCTGGGTTTAAATCCTAGTACTCATACTTCCCATGATTATGACCTTGAGGTCTTCTCAGTTTTTTCATCCTCAAAAATGAGAAAAACAGTATCGACCTAATAGGATTGCTGCAAGGGTTAAATGAAATAAAATATGTGAAATGCTTGGCACATAGTAGATGCTCAATAAATGTCAGCTGTTAACATGATTGAATGTCTACTAAATCAATGCTCCCAAAACCTTTTTGCGTTATAGTGTATATTGAAAATGGTGATATTCTGTGGCACAGGGAGTGGACAGAGGGCATCAATAACTTACAGTCTGCCTTTCAACTAGTCAGGAAAACAAAGGAATGAGTTAGTTCTTTTGTGGATATCTTTGTATTGGCTTAGCCCAGCCCTAACCTCCAAGAAACACACATTTTGTGGGGATGGTTAAAAACTTAGGCTAAAAGAATGAATTAATATTGGAGAAAGATGTTCAGAGCAAGAGCACTTCTCCCTTCAGCTCGAATTAAAAAACTTTGCAGACACCTCTGTAGGGTATTGGCCCCAAAGTGACTACTTTCAGGGTAAGGATTTGCCATTAGAAAGCCCTGTCAAAATGCGAAGTGGGGAGATGTGGCATATAAATAGAGAACTTTCCATTTATGCCTTAGGACCATTTGGGATTTTAGATAGTCAAAAGCAGAGAGTGGGGAACAGCTACAGAGAGAGGGCTACGTGAGGACACTGAGGTCATTTGGGAGTAGGTGAACAAAGCTAGGAAAAAGTGTTGCAGAACAAAGGTGATAAATGCCGAAGACAAACTTTGCCTGCCTTGCTATTTGCCTAAATCAGGCCCTGACCAGGATATCATTTACTTCCTTGCCTGTGCCCAATTGTGTTTCTGAAACTCGGTGTCAACCTTGGAACTATCCCCATGTCCTACTTACATCAACGTAATGATTTCAGTATCCATGATAATGTTCAGTTAGCATGCTGACCTCACAATTTCTCATCCTTCTATCTTCCAATGATCTTCGACTTCACTCTGTATCAAAAACCCACAGATATAGCCACACCTTGAATCCAGTCATCAAATGAATTCATGCCACCTGCAAAATTTTGACCAGTGAGTTACCCTATCTACCCACAGCCACCTACCCTTCTACCTCTTACTCACTCCCACTGAGCCTGCAGTTTATCCTCAGTGACCTCTATTCTTTGTTCGCATAGTTTATCAGTTATTTCCTATCTCCTCTTCCCAAGCTGTGAAAACTCTTTATCAGCCATTTTAACTGCACTCTTACTAGTATCTTCAGTTTTCTTGACCTTCAGCCATGTTTACCTTGTCAATGTTATTTCCTATTTCCCTTTTGCTTGAACTACCCTCCCCACTGCAACATTTGTTCATAGTACAGACCCTTGTTTCATTATTCCCTGGAAAAACCAAGACCATCCTTTGTGAGCATCCTTAATTTTTCTCCATTTTAGCAGGCAACTATATATTTATCCGTTCCTACTACCTAAGAGGAAGGACAACCCTTATTCTTTTAAAAGTTTTCTTCCTTCTGTGTTCTTGGTCCTACTCCTATCAAATTCAGTGCCCTAGTTTTATATTTTTCATTACTGGCATAAAATACCTTATAAAGTTTTTAAAAACTATCAACTCAATGGTGAGTTGGGGACCATTTTTCTCTATGTGTTTTAAAAAAAACACCTTTGTAACCTAATAACATTAATTCACCAAACAAGTAAAAGTATATAATTAATTAATTCAATATGTTCTCAAAATGAAGCCATTTAATCCACTTAGTAAAATAAGTTTTAGATGAAATATGATCTTAAATCAGTTGTAACTAAATTTCCAAGCTAGAAAACAGGAAAAATTCATTTCATAGCAACAAAACTAAGCAACATTTTGATTCTACTTCGCAAATTTTACTAAAGAATGATACATATTCAGAAAAATGAGCAGACATAAGAGTACAGCTTGAAAAATGTCCATGAACTGAACACAGCCATGTAACTTGCATCTATGCGTAGATCAAGAAACAGAACGTGATCCCCCCCCACAGGCCCTGCATGCTCCCTTATTATTGGAAGGCCACTGGTGACCCCTATTCTGACCTCTAACACCATAGTTTCACAACTATGGTTTTAAAATTGAGAAGTTAACAGAAACATCTTAATGTTATTAGTATTTGCTTATTTCATTTCATTTTAAAGAATAACTACAGTCGAGCAAGAATTTGAAATGAAGCAGCACTGTAAACACAGATGCAAACTGAAATGAAGGGAGTCTAGCTTTCTCCTTTCTCCAGACCTCTGGGAAACCCTGACAAACGGTTGTGGACCGGTGATCTTGCATTACCCTCTTTCCCCGGAAGCTTGGCTTCTGAGAAGAAAGGCCTGTGCAGAAGTGTGAGGAGCAGATAGGTGCATCCTGTTCCCATACATCCATAGCATACAGAAGTCAGGTATTAGGGCTGCAGCTTTGGAATGGCCCAGGTTTGCTCCAGAATATCATCCCAATGAGCCTGAACATAATTTGCTTTTGTTAACTCTGACACAACTGGTGAAGAAGCAAGCAAGAGCTTTCCTTTGGTGACCCTCATTTGAAAGAACACTCTTCAGTTACAAAGTAGATTTCTTGGCTCGAAGTCTGATACTCATACTGAAACCAGAAGGTGAGAAAAGTACCAACATAAATTTTTTTTTAAAATATTCATTTTGTGGACTTGTATGGCCCCTTGCCTAGGATTTGAATAAAGATACAGTACTAATTGCCCAGCTTAGGCAAATGTGGGGCTGTCTCCTCAAGGGCAGATGGCCATGCCTACTAAAAAGGCAATCCTAGGGCTAAGAATGCAGGACTGATCATTCTCAAGAATGTACATTTGCTATAAGAATTTTTCACTTTTCCTTCTTCTTTGTAACACTTCTGGGTTTTTGCCTACCTGTATTCCCAGTTTGCAAACTCCAAGATCTCTGAATAAATCTTTTTTATCATTTATTTCTAGCTGAAGCCTCCAGACTCCTTTTGAATTCGTTCAACAAGTAAAATACGGAAACTTTGGTTTGAATGAACATAAGAAATTAGAGATTTGGGCAAACACTCAAGTTAAATAGGATTTTTTATTGCTTAGGGTTAAGGCATGACAATAAACACTTTTTGGATAACTAACTGAAAGACTGACATGTCCCCCCTTTTTCCTGGGAACAGTATACATAGTAGAACATTAAGCAAAGGATCCTGAAAAGGGAGGTGAGAAGTTTTTTACTATCCTACATTTGGCTGAAATAATCTTATGCGTAGAATATACACATTATGCTTTTCTTTGGAAACCCTCATTCCATGTGCAGGGCATATGGTCTGTGAAGGGGGTGGGCAGATGACTAAGTTGGAGTCAGAACTTCCCTGAGCCTTGGCTCTGTAGCTTCCTGACTCTGAAGCTTTTGGAAAGTCATATAATCACTCTGAATTTCATTTTCCTAATGGGTCAAATGGGATGAGCAAAGGCTGTCCCCTGGCTACTGCACCAGGATGGTACGAGGGCCAAGGGAGAGAACAGATGAGTAAGGGCTTTCTAAACCATAAAGACTGGCAAATGTAAGTTGTTAATATCAACCACAGAACTTTCTAGCTGAGTGTGTGGCTATCTGTGATAGGGCAGTGGTTTGGGGAAGGTGGTGTGAGGAGTGTTGTGCCAAGGAGGTTATTGGCAGATTTTACATTCAGATGCTGAACCACAGCTGCTGGGCGGGCAGAAAGCAAGGGCCAAGCCTGCTCTCTGCAACTGCATTTGAGACTCAGTTTACTCTTTACTATTCATTCACTGCCCTGCCCATGCACAGGGAAGCCTAAGGCACTTCACCTCCCACAGCTGCAGGGAGGAGGGAAGCCAGCACTGAGTGACAGAGAGATTGGGTCACTAACAATGACTACTGTTTATTGAGTGCTTACTAGGTGCCACACAGGATGCTGAGTGTTTTCCATACAAGAGCTTATTGATTTCTCATGTCAGTAAATTAAGTAGGTTTGATTTTTACCCCCCATTTTATAGATGAGGAAACTGAGAGTTAGAGAAGTTAAATAACTTGCTCTGCTCCACCCCAGGATGTCTCCTCTTCTGTAAGTAGGCAGCAGTCTCCACCAAGAGTCAAATCCCAGTGGTCTGATTCAAAAACCCACATCCTTGAACACTAAGCTATACTGTTTTAGAAGCCAGAGTAACCTTTCGCTTATGTACACTCTTAGCTTCCTGCCAGCAAACACAACTCCATCGGTGGTATTGTTTCTGAAGAGAGCAAATGTTGAGAAGAGGGTGGGAGCTAATGATGGTTTGGCAAGTCCATTTCCTATCACCACTTAGACACCCACACCCTCCCCCCCCCACAGCCCAGTACAGTAATGCCCTGTTCTATGCAGGTTGCCAAGCACTTAATCTAGTAACCTGAATCTTTTTGCTCCTTGAGATTCTGGCTATAGATGTCATAAAGTTGTCTAAGTCTAGTTTGAGGCCACAGTGGGATTAGAGTTGTAATTAAGTCAGGGTTTGGTATGGTGGTCCTAGCCAAGGAACAACCGTGACCTGGGGTTAGAGGGCAGTTGCTAACCAAATACCTTGTGTCCATAGACCAGTGGAGTCACTATTTACGGCAAATATTTCCTGAGCATTCTTGGAGTACCACACTCCATACCAGGTGCCAAGTACTTACGCATGATAAGACATGTGAGAAAGCAGTAGAAGTCAGAATATAATGAAAACAGATCAGTGGCTCAGAAAGTATGTGAAACTGAATTCTGAAGAGGAGGAGACAATTTGGAGTGGAACAATCAGGGTGACCTTTATACAGGAGGGAATGAATTGCACTTTCGAAGGAAGGGTTGGATATGACTATGTGAAAAGTAAGGGTATTGAAGGGAGAAATGTGTGAGAGGATGGCATTGTGGGAGAAGGTATAGCACAAAGGTAGGTTCAAGACAAGTGAGAATGAGCATTGCTGTGTAAGGATGCTTTCAGCTAGTTCAAACAGAAATGACTTCCACAAATTAATTCTTTCACATAGTCCAAAGGTTGCTTGGGCGGCTTGATACAGAAGCCAAATAGTGCCAAGTTCTTTTCAAGTCTCTGTTCTACAGTTCACAAAGTCACCTTCAACAGTCAGGTAATGTGTTTCTGTGTTCACATCCAACAAGAGAGAGTCTGATTTACCTTTCTCAGAAGTCCTGAACTAGCCTCTCTTTATATTTCATTGGCTCAAACTGGCTTTATACTTGCCTGTTCCTAAATCCATCACTGATGATGGAAACTGAATATTATGATACCAGTGGATCTCAAACTTTAGTCTGCACTAGAGTAACCTGGAGGACATGTAAAAACACATATTGCTGCCCTGTCCTACCTCAGAGTTTGTATTCAGTAGGTGTAGGGTCAGGATTTATATTCCTAACAAGTTGCCATGTGATGCTAGTACTTCTGGTGGGAGACCACACTTTGAGGACCACTCCCTTAGAAGAATCACTTGGAGTAGAATGGAGGTTGGGACATGAACCACAATGTCTCCTATGGATATGGCCACCAGATGTCCTGGTTTGCCTGGCACAGTTCCTGCTTATGCCTGTTAAGCCAGTGTAATTATGTCCCCCTTCACTCTCAAAGTACCTTGGTCATTTTCATATATGAATTACATGGTCACCTTACTATAGGGTGCTTTAAGTTCAAGCCAAAGACCCTTCTCTAAGTGAGCACAGGCTAGTGAACTAGGATTTGTCAATAATATGTATGTTCCAATTGGGAGATCTCTTCTTTGTCCTGTGTCCAAGGATCTGGAGAGAAAGAGAGAGAGAGAGAGAGAGAGAGAGAGAGAGAGAGAGAGATAGAGAGAGAGAGAGAGAACACAACCATATTTTTATACTGTTGGATCCTGACTGATGTGTATTAGGAGCATTGCTGTTAATTTATATGGAAACTATTCTTTGTTCATACAATTTTTGATATCTTTTTTGTTTAACATTCATAACAGAATATTTTATGACATACTAAAGTATAAATTGCAACTAACTCATTTTATGTCTCATGTTTATTGACTTAAACAATTCTTAGGAAAATATGAAACATATTTTGTATTAAGCTGAAATAGCATATTTTAAAAACCGACTATAATGCAGCTTGCCGTAAAACAGGGCTCAGAATTAATAGTGTTGGTTGCCAAGTATTTCTGGTTCACCTAGAACTGAAAGTTTTTATTGAAAATTTACTCCATCTGGCAGTCATAGCAGGAGGCCATGTAATTTCTGGAAGAAATGTAGTGAAAAAATATTTCTGTTTTTCTTCCTTAATCTAGTTTCTTTTTCTTGGCTTTTTCTGCCTAAAGCTTACCAAAAACTAGGTCTGAAATGATCTTACATATTAGTCACCTTTAGTCTTATTCATGGAATCAGATTTAACCTCTTTTAATTTATTTTAAAAAAGAAAAGAAAAAAGAAACTGATAACAAAAAGTGTTTGGGAAGCAGTTTAAGAGTTTATTTAAACCACTTCCTCCCAATCCCACAAAAAATCATAAACTTTAACAAAATCCTGATGAGAACCATAGACATCTCATTGCTCTTTGCAAAACCAAGAATTATGAAATTTTACTTAATCCAAAATTGTTTAAATTTTGTTGTTTTAAGCCTTTTACTAGACTTTTCTTCTTATGCCAAAATAACTACATATGGTTTCAATACTTTGCAAGAAGAACAATTTGGGTTGAATCTAGTAAAATAGCAACATTTAAAAAGTTTACATATGGTAGAATTGGAGAGCAGTCCTCTGTTCTAAACTTCCATTCATTGTGGGGATCTTCCTCCCAACATCATGGAGAGATGGTTCTTTAATCTGAATTATTACTTCCGGTGATAGGAAGGCCACAGCTTCAGAGAGTGGGCAGTTGATTTCATTGTTGAACAGCTTTTGCTAGAAAGTTCTCTTACAGAGACCTACAGCGTGTCTTTCAATATACTTTAGAGGACTATACACTATGCTATGGACTGAATTGTGACCTCCCAAAATTCACATGTTCAAGTCCTAACCACCAATGTGACTGTGTTTGGAGATAGGATTTTAGGAGGTAATAAAGATTAAATGAAGTTATAACAGTGGGGTCCTACTCTGATAGATTAATGGCCTTTTAAGAAGAGGAAGAGAAAGAAATCTTTCTCTCTCCACTGCATGCATGGAAGAAAGGCCAAGTGAGGACACATGAGAAGACACCCATCTACAAGTCAGGAAGAGAGCTCTCACCAGAAACTGAGTAGGCAGGCACCTTGATCTTGGCCTTCTAGCCCTGAGAACTCTGAGAAATAAATTTCTGTTATTTAAGCTATCTGGTCTATGATATTTTGTTATAGCAGCCTGAGCTAAGACAAACTATATGTATTACCTTTTCTCTACCAGAAATTTCAGCTATCATGCCCATCCTAATACTTCTATTCTTTAAAATGAAAAATCACAAGGAGTTCCATTTTTCTTTATCTGATACAATTTCCAGATTGCTCCCTACACTGACTTCCCATTTTGAGATCCCTCTAGCTTGTGCCTGTCTCATCAAAATGTTGTTTAGAACTGAACAAAATACTAAGTGTATTCTGACCAATGCAAAATACATTAAGACATTACTTCTATGAGCTAGATTCCATATCTTCTTGTGGGTCATACATAATATAATGCTGGTTTTTCAGAAAACACATTATATTCAGGTTAAACTTGTGTTCACCTAAAATCTGCATATTTTTTAGATGAACTTCATTCATCCTGAGCCCTGTAATCAACTAAGCTTTTGAATTTTCAAGAATGAGACCATATGAAAAAATGTAGATGTTTAAAGAAAAAAAAACTGATATATTATCACACAGATGTGAACTCCAAGAGCCAGGTGGTTTACATAATACATAAGTCAATTACATACTATGTAAGAAGGTACTAAATGTTATAGAGTGAAGAAAAGTGGAGCAGGGTAGGGGTTTGGGGATTACATTCTTCTGGTAACAGCATAACAAAAAGCACTAGATCTCATTAACATGATTGTCACTTTTTCTGCTTGTTACCTCAAATCCAGCTATGAATAAATAGATTGGTTTAGAAATTTATTACATATTTCACATATTTAATATCTTTAATGCAGGATAATAGACTATGATAATTAATTGAACTTGAGAAATAATCACTGAGTTATTAATTTAGAATAACAGCTTGTGATTCTATTTATTAGTGGTACATCTGATTTTGAAAATGCCTTCATTTAATTAATTGATTAGTCATCCATCATTTAGTCAACAAATATTTATGGACTGCTTGCTATGCAGAAGGCTGAATCATGTGTGCATGTATTGAAGTTATCGATACAGAATTTGAATTCTAGAATTCTTAGTATTAGATACCCAGGTAGAATTAGGTAGAATGAGTTGCCTAGAAATTTTATGAAGCTAAAAATGGCAGTACTTTCTAATCTGAAGAATATAGTTGTGGTATGAGCACTTTTTTCCCCTTTGTGATTACATAAGAAAATGTTATTTGGTCTCACAATACCTCTCTAGATAGATTTGTGTATTTTCCTCATTGTATATGTAAGGAAACTTAAGATTCCAGGAGATAGGTGTCTTGCCCTTAGTCGCTGAGGGAGTGTTAATATTGGAATGGAATCCTTAGGTTTTGGGGTCACTGTCTAGCAACATCTGATCTTGAGCCAATTAGTATAAAAGGTCACACAGCTTTGGCTCCAGGTCTGTGGAAGCCAGGGAACCTTCACTGTAACGCCTACCCAAACCTCTCATTTCTGGGGTCCACATCCTTGGTATGAAAAGTTCTCAGGGTGCTATAGGTCATCTGTCTCATCCAGTGCAGTTAGCCCTGCCCTCTGGTTCAGGTATCAGCAAATACAGAAGTAGGGAGTAGAGGTGAAAGTAGGAGCAGGAACAAAGGCCAAAAGAGGGAACTAACCATGTTCATTCCAGCTCCTTTATCTTAATGCTGATCCCAGCTTGCTATTTATCCTTCTCCTATAAAATTACAGAAAAAAAGGAAAATGCCAACCACAAAATAATTTTAGACATGTAACCCTGACCATTTAGCTTTTGGGACTGTCATGTGAGGCCTTAACTTTCTGACATTGTTATCTGGTGATTTTCAACCTGGTTGTGAAATGGACAGGAGTATTATTAGTCCATGGAGATGTACTGAAAATTCCTTGGGGAAGGAATTTTCCTGGAGATCCAATGGGATCACATACTAGCAGTTTCTCAACCCTAGATATACATTAAAATTATCTGGGAAATTGAAAAACAAACAAACAAACCCAGGCCTGGACCCCACATCCAGGCCATTCTTTGGTCTGAGATACAGCCCTGACTGATATATTTTTAAAGCTCCATGTGCTTTTTAAAAAATATTTTTATTGGGGATTATTGGGGAACAGTGTATTTCTTCAGGACCCATCAGCTCCAAGTCTAGTCGCCATTTTCAATTTAGTTGGGGGGAGGGCACAGCCCATCCCATGTGGGACTAGAACCAGCAACCTTGTTGTTAAGGGCACACGCTCTAACCAACTGAGCCATCTGGCCTCCCAAAGCTCCATGTGCTTTTAATGTGCTGCTAGGATCACTGCCCTGCTGATCCCTTATTACTGACAGTAGAGCGTCCTATCCCCAGTGTCCTAGCCCAAGTGTGAGTGAGTGTGTGTGTGTGTGTGTGTGTGTGTGTAGAAAAAAGCTTGAGAACCATCAATCCAGTGATTCTGAAGGTATCAGCAGCAGCATGAGCATCACCTGAAAACTTACTAGAAATGCAAATTCTCTGGCCTAACCTCAGACCTACTAAATCAGAAAGTCTCAGGGTGTGGTCCAGGAATCAATGTTTTAAACAGCCCTTTAGGTGACTTTGATGCATAGTAAAATTTGAGATTCACTGTCCCAGCCTAACTTATAGTATTCTGAACTTGTAATGTGAATATCACTGAGTTAGGTAACTGTCCTGATAAAGAGAATATTTTAGTTATAAATAAGAGCAAAGATAGGGCTTTGTTTAGATAAAGAAATTAGAGTGTGATGATAGGAATGTCAGACATTAACTAGGGCAGAAGTTGTATTTTTCTTATTTTTTTATTTTGAGATACAGGCTCCTTCCTAGGAAATCACACTAGATGAGCAGCCGTTTTTTTTCCTTGAGCTAAAGCTCTTTTTGCATTGACTATGAGTTTATATTTTAACCTACTCTAGGCAGGCTCTTCCCCATAATCAAACAAGATTTTCAAAGACAGTGAAGTTCAGCAAACAAAGCCCTGCACTAGACAAAGGGTTGGAACACACTCAAAGTTACCCTGAGCCAAGATGTCTCTGTGAAAATCCGCTAGGATCTTGACTAAAACAATAACATTGATGGTGTCATAGCAAGCTACTGTGGTCATCAGAACTGAGGCAGAAGAGTGAAGTTTTCTGAACCATTTTTGTCTCTCAGTGTCCCCTTCATCTTTGAGAGAACCTTTAGATGTGAATGGAAATGGGATAATATGTTTTCAGATGTTTTTCATATCATCATATTTCCAGCTTTGAATTGTATTGATGAGGATTTGAATAATGTCCTAAAGCAGGAGAACTGTGGAATCATAGGAAAAGTCTCCTAGTTGACGAACTTCCATGCAGAGGCAAGCTTCATTCTCGTGGAGGAATTTATGATATTATCAGACACCTCAGATTATGTTGGATTAGATTGAAACAGATCCAAGGGTTAGGTTCAGAGCTTACCTATTTCAAATAGCTCATAAATTCCTGAGGAATACATTCCTCTCACTGGGACAGAAGACATGCCCAAAGTCAGAGTGAGATGATAATGATTCACTCTGAGATTTCATATCAAGCCACAGGAACTAAAAATGCAACTATATTTCCCAATGTGAAACATGACCTGTAATCTTAATCTATTTAACTTCCTCAAATTGCTATATTACTCAAAACAGCCTATTTCTTCATTGAGCATCAATGAATTTTACTTTGTGGTAACTATCACAATCTGACCCAATGACATGGTCAGGCTTTCCTCATCACCTGTGTGTTCTCCTTCAAGGAAAGGTCATTGAGCAAGCAGAAATGTCTAGCAAAAAGCACAGGCATGTAATCAGGTTAGTCATGTTGAACTCTATCAACATGGCTTGTTATGGGTGTACCTTTGGATGGATTCCTTAATCTTCCTAAGGTACAGTTTTCCCACCTGTAAAATGGAGAAATAATAGTACTGATCTCATAGTATTAGCAATAATGTAGGGTCTGGCATAGTGATAGGAGCTCTTATTTGAGGGGGCTATAGCAGAATGGTTCAGAGCAGGATTTTAAGGCCAAACTGTCTGGTTCAAATCCTAGCTCTGCCACTTATTAGCTGGCTACCCCTGGACAAGTTTCCTAATCTCTGTTTATGTTTCCTTGATTATAAAATGAGGATAGTAATAATACTATTTCACAGGCTGCTGGAAGGATCAAATAAGTTAATACATGTAAAGTGCTAGCATAGTAATTGGCACATAGCAAGCCTGGATTAAATATTAGTTAATACTATGATACAGGAATCATGCCATAGAATTCCTGTAGTGATGAGTCAAGAACCTGATCTTAGGTAGATTCAGACTAATATTACTCTCCTTAACTTCATTACCTGATTAACACCGACTAAGTCATCAGACATGGAGTTGAAAACGGAGTCCAGAGAGAACTGGGACCACATGCTACCAGGTTTGCTCCTCACATTTGCTGGACACCAGGATAGAGTATAAATAAGGCCCACCTACCATATTTTAAATACTTAAAAGTTATACATCAAGCTAAAAAACTGCTAAATAAAATATTTTCTATCCTCCTAGCTTGACAAATAATACCTTTGTAACAACTAGAAGTTCAGGATGGAATGTAGAATTCTCAGAGTTCCACGTCAGAAGTTGGAGATACAGAGAGGAAGTGCCTAGACCCGGCCTCCAGCTTCTTCCCTTGCTCAGCTTCTTCCCGTACCTAACTTCAGTGTTCAAAATGTACCCCCCAGCTCTGCCCCATGTATTCCACTGGTGGCAATGTGCCCCCTGGCAATCTCCAGGGAAGTCCCACGGAGATGTTCTGTAAGTTGACCTGGGCTCTTTGGGCAGAAAATTTCAGAGTCTTGGGCAACAGGAACTCACTCTGAAAGGGGAATATTATGGACTTAATGTGTCCTCCCGAAATTCATATATTGAAGTCCTAACCCCTAGTATTTGATGATAGGGCCTCTAAGGTGGTAATCAAGGTTTAAATGAGATCGTAAGGGTGGGGCTTTGATCTGATAGGATTAGTGTCCTTATGAGCAGAGACACCAGAGAGCTTGCTTTCTCTCTCTCTCTTAATGTGAACCTACCAAGGAAAGGCCATGTGAAAACACAGAGAAAAGGTGGCCATCTACAAGCTAGAAAAAGAGTTCTCACCAGAAACTGTCCATGCTGGCACACTGATCTCAGGCTTCTGGCCTCCAGAACCATGAGAAAATAAATTTTTGTTCTTTAAGCCCCTCAGTCTGTGCTATTTTGTTATGATACTCCAAGTTGACTAACATAGGGAATGTGGGTCGGGATCCTGGCGGGCATACCCCTTGGCCCTGCAGATTCCCTGATCTGTGTGGGAGAAAGGCAATTAGAGAAAAGCTGGGTCCCTCTTTGAGCTCCAAGGATGGTACTTCTTCCCAAAGCACTCAGGGAGAAGTGGAGAAACTTTGAATTTCATTTGTACTTGGTCTAGGCAGAGAGGATGAGCATGGAAATTTAGGACTAGAACTAAGAGGACCTTAACAGTTGTGGCCATGGATGCTTTAGCTAGAAATTACCTTAGGAGTCATTACAATTACCTTCATTTTACAGTTGGAGATACTGAGGTCTATAGACTTTCTACAGGTTGCATGGAAACTTGCTGAGATCTTGGATCTCTGAAATCTTAGGCATATATCCCTTTATTTGTTAGGTTAATTTTGCCAGCTTTTAGACTAACTGTCAGAGGTCTACTGAATTTACTAGGAGAAGAACTTTGGGGAATGCTTTAGAATTCTAGCCTCCTTGCAGACCAAAGCTACTTACATCTGTTTGACACAGAGTCGATGAGACAAAAGCATTTGGTTAAAAAACATACATACCCACCATGAAATTATTTGTGTTTTTCTTTATACTCATTAACTAAAGAAAAAGTATGTTAATAACATTTTTGGAGTAAGGCTTTGGATATTTACACACTGTTACCCTAGTGAGACAAACATATGACTAACAGCAAATATACTCTTATAAGGTTAAAACATGTTTGCTTACATTAAAAGTCTATTCAGGTTACATAAAGAGAGCACTTTTGAAACTGGGCAGAGGTAGCCAAGCTGTAGCTCTGTAATGGAGTTCATATATTCTTACATTCCTGAGGGCCTTGGGGGATGGGAGAGGGACAGTCAGGACTTCAGAAGACCACAGTGTAAAGAAATAGAGTTAGGGCTGGCTGAGTGAATCAGTTGGTTAAGAGTGCGAGTGCTGAGCAATACGGTCACCGGTTCGATTCCCACATGGGCCAGAGAGCTGCGCCAGAGAGAGCTGCTGCTGAGCTGCCAACAGATGGAGATAGGCTCAGCTCATGAGAGCATGTGCTCCTAACAACAAGGTTTCCAATTCAACTCACACATGGGGTGGTGGGCTATGCTGACCTGCAACTAAGATTGAACACGGCACCTTGAGCTGAGCGGCCGTGAGCTGCCCACAGGTGGCCGGAGGATGACTGGACTTGGAGCTGAGCTAGCTGCACCCTCCACAACTAAGACTGATGGACAACAACTTAGCTGTTCCCTTTCTCCAATTCTCCAACACTGTTCCCCTTCCCCAATTCCCCAATAAAATCTTTAAAAAAAAAAAAGAAAAGAAAAAAGAAATAGGGTTAGCATCCAGCACACCTGTAGTTCTATGAAACTTCTGTCCCTCCTTTGACATTAGGCAACCTATTCCACCAGTGTCAATGACAGTCCTTTCAGGCAGGGAGAAAGGACTCTTACACATTTGAACACATTTGAGTTGATTGGCCATGTACTTTTATTACTCGCATTTGAGAAGCGACACTATTAAAATTCAGAGAGATTAAAGGATTGGCCCCAAATCATGCGGCTGATAAATTAAGAGTTGAGTTCATGTCCCCTGGCTTTAATTCCTCTGTAGTATGCTGTAAAAATAAAATGGCCAGAGAGTATTAACGTATCTTATTCAGACCTTGGCTATGCTTATCGCATGAAATTATGTTAAGAGCGAAAGCTAATGTATTTTGTTTCCTCCTAATAGGGCTCTAAGTTTGTGGCTGTCCTTTGCTCAGAGCCTGGGCAGTCCACATGGTTCCCAGACCTCTCCCCTATTTCCAGGACAAGAGCTATGGCCCCTTTCCATCTGCAGCTCTGCCTTTGACAGAAATGATGAAGGGCCAAAGCCACTACTCTTAGGGTTAAATGGGTAAGATTGGGGGTTTCTCAAACCATATCTGCTTTATCTCCTGAAAGGAGCAAAAGTCACTCAAAATAATGTTCTAAATAATTCTGTTAAAACATAATCTAATGTGCATTGCTTTTTTCTTGATTATAAAAAATACCCTATCGATTTCTTCAGTGAAACATTCAGAAGGTGCAGAAAAGTAAAAAGAGTAAATCTGTAATCCTACCTTCCCAAGATAATCACTGTGAACATCTTGATGTTTTCTCAAGACTTTTTCTCTTCTATCTTTAGAATACTTAGACCATACTGTACACATAGTATTTTGTCTAGCTTGTTTGCATTTAGCATTGTACATTACATTATTACATTTTCCCATGCCATTAAATGTTTAAAAATATGTCTATTTATTTTACAGATGCACTACCATTTATTTGAATGCTTTTCTTTTGTTGAACACTTAGGTTTGCATCTATTTTTTCAGTTTTATAAATAATTCTATAATAAGTATTCTTGACATAATTTTCTATTTCTGTCTTTAAGATCCTTAGAATTTAATCTTGGAAATGCAGTTATTAGATAAAAGACTACAAATATTCTGTTTTGCATCATGCCAACAGTGTTTTAATTATTCTAGCTTTAAAATATCTTAATACCTAATAGCTTTGCTCTTTCGAAAACTGCTTATTTCAAAAATTGCTTCACTCTTTCTAAAATTGAAAACTCTTTTTTTTTTTTTTTTAAGATTTTTTTTATTGGGGAATTGGTGAACGGGAATTGGGAAAGAGAACAACTAAGTTGTTGTCCTTCAATCTAAATTGTGGAGGGCACAGCTAGCTCAGCTCCCAAGTCCAGTCACCATTCGGCCACCAGTGGGCAGCTTACAGCTGCTCATCTCAAGGTGCCGTGTTCAATCTTAGTTGTGGGTGGGCATAGCCCACCATCCTATGTGTGAGTTGAATCTGAAACCTTGTTGTTAGGAGCACGTGCTCTCACTAGCTGAGCCATCCTGCCACCTGTTGGCAGCTCATCTCGGGCGCAGCTCACTGGCCCATGTGGGAATCAAACTGGTGACCTTGTTTCTCAGAGCTTGTGCTCTTTTTTTTTTTTGGAGGGCAGTGTCACTGACCCTCACATGTGGGACCCGAACCAGGGCCGCCGGCTTCCCAAGCCAGCACTTAACCACCGTGCCATTCGGCCGGCCCCAGAGCTTGTGCTCTTAACCAACTGAGCCACTCAGCTGGCCCAAAACTTGCAAATTCTTGAATGTTTATTCTTTGAGTTTATTTTAACATCATGTTGTCAAGTTCCCACACATGAAAACTCGTTTTCATTAGATTCAGATTAAACCTACAAATTCTGTTTTATGAACATGGAATATTTCTTCATTTATTGTAATTTTATTTTTAAAGGTTTGCAGGTTTGCTATTTTTGTTTTTTGTGGCTGTTTTCATGTGGCCCCATGTGATTGGTTCCTCTGTATCTCCAAAAGCATCTTGTACGGCCTCGCTTTTCCTTGTTCTCTGGGCTCCTATCCCTCTGCCCTTCTTTTCTGTCCCTAGGACATCCCAAGGGAATTTTCACCTCAGGGCCTTTGGACTTGCTACACCTTTTGCCTTGGAACGTTCTTTCTCCAGCCATTGGCAAGTGTTCATCTCCTTATTATTCAGTCCTCATATCCAATATCCATATCCTCCCTTCCTGCTCTTAGAGCAGGACAAGAAGTTCCATTTCCCTGTCTTATACCCAAAGTGACATGGCCAACTGACCACGGCATTTTTTTACCCCTTTGAGTTTAGAAGTAGCTTAATCTTTCCCACAGTTAGGCTCCGAAAAGCCACTGCTCACTGAAAGGAGTTACCAATAAGTTAATACTTCAGGCTAACTATGTACTGAGCATTTTATCAAGCGTTACCTGAGATTAAGTCCTTGTCATTCCAACCACACAGGTCTGCATTTTCTTCTTTGTGTCAGGAACCAAGGTATTCTCTCACGGTGACTGGACACCAACCTGCTCAGCCACCTCCATTGGACAATCCAATCAATCATTCAGAGGACAAAGGAGCTCATTTCTGTCCTCACAATATTTGATAAAACTTCAAACATTGATCTCTTGATCTCGATTCCACCACAATAATTGTATGTACATAATGGAGGCTGGATGTGGGGGGAAAAAAAACAAAAGAATATTTACTAAGTGTTTGTGTCAGCACTGTGCAGGATGCTACAGATATGTCATGTCATTTAGCAGTCAAAAGAACCACACTGACTATACAGAATATATAAAGCATCTTTAATTTCCCCCCTTCTCTGCTGTATCTCCCGAGAAGTAAACAATTTTGGGCAGAGGATGTTTAATTTAGTTTACTTATTAATTCATTTACTGTACTTATTCCTTCAAATATATTAAGTATCTAATAAGTACAAAAACCAATGCTGGGTGCTGGGAGAGGCATGTAAATATCAAGGTCCCAACTTCAAGGCATTCAGCTTCATGGAACATAAACTTAGACTAAAGAGCCATAGCAATACAGAAAAGAGAGTGAGGAAACAAGGCAGGCTGCAAAGAGAAGGTGACCTTTGAACTGGGTATTGATGGATGAAAAGGGTTTATCAGGTAGGAAAGAAGATTCCAGACTAAGGTAAAAATAATGCATAATAAGCAAGGAGGTTTAACAAAGTCATGTGGTATATCTGAGACATTGGAAGAGATTTAGTATAATCATTACTAAAAGTTGTACACTGGGAATGATGTATATCTGTTAATAAGGGTAAGTTGTAAAATACTTTGTAATTTCACTATGAGCTCAAAGTAATCAGTTGGTCAGTAAATGAGACTGTTGTGCCTCAGAAAATGTTATGTGAAATGTCACCATATTACCGTATTTAAGTGAAATCACAGGGAAAGTGAACTGCTACTAACTAGCTATCTGGTGTCAGGCAAGTAAACTTGGTTACTTTAGATTTTAGTTGTCTCATCTGTAAAATGGAGAGGTTGGTATAGAATTTATTCTTTATTTTTTTTCTACTATCCAAAGAAACAATAATTATCCTAAAGACTCATTCTCAGAATGAAGAAACGAAGAAAATCAATTGGTATTTATTAAATCAGCCCCAATAAGCTTACAAGCAAACACCAGAAGAGAGATAAGTACACATTCAACATAAATTTGTACAACATGATTAAAACCTGCTGAGAAGGTATGACGGTGCAAGTTTGGACTTCTGGCTTCCAGTGGTTGGGGGAGGGTAGGATATGGTGAGGAAAAGCATAATTATTAGTCTAAACTGTACTGTTGGAAGAAAAACTGCCAGAATTGTACAAAGCACTCAGCATAAAGGATACCACTATGCTCCTTCAAACCTTGCTCTTAAAAAACAAAAGTAATCATTCCTGGAACTCTGATAAGAAAGGTTCCAGTAGGCAGGTCAGCTGCGGTTCAGCCAGGAAGACTATTTACTTAACACTGCTGCTGCCTGGATTGAGGGGTGAGAGACACTCAGTGTCAAACTCAGGTTAGGCTGTAACACATCAAAAAGGATCCCTGTGTTTTCTAGGAAGAAGCAGATGTCACTAATATTAACAATAATAATAATAATAATAATTAATAATAACAATAATAACCCCACATAGCTATTGGTGTTGTAAAATTCATGTATGAGAACTCATATCATATTCATATATGTTAAATGCCATTTGTTCTTGACATAAAGAAAGGTAATAATGTATTTTCAAATGATCAGTTAGAAGATATCGATTTGTCAAAACAAAATTAGGAGGTGAATTCTTGAGGCCAACAGGTGACCATCAGAGGCTCCCATACTCACAGATTTCATGTCATTCCAACAAATATTCATGAACTGTGTGCCAGGCACTGTGCTAGGTGCCAGATACATATTGTGGGATCAAACAGACACAGACCTTGTCCTCATTGAGCTTAGAGTCTAATGGGAGAAACACACCTAAAAACTAAATGCCATAATAAATACCCCATCAGTGCCTAAAAGGAAAACAACAGCATGCTATAAGAAACAAAAATGGGGAGAATCTAATATAGGTTGGGCAGCCAGGGGAGGGTAGATCATAGCTTCTGTTTTCACTACCAGTTAAACACACCCCATTCAAGCTGTCTATCAGGGGTTTCTCAGAGTAAATAATTCAGTAAGCATCCAAGTGATTTAAGTATTATTTTGGATTTTTTGGTCATAAAAGTTATTAAATCTCCATCCTTGACATGTGAGTCAAAAGTCTTTTTAGTCATAGCACCCTCAACCACATAAAAACAATGTAATTAAAATGTCATCCCCCCTCAGATCTAGATAAGATAAGGTTTCCTAAAATTGCTCCATGTTTTGTACAAGTCAAAGCCAATTTTAATACTTCAGCAAATTCCTTAGGAGTTTATGGTCTTATGGTCACCTCTGGTGCTGAACTCTTGCTTTTGCAAATGGATTTTCTATAAATGGGGTTTCTGTTCCATGCTATGTTATCCCAGTGTGACACTCAGCTTCCTTTATGATTGCCACTCTCATAGGACATTTATATGTAGACTTTTTTGAAGATTTTCAAGGGGATGGGGTGAAAATGTTTGTATGAGTCAGGCAAGTTAAGTCAATAGCCATAACAAACAAGCTCCTAATGCCATAGTTTAACAACAACAACAACAACAACAACAACAAGATAATGATTTCTTACATCACAGTCCAATGTAGGCTGAAAGTGGCCTGATCCACACAGTCCTTCACAGACTGAGGTCCTCTGATCTAACGGCTTCAGCATTTTCTGGGGTCAGGGAGCCCTCCACCTGATCCCCTGCAACCAGCCTATAGGAAGAGTGTAGAGGATAATGTGGGAGTCACATTAGCCAGACCTGGAGGTAGCACATGTCATTTGTGCCCACACCCCGTTGACTTGAACTAGTCACGTGAGTATATCTAACTCCAAGAGTAGGCTGGGAAACATAATCTTGTTTTAAGCCCATGGAAAAAAGAAAATGGGTTTTGTAAAATACCTAATCTGCCTTTGTCATAGAATTTATACTGTAACAACACAAAGAACTTTAAATTTAATGTTACATCTCCTAATTTTTAGTAATTCGTTGGCCTTCTCACTACTAGGGGTTTTGAATGTACTGCCCAGGCTCATGCCAAATTCCTTCTCTCTCCACTTTATTCCTTCCATCCTTTATTCTCTTTCCATTACTAAACATTCCTATTAATTTTTTCTAAAAGGGCTTTTTAACTCTATTTGCCTTGTCTCCCACAGATTCCTGGAGCTCTTACCATCCATCGAACATCCTATCAGAGAACAAGGACAATTCTTCACTATAGAGAATTCTTCCCACGACATCAACTTTGAGGCCCTTTGAGAAGCCATATGACATATGAGTGTTCTTCTCAAACTGATGTAAATACGTTCTTGGGAATATGGGGCCTTATGCATGGAAATACATGAAACCTTGAGATAAAAATAACCTGTTTCTGACTCAGAACAATTCCCCCTGAGGCCATGTCTGTGTTTTCCCCCTCCTTTGGGGGAATAGTTCCTTTGCACTCCATTACTCTAATATGTAGTCTAAATTTTCTAAATATGATTGGGTGGGTGTGTAAACATGTGTGTTACAGTCTTTCTTTTTCCCTCTTACAGTAAAACTGAAATATGGGTCCCCAAATCCTGCCATGTCCTCCACTTGCAGAGAAAGGCAGAAGTAAGAGGCAGAGAGGAAAAGCACACCCATGGTTTCAATCTTTGCTTTGTCCTTTCTGGTTATATGAGCCAATAGGTACCCTTCTCTCTTTAAGCTAGTTCAAATATGGCCTATCATTTACCACCAAAAGAATTCCAATTTATATAATGAACACGGCAATTTTCCTGAAGTTATTTTTTACTATCAAATTTGTGCAGCTCCCCAACATTATTTTTATTTTAGACTATGCACATGGATTATTGACTAGAATGCCTGGCTACATCCTGGAGCAATACATACTCCTGCCCACCCCGAGGTGCTTAGGTGGGAAAGGCGGAGGAACACTATTGCACAAAGGAGGCCTGGTCAAATTACTCCTCCACAGAGGAACTTTTGCCTGGGTAGTTGTGAAATAATAAGCTTTTTAACACATTTTCTAGTTGGATGTATTTTGGGAGTGTGGGCAATAAAAATAGGAATGTGCAATCATGTAGTAGCATCTGAAAAGTGTGCTGAGCCATCTGGCATCAGAAGAATTTGCCCATCTTGCTTCCTGGAGGTTGTTATCAAATTTAAACTAAATAATTTATAACACAAGGACTTCAAGAAAGGCTTATAGGAAAACTCAGGCTGTCTCAAGCTGTTGGGAGCAAGCTGAAAGTCCTCAGCTACCTCCCCCCACTACAAAAAAAAGTGCCACTTTTGAATGGAAAGGAAACACTTGTAGCTCCATTTCCTCTTGGGCACAAGCAGCTCTAAAAAAAGAAGCAATGTGAACAGAATGCTTCAGAAAGAGTTGTAGCTATCTTTGCAAAGTGATGAGGAAGCAAAGCAATAGTGTTTACAGAAATAATTTGAGACTAGGGCACGCAGAGAATTGCAAATTAGAAAATATACCTTAGTGGGATAGAAAACAGAGAGGATCTACTGACTGCACAGAGAGATGTTTTACTTTGTTCTTTTCCCTTTATCCTGCAGGTGAAATTAGCAATATCTTCCAATCTAAACATTGCCTACTTCTTTTCTTCTTAGAACTTTCTATTTGAATTTTAGCCGCCTTTTGTGAGTAGATGATCAGCCACAGCAGGATATGGCTTTTTTTTTTTTAAAGTGACAGTGAGCACAAAGTTAGCCCCATGATTCATGAGGCTGGTTACCCTCATAAATATCTGCCCACGATTTTCATTTGTTTTCCATAGTTGCAAATTTTCACAAATAAAGGGACCCAGGACTCTATGAGGAATCTATAGTCAAATACATCATTAACTTACTTTGGTTCTTGGCCGAGTAAGCAAATGGATCTTGTTTTCCTTTTTTGTAAAATAGGTATCAAATTTTATGCAAATAACCAAAATGATTTACATTGGAGTTGATTAAGATCATTGGATTTATCACACAAAAACTGTGGGTTTTGGTTTCTGATTTGGGGTTGCTTTTAAAAATAAATTGTTGAACATGATGTTTTGTTAAATATGATGCTTCAGTTGTTAAACAGGATATTTTGCGGTAAATTCATTGGTTGTACTCTAATCTCCATGAATAGAAATGACTTCCATATTAATCTGATTAAAATGAACCTGATTAAGAGATAAAGTATAGCTCATGTTCTTAAAGAAGCTTCTAAAGTCAGCATGTTTAACATGGTGATTTCAGTTTGACAAATACTGGAACAAAACCACTGCCTAGCCCATGTCCTGTGACCTGGGTACATATCATACTCCAGGGCATGACAGCCTACTCTTGTACTTTCAGTCTGTGGCAGTGTCCAGTTTGATTATCTCAGATCTGCAAACCAGGAATTTGGGTGGCTCAGGTTTCTCATCTCTGGAAATGTTTAATGCCGTGATGATAACCAGAGAACTAGTAATGGCAAGTTGGTAGCTCACAGGTGTCCAAAGTGTAAATGGACTGGGTTATAGAATAATTAGATTGTCCAGCATTATTTACATACTCTTTGGTCCCCCAAATAGATTGCACTTCATAAACATTCAGAGAAGTTTAAAATGTTTTCCAATTTATTTTTAAATACAGTAAAATTTTAAATATGGTAAAATTCATTTCTTGGTGTCAAGTTCTATGAGTTTTGACAAATGCTTGTTACCACCACCACAATCAAGATACAAAACCATTTCATCACCCCTCCAAAAATTCTTATGCATTATCTCTCTGAACCCCAAACCTGCTCCCACCCTTAAACTCTGGAAGCCACTAACCTGTTCTCGATATCACTATAGTTCTCCAGAAGTCATATAAATGGAATACAGTGTGGAAAGTAGATTCCTTCCCTTTGTACAATGCACTAGAGATTGATCCTTGTTGTTGTATCAAAAGTTTATTCCTTTTAATTGTTGAGTACAATTATATGGAAGTATCACAGTTTGTTTACATATTCCCCAGTTGAGAGACATTTAGGTTATGCCCAAGTTTGGATGATTATGAATAAAACTGCTATAACCATTCATATATACCATTTTGTGTGGACATATGTTTTCATTTTTTTCTTGGGTAAATACCTAGGAGTGAGATACCTGGAAAATTTTGAAAATATTCCTTTGTCTACTTGGGTGTGGGGCTCTGGAATATGTACTTTTAAAACACTCTGCAAGTATGGCTTATTAGTGGGTAAGGAGTGTCCTTTTGGGATGATAAAACGTTTCACAAATAGATACATGTAATGGTTGCACAACATTGCGAATGTACTAAATGCCATTGAATTGTACACTTTAAAATGGTTAATGGTTAATTTTATGTTCTACAAATTTTACCTCAATTTAAAAAATAAATAAATAAATAAATAAATAAATAAATAAATAAATAAATAAAACAACTAAAAAAATGCTTCCCAGATGGTTCTGATGTTCAGAATCCCTGAATTGGGGAGGCTGTTTCTGGGTGGGTTTCATGCTTAAGATGTCACTTCTTGTCAGAGGCTGATCTCAGGAGAATGCATAAGATCTTGGGTCCAATTTTGAACTTGTGAATCTGTAACAAACTAAATGTTCTTTAGAAAGTTTGGGGAGTTTTATTAACAGTTTTCGGTGAATAGAAGATAAGCCTATAGCTTTTGTGCCTTCTTGGAGATTGCACCTAGTTTAGGTGGACTCAGAATTCTGAGGTCACCAGAACGCTGCTCTGATCTAACCAGAGCTCCAAGGGATCAGCATGGAGCTAGCTCTCACTTCTCCTGCAGTGGAGAAGTGTGGCTAAGACCCTTCTCACCACAGGATCACCAAGGACATTCCAGTCTTCGAGTATGTTGAGACAGTCTACAGGATCATTTTGGATGCTTGGGAAAGGCTGGCTATCAATTCCCACCCCTCTGGGGGTTTTACTTTCCACCAGTAGAGATACAATTGCTTATTGCAACACTTGAATAGATCAAACCTGCAGTGGCACATGATATGTCATAGAAGACCTTAAATTCATAGCCCTGACTACGCCAGAGCATGGCTAGGCCTACAGAGAAAGACTAGCCAGACAGGATTATGAGGTTAAAAAGAGCATAGGACAATCATATGAAAGACTGTAGTTCTGGACTAATCTTTATCTTTAAAGACTGAAGCTGAGGCACAGAGAGAAGAGTGGCGAGAAAGATGGATGCACTCCCTGGGTTTCCATGGTAATCCATTCCCCCTTCAAATCTTCCTTCAGGCTCTGCTTCCCTAGACAACCCTATATTGTTATGCTTCCTGTTTTTGTCTTTTCTGTATCATTTGAACTTTCAGTCACTTCTTAAGCCAGAGGATCCTCCTACGTGAACACCTTCTTCTGGGATTCTTGTGTTCCTAGCCGCTTTGAGGATAAGGAAATAGCCAAAGGAAGAAAAAAATTGGGAGCTGGATTTTAGAGTTGAGTTGTGTACCTCTGAGTTTTCCTAAACTGCCATGGTGGGCTGTGGGAAGTCCTTCTGAAAGGTAGGCATCATCCCAAGCCCCATGCATCTCAGGGAGGGCTGAGTCTTAGAATCTGAAAAACCATAGTTTGGACTTCTTACCAGCTCCAGAGGACCCTACCCTAGTGTCCCAGGGGAGTCTATTCTCTCCCTTTCTCTTGCTCCTAGGAATGGAAGCCTCTTCAGATAGATTAGTCTCCAAATTATACAATTTTTGATGTTTGTCTTTTCCACTTGCATGACTACCTTTGTCTTTTTCCCATTAGGTTTCATGAGTTGACTGGTGAAAAGGAAGAAAGGCAGACAGGGTTGCACTTAAAATAAAACAGAGATGGAGGAATGGCCCTATAGGAAGGGTATTGTGTATGATGTGGGGGAGGGGAAAGGAGAGATGAGGGAACCAGGGGTGGAATCACAAGGAGAGTGTAGTTTTGACCCTAACCGGTGAATAAGAGATCATTGATTGAAATGTGCCACCATCCATCTAGACTGAATCTGAATACAAGCAAAAAGAGGAAGTTAATAGCCCTACCACATACACCTCACATTTCCCACCTTCCTTCCCCGGCTTTCTCAGACTAAGGGCTGAGAGCATTTACTACTGACTTAGCCATGGGGATAAAGGACAAACAGGTAAACTTGTAGGGAAAAAGGACAAACAGGTAAACTTGTAGGGAAGCTCATTTTTTGGCTGCCTCTTTGTCTCTCTTCCTGGACCTCTCCCAGACCTTGGTGCGGTTACAGTCTCCCAAGGTGGAGAGCTTCGTGGCTGTCTCCCAGCAAGATTTTATGTACAGGACCACTTGTTTTTCCTCAACCTTACTTTTCCTGTATCTTATTCTCCCTTTAGAGCTAGTGCGCAATTGGACTTAAGATGTAGTTAATGGTAGGGTTGTAACATGTTCTTCCTAACTCTGCTTCCAGGTGAAATTTTATTCTCTCCTCACTACTACCTGAAGAAATATGAAGGACAGGATTGTGAGGAAACATAATAGAGCTCTTGGTAGAAATATTTTTTTGGTGAAGGGGACATTTAGATGCATATTACATAGGAAATTGACTTGAATGTATTGACTTGTATATATGAAAGGTGAAAATTCTAGAGTATTATATGCAAGCATAGAGTTAACACACTACCCATCCATGCATCCATCCAATAGATGATTATAGAACTCTTCTATGTACATGCTTCTTGAGATATGATCTACTGTACTATATTGCTGGGAAGGATAGGGGAAGAGACAAAGAAGGTAACTGCTTAAAGCTAGTTATTGTCTGGGATTTATCATCTGAGAGAGAATTTTAAAATCTTGGATGTCATTCACAATGATAATCCCTAAACAAAACAATAAAACTGCTTCACAGTCTATAAGGGAGACCAAGAATGCACATAATGACATCTTGGCAAATCGTGTCTCAGGGCACATTTTCCACAAGGCTGTGGTTCCCTGGTCTGCATCCCCCCTGGTTGTAGTAGCGGCTAGTAGGCATGTTCTGTCATTAGGAACAGCTCTCTTTGTGGGATAGTGGTGTAACTGTGGACAGAAGTTCATGCTGAGTTCTATTTATAGTTTCTGATGACTCATTAACATGTTACCTTAGCAAAGGCTAGTCCCAAAGCCTACTTTCTATTGCCGTTCAGTGAAAAACATTCTTACTGGAGTATTCTGATGAAATTAAAAGCAACTTGTCTGTAAAATACTCCTAGCAATTTGCACGTCAGTATTTTTTTTTTTTTAAATTGGGGAATTGGGGGAGGGGAACAGACAAGTTGCTGTCCTTTTGTTCTTCAGTCTAGTTGTGGAGGATGTTGCTTCACTGGCCCATGTTGGTATTATCATTGCACTCTTCCTGGGTGAGACTGATCAGTCACCAGCCTCTGGATGGCCGCTCACAGAGGCTATTGGCAGTTCACTCTGGCTGCCAGCCACTCACGCTGGCTGCTGGCCACTCACTGTAGCTTATGGCAGCCCACTGCAGCAGGGGCTGCAGCTATGATGTCGCTGAGACTCACACAGCCCAGCTCCAGGTGGAGCTGTTGTTCACCATCTTAGCTGTAGAGGGCAGTGTCACTGGCCCTTATATGTGGGATCTGAACCGGGGTGGCTGGGGTCCCAAGCCAGCTCTTAACCAACATGCCACTTGGTCGGCCTTGTACGTCAGCCTTTTAATTGATGTAATATGAAACACACTCAGTATTGCCAGCTACAATTGTCAAAGGTACCTGCATGTCCCAGGGCTTTCCAATGTGTAGATTTTGTGTTAAGGAAAAAAATAATTCACTGCTAGTCTTCTGAAGAGCTTAACCAGTAGTTGATCTGGAAAATATATCAACCAGCCTTCAAAAGTATTTCCGTTCCCGGAAGTCTTTGCACACTCTGACTATGCCCTTTGTGACATTTCCACACATGTGACCTTCACACTCACCACTTTGATTCCAGCAGAGAAGTGTGGTCAGGGGTAAGTCTGAGTTTTTTAGAGATGTTAAGGTAAGGCTTTGAAGCCATTGTATTTTTATCAACTCAGTCTGAAAAACAACTCTGTGGTTAAGCATGTTAAATCCCCCTTGTGCTTTCATAGCAGCTTGACTAAAGGTTATTACTATGAAGGCTGGAGGGTGAATGGGAGATAACCTAGACCAGAGTGCTCTCACTGAAATGAGTTCAAAGGAGTTACTCATCTTCTATGCACTTTGGTGGAACCTCACAATCAGATATTATTTTATGCCTTGTTAAAAATACAACACATAACAAAGGCTACCAAAACCAAGTGTAAGCAAGGATTTGAAGCAACAGAAACTCTCATGCATTGCAAAATGGTTCAGCCACTTTAGACAAGAATTTGGCAGTTTCTTATCAAATTGAACATACACTTAGCATATAAAACAATATCTCACCCCTAAGAATTTACCCAAGACAAATTAAAACATACACCCCTGGCAGGGACTGTTGCATGTGCTGCATAAAAAATGTTCAGACAGAGGAAACAGCATTATAGAACACCGAGGGCTGGGGAGATGCAACAAAATGAGGCTGGAGAGAGCCAGTGCTGGGCTTTGTGGGCCATGGTAGCCACTTTGGTCTTTATTCTGAGACTGATGAGCCTATTAAAATGTGTTAAGCAAGAGGGTGACATAATCAGATATGTCTACTTAATTTATAGATATGGCTTTTTAAAAGATCAATCAACTGGAAGGAGGCAAGTATGGTTTGGGGGAGGCTGCTGAATTGTCTGGGAGAATTCACAATGGGCCTTATATTGGGATTATGGCCTTGGAGATATTCTCTTTTCTCCCTCCAAAACCCCTGAAATGGTTTTCACTGATGCCTTTTATATAATAGTATTTCTAATAGAAGAATGACAAATTGCTTCTTTTAAAATTTATTATAAAATACTCAATATATAAAAGAATTTATATAACATTAAGGTAAATTAGACATCTTAATTAAAAGCATACAAAGTCATGTCCTTATTTCAGAATTAGAACATAATCATTATGAAAACCTTCTTTAAACAAGACTGTGCTCAGTTTTAAAAAGGAACTGAATTGGGGGAGACGGGTTGTCACTTTGAGGGATAAAAAGTATAACTATTACACTGTTGTAAAAAATAAATTAAAATAATTAAATTAAATTTTAAAAAAGCAAAAAAAAAAAAGGAATTGAAAATTCTCTTTGGATTACAATGATATCAGGACTTTCTAACAATTAGAGTTTTTAAGCAATGGAAGCGTCTGCCTCAGGAGGCCATGGGAGGCCCAGCTGCAGTCTGTAAGAGTGTAGGATTACCAGGAGGGGAAGAAGATTGGATAGATGACTGCAAAGGTGCCAATCCTAAAGCCCTCTGCCACAATGCAACAAAGAGAATCAATACAGGTTTCCCTGCTATCTGAAAGCAGAGAATTCCCATTAAGACTTTCCTAAGTTGAAGTGGCACAAAGAAAGTAAATTTTTGAAAAGCGGGAAATACCTGTTAAGAACAAAGCTTTAAAGGAGCATTATAGGACTGATCAGTCTCACCCAGGAAGAGTGCAATGATAATACCAACATGGGCCAGTGAAGCAACATCCTCCACAACTAGACTGAAGAACAAAAGGACAGCAACTTGTCTGTTCCCCTCCCCCAATTCCCCAATTTAAAAAAAAAAAATACTGACGTGCAAATTGCTAGGAGTATTTTACAGACAAGTTGCTTTTAATTTCATCAGAATACTCCAGTAAGAATGTTTTTCACTGAACGGCAATAGAAAGTAGGCTTTGGGACTAGCCTTAAAAACCTGGGGTGGGGGCCGGCTGAGTGGCTCAGTTGGTTAGTGGCTCAGTTGGTTAAGAGTTCACTGAGGAGTGCGAGCTGAGCTCTGAGCAACAGCAGTTCAACGCCCAGCCCGAGCTGAGCTGCCACTGAGTTGCCAACAAGTGGCAGGATGGCTCAGCTAAAAAAAAAAAAAAAAACACAACATAAAAACCTGGGGTGCTCATGAGACCATGTCAAAGATGGCACTACTATAATTTGAAAACGAGATAAACTAAGAAAGATATTAAATTATTATTGATAAGTTAGTGTCTTTAGTGCCAGAAAAGTTAAAGGGTAATAAATTCTGTTTGGGGTATAAAAAATATTGAAATTTAAAATAATGCTGTGATACTGAAAAAAGAGATCTGGGGTGTTGGTTTCTTAAAATTAAATGTGGAATTGTAGCTACTTTTTTGATAAGTCCTTTGATTTTTGGAACAAATAAGATGGAACCATGTGCATATATATATATATATATATATATATATATATCAATATATATAGCTCAACTATTAAGTTCTTGAGCCCCAGGAGTAGTGGATTAGGAACAGGATGAGAGATAATTTTTGAATAAAAGGAAACAATTGCAACAATTCTGTTTTCTATTATATAGCAAGGGTTGACAGACTGTTCCTTGTTTTTTTGTGACCCACAAGCTAAGAATGGTTTTTGCATTTTGTTTGGTTGAACTTTTAAATTTGAGAAAACTGTAGATTAAATACAGTTATAAGAATACAGAAAAAAATATTAGATCAACTGAATTCATTAAAATTAAAAACTGTGTATCAAAGGACTCTATCAAGAGAGGGGAAATGCAATCCCCAGAATTGGAGAAAGTATTTGCAAATTATATATCTGATAAGGGATCAATATTCAGAATATATAAAAAGATTCTTACAATTCAAAAACAAAAAAACCAAGTAACCCTATTTAAAAATAGGTGAAGGACTTGAACTGACATTTCCCCAAGACGATATACAAATGGCCAATAAGCATTTGAAAAGATATTCAATATCAGTAATCATTAGAGAAATGCAAATCAAAACCACAATGAGATACCACTTCACACCTGTTAGGATGGCTACTACAAATAAAGAAAATTTTTTAAAAATTAGAAAATAAGTATTGTTAAGAATGTGGAGAAATTGAAACCCTTGTATACTACTGGTGAAAATGTAGAATAGTATATATAGCTGCTATGGAGAACATTATGGTGGTTCTTCAAAAAATTAAAAATAGAATTACCCTATGATCCATCAGTTTCACTTCTAGGTATATCCAAAAGAATTGAAAGCATGGACTTGAGCATATATTTGTACACTTATGTTCATAGCAGCATTATTTGCAATAGTCAAAACAACTCAAATGTCAATCAATGGATGAAAAGATAAACAAAATGTGGTATATATGCATATAATGAAATATTATTCAGCCTTAGAAAGGAATGGAATTCTGATATATATATATATATATATATATATATATATATATATATATATATATATATTACATCATGGATGAACCACATTATGCTAAGTGAAATAAACCAGACACAAAAGAACAAATATTGTATGATTCCACTTATATGAGTACTTAGAATAGTCAAATTCATAGATACTGAAAAGGGGCTATGGAAAGTGGGGAATGAGTCTTTATTTTTTTTTTTTTTTGAGGGCTGTGTCGCTGGCCCTCAAATGTGGGACCGAACCGGGGCTGCTGGCTTCCCAAACCAGCGCTTAACCACCGCGCCACTCGGCCGGCCCAATTAGTCATTTTTTAATGGATACAGAGTTTCATGTTGGAATGATGAAGAAGTCTCCCTGGAGATGGATAGTGGTGATGGTTGTACAACATTGCAATGTACTTAATGCTACTAAATTGTATACTTACAAATGGTTAAAATGATATATTTTGTTTTATGTATATTACACCACAATAAAAAAAAAAAAGAAGAAAGAAATACAGAGATCCCATATACTCTTGAGTTTCTCCCAATGGTAACATCTTGCAAAACAATACACAACCAGGAAATTGACATTGATATAATCCACTGATCTTGTTCAGATTTCCTCAGTTTTACATGTATTCATTTTGTGTGTTATTTTTACATTTTTTTTTTTTTTTGAGGGCAGTGTCACTGGCCCTCACATGTGGGACCCGAACTGGGGCCACTGGCGTACCAAGCCAGCGCTCAACCACCAGGCCACTCGGCCGGCCCTATTTTTACATTTTTAAATGATTGAAAGCAATCAAAAAAATAATATTGTGTGACACATGACAATTATATAGAATTCAAATTTCAGCATCCATAAATAAAGTCTGATTAGAACACAGTCATACTCATTCATTTATGTAACATCTATGTCTCTAGTGGCAGAGTTCGAAGTTGAGATAGAGACATATGGCCTACAAAGCATAAAATACTTACTATCTGGTCCTTTAGAGAAAAAGTTCATCGATCTCTTGTTCTAGAGTACAGTCAGCTGCCTCCACCCCCACCCCAAAGGTAGTGAGTAATAAAAAACTTGGGGAACACTACTGTACAGTATGCATAAGTTTAGGCAAATGAACCATAATGGAAATGGTAAATTGTCAAGGGTGGTATTTATAAAGCCTAAAATTTAAGTTGGTGTTACTTAGCCATGCTGAGAACCTTAATTGTTTCCAACATGCATGTTCTTAGCTCTTTTCATCAAGGTAAGTGTTATTTATTTATTTATTTTCTGATTCTTGTACCAGTCATTGGGTCATTGAACCAATGGATATGCTTTTTTCTTTAAAGATTTTATTGGGGAATTGGGGGAGGGGAACAGCATTGGGGAATCAGGGAAGGGGAACAGACAAGTTGCTGTCCTTTTGTTCTTCAGTCTAGTTGTGGAGGACGTTGCTTCACTGGCCCATGTTGGTATCATCATTGGGCTCTTCTCTGGTGAGGCAGATCAGTCGCTGGCCTCTGGATGGCTGCTCACAGCGGCTCTTGGAAGCTCACACCAGCTGCCAGCCGCTCACACTGGCTGCCAGACACTCACTGTAGCCTATGGCAGCCCACTGCAGCAGGGGACTCACAGCAGCCCAGGTCCAAGTGGAGCTGTTGTTCACCATCTTAACTGTAGAGGGCAGAGTCACTAGCCCTCTTATGTGGGATCCAAACCGGGGCTACTGGCATCCCAAGCCAGCTCTTAACCAACGTGCCACTCGGCCGGCCCAATGGATATGCTTTTGATGCAAGTAACAGAAAACACAAGTGACTGTACTTTAAATAATAGGGAAATTGTATTACCTTTCATTAAAATTTTAGAGGTAAGTGGGTTTTAGAGTAGATTAATTCAGTGGCTCAAAGATGTAATCAAGGACCCAGGTTCTTTCCACTTTTCTGCTCTGTCATCCTCAGCTTGTTCAAAGGCTCATTTTCTCATATCCTCAACATGGCTGCCATAGTTCATCCTGTCCTAAGGTTGGAAGAAGGGAAGAGGCATATCCCTTCCCTAAGTTTCATTGTAAGAATGGTAAAGATTCTTCCAGAAGTCCCCTAGCAGAATCTCTTCCTGAGTTGCTTCATAAGCCTATGCTAGTTAGCTTTGATAAAAGGAGTAGAATACTGCCATGATCAGCCTCATCAGGATTCACCACTGGAGTAGGGAAGAGCCCAATGTTTCTGAAACACATGATCATCTAAAACTTTTTTTGTTAGCAAAGAAAATGTGGGGCAATGAACGCTGGGAGGCAACAAATATTGTCTGCCATATTCACAGTTTGGAGGTCTGCAACCTCAGTTGTGGAGTGTTTGAACCAAGCAGTGGGCTTTCATCAGATACTGAATCTGCCAGCACAGTGACCTTGGACTTTCCAGGCTCCAGAACTGTGAGAAACAAATATCTGGTTTTTTTGACACCACCCAGTCTATGGGACTTTGTTATGGCAATCTGAGGTGACTAAGAAACCATTCACTATCTCCTTCTATCTGAGTCTTAAAGTACTTTTGAATGTTGACTTTTCTTTCTTAGGTGACATAACTCAGAAGTAGTCATCTCAATTTGTAGGTGGAAACAAAACACTTAAGATTAATCTGGTTCATACAGAATCTCAAATTTACCCACAGCCAACCCACCCCCTCTTTTTAGGAATAGGAGAAAAAGTCTGAGGAAGGTGTCTCTGATTGAAATAGAGAAAAAAAGATCAGTGGTATCAATGAGAGGGCTCCTAGGAGACTGAAGTTAGAAGTGTGGGGAATTCTACAGGAGGGCAGTCTGGGGACTGAAAACTTACTTAAGAGAGGCATTTGGAGCAAAAAGACATTAGAACTAGAGATCTGGGGTAATGGTGAGTGCCTCCTCTTTATATTCTGTTCTCTCTCTGACCTGACTCTGAAATCCTGAATGATTAGAAGTTTGAGATGGGGGCTATTAAATTCAGATGGGGGCTATTAAATATTAGTCCAAAGGAAGACTGTCCTGACCAGAGTGAACCTAGCAGAGTTACGGCCTCTCCCTGCTAAGGGCAGCTTTTCCCACCTTCATGTCACCCTGGCCCATCAGTCCTTACCTGCTTCTTCTAGGTGACAGCTCCAGTGTTGAAGAGGGTCCCAGGGGGTTGGGCCTCAACCTCCAATGGTCAGGAGGGAGAGACTAAATTATTTGTGATACCATTTCTAGGACCAGAGTGCCTTCACACACTCTTGGATTCTTGAGAACCTTTTCTGAGTGCATTTCATTGATATCCTGAGTACAATCTGTATCTTGGTAAGTACTCTTAGAGCATCAGAGCCTTATCAGAAATGGGGGTGGGGAGAGATAGGGGATGGGATAAATTCTGGGTGTGGCAAAGATGGATTAGAAGTAGGTGCCACCATTAGTTCCCTGATGTTCAGTGATAAACACTGGGGTGACATGAAAGGCACATTGACACTCTTGGTGAGCAAGCAGAAGTATGAGGAGGAAATGGAAGTGGAAAGGAACGAGAAGGATGCTTCATATCTTAATACTCTTCCTTCAAAAATCCATATACCTATGACAAAACTATAACCAGAATGCTTTGGAAAGACTGTTGGGTGGGGGAGAGGTGGTGGATTGGGGAGGAGGGTTGTCACTTAGAGAGGGGTGGAAAGTATAACTATTGCATTGTTTTGTACACCTGAAACTAATAAATAAATAAATAAATAAATAAATAAATAAATAAATAAATAGAATGTTGAATCAATTCATATCCCTGCTCTCTCAAGAAAGGATTTATAAAATGCAACAGTATAGCACAAATAATAATTTGAAATAAAGGAAAAAATGAACACAAAACAGAGTCAAGAAAGTGACTACAAAAGCACACCATAAATACTAAGACTGACCCAGCTGCAAATTTGCCTTTAGGCTTACCAGCAACCAACTCAAAATGGAGAGTGGAGCTGGTTATATAATTCGCATAGTTGACAAGATATAAAGGCCAGTGGCCCAAAATAAATAAATCATCCTTGGTACTAAGACCAGAAAAATTGCTTAGCGAGTCCCCTGCAATAGGACAGTGTGAAATCCTATACAATGTGCTCAACCATATCCTTACAGGAGAGCCAATGATAAGCTCTTTCTAATAGCATCCTTCAGTACAGCAAATCCTACTCAGGTAAAGGGTGGGTAGTGGTGCTGGTTTCTTTGAAACAGTGTGTGTACAGAACTCTGAAGAGTCACAAACATATGTCAGTTTAGGACATTTTCACATTTCAGTGAGGAAAAAACATAATAGTCCATTTTTCAGCTAGAAGGAGAAAATCCTGCCACCAGAGCACACACACACACTCTCTCTCTCTCTCTCTCTCTCTTCTTTAAATTCTCAGTCCATGGCTTGACTGAATTGAAAAAAAAAATGTTATACTAACTGTTTTTAAAGTTAAAAAAAAACAATCAATTAAGGAAACTAGGCAATAAATTTTAATGAAAAATGATTCATTCCTGTACAGTAGTGGACCGAGACTGGGTGGGTCCTGAAACTTATACAATTTGGGGCCGTAGGGGTTCAGAAGGAGTCGTCCCAAGATGTGCCTCTGATATATGCATTATTTTGAGCTAAAGACAACTGAGACCCTGCGGGCTCAAAAGAAACTTTTGCCCCACTTAACTACCTAGCAGAATTTAAATGAGGGGCCTTGCCCATAGAGTTATCACCCAAAATAACTTTTTTTGACTTATCTATATGGAAGGGCAAACTAATTACTGAATACGTATTCTTTTTATGATCTTGCAATGACCCTTTGAAGCCCAAAGGCACCACCTTACCTCATCCTTACCTCAGAATGCCATATATTCCTTATTTTAACTTTCTGTCCCTGAACCTCTTATGTATTTGGGGTCTCTGTCTCAATCGTATATGTGGGGTTCCCATGTGTATGTATGTATGTATTAGGTTGTCAGAAAAGTCATGAGGTATTTTTTCTATGTTTTTCATTGCAAAAATGAGTCATGACTTTTCCGACAACCCAGTTGAATTTGGTTATTTTCTCTTGTGAGCCTGTCTCATGTAGATTCAATTATTAAAGCAGCTGAAAGAGCCTAGGAGGGGAAAGTTTCTTCCTCTCCTACAGGCACTCTTTTTAAGGAAAATCATACAAAATTATGAATATCAAAATTGTATGAAAATAAATACATGAAAAGAGAAAATAAATCACAACAAATTCCTGGATCCATGGAGATTTGAGTCCTTTTCTTCTGAGTGAGTTCAGCACAAATGCTTACACAGAAATGCTTCCTGATTGCATCCTGCCCTCTTCCTTTTCCGACCAGCAACTAACCGCCAGCACTCACGGGGACCTAGGCAAGTGAGGGGCCCTGCAGCTTAACTTTCATTAATTAATGGCTTTCCAGAAAATCTTCTCAGTTCCCTTCCCTAAGTCCATCATCTTTTTCTAGAAGATGAACCTTTGCCTTTCCTCTGATAATGCAAATTTTGAACGGTTACTGACAAGACCTCGAAAAAAAATCAATGCCTTTATTTCCTTGAAAAAAAATGCCATATCCACTTGGAAGAAATAGTAACTCCCAGTATTGTTCCTTTTAAAGCAATCATTTGCCCTGACTCACATGTTGGGCTCTAAATATGGGTATCCTTAGCTGTTACACAAGAGGATTTCCAAAGAAGTGTCTTGGGTTCAAAGAGGAGGAATGTGAAATCTGTTCTGCTATTTGAGGCAAAGCAGGAAGTTGAGAAAGTCAGATACCTCAATGTAATTTTCTGTACACTTTGTCCTCTATCCAAATCCATTTTATTTTTGTTTCTTCAAGTTGCCACTGATGAGCTGTGAGAATTTTGACTTCAACTTTGTAACTAATGAATTTGAGAGTAGAAAAGCCAGATGGAAAAACAATCTCCAATCTGAAAAGTGAAAAGTAAAATTTACTTCTGTAAAAATGTTGCATATGACTCAGGGCAAAATTAGAATTATTTAAAAATGAAACCCCAAGCACACAGTTTTTGCTGAGTGTTTCCTCTTTGATTCTTGTAATTTTACTCTGGAATTTAAGCAGTGTTAGCATATTTCCCACACAATAAATTTCCTGTAGTAGGAGGACAGAGCCTTAGGTTGAATTTATCTGAAAGAAGGCAAGGCCCTCTGATGACTAACACAAAACGTGAAGTGGTCAGATTTCTAAAAAGTCAACAATTGGTTTCACACAGGAAGATTCCCCCGCATGCCATGGTGCCTCGGGGTAACTGTGCGCCTGGCAGGCAGCTCTTCATGGCAGTGATTCCCTCTAGGTCCCTGGAAGATGGCCTGTGTGATGGGAAACTAGGGGAGTGTGAGTACCCAGGGGGAAGCAGGGCTCTGAGCCAAGGCTAGAAAGCAAAGCCTGGGGTTCTCAGGGCTGATTAGCTAACCTCCTGGCCCACGGGTCTCTGGAGAAATTGGGGAAGCCTTTTAGAATTGACATTTTGCTTAGGAGGCCCTGTTGCTGCCCCTAAGAACATATCAAGCTGATCCACAAATGTGTTTTATAGGAAACTGCGTGCCGGAAAGGAATAGAAAATGATGCATAAGAAAAAAAAAAAAAAGGAAAGCAAATATAAGTTCAAGCCCAAACGATGGAGAAGAAACATTGACAGACTGTTTTTGAAGCATTCAACTACCACAAACTCTCAGTAAATTAAAATAGTGTTGAACAGGTCTGATCTGGATAAAACCTTAAACTATATATTAATTTTCAAAGTAAACATAAGTTTATTATTTTAAGGCATATTCCTTAATAGTTAAATAGCTGAGGAAAGAAGTAGAAATCCTTCTGGGGTTGTTTAAATGCCTGGTGGGAAAAAAAGATTGTAATTGGGTCAATTAATTGTTCTTATAATAGATGCTGCTAAAATTAAGTACCTAAAAACAGTTGGCTTCCTTCAGAAGACTAAACATGATTTTGGCATTGGTTTTACAAATCTTATTTTTTAAAATATTGCTTTGACAGATTTTGACTATTTCTTGAAATTATTCTGTACTTTCTTTTTAGCAAGGTGAGAAAGAATGTGGTCTTATTCCATGTGGAATACATTAGTTTATTGTACCAATAATAATATAACAATGGTTCCCATTTATTTTGTATTTACTGTGCTCCAAGCTCCACATTGATCTCTTTTGACGTATGCCTCTTAAGATTACATGGTTTGGGTTTTTTTAAAATTTTATTGGGGAATTGGGGGAAGGGAACAGTGTTGGGGAATTGCGGGAGGGGACCAGCCAAGTTGTTCTTCTTCAGTCTTCATTGTGGAGGGCGGCAGTCACTATCTGGCTTCCTGTCGGCATCTTGTGGCCTCTAAGCTCAAGGTGCTGTGTTCAGTCTTAGTTGGGGGTGGGTATAGCCACCATCCCATGCAGGCGTCAAACCCAGCAGCCTTGTTGGTAAGAGTGCACACTCTATCCTCTGAGCCATCTGGGAGGCAGCTCAACTCAAGGTGCCAAGTTCAATCTTTAGTTGTGGGTGGGCATAGCCCACCATTGAACAGGCAATCTTGTTGTTACACTAGCTGAGCCATCCTGCCACCTGTTGGCAACTCAGTGACAGCTCAGCTAGGGCGCAGCGTTCACTGGCCCATGTGGGAATCAAACTGGAGGCCCTGTTGCTCAGAGCACGCGCTCTAAACCAACTCTTAACCGACAGAGCCACTCGACTGACCCAGAGATACCAGGTTTTTTGAATTGATAATCTCCACCCAGTAAAAAGAAAAAGAAAATTAAAAGAAATAAAAGGGCATAGAGTGAGGTGTACACAAAGTAAGTCTTCTTTCCATTCTTGTTCCCTCATCTTTCCCCCCAGAATCCACGACAGCTCATCAGTTTCTTATGTTTGCCTTCCAAGATATTGTGTTGAGCATTTAAAGTACATTATTTCATTTAATCCTCACTATAACCCTATGTGGTATGGGGGAGAAAGAAACTTTCCTCTACCTTTCTAGGTTCTGCTGGCTGGTTTAATAACCAAATCGACATGAGATAGATGAACAAGAGAAAATTTACAAATTTAATTCTATATGTACATATGGGACCCCCAAATATACAAGAGGCTCAGAGACAGAAAGTCAAAATGAGGTATATATACCATGCTGAGCTATGGATGAGGTAAGATGCATTTGGGCTTTGGAAGGGAGGAAGGTCATTAGCAAGATGATAACAAGAACAAATGTTCAGTAATTAGATGTTCATCCTGCCCTATGCATAGGTCATAAAAAGTTACCTCTGTAATAAATTTCATTATGAGAAAGGTCTTTAATTTATATTCTTTAAGAGAGAGGTAAAAGTTTCTCATGAGTAGGGTCTTGATTGCTTCAGCTCAAAATAATTCACATACCAAAGTGGTACATCTTAGGGAGGTCTGTTCTGAACTCTTTCATAATACTTACTACAACCCTTTGTGGTAACCACTATTATCATCTTTATTAATAGATAAGGGAAATGCAGCACAAAGTATACTTGCCAAAAATTACAAGAAAATAGGAGAACCTGGATCAGAACTCACATCTGTTTCATCATGGCTGAACTTCCTTCCCATTATCTTCACTCTAGATGGACTCAAACACTGGATGCTACTCTCCCCCAGCCACCCCCCCATCTGCTTGTCTAAATCCACCGCCCCTTCAGGGCCCTACTCAGGATAATAATAATAGCATTTATTGAGTGCTTACTCTATGCCAGGCACTTACATAACACCATCTTATTTAATCCTCACAACAGCCCAATGAAGTATGTGCTATTATTATCCTCATTTAACAGAAGTGAAACTAAGACTTAGAAAGTCACACAGCTAGTAAGTGGCAGAGGCAAAACTCAGATAGGAAGGTCTGATCTAAGGTCCTTAGCCCCCAGCTCAGACCCACCCACCCCAATAGTGATTTCACTCATTTTAGGAGAGCCTTAACACAAACCAATATGATAATCTGCTTGCAAATTGTCCTGTGTTTGTTCTCTGGCAAATTCAGCATCCTAGATTCTCTTCTAACTTTGCTGTCTGCTCCTGGAGAGCAAAGACTATTTTTAAGTCTCGGTCATAATGCCTAGCAAATGTCTGGCTAACAGGAAGTGTTCAATAAACAACTGGCTGAATTATTACAAAAAAAAAAAAAAATTACCTCCAGGTGAGCAGTTGTAGAAATCCTAATGAGACTTTACAGAATAAAACAAGAAAACAGACTAATGAAAATCGAACTCTTTAAACTTCTGTCTGGAATGATGTATTCAGGATATTTAACTTTTGAAAAATCAAATATATTTGTGCTAGAAAAAGTGAGAGAGGTAAAAGGGCAATTTAGATAGTGCAGCGATTCTGTCTGCCATAGCTTTCCTAGTTCGTGCTCTGTGTGGGTGTGCACTGGGAAGCTGGGAACCGCCTTCCCTGGATGGGTCTCTATTCCAAGGGCTTCTCAGACTGCACGCGATATAAACCTTCTCTGAATGTGGCTCGACTGCTTCAGTGTGCTGGCTATTTCTTTTTTCTTTTCTTTCTTTCTTTTTTTTTAATACAACGCAGGCTCTAAATGCAAGTGACCCATATTACCTGGTGTTCAACTAAGGATATTGAACTGGGTTCAAATGCTGAAAGAAAATTTGACTATCTATTTGACTTTTTAGGGAAATTAAAGGTATTTTAACTCAAGCATAAACAGTTTTTACTTTTGAAGCCTAACCCCAATTTAAGAATTGATTACAGGGCCAGCCGAGTGGCATGTTGGTTAAGAGCTGGCTTGGGATGCCAGCAGCCCTGGTTCGGATCCCACGTGTGAGGGCCAGTGACACGCCCTCTACAGCTAAGATGGTGAACAACAGCTCCACCTGGAGCTGGGCTGCTGCTGTGAGTCGGCGACGGTGTAGGCTGCAGCCCCTGCTGCAGTGGGCTGCCATAGGCTACAGTGAGTGGCCGGTAGCCAGCATGAGTGGATGGCAGCTGGTGTGAGCTGCCAAAGCTGCTGTGAGCAGCTGTCCAGAGGCCAGCGACTGATCTGCCTCATCTGAGAGGAGCGCAATGATGATACCAACATGGGCCAGTGAAGCACGTCCTCCGCAACTAGACTGAAGAACAAAAGGACAGCAACTTGTCTGTTCCCCTTCCCTGGTTCCCCAGAGCTGTTCCCCTCCCCCATTCTTCAATAAAATCTTTTAAAAAAAAAAGAATTGATTTACAATATACCTAAGGATATAGGATGGTCCCTAAGAAGAAATACTTCAGATCCTTTTGATTCACATTCTAACATCAGGCAAATAAACTTGAAAACTACTTTCCACAGTGAAAAAAAGATTGTGTATGAAATGAAGTTGTTCTGTTTTTCCTTTCTCCAGAAACATTGTCTCAACTTGTAAACCCCTAATCATAGGTGTGGCCTCTGTTTCAGAGAAAGACAGAGGCAACACACTCTCTGGTGGGTCATGAACTTGGACGTAAAAGGGACTCCGGCTGGGCAGAAGACTGGCTTAGCAGTTCTCCAAATTGCCTCCCAAACATCACACTCTGTGATAGTATTCCAAAAGCCTAAGGCTCTTGTGAAAAAGGCCTTCTGAATAATTTATGGCCTCTTAACTTCCTTTAACCAAATACATTGGCTGCTCTCCAGAAGGCTGACTCTTCTATTCCTTTTGGAAACAATAGGCTGCTAGATCATCAACCGACACTGCCACCGCAGGCCCCTTTCCCCACAGCAGGCCCTTTCACCAGGCTGTGGGGACCACTGCCTGGATCAGCAAGGGACATATGTACCTGCTGATTCTGGAGTAGCCCCAGTGACTTACTGCTCAGGTCTGCCTCTTGGTTAGGTCAGTGTACAACAAGGAGTAGGATACTTAAACGTAATAAGGATTAAGTTAACTGAGAGTGTTTGAACCCTGGAATCCCAAGCAGGAGTAGAGGTTTATTGTGGAGCCCTGTCTGTAAGCAGAACAGAAACCTGTAGCTCAGACACAGGGCCTCCAGGTGGGAAGCAGGACACCATGGGTGATGAGGATTGGCTGGGAAAGGCTCCCAATCCCTGTCTCCAATCTTGGGGCTGCCTGCTTGTCTCTGCGTCTCCTTTTAAAGCCATCTTTGGCTTACTGTGATCCATTTTCTGCTTTTCCGAGAAATGGTTTTCTTGGCCTGTGACCCCTCCTGCCCCCAACCCAAGGACCCTCAGTTAATGTTCTCTTCTCTTCTCAGGGGCATACGAAGTTAGGTTGCCACAAATGGGCTTAAAAAGCCATCTTCTCTGACAACCCACTTCCCTGTACTCCCCCTTACCACCCTTTTTCAACCCTATCCTCCAAATCTGAGAGCGCTCCCTTCCTGAAGGAGACAAGCCAATCATGTAATTTCTCTGCCTAGTAAGCTCTTTCTATTTATCAAACCAACCCAGATATCATTTCCTTCTGGAAGCCCTCCACCCCAGCTTTCCAATACTAGCCCCTAACTTCCACCCCACTTAGACCACACTCCTTCCTTGCTCCCATGGCACCTGATACATGGCTCTGTTTGGGACACAGTCTGTGTACTTGTCTGCCACTGAGCTGTTACCTTAACAATTAGGTTTTATTCTTCGCCCACAGTCACCCCAAACAGTGTTATAGGAGAAAACTGACCTGCATGGGGAGTTTTCTCTTTCCACCTTCCTGGACTTTTAAAATCATGCATTTCATATACAGGCATACCTCAGAGATATTGTGGATTCTGTTCCAGGCCACTGCAATAAAGCGAGTATCTCAGTAACTTTGTTGTTAGTGGAGGGTCTTGCCTTCAATTTGTGAAAAATGCAACACCTGTGAAGCAATAAAGTGACGTGCAATCAAATGAGGTATGCCTGTAAACAGAAAAATGGAATAGTATTGTACATAATGAGCCCTCATTTACCAGGTTTCCCTAGCTTGAGTAATTGCTAACATCTTGCCATATTTATTTCACCTGTTCTTTTTCCCATATCTACATAAGTAAATATCAGATATAATAGAATTTCACCCCTACTCATGCATGCACCTCTATAATAAGGACGTTTTCTACTAGAACCATAATACCACATACCATAATACCATTATCACACCCATATTCATATTATGTTACCTAATGAAATAAATAATAGCTCCCAAATATCACCACTGTCCCCAGAAGGTTTTTTTTTGTTTGTTTGTTTTTACAATTGGTTTATTCTAACTAGAATCCACTCAGGGAACCACATATTGGTTGGTCCCTGACTGACTTTGAAGACTCCCTTCCTCCTTTCAAAGGTTATTGACGTGTTGGGGAAATCTGGCCAATTCTATTCAAAGTTCCCCTTTCATGGTGCTGTTTAAGTTCACTGCACTTCTGAAGTGGAGCTTACCTAAGGAAGAATCACAGCCACCATTGCGGGAGTCTTCTCCACGTCAGGAACCCTCACCCAAGCACAACCCTCAGGGCACTAACACTCAAGACCTACCTGGTGCTCTCACATCTGCTTGGACGTCGCTTTCCTGTCTTTAGTGTCAGCTGCTGTGAGCCTTCCAAAACCAGCAGGAACCTGCCATAACTCTCCTCACAGCCACCAGCAACAACTACAGGATGCCCCAGTGCCCAAAAAACAGGCTGGAGAGGAAGTCTTTGACCTTGGGGCCCTGAGTCTTCATTACGAGCAGCAGCAGCCAGCAGTCACCATTTTGGAATGAAGCTAAAACTCCCGCCTCCCAACTTCCATGAACTCAATAAACCTCTTAAATTCATCCCAGAAAAACAACCTGTTTTCTAAGTGATGTAAGGTCCAGCAGCGCCACCCCCACCCTCTTGCCCCAGACTGATCGTCTGTCTCCAGGCAGAAAATCATTCACGTTGGCTGTTCCTGATGGGGGGTGGGGTGGGGGGTGGAGACGTTTCCATTGATTCAACTGAGAATGTGAGGGATTTGGGCAATAGTCTCTGCCATAATGTCAATAGGAAATCGTCTTGGGCTTGGCGGAGATGCTGCAGCAAATCAGCCAGGAAGAGCAGGAACTACTTTTCATTTCAGAGGGAGGGAAAGAGTGGGCGGCTCCGGCCGGGTGAAAGTGGAGCTGGGAGGGAGGTTAGGAACAGCTGTGTGTTTAGATCAGAGGCCCTGGGCCAAGGGCACAGAACATGAAAATTCCAGGCACAAGCACGATTCTTAAAAGTGTAAATTCCTCTTTAAGCCATGAGTTGTGGAGGAGCGAAGTCATGTGTGTTAGAGGGGATGCAGGCAGCTAGAACACTTGAGGGACAGTTTCTTGCAGCCTGATATGAAAATCTAACTGTTGACCTTGGCTCATTGGATTTCTCCTTGTGGTTATTATTATTTTTTTTGAATGAAGAAAAAAACTCTCCAACAGCTACATTTCTAAGGGTGCAATAGGTCCCATTTTATTCTTCCTGAGCTTGGTAAAAATGCTTGATTGGCAATGAAGGGGAGGAAAGAGGACTTTATACTTTTACACAAAATTCTCAATATAAGGGGTCATTTAGAACCTTTTTATTTCCTGGCTCTTCTTCTTAGTAATTGTTTTCTTTTTCCTTTTTGCGGTGAGGCTCCCCTCCCCCGCCTCCCTCCACCTGCCCCCCTTCCCTACTTTCATTTCAGTGACTGGCAAAATCAGAATGTTATTTGGTTTTGAAATAGTCACTGTGGAAGTTTATGAAATCTTTTTCTCCAGAGGTTTTAGTAAAGCATCTCTGAGCCCCCCACCCCTTTTTTTTTTTTTGCAACAGCTTAGGGACAGAGAAAGAGAGAGAGAGAGAGAAAGAGAGAGAGAGAGAGAGTTGGGGTGGGGGGTGCTGGTGGCAGATGGAGTGAACTCTCAAGGACTCCCCTCTTTGTGGTACACAAAACCCTGATCCCCAGAGTGGAGGCAGAGGTCAAGGAGTGGGAGAGGCTTCTCTGTTTTCTCCTCAAGACACAGTGGGAGGTCTCGCCATTTTGGCAAATAGCCGTGATCACTGCTTTGCTAGAAGGTTGATTTGGAAACCAGATGGCTAAGAACAGCAAGGAAAGCCAGAAGTTTGAAAATTTCTTTTAAGGGAGGGCTCTCCTAATAATGCACACTCAGGCAGGGGTTCTGGACCCCCTGTGCACGCACAGGTATGTGCAGCCTTTTGGTGTCAGCTGTGTGCCGTGGCATTCCACTTTCCATGTATAGCCCCAGTGGGAAGTGGGGCCTGGGAGTCTGAAACAGTTTCAGCTTTCTGGGAGTGTATTATGAAGCTATCTAGCCAAATAACAGGAAATAATCTCTTGGGTTTTGAAGCAGGTTAGTGCTTTATTGAAGTTAGTGAGTATAGAAACTGGTCTAAAGAAACTGGTCTAAAGAATCTAAAGAATAGAAATGGGAGGGAGAAGAAGAGGGGGAATTGAGGGGGAAGGAAGACACTTCAAGTTCTGGATAACCTGCAATGTGTATTTTAGGCAGTTGATGGTATTCGTGTAGGAGTGGATTGGACTGGCCCTGTCTGGACTTCTCCCTTTAGGTTCTTTTTTCCTTCTCCTTAACTGCTGCTTCTCTAAAGTCAGCCCCTACTTCTTTAATAAGCCTCCCCTAGGGCTACCAGATCCTCTTGGGCTCAGAAAACCCTCCCTTCTCTGTCCTTCTCCAATGTTCCAGTGATTGAGGGCTCACTGGGCGGATACAATCACACCTATGATCTGAGATGGCACCCAGGATTCATCAGTAGCTGTGGTGGTCCCCACCCTGCTCATTGGAGCTTGGCTAAGGTCTCTCCTGGTCCTTCAGTTGGTGTCTAGGAGTTAAACTGTACCTGTGAAAGGAAGGAAAGAGAATGATTGAATAAGTTTTGTTTTGTTTTGTTTTCTAATTTTAAGTGAAACTACAGGCAGAGAAAAATTTGTGAGCTTATTAAAGTGGGCATTTATCTATATCTACCTATGGACAGATTTGTTTTTTCTTATAAAACAGAAGAAAATTTTCAGTCTTAATCAGTCTCCTTTTGGGGAATTTTTTATTTTATTTTATCAAAGAAAATAACAGCTACCAGAGAGAAACACCCCCAAATTCTTCACACAGACTTACCCGCAGAGATGCCCATTCACTCCTCCTTTCCTGTCCATCATAATTGAAGAGATTGCTCATTCCCCAGGTCAGTTTTAAGGCTTTCTATTCCTCTTGCAGCCTAATAGACTTCGTTGTGGGTCTCCTCTCTCCTGCTGCCTCACTTGCTACTGATTCCTTACATCAGCATTTAAACAAGCCCAAGTTTTCCCCATCCAAAAAATAATACCCTCCCTTGCTTTCACACTCCTTTCCGATGTATTAACTATATTTTCATATTTCTGTCTTCTTGATGCTCTGGCATTTGAGGCCCTTTTAGCTAATTCCTGGAGATATAAAGCAACTCACCTGAGAATAGATTTTTTATACGCAAACTAAACAATTCAGAGACCATACCCCAGCCACCTCATTTAGCTGGGGGTCTCACAGGGATCGTTTATCTTCCTGCCCTAATCACCCCAGGGCCAGATTCCAAAATGACAGCCCCTATGCTCCAGAGCCTGCTGAAAAGTTTAAAACTAAATCCTAAGCCTGTTTACCCTGCCTTGATTTACCTTCCTGTGAAAACAACAATAAAGTCTCCTGCCATTTTTATGCCCCCTTTCCTTCTGCTTCCCACCAGGCCCCATGTGGCCTGGTCTTGCCTCCTCCTCTTGGGAGCTGTGAGTGACAAACTATCTTTTCAATGGCAATAGTCTCCTGATCTGTTGGCCTCACATTACTGGGATAATAATGAAACATAACGTTTTAAAACAACCACCCACTTCCTTATCTGGCTCCCTTTGGCGTCAGTCAAGTGTATTGAAACAGGTGTCTATACTCAATATCACCATTTCCTTAGCCTCCAGGCTGAAATTTGCCTTGAAGTCTGGCTTCTATCCTAACATTCCTCTGATACTGCTCCTGCCAAAATCACTAATAACCTTGTTGCTAAATTTTAAGACTACTCTTTTAGCATTTTCTGATTTGAGTTCTAAGTAGCATCTAAGGCTGGTGACTGTTGTCTTCTTGGAAGCGTCTTCCTTGGCTTTAGTGGTATCCGTCTTTTTCACCGCAACTTCTTAGAATCCTTTGTGGGTTCCATTTCTGTTTATCTGTTCACCATAGAATCTATAAAAATTTAATAGCATACTTGTCATTTCCATATGGCTATATTACCAGCATTTTAGAATGGGAACATCCTAAATTGAGCTCATCATCTTCACCTCCAAGTCCATTTCCCCACTGTACAATCATGCATTGCTTAATGACAGGGATATGTCCTGAGAAATTCATCATTAGGTGATTTTGTGGTTGTGAGAAACTCATAGAGTGCACTCACACAAATCTAGGCGGTATAGCCTGCTACACATGCAGGCTCTATGGACCAGCTTATTCCTAGGATACAAACCTGTATAGAGTGTTACTGTACTGAATACTGTGGCAAATGTAACACAATGATAAGTTTTTATCATCTAAACATACAAGAAAGAGTATAGTAGAAATATAGCATGAGAGACAGAAATGATACACTTGCATAGGGCACTTACCATGAATGGAGTCTGCAGGACTGAAAGTTGCTGAGTTAGTGAATGAGTGTTGAGTGAGTGTGAAGGCCGAGGACATTACTGTGCACTACCGTAGGCTTTATAAACACTGTCCCACAGGCTCTCCCTGTGTCTCATTCTGACAGGGTCAGAAAGAGAATATCAAAGCTGTCAATGCTGCTCCATGAACCAGGATGTGGGCTGAACTGATTAGAAATATTGAAGAGAAACTGGCTGGGTGAGATGTAGATCCCCATAATAGTGACTTGGAAGGGAGTGAAAGGTGGCCTGAGAATCAGTAAGAAATCAAGATAAAGATACAAAGGAACACAGGGGTTGTCATGGCAATGTGGTTTTGGCTATTATGTGTTGGAGCAGCGGTCATATTAAGGAACTTTGTGGTATTCAAAAAAAAAAAAGAAGAAGAAGGTGTTTAACATGGAGAACTGAGGACTCCATATTTTCACTTTGAGACATTATTTTTGGTTCCATTGACCCTATCTGGCACAAAGGGCTCTCTCTGGCATTGAATTGATGGAAGAAATAAACTTACCTAATCTTTACGTCTTTACGACCTGAAAATATTTACAAAGTACAGGGACAGGCTGGTTCCACACTACCAGAAAGCTTTTACTAAAATGGCAGTAGCACTTAGTATTTGTTAAGGCAGCTCCTGTGGACCTGTGCCCTCCCTGTGCAGGGTCTTAGGTCCTCAACAAAGAATGTACAGCAGTGTACTTTGAAGACCATCAAGCTGGATCTGGAAGGGCTGTAGCACCCTCTGAGTATGCAGTGCTGGGAGGGCAGGCTCCTCTGTGATGAAACAGGTCAGTGGCTGATGGACTGGAATACAATCTGTGCACTCAAAGTTGAGGTGCTGTGAGTGAGAGGGAATCTATTGCCAAGCTCCACAGATACTGGTCCCATCATAGAAAAAAAATTTCTCCTGAACCACGTAAGGCTTCTGTTTCTTATAGGAAACTCAGCTCCATTATAATCTTATGGGAACACTCTCATATAGGTGGTCCACCATTGACCAAAATGCCATTATATAGCACATGACTGTATTCCCTTTCTCAGTGAATAATGCCATCATCCCTCTAGTTGTCCTAGTCAGAATCCTGATGTCACCCTTGGCTCCTCCCTTTGTTACACATCCCATGTCCAGTCAGTCACCAAGACCCATCAAGTTTACCTCTAATATTTCAAATTCATTTATTTCTCTCTGTCCCCATTGCCTCTATGTTAGTTGGAGTTACTGTATCTCTCACCTGGTTAATGCAACAATTCCCCGACTCCGTTTTTTTCCCCCTTTCTTCCATTCTTCACATTGCAGCCAGTGCTATTTCCACACATTCACATCAGAGCATGCAACCCCCTTTCCACAATTTATACCCCTGTAATTGTGCCTCATTACCCTTAGGACGAAGTCCAGATTTCCCCACATGACCATCAAGGACCTTTACCTTATGCTCTTTGATCGCCTTTCTGGTCTCTTTGTCTCACCATTGGTACCTCTACCCCATCATATTGAACTGTTTAAAGTATCCTGAACACCCTTCTCATCTCCTAGCCTTTGTCTGTGAAGTTCCTGGGACTCTTCCTCTGTCTTCTTCCTGGATAACTCAAGGTCATTTCTTAGGTCCCAGGTTGGAGATATGACTCCCTGCTTGAAGCATTTTCAGATTTTTAGATGCTCCCAGAGCCATCCAAAGTCTTACCACCCTTTATTTTCGGTTTCCACCTCCTTGTTTCCCTAATCCTTATAAGCACCTTGTGGACAGGACCACGTCTGGGTGACTGTACCATTCCTAACACCTTGCACAGTGCCAGCACAAATAGTTTTTGAATAAATGACTGTGATTCCAACCAATGGTTGTGGGCAAGAGTGGTTCAATGATATGGCCTGTCCTGAGAACACTAAAATTATTGTCCTCATGCTCCTTTCATCATCAAGAACAACTCTCCTCTGGATGACAGCTTATGTCTCCCCACCAGCCCTGAGATTCTGACTGCCCACCTTTTACTGGGGTCCCTTCTCTACTCTAGGAAGTTCTCTTGGGCAAGATCTATTTGTCTTAGTCCGTTTGGGTTACTGTAACAAAATACCATAGACTAAGTAGCTAATAAACAACAGAAATTTATTCTTCACAGTTCTCGTGTCTAGAAGTCTGAGATCAGAGATCCAGCAGGGTTGAGTGAGGGCTCTCTATTGGGCTGCAGACTGCAGACCTCTCACTGTGTCCTCACATGGTGGAAGGAGCTAGGCAGCTCTGTGGCATTTATTAGAACACTAGTCCCATTCATGAGGGTTTCACTCTCCTGACTTAATCACTAATCATCTCCCAAAGATCCCACCTACTAATACTGTCACATTTGATTAGGTCATAGGGGTGGAGCCTTCATGAATGGGATTTGTGACCTTCTAAAAGAATTCTAGAGGGCTGGCCGAATGGCGTGGTTAAGCGCTGGCCTGGGACGCCAGCGGCCCCGGTTCGAATCCCACATATGAGGGCCAGTGACACTGCCCTCAAAAGAATTCTAGAGAGCTCTTTCGCTCCATCCACCATGTGAGGACAAAGGGAGACTATGTCTATCTATGATCCAGAAAGCAGGCCCTCGTCAGACACCAAAATTGCCAGCACTTTGATCTTGTACTTCCAGCCTTCAGAGCTATGAGAAATAAATTTCTGCTGTTATAAGCCACCCACTCTATGGCACTTGTTATAGAAGCCTGAATGGATGAAGACAACACCTTTTTTCCCCAGTGTGAATGGTGGTTTAAGGAAACATTAAGTGGTACAATGTATTCTCTATGAAGATGAAATGGAATAACTTACTCCAGGGATGCCTGGCTATTCCTGTCATGTCTTTGCAAACTGTTCGATGACAAATGTGGATGACAACTCTTGAGATGGCAACTGCAAAAGTCAGGTATGTGAGATACATTATTATTTACAATCTCTGACACATATGCTCAAAATATCAGGCATGTGAACATCTGTTTGTTCCAGGAAGCCATTGAAAATGTTACTAACTCATAAATAATGACTTCATTGTGCCCCACAGTGACCTCTTTTTTCCCAGTACATATTAGCAATTGCATTCCTACAAGCAAACAAAAAGATTGCTTATTAGTTTATTATTCACTTAAGAGAGATAGGAAACATGTGGTCCATTTCAACAAGTTTAAAACCAGTCCCTAAACAAGTACATTTTTAAGCGATGATAATTTGGCATGAACAGTCCCAGGCAGCTAACGGAGGGCTACATGCGTGTGATCAAAATATATCTTGGATAACCAGGAAGTCTGTCACCCTGTGGTCAGTGTTGCTTAAAGTCAGTGGTTTATCCTGGGGGCTTTTTATACGTCAATCTTTACAAGAATGATCTCAGTTTAAATCACTACTAAAATAAAAGTGAAAGTGACTTTATTTAAATATCATGTAAGTGGAAGAAATAAGGAAGTGGTTTGGCTTCTTTCCCTACCTCTGGAAAATAGCATGACACAGAGTAAGTGCTCAAAGAGTATTATTCTTGATGATGAAAGGAGCATCAGGACAATAATTTTAGTGTTCTCAGGACAGGCCATATCATTGAACCACTCTTGCCCACAACCACTGGTTGGAATCACAGTCATTTATTCAAAAACTATTTGTGCTGGCACTGTGCAAGGTGTTGGGAATGGTACAGTCACCCAGACGTGGTCCTGTCCACAAGGTGCTTATAAGGATTAGGGAAACAAGGAGGTGGAAACCGAAAATAAAGGGTGGTAAGACTTTGGATGGCTCTGGGAGCATCTAAAAATCTGAAAATGCTTCAAGCAGGGAGTCATATCTCCAACCTGGGACCTAAGAAATGACCTTGAGTTATCCAGGAAGAGGAGAGAGGAAGAGTCCCAGGAACTTCACAGACAAAGGCTAGGAGATGAGAAGGGTGTTCAGGATACTTTAAACAGTTCAATATGATGGGGTAGAGGTACCAATGGTGAGACAGAGACCAGAAAGGCAAGCAAAGAGCATAAGATAAAGGTCCTTGATGGTCACGTCAGGAAATCTGGACTTTTGAGACAGAAGAGCTGCCAAGGGTCAGCAAACTGTGGCTTGCAAGCCACAGGTGGCTCTTTGGATATGTACATGTGGCTCTGAAGTAAAATTGAAAATGAAAATAAAACTATCATAGTTTCATTTATTAAATTTTTAAAGCATATTATTCACATAATGGTGATTATGTAAAAATATATTTTAAATTGTTGTGAGGGACAGGATTGGTTCTTCCAGGGGTCAGCAAACTTTTGAGACAGAATATACCCAAAGAGCCGCATGTGGCTCGCGAGCCACAGTTTGCTGACCCCTGGTCTAGAGGTCGCAGCAGTGATTGAGCGGTTAAATATCAAAGAGGCAATTGTCTGGAGCTGTGAGTGTATCAGGGCCTTGGATACCAGATAAAGAGAGAGCAGTGAGGAATGTGTGCAACTTTCTCAGAGAAATCCCTTGGGTGATATGCACGGATAGCACCCAGGAGTCCAGAGTCTCAGTGACCTGGGAGACTGGAGGAGAAGGAGGCCTGAGCACAAAGATCTCTGTTTCAGCCTCAGGGATCCCACAGCAGTTTCAGGTTGACTCTACTAGGAGACACAACTTGCACCAGTTCTGGGCTAACAACCCTCCTTGGTCTCTAAGAGTATACAGGCTCCCCTTGGCCCAGGTTGCTGGTCACCAAGAATTCTGAAGAAGTGTTAGCTCTCCAGTAAAGCCAATGACTACTCTGTTGTTTTGCTGAGATTCTCTTGTAGATACATGCAGACCACAAGCAGCTTTTCCAGAAAAAAAGTCTTCCAGCAAAAAGCTACCACTGTAATAAACAACTCCTAAATCTCAGTGATATAACACTAGAGAGGTTATTTCCTGAAAATATTAAAGACCATTGGATAATTGGACACAGACGACTTCCATCTAGAAGTTCCGTTATCTTCTAGGACCTCAGAGTTCTCTTCTGGGCCCTGTGCATCTCATTGCTGGTGAGAGAATGGAGAGAGATGAAGAACCCTGTGAAAAGTTTTAGGAGGTCGGGCAAATCATAAACACTCCCATTCAGAATCAGCCCATGCCTCACCCCACTACAAGGGGCTGGGAAATGTAGCTTCACGGGGTGCCCAGGAAGAAGAGGCGACCACAGAGGACCAGGGGAGACCACAGTACTAATGAGGGTGGCAGGTTGATCACTCTGGAGGGAAGCAGAGTGTGCAGGGACTTGTTAGGGAAAACCACAGGCCCAAACTGGTGTCACTTGGGCTAAAACCCATGATAATGTGATATTGTTGATGTAAGAAATGTCCAGACTTGTAGAGAATTTTTATGAGTCTATTTGAGCCAAACTGACAGCAATTGCCATGAAACAAAATCTCAATGGACTGAGACAATGCTCCAGAGAATGGCAGTTTTGCAGCTTATTTTTATACATTAGAATCAAAGGAGGAGATATAAGGAGGGTTACATGAAATCCATTGCTGGTAGATTAAGGGAGAGCAGGAGAAAGCAAAGCCGGGAAATCTCTGGGATTTGATAAAAAGTAAAACAGAGAGACACATACTTCTTTTAAATTAGTGAGCACCAATATAATAGTTAATAATTAACATTTACACCACATAGAGATGGTATTGGGGAACAAGATAACAATGAGGGGTCCCATGGTCTTCTGCTCTGGGGTAGTAACTGTGCCGAGAGGGGTCTGGAAAAGGAGATTACTCTGACATTAAAAAGGTTTGTCTTAGGGGCCGGCCGAGTGGCGCATTGGTTAAGCGCTGGTTTTGGGATGCCAGCGGCCCCGGTTCGGATCCCACATGAGGGCCAGTGACACTGCCCTCTACAGCTAACAACAGCTCCACCTGGAGCTGGGCTGTGCAAGCCCCGGTGATGGTGTGGGCTGCAGCCCCTGCTGCAGTGGGCTGCCATAGGCTACAGTGAGTGGCCTGCAGCCAGCGTGAGCGGCTGGCAGCCAAGCGTGAGCTGCCAATAGCCGCGGTGAGCGACATCCAGAGGCCAGCGACTGATCTGCCTCATCCGGGAAGAGCGCAATGACGATACCAACAGTGAAGCAACATCCTCCGCAACTAAACTGAAGAACAAAAAGACAGCAACTTGTCTGTTCCCCTTCCCTGATTCCCCAACGCTGTTCCCCTCCACCAATTCTCCAATAAAAAAATCTTTAAAAAAAAAAAAAAGGTTTGTCTTAGATGTAAAAAGACAGTAGACAGGCTCACATTAGGTAAAGATTGACATTTGTCAAGGAAGATAGAGGCCTAGAATGAGACGACTGCCGTGATCTGCTTTTTGTTAGGAATTTTTATGTTCAGACCGTCCTGGTTACTTTTTTTTTTTTTTTTTTAGTTTCAGGTGTACAACACAATGCAATAGTTATACTCTTTACCCCGCAAAGTGAAAACCCCCTCCCCCAGTTCTCCACCCCACTCCCCCCCCCCAATATCATACATATCCATCACAATTCCCTTGACTCCCCTCAGATACTCACACATCCTGGTTACTTTTGATCTCTGAGTTTGTAGGGCCAGCCATGCAGGCCTCCACTGAGTGTGTCAGGTTAGTATGTGACCACAATACCAAACCTAGATTTAATTCCTAATTGCTGTTTCAACCTCTCTCAGAATCAGAATCTTAGTCAACCAGTCTGGTTAACACCAATGAAGTCATCTGTCACATGGGCCCTCTTTGTCCCCATCTCCTAGAAAGCAGAGACAAACTGCCTGATAAAAACCCTTCTCTCTTCTGCCCTGCGAAAGATGTCCTAGCCCCAAAATAATCCTTTCTTTTCTTTGTTAATAGTTCCCTTGCCCCACCCTTCTTCCTATGAAAACCTTCCATTTTTGTATAACCCTTGGGAGTCCCTTCTAGTTGCTAGATGGGACACTCCCCAATTGAAGAATCAATCCCTTAATAAAGCCAATTAGAATTAGATATTCAAACTTATCTACTCAGTTGAATTTTGTTTTCTCACAGATTATAAGGACGGTTCTAGACACAGACTGCCTGGGCTGGAATCCTGGCCCTGCCACTTGTAGCTATGTTGACCTTTCTCCTCATAAAACAGGTATAACAATGGTACTTACCTTGTAGGATTGTTGTGAGGGTTATACAAGATGATGCCTGTAAGTACTGAACGTAGAACAGTGGCTGCACACAGTAAGCACCTGAGGAATATTAGCTGTTTATAACGAATGGGAAGCACTTAGCCCAGGTCAGACCAGAGGATGTAAGAAAACATTAGGTGCTATTGTTTCTCCTTCCTCTTATGTATGACTTCATCTAAAAATGTTATTCTCTACTGTTTGAGGTCCTCCACTGACTTCCACCTGCTTCTTTTCTTTCCTGTTGTCTTTGTGGCTGTAATTTTGGATGGCTGAAGTTTCTGTTCTTGATTTTTAATTCCCCATCACGCACCCTGCGCCTGTAACAGTCTCCTTTGTGTGTGCCCCACCCTGTGGCCTCCCGTTCTCTCCCTACCAACAAATGCCTCTGGAACACTTCCTCTTAATGAAACCTTGTCATTATTGCCCATTTAAAGAAATCTCTCTAAATTAAGTGGAGTGGTCCCCTCTGGTTTTCTCCTTTTTCTTCCTTATATTGTATCAATTCTCACAGGAAATAAACCCAGAGGAATCAGGGCTATTAGCAGCAGTAACACCAGTAATTGGGAATCAGGTTTTATAGTTTCTGGGATACCGATAGGACAAAATCAGAGAAGAGACTCTGAGATCGTTAAGTTTTTGTGATTGTGTTACCTGTATAAATGCAATCTGGAGAAGTTTGGTTGGCATCCTCTTAATGAGTTTTATGAGAGGAGGCATCTTGTTTTATTCATAACTAGTTCCCTCACCTGTGCACATAATGGGTCTTTACAACTTTTTTGCTTAAATAATTGATCTTTATCTGGAGAAGGGAGAGTTAGCAGCAGAAGGGAACTGGTAAATAAGAACAAGAGAACATTTATTAAAGACTATAGTACTTAGTTTCTTCTGATATTCACCACCACTACTTTCTTATGAAATTTTAAATTAAAATATAGTCATTATTAACAAGGATTTTTCTTCGCATCAGAAAGGACACTAGCAATGTTGGAAGGGCTAATGTATTTTGTAACAACATGTGTCTTAGGATTTATATGGCCATTCTTCTTCATAACATTATTCATTTTTCTCTTAAAAATTGTCAAGAGGACACATGCACCAGAATTAATTTAATTGAAAAAAGGCAATTACTCACATGTCAGTGAAATTTTAAAGTAACAACAAAAATCAGAACAAAGCATTTCATTCTGTTAAATTAATCCTAATTTTAAAATGGTTTGTAAAGTTAACTTTAAAAGATAAAGCATATTTGAGAACCCTATCTACATTTTGTTCTACGCTTCTTTTCTCATAAGAACCAGCATTACAGTGAAAACAGTGAGAGACTGATTATTATTACCTTATGCTCAATGTCTGTATGTGCTGTTGGGTCTGTGCGTCTGACTGCAGCCCACTTTCCATCATCAGATCATCAGGGAACTGCTTTGGAGATTGACAGGTCTTCCAGGATACTTTCGTGGTTTTTTTGTTGTCTTTTTTGTTGTTGTTTTTTTAGCTGAGCCATCCTGCCACCTGTTGGCAGCTCAGCAGCAGCTCAGCTCGGGCCGGGAATTGAACCGGCCACGCTGTTGCTCAGAGCTCGGACTCTTGAGCGAGCTCTTAACCAACTGAGTCACTCGGCCGGCCCTAAGGACACTTTCCTTTCTTCTCCTTCTTCCAGAGTTCATGAGCACACCCACAGGATGAGTAAGTGGTTACAAGAAATGGGAACATGGAAATTGGCTTGTTTTGCTTCTTGTGAGCAGTTGTGTTAAAAGTTTTTGGTAAAGAGAGAGAAAGTAATGGGTAATCCATTAAAACACTGTGCCTCAGGAGTAAACGCCTCTCTACTTTCTGCTGGGGTAATTACCATAAAGGAAAAGAGCTGGACTGTGTTCCTCCAGCCCCTCCACCCTAAGAAATTCTAATTGCACTCCTGGGTTGGGCTGAGAATGGTCTTGACTGGGCATGGGACTGGCTAATGAAAGAGTTAGCTTCAACATCCTCCTCATTTTCTTTCCCACTTCCCAGAGTGTAAGTAGTTGGCTCTCCTTTCCCAATTAGATCTACTGAAGAAATGAGGTCAAATTAGCATGAAGTATCATTTTGAGAAAGACACAGTCAGCGATGTGAACACTTTTGAGACTGGGGCAGCTTTGTCAAATGTTATGATTTCTTTTTTGCCTAACTGGTAAGGTTACCACTTTATATATCCAGATTTCCTCATACTCTGATCTTGTATCAGCTACAAAAAGACTGGCTTTGCATTTCAGAATCTTGAAGAGGTATTACTGAATGAATGTTGATACTCTGGATTATCACTTCAATTTTTATTCAAATTTGTTCCTGTCTAGAGTCATGTCATTTTATTTTATTATTTTATTTTATTTTGTGGCTCTGAGTCTCTATAACTTAGCATGGAAGAATAATTGTAGAGAAACAATTTTGATATGTAATATTTGGTTTTATTGAGAAATAACTTTTGGCTTCGAATTACAAAATTCAAGAACCAAAATAGAGAGTACATAGCTTAAATAATGACTTGTTTTCTCTAATAAATAAAGGAAAACCCTTATTACTTAACCTCATATAAATTTCCTCTATACTATATATGTTCTTTTTCCTATAATGCTTACAGAGTGCAAGCAATCAATAAATATTGAAAGGATGAATGAGTGCATAAATGCATTGCAATCATATGCTGCTGATTCAGAACAAACTAAGACAGGGACAGAGAACAGGTGCCAGAAAGGGAGATAATTTCCAGATCTTGACATTAGAACTGGATACCTAAGAGCCCTACCTTCTTATCAGTCATGTGTGAGTTCTTGGGTCACATGATTTAAGTTAACCATTCTCCTTACCAACAAATAGTGATTGCTTATGCAACTAACTGAGTAATTCAAATCCATACGTATCTATTTCTGCACAAAAGATCTATACTTTGCCCAGTAGATCTATTGTCAATTGAATGTGGCTTGTAAATATAAGTAGAACACTTGTGTAACCCTTTGGATCTGGGAAAGCTGGCTCAAGGAAAGGCACTGTCACATCAATTTCCTGACTTTTATCCCTTACTGTGGGTTAGTATTTATTTCTTAGCTCTGAGGGAAGTTAAGGGGGAACACATGCATTTTCTGTGATATAGGGTGTGGGGGTAGTAACAAGATCAGACATGAAGTCACAAAGAGTGCTGCCTACATTAAAACCAGGCTACCTCCCTAGCCAGCTGCTAACAGGTTCCCAAGGTTACAGGGAGAAACAATGTTCATCCATGAATACTCATTAAAATGTAACCTGGCTAATGATGAATTCTGATGGGAAATCCTATTCTGGGTGTAGTGGGGAGTCATGCATGCATATATTATATAGGTTTCATTACTCTTGGATTAAATTATCCCATGAAATGCTATAATTTAATACAGTAAAATCTAGACATATCATCATTACTCTTGAGGCAATCATGAATCCTGTTCTCTAGTATCAATGTTATCAAAGGGATAGCTTTCACAAATATTATTTAATTTAAAGTGCTACTTATTCTGTATGATTTCCAAACAAAAGTCATATCCAGTGGTATGATGGTAAACAAGATCTCAAACCAAAGAAATCCCTGATTTGCAGTGTTTGCCAATTTCTGAGGTATAAATATTTACACCATGGCCATTTTCAAGCTACAAATATTTGAACAACCAGTTCACAAAATTTCTGAATATTGTATTTAATACTCAACTCTTGCAAGATGGTAAGAGCTGGCTCTAGCACATCTATGGAATAAAAATGTTATTCACTTTATAAGCTTTTACTAGAATAACACAAAGGGTTTTATGGAAGTTTGGAGCTTCTTTCTGTGTTGATAGCATGTGGCAAAGAGGAGGTGATGCTATGAAGGAGACATGCTCGCTAAGCTCCCTACGATGGAGACCTAATGGGTTAGCTCTCAGGGACTGGAGAGTTAAGACAGGGGAGATTTATTCAACCTTTTCGAGTCATTTTTCCTTTGTATTTCTATTTTTTTCTCCCTCAAAGTCACTTGTTCAGAAAACACTGGGATAGTTATCTGAGAGTAACCTACTTAGACACATGAGAACATTGCCTTGGTTTTTAGCTTCTCTCAAATTCAAATGCTTGCTTCACTTTGTCATATAGACCTGAGAAACTTGAGTAGCCTCCTTTTATTGATAGCTGTAAACCATCATGTTGATTGGCTTCATATTCTGTCTATTGTTATTCTCTTACATACTTTCAGAAACTGTTCTTTTCATCGAGCTCAGCAGCTTAAGTAAGTTATACTTTCAAATACAGTTAGTATTTGGCTCAACAGTGATGTGCCTGAAGTTCATTTTTAAGCCCATTTTTGAACTCGATGAAGGAGCATAATGCTAGTGGCTCTGTACCTCATTGATAGGTGGGATTCCATTAAATCTAACCTTTGGGCCCTGATGAAGCTGGTATCTCCTAGGACATCTGTGAATAGTGTCAAGTGTTAGTCAGGGGAAATGGAGTTCATTTCTGAGGGTGAGGCCAGGCCTTAGCTTGTTCATTGCAGAGGACGATTATTTGGGCTCTAAGATGTAGTTTTGCTTCCTCATAAACTGTCTTTTGTTAAATTATTATCAGTGTCTAAACAGCCATTAAATATAATTGGCTTCTCTTCAGAAGCTTTTTTTGGGAGTACTTTTATATGTCACATGAGTAGAAATGATGGACATAATTCCCTTCCTTTATTCCTTTATGTCACTCACTATTGTGTCTCTGGTGGGGTTCACCTTCAGTGTACCAAAGATATTATTGGTGGCCATCTGTTTGTATCTGGGCTCAATTCTTGGATTCACTGCCCATGTGTGGCCTATTAGTTTCTGCCACCCTCTACTTCACCTTCTTATCTTAGAGCTGGCTTATATCTCCAGATCTCCAAAATGTCAGCTTCTTATTCTTAAAGCCAACAAGTTAGATTCCATTTTGTTGTCTTAAGGGAATTGGCAGTCATTCTTCTGCTTTCAGTTTTCCTAGTCTGTGGATCACTAGCAATTTCAAGGTAATTTACCATTAATAAAATTTTTACTAGGGATATAATAATTAACAAGTCCTTTCCTGTTTATCACATATCAGTGTGAAAACTACCTTTGTTCTTCTGGTGACAACCATGCTAGGATAACATACTGACTAGAAACTCTTCAGCTTTGGTACAGTTTATTCATTGATGGCCTAGACTTGGCCTCTGGGGATGTCTTGGAACTTATTTAGTTGCCTTGAAAGACCAAAGTTGGACTAAAACAGAGGTCAGAATGGGAAGGCATTTGCTTTGAAAAACAGTAGTTTTGATAGAAACATACAGTTTGTTGACAGTCTTCACCAACCAGTATTAACATTTCTACATCAATATCTAGGAAATATGTGGTTCTGATAGAATATCCTGATTTTAAAATATTATTCCCCCCTTGGCCAAAAAAAAGAGAGCCTAGATATTCTATGTGAGAGCTGCTAGCATGTTCCTTGATTTAATTTGGGGCTTGAGTGTTCTATTTCATGCTAAGGTCAAATATATTCCATCTTGATTACCTCATTTAAGCCTATGGTGGATTCTAGAGGGTTGTTTTCGAAAGATCGCCTTTAAAATGCCAGGATGCACTTGCTTAGAGACATGCATCAGTGCATTTCAAAGAATAAGGGCAAAGGCAAAATCGATGGCTATGCTTGTCTTTCTGGGAGGTACTATATTTCTAATCAGCCACTTGATGGGGTTTTCTAAAATCATATTATATATCAATCTGTGCTCTAATAGAATTGGAAGGGATAATAAGCTGCAGTCACAGAAATCTATTTATATTAGCTTACTCCTAGGAAGATAATAGCACTGGAGTTAAGTGTTTAGTTGAAGAAATAACACCTGTGTTAAACCAGGTGATTATTGAAGGGAACTATTAATAAGAAAAATGGTGGGGGAAGCCCTAACTTTGAACAACTCTAACTGGTTTAGCACTGCATTGATGGGCTCTTTCCACAAATATTAACAGTAGCTCCACTTTGCCTGTATAGTGCATAGGCTGAATAAATAAAGTGAGAAAAGAGGTGTTGCCACAGATATACCATAACTATGAAATTTCTGGAACAGGGAAATGATGATTTGGGAATTATATGTGTGAACTCTAGGACTAGAGAGACTTCACTGCTAAGCCTTGCTCTGCCATCTATTAGCTGTGTGACTTTGGGCAAATTATTTAACTTCTTTCTCTGCCTTGGATTCCTTATCTGTATTTGGGGGATATAAGTTGATGTAATGATTCAAATGAAATACTATATGCCAAGTTATGATTTTTATGGGTGTAAAGAAAATGTTCTTAGCAATGAAAGGAAATATAAGTGGTAAAACAAGGAAAAATCATTTTAGAAGAAAAACAATTTTTTAAGTTGGGCATAAATTGATGAATACCTAATATCTGATTTGGTCAGTGAAATATTGGCTGAGAATAAATCTATCCTAAACAAGCCATTTTACCTTGTGGCAAGAGGACAGCTGCTCGATTTAAAGAGGTGGTAGTAGGTAGTATATTATTTTTTCGTAGCTAACAAAAGATTCTTAAATCAACTTGGATGAAAAGGCCCAACATTTGAAGATTTCTATATGTGTGTATATATAAGTTCGTGTTGTGGGATGGTGGCTTGTTCCATAGATGTATACACGTGTTTTCTTTTCTTTTAGATTGCTTTGACCTCCTTGCAAGCCATTTGGTGCGGGGACATGTAAGTGTCTTTCAACAAGGAGGTGCATGTTGAATCAGCCAACTCTGCCACCTGGTGTGGGACATGTATTGTGAATGAGGGGGAAAAATGTGTTAGCCAATGGGACTTTGGTATTGTTTATTATTGAAGCAGAGGCTAGCTTAACCTGACTAAGGTAGGCAGTGTAGAGCCATATATCTACTCGTGAACATGAATTCAGAAGTCACTAGGTGGCACAACTAAACAGCCTAACTTATACTTACAAAGAATGATTCTTCAAAGATAAAAACAGCCCACAAACAAAACAAACCAGAGTAAAAAACCTTTCAAAATGTATATCTTGAGAGATCCTCCATTTGCACCAGGGTTTGCCCTCCTACCAGCTACTGTCTAGATCTATAGGCTTTCTCTTTCATAATCCCCGATTCAGACAACTATCATTGCCCACATGAGACTGTGTACTAATAACCTCTTTCATTATAACTTCCTACATCTCTCTATCTTGCCAATTCCCTACCTCTCTACTTCCTTCTCTTCCTCCTTTCCTTAGCCCCTCTTCCCCCCCAAAAAAATAGATGATTGCGTGCATGCTGTATGTCAAGCACTGTACAAATTTCTACAAGTGCAAAGCCAAAGAACTGAATTTGGCCTCAGAGATGCCTCTATTGAGCTAATGGCTCAGTCTGACCTCTCTAAACAAATAATACTAATATAAAATGGTAAGTGTTATACTTGATATAGTTACAGAATAACATGCAGGCTCAAAAATAACATGAAGTGACTATGATCTTATGTGGCTAAGTCTTGAACTTTAAATCAATCCAAACAATACACAAATATCTTAGTAAGAAGATATGTAGTTAGCAGTCATAAGTTTCATGACTTCGCTAAGTCATCAGTTTGGGGATGTCTTGAGTAGGCAGAGACCATTATTTTGAAACCCAAAAAAGAATGATTAAATACGTAGAGTATTTGAAGAATGTGTGAGAAAAACCTAGTCTATTCTCTTGGGCCAGAATGTAGACCTTTCCAACTCACATGATCTTCTCACTATTGGAACAATTAACATGCCTGAAAAATGACAATAGGCAGAAATAATCAAATAACAAAGTAGAAGATATAGAAATGTGGAATGATTTGGGCTGTAGCCAAGAACTGACAATGTTAGAAAATACTTTGCAGAAGATTATACGTTTAAAAGCCATAAACTGTGACTGAATGAGGAAGTTACTACTTCAATTGCTTTGTCAGTAGAACTACAATAAATGTGAAAAACATTATGGAATGTGATTTTGTGGTTTTTATTCAGCACAGCACACTTTAAAACAACAACAACAACAACAACATAAAATCAGTCAGAAAAGAAAAAAAATCAGCACACATGCCACAAAGCAAACCAAACATAGCTAGGTTTCCCTGCTGATAACATATTTTGACTTTTTTTTTGATATGTAGAGGTCACAGAAACTCACAGACTTACAACATGTGCACAATCAAAGATTCTAAGTGCTCATTTGGGGAATGTCTTTATTTGGAATAAAGAATTTTGAGTTATAAAACTGTGAATGGCTTATAGGATGCAATTTACTAAATTAGTCTCTGTTCTTATAAACTAATGCCAGCCTTTGACAGTGGAAAATAGATATCATCTATATTTTTACAATCAGTGACCCATAGTTAGATTTTCATTATTGGTGGGATTTGCAGAGTTTTCACTCTCTTCAGCTGGTGTGCTGTGTCCTCGATGGCTTGGAATAGCAGGAAGCACTCGGTTTGTTCGTAGACGTTCGCCAGATAGAACTGGGGTGAAAGAATAGAATGAGAGATTTTCAAGATTTGCTTCTCTCAAAATCTCATGCAGAATGGTGGTAGGAGAACTGTGTTATTTCTTAAGGAGTGAAGGCATTTCTAAGAAGCTTGTCTTAGTGAAAGCTAGGCTGCAGGAGAAAGCCATGTGTACACCACTTGGCTTACCACATGCAGACAGGGATGTCAACCATGCACAAATACAAGTCAGGGCCAAGTTGGATCAAAACATGATGGAGCTATGCATGCCTGGCAGAGCTCCCTCTTCCTTGGGTGGAGTAGCTGTTGATGGCCAAGTCAGCACAAGGCTCTACACACACATTTGTGCTGTGCTTTTATGCAAACGTTAAAAGGTTCTTGGGTTTCTTTTAGAAAAAGCACTGTGTACATTTCCATTTCTTTTTCACAGAGCTACAGTTGAACAAAGATCTTTATCTTCCTTTCTCTCCTGAAACCTGATTGTGAGAAGCAAAGCTCCTGGGCTCTGCCAAAGAAATGCCCCTCTGTTTGGCTTCCCTATATCCCACCAGGATTTAAGGCTGAACGACTCTTTCCTGAACTAGATGTCTTTGTTTAGACATCTTAGACTACGTTTTGGCTTAACAACAAGGTCAGGCTTGAGTTTCATTCAGTGATTGAATTCACACCGCCCAAAATCTCACTTTACATGCATCAGTAAGGGCAGAGGAACTGATCTGCTAAGAAAGAGACCTTGGTTTCTGATACTAAGGCTCCTTTTCCTTATCTGTAAAAAGATAGGGTTGTACTAACACCCATATCGTTCATTGTTTTTACCTCAAGGGTTCTAGAACTTTTGATTGATCCCCTCCAAACTGTTGCCTGGGGCAGAAAAGACATATTGGATATCTATTCTGTGCCAACTGTTGCTAAGTGTTTTGTATACCTTAGTTCATTTAATCCTCCCAATAATAGTATCAGGTTGGTACTACTGTTATGGGCTAAGTGAGAAAACTAAAGTACAGAAAAGTTAAGGAACTTGTCTGAAATAGTGAGGGCAGTTCCTAAATCATTTAATCTCTGCAATTAAGAAGATGTGGTGTGTGTGTGTGTGTGTGTGTGTGTGTGTGTGTGTGTGTGTGTTTGCGTGAGTGGCTGTGCACCTGTTATAACCAGGTGGGTGGGCTAGGATAGAAAAAAAAGAAAGGAAAAACACTAGAATAACAGGAAATATTGCTTGTTTCGTGTGGCAGCTGACACAGTATCCTGTAGTTTTGCTCCTAGATTTGATATTTACTACCTAAGTAATGTTGGGCAAGTCATGTAACCTCTCTGAAGTCAGTTTTCTCATCTGCACAATAGGAATAGGAAGAGAACCTATCTCAGAGTACAGATATGAAAATACACAATCTCAGAATTTCTGGATGTGGAGCCTGGAATCTACTTTGTAACAAGGACCCCAGACAATACTATATTAATATTTTATATTGTGAAAAAATTTTGTATAAAATATTATAAAAGAAATCAATAATGCCAAGTGTAATACAGATGAACAGCATAGCATCTACTTATTTCTTTCTGCTTAGGAATGCATAGCCCGTGAATACAGAGGTGACAGACATTTCTGTCTGTCCTTCATACTAAGGAAGCCAATGTCAATAGACCAGTCTTATGGGAAAAAATTTTAAAGCACCTTCTTAAACACATTAAATAGTAGATAGCAAAATAAACTTTGTTATAGTTTTTATAATCCAAGCACAAAATTTCCTCAAGGGAAGGAGGTTTTTTTTTTCTGTTGTTTTTCTTGTGTTTTTTTTTTTAAACAAGTGTTACCAAGTTGGACGAATCTTTAAAGACTGTCTCTATTCTATTTTCCTGTAATTCACAGGTTTTGGTGCCTGATGATCATTTGGAAAATGAAAGTAAGCTGAAATAACATTTAGTTGTGTCTAGACATGTTAACATAATGAAAGGAAGCTGAGGAAGATTGATAATACTTACATTTTTGGTCTGGTAGAGGAGCTAGGTTGCTCCGGGTGAATGGAAGATCCCTGATTTTGGGTCTGTTTGGGGAGAGATGCAGAAAATTTTGCCCTGGGGACAAACATATTTGAATCAATTATTTAAGGCTCAACCAAGTGCTAATTATAAGATCCATGAATAAGAGAATCATAAAAGTTGTTATTAGAGATTACTAAAGTTAAGATACTAACAACAACGAAATAATAGCTACACTATGAGTTTCTATTATATGCCAGTCACTGTTGAAATGAAAGGAGAAGGTATCTACTACCATTTCTTCAATGAACTAGTTTAAGTAAAAATTTATAAACAAACACAGTTGGCCACCCATTCTATAAAACTTAAAAAGTTGAAAAATAAAATAAAGCATAAAGTATCACATATTCATCAAATCTATGATAAATGAGTGGGTGATGAATGAGATACTCTTTTACAGCAGCGTTTCTCAATCCTGCCTGTACATAGGAATTATCTGAGGAGTTATAAAAAAAAAACACCAAAACATACTGCTGCTCTAGCTAAATCACAGATCAATTAAATGAGAATCTCTGGGGCTGGGATAGACATCAGATTTTTATAAGCTTCTAGGTGATTCTAATGTGCAGCTAGGACTGAGAATCCCTGACCTAGAAGATGGGAGCTCGGTGAAAGTCTTGGAAGATCATTATCATCTGTTGTACTTTAGACTATAAGCAATGATGTGTTGGAGACATGTGTACCAGCTCTTGGGAGCCAATGGTTAATTTTTCAGGAATTTTGTGAGCTGGTGGACATCACACTGGTGGCATAACATCAGCCATAGTTGAAGTATTTACACCATGGAAATCAGCAAACACTGATTTTTTTTTTTTTTCTTGGAGAGCCAGGTGTTAAAGATGTCTCAACAAACTACTAATTACAAGAGATGGATAGATATTCCAAACATGTGAAAATATAGAAGGGAGAGAATACACAAGTTATTTAAATCCATTAAAATTTGACCAAGTGGTATAATGAATAGGAACTTGGGCTCTGGGGTCAGACAGGATTAGGCTTGAGTCTCAGCTTGAGCAAAGGATGCTCCCTCTCTAAACCTCAATTTCCTCATATATAAAATGGTGAGGATAATTGTATGTGTCTTTTCCACTTGTCATAAAGAGTAAATAAGGGAACAAAAATGTTAAGCATTTAGCTTACAGGGTTAACACTCAATAAACATTAGCAATTATTAGTTTTCTTCTATGGAGTGTTTAACATGATCTCCTGGACAGCAGGGCACATACTCAAGTTGGTCTTTTGCCTAGTAGTTGAGTAGGAATCAGAATCAACACAGCAATGCTCATAGGGTTTAAGCCTTCTGTTCCATTAGAATTTGGGGTGTTGGGGGAGAAGAATATTAGCCATGATCTACCTTTCATCTGTTTAGGTGAGTCCAATCGTAGATCTATGGGGCAGCCACCTGACCACGGTCATTTGATGAAGACTGAACAAAATTTCCACTCTTTCTGGTTGATATTTTACCATTATATTTTTATTCTTTTGGACTCTGAAGGTCAAATAACTTGATAAGGCATTATTTAAAAGGAAAACCTTCCTGAGTAGAATTACAGTAAAACCCATATCAGCTTATGCCTTATTTATCCATGAACATTTGAGCAGAAATTTACAAAACCAAGAAATGAGATAATGATAATTATCTTACTATTGTTAGGGATTGGGCTAAAATGCTGTAGGCATAATCTCATATAATTGTAACACTTTCCCTTGTGAGATAGATACTATTATCATCCTTATCTTACAAATGAGAACACTGTGGCTTGGAGGAGTTCTCAGAGTCACTTATGGGAAGTGACAGAGCTGGGCTCCAACTTAGGTCTGAGTTTGACCCTAAAACTCATACTATTCTTCCTCCCTAGGAACTAAAGCAATGTTGATAGGATGGGAGAAGTGGGCAGACAGGGGCTGTGGCCATGATTTGGGAGGTGGGAGGAGAGTTAAGCTTCATTTTACACTGGCATTTGCCTCAGTTTTGAAGGATGGAGTTTGTGCACAGCCCACAGATCTTGAGGGAAGATTCAGCCTGAGGGACAGGGTAGAAGAACGCTGTCCTAGGATAAAAAGGCAGGAAAGGTTTTCAGTTAAATGAAGGAACCAGAAGTGAATGAAGGATTGATAATAATGAAAACAAGTAAGTAAATTCAGCACTCATATTGCGTACTCACTGTATTCCTGAGTATAGAGTAAAAAGAGGAGAAGGCAGAATGTCTGCTCCGCCACTTCCTAGATGGCTCTGTGACCTTAGGCAGGTAGGCTAACCTTTCAGTGCCTCAATGCCTTTATCTCTAGAATGGGGATAAAAACTCCTCTCCTGCACTGTTGTTGAAGGGGAAGTACATAGTTCACTGCCCAAGATAAAGCTATTCTTTATGATGCACAGTAAGCAAGAGCCCTCCTATAGAGGTCCAGGTGACATAAACGTAGAAGGTGAGTTTTGAGCTGGTTCTTAAAAGATTGTAGGAATTTTGCAAGCACACAACCAGGAGAAGGTAAAAATAACATAGACAAAGATGTTATAGAGTGAAAGTTGTTAAGGAACTGAGAGATAGTCAAGGAACTGTTCAAGGAGGTAGGGAAAAACGATTAGAGATGGGAGGTGCATTAGATGAAAATTGGGGGTGAGGCCACACCATGCAGGGAGGACTTTGTTTGCCAGCTAAACAATCAGTCTCTGTCCCAAAAAGATGCAAAACCTTTGATGGGTTTAAACAGAGGGGTCACAGAATCAGACCTACACAGGGAGGAGAATGCATTGTTGCTGGGAAAGTCTAGAAAATTCTGGAGAAGGAAGGTCTCTCTTGAGGGAGAAAGGAAGCCAGCACGTTCTTACTTTCCTTGTGATGGCTTGTAAATAACCAGGCTGGTAGCAAACACCTCAGAGATTTCTGTTCCATTTTCTCTGAAAGCTGCTCTCAATGAATTAAGCTGATGTGCTCTAAATTCCCTCATTAGGATAAGTGCCTCACCCCCCCATCTCTCTCCATCTAGCCCACTGACAGGTCTCAATAAATGTTAAGCAATAATCATTACAGCTAAATGTTCAGGGCTGCTGATGCAAGCAGAGGATGTGAGTTGCCAGGAATTCAGACAGCAGCAACTGCTAGCCCATATTATTCCTGCTAAACCCAGGGAAGGAAAGGAGAAAATCCAAAGTTACATCCAAGTTTAAGCCAGCGGTTCAGTGGTATGATTTATAGTATCCAATTGCTTTACCACATTAGGCTTTCACATGAAATATGGAAACTCAATGGAGAAATCTGCTGAGTTTCAACCCACCTGGACTAACAGCTTAAACCACTTAAGTGAACCCTTCCAATGGTAGTCTGGAAGCCTCAATAGTTTTAAAAACAACATTTCAAATTGGGTTAAAAATGTCCACAAAAATAAAACTCACAGGCAGGAAAATCTTTTTATTTTGGGGAGGACAGTGTGATTTCTAAGAAAATCACAATGTGGGTAATTGGTAAGCATACTAACTTGAGATTTAAAGAGAGAAATACATTGCCATGGTGATACCTTTCAATTTAGGAGGTCTGGGTTCAAGTTCTGAATATGTCACTAATTAATTATAAGACTTCGAGCAAATTGTTTTAACTTTTCTAGGCTGTGTGACTTATAACTGGAAAGGGCCTCAAGAAACAAAATGGCCTTGTGTCCAGAGGGTAAGGAAAGTGTGGCCCAGTGAGATGACATATCTTGCTTTATTGATCAGGGTTTGTCCAGGAAAACAGAGACCTCTGTAGGTCTTTGAAACAGAGGGAATTTCATTTTTTAAAAAGTTGCTTATATTGGTGATGGGAAAGCTGAGGAGCCAAACACAGCACAGGGTGGGACAACCCAGAGATTACCCACAGCAGGTAGATGCAACTGTCTCTGGGCTGGAGGGATAAGGCAAAGGGATGGTATTACCAAGACCCAGAAACTAGTGGGAGCCACAGCCACACAGAGTGAGGGGCTGTGGGGAGGGAGCTGGGAGGAGATAGAGCCACTGTTGAAGGTTCCATAGGAAGCAGAGGGACATTGCATAAAACTACATAGTGTTCCTCTTTCTCCTGCTCTAATTCTTCCACCAGTGCCTCCCAGCAGCAGCTGGCAAGGCAGCCTGGGAAGTGTAGTTCCCTGAGATACAGGGTAGAGCAGGAGAAGGACTAGATCTGAGAGCCAACAGGCAGTTACCTAGCACACTTAAACTTCATCATATTTAAAACAAAGGTCTTATCTAGTTAGTCTCTAAGGCGTACTGCTTAACATAGGGCCTGGCACATAGTTAAAAATACCAAATGTGTATGTGTGTATAGTACAGTAATACCTTGGTTTGTAAGCATATTTTGTTCCAGAAACAAACTACTACTCGTATTGCAAGACATCACTCATTTACCAAGTTAAAATGTATTAGAAATGTTTGTTCATCTTATGGAACACTCACAGAACAAGTCAGTCGCAATCCAAGGTTTTAATGTACTATGTTCAAGTCAATGCGTAAGTACTTTACATGTATCAACTCATTTAATCTTAACAGCAACCCACAACCCTACAAGTTAGGTATTGTCTCCCATTTTTTTCATATAAGGAAACAAAGACTCAGAGAAATTAAGTAATAGCAAGTAAGTGGTAGAGTCGGAATTTGAAAGCAGACAGTGTGGCTTTAGAACCCTTTCTTAACCACTGGAGTGTACTGCCCCTTGATAAATTAGGATGACAGACACTTAACCGTTTAATGAATGAGTAAATGACTGAGGTCCTTTCCATTAAAAAACCCTGTGATCTTGGACCGGCCAAGTGGCGCATTGGTTAAGAGCTGGCTTGGAATGCCAGCGACCCCCGTTTGGATCCCACATATGAGGACCAGTGACACTGCCCTCTACAGTTAAGATGGTGAACAACAGCTCCATGAGCTGGGCTGCTGTGAGTCCCCCAGGGACGGCATAGCTGCAGCCCCTGTTGCAGTGGGCTGCCATAGGCTACAGTGAGTGGCCGGCAGCCAGCGTGAGCGGCTGGCAGCTGGTGTGAGCTGCCAAGAGCCAGTGTGAACAGCTGTCCAGAGGCTGGTGACTGATCTGCCTCACCCAAGAGGAGCGCAATGATGATACCAACATGGGCCAGTGAAGCAATGTCCTCCACAACTAGACTGAAGAACAAAAGGATAGCAACTTGTCTGTTCCCCTTCCCCAGTTCCCCAATGCTGTTCCCCTCCCCCATTCATAAAATCTTTTAAAAAAAACCCAAAAAACAAAACAAAAAAACCCTGTGATCTTGTATCTAAACATGAGAAGAAAATCAATTTCAAGTCAGTTGCACAATCATTTTAGCAAATCCACATTCCCTTAAAGCTCATTTGTAGGCTACAGATTCTTGGGACATTTATCTTCATCATGACCCAGTTGCCGAGAATGGCTCCCAGTTATTATCAGCACTGAAAAATATTGGTTGAAAAAATAAATACTTTCATATAGGCACAGCTAGTAATTTAAGATTCCCTTGGAAAATTTGCTTCTCCTTTTCTGCTGTTTTGCCACCTCAGGACGTTTCAAGTTACTTCACTGGAAAAGTGAAGCAAATTCTCAAGCCAAGTTTATTGAATTTCCTTTTATTTCAAATAATATCAAAGTTTTAGATGGTGCCTGTGACAGAATCTACTAGTTCTCTATCTAATGTCTAGCCTCTCTTCTTTGTTAGAAACAAAAATCCAATTTTGGAGGGACAGCCATGTGCTAGGTTAAAAGACTACAATTTCCAGTCTCCCTTGCAGATAGGTATGACCATATGACTAAGGCTCTGACTAATGAGACATAAGCAGACTTGTGGGACTTAATGGAAGATGACTTCTTAAAGAGAACTGATTCAGCTGGGGACATCCAGTTTTTCCCCCCTCTCTACTTCCTTCCTCCTGCTCTGTCAGCCATTATGGATTATGAAAGGATATGAAGGATGGAAGCCATATGATAAGATATGGAGCACACAGATAGAAGGGCCCTGGGTCTCTGGTGATCATGGAGCAGTCTTATTGCTAGGAGCATGTGCTCTCACCAGTTGAGCCGTCCTGCCCAGCTTGGGCGCAGCATCATTGGCCCATGTGGGATCTGAACTGGTGGCCCTGTTGCTCAGAGCTCATGATCCCAAGCCAACTCTTAACGAATGAGCCACTGGTTAACCAATGAGCCATGACCAGCCCTAGAGTGTGTGCTCTTAACAGCGAGGCTGCGGGTTCGACTCCCGCATGGAATGGTGGCTATTCACACTTGCAACTAAGGCTGAACTCGGCACCTTGAGCTGAGCTGCCGCCCAGACAACTCAGTGGATAGAGGGGGTGCTCTTAACAACAAGGCTGCTGGTTTGACTCCCACATGGGATGGTGGCTATACCCACCCACAAAAAAGATTGTAACACAGCACCTTGAGCTTAGAGGACACGAGCTGCCAACGAGCAGCCAGATGGAGACTTGTGCCCTCCACAGCTAAGATTGAAGAACAACAACTTGGCTGGTTCTTCTCCCCAATTCCCCAACACTGTTCCCCTCCCATAACTCCCCAATTTAAAATAAATTAATTAATTAAATATAATAAATTTAATAGAAAAAGAAGAACAAGACTTTAAAAATTTTTTAAAGATTTTTCAAAATAGTAAGTAATTGAGCTAGAACAGCATTAACTCCAGAAAGCAGGCTGGGTCGAGGCCAAGGAGGCCACTGAGTGTCAAAAAATGGCAGACCAATATCTTTCCACATATCCTTCTGCAGAACAAAAGCAAAGACATTACCCATGCCACCAACCAAATGCTTCAGGGCTTTGTGGAGGAAGTAAAATCTTGAGTGGGGTTTTTCTCAGTCACCAGGAAAATAGCCTTTATGTGCATACCCATACATATCCTGTGCTTAAATATGTATAAAGATGTATGAGGGGAGCCATACTCTATCTCACAGACCTCAGTCACCATAAGCGAGGAAAGCCAGACTCAGGCTGCATATTTAATAGGAAGGAATATTCCTCATTCCCAAAGAAATATGGCCCTCCTCCACTTCTTAAACAATAAAAAAGAAAAAAACCACATAGTACTCTTCGTCTTTCATTCTATTACTTTTGACAGAAATATGTGTTCAAGAAATATATCATTTTCTCCTTAACCCTACTATGAGAAAGACAACCACAGAAACACATTGAAAAAGAACAACTGACATTCCATGTAGAGATACTAGAGAGTGGTGTAGACTGGGTTGAGCTGGGGACAGTAATGCCCAAGTGGTGTCCAAGGGGAGAGTGGTTACTCAGATCCAGCCAATTATTCCCAAGGGAGAATTTGAGTTCAGTCTTGCCAGATTTTTTTTCAATTTCTCAAGAGAAGCTAGAATTTTGGATTTTTACATAAAATGACATGGTTTTAAAATATTAGCGATTAATTCACTTGAAATCAGAACAAGAAATGGTGGTAATAAATCGATTTTGGAAGCTGTTTTGCAGCCTCTGCTTTAGAGCAATGGTTCCATCTCTGGTGTGCATCAGAATCACCTGTGGACCATTTAAAATAATATAAAAATAAAATTTTTAGTGTGGTACATTTATTTTAAAAAGGGAGGAAATAGGTATATAATTTGCTTGTATGTGTATAAATTCTTTAGTGTGATACATTTATTGAAAAGGTGGTATATACATATTTGATGTCTATAAATATATATGTGTATAAAATATCTGCTGGGAAGATGAAAAGGCACATGCTTTTACTTAAGATTGCTCTCAGGGTGAAAAAGCAGAATGTTTTCCTAGCTTGGAACTCTTGAATCCAGTGGATTCAAGAAAAAAAGGTGGCCCTGATCACCCATTTTGTACTGGCCCTGCCCTCTAGACTGCTGTCATTCTACTTCCTGACCCAGAACTGTATGAGTCATTTCTTAATAGTGTCTGCCAGGAACAAGGAAGAAGGACGCAAAGACATTACCTGATGAAGGATTATGTAGATGAGGAAGATATGGAGGCCCTGAGACTTCCTGGTGACTGGATCTGCTGGTGAGCAACCTGTCTAGCAGCTTATCAGAAGAGGACACAATCCAAGCTTTGTAGAGCACCTGATTAGAATCACCTCTCCAGGGGTTATCTAGCAATAGCTGGGCTCCTGTTCTGTTAGTCAATAAATCCTGCTCACTTCGGCTTTTCTGAGATTGCTGGGGCATATGATAAATACCAGAGCTCAGGCCAGCATGAGAAGGAGCCCCATGGGAGGCAGTCAGGAAATTATTGCCCAGGGTGATGGGTGGGAGACTCTGTGTTCTGATTGGTGGAAGCCCCTTATGGGCCAGAGGCTTCTTTTCTGGCAAGAGATATTTTGAATTCTCTGAGATCTTCTTTTTAAAGTCAATCATTGCCACCTGATCACCAGGCTGTTCTTGGCAGTTGGTATCCATGACACTGTCAAAGGTGGTGATGATGTCATCAACTTCCGAGGTGTTCTCCCCACTGTGTGCATCTCTACTGTGATGCTTCTGACAGGCCCTATGCTCGTCTTTTCTGGTTTTGCAGAAGATTTGATTGAGCATGCTGAAACGTCCCTCCTTCTGGGGTCTACTGTTCTGGGAAGCAAGGGGTCGAGCAGGCTCTGTTCTACAGGAATATAAAACAACAATAGCATATGAGGATAGGAAGTGCGACATCACCACTAACCAAAATACCTCCCTCTATTCTAGCTGCTTGAGCAGAATGCTTCAGATCCTTCAAAGACAACTAACTCTCAGGTCAAAGTGATGTGCTTCGAGAAGTGGTTCCTTGCCGTAGTCAGTTTCTTTGCCCAGTTTGAACGTGGCTCAGATTCCTCTTGCTCCCGCAGGTACTATCCTTTCAAAATATACCCCTACATAACCTGTTTTCACCAAGGGATAAAGGAAGCTGAAAATAGCTTAAAGCATTACGTAAAGCATCGTTTTCACTTCTCACGGACAGGCAGGCAGTAAGAGTGTAAGCTTTAAGTCAAACAGTTGAAAACCAAAGGTTGAGTTCAAGCTTCAACTAGTAGAAGCAGGCAGGAAGCTGCAGAAGTGGAGGGAGAGTGGTTTCAGATGTCCTCTGGTCCTCTGAAAGGAATCCCAGGAGACCTGGGCAGAGCTCTGACATTATCCACCTCTGCTCATTTTATGCTGTTTGTCTGTTGTTGTTTTTTTAAGTTAGTTTTCCTATTGAAAACTAACTTTTTCCTATTGAAAAATACTTAAAAAAAAATTTCCTATTGAAAAATACTTAAAAAAAAAAAAGTATACCAAAGGAAACCAAGGAAAGAAGCTTTTGTCTGGGCTTCAGCTGCCGAAGAGGAAGTATGTACCCAGAGGTTGGGTGTGGCTGCCGGAGAAAAGTGAGCAACACCAAATGTGCAGGCACATTCTACAGGAAAAAAGGTCAGCAGTGTCTGGCAGGCCCTGGTTATGTGGCGAGTTTCCCTGAAGCACACTATTCTGTTTTTGTTCTTTGGAAAATTCTGTGTTATTCTTTTTTGACGCCACAGTTGACTTAAATGCTTTCTGTGGTATAAGTTAACGATGAAAAACCTGACCTACTTGCATACCTTAAAAGCCAGATTGTAACATTATTCTTTGGAATGAGATATTGTTAATATGGAATTTGAAAAATACGTCACCACTCAGTGTCTTTTCTGCAGGTCACACAGTGCATAATTGAATCTTTATTCCCATGAATGGATTTTTATCTTTCTTCTTTCACCTTCCAATAGGTTTTTTGAAATATTGAACATGACTTCTGAACTCCTAACGCTACCAGAAAGAACTCCAGGGGATTTCTAATGTTTTTTTTCAAGTTTCCTTATATAGAATATGACTCTGTGCTAATTAATGTTACTTCAGCATCTTCTACAATCTATCTCCTTCTCCTGTTACAGGTTGTGATTTAGGCCAGTGAGTATCAAAGTGTGGTCCACCGAACCCTGGGGGCGGGGTTCTGACAGCCTTTAAGGGATTTCATAAGGTTAAAACTTTATTTATAATAATATCAAGATGTTATTTGCCTTTTTCACTGTGCTGTTTTTTTGCACCAAGGGTGCAATAAAGATAGTGGGTGAAACTGTGGGCTACTTGGCACAAATCAAGACAATAGCATCAATGGACTTGCATTACCAAAAATCATCACTTAACTTAATAATATCCAGTAAAAGTAAATATTGATCCTTGAATATACATTTTGTGACAAAATAGGAAATATTCATAAGCCATCTACTATATATTAAAGTATGATTGTTGTTTTGCTGTAAAGCACTTGTACAATTGAGTTGCCAGCTGAACTAGATACTTTTTATCATGGAATACCATTTTTATGACTTACAGACTAAAATGTTTATTGAGGGTGGGATATTTGCAGAAAATTTTTCAAAAATAAACAAAGGAAGCCTGTCATTTCAAGGTAAACAGTTGGCAGTAATAATTGCCATTGACAAAAGTTTAGCTTTCAAGCAAAAGTTAGAATTTTGGAAAACTTGAAAGCACACTGTAAGCTTGATAGCTTCCCGATATATGAGGGCTTTTTTGACAAGATGATATTAACAATATCAGTGATGGTATTAACAATTGTGATTTTTTTTTTATATTATATAATGAAATGTGTAATTTGGAAGATATCCATAACTAAGTGAACCCATGTTTTCCAAAGGACCAAAGCAAGATGTTATAAAATCATGCATGGGGGCCGGCTGAGTGGCACATTGGTTAAGAGCTGGCTTGGGACACCAGCTCTGAGCAGCAGGGCCTGGGTTTGGATCCCACATATGAGGGCCAGTGACACTGCCCTCTACAGCTAAGATGGTGAACAACAGCTCCACCTGGAGCTGGGCTGCTGTGAGTCCCCAGGATGGCATAGCTGCAGCCCCTGCTGCAGTGGGCTGCTATAAGCTACAGTGAGTGGCCAGCAGCCAGCGTGAGCAGCCGGCAGCCGGTGTGAGCTGCCAAGAGTCATCATGAGTGGCTGTCCAGAGGCCGGTGACCAATCCACCTCACCCAAGAAGAGTGCAATGAAAATACCAACATGGGCCAGTGAAGCGACGTCTTCCACAACTAGACTGAAGAACAAAATAACAACAACTTGTCTGTTCCCCTCCCCCAATTCCCTAATAAAATCTTTAAAAAAAAAAATCATGCATGGCATGAGACCCATTTAAAGTGCAAGGTAGACTAATGGATTTGAATGTAACAGAGTAGAAAAAGTTCAATGATATGGAGCCAGGGTCCACATTGCAACTAACCTTTAGGAAACTACTGCTTGGGGCTGGCCAAGTGGTGTGGTGGTGAAGTGCTGGCTTAGGAAGCCAGCGGCCCCGGTTCGGGTTCCACATATGAGGGCCAGTGACACTGCTCTCAAAAAAAAAAAAAGGGAAACTACTGCTTGTTAAGTTTTGGTATAATATCAAAGAAAAAGTATCCACAGTTATCTGAAAAGGCTATTGAAATATTCCCTTGACCAACAACATATTTATACAAGGCCAAATTGTTTCCACACATTTCAATCAAAACAATATTTGCAATAAATTGAATGCAGAAGCAGATGTGGGAACGCAGCTGTATTCTATTGAGCTTCTGTTCAGATATTAAAGAGTTTGCAAAACAATGTAGAGCAATGATGCTCTTTTCATCACAATTTTTTTTTCCGTTTTGAAGAACAGGTTATTTTAACTAAAAATATGGTATTTATGTTAACATGCAAATGTAATGGATTTATCATTACTAAATAAATATTTTATTAAAAATGTCTCAGTTTTAATTTCTAATGCTGATAAATACCGATATGGCTAACTCAGATATACAAAAGCTCTTTGGGGTTCTCCATAATTGCTGAGAGTGTAAAAAGGTCCTGAGAATAAATAGTTTGAAAACTGCTGATTTAGGCAAAAAGAAGAGTCAGAGAACATGGCATAAAGGGAAGCAGAAAGGGAGAAAAAGGAAAGAAGAGATTAAAGTCTAATGACTGTTAGGCTGATGTGTTCGGGCTTACCACTACCATTTTGTTTCACATAGTCAAGAACATATCACTACATTTGGATAGTGGCAAACACCATTATTAAATTATTGCTGGTTTTGCACATCGACAATTAAAAAAATTTCATCCAATTTTATAAATCTTTGAGAGGAAGAAACAGCTGCACTCACCTGCTCTCTTGGGAGAGGAGTTTGACACAGGCCATGTGGCCACAGTACAGGGCGTAGGCCAGGGGCGTACTCTCGTTGATGTCTCGCAGGTTGCTGTCCATGCCCATCTCCAGCAGTGACTGTACACATTCTGCCTTCCCTGCAGCTGCGGCCCAGTGCAGAGGTGTCCTGGGGACCACATGGGAACAACACAAGCATCTGAGCGCATGAATGGTACAGGTTGCTTAGCCGGCAATAGCTCCTGCTTGAAGTCAAATGGTGGCAGGAAAAACTTCTTGCTATTTAGTATGGAAATAGTGTGTATTAAATGGGCCTTTAGCATGATGGTGTATGCATGTCAGGCCTCTCTTCTAGCTCTAAGTATTCCCTGGCCTTCTGCCTTCTCTGGCTTTTCAATTTCCTAGGATAGGAAGTAGTGGGTCAAAGAATATGAACAATTTTAAGGCTTTTTATACTTAGTGCCAAACTGCCTTCCAAGAAGATTGACTCAACTTATCCTCCTATAAGCTGTGTCCCAATTCCTTCCCTAATATTGAGGGTTATTACCATCTTTGCCAATTTGGTAGGCAAAATGATATTTCACTTGTTTTTTTTTTCTGTTTTCTTTTTTCTTTTTCTTTTTTTTTTTTTTTTTTTGAGGGCAGTCTCACTGGCGCTCACATGTGGAACCCGAACCGGGCCTGCCGGCTTCCCAAGCCAGGGCTTAACCACCGTACTACTCGGTCGGCCCTTCACTTGTTTTCTTTGCATTTCTTTAATTAATAGTGAGTTTCAACTTTTAAAATATATGTTTATTTGCCATTTGAATATCTTCATTGAAATGACTCTGTCCTTTGCCCATTTTTCTATTATAGTTAGTTTTCTTACCAATTTATATGGGCTTTGTACATATTAAATGTATCAGTGTTTTATAGGGTATGTTTATGCAAACATTTGCTCTAATTTGTTACTTGACTTTTAAGTTTTTAGTGATTTTTCCATAAGAAATTTTTAAAATACATTTAATTACCTCTTTATTTTTTGTTCCTTTCTTGATTTTATGCTCAGAAACTCCTTCAACAGCCAGGAGGTAAATAAATGCTCATCAGTGTTTAAACATTTATTAAGTTGCAAAACCAGTATTTTCTTAATAAAATGAAAAAAAAAGCCAGAGACTTGGAGAAAATATTTGAAAATCGCATATCTAACAAAGGGCTTATTTCAGAATATATAAAATCTTTCAAAACTGAGTAAAAAAATATAAGCCAATTTTAAAAATTAGCAAAAAATCAGAACAGATACATCATCAAAGAAGATGTATGAATGGTAAATAAACACATGAAACGGTGCTTAATAACATTTGTCATTAGGAAAATGCAAATGAAAACTACAATGAGATACCACCACTTAACTATTGAAATGGCTAAAATTAAAAAATGTAAAACAAAAAATCCCTGACAATACCAAGTACTGGTGAAGGTATGGAGCGACTGGAACTTTGATACATTGCTGGTGGGAATGCAAAATTGTAAAAGCCACTCTAGAAAACAGTTTGTCAATTCCTTCTATAGTTAAACACATACTTAACCATATGAGCAAGCAATCTCATGTCTAGATATTTAGCTAGAGAAATGAAAACTTATGTTCACACGAAAACCTGTACGTGAATGTTTACAGCAGCATTATTCATAATTGCCCCAAACTGGAAAAAACCTAATGCCCTTCAACAGGTGACTGGATAAACAAACTGGTTCATCTACAATGGAATAGTACCCAGCAATAGAAAAGAACAGCCTACTGCTAAGTGAAATAAGCCAATCACAAAAGATTGCATCTTGCATATTTCTGTTTACATGGCACTCTGGAAAAGGCAAAACCATAGAGAAGAGAACTAATCAGTTGCCAGAGCTTAAAGATGAGAGAGAGCTTGACTACGAAAGGACAACTTGAGTTGAAGTTGGAATTGATGGAATTGTTCTGAATCTTGTTTGTGGTGGTTACATGAATCTATGAATGTGTTAAAACTCATATAATTGTCCACCAAAAAAGTAAATTTTACCAAATGTAAGAATATTAAAAAAAATAAAAATGAATATTTTCCTTTAGATTTATTTGGATTTAAAAAAAACTGCACATGTGTCTATATGTGCATTTTGGTGAGGTGTGGAGCCAATCTGACTGTTTTTTCAATTACATAGCCAATTTTCTTAACACCATTTATTAATGTGGTTTGGATCATATTTTGAGATCCTGACCTATGTCCGTATTTTTTCTACCCTTCCTCTTTCCCCCATTTAAGAAGATGGTTGATTCTGTGCTCAACCTCAGGGGAAGGATGTACCAGGACAGAAGATAAACAGGGTCTTTCTGTTTCCAAAGCCATGCCCAGCAGTGAGAGTAGATTTGGAGCAAAGTAGTTCCCCAACAGTAGAAAGAATTCTCCCTCAGCTGTCAAGGCAGATGTGACAAGAGGGGGACAAGAGCATGAAGGACAACTGGACCCAAGAGCAAAGGGGGCCAGAACATTGCTTCCTTGGCAGAGCTACTGAAAAGTGGGTGGGGGAATGTCTGTGTGGTGTGTCTAGGCTATGCGACCATAGGAAGTTAAGGAGGGGCACAGGGCAAGATAAATGATGTTTCCCATGAAGAGAATGGCTATGGTTCCTGTCAGTCATTCTGGGAAAGGACCAATCTTAGAGAAGGAAAGGAGGGCATGGAAGACCTCTTTTTGGCCTTGTGCTGGGGCTGAACCCTGGGGAAAGGCACTTCTGGGAGAGCCAAGCGGTCTCTTAGACATGAGGCAACTTGGAGGTGGGCAGGCAAGGGCTCAGTGGGGGATATCTGTGAAGGAGCTTGGGCCTTAGTATTATTATAACATTTGAAGAGTAGCCATATCCACAGTATGTCCAGAGTCCCCATGTGCAGATTGTATCCTTGGTAAATCAAACATCCTCCTCCTCCTCGTGTTATGCTACGGGCAGCAATTTGAGAACACTTAATAGGATGATATATATATATATATATATATATTTCAATACAGTGATCAATCACACTGTTTATTTGAACATGTGGCAGATGTAATTTATTCATTCTATAGGAGAGAGGTTTCCAGACAATATTTATTATGAAACTGGATGAGACACTAGCCAGATTATGCCCTCCTGTTTAGATACTATATTGCCAATAAATTCAGTAGATGGAGGGGTGGACATCAATGTAGTCAGGTTTGCTAACAAGTGACAGCTTACTTTGGAGCATTGTGAAATACTCCTTCATGATAATTGCTAAGACTGACTGTTCTTTTTTTTTGAGGGCAGTGTCACTGGCCCTCACACGTGGGACCCGAACCAGGGCTGCTGGTGTCCCAAGCCAGCGCTTAACCACTACGCCACTCGGCCGGCCCAAGACTGACTGTTTTAATTCTTCTGACTTATCAACATGGAAGAAGAGGTCCAAAAGAACAGGGGGAAAACTTAAATTGATTTGCAGAGAAACAAGGTTATATAGTTAACTTCTAACCAATACACATAGAGTCTTTTTAGGCAATCTGTAATATCCAATTTTAGGCCACCTAAGCTATGCTTACTTTCTTACCTCTGAGCTGCTGGATAGTCCGGTAAACATAGACTGGTCTAAGCTATCACAGTGGGTGCATGATTCAGAAGAAATTCATCAGAGGTGACCAGTGGGCTGAGGAGGCAGCTGCTGAATGGGAGGAGACGATGGGTACAAGAATGCAGCATTGGTTGACATATCAGTAATCAAAGAATGATTTATGGAACATGTAAATATTCCCTGGAGAATCCCAGAAATGTGTAGCGGGGAGAGGTTGATAAAAGACTGTCCTTTCTGAAGATAAATGAGTTGGGTATTAAAGGAAACTGTGACCTCAGAGACTGATGAAATTTGTGACATTAAGGCTACTTCTGGGTTATGTGTTCTGTGCCATCAATCTTATGCTGGTACCACCGTGTTTTAAATATCATAGATTTATGATGTATTTCAATACCCAGGAGGACTAGTTCCCTTATATTTTCCCTCATCCTTTTTTTTTTTTTTTAAATCGCTGCCTTATTTTTCTTCCCTTTCCACAAAAACTTTCTCTCTACTAAGAGAAGAAGGAAAGGGAAGTCACAATTATTGCAAATGCTTAAAGCACTAAAACCTAAAAATATTTCTGAAAAATTCTACTACTAACACAAGCTTACAGTTTCAACATGAAAGCATGGTTGCACAATGCAGAAAATGTGAAACAAAATAGAGGGCAAGATATGATCAGTGCATAAAACATGTGAATTGAGTTTTGGAGCAGGAACTAGATTCTCCTTGAGATTTTACTTCACTGAACTCTCATAGCACCCTATCTTTTCCACTTTTTTCCTCCCCTTGGTTTTACTTCCTTCCCTGAGAGGCCTAGGGAACAGGGTTTTTTCTTTGCTAAGTGTGTGAGAATACGAAACGGGAAATATTCTGTTCAGAGATAGTTCTAGAAGTATTTTAAAGCAGGCAAACTTTCCTCCAGCCCTCCTTTCTTAAATGTGTTCCTTTCTTCTGTTTTTGGATCATTCCACTTTTCCCCTCATGTAACTGAAGTCCTTGTACTTTCTTACCTGCTCATGGTAAACATCTGCTCTTAGGAAATGGTGTACTTTCAATGATTTATACATTCATGTCAATCATCTCCAGCTTCTGAGATTTATGCGGAACTCAAGAATTTTTTTCCCTGTGTTACAAGAATTTCAGGTATCAGGAAGTAGGGGAATGCTCCTTGTGGTGTCTAAAATCAGGAGTAGTAAGTGGCTAATGTCGCACTTCAATAAAAGAGGGTAAAAATACCATATGTAACATGAAAATGTTATACTTATTTTCAATAGTCTTGTTTGTTATTATATTATTCTATTTCCATTGACTCAATGTCTAACCAACATAAAGGTTAGATAAGCATTATAATTGAAAAGCCCTAATAGCTGATTATGGATGAAAGGCATGGTATGGTGAAAAGTCCTACATTTGGAAGAAGATAAGGGTACAAGTCTTCATTTAGTTGCTAATTACCCCTGAGTTAAGTCTCTTCACTTTTGGACCTAGCCTCCTTTTCTATGCCAATACCTCTTTAATGATTGAAAAAAAGTCTTAATAAGATCACATCTAGTACTGAATACAAAGCCTCTATTATGCTGTTGTCTGAATAACAAAACTTGTTGGCTTTATGACATAATCCAGGAATAAAGAAAAAAAAAAAGATTTACTGTTAAGAACAAAAAGGGCCTATAGCAGGAAGCTCACATACTGAAAGCCTTCTGAGAACACTAAGAACATTTAGCAAAAAGTGGAAACTCTGACAATACTGTACAGTCACAGTGTTTTTCTTCTTAACAATGATTTTTCCTGCCTTGACGAAAATAGAGCAGTTTTTATTGTCACAAGCAAATGACTAAATATTACTGGCAATAAAGATATAGTCATATAGGATAACTCCTTAAAACATGTTCTTTATGCTAAGATTAACATGTGGAGAAGATGAGTGGTAGCTTGAAACACTCTCTGAGTTGCCATGGATACCTGTCATCCACATCCAGGGCCTGCAGGTTACACTCAGGGACTCTTGCCAGCTCGGTAATAATGTCACTGAAACCTGCTGCTGCAGCGATGTGCACACATGTCTTTCCACTCTCATCATCATAGTTGATTATGGACGGACCCTGGTGATGGTTCAGAATGATGGAACACAGAATTCTATTTCCACTCTGGAAAACAGAGTCAAAGAAGGCTCATTATGTACAATCCAGTGCTCTTCCCTATCTGTGCATGTAAAGATAAAAATACAAAGTAAAAAAAATAACAACAAAAAACAAAACTCAATAGGAAAAAAAAAAGGAAAAAAAAAGGAAAAAAAAAAGAAAATACATTTTGTCTCCCATAGGAGCTAAATTGTCTTCTACAATTAGAGAACCAAGGAGGACTTCAATTAAATACAGGTATAATTGACTGACATCAGAGCTCGCTGGATGGTTGGGCCACCTCGACAATAACTTGTGCATTAAATCTATTTGCTTTGTTTCTTCATTTGGCTCTAGAGGTTGACTGCTAAGAAACTGGCAGTTAATTTAAATGTGAACACAGTGATTATGATGAGTACATTTTGGCATAATGATGGCCAAAATGACCCAGTAGTGGTCACATTGCTATAAATTGCATGATATTTAATCACCCAAAATCCTTTGTGAAAGGAAGTGGACCATAATCATGTAGCTGATCCATAAATAAATAAATAAGTGTGAGAAGGAGAGAACTTCAGACAGCATCTAAATTGGGTCCATTTTCTGTGTAGGTCTATAATAAGCTTTTTATCTTATATCAAAGGAAGACTATTCTACACTTTTTTTAGTAACCTGTCCCAGCCTTAAAAGTCACCAGTTCTTCCTTGAGAGTGTCCTACATCTCTTCAGCCTGAATAAGTAAATGCTATGCATATTGTTGGAGTTAAATATCTTTCATTGGACTGAAAAATTAAAAAAATACTGTATAAGCATTTGCAATTTAAGATGATAATAAATCTTCAGTGGCCAATAACATAAATTCTAGTTTTATACTATATACTAGAAAAGTCTTATCTTTCAGATTTCTCCTGATATCTGGGCAAAGATTATAAAACAATCCACATAATTCATTAGCATTTTGATTTTTCTCAACGAATCCATAGAGTGATCCTATAACTCCATGCACAGTCTTATAGGTAGAATGAAGGTCCTTAGGAGGCCTTAAGTAGGCTAAGGAAATGGGAGGAACCCTGTTGTTCTGGGAGCCCAGAGGGCCAGGCTCAGGGCAAGAAGAGAGAGCTGAATTTTGTAAAAAATGCAATTCTGTATACTCCAAATGCTGTTCAAAAGCTACCTCATAATAAATTTTCCCACATAAAATTTCCTCTTGGTATTCTTCCCACTGTATTACTCTGTTTATTTGACCCTAGGGTTGTGTTTTAGAACCTTTGAGTCAGTTTTCACAATTCTATGGAACAGCCCCCGTTTATTTTCGCTTTTCCTCTTCCTCAGCCCGCCCCTCCCTGGCCCCTGGCCCCCGCCTCGTTTTTTTGCACCTATGGCTCTCCGGATATCCTGTTACTCAGCTTGCCACTGACTTCACAGTGAACCATTACATACTGAGACTTGTGTGTGCTTCCACCGTATCAGGAGACAGCAGCTGACATCAAGTCTGAAACCTCTCACAGGATCAAGGGCCAGGGGGCACCGAAAGCTCTTAACTTGGAGCCCCAGGGAGACTGCTGAATGGCTGTTAAAATGTTACAACTAGGGCCAGCTAAATCATTTGTGGGGTCCAGGGCACAATGAAAATGTGCAGTCCCCTGTTCACACAGCAGAGAAAAAAATCATTCCTTTTTTTCCATGATGTCTCTCTTAACCTGCCGGTGATTTTTATTTGCTATTCTTGACCTATGATAGTGATTTTTATTTTCTATTGAGTATTGTGCTCTATTGGGTTGGGGATTCTTACCACAAGTGCAAAACTTTAGAGGTGCCCAGGGCCCCATCTTGTGACTCTGCACGTGCTTGATCCTCACCCTCCCTGAGTCTGTGCCAGGGAGGCAGGGAGGTAAGACTGTGTGAGCCGAGGCTCCACTGTCCAATCAGACTTCACTTATAAAACACAAAGTCCCTTCCGAGTATGGGACCCTCTGTGACTGTACTGGTCGCATGCCCATAAAGCTGTGCCTGCCTACATTTTTTCCTTCTCTCCCTTCTCACCTTTCCTCTTACAGTCTCTTTCTTCTTCCATCCTTCTTTTATCTAACAATGACTTTTAAATAATTTGGATCTGTTGGTTAAGTTCTATGGCATGCTTGTAATCAGTAGCCGGCTACACTGAACACAGCTTTTATGCCTACTTCATCCATTTTTCTAAGATTCTTTCACCTGACATTAAACATATTTTGAAGGGGTCTCAAATATATTTAAAACAATCAAGAGACCCCACCCCACCCCCTTTTAAAAAGTGTTAGCCATTCGAGAAGGAAAACAGAAGCAAAAAGAGTATCATCTTAATGAATTTATTTTGTTTACTATTTCGTGGAAGAGCAAAGAAATTCAGGTTACAAAGGTGGTTCAAAGGGCAAAATGCACTATAATCGTTCTCCCCCTGTGTGGAAGAGGCAGCATCAAGCACAGATGGAAAAAATGAAACCCTACTCCTCAAATTTGCTCTTCCTGCCTCCTCACCTGACTCCCAGAGAAGCCATTTTAGAAGTAGCAAACTGAATTAGAGGCTGCAGCCCAGGTCCCTGGGTCTACCTCTTCCGGGATCCTGACCAGCTAGCCAGCCCCAGTCCGCTCCCTTGGAAGCTGGAATATTGCACATCTTCTCTGGATAAGTGAAGACACTCCCATACTTGACCCTTTTCCTCCAAAATGCCTTTTCTCCTGAATTTTCCAGAAAATTCCTTTGCCTCTATATTTGGCCCTTAGTTATAACATTATCATTGTATTTTCTTTTCCTTTGTAAAAAGATTCTCCCAGGAATAATGGTGATAGCTACATTTAATGAGTAAATATTCTGTGTCCAGCACTGTTCCAAGCATTTCCATGTACTAACTCATTTAATTCTGACAGCAACCCCACAAGGTAGGAACTCTCATCATCCCCATATTGTAGAGGAGAAAATGGAGGCACAGAGGACTTAAGTCACTTGCCCAAGGTCACAGCCAAGAGGTGGCAGAGCCACGATTAATAGTGTGTCTGCAGAGCCCTTGCACTTCACTACTACACCATTCTGTCTCTGATAAAAGGAACAGTCTATATTTTTGATTCTGTGTGTTTATACTGGAGGAATGAAAGTGAAAACTGCTATCGGTAGCAATGATGTGTGCCTCACCAACTGAGACCTTTTTAGAGTTGAATATTAGGTGCTTTAAAAGCCTCTCCCAGGGCGTTTGCCATGGTGCATCCTCACAAGAATTTGAGAGAGCCCTGGAGAGCACCAGTTTGTGAGCTGAGGCCCTGTCTCAGTGGTCTCCTGGTAACAGCATTCCCTACTTGGCAAGCTGGGCTGAGTGTCAGCCAAAGGTAGGCTCTAGGCCTGGGAAGCCCAGAGATGGTCACAGAGAAAAGAAGCACCAGGGGAGAAGAAATGAGATGGTGTCCAGAAGTGCCCTAACGAAGAATGACGAATGGGTTTCCATTTGGTAGGCATGTCATTCAATAGGGGAAGTGACAATACTGTATAGATCCTATTGTTCTGGAGCTCTAGAATTCTGCACTGGGTGACCAGATAAGGAGTGTGGATTTATTTATTTGTTTGTTGTTGTATTTGTTTTGTTTTAGTCCATAGGCAATTCATAAAGTTGTCTTCAAATACTCTGAAAGCTGCTGGGAACTATTGAGTCCTAGTTATTTTCTCTTTATAAGGAGCCTTGTCACAAAGGAAGTCGAATTAATGTGTAATAACTTTGTTAGAGGTAGACTTATAAAACACAAATATCCTGATTGTGGACCTTTTTATTTTAGGTGACTTTCCAAGGAGTCTCAGTGGGCGATTTAAAACTAGTGGTTGTTAGTTAACGTATCTGGGGAATTAGTTCTATGGTGACTTCTTCTTGGAGGGAACTCCAATCTCCTTCCTTATCTTGGAAGTAGGGGCCTGTTTGCATCACTTGTCCCAGGATGGTGACTATATAAAGCAGAGACTAGGGTTTTAGGTCACCTGGCCCTCTTAAAGGGCTGGGTGGTTTTGTGATGTGAGAAACACACTGGTCCATCAGTTCAGCGGGCGCCAAATATGTTAAGTGGGGATTGACCTGGAGGGGAATGTCTACTAGTCTACTCAGCATGAACATCTGAGAGTTGAGCATCTGGGGCTAACCAGAAGAGAAAGTGCCTTGTGTCCTGGCTTAGAGTCTAGACCATCTTCACGATTGCCCCTTTGGATGCAAGCTTTCTGCTTGGCCTGACTCCAGAGGCCACTATACTCCCAAACCTGGAGCTGACTCCCCTGGAGAACAAGTGGAAGATAGAAATGGGGTGGGGGAGGCATGAGGTATGGTGACCCTCAGCTGCTGAGCTACTATCATTTCACAGGTGTCCTAATACTTATTATGGAAAAATATTCTTTTTGCTACATTAGTATCTATGACTGGGAATGTTTCTGCTGAGATGGAGCCTAGCAGAAAGTAACTCTCTCTTTTTTTTTTTTTTTTTTTTTTTTTTGAGGGCAGTGTCACTGGCTCTCACATGTGGGATCCAAACCGGGGTTGCTGGCATCCCAAGCCAGCTGCGCCACTCGGCCGGCCAAAAAGTAACTCTCAATAAATATTTGCTTAACAATGAATAAATAAATGAGTAAAACAAGTCTTACAAACTATAGTCAAAGCCAATGTAAATTGAATCCTTTTCAGCTTGTCTCTCTTTTCCTCATTGCCTCCCTCCATTTATTATTTTCTCACTTCTTTCTTTATCTGTATTTACTCCTAGGCAAGTCCCTGTTTTGTTTCCTTCCCCCCATCCACTTCAACTCTATGACTGTGCATTAAGAAGCTGACACACGCATGCCACTTAAACTTAGGTTACCCGTCACGAGTCCAGTTTCCTAAACAGGTCAGTCTTTGCTCCCAGGGTAATGGATTTCGTAAACTTGACTTTTTCTTTGTTTACTTTGGGCTTATGTGGCTTTGTAGTCTTCCTTTTATCAAGCACTGGGAGTCATGTGGCCTGGATGCTTGCGTGGGTGCTGGGTGCCTGCATGGGTGCTGGGTGTACTTGGGCAAAATACCAGCCTCCCTATGTACTAGATTCTGTACCTGTGAGCTGAGGGGTTGGACTAAATGATTTAATGTGGTCTCTTCCAGCTCTAAGGTTTTTTCGCTTTATGAACTAGATCCATGGTATACGACAATTTTAAGTATCCTTTGGCATTCTGAATACATTTAGAGTTAAAGTATATTTATAAGATTTTTGACATCACAATTCAAATAGTTGACCACAAATCATGATGGCCTTAGGAAGAAGGAGGATTCCATACTGAACCAAACCAGTCTCAGGCATCAGAAGCTTGAATGTTATATTCAAGATCTCTAAGGAAGGGTGTGTGTGTGTGTGTGTGTGTGTGTGTGTGTGTGTGTGTGTGTGAGAGAGAGAGAGAGAGAGAGAGAGAGAGAGAGAGAGAGAGAGAAATTTCCTTAACCACATACTGAATGAAGTAACATGAAATAGCTGTTTTATACTAGTAAAGGTCTTTTCTTCCTACCATTCCTGGAAGAATGCACTGAATAAAAAAAGTACTGCTGAGAAAGATTCCAAATAAACACATTTTCTAGTAAGTGGAGACAGGAGCTAGTGGTGAGATTTGAGGGGCAGTACATATTTGCCCCTTTCACTGACCTGCCTTGATATCTATCCTAGAATTCCTATCATTAGGGGAAAAATTATCTCCTGAGAAGATGGTATCATCACAGATAAGCAAGAACATGCCCCTAAGAGACGAGATGCCACTGAAGGAGACTGTGATGGAGACCGGGCCCTGCTCAGTGTTGCCCAGATTGTCTGGCAGTGGGTTCTCCTGGGCAGATGGGGGAGGTGAGCAAGGGCAATGGGCCCACTGGAGGGCACCACCAGCTACGAAGGGGTCTGAGATATGGGGGCAGAAGTTGAACTTAGATTACTTTGTGGACCCAATGTTTCAAATCTTTACTGTTTTGTTTTTTTGGGTCAAATACAGAAGCTTTATTATTTCAAAGTGCTATAGCTTTCAATGTGGTCTCATTCAGTCCTAGAGGGAAGCAGGAAGTTTGGTGAAAGGAATAAATGACAATGGGAAATAGACTCATTCATGTGGAAAACCTTTCAAAGGAACACAATGCTGGTCCTATGTTATACATGAACAAGAAGGCTCAAGTAGGCAAGTGTAATTACGGTTTCAGCTGACATTTGGAATTACCCTTAATTTTCTTTGTACTGTAAAGGGCAGAACACACCACTTCTGAATTTTACTGCTAACCACAGGGAGGGAAAGGGCACATGGTTCCTCCTGAGTTGTGACTCTTAACCTTTTGGGGTAGTCACCAATCATCAGGGAGGAATTGAAGAGAATTGTGGACTCCTTCCTCAGAAGAGTATATGTAACATATTCACGTAGCCACTCATATAACATATATAACTGTAGGGGCTAAAGAAGAGACGATTCTTGTTAATCTTTTTACCCTTAATGCCAGATACATAGTGGGCACTGAAGAAATAATTATTAAGTGATTGAGTATAAAAATGAGTGAGGCATTATGCTTATTCAAAATCGTGGTCAAAATGCAAACATTTTGGGTAGGGCTAGATAGCGTTTTAGCACCAATCAATATGAATTAATTTATCATAGTGATTTTTAACCCTAGCTGCATATTATATCTCCTGGGGGGAGGGGAAGCTTTGAAAAATATTGGCCAGTCAAGATGGTGGAGTAGGTAAACACTGTGTTTGTCTCTTTTCATGATCACATCAAAATTACAACAAAACTACAGAACAACCATCATTGAGAACTGCCTGAAGTCTAGCTGAACCAAAGTCCTACCTCTAAGGACATACAGAAGGAGCCACCTCAAGACTGGTAGGAGGGGAAAGACGCTGACTGGGCTGGTCCCACAACCTCGTGAGACCTTTAAAAATAGGGAGGGATATCTCGACTGTGGAGGTTCCCCTCCAGAGGTGCTAACAGTCCCAACCCCACACTAAACTCCCCAGCTCAGTGTTTCAGTGCCAGGAAGAGAAGTTCCCAAAACTTCTGGGTGTGAAAACCAGGGGAGATTGTGGTTGAGTGAGACAGAGGGCAGCTGGAGTCCCAGGTGTTCCTCTTAAAGAACTTACTCGCTGACAGACTCACTTACTGACAGACTCATTCCCTCTTAGCTCCAGCTACAGTATTGGGGCAGTAGTTAGAAAGGTGCTAAGGACATATGGGAAGGAAATAAGTTGTCTGGCTTCAGGGCAAGGGCTGAAGAGGAAGCTTTCCCCAAGACAGAAGTGCTGGTAGAATCCATTTTTTTCTTTGTTGAGCTCTGCCCCATCCAAGCTTGCAGACACAGACAGCTGCCATGTCTGAGTCTTCATCAATCTGGCTAATGTGGTTTGTCTGCCCTGCTTCGGTGATTCCCTGACACTTTGTCCTACCTTACTTTCAGCCATACCCAAACTGCTTCAGGTGACTTTTGCATCCAAATAGCCTGTCTTGGCTTATGCTGTGGACATTCCTAAAATCTCTCAAAGGTTCACAAAACTCAAACAAGCAGCATCTGGTTTATTCAATCCCATATCTCTTGCTGAACAGCCCCAAGCCCAGCACTAGTGGCAGCTGGCCTCGGTTTGCAGCTTGGCCTCTTGAATCACCTCCAAGCCCAGTGAAGGTGGAGACCATCTATAGATTGCTTTATGATTCATATCAGATGGCCCCAGGCAGGGCACAGGCTGTGACTGGACTTGGCCTGTGGTGGGTACCCTCACAGGATGCTCCAGGACAGCACGTCTGGTGGCCAGCTTCAGACTGAACAAGAGTATAACCCAGCTGCTTCCCAGGACAATACACCCAAAAGGCAGACTGGGAAGGCACCAGGACCCTGCTACAGTGAATCCTGCTCTGCTGGGTCAGTCCCTGCACAACAGCTCCTCTACTGTAGTATGGCCAGTCCTCACAACCAATCAACCTGATGGTCAATCCCTCCTATTGACATACAAATAACAACCAAGGCTCAACTACAATAGGATGGCACACACAACCCACACAAGGGACATACCTGGAGTACCTGGCTCAGGTGACCAGGGAGACTGTGCCACTGGGTCCCACAGCACACCTACTACAGAAGATCATTTTACCAAAACTGGGAGATATAGCACCCTACCTAACACAGGGAGGCAGCCAAAATAGGGAGACAAAGAAACATTTCCCAAATTAAAAAACAGAACAAAGCTCCAGAAAAAAGAACTAAACAAAATGGAGACAAGTAATCTACCAGATGCAGAGTTCAAAATACTGGCTATAGAGATGCTCAGTGCTCTCAGGGAGGACTTTATCAAAGAGATAGAAAATACAAATAAGAACCAATCAGAAATAAAGAACACAATAACTGAAATAAAGAACACATTAGAGGGAATCAACAGTAGATTAGATGAAACAGAGGATCAAATCAGTGATTTAGAAGATAAATCAGAATAGCCAAAAGAAAAAAGAATCCAAAAAAATAAGAATAATTTAAGGGGCCTCTGGGACAACATCAAGTGTACCAACATTTGTATCAGAGGGGCACAAGAAGGAGGAGAAAGAAAGCAAATAATTGAAAACCTATTTGAAGAAATAATGACAGAAAACTTCCCTAACCTGGCTGAGGAAATAGACATTCAAGCGAAGGAAGCACAGAGAGTTCCAAACAAGATGAACTCAAAAAGGCCCACACCAAGACACATTATAATTAAAATGCCACAGGTTAAAGACAGAAAAAGAATCTTAAAAGCAGCAGGAGAAAAACAGTTAGTTACCTACAAAGGAGCTCTCATAAGACTTCTAGGTGATTTTTCAACAGAAATTTTGTAGGCCAGAAGCAATTGGCACAACATATTCAAAGAGATGAAAAGCAAAGACCTACAATGATTACTATACCCAGCAAAGCTATCATTTAGAGTTGAAGTACAGATAAAGAACTTCCCAGACAAGAAAAAGATAAAGTTCAACACCACCAAACCAGTATTACAAAGAATGTTAGAGGGATTTTAAGACAGAAAAAATAAAAAATATGAATAATAAATGGCAGTAACTACAAATCTGTTACCAATTACTTTAAATGTAAATGGATTAAATGCTCCAATCAAAATATAGGGTGGCTGATTGGATAACAAAACAAGACCCTTACATATGCTGCCTATAAGAGACTCACTTCAGATCGAAGGACACACACAGGCTGAAAGTAAAGGGATGGAAAAAGATACTTCATGAAAAAAAAAAAAAAGCTGGGGTAGCAATACTTATACTAGACAAAATAGACTTTAAAACAAAGGCTATCACAAGAAACCCAGTAATCCCACTTCTGGGTATTTATCCAAGTATTTATACTTTGAGTGGATGTGTGCATCCGTATGTTCATTGCAGCTCTGTTTACAGTGGCCAGGATGTGGAGGCAGCCTAGGTGTCCATCGATGGATGAAGGGATAAAGAGGAGGTGGTACATATATACAATGGAATATTGCTCAGCCATGGAAGGGAATGGGTTCTTGCCATCTGCAGTGGCATAGATGGACCTGGAGGATATTGTACTGATTGAAGCATATCGGACAGAGAAAGACAGATTCGATATGATTTCACTTATATGTTGAATCTAAAGAACAAAATAAACAAACAAAACAGAAACACACTTGTAGATACAGAGAACAATTTGATGGTTGCCAGATGAGAGAGGGGTTGGGAGGATGGGAGAAAAAGGGAAAGGGTTAAGAAGTACAAATTGGTTGTTACAAAGCAGTCATGGGGATGTAATGTATAGCATATGAATATAGTCAATAATATTGGAATAACTATTTATGGTGTCAGATAGGTATTAGATTTATTGGGGTGATAGATGGGAGAGGAGTAGGGGACAGAGTAGAAAAGATGAAGGGATTAAGAAGTACAGATTGGTAGTTACAAAATAGTCATGGGGATGTAAAGTAAAGCATAGGGAATATAGTCAATAATATGGTAATAACTATGTATAGTGCCAGGTGGGTAGGGGATCACTTCTTAAATTATATAAATGTGTATATGCTGTACACCTGAAATGATATAATATTGAATGTCAACTGTAATTGAAAAATTAAAAAAGGAGGGGGAAAAGGGAAGGGGAATAAGAGGTTAAAATTTCTAGGTATAAAACAACTGAGTTATTGGGATGTAATGTACAGCATGGGAAATATAGCCGATAATATTGTGATAGCATAGTACGGTGTCAGATGGTTGCTGGACTTTTTATGGTGATCACTTTTTTAGAAATATAAATGTTGAATAACTATGATGTACATGAACTAATATAATATTGTATGTTAGCTATATTTTAATAAAAATCTTAAAAAAAAAAGAAAACTAGGGTGTGGCTGGTTAGCTCAGGTGGTTAGAGCACAGGCTCACAACACTAAGGTTGCCAGTTTGATCCCCACCTGGGCCACTGAGTTGCACCCTTCACAACTAGGTTGCAACAACTACATGACTTGGACCTGATGGGTCCTGGAAAAAACGCCCTCCACAACTATTGGGTTGTTGGAAAAGTCACGATGCATTTTTGCAATGAGAAACAGAAAAAATACGTCATGACTTTTCTATCAACCCAATAGATTGAAACAACTACTTGACTTGGCGCTGATGAATCCTGAGAAAACACACTGTTCCCCAATAAAATTTCTTTTAAAAAACAAGAAAAGAAACAAGAAAAATATTGATGCCTGGGCTCCACCCCAAAACAACTGACTGAAAATCTAAGGGTTGGGGGGCCTGGATATCAGCATTGTTTTAAAGCTCTTCCGTTGATTCTAATGTGCAGACAGAACTGAAATCAGTGTAGCTGGTTACAAGCTATATAATTTAAAAGAGAAAAAATTATATGAAGATGTGGCTAAGATAACTATGCTGTCATGGAAGAAATCGGGATCCATAATCAAAATAGTAATTTCTTCCAATTACATAGATCACTACATATCACTGTCATATGCACAGTCTCATTCATACCCCAAAGAGACACTTATAGTTAAGCCAAGCAGGGACTGGTGACTTTTCTCAGATGAAAGGCAGGTCTGTCAACTCAAACTCAGGTTTTCTGAGTTGAAGACATCGGTCTTTTGGTTTTGCCAAACTGCCTCTTTGTGGATCAAAACAGAGGTTCCTATCCCCAAAAAGCCCCACTGAGAAGGTCTGGAGTTGGTCTGGACATCTACCATTTCACAAGCTCTGATGATTGTTCCACGGCAGGGCCAGGTCTAGAGCAGAAGCTCTAAATTGGGGGTGGGGTGGAGGAATGGGCAGTAGAGGAAGCATGTTGGTCAGAAATTCCTGGGGAAATTTTTCAAAATGCACATATGTGAGCCCCATCCTAGGTCTATGGAGGCAGAAGGCAGAGAGTAAATACACAGAAATTGCTTGATTCTGATACTACTCTCATGTAATCTGAGAACCAGCACACATGGACACTTCTTGGATCCCCAGCCAGGTGGCCACTGGGGCCACTGCTATGATGGTGACCTCTGATCAGCTGCAGAACTGAGCCCTGGGCCGGGACTGGTGTGAGGGGGGCAGGATGGGTGATTAGATACTGAAAGTATATAGGAGGGTGCTGAGGGCAGGTGAAGGTGACAAAAACAAGCCTGGCTCACTTCAGTTTTTCCCAGGGCTGGCCATGGTACAGAGTAACTGCAGCCAAGATTGGGGGGACAAAAACAGAGCAGTTTCAAATCACTTCTGTTTTCCCCTGACTTCAGGCACATTTGTCACCCTGAAAGTGCCAGGTGCCCAACTGTGCCATGCATGGCACGTGAAAACACCTGAGTGAAACCACCGTCTGGGCGGACAGAAACTCCTCTTGCAAGGAGGCTGGTAGCAGTTCAGCAGGGGTGCCCTTACTGGGCTGATGGAAATAAACAGTGGGGATGTTTACGTAAGGCATCGAAAGACAGAAGGCGCTGGCTGGCAGTTTGTTGAAAGGAGACTAGTACCGCTCTCCTTGGAGGGACAAAATAGATAACTCTTAGCTAGTCATTCCTCTTGAAAATAGAAAGCACTTCGAGAAATGTTAGCTATGGTCATTCTTTCACTTTGTCCTCAATTTTCCCCTCTTTGGACTTCAGACTTCTGGGGTTTATTCTGATTTCTTTGGCCATGTGTTCTGATACAGACGCCCTTTTGAAATAGTGAGGTAGGGTCACGAGCCACGATTTTTATGGTTTGCTATAGAATTCAGGGATTACTCTGCTTTGGAATATTTAGAAGGAAAAAGACAGTTGTGATCCAAAGACTCTGAAGGAATTTGCCTAGTCAATCTTGGTTTATCCTGGTGTACTGTGGGCCAGTGACAAGCACTGAGATCAAGAGAGAAAGAGAGACAGTGAGAAAGGTGTGTGTGTGTGTGTGTGTGTGTGTGTGTGTGTGTGTGTGTGTAAAACAGCCAAGGCAGGTTCTGCCTGATATTCTATCATTCCTCCTTCTCTGTATCTTGGCAGAGTTTCTTCTCAACAACTGATGCACCGAAATCCTCCACAGTGACAAGTTTGCTCTTACCCCTCTGAATATGAACAGAGTTGCATCTTACTTGCTCTGTGATACATATAAACTATGTAGCTGTACTTTTGCTAATTCCTTCTTTTTGTCTGCCATGCTCAGAGACTTGTTAACACTGCTTTATACCATTCAAACCTGAGATAAGTGCTCACCTGGACTGCCCAGTGGAGAGCCGTTTTAAAGTCTTTATCCACAAGGGTGGGGTCTGCCCCCTTCTTCAGCAGCATTTGGGTGTGTTGAGGCTGGTTGTGGAAAGCTGCCCAGTGGAGTGGTGTCATTCCCTACAAAACCAAAATCAGAGCGGGCAGAGATGAACATGGGCAAGCAGGGAGGAGAATGGAGCTCACACTTTCTCCCCAGGCCAGAGGGCCATCACCAGATATGGTAGTTGCTGCCTGTCAGTTCATTCATTCCTCAAATCATTTATTCAACACATATTTATTGAGCTTCTGCTTTGTGCCAAGCAAACAGGTGTTGAGGATACTATAGTGAATAAGATAAACAAGATCCTTGCTCTCATGGGAATTGCTCTGTGATAGAGACAAGAGAGTAAATATATACAAACGAGCCAAAGGATTTTCCAGACTGCTGAATGCTATGAGGAACGCACACAGAGGACTGTGACAGAATAACCCCAGGGGCATGGACTGCTCCTCAGCAAGGCTGACTTTCAGAAGGGAACAGCAAGCAAAAGTCATGGAGCAGGCACCTGTCACTGGAGGCACATGAGGATGCCATCTCCCATCACAAGGTCAGGAGCACTGTCTGTTTTACTACAGTATCCCCAGTGACTACAACAGAGATTAGAGAAATGGCTGTTGAACGAACGAATGAATGAATGAATGGAGAGAAGAGAGGAGCCATGTGACATGAGGTTGCGGGGGGCAGAGAGGGAGTATGGGATGGGGGATACCGACGCTGTGTAAGACATTTGGGTTTTATTCTAAAGTTAATGGAGAGACAGTTGAAGGGTTTTAAGCAGATGTGGACATGACCTGATTTACACTGTTGAGAAGAAATCACTCTGTGGCAGCTTGAAGAACAGGTCTGGAGGAGTCAATTGGGTAAATCCTAGTTTCTTTTAGAGCTTCAGGTCACATACCTTTGGTTTCATTAAAAATAAGATGAACTATGATGGCCTCTTTTCCTTTCCCACCCCTTTCAATTACCTGAAATATATCTAAAATGACTCCAGATTGTGATAAAGGGGCAAGGAGTGTGGGCAGCTTTAAAGTTCTTCTTTTTACATTCATCTCTGCAGATACTATAAAGGTAAGAGTGACTACCTTAGCCTTCTTTGTTCCATCCACGATGAGAAGAGTGGAAGATGGGCCTCATCCTAGTTAGGAGTGCAGGGCTAATATCCCAGAATTAATATTTATTGATCCAGAGACCTTTATGAGTTCTTATGTGTTATCTCGCTTAATCCCCCAAACAATCTTCTGCATTAAGTGTCATGGTGAAGTCTGCTATGAGTTCAACAACCTCTATTTCCTCCTTCTCCAGGGCCACACAGTGCACTCCACAGCTTCCCAGCAGACAGGCATGGCCCTGTGCCTGAGTCCTGACATGGACCAAAGAGACAGACGGAAGGAATGGAATACTCCTCTGGGGCTGCAGAGAAAACAAAACCCATGTGGTCTCTCCTTATCTGACAACTGAATGCAGAGGAGGACTAGGCTTGAAGGCTGAAACCATATGATTAAAAAGCCCGGGGCCCTGATTGATCAGATAGAACAGGACCACCTGGTCAACAGCATTGGACTATGAAATAAGCTTATTCTGTGTCAGGTCCCTGAGGCTTTGAGTGGTTTGCTATAGCAGTTAGTCTACTCTAGCAGATGCCATTCTCCTGTTATAGAGGAAGACACTGAGCTCTAGAGAAGTCCCCGAGTCCGGGAGTGAGCATGGAACTGAATCTAGGGTTTGAGGTTTGTGGGGCACTGGAATTAAATGTTAAATCCCCTTGGCCAGTTCTATATTCTAAACCATTAAATTATGGGCTGTTTCCAAGTTTCAAGTTTCAGTCATAAAACACTGAGTGAGCCTCCAAAGGTACTCTTGAGGATATTTCAAGAGATTGGCTCCATATGGAAAGGAATGCTGTTCTAAAAGCAGTGGAACTTTTTTGTTCTTATTCCATCAGTTGAATATTTATTTGTGATTCAGAATAGTTTGATGCATTTTACTGGGTCCTCCTCATTTTTAATTTGGCCCACTGGAATTAGAAATCTGAACTCGAGAGAATCAGATTCTTTTTATTATGCATGGATTTCCCCTTTTGTGCTGAGTCCCATTTGTTTCAGTCATTGGCTTCCTCATGAAGTGATACCAGTAGCCAAGATTAAAGACATCAAGACAATTTTGAAGTCACTGGAGTATAAGCTTCATGAGGGCAGGCGCTCGTCTAGGCTGCAGGGATTCAGACAGGTACATGCTAAATAAATACTTTGCATGCTAAATACTGTACATGCTAAATAAATACTTACTAAAGGAATGAATGACTTCTCTCTGCTGTTCTTGATTGAATTTTTTTGCTTTTGTAAAATGTGACTTTACTTTTTAAAATCATACACACGAAGAAAGGCAGAACGTGACACCTCCTTTATGGAAATGAACTTGTCTGATATGATCATTGTTATGAAATCATCGATGGGAAAGTCTAGGAGTCACTGGCAGGCATTTTGCAACAAACACCCAGATGGCCCTGGTGACAGTAGAATTTCACTTTTTGGAAAAACAAAAAGTATTAGTTCAAAGAAGAAGAGTAACTCCCATTCAGTTAAGAACACAACTCTCCAGCATGTTGTGAAGGGAAATGTTAAGTTTTAGTTGACTTCGGATCTATTTCAAGATTGCTGATGGGACTACATGATGCTGTAACTGTTGGAGGCATAGCCGGATTGCTTTGGAACAGTACTCTTACGCAGATGAGTAATTCTGAGCCTTGAGCCTGTGCCACCCAAGTTTCAGTTAAGGGCTTACAAGTCCTATCAGCTTCTCAAAACTTTTGTTTCAAAACCACTGCAACTTTTGTGTTTTCTGAACCAGAAATCTGATTAAGTGCTTAGCAGTTTTCAAGGTTTCAGAACAGCACTTTTAGACAGGCTGTGGTAGACACTGCAAAGCACAGTGAGAAATGTGTGAATTTTTCTTGAGTTTAATAATTTGATTATCTATTATCTATATTTTTTGGGGGGGCATCTACTGAACGAATCTAGGGATACAAGATGAAAAACATGGTCGGCCTCTAGAAAGACTTGTGGGGGATGGAGAAGAGAGGGAAGTGAGGGCTCCTAGGTAGTAGTGACTCTAGCCCATTTTTTTGAAGTGTTCATTTTTAGGATAAAAATTCTGGTGCACTTTTTTTTAAATGTTGTATTATTTTACCTTTTGCTAACTGTAAAGTAAAAAGATGTCTTCAGCCAGGGACCGCTTTTTTTTATTTTGCCTTTATAGTTTATGTACAATCTCTGCCTGTGGTTATGTTTTAGGAATGTTATAAGTGGATGTAGTGCTAAGAATTATATCCAAAGGTTCACATCTGTTTTTGCAACTTGGATTTATTTTCTCAAGGGCTATTGTAATGGAAGATTGCCAGGTCACTCACAAAAATCTACTTAAATCAGAATGTGCATTTAAGGTAGGGTCAACAATATATCCTAAATACCATGCCTAACAGTGCTTCTCTGGATGGATGTAAAGTTGTAACTCAGATGCTGATAGCTCATAGCCTCTTTTGATGGTGCTCTTCCTGTCAAAGCTAAAATGAGAGCAGGAGAGAGAGGTTAAACTCAGAGTCTAGCAACTTGATAACTCCCTCTATCTGCAATGGAAAAGCCTTGCTCTATGTCAGTGCTCTGAGGTCCAGAAGAACAAAGGCACAAAGGACAATCTGACCCACCTCCCTTTTCCTACAGTGTTAAACTCTGCAGTGTGGATAGGTTCTAAATCACTTTATTAAGTAGTGTGGTTAATGAAAAAGAAAAAACAAACAAACCCAACAGATCATTGGAACAGAACAAAGGGTTCAGAAATGGAACCACATATTCAAAAAAAGAAATCTTGTAACAAACTAAAAGCAACACGTAGTCATGTCCCTGGGGGTGGGGAGGTCTTTTAAAAAGATGCCAAAAGCAAAAGCAATAGTAGATACGAATGATCATTTTGATTATATCATATTGTAAAATTTCTGTACAAGAAAAGACATCATGAACAGTTCGAAAATAAGCAGCAGACTGAAAAATATTTGCAACCCAACAGCCAAAGAAGGATTAATATTCAAAATATAAAATAAACACCTATGATTCCATAAGAAAATGACAAGTAACCCCAACCTAAAAGGATCTAAACAGGCAAGTCACAAAGAAGATATTAAAATGACCATTACACCTATGAAATGATGCTCAATCTCATTGGTTATCAGGGATATGTGAATTAAACCAACAACAAGAAAATCCAACAACAGGAAACCAACAATAAACCTTTTACACTGTGGGTCGAGCTATAAATTGATACAGTAATATTGGAGAACAACCAGGCATGGATATTAAAAGTAAAAATTTACACTCTCTACTGACCAACAATTCTTCTAGAGAAACGCTTGTATAAAATCTCAAGGAGGCTGAAACAAGAACACTCTTTAGTGCTTGTTGGGATGAAAACCTGGAGACAACTGAGTTGTTCATTCACAGGGGAATAGCAAAATAAGCAGAGGCATTTTCATGGTACAATAATCCCTCTTTATCTGCAGTGGATATATTCCAAGACCCCCAGTGGATGATTGAAACCACAGGTTATACTGAACCTCCCCCATACACGTGTGTGTGTGTGTGTGTGTGTGTGTGTGTGTGTAAAATGTTTTTTCCTATACATACATACCTATGATAAGGTTTAATTTATATATTACGAACAGGAAGAGATTAACAATAACAAATAATAAATTAGAACAATTATATACTGTAGGAAAAATTATGTGAATGTGACATTATTAAGGAAAATAAGGGTTACCAGGACTGTCAATCTGATAACCGAGAAGGCTACTAAGTGACAAATAGGCAGGAAGCATATACAATGTGGATATGCTGGACAAAGGGATGATTCACGTCCCAGGGCAGGACAGTGTGGGATTTCATTATGTTACTCAGAACAGTGAGCAGTTTAAAACTTTATTTTGGGAATTTTCCATTTAATATTTTTGGACCTCGGTTGACTACAGGCAACTGAAACCTCAAAAGTAGAAGCACCGATCATGGGGGGTACTACAGTGTGAATCATTATGAAGCCATTAAAAGGAATGAGCCATATCTATATATATCAACATGAACAGAGCTCTAAGACATACACATCCTTGAATGAAAAATCAAAGTTGCAGGACAACAGCTAGAGTGTGATGATACCTTTTATGTTGTGCTCCATAGCGTCAATGACAGTATGTAAAACATTGGGAAAGAGACACATGATATAGTGATTATCCAGGCTCTAAGGTGGTGCGGTGGAAGTAACCCAGGATTTCCTACTAATACTTGTAATATTTAAATTTTTTAAAAGGAAATGTGTTCATGTATTAGTTACATAAGTAAAAACTAATATACAAAACAATTATTTTAAGTCACTGAGCTCAGATCAGCACAGCCTCTAGAATGATATTCACCTCTCTGATATAAAGTAATGTCATATTTTGTTTTACTTGAGCAGTTCTCGAATGGTTTCAGAAACGTACATTTTGTTTCTTCTTCTCTCTCTCTATTCTTTAGTTTTAGCTTACAATCTAATATACCTCTTAATGATTTGCATTTCTACTACTTGACCCTTTAATCTTTAGCCATTATTGTGACATGCTTGGAAGTCCTTCAGTTACTCTTGGAAAATAATTTCATTCAAGCTATGTAAGGATATGCCTTATTCTTTCCTCTTGTCATTAGGAGACCATAATGCTTCGCTTACATTAAGTTACCTTTTCTCACATTTCTTTTGCCTTTGCTGGTTTTTGCTGTTTTGTTTTTGTTTATGTTTCAGCAGGGTGTGTGTGTGTGTGTGTGTGTGTGTGTGTGTGAATGTGTGAGTGTGTGTGCGTGTGCCTAAGCTTTAATTATTACCCCTTCATATATAATGGAGGCTGCATTGTACTTGGGGCTCACTGAAAAAATATTGATGGGGAGGAGAGTAGGTGATTGCTTGTTCTGAACACTGAAAAGCCAAATGCAGGAACTCCACTAAAGTAATGAATGAAAAAGAAAACCGGGGCTATGTTCTTTCCATTTCAGAACGGTCCTTATTTCTCACTGGCAAATGTACATGAATTGGCTCACACTCACGATGACAAATATCTATATAAAATGAAAAACACAGGCAAGCGTTAGCACTTGGCCTCAGATTGGTTGCAGACATGCAGATATGCTGTGACATGGCCCTAAGAGGAAGCTGCAGCATGGTGGGAAGTGTCCTTTGTGAGGTCCCTGTGCTCTGCACTCAAAAGCCAAGGGTCAGAAAGCTGGTTTATCAGCAGGAGGAAACTCCTCCGAGAGGTCACTTTTCATGAGAAAGAATCAGACTTTCCCAATGTTTACGACATATCCAAAACGTGTTACAATTACCACTGTTAGAAAGGTCTGTGTCTACTGTCATTGTCTCTAGCAGCCAGGGCCCTCCCAGGGTGGGGAAAAACAGGGAACTATCATTTTACTGGGAAATGTATGGGCTAGGGGTAGACAGAGGTGGAGGCCTAGAAGGGGAATTTAGCTTTAGGGTATGAATGACTGAGTTTGCCTCCTTTCTATAATAATATGCCCCAGTTTGGGGGCTGAGGGTAGGAGTTGGAGGTGGAGGAAAGGGTTGGCAACTTGCCCAAAGTCTAGAAGTTCGTGATCAGCTGGCATAAGCTGCAACCACTCGAGCTCCCTTTCACACCATGGGCTGTGTGATGTGGAGTGTGCTTTCTCATCTCTGTTCTTGTTTTTAAAGCAGAAGTTTAAAACAGTGCAGTGCTCTCTCTTCTGCTGTTTTGCTTTAAACCACTGAAGACATGGGGAGTGAAAGCAGTATGTGACCACCAAGTCAGGAGGCATCCAACCTCAAACCCAGACTGTGAAGCAGGGGCTTTTTGGTGTGGTCCTTCAGGCCAGGCCAGCGTGGAGGAGGCCTTGACTCAAAAGGCTCCAGAAAGACGGAGCTGGGAGGGGAGCCCCTAACAGGCCAGCTGGATTCCTTGACCACAGTGTCATTTGGCATTTGGGGGCATAAGCATTTTCATTGCTATCAGACTTTTAAAAGTTATCAGACATTCTAGTGAAGTGCAGCCGAGCCAAGCATATATTTATAAGATATTCCATTAAAAACCAGGTATTTAAATTGGTTTTAAGAAGCTTGCTAAAGACATCAGCCTGGCTAATGAAAGTCAGTCCTGCTTTTTAAAAGAGTTAAGTAGCTACAACAATAAGACCCTAAGGTACTCTGGGGCAGCTCTGCCTGGGTCTGACCCACCCTCCCTCAGGAACTTTGCTCAAAAGTGCTGCGCTGTCTTTTTTGGAAGCCTTGTACAAGAAACAGCAATTGTGATCGCTGGCATTAATGTAGCCTAGGGAACAGAAAGCCTGTTGTTACTATTATCTATCTGACATTTTTTTTTTTTTAAAGATTTTATTGGGGAATTGGTGGAGGGGACCAGCCAAGTTGTTCTTTAATCTTCGTTGTGGAGGGTGCCAGTTGCCATCTGGCTCCCCGTCAGCAGTTCGTGGCCTCTAAGCTCAAGGTGCTGTGTTCAATCTTAGTTGTGGGTGGGGCTTGTACCCGGCAGCCTTGTTGTTAAGAGCTCATACTCTATCCCCTGAGCTATCTGGGAAGCAGCTCAGCTCAAGGTGCTGAGTTCAGTCTTAGTTGCAGGTGGGCGTAGCCTACCATGGAACAGGCAATCTTGTTATTACACCAGCTGAGCCATCCTACCACTTGTTGGCCCCTCAGCAACAGCTCAGCCAGGACACAGCATTCACTGGCCCATGTGGGAATCAAACTGGAGGCCCTGTTGCTCAGAGCACGCACCCTAAGCCAACTCTTAACCAACTGAGCCACTCGTCTTGTCTCCTATCTGACATCTTTCACTCAGGGAGAGTGTTGGCTCTCCCAAGCTATGGTTATAGCTTGCCATCGAAGTTTCTGGAACATGAGAAGATAGGAAAGAGCAATATTTGTTTCTCAACGACCAGAGGGAAATTACAAAATTTCAGTAGTACGCTAAATGCTTAAGTACTTAATATGATAAATCCTTTTTTATGAGAAGCTGCCCATACCCAGGGTGGGGATAAAGTTTTGCCTAAGGATGAGTCGTAGAGATACATGGTTCCCTCTCAGGGCCGGAACACAAACATATGCCCCGCTGCCTCCTGGCACATCTAGGAGAAGCAGCACAGTGGTTCAGAAAAGGCCTCCCGCCTGCATGTGCACAAGGGCCAACGATTCCTTCTGAGGGCAGCTCACCTCGTTGTCCTGGTGATTAATCTCGCTGAGATTTGACTGTTGCATCAGGACTGTAAGGAGCCTGTGAAGGAAAACAGAAGCAGCTCAAAAGAACAGAACTGGATGAGAACCCAAAATTAGCAATACAGTTTGTTGAAGATGGGCCCTTTCCAGTTATCTAAGGAAAAGATCCATGGAAAAGAAGCCAGCACATAGGTAAGAAGGCACCTGGGAGGACAAGAATACCTCTGTCTCTTCTTCCATCTTCTCTGTATCTTAGTGCTCCTCGAAGGGCAAAAGGGAATGGAGAAAGCGAATCTTTAGGCTCATCTTCTTCACCAGATCTGTGTCCCTATGTGAACACTTTAAGAACCAACGTCCTCTAACATTTTTTCTTTATTCATTTATATACATTTATAGAGTGCTTTCAAACTGCTTCACCACTAGGTACATGGGTCATGTCTTTTAAACCTGTAGATCATACCAGGAGGCAGGCAGCATTTACAACTTCGCTTATTCTTTGTAAAACATACACATACACATATGCACGAAGTAACACTAATCAGTGTGAAACAACTATCAATGATTTCTAAGTTCAAGTTCTTATCCCGCTTGGGTCCCACACTTGGTTGATAAAAGTCAACACTCTATCTTTGGGAGGCAGTTGAGTATAGTGATTGGGGCCCAGACTCTGGAGCCAGACTGCCTGGGTTCACATCGCAGTGATACCACTGACCAGCTCTGTGACGGCAGCCACCTAACTTAATCGCTCTGTACCTAAGTGTTCTCATCTGTAAAATGGGGGTGATAAAAAGTGCCTACACTATAGTGCAGTGTGAGGACTAAATGAGATAATATGCATACAGTATTTAAAGGATGCCGGAGCATAGTGTTATTTCCGGAACACGTAACCCTAAAAGTTTTAATCCAGGCCCCATCTCAGAATCCCCTGGGGAGATTTTTAAAACTACAGATACGTAGGTTTTATATTTAGGGTTTCTGATTCAGTAGGTCTAGAGAGAAGTCCAGTTTCTGCAGTATAAAAGAGCTGTTCAAGAAATTCTGGTAGACTGTCAGGTTTGGAAGCCACTGAGAAAGGTGCTGAATGAATTCATCAGTGGATACTCCTTGTTATGGACTGAATTGATGCTCCCCCAAATTCATATGTTGAAACTCTAAACCCCAGTGCCTCAGAATCTGACTGTATATGGAGATAGAGCCTTAAAAAAAGGCAATGAAGGGGCCGGCTGAGTGGCGTGGTGGTTAAGCACTGGCTTGGGAAGCCGGTGGCCCTGGTTCGGGTCCTGCATATAAAGGCCAGTGACACTGCCCTCAAAAAAAAAAAAAAGGCAATTAAGCTAAAATGAAGCCATTAGAGTGGCCCCAGTCCAATTTACTGGTGTTCTCATAAGAAGAGATGAGGACCAGCAGGGAGGTACCAGGGGCAGGCGCTCACAGAGGAGAGACCATGTGAAGAAGCAGCAAGAGGGTGGCCATCTGCAAGCCAAGGAGGGAGGCTGCAGGAAACCAACCCTGCTGATACCTTGATCGTGGACTTCCAGCCTCCAGAGCTGTGGACAAATAAATTTCTGTGGTTTAAGTTGCTCAGTCTGTAATATTTTGCCATGGAAGCCCCAGCAAACTAATATGTTCTTTAAGAGAATAAAGGATTGTCTATAGGGAGACAATGAAGGAACTTCAGAAATTATTTTTGGAAGAATTGTTTGAAAAATGAAATGGTTTTGCCTCCTCCCCAGTCAGATTTTCATTGCCTCTCAGCTTAGATAAAGACTAAAGTCCTAAGTATTAAATTGCTACCTACAATAGAAGAACAGAGGGACTCATCATACTGCATTCACGATAAATACAAAGCGAGCTTAAACAGGATGGATTTCTGGTTATTTGCTATGGAGGTAAAATAACCAGGAAGCCAAAGGTTTAAATCCAGCCTCATCATTGTTCTTTTTGGGAGCCAGGATAATACTGTGATTTAATTCTGGCCTCATCACTGCATGACTCCTCTGAGTAAGTAGCCTTACTTCTGTAATGGAGATTACAGCGGGGGTGGCGAGGACGGACTAACATAACAGGTACAAAACTACTACACAGGCTTTAAGGAATGGTGGCTATGACTGCAAGCAACACATCTCTCTTTTCATTTCTGAATTCTAGAATTCCTCCATCTGATGGCAAGATGCTGTAAAGATACCTGCATTTGGGGTAACACTGTTTTTATATTTGTAATTATATTCTACTACAGATATGTTTTCCCTTATTGGTGTTTTATGGGGGGAGGGTAACTGGTCTCTCTCTCTCTCTCTCTCTCTCTCTCTCTCTCTCTCTCTCTCTCTCCCCCTCTCTCTTTCCCCACCTCCCCACCCTCCTTCCCTCCTTCCCTCCCTCCTTTTAGGAGAACAAACTGCCTAAGGCACTGCATTGCATGCCTAGGCCAGCACACATTTCCTTGGTGATCCAGCCTGGGCTAGAAACTGGGTGTCTAGTTTCCAGCTTGGTGCTTCCATGCTGTTCTGCATACAAAGGTAACCTGCAAGACACTTGTCGCACATCTATCTTAATTACCAGAGGACTTACAGACTTTATAGGTTTTCCTTTTGTTGTTGTTCTCTTAGAGCTCCTGCTTTGTGCTGAGGTGGCCCAGGAGTATTTCTTCCTCAACTCCCCAGCCCAATCTTCTATTATCACCGGCTCTGACTGTCTTGCTCTCAGGCAGAAGTATAAAGCAGGCACAGATCCTCACCCCAGATAGGCCTCATGGTGAGTGATAAAACAGCAGATTCTGAGGCCAGCCGGCCTCAATCAGAATCCCTGCTCCATTACCAACCAGTCCGTGACCTTGGACAAGCTATAAAACTCTCAATACCCACATTTTCTTATTTGTAAAACAGAGATAATAATTACACCTACTTCTCAAAGATTTGTTGTGACTTTAAATGAGTTAATGCATATAAAGCACTTAGAATGACATTTATATGCCATAATAAGTTCTATATAATGATTAATTTTTTTAAAAAAAAAGCTCCTACCCTTTCTATTTTGGAGTCCCCTGATCACCTTAAGCGATAGATGAGCCAGAGAGAGACCAGATAGATGCATCCTGGGGGCACCTTGTTTCTATGGTCTTCTCTGTTTAGCTGGCCCTTTGGGTTCACAGCCCTGGATCTGGCCAGTGATGAGTGGGGAAAAGAGTCCCCAAGCCAGACATCTGCCCTCCTGTCCATGAAGCTGCCTGGATGTGAGAGTATGCTATAGTGAAACATGTACGCAGATTAGAATGAGTCACCTGGTAACTAGAGAACAGGACCCCAAAGAAATGCTTTCCTTCCTCTGGCTGTAATAAAGAAGAATGAAAAGAGGCAGAGCTGCTGACGCTTTCTGTGTCAGGGGGGAAAAAAAAATCTGCTCGTAACCATGGAGACCATGAAAAAAGACCTTCAGAGAGCCCTGTGTCTGCTTTCAGAGGAAATCACTGCTTGCCTTCCAATGGTAGCTTGTGCAGCGTTGTATAAACACAACTCCTTTCTCTTTGGAGCTTTGTCTTAATGATCATGCCCCCTCTTTCACAGGGGTGCCCTCTGAATGTCCCAGAGCCAAGGAAGCGAGAAAAGCCATGGGGAGCTGAAAGGGAGAAAACTTGGACCTGCTGAGAGGCTGAGGGTTCAAAGCAGGAAGGGGAATCGTGAGATAAATCCTACACTCCTTTACTTTTGTCCATCCAACTTGCCTTCATGTTCATAATTATAAATCACTTATCCTTGCATCAGCGTAGATCCCCACTGAGTTGCGGCTTAGTTAGCTGAGGCTACATAGCGAACTGATTGGTTTGCTTTGGGTTGTTTCCATCAGAGGACCAAATCTGTCTGGAGGCAAAGCATTATTTGAAGTGTCCCCTTGGCTTGTTTATAAGCAGTTTCAGTTTGAGTTTCGCTCTAAATAACCTCCAGCAAACACTGAGTAGAAGGTACATGCTGTTTGTAAATCTAAGAGTAGATTTAAAGAGTAGGAATACCTGAATATGAGGCCACTAATGTGGCCCATACATATGCTTATGATTAGAGGAAAAATGCATGCATGTAAAAATGGATGCATGTGCACTAAGGCAGGGGAGTTTCAGGGATGCCGCATGGCTGAATTTGGTATTCACTGGATTCTAAAGTCTAGCTACACTCTATGTGTGTGTGTCAGGGTTGATACAAATAGGAGTGCTGTTCACACCCTGACGACCTTTGAAGTTGGTGTCAGTGGTTGCAGGCCTGCATGTGCATGTACCTGTGTGTGTGGACACATTTTCTGTGGACCTGTGTGTGCTAAGGTAAAGAAGGTCAGGGTGAGAGCTCACGGTGGGGTGGCAGTAGCAGGAATTCATTCTTTAGCACTGATCTGTCGTATTTCTTTATTTCCATCTATGTTCTGTCATCACGATCATCATCATCACTGATATCATCACCCTCATCATCACCCCCATTTAACTGAACACTGATGATTCACAGTGTTCAGTGCTTTCCACCCATTTTCTCATTTTCTTCTGTCTACTTACCTAAGTACTGTATTATTCTTACATTTTAGAAAAGAAAATAAGCTGAGCCTGGGCATGTTAATTTGCCCCAGATAATATGGTCAGTAAGAGATGGACTCAGATTCAAACTCAGTCAGGCTGACTCCTTAGCTACCACTTCTGGCCACCCCTTTCCTCAATCCAAAAAGGATTTCAGGTGGTTTTCAAATACATATAGTAAAACAAGATTACCAGTGAAGAAACTAGGCAAAGAGAAAACAAGGGCAGGACAAGGACGATGTAATTATGGTCCTATATGTATGACAGAGGTTGGACACAAATGGGACTTTGTTTTTTAAACATGCAAAGAGAGGGCCGGCCGAGTGGCGCCGCGGTTAAGCGCTGGCCCCGATTTGGGTCCCACATATGAGGGCCAGTGACACTGCCCTCAAAAAAAAAAAATATGCAAAGAAAGAAATATGATCATAAGTCACAGTGTCCATACAGTAAAAATAAAAACCAATTTATCAGGAGAAGCACAGCAATTCCTTCTTTATTAATTTTTTTTTTCATGTGGATTCCCATAAAGGATTTTTGGATGCTGTAATAAATAAAATATTTCCAATGAGATAAGTTTTGTAAGACTGTTTCTTATAAGGCCTCTCAGTGTAGGCTAAGGGTTAATGTCAAAATCTGGCCATTAAAATAAATTCTGTAGGGTTCACAACAGTAAACCCTGGGATCACAGCACACCTACTGGCAGGTTATTTATCTTCACACAGGGCTGGCCAAGTGGCGCCGTGGTTAAGCGCTAGCTTGGGAAGCCAGCAGCCCCGGTTCAGTCCCACATGTGAGGGCCAGATACAGGCACTAGGCAATTAATTATCTTCTTGGTGCCTCAGTTTCCTCATCTGTAAGATGAGGATAGAGATATTACCTACCAGATTAGATGAGACAGTACTCAGAACATGGTAAATAGTCAGTGCCGCTATTGTCATCATCACTATTGTAAGTGCAGATCCATATGCTTTAGTAGTCAGTCAAGCTGGACTGAAGTTGTGTCCACTTAGGAAAATTAAGCAGTGGAATAGGTTGACATGGCTTAATGGAAGGTCACGCCCTTCTGCATTATGGTTGTAGGATTAAGATAAATACTCACAAGCCAGACCTAGATTTCCTTTCATTCCCTCAGAAAGCAATTCTGAGTTCAAGTTGACACTGAAATGGGTGAGTGAAGCCCAACTTCTCTGCTATGGAGCATGGTGTGGGTAGTTTCTGCTTGAAACATTTAATATAGATGTTATCAAACTCTGCATGGCCATAACATTTCTCAGTAAAGCAATAATAAAATTATCTAATTTTAAGCAATGAAATTCCATAGGGAATTAAGGCAAGCTAATTTAAATGTTCTCTAGGTAACAACACCAATTAATCTGCTATATGGGTTGTTAAGGTTTAACCCAATTTGTTTTTGGAGAACACTTACCAGAAATGATGATTTTTGGTTTTGAAACAGTTAATCCTAACCTTTGGATAGTACTAGCTATAGTAACTAGCATTAGCAAAACTAAAGGAGGATTTTATCTTCCAGAATCAATTAAGTGTCCCTTTGGGACAATAAAAATATATCATCACCACACAGAAGGATGTTTATTTTTCTGACTTCAGCATTTCCAAAGGTTGTGGCTGGATCATCAGGCACAATTTTATGAGAAGGGAAGCCGCAACTGTGTTATCTCAGTTATAGTGATATAGTGTAGATCCTAGACAGTCGAGGGTCACTGGTGGGCATAATAAGAAGTAGACTAATAAGTCCACAAAGGAGGAATTATACTTGAATTGGTTTTCAATTTATTATTGCAGTGATTTCAGATCATGAGCCTAATCTACAGACCAAATTGACCTTGACTGTGATTTTTGAATGACAAGGCTTAGTATAACCCCTCAGGTGCAATGGCTTGATGGCAGAGAGAGCTTTTCACCAAAATTCATGCCCTTCTTTCATGGATTGGAGTCATTGCTGATAGGTGGATTCTTGGTCAGGGATTATATTCCCCAGCAGTCCTTATACCCAGCTGTGGCTATAAATGACTAGTGCTTGTTAATGGAATGTGAGCCAAAGTGAATTGTGTCATTTGTAGGCGGAGGTTTTAAAGAAATAAGTGAGGCTTCTCTACTCTCCTCTTTCCCTATTTGTAGGCTGAGAAAAGAGGACTCTGTAATCCTAGGCGATGACAGAGCCACAAGATGGAAGAAGCTTGGGTCCCTGAATCACCATGTGGAGGAGAGCCCAACCCCAACCCCAGAACAACTACATTGGAATAAACTTGTATTGTGTTAAAACACTGAAGCTTTGGGTTTTATTTTTTATAACAGCTGTAATTACCAGAACTAAATAGGCATTTATCTTCCAGAATGAGTTAGGTAGATTTTGGAACAACCACTCTGAATGAGGCAAGTAAAAGCAATTAAGTAGAGTAAATAAAGGCAGAATAGCCTTAAAACACACATTTAAAACATGTTTTCTAAAATTTACTTGTTGGAAAACAGTATGATTTTATGACTAAATATTTTTGTGGGTTGTCTAGAGAGTCATTCTATTTTCTTTTCCTAATACATCAAAAGGAGTCATCCCTTTATGATGTCTATTGATTACTAGCTCTGAGTTTGCTGTTTCTTCTCTGAACTTCCTTGTTTTATTAGGCTTTGAGTAAATCCTAGCTTTCTGTTATTCCTGGATTTAATCCAATGGTAATAAGAGGCAAGCCTTGGTTGGGAATAGTCCTGGAATTTCCCAAGCCCTTTTATTTTAGTGTAAAACAGATCGAATGAAGAAATCCTGTTACCTCTCAATCTAGAAGAGGCCTTGGTCTCCTCAACCCCCGCAGAGCTTTAGTTTTAGTTCTGGACACAGGATAAAGAGGATGAGGCCCCAGTATTCACGCACTGCGGTGCTGGCCCCTGGCAGCTCTTGACAATGCTCAGTTCCTGTCAGAGTCACGTTCTGTGCAGCCAAGGTTGGGGAAACACCCAGAATGTTGCTGATTCCACAGCAGGAAATGCTGTTATCAGCTGCTCTGAGGGGCTTTCAAAAGATTGGAGACTGAAGCCATTTAAACACAGAGGATTGGGGAAGCTACACTTGGTCTGGGCAAAACTTTTTCCTTTGTTGCTCAACTGTCTTACAGAAATTTGGCCTTGATCATTCAATTTATTTGAATATATTTCTTCATACGGCTTCCAGCAGCACACACTTGGTTTTCCTTTTAACTTACTGGTCGCCTCTATCTCTCTTGCTGGTCCTTTGCCTCTTCCTAACCCATAAACGTTGGCATGACTCTGAGTTCAGACGTTAACCTTTCTGCCCACTCAGTGTTCCTTTACCTTGTGTGACTTTCTTCATAACACTCATCACTATTTTAAATTATCCAATTTATTTGTTTATGAGTGTGCTTCACTAGAGCATAAGTTCTGTGAGGTCAGAGACACTGTCTTGCTAACTGTGAACTGCTTGGGCCTAGAACGGTACTTGGCTCATAATAAGCACTCAATAGTTATTGAATTAATTGATTAATTGAATGAATGAATGTATGAATTCAGATGGTGACAAGTAGCATTTCTTCTTAAATCAGACTAGGAGAAAAGGGTTTGCACTATTGGAGTTTAAGATTATTCCAGGGTATTTTGATTTACTAAGATGTGGTTCTGTCTGCTCCAACTTCAAAAAAAAAAAAAAACACAAAAAAAACCAAACGGGTGGATTTTGTTTTTATTTGTCACAGAGAATTGGAGTAGATGACCTTCTAATCCAAGTTGGATCCCTCCCAACCTGAATGATCTGTAAACCTGGCTACTTACCTCACATCAGGTTCAGCAGTGGCAGCATGCAGTGGCAGACGACCATTTTTATCTGGGATATTGTGTTTGGCACCGTTTCTGAGCAGACTCACACAGCCTTCCAGCCAACCCTGAAACACAAGAGCAACCACTTCATTATATAACACAACCTTGCATAACATAGTCCAACAAACTTTCTCTAGTTTTCTTTCCCTTTCTTCTTTGGTTTGGCTAAAAACATGTTTTATTTGACTTAAGTGGTTAAAGCACAACTCCAATGTAGACACCTCAACTGAGGGCTGAAGGTCTTGAGGTGTGGATTCCTGAGGTTTCTGGAGGACCTTTACCCTGTCAGATGTAGACTGATTCCTAGACTCTCTCTTCTGCCTCCCCCTCCCCATTTCTAGGGCCACTCACTGGTATTTCACTTTTATACTTATTTCCCAGGGCATGAGATAGGGTGTGATTAATCAGCTCTAGCCTCTCTTTCTATGGGATTCACTCCAAATTATACTTGTCAATGGCCTGATCTGCATGCCATGGTCTAATTCCAAAATGTGGGCTCCTGTATCATTCTTGAGCCCCAGCTTCTACTCTATGCCTCAGTTTATCTATATCTGATAAACAGGCCTTGGTTCCCTCTTTCCAACTTCCCTTTCTAGTAATCCAAATACACTATGTTGTTTATCCTAGGCAGTACCCCTCCCAACCTAGAATCCTAATCTGAGCCCTACTGCAATGATTGGGACCCTGCCATCTTGTTGACTGATTTTTCTGATGTTGAACATGGAGATATAACCAGCACACTCTAAAGGTACCCACTTGCTGTGTTTTACCCACTTATGAATTCCCCAAGACATGTCGTGTTAACTCCGTGCTGTCTGCTAATTCACCAGATTGAAACCGATACTGCCACATCTCATCTTTGTCCTCTCCTTGGTTAGCTCCGGTAGCTGGGTCATTTCCCCACTGTCATTCTCATTTCAAAGAGCAGATATCATTGCAGGCTAGCTTCTTTCTTTTTCCATAGTTCTTTAAGTAACTAACCCAACCCTACTGATAACCAAGTTTGGCTCACCTGCCAAAGAGAATGCCTCCTACATTCATCCACAACCACTTAGGTTACTTACTCATTTATACATAGACTTATATAGATAAAATTATTATTATGAAGAGTGATAGGATATTTTTCTCTACAACCTTCCTCTATTCATGTATAATTAAGCCTCAAGATTACCCACCAAGATGAGAACGATGACTGACAATTTTCCCTCACAATATGGGAAGCAATAAAAATCAAAATGTTATTAAATGCATGGAGAAGAAGAAAGATAATGATAAGAAAAGAATCTTTTCAATCTGAAAAGTCTGGAACAAATCTTTCAACAAAAGCACAGCAAAATTCATAGGTTATAATATTGAATATGGTTTTGTAGAATTGACCAATATCTAAATCTTAAGTAGAAGCATATATTTTCAAGCCTTGAGTCATAGTTTACTAATGTATTAAGTATAATTTTAGTTGCTAATAGCCAAGTCATCAAGTTCTATGATTAAGAAAAGAAACAGACCAGGAGACCCAAAAGAAAGGCATACTGGACAAATTCCAGAGTTGCCAAATTTTTATAGTTTTGATAAACAGATCTGATGGGGGGAGGATCTGGGACATTTTTATCATTTTGTAACATTTCCTGGAACTATGTGTGTATGTGGTTTTCTTCAAAAAACTATTGAATACATCTGAAACACATGATCACTATTCAGAACCAATGAATATGTTTTGTACCTACTATATGCTAGGTGATTCGGCATGTGTCTCTCCTTCAATTGCAATAAACTTAGGGTATTATTTTTATTACAGTTTACCACTGAGGAAAGAGGCACCAGTCTTGTCTAAGGTTGCACATCTATGGTAAGTCTGTTTGTATACTAAGTTTGGAGCTGTGACTGAGACTTAATTTCTAAGTGCCTCTTTGCCAAGTTTCTCTTTTATATTTGAATTCAGACATTGCCAGAAGGGAGTGATGAGCTTTCAAGTGCAATCCCAGGACACTCTCCTCCCCCTGTCCTGTGCCCTTCCCATGGAGACTCAGTGAGGGGGGTGTCCTGCCTTGGGTTGCCACACAGAGGTGGGGGCATCATTAAGAGGGTGATGCCACATGCTGTCATGCAGGCAAACTTTCCTCGCATAGCTCCTCAGAATTCATTTCTAGAGTTGTCTGCAAAAGTGGCACCTTTCTAGGCTCACTATTTAAGGCAATCTAGAGGAGTACTTCTTCTCAGCCCTTTAAGTAGCTGTCTAACCCAAGATATTAGAAATTTTGAATTTTAGAATTTGGAAAGAAGTACAGCTTGGTTTCACTCTATTCTAAATGCTAGTAGCAGTCAACTTTAGAAACCATCTTTACTCCTTTCCTTCATCCCCCAATTCAAATTTTCTCTTTTCCTCAGCTCAAAGACACTGAAAAAATTACTGCATAGCAAGAATAGTTATTAGGGCATATGGTAAAAGGGAGAGGATCTGGAAGGGCAGTCCTGCATCTCTCTGAGATATTGAACGTCACCTAGTATTCCTAGGCCAGTGGCTTTCAAACTTGAGCAGGCGTAAACATTTCTGGGAGGTTTGTTTAACATGCAGGACTCCCTACCCCCATCCCACTTCCACCTGCCTCCAGTGTCTGACACGGCAGGTCTATGGTGTACTCCCGGAGCCTGCGTTTGAAACAAGCACTCCAATACTTTGAAAAATTCTTCCCAGATTTATATGTTGAGTCCCTAAAGAAAGAGGACATGCAAATAGAAAATGCAAAAGTAGTTTCTAAAGACAATCTCTGTGAGAACAGGACAATGCCTCATCTGAGTCCATGCGAGAGCCTGGCAGGAAGGTGTGGTGCTGGGGAGGGGAAATGTTCTACATCAGTGGGGCAGCTTCAGGATGTCATGGGGCTGGCCCAGGTGAATCCTCCTCCATCAATGGGCAGCGACAGCAAAGGCAAGAGGCTGCTTTGGCAGCAGGGTGGTTATGGTGAAGGTTTCCAGGGGCCTCATTGGAGGGGAAGGAGAATGATGACCCTCATGTGGCCCTAAGGAGGACTTGTTTGACATGGACTACGGTCTCCCAGAAGGATTTCAGGGAGGATTTGAGAGGAGAGGGGCTTGAAGATGTTCAGTAAGCCTTACCAAGCTTGCTCTAATGTTGGGAAACGCCGGACTGAAATCTCTTGTGACAAGGACTGACTCTACACAATTTTTAAATTGAGCACTGATTATGGTTGAGTCCTATGCTTGGTGTTGCTGCTTAAGAGCCTGGTATTTCTCCCCTGCTCCCAACCCCCACTCTTCCCAGTTCTTATCATTCCCCACTGTCCTCGTCCTCGACCTTCTACTCAACTAATCCTATCCACAGATACCACCTGCAGCTTTGAGAGCTACTGTCCACTCAGAGTATAAATGGAGGGCCTTCTTAGAAGGAGTATCAAGTGTGTCCAGAAATGCCCCATGGGAAATTCTGATGCAGTTAAGATGGGAAAGACTATTGCTCTAATGGCAATATCATCTCTAACTTAGAGGACTGATAGGAAAACCCAAAATGACTTAAATCCGTGAAACCCACTCTAAGTGGTGATATGAACGCCATAGATGATTGTTGCAAAGCTTCAAGTGCTATTTCCATTGGCCAGCTGCATAATACAAGGACGCACTTCTTCAGGTAGGACCCCATAAAGACACATTTAGATCACCCCACTCCTCCGTGCCCATGACAGATACAGTCAGTACCAGATAGGTAGCCAGGCATAGACTCGTGCGGCCATAAGCATCCTGTGTGTTAATATTGGCCCCCATCTTCAACAGCAGCTTCACTGTGTCCACTTGACGTCCGGAAACCGCATGCATCAAGGGTGTACATCCTGGAAGGAGACATTTCAACAGCTTTTAAAAGCATGTTTGATTGGTAGAATGTATGAGCAGTCTTTATTTGCCTCTTCATTTATTATGCGTGTTGCCAATAAAGGAACTCCCTTCAACACACACCCAGGAGCTGAACTGTATGGGTTTGAAGAAAGACAGATGAAGGTGATGGTTGCTACATTCATATAAACTATGTATTTTTCTGACCCTATTCAATCTTCTGTAATTTTATAGTACTTGGTTGATTAAAACACATGGCACAGATGATAGAAATTGTTCCTTAATACCTTGGGAAGCAGCATAATTTGGGATGCAACAGGCAGGTTTATCCTGACTTGGCCTGCACAATGCAGAACCTGGAAATGCCTTCGGAAAGCAACCCCAGACAGGCAGACAGGTCCAGCACATTTTCATTGCCAGTGATGGGTGATATAGAAAGAGCAGTGATGGTAACCTAGTCTTGGGCTGCACAAATTCTTGCTAAAAGGGGCCATCTTTACTGAAATACTTCTCTGTGTTTGGAATCAATACAGGTCAGTGCATTTAGTTTTTCATGTGTTTTATTCCTGAATGAAAATAGACATAAAATTACATATGCTGATTAACTTTGCAGGGCTGATGGAACAAGCCAGACTTGGTGAGGCAAACTCCAGGTGCTTCACACGCCTTCCTTGTGGTGAAGAAACAGAACAGCAGACAAAATCCCCTAGTCATCTGAGGCTTGTTTACATGTCTTTTGATTGGACATTCATGTTGAGGTTGTGATTCTTCTCTGAATGAATTACAAGCTATGGTTTTAGAGATCCTGAGAATGGATAGATTCCAGGACTGCTGTTGTCAGTGAAAGATGGTAACTGGCAATCCAAATTTTCGCCAAATCTTTCCTTCCTAATGCTCTTTCAGGCATCTGTACTGGCTAAAAAACAGCAGTGAAGTGCTGTTTTCAATAGTGACATTATTTCCTCCTCTCCCTCTCCCTCATTCCTTCCTTCCTTCCTCTCCCTCCTCTTCCCCCTCCCCTCCCCCTCTCCCCTCCTATCCCTCTGTATCCTTTTTTGCTTGAGGGTGTCAAATTCCTCCAGCACCATTTTTTTGAAGAGGCTTTCTTCCATGGAATTACATTTGCACATTTGTCAAGGGTCAGTTGAGCACATTTGTGAGTCTCTTTTTGAGTTCTGTTCTTTACTACTGATCAGCAATAACATTGATTTCTGTAGCTATACAATAAGTCTTGACATTGGGGAGACTGATTCCTCTCACTTCAGTCTTCTTTTTCACAATTGTTTTAACTATTTTTTTTTTTTTTAATTGGGGAATTGGGAGAGGGGACCAGCCAAGTTGTTCTTCAATCTTCCTTGTGGAGGGCGCCAGTCACTGTCTGGCTTCCTTTCAGCAACTGGTAGCCTCTAAGCTCAAGGTGCTGAGCTCAGTCTTAGTTGTGGGTGGGCATAGCCACCATCCCATGTGGGAGTTGAACCAGCAGCCTTGTTGTTAAAAGAGCACACTCTATCCTCTGAGCCATCCAGGCAGTAGCTCAGCTCAAGGTGCCGAGTTCAGTTTTAGTTGCGGGTGAGCATAGCCCACCATTGAACAGGCAATCTTGTTGTTACACCAGCTGAGCCATCCTGCCACCTGTTGGCAGCTCAGAGACAGCTCAGCTAGGGCGCAGCATCACTGGCCCATGTGGGAATCAAACGAGCAGCCCTGTTGCTCAGAGCACGTGCTCTAAGCCAACTCTTAACCAACTGAGCCACTCGGCCGGCCCTTGTTTTAACTATTTTAGTTTCTTTACCTTTCTATATAAATTTCAGATAATCTTGTCTGTATCTACAAAAATGTCTTGCTGGGGTTTGATAGAAATTGCATTAAACCTGTGTATGAATTTGGGGAGCTTTGCATGTTTATTATATTGAGTCTCCTTATCTGTGAACATGATATGTTTCTCCATTTATTTACATCTTCTTTGATTTCTTCCATTGGCATTTTATAGTTTTCAGTATACAAGTCCTATACATATTTTGTTATAGTCACATCTAAGTATTTTTCATTTTTTCAATTGATTCATTTTAAATGGTATTGTGGTTTTAATTTTGGTGTCCATTTGTGGTACTTATTTGTGGCATATATAAATACAATTTGTTTTTGTGTATCGTGCTTATATCCTATGACCTTGCTGAACTCACTTAGTTGTAGTTTTTGGTAGATTCCTTAGATTTTCCTATGTAAACAATCAAATCATGAAAAGAAGAAGAGTTTTTTTTGTTTATTTTTTTTCCCCTTTCAATATGTATGCTTTTTATTTCCATTTCTTGCCTTTATGCACTGGCTAGTATTTCTGGCACTATGCTGAATGAGTGAGAGTGGGTATCTTTGCTTTGTTCCTGATCTTAGGAGCAAAGCATTCAGTTTTTCACCATTAAGTAAAATGGGGTTTTGGTAGATACTCTTTATCAAACTGAGGCAGGTCCCCTCTATTCCTATTTTTCTGATAGTGTTTAATGAATGTGTGTTAAATTTTGTCAATGCTTTCTCTGCATTAATTGATATCATCCTGTGATCTTTTTCCTTTAGCTGGTTAATATGATGGCTTACATTGATTGATTTTCAAATACCGAACCAGACATATCCCTAGAACAAGCCCCTCTTGGTCATTGTGTATAATACACACACACACACACACACACACACACACACACACACACATTCACCCCGGGGGTGCCAACAATATGTATACAAGTGAACACTTTGGTCAACGGTGTTCAAGCAGTAGTTGGCTGTAATCAGAAGTGTCTGGACGTTGATGGTAACCACTTTGAGCACCTCTTGCAATTGCAGAAGTCAACTGTGACTTGTTGTAGGCATATATTGAGTATTACAATTTTAATATAGTTTTTACCTTTCTTAAAATGTGTATACATTTTTTGGCACCGTGTGTGTGTGTGTGTTTGTGTGTGTGCGTGCGCTTGCATGTGCATGTGTGTATGATATATATATATATATATATATATATATATATATATATATATACTATTTGCTAATATTTTGCCAAGGATATCTACATCCATATTCAATCCCTATTCATGAGGAGTATTGGTCTGATTATATATTGGGTTGTTGGAAAAGTCATGACATATTTTTTCTATGTTTTTCGTTGCAAAATGTGTCATGACTTTTCCAAGAACCCAATAGAATTGAAATTAATTGTCATTTAAAAATTTGTAGAAGTCTTTAGTGAAACCATCCAGGCCTGAAGATTTGTTTGTCTGAGAAATTTAAAATTAGGAATTTAATTTCCTTAATAGTACTAGGGCTATTCATATTACCTGTTTCCTACTGGATGAACTGTGGTAGTTTATCTTTTTTTGAGGAATTAATCCATTTCATCGAAACAGTCAAACTTATATATGTAGAGTTGTTTGTTTTATTTACTTATTATCCTTTAGGTATCTGAAGTGTTATCTTTGATTTCATTCTTGATAGTGGTAATTGGTATCTTTCATTTTTTTGTCAGTACTATTATTAGCAGTTTGTCAATTTTATTGATCTTTTCAAAGAATTGGTTCCTTGTTTCTTTGATTTTTCATTGTTTTTCTGCTTTCAATATCATTGGTTTCTATTCTTTATTATTTCTTTCCTTTTGTTTACTTTGGGTTTATTTTGCTCTTCATTCTAAGCACTTGAGGTGAGAATTTAGATTATTGACTAATATTTTTCCTCTTTTCTAATGAATGTATTTTGTGCTATAAATTTCCCTCTTAGCATTACTTTAGGTGTGTCCCACAGATTTTGGTATGTTGTGTCTTCTTTTCCATTCATTGTCAGTACAAGTCAGGATTGAACCCAATCAGTCGGCTCTTACACTTATCACATGAATGGTGTTTAACCTTTGACTCCCTTCATTTCCACTTCTGGCCCCAAGGCAGATGCCTAAGTAAGTCTGCTCTAAAAACAACCAAACAAATGAACAAACAAACAAATGAACAAATGCTACCATGGATACATTAGGGAGCAACCACTGTACTTTACAAAACACTTTGTTGTCATGATAAAAGAATCCAAAACTCTTTTTGGGACAGGTCAACTGGATAAAAACCATTAATGACTTCCCAGAAATACTGGAATGGATAAACCAATAATAGATATTTTGTTATAATCCTAAAGGTCCCTAGGTCTTTCTTTCTTTCTTTCTTTCTTTCTTTCTTTCTTTCTTTCTTTCTTTCTTTCTTTCTTTCTTTCTTTCTTTCTTTCTTTCTTTCTTTCTTTCTTTCCTTCCTTCCTTCCTTCCTTCCTTCCTTCCTTCCTTCCTTCCTTCCTTTCTTTCTTTCCTCCCTCCCTCCCTCCCTCCCTCCCTTCCTTCCTTCCTTCCTTCCTTCCTTCCTTTCAGTGTATTTTCTTTCAGTTGTTCAGATTGGCTCATTTCTGCTGCTGGGCTTATCCACTGAGTTTTAAATTGTGATTATTGTATTTTTTGCAGTTCTAAAATTTTCCACTTGGCTCTCCTATATCTGTTATTTCTTTGCTGAATCTGTCTGTTTTTTCATCCTTTTCAAACATGTTTGCAATTGCTCATTGATACAATTTTTTATGGCTACTTGAAAATCCTTATCAGATAATTCTAACATCTGTCTTCTCAGTGTTGATATCTATTGATTGTATTTTTCATTCAGTTTGAGGTCTTCCATGGTACACGACAAGTGATTTTTCTATTGAAACTTGGACATTTGGCATATTGTTTCCTGAGTCACGTAATCTTACTTAAACCCTCTATTTTTTTGGCTTCCTCTGACACTATTCCAAAGGAGAAGTGAGGGGAGGTGCCATTAGAAGTCCAGGTTCCCCACTTAGCCTTCATTGACATCTGAGGGAGAAGACTCTTCATTACTGCTGGGTGATGGTGAAAGTCCTAATTCTAATACCATAACAGATAGGAGGAGGGGGACCTCATTACCACCAGGTGGAGGTGGAGGTGCAGGCTCCCTCACTTGGTCTTTGCTGGAATGGGTGGGGTTGGGCCCATAGGTTGTTTTGGTGGTATTCGGCTGGAGTACCGTCATTGTTGTCTAAAATCTCTCTGTCTTGTCAAGCTATTCCTATCCTGGTTCTTTGGCTAGAGAGAGCAGGCTTCCATTGTTTTTTTTTTCGGTCTATGCCTGTTGAATTTCTGGATTGCTGTCTTCTTTGTCTGGGATATATGAGCAAAAGAAAAACCCAAGATACTCACTCACCACCATGTCATTCCTTGGGTGCCAAGGTGCTAGCCAGTCTATTTTAACTCCACCTTCCAGAATGTTCTTATGTTTATTTCATATTTGATGTCTGGGGTTTTTACTTATATTTAGCAGAAAGATTAGGAAAATAGTACATCTACTGCATCTTCCCAGAAGCAGAAGTCCTTGCTCTCTCCTTAACAATCACACTCTTCCAATATCCATCACTACCAAAAACCCCACTATCCCAAAGTCCATTGCCTTTTCTTTCCATACCCCTTTTCTTGGCCTAATTACTTTAGTCATTCATACAAGGAAGTGAAAACAAACTCAGATGAACTGGCTTCATCATAAGAAGTGATGTAAATGAATTTGAAGCTTTGTATCCAAGACCCTCATTTCAAGAAATACTAAGGGACCTGCACACAGCCCCCGGCAGGCCACTGCTTGACAATCCAGTATTGAAGTGGCCTGTCAGATGTAATTTTATTAACATTGTTCACCCCTGAAGTCCCTCTGAAAGGATAGAGCAGAATGTTCTGCAGGATTCAAAATGCATACATTGCTCACCTTCACTGTCACAGCATTCTAGGATGGAAGGGTCTTCCCGAATCTCTGCAGTCAGCGCATTGACATCTCCATTAGATGCTGCCTGGTACACCATGGTCAGGTCAACCTCCTCAGATGAATCACCTTCATGAATCAAACAGACATGGTAGTGTGTGGAGAGAATTCACTGAAAGAATAACACCCAAAGAGTCACCCACACAAGTGATTCATGAAAACCTCTCTGGTGAATCCAGGCAGGGGGCTGAGTCAGTCTGTTCACATGCACTCTCACCACTTCTGAAGAAGGGTAGACCAGTGTGGGCCATGTTGTAACGTCACCATTACAACATGGGAAGAAGCCTCAGGCATTAGCTGTGCCCTGAGATTTTATGATTCCCTGCAGGTATTCAGTCTTCTCGAAATCAGTGAGACCAGGTAGTAAAGGGGGACCTGCAGCTTCATTCCAGGTTTCCCTTTTATATCTGAGACACATTACTTTTGTCTTTCAATGACTCAGTTTACCTAACTTTGAAAGAGACATTGGACACCTTATTCTCTGTCGTCTGGATGTCCTCTCCACCCTTTTTCTGCCCTGCTTTGTACCCTGAGGGCCAACCCTTGCTGATTGCATCACCCAGGACCCCTCCTGCTCTGGCTTGCCCATGGAGGCAGTGGCAGGAGACTGGTGGGGAGATGAGAAGGAGACATTGAACATGTCTTCCTGCTTTCCTCTAGTGCAGCGTCTAGCAGTAGCTGCTTCTCTCCAACCGGGAGGTTCCTCCTCTCAAGAACCAGCTTTCACTGGGCTCCCTTTGGGAACAAACATTGTTTTCAACTCTGCAGCATCTTTGCATGCAGTCCCTTCACAAAAGCTCCTTCATTTGAATCTCTGGGGTTTCATGATACGGTGTTTCCAGAAGGAACAGAGCTGTATGCAACTCCTTTGAATTTGGTAGCCACCTGTATTATGCCTTTGTGCACAATTGAACTAGGAATACTGCGAAAGGTGACAACAAAAGTGTGTGGGTCAAAAGACCCCAGAGGAGCAGTGGAAGGACTGGAAGGCAAGCCCTGCTCACAGGGAGACAGGCCCTACTGAGATGCTGTGCTGAGCCCCTCTACCTATGGGATATCTCCCACACATATCCATTGTTCAGGGAAAATATGTATGTGTAAGAGAAGTATTTTTTTTTTAATTGAGTTTTTCTGCTAACGTGAATATTGTGCCAGCGATACTTTAGAGTTTTAATTGATCTTTAGTGGCAGTGGTCCTAACACTTTGGCATGGTTTCTCTGTCCCAGTATTTCTGGGAAGTCATTAAGGATTTTTTTTAACCAACTGACATATGCCAGGAGGAGCTAGTTATGGAAAATTATTCACTTATGACAATACAAATGAGTGTTTGCTCTCTAATTTATCCACAAGTTTGTTGTAATTGTTGTTTTTAAAGCTGACTCTCCTGTATATTTGCCCGGGAGCTGGAAGTGGGAGGTGAGAGGTGTCAAGATCAAATGCAAGGGTGGTAAGTGCAAGGGCTCTGGAACTACATCATTTGGGTTCAAATTCTGGTTTGTGTTAACCAGCTGTGTGAATTTGGGCCAATTACCCTCTCTGAACCTTAGTTTTCTTGTAATTTTTCCTTAGATTATGATGGTTATGACAACACCTATCTTATAAGTTTGTTGTGAGGAATAAATGAGTTAATATTTAATCCTCTGTGCCTTTATAAGAAGGCATGACATGTAGTAACTGCTGTATATATTTTGCTACTATTACTGTTACTTTCTTTTTTCTTATGGGTTTAGAGATCATTAGAAATCTGAGACACGTAGATAAAAAGGTCTTTCTTTGATGATGGCTAGATAAAGAATCCATACGTTGCATACAACATTGTCTATTAGAAACCCTCCCATGATTCTAAACATTTTGTTAAGATTGCTCATGAATGCTCTCTTTGGGCTCAAGAAACAGGGACCAGACTTGAGGACAAAGATAGGCCTGGTATCTGGTCATATGACTGTTGGGAGCCGACAGCCCCACAGTGTTTGACAAGGCCAAATTGAAGTAAAGATCCACACTCAGCACTGTATGTTTAGGGTGCTGCCTTATGGTTGGTCATATAATATCTCTTGCCTCTATGAACCCATGTGTCTTTCCTCTACATCAGATCCTATAGGAGACAGTACTCTCACTACATTTATGGCTAGCTCCTGTGGTACCTCAATGAGATAACTATGCAGCCAACGACGGGTAAGATCTCCTAAAAGAAAGGAGACAACCCAAGCCAGGCGGTAGTTCCGTGGGGACCCCAGGACTGAGAAATAGGGGACTCAAGCCCCTTGGAAACAGAGGCTCAGACCCCTGGCCACATAAACCAAAAAGCCTGGCTATGAGAAACTGATAACATCAATCCGTTAAGCTCGCTTGCCTAAGATAATCACAGTGAAAAGTCTCCTTGGAGACTAAAAGTCTCCAGGCCATGAGAGTTCCAATAAGAGATGACTTGCTGACCATGAGCTATGTTAATCTATAGCCTTAATTGGATTCTTTGCCTTGTACATTGTTGTAGCAACAGACACTGAAGCTTTGACTAAGAAACGGATACTAATAGCTCAATGTACGCCCTGTGAGTCTCACTGATGGAATTTGGGACTAGGTAGTCATGGTAACTCTTCTTCAGGTGATATGTAGAAACTGAGTCTGGGTCACAAAGAGATTATCATAGATGAGATTATCCTTAACCATAGAAAAAGTCACAGTGTGCCCTGGGGAGAACAAATACAAGACTGTAAAAGTCCTAAGATGTGGAACTTAACGTGTGATTGGATAATGGTCAAAAGTCCGTATAAAAGGAGACATGCTGTAACAATAAAGTGTGACACTTCTCTGAAACTCCCCCGGTGTCTCCACTCCCTTCTTTCCCCTCGCCGACGCCATCTCCACCTGAGGAAACTCCTGGACTCGTGGAGGCTGGTCCCCCACATATGACCACATCTGAAAGAGCTGGTGGTATCATCTTGGAAGGAAGATCCTGGTGGTGGACTGAGGAGCTCTGTATTTATAGCCTGTTTATATCTTACATATTATATAACATGTATAAAATGTTTATAATGTGTTCATTACTGACAGCAATAGATTCTATAAGGCACATTCATTACACTGCTGAGCATATACAACTGAGAGAAAGCACATCATTGCCTGATGGAATTAGGATACCATAATAACTTGCCAGAAGGATTTTGCCAATAAGATTGTATTTGTTGGAGCTAAACATAGGAGAACGTATCTTAGTCCAAAACATACCCAATTGAACTCATTGAAAGATTGTTGAACCTATAGTTTTTGTTGCTCAATATCCCCTCACTCTGTTGGTGACCTTAACCTGATTATTTTCTGGGGATTACCTCCTCTACACCTTCAATGCACGGGCGGATTCAGTGGAGTTGACTATATCTCTGCTCAAGGGCAGAAGATGTGATCTAGAACTGAACTTTCAACGCAAGCCTTACCCTGGCCACACAGAGATTGGTTCAGGGATGTGCCCCACCCAGTAAGAGCCCATGAAAGGCAATGATACTTTGACTGGTATTGCTGGGAGTAATACTCTTGCTTTTTTCCACTATCCATGAAACTGGGAGCTATGGGGGGAGAGCCTACAAATAAAGACAACACAAAGAGAAGAACAGAGCTGGGATAAGAGAAGGAAGCAATTGAGACCTGGTGATATAATTTGAACTGCTGAATCAAAGGACAGCTTATGCCAGCCCCATCTCTGGAACATTTATATGAGCCAATAAATTCCTTTTTTGCGTAAGTCAATTTGCATAGATTTTATGTGTTTTTCTTTTTAATAACTGAAAGAGTTCTAACCAATAAAATGTTTTAGTGGTGACACATTAGAAAAGAATGTAGGGTTTTAGTTGGGCAGTTAGTGCTATAGGAATGAACAGTATAGGAATGACAATAAACTAGTGGGACCTCTGGCTGCATTAATAATAGTAATTAGACTGAAGGAGGTAATAGGCCTCTTCCATTTTTAACTAGTTGAGGTCTATGGTCCATAGATTAAATGGGCTATAGGTGCCTAGAGAACATTCAGAAGTGAGTGACTGGAATAAAGTATGAATGGACTTCGTGTCGCATGATAACTAGTGGAAGGAAACAGGTGTGTTTATCTTGAAGAATACCATGGGTCATGATGGTAATCTTTAGATATTTGAAGACCTTTCTAAAAAATCTTTTTAGAATAATTGTGGTAAATATATATAACATAAAAATTACCATTTAAACCACTTTTAGATGTACAGTTCAATGGCATAATGTACATTCTTAGTGTTGTACAAAATTACCACAATCTACCTCCAGAACTCACTTCAGCTTTCAAACTCTGTACCCATTAGGCAAAAACTCCCCATTCACTCCACCTCACCCGCTGGAAACCAGCATTCTACTTTTTGTCTTTGTGAATGTGACTAATCTAGGTACTTCATATAAGTGGAATTGACAGTATTTGTGCTTTTCTAACTGGCTTATTTCACTTAGCATAATGTCCTGAATGTCATCCATGTTGCAGCATGTGCCAGAATTTCCTTCTTTTTAAAGGTTGAATAATATCCCATTGTATGTATATACCACATTTTGTTTATCCACTCATCCATTGATGGACACTTGGGTTGTTTCCATTTCACGGCTATTGTGAATAATGCTGCCACAAACATGGGTATACAAATAACTCTTCCAGAGTCTGCTTTCAGTTCTTTTTGGGTATACACTTAGCAGTGAAATTGTTGGATCATGTTTTCCATAGAGGTGGTGCCATTTTATAATCCCACTAACAGTACACAAGGGTTCCATTTCCCCAATGTCCTTACCTACACTTGTTATTTCCTGTTTTTGTTTTATGTGTTGGTTTTAATAATAGCTAGACTAATGGGTATGAAGTGATATTTCATAATTTTGATTTGCATTTTCCTATGATTAGTGATGTTGAGCATCTTCTCATGTGCTTGTTAGTCATTTGTATATCTTCTTTAAAGAAATGTCTATTTAAGTCCTTTGCTCATTTTTTTGATTGGGTCGTTTGGGTTTTTTTCTTGTTGTTGTTAAGTTGTAAGAATTCTTTGTATATTCTGGATATTAACCCCTTATCAGATATAGGATTTGCATACATTATCTCTCATTCTGTTGGTTGCCTTGTCACTCTGTTGATATTGTCTTTTAATGCACAATGCTTTAACTTTGATATAGTTCAATTTGTCTATTTTTTCTTTTTTTGTATATGCTTTTGTCATCATATTAAAGAAATCATTGCCAAATTCAGTGACATGAAATTTTCCTGTTTTCTCCTTAGAGTTTTATAGTTTTAGGTCTTATGCTTAGATCTTTGATCCATTTTGAGTTATTGTTTGCATGTGGTGTTAAGGTAAGGGTCTGGCTTCATTGTTTTGCCATGTAGCTGTCCAGTTGTTCCAGCACTATTTGTTGAAAGGCAATTCTTCCCCCATTGAATGGTCTTGGCACCCTTGCTGAAAATCAGTTGACCAAAGATATATGAGATTATTTCCAGACTCTCAGCTCTATACATCTAAATGTCTGTTTTTATGCCAGTACCATACTGTTCTGATTACTGTAGCTTTGTAGTATATTTTAAAATCAGGAAATGTGAGACTTCCAACTTTGTTCTTCTTTTGTAATATTGTTTGACTATTTGAGAGTCCATATGACTATTAAGATGGATTTTTTATATTTTTGTAAAAACATTATTGGGATTTTGATAGGGATTGTATGGACTCTCTTTGGGTAGTATTGACCACTCAACAATATTGTCTTCTAATCTGAAATAAAGGGTGTCTTTCCAGTTATTGGTATTTTCTTTAATTTCTTTTAGCAATGTTTTGCAGTCTTCAGTGTACAAGTCATTCATCTCCTTGATTAAGTTTATTCATTAGTATTTTATTCTTTTCAATACTATGGTAAATAGATAGAATTGTTTTTCAAAAGCTTTTAAGCAGACAATTTTATTGTTAAATTTTTCTGTGACACTCCAGCAGTTAGAAATAGTAGGTGAAAGTGATAGATAGAAGAGTATTTTAATTGTTAGAGCATTGTACAAATGCTCTGGGTCACCTCAAGAAGCAGTGAGCTTCCTGTTATTGAAGGTGGCCAATTTTGGCTCAATGGCCACTGACAAAGTATATTGCAGAAGGAATTCAGACACAGAGTAAAACAGAGAATAGGAGGAAAGGAAGATGTATGAGGCAAAACAGAATGTACTTTAGAGTTCCTTCAAACCCTGAGATATACTAAACCACAGAGTGATTAGGAAATAGGAAATGAAGGGGCTTCCGTAGAGGTTTTGTAGAAACAGTCAATTTAAATTGCAGTCAGTGCAAATAATTAGGCCTAAATTTGAGATAGTCCAAACAATTTGTGTGGAAATGAGTAAGAGTGATGCATAAATAATAGGTACAAGGAAGGAGAAGAATGACTAATGGTCCCTATGAAATCTAAAATGGAGGCAAGAAAAAAATTTTCTACCAAGGGTTACAAAAGCATTTAAGACATGCAGAAGATCACATCAAGATATAATATGCAAATTCTTCCTTCTCTCCTTCCTTCTTTCCTTATCTATGTATCTATCTATCTAGTATCTATCTATCTGGTATCATCTAGCTATCATCTATTTTTTATCATCTTTCTTTCTATTCAGCTTAGAAAAGGAGCACAGTTTGAATGGCTCTTGCTTCTGTAACTGTGTGAAAGTTAAACAGATAGACTGATGTATATGTACATGAAGAGAAATTCCAGAATTCACACAGAGGAAGAGAGACTGAAAGTAGAGAAAATGGAAAAGAGACACAAAGAAATAGGAAGAAAGATGCATGTGAACAGATGTAGAATATATTTTATAAAATATTATCTATGCATATGTATATACATGAAATATATAAAAGACTAGAAGAACATGCATCAAAAAATCAATAGAGATAATCTGGTGGATATTCTTCAGCACTTTGTTATATTTTCTAAATTCTCTATAATGCAGTCGTATTTTTTATGGTCATCAAAGTAAACCAAGTTTTTTTCTTAAATAGTGAAAGAGGAGTATCTTACTAGCTTTACATTAATGTGCCACCACTAAAAGGTAGACAGAGCCTAGCATGTCTATAATGAGAAAACGAGTCCTTGATATTTGACAAAGTTACAAAAAAGAAAAAATATGTATTTTTCTAATTCTGACCTTTATAAATATCTTAACAGATTAAAAAAAATGAACAAGTGTATATTTAAAATTTTTATCTAAATATTGGAAGGATAGATCCCTTATTTTTCATTGTTAAAAACCGTAACAGATTTCTGGGTGTAGCATAAATTATCTACCTTATCCCCAGGGCCTAACTCTTAGATAGTAGGATTCCAGACATATGACAGGCTGCTAGAAACGTTTTTGATTAGATGACCTTCTTTGGAGCTTCCCCGATTTCACCCAAATGTGAGCTCCTTTTGTAGAGCTTCACACAGTGGCTCTGCCTGGGGTTATCGTGGAGTTCCATGGGAAAGCCCTTGAATGCACCAATTACTGGGCTCGCTTTGTTGAAACTACCCAGAGGTCAGCTTGCCATTTATTCTCCTTAGGCTGTGACTGTTTTGTGGAAGGGCCAGGTCCATATAAGGATAGATTGGGTATTGCAGTTTCAAGAGTCCAGAGCAGGATGATCTTGAGAGGATTTCTTTGGTTCATTCTATTCTGAGGATACGTGGGTGGCTGAATTCACCCTGGAGTCAACAGTTTGGGTTCATTTGGGGCAACTACAGAGGAGTCTGCAGATCTTCCTTAGATTGTTTCTTGGAGTTGAATTGATTACTCCTGAAGAACTAAAGTTTAATCATTCATCATTCATCCATTTATTTAACCTTTACCATAGGCAAGTGAAACTGCAGATTCAAAGGTTATAGAACCTCTGTCTCTAAGAAAGACATGCCCTAATGGGAAGACTAGTGTATAATTTAAATTGTGATATACCAGGGATATTATTGCAGGACAGAGGGAGTATCACTTAAATGAATAGTTTCCTGGGCATTCTCCTAATTCAGATCCCTCTCACCTCCAGCAGGATTATCCTGGGTGCTTTGGGGACAGTAGAGAAATTGCATTTAGGGGCTGCCTAGAATGACTTATGCGTATGGTGGTGAGGCTTTTCTCCACTTTCAAGGAGGATGCCAGGTGTTTACTGCAGCCAGATGGCTCCATGTGACAATATTGCCACCCACTGGTGATAAAGAATCTCTGTGGGCCTTGAGTTGGACCCTGAACCAGGATGTTGCCAGTTCTGCTGAGTAGAATTAAAAGCAAGTCTGGAATATTCTGGCCATGCAGGAACAAGTTTAAGGTCATTGATACAGTTGGTTGGCATTAAGCAAAATTAGTTTCATGTGACTCAGCATATATATCATACATGGAGGCAATATAGGAAAGTGGTAAAAGCATAGACCCGACTTCCAGAGTTTGAATCCTGGCATTGCCACTTCCCTGTTCGCTATGTGACCTTGGGCGAATTGCTTCATCTCTCTATTTCCTCTTGATAATTGGGATAAGAATAGTATTTACCTCGTAGGGCTGTTCTGAGAGCTAAATGAGTTAATCCACCTAAAGTGCTTAGAGGGGTGCCTTGCACAGAGCAAGTATTCAAACCACGTCAATTATTGTTATCAATATTACTTCTTTGACATAGAGAGGAACCTCTGTTTTTCTGTCCCCTTAATGAGACCCTTTGCCTTGCTTAGCAGGCAGCAGAGATTTTGTGAGCTGAACCGTTTTACTATTTCTTCTGTTTTTTCTTCCAGTCCCTCAGGGTGCACTGATTGAGGCTTTAAGAGGGTTTTTATAAAGTGCCAGTCATATAGGCAGAGGAAAAAGAGTTTCTTTCTAACATTTTAAAGAGAAAAATAGCTCTGAGCTTTCTGCATGTACAAGCTGAGAGCACAAATGCTCAAAGCAACCTTCATGCTGTGGGAGCGACCAAGAAGGGATTTCTTTCTTTCTTTCTTTCTTTCTTTCTTTCTTTCTTTCTTTCTTTCTTTCTTTCTTTCTTTCTTTCTTTCTTTCTTTCTTTCTTTCTTTCTTTCTTTCTTTCTTTTTAAAGATTTTTATTGGGGAATTGAGGGAGGGGAACAGCATTGGGGAACCGGGGAAGGGGAACAGACAAGTTGCTATCTTTTTGTTCTTCAGTCTAGCTGTGGAGGATGTTGCTTCACTGGCCCATGTTGGTATCATCATTGCGCTCTTCTTGGGTGAGGCAGATCAGTCACCGGCCTCTGGATGGTGGCTCACCACAGCTATTGGCAGCTCACGCTGGCTGCTGGCCACTCACTGTAGCCTATGGCAGCCCACTGCAGCAGGGGCCACAGCCTACACAGTTGCCGGGGCTCGCACAGCCCAGCTCCAAGTGGAGCTGTGTTAGCTGTAGAAGGCAGTGTCACTGGCCCTCATATGTGGGATCCGAACTGGGGCCGCTGGCATCCCAAAACCAGCTCCTAACAAATGTGCCACTTGGCGGTGGCCCCAAGAAGGGATTTCTTTCTGTGGGGAGGAAGTCTCCCAACAATATTATCTCAAGGGTAAATATCTGGCCACAATCAGACCTTTCTTCATAATCAGATTTGTGATGCAACACATGTTGCATTTCTTTGAATCTCAGCATTTCTGTGCTCCTCGGCAGGGGGTGATTCTTCTGACCTGTGAATACCATTCCAGTTAGCATCTCTACTGGAAGGAGGGGGTGGGGTTGGGGGGACTGGGGAGTGGAATTTGCTGTTTTACGAAGCATGTCTGTGTTGAATTTAGGTAATGGTGTCTCTCTAGAATGCATTTTCATGGAATACACTTTCATTTTAATAATACCAATGCTTAAAAAGACCTCAATTTTTAGTGCATAGGGCAGGGCTTTTTAGTATGTGTACAATACATAGATCAATTGATTGATTTAGTTTGCATGTTCAGTGGATTTTCTCACCCATGGGAGTCTTATGGAAATCTTAATGTTAAAATATTGTGTCACGTAGTTTTTTGGTAATTAGGAAGGTATAAGTCTTAAATAAATTTTATGAAGGATTGTGTTGGCCTAGCTGGCCTTTGAAAATTGAAAAGTAAGTCTGGTGTTGTTATTTTGACCACCCTTTCTCTGATCTCCCTTGCTTTCTTCTGGATCAAATGTATGACTCCACCTACCTTTTTTACTTTCCAGAAACACCCTAGGTATTTGCCATTTTAACGGGGGACTTTGGAAGGTGAGGAATAGGTGAAGAAGCAGGACTCGTCTATTCTGAAGAAGAGTAGACTCAGTTGTACATGACAGCTATTTTCAAATATTTAAAAAGTTGGAAGAGAGTTTAGACTCGTTTTTCATACAGTCAGAGGGCAGAACCAGTTCTGATGGATAGACATTGGCATCAATAAAATTTTGAATGACTAGAGCAGTTCAGAACTAGAAGGGACTGCCTTGTGAGCTAGTGTGCTCCTTATCACTACCTATGTTGAAGCAGGTTCTGACCAAGCGCATCTCAGGATGTTCTTGAAGAGATAACCTGCACTGAGTAGTGGTTGATCTCTAAGGTTCCTTTCCAGCTTGGCATTGTATGTCTTTCTCGCATCTGTGAGAGCCAAGTAATGAATCACCTAGTATTGTGAACAATGACTATCAGGCTGGGAGGGATTTGAAGAGGAAGGGGTCTTCCTTGGGTCCTTTAAACAGCATCCTCCTAGCGGCCCTCTACTGTGACCAAGTATAAAACTGCCCCTATTGCCTTGATCTCCTGAAAATAGTTTAAGAAAGCGAATGTAATTGGGGCATCTGGTCCAAGTGTCAGAGATTAAACAAATTTATCTCTCTGTAGTCCATTAGCTTTGCATCTCTTCTAAAGCCCTGTTGCATCCATATTCTGTTAACTGGACTTCTATGGATGTCCTCATTGTCTTGACTCTCTTCTCCTTTTTGGTCAATAATACATTCCAAGATTGAATAGGATCTCTTCTTTCTTTTAAATGTTCTTTAAAATTGCATTGACCCTGTAAAGTATCCACATGTGCTTTCTGTCCATAGTCACAGATTGGCAGTAGCTCCTGGATGGCTGTCTCTTGGGTTAATAAAGATGCTTGAAGACAATTAAAATGGAATCACTTCTCATGATACCTGGGACATTGGTTTCATTGCTGCTTTATAATGGCAGAGAATAAAACCCAACCTGGTGAATAATCAACCTTCATGTGAATACACTGGAATTTTGGCAGCATGGCTTTGCCTTTATTACAGGAAAAATCTTTTTTTTTTTTTTTTTGAGGGCAGTGTCACTGGCCCTCACATGTGGGACCAAACCAGGGCCGCTGGCTTCCCAAGCCAGCGCTTAACCACCGCGCCACTCGGTCAGCCCCAGGAAAAATCGTTTTTAACATTACATAATAGAAGCCAGAGTAGTGTGGGATATGTGGTAGATATTTGATAAATATGTGTTGATTTAATTAGCATATTCTTTTCCAATTGGCAAGTTGAAGATGGGTGGATATATGAAATGAAGTCTTGTTCCTCATAATCCTTGGGAGTAGAGTTAGGAAATGTGATGGAAGAAGAAGTCTTCTGCTACTTGAAACAATTTTATAAGGAATATCACTAGCATTTTAAGTACAGTTGAGGGGCCGGCCTAGTGGCGCGGTGGTTAAGTGCTGGCTTGGGAAGCCAGCGGCCCCGGTTCGGATCCCACATATGAGGGCCAGTGACACTGCCCTCAAAAACAAAACAAACAAACAAACAAAAAATCACTGCCTTAAGTAGAGTTGAAGTAAGTGAACAGCTTCCCTCAACTCTCATACATTATAGATAAATGGTTTTAATAAGGCTGATTTAAACTATATCATCAGAACTTTGAGCATGTAATATTGTGAGGTCTAAAAGAGTGACAACAGAAATAAGTCATGGCAGTGTAATGTATAGCATAGGGAATAGTCAATAATATTGTAATAAGGTTGTACGGTATCAGACGGCTACTAGACTTATAATGATCACTTCTTTAGGTATATAAATGTTGAATAACTAAGGTGTATGCCTGAAACTAATCTAATATTGTATGTTAGCTATATTTTAATAAAAATTTGTATGTCAACTGTAATTGAATATATATATATATATATATATATATATATATATATATAGTCACGAGATATGGCGTATAGTATGGGAGCAGAGTCAATGGAATTATAATAGATATGTATGATATTGCGGGGGAGAGTGGAGCTATGAATTGGGGGGGGGGTTGTCACTTTGAGGGGTAAAAAAGTATAACTATTGTACACCTGAAACTAATTTTTAAAAAAATGTTTATTTCACAATAAAAGAATTTTAAAAAAAATTTTAAAAAGTGGCAATAGAAATGGCTTCTCAGTAACTAAGAGATTTGATTTAAATCTGAATCTCATAAAGAATTCTCTTTTTGAACAACGAAGATGTTAGCTAAGTGTTTTACTGTGAACCACTCTGGGTTCAGCTGTCTATTTTGTGAAATACGAGGTTGACTACATCCCTGGATCTCAACACTGGCTATATATTAGAATCACCTTGGGAGCTTAAAAAAACAGATGCACTGAGTGCTATCTCCAAATATTTTGATTTACTTGATCTGTCATCTTATATATTATTTTATATACTCTTTAGGATGATAAAAGTTATGAGAATACAGATAAGAAGAAAATACATACTCAAAGGTAATCACCATTAAGATGCTGGTGTGTTGTACGTCCTTGACTTATGTGGCAGGATGGGCTTGCTTCCCACCCGCCATCTGTCCTGGCGCCTCTGTTCCTCCACCCACCTGTGGACCATGATGCAGGAGTAGGGAGAGGTGCTGGCAGGAAGGGAAGCTTGGAAGCCTGAAGGGCCTGGTTGCTTCAGAGTGTGTAGTTATGAGCCTCTGCCCTTTCCATTTTCCTCCTCACCACCTGACCTGTCTGTCTCCTGCCCCTATCCTGCACCCAGCATGGACATGGACATAGTAACCCAACCCACAGGTCACGTAAAAGAGAAGGTAAGTTCCCAAGAAGCAAACAAAGGGATGAAAAGCTCCAAACAGCCTGGAGGACAGGAGGCAAAGATGAGGAGGGAGAAAATTCTGGAAGATGCTATAGCCTGAGGTGGGATTAGGACAATGGTCTCATGCCTGTGGCTACAACTGGTGGGCAGTGGCTGCTGGTGGGGCAGGACCACGGTAGTGATGCAAACCCCAAATCACCCACACTGTGATCTTTCTATGGACTGGAACACATAATACAGCCTATAGAAAATCACTAAAATTTTCTGAGATCCCGTGTGAGGCTTGCTAACACCAACGCCAATTTGTTACCCATTTATTAAGTGAATCTCTGTCCCCTGCTGCCCTGCCCTGAAATCCTCTTCCATAATAACATCAAGGGTTATATCAAGAGGATCTAACAACTGGTTTGTCAGAGTCCCCATTAGAATGGAGGCAGGCCTAACAGCTGAAGTGGGGCCAATAATTTTTAGCAGCTGGATGGTGAGTAGCGTGTGTATTCCTGGGGAATTGTCTGTGGGGTGAGGATCAGGAAATTCCTACTGATCTGAGGGTTTGGAGATGTTTAACACTGTAACAGCCAACAACTCACAGCTCTGAGCACTCTGCTGGCGTTATACCTATATATTTGTTCTTTTCAAAAATAAGATCATGCTGTACATACAATTTTCATTTTTGCTCTTTTTCACTTAACATTAGATCATACATATTTTCCCAGGTCATAAAGTAAGATTTGAAAATATTATTAATAGTATGTGGCATTAAATCTCAGTGACTGAATTTAGCACAACTAATTTAATCATCTCTCTTGTTATTGGACATTTAAATTGTTTCTCTTTTTGAGGGAATTATAAATTCTGTTGCTATTTTAAATAACATTGTAATATTCTTGCATATGTCCTTTTGTGCATCTGTGATTATTTCCTTTGGACACATTCCTAGAAGTGAACTTGGGAGTCAATGGATTTGACTCTGTCAAATTGCCCTCCAGAGAGGTTGAACTGACACACCCTCCCCAAGCCGTGCTTGAGAGCACAAATTTCACCCCATCCTTAATGACACTGTATATTATTTTTAAAAAATTAATAGTGATGTAAAAGAAGAATAGTATATTGTTTTCAATGGCCCTTTCTTTTATTGTTCCAGAGAGAGAACTTTTTTCATATGTTTATGGACATTTTATGAATTATTTATTGGTGGTCTTTATGTTTTATTATGTCAAGGCATTTGTCTTTATCTAATTGAGTTGAAAGAGCTTTCTATACAGTAAGGACACCTAACTCTTTATCTGATATCTATGCCCCAGTTACTTTTCCTTGCTTGCCACTTAAGTTCTCAGTTTGTTTTAGCTGGTTTTTGAAAAATACATTTTCAATGTTTATATAGTCAAAAACCTACGGATACTACATTTAAAACATGTACTTCATTGTTTTTATAATCAGGTAGGTCATCCCCATGGAACCTTATAATTATTTATTTGTTAACATTTAATTATAATTAATATTAAAATTTAAAATTTTTTTTTTTTAGCTGAGCCATCCTGCCACCTGTTGGCAGCTCAGCGGCAGCTCAGCTCAGGCTGGGCATTGAACTGCTGTTGCTCAGAGCTCAGTTCGCACTCTTGAGTGAGCTCTTAACCAACTGAGCCACTTAGCCGGCCCTTAAACTTATTTTTGTATACCACAATTAATTTTATTTGAAAGAGTCAATCATTGGATTTTCTCCCTTTCCTTGCAAATTGGTCCTGGCCACCTTACCATATACTAAATCACTGTTAACACTATAGAGGCGGCTCCTCCTACAGCCCATTCACTGAAACTGTTGCTTGGGGAAGCAAAGACACCAAGGCTACCCCCTCTATAGTTCTTTATACATGAACTTGGGGATGTGGCCAAAGTGCACCTCAGTCACATTCCATAGAGTCTTGTGGTGAGTCACAGTCAAAGTTCTTAGTTAGCTTTTTTGCGCTTCCCGCAGAATTTTTTTTTTTCCTTTTTAGTTTCAGGTGTACAAAACAATGTAATAAGGGCCTGCTGAGTGGCTCAGTTGGTTAAGAGCTTGCTCAAGAGTGCAAGCTGAGTTCTAAGCAGCAGCAATTTGATGCCCAGCCCGAGCTGAGCAGCCGCTGAGCTGCCAACAGGTGGCAGGATGGCTCAGCTAAAAAAAAACCCACCACCACCAACAAAAAAACCAATGTAATAGTTAGACATTACACCCCTCACAAAGTGATAACGCCCCCTCCCAATCTATACCCCTTTGACATTGTGCCTGCACAGTTTTGAGTTCTAGAATTTTTAGTAGCACATTTGAAGGAATTAAAAGTCTCAGGACAACCCTGAAGTTAGCAAGAACTGCCACACACATAAGCACTTCCATAGCACGGTGATGTCCTTCAGCAGCTATGGAAGCATTATCGCAATGCTCACAGGGGTCTCCTCAGCACTGTGCCACTGTCTGAATAACCATCACAATGACAGTCAGCACTTACACTGTGCTTATTAGGCACCAGGCATTGTGTGTACTAAGCTTTTTCTATAAATCAGCTCATTTAATTGTCACCGTGTGAGGCAGGCACTACTATTACACCCATTTTATAGATGGGTCAGGAAAACGACTTCCCAAAGTCACACAGGCAGGAAGCAGTGAAAGTCAGATAAGGCTGCAGGCTGTCAGGCCATGGATTCTACCCTCTGAGCCACATGCAGTTGTCTACAGCTGCCTGTTCACTCAGGGGCAAAGCTCTCAGTGAACTTGGGACCCTTTATGGTGCTCACAGCAGCCTGTCTCCCACCCTCCACTCTGTTGCACACATGTGTGGCTCAGCATTCTGCCCAACAGACATCACTGTGCTAGAGTTTACAGTTGCTTGTAGCAAAAATAAACTGTACACATTGATCCAAAATTTGAAACACATCCATGAAGAGCTGGTTACACACCAGGGAGAATTAAAAGTTAGTAATAGCATAAGATTCTAAAGTGATTTAAATGCTCTTTAAAAAGCATAGAAAAAGAGTGAAGTTTCTCTAATTTATTTTCTAAGGTTAGCATAAACTGTAAAGACACACACACAGGGGGACCTACAGACAAGTTCAATTTGTGAACACTGAATTCTAAGTTTTAAATTAAGTTCTATCAGATCATAAAGATGTATGATTTTACCATTAATAAAATATATTACACCAATAGAGCAAAGGGGAAATACATGATTATATGAGTAAAGAATAAAAAGGTATTTGATAAAATTTGATATCTGCTGCTAAAAGTGATAAATATTTAAGAATAAAAGATGACAGTCTTAATATAGTTAAGTATATTTATTTCAAATCAACTGCAAATATCATACCTAATAGTGAAGCAACACAGAAAGAAACATGAGAAACTTTAACACAATAAGATATGAAGCAAAAAGAAATGAGATGATATTCATAAAGGAAGAGCAAAATTATAATAGCTAACGTTTATAGGTGACTCATGTTCCATGCACTGTCCTAACTGGTTCATTTGAATTTGCTATTTATTTGTTTCAACAATTTTATGAAGTAGGTGGTATCTTTTGCCCCATTTATAGATGAGGAAATTGAAGTTTTATAAACCAGAGAGGTTTAGTAATTTCCCAATGTTGCACAGCTGTTAACTAACAGAGCAGAATTTGAAACTAGTCCATCTGATCAACATGACACAAGTGAATTAATCACAGAATAATTAGAATAAAATCTAATTAAGTTAGTCAATTTTAAATATAAAACTAGGGCTGGTTGAGTGGCATGGTGGTTAAAAGCTGGCTTGGGACGCCAGCAGCCCCAGTTCGGATCCCACATATGAGGGCCAGTGACAATGCCCTCTAAAAAAATTAAATAAATAAATATAAAACTAGATAGTTCTATATTAAATAGTATAAGGAAGAAGATAACTCCTCCTTACATTGGAAATAACTCATTACAAAAATATAAACTACCCAGGAAAATATATTCAGAATCTTAATGAGGAAAACTACAGAACTGTTTTGAAGGACATAGCAGAAGAGTTGAATTTATGAGGATACATGTCATACTCTCAGATAGGATGACTAAATAGTATAACCAATTTTAATTATTACACAGATTCATTTGTAAGTTTAATGTCATTTCAATAAAAGTTCCAACAGTTTTTTTGGGGCTTAGGGGCTCAGGAAAACAACACTTTCATTTATAAAAATAAATGGATAACTTTATGCCTTAAAGAAGAAGAAAAAGAATAGCTTTCTTATTTGCTTATCTATACATGGAATCAATCTCTGTGAAAGAATGCATAACACACTGTTTACATTATTTTGCTTCCAGGGTGGGAAACTGGATGGCTGCAGGGGTTGTGTGGGGAGGGGAGAGATTTTTAATTTTACAGTGTTTTATACCTTGAAAGTGTTTGAATGTATTATCATTCCAAAAGCAAAAACAAATAAAAAGAGGAAACAAAAATGAGGTGAGAATATCCAATAACATTGAAAAAAAAATAAAAGAGAGCACTTAAAGAGATTTAAGTGCTATCAAATTTACTATCAAATAGTAAAACATTATGAAACTAATAATTTGAGGTTCTGTCTCAAAACTAGATATATTTCTAGAACAGCATAGAGAGTCTAGAAATCTGTCAAACATCAGCATGGAGAGTGGAAGCTAACAGTTGTGCAAAAGGAAGAATTTTATCTGGAAGGACAATCTTAGAGGGTGAATACCAGGAAGAGAGGGAAGGGAAAGGAAAAGCCCTCTAAGGACTGTGAGCCTTTCTGGAAAATTAATTTCCTTCTGATGAGGTTTTCCTGCTCAGGCAAATTCTGCTTCACCAAATAAATCACCAAATAAAAAAAAGGGTGCTATGCCGTGAATTCATTAGAGAGGGGTAGACAGCTTGAGGGGTGGACGTTGTCTCGACCTGGAAAGACTCATTGTCCATGTGATCTTAGGTAAGTCATTTATAAGAATCACTAGCACTTCCTAAGTGATTACTCTGGGCCAGGCATGGTTCCAAGTGGTTCGTTATGTACTACTACTCCATTAGATCTTTACAAAAATCCTCTGAGGATTGTTACAACCATCTTCATAACAATCCTACAACCCACTAGCACTTACTGAGTGATTACTATGGGCCAGGCACGGCTGCAGGTGCTTCATATGTATTCATTAATTCAATCTTTCTAAGCAATCTTTTGAAGGGGCAGCATCTTAATTTACAAGCTAGGAAAGTGAGGTATAGAGATGTTACACAGCAAGTGGCAGCACTGGGACTTCCACCTCACAGTTTGGCTCCAGCAGCCATTACAGTTCAGTCCACCCTATCATTACTAATCCCTCTATGTCTCAGTTTCACACATAAAAAGTGAAGGAGTTGGATTACATTTCACTGGGGTTCCTTCCAATTCTACAAGCACTATAATTCTGAGGCCAAACACCAAGGAATATCTATTCAGAATTGATCCTTAAATTGGTTTGTGCTGTGACCCCCTAAAACCAGACCCCTCTGAGCCCATCTCCACTCCTTTCTATATTCAGGGGTTCGTGCTGTGTCAGCAGAGTTGTGGCCAAAACTCTAGGACACCATTTTTGAATAGCACTAAGTAACCAGAAGGATAAAAGTGTCAATGCATATGAATTTCAGGTTTCCTTCTCATGGTTCTTAAAAATATATATATTTTTTAAACACCAGACTGTGTTCTGATATACTGGGGTGAGTTAGAGAGTAAAGAAATTATCTCAAGGTTACCTATGATCAAAGCATAGAATGTCAAAGTTAAACTAATTCCTTTCCCTTTTTATCAACTGCCATTTATGTGTGACCTTGGTTACAGGGTTGGGGTTCTCTGAACTGTCTCTTGGAAAAACGTCAATTTGTTGCTGCACAGAACAAATGGACTGAATAGGAAAATGATAAAGAACCTGCCTTCAGAAGCTTCTGTGATGGAACCCAAGCCCCAACTTTGCAAATCTCCAGTTCCCATCACTTCAATTCCACAGGTCACATTCTAGTTGTACTCCCACCCTTTTAACCTACCCTTCCTCCTAGGGTGCTGGTGCCCTTCTTTGCTCCAAAGGCAGGTTGCCATGGAGATTGGATCCGCCCCTACCCTGGAAGAAGCCAGCTGTCACTGAGCTGAGCTCATTGGGCAGAGTTCATTGCAAATGGAAGCCCAGCTCAGGGTAGCTGGCCCAGCCTGTAAATATAGCCACAATTGCTTTTCTTTTCCTTCTTGTGCCAGGGGTCATGGAGATACTGAAGGGGTGGGCTATGAGAATCCAGAAAGGTTAACTTGGTGGTGAAGGGGAGTGCGAAGAGTGCTGGGGAATCAGAAGCAAAAGTTAAAATGGCAGCTTTGCCCCTTAACCTATGTAGCCCTGGGCAAGTCATATAACTCAGATGAACTTGAAATTTAATGTATTTCATAGACTATGTTGAGGATCAAGTGAGACAGTAGGAATAGAGTTTAGCACAGTGTCTGGCACATGGGAGCTGCTTAATAAACCAGACTTATTACTCTTCTTCTGGTTATTGATACTGGTTAATATTCTTGGTTTGAACTCTCTATTTCCCTTTGGAAGCTACTCCCCAGCCCTGGGGTGGAAGGTGAGTTGCCATGGGTCCATGTTGGCAGCTGAGAGGCTAGGTACAGCCTGGGGCTTAGAGATGCTGAAGACCAGAGTCCTTTGCTAGTTAAGAGAATACAAAACTTTCTATACTGAATTCATTTTGTATCGCTTGAATATTTTCGAGAAGGTGGTATTAATTTTACAATGAGGAAAAAGAATTCCAATATTTTAAAAGTTCTGCAAGAACTGGTCAACATCTAATAGTGTTAACATCTGTAGCCTCAAATTACCATTTAAAAAGGTTTAAGTAATAGTGTGCTAACCTGAGATGGATGCCTCACCCCTGTGGTATTCTGGCTGGGAATGCATACTCTAAATCTAATCATGAAGAAGCACCAAACAAACTCAAAAGGAGGAATTAAGTATTAAAAAAAAGAGAGTATAATTTAAAAACTGTTAACGTCACAAAAGACAAAGAAAGTTGTGGAAACATTCTAGAATTAAAGGAGAAAAGATATGACAATGAAATGCAATGCCTAATCCTAGACTGGATCCTATACTAAGAAGAAAGATGCTGTAAAAGACATTTTTGAGTCAACAGACAAAATTGACATGCAGACAGATTAAAATACACACGTATATAAGAATATCTATCCATCTATATCTATATATTCACAAAAACACATATGTGTATACAGAGGGTACCAAAAAAAATGTATACACATTTTAAGAAAGGAAAAAACTGTATTGAAATTATGCTGATGGTAACCCCTTTGAGCACCTCTTGAAATTGCAGAAGTCAAACGTGACTTGTATTCATCTTTTGTTACACATATACATTGAGTATTACAATTTTAATACAATTTTTTTCCTTTTTATTTTTTTATTATTCTTTTTATTTTATTGTTTATTTTTTTAAAAAGTCCCTTTAACATTCCTTGTAATACTGGCTTGTTGGTGATGAACTCCTTCAGCTTTTTCTCGTCTGAGAAGCTCTTTATCTGTCTCTCAAATTTTTTTTTTTTTTAAAGATTTTATTGGGGAATTGGGGGGAGGGGAACAGCGTTGGGAACCGGGGAAGGGGAATAGACAAGTTGCTGTCTTTTTGTTCTCCAGTCTAGGTGCGGAAGACGTTCCTTCACTGGCCCATGTTGGTATCGTCATTGTGTTCTTCCCATATGAGGCAGATCGGCTCGCCGGCCTCTGGATGTTGCTCACCGCGGCTATTAGCAGCTCACGCTGGCTGCCGGCCACTCACTGTAGCCTATGGCAGCCCACTGCAGCAGGGACTGCAGCCTACACCGTCGCTGAGGCTCGCACAGCCCAGCTCCAGGTGGAGCTGTTGTTAGCTGTAGAGGGCAGTGTCACTGGCCCTCACATGTGGGATCCGAACCAGGGCCGCTGGCATCCCCAAACCAGCTCTTAACCAATGCGCCACTCGGCCGGCCCCAATTTTTTCCTTTTTAAAAATGTGTATACGTTTTTTTTGGCACCCTCTATATATACACACACGTAGAGAGAGAGAGGCAGAGAGAGACACAGAGAAAAAGCAATCAATAAAGCAAATAAAGTAAAATGTTAATACTAGGTGAATCTGGGTAAAAAATATACAAGTGTTGTTTATATGATTCTTACATTTCTTTAAGCTCAAAATTATTTTCAAACAAAAAGTTAAAAAAAGAGTTAGAATACTATTAAATATTATGTATGTGTATTTTAAAATTCTGAGGACACATTTAGAAATGAAAGTATTTCCCTTATAGAGTGGGACATTTTTCCTTCACTTCCTCTCAAGTACTATTTTCAAGTTTTACAAAGAGAAAACAAATTAAGGCCGTTACTAAGTACACAAACCTATTTACAAGTTTAAAGTTAATATTAGGGTAAAACCACCATTATTTTGAGGTAAATCAGAAAATCTGAGATATAGCTCATTCATAAGTGAATTCTCAGCATCAGCGAACACTGCATTGAATGATAGACAGGCTTCTTGAGAGTTACAGGTGTGCTCAACATGTGGCTCCTGGTTGGATGTGGTCTTTCTGCAAGATGGTGTCTAGCTCATAACCATCTTTTACACCAACCTTGGACCTTAGTGCATCTAGACCCTCACCTTGTCCCATATTTGAGGATGGGGGAGATGTTTGTTTCATACTTGCTTGATAATAAAAATAGCTACAAATTCAGTGGCTTTTATTTAAAATGTCTTTGCATCCAAATGGATGCATCAAAGGGAAAAATCCATGGATATCAGTTGTCCAACAGAGTTGCTGAATAATTGTTAAAGAAATGTGGAACTTATGAATAGAAGTGGTAGGAGAAACCCAGTGTGGTGACCCAGCTGACTTTGGGACAAGGTTTGCCTTCTGAAGCTGATCTGGCCATATTGTGGGACACAACATCAGTTTGATTCAGGAGATCTGGTTGACCAGGTGGGCCCTCATTCCCTCTGGATACCACTCCCACATCTTCCTTCTCGGGCAAGAGGCCCCATTCACAACAGTAGAGTTGTCTAAGGCTGTGAATGGTAGCTGTTTGCATAAGATCAGTCTGAGGCTTATCTATAGCTAGGTCCACGAGGGGCCAGGAGTGAAGCTGACCTGTCACAACCTTTCCCAGAAATTGGTTGATGGGAGAGAGGTTCCTGTGTGCTGGAAAAGGACAGCACAAAAAAGAGGCAGAGAAAGGGGAGGTGTAGTCTTCTGGCAAACATGTTTGCCTACGTGTGGTTTTGAGTGGGTAAGAACATTGGAGAAAGAATTGTTTTCTCATCTCTCTTTTTCCCTCTGATCCTTTTTCTTGGCAAAGAGAGAGAGAAGGCTGAGCTTTTCCCCAAAAGCAACAGTTAATCTACTTCTAAAACTGTGGATTGGTCATCTGCCAGCTAGTCTTCCTTTATCTGGACCATCAATCTGAAAATCAATCAAAGAATGCTCAATGTTCCTGGGTTTCATTCCCAGGAAGATCTGTGCACCTAAAGTCATCCACTGGGCCCAAATCATTCCCTCGTTTCTAGCTCCTTTGCCTGCCACTTCTCTGCTCTCTTCACAAATCCCTTTTTAAACCTGCTCATTCTTCCTTTGGAGGCATCTGGTTGGCACACCAGAATTTTAACTTTTGCTTTTTCAGCAAAGAGCAGATCTGTGCATACTAAATTCTATTTGTCTCACATTCCCATTTTAGATGAAAAGTTGGAGATTAAAACCAGCATGTTTGCACGTGGGAGCTTTAAAAATCCATAACACAATGGAGTAACAGCCTGATTGTGAAAATATATCCTTCATTAATTTGAATTTTTGTTGATGTCTTATTTCTTCATTAAAATTTACGGTTGATCAAGGAAGAGTACTGTAATAGGAAGAACATACGTTTTTGAAGCCAAGCAGGTTTAGGCTTGACTCTCAGGTTTTCTATTTTCTCTTGTGGTAACCTTGGATAAGTCACAACCTTTTGGCATTTCCTCACTGGTAAGAGGGTAGAAATAATAACGGGACTGGTGTGAGGATTAAATGAGCTAGTACAGTCCTTGGCACAAAGCCTAGCTCTGCTTAGTGTCAATAAACATTAGTTCTTATCATGACATGATCTATGTAAAGTGCCTGCACAGAGTATGCACCAACTAGATACCCTTTCTACCCCAGTTCCCAAATACCAAATTTCCTTCCAGCTTAAATAAGAATGGATTTTACCAAACACCAAGTCACAAGGCTGCATGCTTTCTGAGAAGGGATTTGACCTCTTTTCATGCCATGTAGTTGGCTGAATGGTAACCCTTAAGGTATATCCATGTCCTAATCCCCAGGAGCTGTGGTTACCTTATATGGCAAAAGAGATAATATCACCTTATATGTCAAAAGATGTGATTCAGTTAAGAATCTTGAGAAGAGCAGTTTATCCTGGATTATTTGGGTGGGCCCCAAATGTAATCATGTATATCATTCTAACAGAGAGGCAGAGGGAGTTTTGAGAGAGACCCAGAAGACACACACAGAGGGGGCAGACACTGGAGTGATGAGGCCAGAAAGCTAGAAGCTGGAAGAGGCAAAGAAGGATTCTTCCTTAGAGCCCCCAGATGAAGCACATCCCCTGCTGACATCTTGATTTTATACTTCGGGGTTCCAGCTTTGTGACAATACATTTCCGTTGTTTTAAGCCACCTAGCTTGTGGTAATTTGTTACAGCACCTAGGACACTAATGCTTTGTATTAATCTGGGCTGAAGGGTTGAGCCCCTCTCTTATTTTCTCAACAATGCTACCCGAGAAAAACCTGTGAGGGTGGGCCCTAGCCCCCACAGGTGCCTGCAGACACCCTGCTCAGCAAACACATTTTTCACAGAACCTGGGCGGGACCAGCGGTGGGTGAGGCCCATTGGACCACACTTCTCACCCCCATTTTCTCTGAGGCCTGGAGTTTCTCCTCAGGCACAGCAAAGCTTTTCTTTCCACAACTGGAGACAAAGCTTAAAATGCAAATATCTTCAGTTACAGAATATCTCAGTTTCAGCAGGAACCTCTGTGTTCTGTAGTAAATAATTTTACTACAGGTCCTTTCCTGCATGTGGGCTTTGAGAGGGAAGAAAGCCAGGAAGAGCACGTGGGACCAGAAGGGACGTTGCTATGGTGAAAGCAAAAAGCACCATGCGGGAATGGAGATCTCTAAGGACTCAGATCTCTAATTCCTCTCTCAGAATTTCACAAAGCAAGCCAGAGACGTGGTCCTAATCCCCTTGGCCTGTCAGAAAACCTGATCTTTAAGCCTCTGGTAGTCCTGCGAATATATAATATGATCCATATTTTACAGATGAAGAGATAAGTTTGTATAAGTTCATGCAATTGGGGAGAGGACAGACAGGACTTGAACTAATGCCTATCCATCCCTAAGCAGGATATCTTGTTACCTAGATGCATAATATATAGAGAAATACAGAAAAACGAAGTCAGAGGGATTCAGACTTACCAAACCCACCTTGTTTGAGTTCTGAAGGTCATTATGTATCATATTTTTGAAGTGTACAATGTTAACCATTCTCATGGCAACCATGAACCAGAGCGGCCTGAACCTCACCCCCACTGCTGAGTAGCTGATAGGGCCAGAGATAGCCCAGGAAAAGAAGCTCACTATTGTTCTGTTGTCCTGTAGGGAGCTCCTCTATTAATTAGCTGCATGTTGTTATTATTAAAAAGAGCCCAGTTTTAACCTGTCTGGGCTTTAGTTTCCCCACCTGAGATGTTAGGGGGATGAACTGGATGAGTGGTTTTCCGTATTTGCTGTACATTAGAGCTTCCCGAGGAGCTTTCGTCAGGCCAAACCCCACACCAGTTAAATAGAAATCTCCAGGGGGGAGGCCCAGGCATCAGCATTTTCAGAATCTGTCCAGGTGATTCTGATGTGTGACCAAGTTTGAGAACCACTGGCTTACATGACTTCTAAGGTTCTTCCAAATATAATGTCTTTTGTCCACATCTACATAAAAAGCCAGAGGCCACCAGAGTTTTGATTCCTCAGGCACTCAGAATTCATGGAAAACCTTCTACTAAAGCTCCACACTCAACTTTTTGAAAGAAAAGTCACTTCACCATGGTTTGCCCAACAATATGTTATTTACAATCTATATAATGGTCTAAATCTATCAAGGCCTTTCATGCTGTTAAGGAGGTAGAAGGGTTAATGAGATAATAGAGCTATTCAGATATCATTTAGTTAATTATTATTCCAGGGGTTGCTCTAAATGGTACCCTGGAACTCTAAAAGAAAAAAAATATATATAATCCAGTCAATCAGCATTAACTAAGCCCTCATTTGTTCTGAGGACTGCTAAATTCAAGTTAGAAGTATAAAGGACTGCTAAATTCAAGTCTTTTGCACCTGAGGAACTCACAGTCCAGGGTGGTAATAATTATAACACCAATAACAATAACAAAGCAGCCACAATTTCAAAGTACATTGCACATTAGGCAATGTGACAGGTGCTTTTTAATATTATTTTAGATTCTCCCAACAGTCCTGGCAGGTAAGCATCATTTCCTCCATTTTCTTGCTGAAGAACCAAAGGCCCAGAGAGATCAGGTAACTTGCTAAGGTCACACAGCTTAGAAATAGCTAATCTTGCATTCCAACCTATGTGGCCCATGCTATTGCCACCACATCGCAGACCCTCTAGAGAGAAAGGACTGAGAAATAGAGACAGAGATGGCAGGAAAAGGGTTAACTGACTTGGGAGAAAATCCAGTCTCTGGTGGAGGAATTGCTGTGCATTGTTTATCTGAAAGGAACTAGAAGAAAATAAATATTGTACATTAATATTTTAACTATGATTAGGCTCAGTCTTATTAGGAGATACACACAGGAACAGATGAGTCCATTATGAAGGATAGTTCTCTGCAGTCTGTTCCAGATTCCCCAAATTGGTCTTAAAAAACCCATTGTGTTCCTCTCTGGATTGCATAGCTCAACAATGCCATTTTTAAAAAAAGCCAGTATGAGGTTTGGATGTAGGCATATTTTCACTTTTGCTGATTGCCAACAGTGATAAAAAATGTGGGAAGGGGAGAGGATGCTGGTGGGCACAGCTGTAACAATCACTTTCTCTGTGATGTTCATATCCAAACACAGTGTGAACCAGCGCATTCGGAAGGCACACGTGCGCGCGCACACACACACACACTCACACTGTTCAAAAATGAGTGGAAATCAAACTGGACTTCAAACTATATAATACACACATACATATAGTTACTCAGAAAGCTAAATGTAAATCTATTATTTGAGAAAACGCTGAGCTACAATAATTCACCCATAAAAACAGACGCAGCTTAAAAGGTAATAAACACACTATGGTCTAGAGCAAAACAAGGGAAAAATAAGGAAGCAGTGAATTTTCTTAATGAGGCCTTCACAAACCACCATTTTTATGCTGTAGCCAAACCAAGTAAATGACCAAAGAACCATAGGATCCTGAAGAAAATTAAGAGATTATAGAAAATGGTTTCAATATCAGATATTTAAAAATATATTGTAAAAAAATATTTATTACACTTACAGGATAGGAATTTCCTGTACATGCATAGAAAAAAATGCATAATTACACATAGGTATTATGTATACGTATATATACACACTTCATATGTAAAATAAGACTATGGCTGAATATGTTTTTTATAAGGATGGGTCAATTTCACAGCAATCTTTTCATGCAGAAAATTACCTCTACTCTGGATATTAGGATTAAGAAAGATATATCCTGTCATTGTAAATGATAACATAGTGATAAGTCATTATACAACCTCAGATGAGACAATATATCAGCTACAGAGTAAATTTGGGCAACATCTATTTGTGAAGGAAATCAAGAGGTATTTATGAAACTATAACAATGAGATATTAGATTAATAGATTGAAAAGAGATACATGATTTGTTCTTTTTATATTACTTACGCTAATATTTTTAAAAAAGACTTGAAAAGAAAGAAACAAATGAGAATAAACATGATACTATCTGAAATGGCTAGTGTGCTTGAAACCCAATTTTTAAAATTTGTAGGTAGGAGCACTTTAACAAGACAAACAGACCATAAGCTTATTTAGAACAGGTTTGTTTTCCATGTGAAATCTTTCCACATCACACACACACACACACACACACACACACACACACACACACACACACAGACTCACACCCTCTCATCTCCCTTTACAACTGCAAATCCCTACTGTTAGACTAAAGATGTGAAAAACCAAAGGATAGATTAAAGCAGCATTTTTACCTTTTTGCTGATCAAACACAGATGGAGTGCTGAAATCCATGGTTGCCTGTCTCATCATTTACCATCAGAATGGCAAAAAGCATCCAGGTCTCTAGAGAAAAGAAAACACCATCTCACACGTTATAGTCAACACAACCGTCAGATAACAGCATCACTTGCCAAGACCTCTGTTTGAGAATTAAAAGTGCATTAGGGCTGCAGCTTGTTGTCAAGGCAAATGATAGGTAAATGTTATTCTTGTAATACGTGCCAGGAAAACAGTTACTTCTCATGGTCTCATTCATCAGCTATACCTGTGTGCAAGTATTGTACATCCTCCACCCTTAAACAAATATACAAAAAAAGGCTCAAACCTTAAAAAACAAAACAAAACAGCATTCGTAGGGGGCCACCTGCTTTGGATTTTGGCCACGAAAACACTCAAGGTCACAGAGCTTCAGCAGCTGGAATGTTGCTTTAAACCCAAAGAAATCTCAATGGGTGAGTGAGGATTCACAGGGCCAGACGGAGCATGTGCAAAGCTGCCAATGCAGTTTGGATTCAGCTGTGTTCTTGGTAGAGGGAGAACTGCATTTGGGTCATGTGAGCACAGAGTGTCATCTCAATGGAATAGGATGTAAACATTGTAGCAGGGGGCTGCTGGCCATGTGCTGCATGGAGTAATTACCGGCTTTTACAGCTCACCTTCAGTCTCCCTTCAGCCCTGTTCTCCAAGTGAAAGGGAGAGAGGAGGGAAGGAAGTGGCATTTGAACAGTTATATTTCAGGGCTCAGATATCCACTACGATAAAATTAAAACAGTCTGGAATCACAGGGATGTTTACTGTAGTATGATATTTGGTGGCAAAAGCCTGTAAATCACCAGGCTGCACATCATTTGAGGAGCAGTTGAATAAATGATAGTAAATTCATACTCTAGATTAAAAAATCTGAAGTGAATCTCTATCTATCTGGTGGGATGTCTCTAATCTATTGTTAAATGAAAAAAAGAAGTTATATATTTTATTTGTTTATATTTTTATAAAACCAGCAACTACCCATTGTATATGTAAATATGTTTACATATGGTCATAGGAACACTGAAAAAGATATAGAAAGATACACACTAGACTGTAAATATTGCTTACCTCAGGGGATTGTAATTAAACTAGGAGATTTATAACTTGTTCTTTATCTACCTCTGTATTTTTAGGCTTATTATAACAAGTGTCTATTATTTATATTTATAATCACAAGTCTTATAAATTCAAAACAGACTAACAAAGCTTTACATTCAAGACACAATTAGATTTTGGGGTAAGTCCAACAGCCATATAACAGATGCTCTAATAAATGCTGTTGATAATGGTAATAAATATTTTCTTTTTTAATTTAATCAGTGAGTGAATGTGTAAATGAAAGTAGAAACCATTTTTCTCCACACTTGTTTTGATATGGATGGACATAATTTATAAATTGTATTCTTGGATAGATAAGTTTCTTCCCACTAATATTTCCTCAGTGCCCCATAATTTATTTACCAACACATTGTCTGGCCTAATTTCTTTATGACAACTGTGTGTATTCCCCATATCAGGCCCTCTCCCAAATATGCCCTGTGTTCTTTGTATTTAAAACACAGCCAGGGGCTGGCTGAGTGGTGCATTGGTTAAGAGCTGGCTTGAGATGCCAGTGTCTCCGGTTCAGATCCCACATATGAGGGCCAGTGACACTGCCCTCTACAGCTAAGATGGTGAACAACAGCTCCACCTGGAGCTGGGTTGCTGTGAGTCCCCCAGACGGCGAAGGCTGCAGCCCCTGCTGCAGTGGGCTGCCATAGGCTACAGTGAGTGGCCGGCAGCCAGCATGAGTGGCTGGCAGCCCGTGTGAGCTGCTGAGAGCTGCTGTGAGCAGCTGTCCAGCGGCCGGCAACCAATCTGCCTCACCTGAGAAGAGCACAATGGTGATTCCAACATGGGCCAGTGAAGCAATGTTCTCCACAACTAGACTGAAGAACAAAAGGACAGCAACTTGTCTGTTCCCCTCCCCCAATTCCCCAATAAAAACCTTTTTAAAAAATAATAAATAAAACACAGCCAGAACCTACTTCTTATAAATTATTACCCAAAATGTACTCCATAGTTAAATCTCTTAAATTTCTCCGTGCCAGTTTTTGGCATTAACCATGAAAGTTAAACTGAGAGCACTGCAAGTGGATTAGGGAAGAAACTGACTTACTCTAGCAGATATGCAGCTAAGGAGAGGTGGCTCAAGCTCATCCACTTGACAGAAGTAATAGGATTTGTCACCACTTGGTCCTAAACAAGAGAAAAACAAAGGATTTAGATTAACTGCCTTTTTCATTCATTCGTTCATTAATTCATCAGTTGCTATGGAAGGATTACTATGCTCCATTCATTTCTATAGGCATTGGTGGTGCAACCGTGAGCAAGACAGAAAAAGGTCTCTACACTCAATAAACTTACACTCTTGGGTGCAACTTCTGCTTCTCACTACACTGGAGTAATGGGGACTGGATTTACCCTCCTGCTTAAACAACTAGAAAACTGGGTACAATATCTGAAAGAATGGTTTTCAGACAGTAGGCAGTGTGGGTCAGCAATCCCTGGGAGGAGAAAAATAAATGAGCTGAGACTGATGAGTGCCCAGCTGATCACCAGGGGAGTTTCCAGGCTTAAGCTCAGGGAGGGTGTAATGGGCTCAGTGGGGGCCCCTGAAAAATATGTGTCCACATACTAACCCTCAGAACCTGTGAATATGACCCTATTTGGAAAAGGGGTCTTTGCATATGTAAATAAGTTAAGGATCTTGAGTTGATATCATCCTAGATTATTCTAGTGGGCCCTACATCCAATGACAAGTGTCCTTAGAAGAGACACACAAAGAGAAGGGCAGGCCATTGACCAGAGATTGGAGTGCAGCCATTAGCCAAGAAACAAATCGTTCCCTACAGCTTTCTGGGGGGAGTACAGCGCTTTCAACACTAAATTTGAACTTCTGGTCTCTAGAATTGTAAGAGAATAAATTTCTGTGTGTTCAGCAACCAACTTTGTGCTAACTTGTTACAGCAGCTTTAAGAAACTAATATAGATGAGGAACTCTCAAAACAAATGCGAAGTCTCTATAATTGTTACTGCCCATTTATATCATTACCAAAACCAAATTAAAATATAGACAATTTTATGTTTGTAAAGGGCTGTTTGGGGCTTGTTTTGAAGAAAGACAGTCAAATAAAGAAGAAGGAACATGATAAGTTTGTTTCTTGTTAGCTGTGATTTGGGCAAGTTACATAACTTTTTGAACCTCAGTCTTACTCTATGGCCTGAGGACCGCACCCCAACTTCTTGTGAGAGTTCTTGTTGTTCATTCCACTTCCTGAGCTAAAAACAGGATAATTTTTCTATACAACCAAAACCAAGTATAAGATAATATTTGGTTGTTTCTTCAAGAGCATTTTGAATAAGGCCCTTCTCCAGACATATTTATATTTGTTCACCCATATTGGGTGCCTGCGGTTCATTAACTCTTTATCTATAATGTAGGAGGGGAAGAAAACCATACCACATCTGGCTCTTGGCTTCCTTTCCAGCTCATTTCTCACCATTCTCCCTCCATTCTCACTTTCAGCAGCACTGGTATCCTTTATGTTCCTTGAACATGCCATGCCCTTTCCCAACTTCCCCAAACTTTGCTATTCTGTCCCTCCACTTGGAATGGTCTTTCCCTAAATCAAATCTCACCATTTCAGAAAGCCTAAATCAAATTTCACCATTTCAGAAAGGTTTTCCCTCTGGTGAGGGCATGAGAATATAATGAGAATACTCTGCCAGGGAGAGAGGGACTTTGTCCATGTTATGGAATCAGGCAGGCTCAGCACTTCTCAGATGATCTATGGCAAAGAACCAGGTTTTTAAATTTCCAGAACAATCAGGGCCAATACAATAATGATATCTGATAAAAATAACTGATAAAAATATAAAAAGAAATAATAAGATTTACAGAATAGAAGCTCCAATTTTTATTATTAAATTCAGTAGGCATAAAGTTATATGTCAATAAATGTAATCAGAACAAAAACAGAATAAAAAGTAATTATAAAAAATGTACACACTGTTCATTGAAAGTACATTTAGGCATTAATATAATGTGCTGTCCAATATGGTAGCCACTAGCCACATGTGGCTATTTTTAATTAAAATTAAATAAAATGAAACATTCATTTCCTTAATTACAGCACCTGCTGCGATTGTATTTTGTCATAATTAAAAACGTTTGCTCTTTGAGAGATGCTGGTAAGAAAATGAAAAGACAAACCACAGACAGGAAGAAAATATTTGTAAACATATCTGATTTAAGGACTTGCATCGAGAATACACAAATAGTTCTCAAAACTTAGTAATAAAAAATGAACAATCCAATTTTTAAGTTTTCCTTTTTTTCTTTTTTTTTGAGGGCAATGTCACTGGCCCTCATATGTGGGACCGAACCAGGGCCGCTGGCTTCCCAGGCCAGCGCTTAACCACCGTGCCACTCGGCCGGCCCAACAATCCAATTTTTAAAAAGGCAAAGATTTTAACAGACAGGTCACCAAAGAAGAGATATAGATGGCAGATAAGTACATGAAAAGATGTTCAGCGTTATTAATCATTAGAAAAGTGTAAATTAAAATCACAATGCAATAGCAGTACATTACCTATTGGAATGGCTTTCAAAAAGTTAAAACATACTGCTTATTGGGGAAGGATGCTAGAACTCTGACATGTTGCTACTGGGAATGCAAAACGGCACAGCCATTTTATTTTATTTTATTTTATTTTATTTATTTTATTTTATTTTTTATTTTTGAGGGCAGTGTCACTGGCCCTCATATGTGGGACCCAAACCAGGGCCGCTGACTTCCCAAGCCAACGCCCAACCACCGTGCCACTCCGCCGGCCCATGGCACAGCCATTTTAAAAAGCAGTTTGGCAGTTTCATATAAAATTAAAAATAAATATGGCCCAGCAATCCAACTCACTGGCATTTACTTAAGAGAAACGAAAACATCTATTTTCACAAACAACTGTATATAAATGTTTATAGCAGCTTTACGATCACCAAAACCTGGAAACAACCCAAATATTCATAGACTGGGGAATAAATGAAGAAACTACGTTACATCTATATGATGGAATACTATTCCACTAAAAAAAAAAAAAAAGAACAAAGTACTGTACATGCAACAAATGGATGAAACTTAAATGCTTTATGCTGAGTGAAAGAATCCAGACATAAAAGACTACACACTGCATGATTCCATTTAGAAGGCATTCTGGCAAAGAAAACCCCTAAAAACAAAAACAAAACAAAACAAAACCCCCAAACCAAAAGAAACATACAGATAGAAATCAAGGGAATGCTTTTTAGGAGGAATGGACTATAAAGGGGTTAGAGACAATGTCTGGAGTGATAAATATATTCTATATCTTCAATGTGGTGATGGTTACACACACTATTCATTTGTCAAACTCATAGAACTAAACACCTCAAAAGGGCAAATATTACTACACATAAGTTATATCTCAATAAACCTGAAAGAACAAACAACATCAATTTTATTTCTATAAACTAATAATGTCATCCTAAGTTTTAAATTACATTTGTTAAAAGTTAAAGTGATTAAAATAGCAAGTTTTAAAAATAAATAAGTGCTTAATTACACTAAGTGAAATAAGTCACACAGAAAAAGTTGAGAACCATATGCTTTCACTGATATGTGGGATATAAAAATGAAAGCAACAAAGGAACAAGACAAACACATAAAGAAACAAAAACTCATAGACACAGACAACAGTTTAGTGGTTACCAGAGGGTAAGGGGCAGGGAGGTGGTAGATGAGGGTAAATGGGATCAAATATATGGCAATGGAAGGAGAACTGATTCTGGGTGATGAACACACAATGTGATGTATAGATGATGTATTATAGAATTGTACACCTGAAACCTATGTAATTTTACTAACCATTGTCACCCCAATAAACGTTAAAATAAATAAGTGCTTACTTTTCAAATAGTGCTTGTATAGATTTTTATACACTTCTAGAGTATAGAAGTGTATAAAACTGAACTTAAAATACACATATTTATCACTATCCTACTGTACATGGCTTTCCATGAAAGTTTGACAACACCCAAACTGGTCTACAACATGTTTAATGAGACAAGTCCTTCACCACAGTGTTGGAGGTTGTGGCAATGTCAAATCGCTGCAACCATTTCTAAATGGTTACATTAAGAAGTACAGTTGACCCTTGAACAACTCTAGGGTTAGGGGCACTAACCCCACCATGCTGTTGAAAGTCCATAGATTACTTAAATCTGCCCTCTGAATTCACAGGTTTCCAACCTCGGATGGAAACTCTGTTTTTGTGCATATTCTTGTCTAGAACTGGTAACAAGCAATTCCTGGCCTGGCACCAGGTGTGGCCCACAGCTTGTTTAGGGCTGATCTAAATCCCTCTTCCCTCGAGTCTTCCCATGACAAGCTTCTTACCACCCAGGGTTCAGCTCAGAGAGGATTTCCCCACCTCCGTGTTCCATCTAAAGTCGCAGCTACCTTCCTGCCCAACCTCCATTACAGTTAATAAAACGTCCTCATTTCTCTCTTCTTATAATTATCGCTACCTGTAATTAATTTGTACTTTATTATGTCTTCATTATCTATCTCCCTGTAGCGGATGCCATCAGTCCCCAGACTTTTCATTGTGCTTCAGCTGACTTTCTATGTCCATATCTGTATTTTGGTCCAAGGGCATTTTTTCCAGAATGCACAAGGCTGCTTTACCAGCTCTGGGGGTAGGCCAGAAGTGTCAGGGAACTAATCACCCCCTCCCCCAACCAACAGCCGCCCTCTGCCAGTGACTCTTGGGAGCTGGTTTATAGATACCAGCCACTTTGCCCTTGGATGTAATGGTTCTGAGGCATGCTGTTTTATGCCATTTCCCAAAGTTTCCTTTTCCAATTAAGCTGTTTCCACCTGCAATAACTGGTTTAATAACATACATTTTTATGGGTTACCATTCCCTCCCTTCCTGTATGACTTTTCCCTCTTTCCTATTGGTATTTCCTGAACTTCTCAATAAGCTATCTGCATTGGAGTCAATGTCCCAGGGTCTACTTCAGGGGACACCCCAATTAAGACTGTTTTCCACTAGAGGTTAAACTTCATGAAAACAGGGACTTTGTCTGCTTTGTCCACTCTGTGTCCCTACAAGCTAGCACAGAGCAGCACACAGAATAGGTACTCAATAATATTTAGTGAATGAAGGCCATCATTGAAGGGCTTTCCTTGCTCAAACTGATGACTTTCTCATTGACAATGTTACTTTAGAACCTAATTAACTATTGGTCATTGGAGTCATTTCATATTAAGAACTTTCTGGTAAGAATTTTTGATGACCTTGAAATTTTCCCATGTAACTAATAAGCCATACCTTTGAGAATTTTGGATGTGTTGCCATGTTTTAATCATATTCTGATTGTGTTATAATCAAGGATGAGCTCACAGAAAGATTTTAGGTAGGACTACTACATTTTATTCAGGTGAAACCAGAGCTTTCCCCGTGATGTGCTCAAGCTAAGGAAGTGAGAGCAATAAGGTGGCAGTGTAGACAGTGACTAGGGGCTTGGGTGTCAGACAGTCTGAGTTTAAGTACAGCTTGAGCACGTTTCTGGCTTTGTGATACTGAGCAAATTACTTAATCTCAGTTACAAATGAGTATAAAAATATTTATTTCATAGGGCTCTTGTAAGAATTAAAAACCCAATAATGTATGTAAAGTGCTATCGTGGAAAATTGAGATTATGCATTGATTTTAAAGAAGTATGTTGAAGTCTTTTATCTACATTATTGAAAGGTGCTTTTAGGTTTGTTTCTATATTTAACAAGGATATGGACAGTCTTTGTTTTTTTTTCCTGGTTGAGTTAATTAAAAATAGACCAAAGAAATCAGTTACTAAGTTAATTATTCATAAGACTCATGAGAAAAATCAATCTCTTAGCATAACATGGTTACCATTTAAGTGAACAAATATAGTTCTTTACCACAAACTTTCCCAAACCGATAAAGTCTTATAACAACTAAAAGGTTACAAAGTCAATAGTCTTTGGATCAATTTAAACAAAACTTTCAATATTATAATATTTCTTTTTCCCCCCTTTGCTAAGCAGACTCAATGACACATAAATGCAGATTAAAGTTAATTTTATGGTAACTGGCACATACTTTTTTCTAACCTTGTTTTAAAATCTACTTAAAGGCTAATAACTAACTAGCACTTTGCATTCTCAAAGTATTCTGGTCAACATCTGCTTTATTTAAAACTGTTCATTGAGATTCATGATGTGTAATTTCAGTTATAATTTTAATCAATACTAACTTAAATAATTCAGGTTTTTCATAATTATTCCACAGTGCTTGCTATAGACTGAATGTTTGTACTCCCCCATCCCAATTCATATATTGAAACCTAATACTCAAGATGACGGTATTTGGAGGTGGGGCCTTTGGGAGATGATTAGGTTACAAAGGTGGTGCCCTCATAAATAGGATTCGTGCTCTTATAAAGACTTTTTTTTTTTGAGACTTTAATTGGATTTTTATAAGCAATCATTTCAGAGCTTCTATAGCTGCACTGCCCAGTATGACAGCTAGCAGCTAGTATATGTGGCTACTGAGCATTTAAAATGTGTCTAGTCTAAATTGAGATGTGTTGGAAGTGTAAAATACATACTGGATTTTGAAGACTTAGTATGAAATAATGTAAAATATCCCCCTAATAATTTCTTATTAATTATATATTGTTATACTATTTTAGATATATTGGGTTAAATATAATCTATCATTAAAGTAAAAAGATTTTATTTTTACTTTTAAATGTGTCTTGCCTACTAGAGAAATTAATATTACACCTGTGGCTTGCATTTTATTTTTATTGGACAGTGCTGTTTTATAGAATCTTGAAGTGATCTTAAGGAAAGGCTGTTTAGCTTACTGGTTCATCCATATTCCTTATTTTGAGCATTTTTCATCTAGACAAGGTAGGCTAGCAAACCTGCCTCTTAGAGGGCAGAAGAGCAGCATTCATCAACGGGATAAAAGGCTAGAAGGAAGAGCATCCTGTGTACCACGTATGTATTATTGCAGAAGCTGGTCATTTGGAGGTATTTCCTCAGGCTTGTGCTGACTAAGAATGGCATCCAAAGACACTGAGATGCTAGGAGACCACAGAAGGTTGATCTCCTAAATTATCCCAAAACTGAAAGCTTTCTGTGACTGGGGGCTGCATACCTATTTTGATAACCACCTTATCTCCAGCACCAAGACCATTGCCTGATACATAGTTAGTACTCCTTAAATATTTATCATATGATTGATTAATGAATAAAGTCATTGCCCTAGATTAACCTGAATGCAAGGAATGCCTGATAACTACTCACTGGCTTCCCATAGTGATGCACATCAGAGTAAAAGTTTATAATAGCCTGGAAACTACTAAAAATAAAAGAAAAACATAGGGAGAAGTCAGAAATGGGATGTCTGTACTACTTAGGCATGGGATTGTGCAGACTTGGAAGGGGAGGAAGAGAGAAAAACTTACAGTGGAGTCAGAAGGCTTCTATCATCTACTTCACCATAAATTATACTTGGACACCTTTCCTACTGATACTTTGCATTGTGTTTTATTTGTTATATAATCATGTTAGTTTACATTCTCAACTAAATTCTAAGTTCCCAGAAGGTATGAGCTGAATGATAGGCCTTCCATTTCTCACAGTGTCAAAACAGTGCTATGCACATAGTCAGTAGCAAGTAATAGGTCCTGGTTTGTTAAACGCTAAATATTAAGTATTCAAGTGGACAATTCCAACTTTTGGCAAAATGCAAAGGGTCTTCTCACCCTATTATCCCAGCTAGGTGTATTTAGGCTAGTGCTGTACTGGCTGGTGGGGATTGCTATTTCCAAGGGTGTCCACACATTAGAATAATTTTTAAAATCTCAAGTTGATACTTTTAAATTTTTCTTTCTCTGATTTGCATTTGTTTCATTTCTAGCTTTCTATCTTAACCGGAAATCTTGGGGATTTACAAGTATATTCAACTGCACTTCCTCAGCAACCTAGTGGATTTGGGAAAATACAGAAATAAAGTGTAACACAAACCTAATCCACAATGCTTTTAAATGTCTGTGTGGATGGTGAATTTGCTGAACATCTCAAAATTTTTTTTTTTAAAGTTCTAACTTTGGCCATATATCCTTTCCTTCTATTTTCAACACATGAATTATTGGCCAAGTTCAAATGAAGTCTTGTGGTTTGAATTAAGTTAGCACGCCATAAAGGTCTGGCTCCAGGAATCTAACTCCTCCTCTCCTCCTCTTCCTGGCAGACTCTGCTATTTTTGAAAGGTATTTTTCTTTGCATTAATTTCTCTGAGAGGAAATCCTTGTGAGGAAACTAGTTGAATTTGGCTTTCCAAAGTCTGGTGTACAGTTAGAAAAACAAAATTTGAGGTTACTAAGTAGGTTAATGGAAGAGAAGCCTCGGGCTGTTTGCTTAGAATCATTGCTTCTGAAACCAAGTCTCACTCTACAGAGTTGCTCTGTTTTGTGACCACAGACTGTACCCCTGACAGCCACAAAGGGGACAGCAAAAGATGGATTGTGTTATTGCATTAGTGACAGTCCCTGCCAAATGCAAGAACATACAGTATGACACATTCTTGGTACATGAAAGCCCTGATATGATTGTTGCAGGCTAAAGCAAGGCTTAAGTTTTTATGAGCACACTTATCACTTGGAGATTGTCTTTAAATGTAGATTCCAATTTAGTAGATCTGGGTAGGGGTCAGAGATTCTGCAAGTTCCTATCATCTAGCAAGTTCCCAGATGATGCTGGTAGTTGGTTCATCCTTTGTGCAGCAAGGGGTCAGAATAGCTTTCAAATACTAAGTGAAATATATACTTACAGGTATTTACACAGAAGCTTTCTACCGTACAGTAAAATCCTGGAAATATAAACTAAGCCCCAAGGGGCCTCAGAAAATGTATCTGTAGCAGAAGTGAGTCAGCGCTAGAGATTGGTTAGTGACTGGCCACCGTTACCATTCTATGGCTGTTTTTAGGGTAAAGAAGGAGTGAGTCTATGACTAGATTCTATTAGGGTCATAGAGCCTGAGGTACCCTCAGAGCTCTGCCCCATTCTAATTCTGTGCACTTGGGAAAATTAGTAAAACTCTATAAATATGTACACTGGAGGTAACAGTGGTAACCCATGTTAAAAGGTTGTTGTAAAGATGAAATGGGATAACAAACAGTGGTGTGCTGGAACTAGCACCTACTGGCTCTCTAGGGCTAACTAACTGTTAACTATTCAGGAAATCTATGAGGAGGTTTGGTAGCTTGAAATTGGCAATGTTGGGAGTATTTATACCAGAAATTGACAAATGCTACTATCTTTATTTCTGAGAGCTGATTAACCAGCATACAACTTCATGTAAAGTACTTGGTGCCTAAAAGTGCTCAATGAATGTGAATTACTCTTACCTGAGCTACCTTTTCTGAATTCTTCCAGCACTTGTAGTTTGAGACACATCACTTAGCACCAGGTATTCTATACCAGCCTCCTTCTCAAGAAATTCTATAATCAGGTTCTTTTTCAGAGTTTAGGTCTCTCGAAACTGGCTGCTGGCTACAAAGGTGTGGCCATATTCGGCCATATTCCATGATTGATCAATGCTCCTTCACCTCTCCAAAGAAATGGCTGAGCATAATTTCAGAATGTTTGGAGTTCATTGCTCCAACAGCTTTGTTCCCCTCTACAGGAAACATCCGAGTCTAAGTTGAACAATCTCAGGATAGATCCTAGGATATTAATGTCTCTCCAAAGTTTGTTCAATGATACGTATGCCTAAATCAGAACAGGTAGGATCAAAACATATATGAGTACTATGAGGTCTGTAGCCCAGTCACAAGTTTTCACACATTTATGTAAATCACTACAGCTGGTAGATTAACTGGAAAATGGCACCTGCCATAGCAAGTAGGGAGGTAATGTCCCTCTGTGTATTTGTGCTGACAACATGGTTTTGAACTTAAGGGACCTTAAGAATCAGCCTAGCCATCCAAAGTGAATGCCCTCAACTTTTCTCTCTTATCCTTTAAATTTTTCTGTTCTTTCCCCTAGGTTCTCCTTATCCCCTTCTGCTGGAAAAACAGAAGTGTCTTTTCTCCTTGAGAATGCTAGGCTACTACTAGTGTACCTTATCCTACACAAATGTTTTTCCTAGAGAAGCAGATTTGCACAAACATTAAGAGCATGGGCTCTGGAGCCTGACTGGCTAGGTTCAAATCCCAGTCTCATAACTTGACTGTTTAAGGTATGCCTCATTTTCTTTATCTGTAAAATCAAATAATATCAGTGCCTTCCTCATAAGGTTTTTGAGTGAATTAAATTGATTTAGATATGTCAAACTCTTAGAGCAATGCCTTACACATAGTCATTCTAATATACATTTACTAGTATTATTTCCATCAATCATTCCATCTCTTTGGCAACTTCATCCTTTTCTCTCCTCAAGATCCTTTCCCCTAGCCTACATGCATGCTCATATATTTCAATCCTGCAAAACAAAACAAAACAAAATTGTGATGTTTCTTCAGATGGGTCTACTCTCCCTTTCCGGACCTGATTATTTTGGGGAAAAGTCAACATGTGCTCTTTCCTGACCATCCAATCTCTCCTTGATCCATTGCAATTTCAGCTCTGAGAATTGTTGGGTGCAGCTGCTGCTGTGCAGATACTCTGATGGACACCTGTTCTGACAGAACTGTTAGGATCCACTTCACCTATGGCTGCACTTAGTTTTTTAATAGCTGGGGGAGTTGATTGGTAACACTTGCTATGAACTACATGCAGGCTTAAACAATGGTTTCCACAAATCTCAGGGCTTCTGTAACTTAAGAATCCAGAATTATTTGGGTTGTCACAGTGGTACCGTGACAGTTTAGCCTAAGTAGTGTGGTATGGTGGGAAGAAAGGTGAAGTTGATATCACAAGACTAGGGCTCAAGTTCTCATTCTGTTCTACACATGGTAAGTTGCTTAATCAATGCTTGTTTAACTGAAATGAATTATTTGCCCAGCAAATCACTCAGAGTTCTTGCCTGTTTATTTTTATGCTAATGTTCCAGATATCCAGGTTGGTTCTGACTCCACAGAGCATGAACAAACGTTGTGTTCTCCTCCTGTGATCCAGGCCTCTGTGTGCAAGAGTTAATAAGCCCAGGAGCTTTGAAAGGATTTTCTCTCTGAAGGAAGATTAAAGCATGGAAATGAAGGGTTAATGAAGTTGACCACAGGACCCAGATCTAACCCCTTAAATAGGGAAATGGGGCTCAACCACAGTCCTCTCCTGCTAGAAGCCAGTCTGGTATTTCTCTGGTATCATGTATCTCTTCTCTCCCTAATTCTGTTTCTAATCTCTTTTTTTCCTCTCAGGAAATTCTTAATCTCTGAATTCCTCCTGTCACATGTTTTGAGAAAAAGTCCCAACATTCCGAGAATCATAAACAATACTAGAACAAAAAGCTATCTTAACTACCCTCATTTTAGGTAGTTAAGATAGATTCAGAGAGTTGCTAACTAAACCAATAATCATCAGAGAAAATAATTGTCTTTTGTTTATAGGAAGAAAAATATGGAAATTTGGATTATTGCTTGGCTGGTTGGGATGGCATTCCCATTGCATGAATATATTATCAACAATTTAATGACAGCAAGGGATTTGGGGGTTTCCTTTACACGCTGTCCAAAAGGATGTTTTCACATGTGCTTGTGCCAGATAACAGTTTTGAAATGCTGAGTGATACCAGCAATCCCTTTTTGATTTCACAATCTTTTTATAAGATACAATTTTTAAAAAAAGTCTATTTTCTTCCCCCTGAAAATGATGTTGAAGCAAACAGATTTATATTAAGCTTACAAAGCAGGAAATTAAAATTTGAGTAAACCATCATGTATTTTTTTGGGTCTACATTATGCTAAACAACTGGTTTGATAGGCTTTGGGTGCCTAAAGTGAACGTCTTTATGGTAGCATATGTGTTTCTTAATGAAACAATGCCTGAATCCTTTTTTGGCCTCATTTGTCCTATTTGTGAGAGATTTGCAATGGGAGTTACTCATGCAGCAATATGTCAGCCTTTAGGCAAGTTTAACTTGATGGAATATTTCACCTATCTGTAGGATTTAAGAGTCCAGAGTTTATTTTCTGACATTTCCCCCTCTTTCCCTCAGGGAAAGAAATTCTATTGAAATTCAAATTGAGAAATGGGAGGGAAACAGATCTCAATTTGCAGATGAAATTTTTGGTATGACTAGGTTTAGGGAGACAAAACAACACTTTTCAAGAGCTAAATTTGAATCATTCTCTGAATCTCCAATTAGACAACCGGCTAAAGTTTTCCTTCATCCAGTTCAAATAAACAAACAAACAAACAAACTGAAATTCTGTGGGTATAGGAATATACTTGTCATTTTATTATAATATTCTCTTTATTATAATTCAAGATACAAAGAACATATTGACAAAGTTTAAGCTATTTGTTTGATACGCTGAGATGTGAGAGAAATTATTTTCAATATCAGGTTACTAATAACATTTGGCGGGACTAAAAAGTAGCCATGGTGATTTCTGAATCCCTTTTTGTCAATGATAGACTCCACAAGAGAAAATCAGTTTGTTTAACTTAAGTACTTGAACAAATAAATGATCACACAATTCTGTTTGTGTGGGACTCCTGTGTATTAAATTCTATGCTTACCATAACAAATAGGATCCAAAACAGAATCACTAAGTTTTTCTCCTAGTGAAAAGCCAAATAGATAAGTTAGAATGGTGTGTTAGAGATCATTCATTGACTACTGATCAAGAAGTATATATTGGACACTCATTGAATGCCTTGACCAATGCTTGGTGCCATTACTCAAGATCCTAACATGCTTCATAAATGAGCTGCCTATTCTCAGACCTACTGTACTCCTAACCCCCAATAATCAGAAAAGAGAAGTATTTATTTTAAAAAAATCCAATTTTTTATGCGTGAATAGGTATAAACTAAATATTGTCTCTAGCGCCCCATTCATCTTTTAAATTTTGATGTTCCATTTTTTTTTCTGATGCCTCAAGTCTTACATTATGACCTCCCTAGATCACTTTTCTTTCTTTCTTTTTTTTAAATTTAATTCTATTGGGGAATTGGGGGAGGGGAACAGCATTGGGGAATCAGGGAAGGGGAACAGACAAGTTGCTGTCCTTTTGTTCTTCAGTCTAGTTGCGGAGAACGCTGCTTCACTGGCCCATGTTGGTATCGTCATTATGCCCGGATGAGGCAGATCAGTCGCTGGCCTCTGGATGGTCGCTCACTGCAGCTCTTGGCAGCTCAGGCCAGCTGCCGGCCACTCACTGTAGCCTATGGCAGCCCACTGCAGCAGGGGCTGCAGCCTACACCATCGCCGGGGCTCACACAGCCCAGCTCCAGGTGGAGCTGTTGTTAGCTGTAGAGGACAGTGTCACTGGCCCTCATATGTGGGATCCGAACCGGGGCTGCTGGCATCCCAAACCAGCTCTTAACTAATGCGCCACTCGGCCGGCCCCCTAGACCACTTTTCAGAACAAGTCCTGTGTGCTCAGAACCTTTCCTGCCCCTTGGTCAATTATATTTACCCTTCAAGGCTACTACCTGTAAGTCAGGTGGCAGCGGTTAGCTACTCTAAGACCCATCCATATGGATACAACATACTAAGCATCTCAAATAACACAGATTCCTTCTGAGTGTCTTAGAGTTTTACAGTAGGAGGGACTTTAGAGGACATCCAGTCCAACACTATGATATTACAAAAGAGAAAACAAAGGCCTCAGCGGTGTGTTGGCCAAGCCCAGTGCTTTGTCCACTGCTCTATGCTGCCTCTTGTTCTGTAAGTGGAAATCAACATTGGTTTATGATCACAGGTACCTTCTGGGAATCACACGTTAGCCAAGTACCTGCAACTTTGAGAGTTGAGAGAGGACACAAATCATTAAACTTTTCAATACACATACCCGTCTACCATTAGGTGTGAGTCATCGTTATAAGGCTTGATTGCTTCATTTGATTCTCTAATTATATTCTCTGAAGGAGTCAACCCAACCCCTACTCTCCCCTACCCTTTTACCTCCCTTTAATTTCCATGATCCTCACCTGCTATTCTGCCCTTCAGGTCCCACATATGAGGGCCAGTGATACTGCCCTCAAAAAAAAGTTCATTTAATTTTCACAAGAGCCTCATAGAATAAGAAGTCAATAATAGGCTAGGATGAGGGTCATAATCTTTCTTTCTTTTCTTTTCTTTTTTTTTTTTTTTGGTGGTACAAGAGACCTCTTTGACAGCCTGGTAAAACCGATGGTCTTCTTATGAGGATAAATGCATAAAATGAAAATCCATAAAATTGCGAAGGAAACCAATTACATAGCAATGTGGTAAAAAAATTTTTTAAATGTTGTTATGTAGTATATACATGTAAGCTTCTATATTAGCATATTACATAGTAAGATTTTGTGGTAGCTTTGATAACTACAGTAATTTTGAAGTGGCTGATCATAAACAATATTTGGAGATATCTACAATATATATATATATACATATATATATAATATGAAAATATATGTGATTTCTGTTGGTGACAAAGTTATATTACATCTAATGCCACTGTGAATTGTGACCGAGGAAAATGCCACATTCAGTTAGAGGTTAGTGAAAATAAACATGCAATTTTTTCCCATTCAAGTTTTATGGATCCCCTGAACTTTACCCATAAACACCTTAGGGGGTGGTCTGTGGACCTTACATTAAGAACCTCAACTGGCTTAAAATAAGGAACAATCACTTGTGGTCTGGAGACCCCAGGGAGTAGATACTATTATTTTTTATCACATTTTTATTTTTAATTGTGGATAAAAACACATAACATAAAACTTACCACGGTAACCCTTAACCATTTTCAAGTGTACAGGTTCCGTAGTATTAAGTATATTTACATTGTTGTGCGACAGGCCTCCAGGCTACACCCGTTAAACACTAACTCTCATTTCCCTTTCCCCTCAAACCTTGGCAACCACAATACCACTTCTGTTTCCATGAATTTGACTACCTTGGATACCTCATATAAGTGGATCAAGGCAATATTTGTCTTTTTGTGACTGGCTTATTTCACTTAGTGTAATGTCCTCAAAGTTCATCTATTGACTATGTGGTAGAATGTGACAGGAGGGAGAAGATATTATTAATAAGCCATTTTGCAGTAAGGTAGAGCGAGTAAGCCCTTGCAAAATTATGCACAATTAATTAACCCATGCTTCCACTGGTTCTTCAGTTTCTCATTTCCATACATCTTCCCTTATACAACATTAACAGACTTAGAAAGGAGCCTTCAATCACATTGCCATTTTGAGACCCAGTGACATGGAAGGGAAGGGTAGTGAGTACTGAGGGGTCAGTGCTGGAAGAAAGCAAGTGGATGTAGGTCCAAACTACTTCCTATATCTATAGCTCACCCAACCCAATGTCTCATTCCCCAAGTGTAAATTGTACACATTATCATTGTGCTATGCATTTCCATGTACTAGATTTTCTCATTGCTCACTAAATAGACACCCTTCTTGCAATGTTATCACATCTGTTGGGACTAAATTCCATATCTTGAAGAGGTTGTTTTGAAATATTGTGCAATCTTATTTTTCCGATGTTTCTTCATGAAAAAGCAATTGTAAAAACACAGTTTTGAATATCAGAAAGTAAGTGCATTTGGACAGATTTCAGTAATTGTGAACAGTCATGTTTAATTTCAAGAATGAGGTTTCTGTTATAGCATTTCATTTTTTGTGCTAGGCTGGCAAGAGTAACTTATGTAACTACAATGGGGAATTAAAATCTATTTCGCTGAAAATTTTTAACAGAAACCTTACGCTCTGAATTAAACTAGGCTGTTTATAATTATTGACACCTATTCTAATTTACTTTTTGGTATTCAGAGCTGTGGTTTTGCAATTGCTTTTTCAGGGAGAAACATTGGTGTTCCTGGACTACAAGCAACATATGGTATCAAGATGTGGTTTTAATTTGCATTTCCCTCATGAGTAATGATGCTGAACACCTTTTCATTTGCTTATTGACCATTTTTATATCCCCTTTTGTGATGTGCTTGCTCAAAATTCTTGCCCATTTTCAAAAATGTGTTATTTTTCTTATCAAATTATAGAATTTAAAAAAATAGATATTCTAGATATAAATCCTTTGTTAGTGTGTGTGTGTGTGTGTGTGTGTGTGTGTGTGTGTACCTCTACGGTTTGCTTTTGGCATTCTTTTAGTAGTGTCATTTGTAGAATCAAACTTCTTAATTAAAATCCATTTATCAATATTTTCTTGTGTCCTGTTTTAGAAAGTGTGGTCCTCCCCTGAGGTCTTAAAGCTAGTTCTTGTGTTTACTTCCAGAAGTTTTATTGTTTTACTTTTCACCTTTAGGCATATGAAACATCATGAGTTAATTTCTGGGCATGGTGTAAGGTAAGGGCCAGCATTCTTTCTTTTCCATTTGGGACAACACCATTTATTGAAAAGGCAGTCCTTCTTCTACTGAAGTGTTTTGGTGTCTTTGTCATAAATCAAGTGATTGATTGCATAGGTATTCTTATATGAATCCAAATATTTTAATTGTTCTAGCTTTGATATCTGCTTTTGTTTTTCTTTTTCAAGATTGCCTTAGTTATTCTACTCATAGATCCTTTGTATTTCCGTAGAAGTTTTACAAGTAGCTTATCAATTTCCACCAATAAAAAAATTTGCTGAGATTTTTTTATTGGGATTGCCTTGAATCTGTAGATGAATTTGGAGAGAATATCTTAACAGTGTTACATCTTTGAATTCCATGTCCTTTCATTTATTTAGGTCTTCGTTTACTTCTCTCAGTGATTTTCTTTAGTTTTCAGTGTAGAGGTCTTGTAAATCTTTCATTAGATTTATTCTATATGAGTAATGTCTTTGGTGATTTTAAAAATTTACTATCTAACTGTTTACTCCCTTTTAAAAATATTTATTTTTCTGTTGAAATTCTCCAACTTTTCTTCTATTTTGATTACCATTTCCTACATATTCTTGTAGATTTTTTTTTTTTTTTGAGGGCAGTGTCACTGGCCCTCATATGTGGAACCGAACCTGGGCTGCTGGCTTCCCAAGCCAGCGCTTAACCACCGTGCCACTCAGCCGGCCTATCCTACATATTCTTGAACATATTAACCATGGTTATTTTAAACTACCTGTCAGTTAATGTCAATATCTGAATCACCTATAAATCTTTTTTTCTATTAAGCATATTTTTCACTTGGATTTCAGTAATTGTGTCTTTTTAATTTTTAAAATTCCATTTCTACATGCATTGTAATTTTTGGTTAAATGCCAGGTGTTATATATGAAAAATTATAGAGACTTTAGATGGTGTTCTCTTCTTCCAAGGTTAAGTTTTTTACTGGTAGGCAGATAATCGAGATCTTATAAAAACTTGCTTTTTTGGGTTAGTCTATTTCAGTTTTCCCCCATTCCTATGGGATGCTCCTTATTCCTAGAGCATGGCTGTTACTCTTAAGGCATGACCTTTCTAAAGTTTCAGTTCAAAGCCTGGGATATTTACCAAGCCACCTCTATCTTAGTAAGGCTGTAATTATGACTTTTGCCTCCCTAATACTACTGGAATCTCTGATGGCATCTATTCAGCTGCTTTTTTTTCTTTTTTTTTTTTCTGTCCCTGTGTATGCTCAGTTCATGAATTTAGCATAAGGAATGTGTATGCAGAATTTTAGTCTCCTTCTCTGTTGTTCTCCCTTCTCTAGGACTTTGCTTCCCAAGTAGCAAACTCCAAGCTACTCCAACCTCTGACTTCTGCCTCTTTAGCCCAGTAAGACTATTGTTTTATATATCCTTGTCCTATGATTTGTAAATGTCTTCAGAAAAATATTTGGGATGTGTGTGGAGTTCATGTCATGAGCTTTCTTTGAAGTCTTGTCTGTGTTTGTCTCCGAATGCCTTCAGAAAACTACTTTATGTATTTTGTCCAATATTTGTAGTTGTTTTGGAAGTCAGAGTTAGTACAATGCAAGCTATTCTGTCATGGCTGTGTATTGCAGAACTATTTTTATGGCAAAATAAAACAAAGCTTGCCCTAAATCCCTTTCTCAGATAGTATCAACTCATCAAAGATCCGAGGTCAGTGTGGGATGTAGGAGGTAATAAGAAAAGATCAATGATTACTCCCTCAGGATGAACTGTGCTGGAAGATGGAACTGAGGCAATGCATAAATGACTTTGCAACATTTGAAAACATTATGAAAATTGTACTTAAAGAATTAACCCTATTAACTTAATGAATCAAACTCAAGCTGTTTTGTACTCATTTTCAAAGGAAAAAAGATTGAACCACATATAGCCCCAGAACTTTCTGTTGAAAATTATTTTAGACAATAGGTTGTCATGATTTTAGTTGGACAGGTCTATAGAGCTCAACCATTGGTCAAAAGGAAAAGCACATGTAACCATAATTGTCCTGGAACTTTGAGATTAAAGTAATTTGAAACAATTAACTCAAAAACTCAGAGGTACGTCAAGAAAGTTTATGTAAGCAATGTAAGGAGGATGTGGTAGAGAGGAAAAGAGTAAATAAGAAATTCTTAAGGTGGGTTTTTCAGAACGGAAAGCACTGATATATGGATTAAGGGCGGCTACAAAAGTCATCCCAGGGATGGTTCTGTCCAGTGTTCTGTGTCTCCTCCCCTCCTATTCAGTGATTCTCCAGTGCCACCCTGTTCAGGGTTCCCACTCCTGTACTCTCAGGCCTGTCATCAGCCAAGGGACCTGGACTGAGGGTGAGGAGTTTAAGAGCTGGATCTGCCATTTGCTGGATTGTGACCTTCACCAAATTACTTAATGAATCTATTAAGAACCTTTTCATTGCAAGTAACAAGGAACCAAGTTTCAAAGGCTTAAATAAGAAGAATAATATATTATCTTATATATTAAGAAGTCTAATGCACAACTTCTTTAGGGTTGGTTAAATCAAAGGCTCGAAAACATCAGGAAGAATCCAGGTTCTTTCCATCTTTCTACTCTGCTGTTTTCAACGTATTGATATTGTCTTTAACTATTTTTCTTGGTTCTCTGACTACATGCAGTCACAACATCTGATAGAAGGAATTTCTCATGTATATCTTTTTATTAGCTAGTAATCCTTTCCTAGGAGGGCCCCAGCAGACCTCATCTTATGAATTGTTGAACATAACTTGGTCACTTGCTCCTGCCTAAGCCAATCCCCAGCAAGGAAAGCGGGGTACCCAAATCTGTATTCAGGTCAGAGACACCTGGGGAGGGATGGACAGCTGAATAAAATTGAACTCTGCCAACAAGGAGGGAAGGTGGGTACTGGGTAGACAACCACTGGTGCCTGCTACACTTAAAATTTGCTGAGTCTCATTTTCTTTATCTGCAAATGGAGGAATGGTATCTGGTTTATAGGGTTGCCATAAGGATTAAATGTAACAATTCATGAATTATTCCTTCAAAATTTGTTTTTAAAGTCTCTGAATATCTCATGGACATGCACTAATGGATAATTTTTTAAAATCTCTGAATATCTCATAGACATGCACTAATGGATAATATGTCCTACCAAAGTGTATAGCCAAATGCATAACCTCTCTTCCTCTATATAACTTCTACTCTATTGAAAATACCCCATAGCTACCATGTATTTTTTTTGTCTTAGAGTCATATGCTACAATAGGTGTTTTACATGTATTTTTTTTCTAATCCAACCAACAAAACTGTATTCATGCATTCTTTTCAGTCACTCATTCAGTTAACATATATCTGATTTCCAGAAATCTCATTTTAAAGACAATAAAACTAAGGTTTAGAGAAGTTGAGTTACATGTTAAAAGTGATAGCTAGTAAGTGGCCTCGGTAGATATGTGCTTTTTTTTGTTTGTTTTTTGTTTTTTGAGGGCAGTGTCACTGGCTTTCATATGTGGGACCCGAAGCAGGGCCGCTGGCTTCCCAGGCCAGCGCTTAACTACCACGCCACTCGGCCGGCCTGTAGATATGTGTTTAGGTCTCTCTGACTCCACTGCTGGCAAATCCTCTATGGCTTGCTTTCCTGAAAGGTTCCTCAGTGTTCTATTTCACCAAGCTCAACCTATTAAAAAGGGGGTGGCCGGGAGCAGTTGCAGGGTGTGAACTCACACTCTAAGATTTGAAGGAGACAGCAGTCTTGTTACATGGCCCACAGTAGTCATCATGCGTCCCTGAACTTTGGGTTAGTTCTGCTGCACTCCAGCAGGTGGCAGGCTAGTATCATTCAGGGCTTGCCTCCTCTACTTACAAAGAAAAGACTAAATTGGTGAGTGACTTTCTTGGCAAACTGTAGACATCAAACTCATCACTTTTGGGCTCCACTCTCTAGAAAGGGCAGCTGACCCTTTTTAGCTACCCTCATGCATAAGTGAGAGATGAAATAAACTGCATTTGGAATTAACCTTTTTACTTTTGAAAAGTGTTCTCACAATTTAATACACAGGCCTCCCAATTACAAATGAAACCTAAGACAGGTATTTTCACCTATCATTATCAATTCTACTTTTTTTATTCACACAATTGCCATGGCCTCCCTAAAGTGACAGGTATGTTATTTACACGCAACATCCAGCACAGTGCTTGATGTATTATGACTGCTCAGCCAGTATTTGTGGAGTGCATTTGTGAATGACTTGGTATAAGATGATCTGGATTTGAGTTTTTTTTTTGTTGTTGTTTTTTTGTTTTTTGTTTTTTGTTTTTCCTAGCTGAGCCATCCTGCCACCTGTTGGCAGCTCAACGGCAACTCAGCTCGGGCTGGCCTCGAACCACTGTTGCTCAGAGCTCAGCTTGCACTCTTGAGCGAGCTCTTAACCAACTGAGCCACTCGGCCGGCCCTTGGATTTGAGTTTTGTCATGGTCATTTCTTATTTGGGAGGCTCTTAGTAAGTCATCTGCTCTCTGAGCCTCAGTTTTCTTATCAGTAACATGATGATGATATTAATTACTAAACTCATGTGTTGTGAGAATGAAATGTATGCTCATCTATGAAAAGGACTTGGTAAGTACCTACCACAGATAGTTATTATTTTTAGGTTGAAAAATATAATAGTAATTGGTATTTTCTGATAGGGATTACAGTAAAAAGTACCTGAGGCCGTAATTTAGCCAGACCCCACTAGGGACATCTCCTCTCTGGTTGGCATTTCTAGCCTACGGCTCAGGTACTTACTTTGTCACCTCGCATGGGAATCACTGAAGTGATCTACTAATTGTCTGCCCTGGCTCCAATTCTACCTTCTTCAACCTCAGTTTCTAAAGGTGTTTTTCAAGGAGATCCTTCCCTAACCTGGCTTTAACCTGCTTTTCCCACCATTTTCTACCCACTTGTGTCCATGCACAAAATATCTGCAGCGGGCAGCAGGTTTACTCTGGGAACCCCAGCATGCCTTGCACATTTTCACTTCTCTGCCTGCATGTGCTGTCACTCCCCTCCCCTCCTCTTTCCCATGAACCACACACACCCTCCAGGACCCTACTTCCAAAGCCTCCTCCAGCCCACGCTGATCTCCCACCTTAGAACTTCTGTTGCTCTGAAGAGGCAGTACAAACTGCTGGATATTTAAGGGCATGGTCTTTGGAGTCAGATAGGCTGGAATCAAATCCCGCCAAGTTATTTCGTGTGCCTCAATTTCCTTATCCTTAATAGTACCTACCTCATAAAGTTGTTCTGAGGATTTAATGAGATAATGCATATAAAGCATTTAGCATAATGCCAGGAACAGGATAAATACTCAGCACAGTAGCTATTATCATTACCATTACTATAATTAAGTAGATTACTTGATTCTTCTTTATTGCTTGTTTATGCCTCACCTTCTTAAGAAGACAGTCAGCTTAGATTCAGGGACCATATTTTATGTTTGATTGTGGCCCTTGCATTGCCTTATACACCCCTTTTACATGACAGATATACCACAGCTTTTTATTGTTTGATCAATCTTAGCTAATACTAAGAAATATAACTGATCCTGAAGTTAATTTTTAGCAAAGCCACATAGACACTAATTGAGGATGCCATTGCCACATGCCAAGAATCTCTATAGTTTTCTCATCATGAGACACTGACATTCAAAGTTCACAGAGTAGTTTGTATGATGGTAATATACATTTTATTAAGACCAAAATTATTTTCTACACAATTAGGATATTACCTACAGGATAGGGGAGAAACAAAACAGGAGAAAAATGTGATAAGTGACAAAATAATATTGATGAAGAATAGGACATTTATAAAGTTGATCAACCAAGAGAGCATAATGAGCTTGAGTTGGTCCCTGATCTCTGAATATCTCTTCTCCCCACACTCCAGCTCTGCGGCTTTGTGGTGCCAATGATGAATAATGGCTGAGGTCCAAGATTCCGCTGCTTTTCTCCTTTAGTTTTCATGATTCTCAAAAGATGCACTAAACTGCTTTCTCTCTCCCTGCCATGGGTAGATGTGGTTGCAAAGCTCTTCTCAGCCCCAAATAGAGATTATTGTACCTGGGGTCTCAGGAGACATTAGCTCTATTTCTCAAGCCTTTTGTATGTGTGCTGGGAAATCCTAGGGTGAAATGTCACTTCTCTAGAGAGTTAGGGGATCTTTCACCACAACAAAGTAGCCTAATCTCACACTCTGTCTGAGCCTTACCCTGGGGTCCCTCTGCTGGCTGTGAGAAACAAGAGCAGAAAGCTGTTCTGTAGGCTAATAGACCCTGAATTTTGTCTTTGAAAGTAATACTTAGAAAGCCAAATATTTCAGTTAGGGACAGTGGTACTTGGGTTATGATATAAGATGGTGAGAGAAAACAAAGATAGCAATAGTGATATAAATTTCCTTTTGTAAAGTGCATTAACAATTAACAAACAGGTCTTGATCTAAAAGCAAAATTAATTTAACTTGAGTACTGAAAAAAAAAAATCTCCTTTGGAAAATGCCTATAATGTACTACTGTTGTTTTCAACGCAAGGTAAGAAATCAGTGGAGATTGCTAAATCCATTGAGCAAACCCATTGGAAGGCATGCTCCTCACTCACAAACACTCTACCTTTCCCCAGCTTGCTTTAGTGTAATTCATGAGTCAGATTACCATAGAAATACCGAAATGAAGGATGCAATCAGACACCTAAGTGCGCTCAATAGATGGAACATCCTGATTATAGGCTAGGCTTTCTTGTCCACTGGCCCAAGGCTGCATTAACTGCTGTGACTCCCTGTGGAGATTTAGGGTCTGGCCTGTGCCTGTTTCACTGCTGTGGCTGGTGCTTTTGCTCTACCAGAGGTACCACAAGACAGATGGGCTTCTGGTGCCAACCGATAATAGGTAGCTGAAGGGCTTCCTATAAACCAAGAAGCATTCCTGGTTATTGTCACCAACAGGACCAGAACAAGAGACATAAAAATGAACCACATGTGTAACAACATCAAATCTTGTCCTGGTCCATTTTCTGATCAAATGAAAACTAAAATGAAATCCATATATGATATAAAGGCAGTAGAAATATCTACCACCCCAAAGGAAAAACAGATGAAGGGTTTAAAAAATTAGAGAAAAGCAATGAAAAATAGAGGGCAACCAGATAAAATATTTTGACCATACAGCAAGACAAACTGATCAGGCAACTCCTGAGGGGGACTCATGTACAGTTAAGGAAAGGCAGTGCTCTGAAGGGGCCTTGACCATCCCTGAGATGCAACACATCCCAGCAGCCAGTAGGGGTCAGAGGTGCTCTATGTCTTAGAAAGAGTACAGGCTATATTTATTCCTTGGCATCTTTAACCCTAAGACTACAAATCCTGCTAACAGGAACCCAGCTAGAACTTTCTTGGAGTTTGCACTTCTCTCCAAGAAGAACAGAACAATGAAGACATAAGAGATGGCCAATCCCAGATGCTTTATCACAAAAGTTTGTTTTGACTTCAAAACAATTTGCTTACGAATTGCTTGCAAAACAATATTTTCTTTCACCTGTACTCTTCCCATTCCACTTGCTCCCAGCAGGAATCTTTCTGTTGGTCATGAAAACAGGACAGTTATCTGTAAGTGTGTGAGCACGCTGAAGGAAAGACTCTAATCTACTTCCTCAATCATTATCTCCTCAGAGTACAGAATTTTCTTTTTAAGTGAGTGGCAGCTTGAAGACAATGCTTAAGTGGGCGGGTCAAATTGGTTTATAAGTATACACAGTCACCCAGACCAGAGGTGCTCATACGAACTCATGACAGACAATTGTGTACACCTCTTCCTACCACCTCGTCAAGTGATATCATGTTGGTAGACTGACATCGGCCATCGTAGGAGTATTTACACCACAGAAATGAGCAAACACTGCAAATCAGGGCTCCTTCTCCTAGAAAGCTGACTAACATAAAAATATGTGAGTAAGCATAACAATGATTCCAGGGTAGGTGTAAAAGTATTAATAAATCATTTAGCACCATTGTGTTCAGACCAGATGAGAAAAAGGAACAATATCTGATTAGCCAAGAAGATCTTCCAGTAGGAACCATTTCTGAAACTATAGCCAACAGTCCCATAAAATCATCTTTTCTATCAAGAACTAGCAAGAAATTAAACAACATTTTCCTAAATAATTTTTAACTGTTGAATTACAAGATTCAGTGGTCCACGGAGCCATGCACCTTTTCTAACTGTGGGCCTTAGGGAAACATGATCCTCCTTATAAAGTCTATAACATCAGTTCTATTGTTGCTACAAAGTGAAAATCTTAAAAAAGACAGTGTCCTCCTTTCTCTTTGGGGGCACACCAGGAGCCATGAACAATGGTTCATGTTATATATTTGTTGTACAACTCACAGATTTAAACCCATAAAGTAGTTAGCTTACCTAAAAGGAAACACTATTTCACAGCCACAGACTAACTTTCACCCTAGCCAGTCCATCAACCTTGCTGGAAGGAACACATTCAAAAGTGTCTGCTATATCATGTTTGTAGCATCTTCTCCATAGGAACACTGTTCAGGCTATTAGCTCACAATCTATATTTTAATCATTGTAATTAAATGTTTTATATAGAACATTGGCCTGGTGGGGTTCCAGAATGCAAGGAAGATGGCCAAATAGGAGTGGTCGCTCACTGGGCTTGGGAGATAGATAAGCAGGGGACAAGGAGGACTGAGGAATAAGTCAATACAATGAAGTGATGGGAGCCAGGTTTCTCACTGTAAGAGAAGATAGTAATGACTAGAAAGGGAGAAAGCTAGAATGAACCATGTAGTGTAGAACTAAAATTGGAATCTTTGGTGTAAACTTAGATTTTTCGATATGCAGAGTTAAAGAAATAAATATTGATGCAAATGTATGTATATACACCTATATCTTAACAAGCATGCATATGTATGTATGCATATGTGTGTATATATATATATATATATATATATATATATATTTTTTTTTTTTTTTTGTTTTGTTTTGTTTTGTTTTGTTTTGTTTTGTTTTGTTTTGTTTTTCTAGCTCCGTCCCTTAGAGAGCTTAGGGATAGGGAAACCCCAGTAACAATGAGTTCAGATTTTGATTTCTAAATACCATTCTCTACTTAAAGGGAACAGGGTTCTTCAGAGAAATGGTTGATTCCAGGGCAGGAATGGGAAAAATATAAGACAAACTTAGAACATCTCGTTACTTCATGTGATAAGCAAGTAATCAAAGAATAATGGAGATATATCCACAGAAGACAGCTCAAAAGGTGCCAACTGGCCCAATCTGGGGTGGTTTGAGTATCAAAGAATCACAGTATCAGAGCAAATCCCATTGACTAAAACAAGTGTCCATTAGTCTATCATGATATAAATAAGTAAATTAACACACAATGGGAAGACAATACTCTTCCCTAATGCCCGCTAATAAATTTTGAAGGAATCATGGAATTAGAAAAGCACAACTGGGATCCATAGTGATAATTATTTTAGACAAAAATATCAATAGATACTAAAACTTGGGGTGAAAGTTCAATGAAGGATGGGATATTTACATAGTCTCAAAATATCTTTCCAGAAAACTCTTCTTAATTGAAAAAGAAAAAAGAGTAACTTTATAGTGGAGAACCTTGTAGGCATCATACTACTTAAGAGATGAAAGTTTAGAATAGGATAAACCAGTGATAAGATAAACCAAAATCATGTTATAAGCGGTCTGACAATTCAGTTTGCGAACTCATCCTAGAAAAAGTGCTACATACCTCATTGCTGAATATCACTACAGTCACCTTCAAAGTACTGCTCCTGGGAAGTTATGCACTGATGCCAGCATCTAGTTCACCTTTCAAAGCAATTTTGGAACTCTTTTTCCTGAACGGCCATCAGAGCTGTCATTGTATTACCCTTGATGTCCTGAATGTCATCAAAATGTCTTACTTTCAGTATTTCCTTTATCTTCGGGTAAAGAAAGAAGTCATTGGGGGCCAGATCAGGAGACTAGGGAGGGTGTTCTAATGCAGTTATTTGTTTATTGGCTAAAAACTCCCTCACAGACAGTGCTGTGTGAGCTGGTGTATTGTCATGATGCAAGAGCCATGAATTGTTGGCAAAAAGTTCAGGTCATCTAACTTTTTCACACAGCCTTTTCAGCACTTCCAAATATACACTTGGTTAACTGTTTGTCCAGTTGGTACAAATTCATAATGAATAATCCTTCTGATATCAAAAAAGGTTAACAACATCATTGCAACAAGTTTGCGAACTTAATTGTCAGACCTTGTCTAGTGGGATGGAATAAAAAGACCACAGCATCATATCTTTGATATTCCTGCCAAAAATGCATAATCTCACCTGAATCTAATCATGAGGAAGCTCAATCCAAATTGAGCCAATTCCTTGTAACAAATCTCTTACTATATGTGTGCATGTATATGTATACACATGCGCACGCACGCACATGCACATATTGTATTGGTTCCGTTTCTCTGGAGAACCCTGACTGATTCAGTAGCAATTTTGGATTCAGAAGCTTTTGGACATTCAACTTGCTAATTTCGAGAGTTTGCTCCAATATCACATTCTCAGAGAGGCCTATTCTGATCACTCTATCAAAAATGAGAATTACTTGTAATAATGTCTCCCATTCCATATCCCTGATCCCCTGACCTTGCTCTATTCTTTTCTTGTAGCAATGCCACTTTTCATTTACTGTACTATTTATCGTGTTTCTTTTTTATCTCCCTGCTCTAGTATATACACTTCATAATGACAGGTGTTGTAGGACGAGTTCCCTGGGAAAAAACTCTGAGATGGAGGTTTGTGTGCAGGAGGCTTGCTGGTGGGAGTGCAGGTGGGGAGGGGGTTTACTCTCAGGAACAGCAGTCATGAGGGATCGAGTCCTCTACAGGACTGGGCAGATTGGAGCTGCAGTTGCAACAGATTCCAAAGGGGGCTCTGAAGCTGGGGTAGTGTTTTAGGGATGTCCCGAATGGAGACAAAGGGGGATGGGCCTTTGTATCCAGCAGCCAGTTATTGGGTGCAGGCTGCACCAGGGAAAGACCACTGCCTTGGGTGACACAGCTCCCTTCAGCCAAGGGCAATTCCTGGTAGAACTCATAGTGGGTCATCAACCAGCAACACACCTGGCAGCTGGGGAAGGAGCAGAGTGGTCCTGAACGGGGAATCTGGGGGCAACAGCCACTGGAGTTGGATCCTTGTCTCTTGCTGTATTCCAGCTCCCAGAACAGGGTCGGGATTGTTGACTGGATGGGTGAATGAATGAATGAATGAATTCCTTTCTAAAAAGGTCAGCATGCACAGACAGGATGTGGCCACCATTCTCAGTTGACAAGCAGAATTGGCCAGAGTGAAATAAAACAGGCCAATATGATCACAGAAACCTTTAAGGCCGTTCAGTATCATAAAAAACAAAAAGTAGCAAATGGGAGAGGGCTGCTGGAGAGAATGGAAAGGTTGGATATGGCATCATCAAATAAATTTATTTATATTGCAGGGAATTTCCAAGTCTTACACGCAGATCCCGAGCATTTCATTGTAGGACCAGGGTGTGCTGTTACAGACCTGAGAGGCCCGGGGTTAAAGCAAGCCTCCTGCTAACACAAGGAACAACTGGCTCCCGTGACAGAACTTTTAACAAGCCTTTTCTCATATCTGTTGACTTAACGCAGGCCAGGGAATTCTTTGAAAGGCAACGTGGCTATAAATCAGCAAGTCCCATAACGTGCATTCCAGGGTCTTGGAGGGAAGGGCTGCACACAAAGGCCCTTCTTCTAAGCCTTTAGGAATGCCGTGGTGAGTGGCCCTGGCAGTCTCGGGGTTAGAGTCCGGGGCTGGGAATGGAAAACATCCAGAAGAGAAGAGCAGGGAAGCGCCAGCGAAAGCTGCACAGCATGTTTTTAATTAAACTTTGGGCACCCAGCACCCAGAATGGTGCCTAGTGAGTAATCAGCACTCAAAGGATATCTGATGAATGACTGACTGAACAATAGTCAGGCGCCTTGGTTCTGGCCCTGATTCTGTCATTCACTGGCTGTGTGACCTTGAAGAAGTCTCTTCAAAAGCTTTGAAAGAGGTGCCTTACGCTGTGAAAAGGCAAGAAGCTGAGAAATACAAAGAGCCTGAGTGGCAGAGAGAACACTGCAGATTCCTGAGCTACCGTGAGCACCTGAGATGGTCAGAACCTGCTAAAGGAAGTGAACAATTCCTGCCCTGGCTGCCCTCCCAGCCCAGTGGGGCCTGTAGGGGTAGCAGGGGGCTGTTGTGTCCACCTCTCCAGGGGAAACAGCCCTTCCACAATGCCTAAAGATGAGTGCCTAAAACACAACTGATCCCTCTCTGGGGCAGCCTGACACCAAGCAGAAGGGGAAGAGGCAAAGGCTGTCTGATGCTCACTGCAACTTCCATTATAACTGGGGCAGACCGTCTCCTTAAGGCCCTGAGGCAGGCAGGATCACTTCCATCAGTGGCCGGATGTTGTGGAAATGACAGTAGGCTCCAAGAATATGAGTTAAAATTCCAGTTTTTCTGACACTTGCAGACTTGGCCAGTGACTTGATTTCTCTGGATCTCTAAAAAGGCATGATCATCCCAACATCAAGGGTATGATCATATGGCAGAAGATTTATGAAATGAGCATGTTTGTTTTCCTTTTCTTCCTCTCTCTTTCTCCCTCCTTCATTCTCTCCTTCCCTTCTGTGCAAGTCATCCCAGCTAGTTGGAACAGAGCATAAGCAAGGCCAAAGGCATGAGTTTGAGGCCCAGTGGGACCAGAGTCCTGCTCCTTGTCCTGGCCATGTCAGTCCTGAACAGGCAACTTGCAAATTGTGTGCTCACACCTCATCACAGAGCAGAGGCACTTTGCCACTGACCAGTATCACTGTGGACAAATACTATTTACTCAGCAAGGATGCCAAGCATTTTTAATCCCTGACTCATTGGGAAGAAGAATCTGGCAAAAGGGGCAATGGGGGTGGGGAATGAAAGAGATGAAACTGAGTAAGGCAGGAATGTAATTATGAGGGTCATATTCTGTCATTCTGGGGGACAGAGGAAGAGGGGAGGACATCGTCCTTTCTCTTAGAAGAGTTAACATGATAACCCCAATTCAACCTTTGCAGAATTGATGAAGAGAGGGCCTAGAGAGGTGTGTGGGGTTTTCCCTCTCTCTCGGAGTTGTGCCTTACACTGAACTAGGAGTTCCAAATCCATAGGCTGGATTTCTGCAGAGTGCTGACATCATTGAAAGGTGCCCTCAAAATCTACATTGGCACTTGCAGTATTTGTGAGCCATGCAACTGTAAGTTCAACAGCTGCCATGGAGGAGGCATGGCATTTTGATTTATATCTGGATCCTTATATTCACATCAGCTGGAATTTAGACCCTCATTACAGCCAGTCTGATAGTTGGGATCCGCATTTCTCCAGATAGTCTCTTTTGCCCCATCTGTCTTCACACTCGGGGTTTTGCAGGTCGGCCATGGGAGTAAACCCCAGATCCCCTGGGGCTTGGGGACTCATGATAAGGCTGCCTGAGTACCTCCCCTGCAGAGTTAACCTTCTTGTGGGCTGAGTCTGAGGGGATGCTAGGCTCTTCCTCAGCACAGAGGGGCCATGACTCATGTGGGACAGTCCATTGGATTTCTCTGCTTTGGGTGATTGCCTCGCTAGGCCTGTTCCTTTCTTTCCCTCCCAGCCCTTTCTTCCCCATCACTGTACCTTACCATTAGCTCCTCTTCCCTTTTTCAAGATGCCAAAGATGGTCTGTTGGCACTTTTCCACCTCTCTTCCTTTCCTAAGATCCTTGCTCCCTCTTTCACGTCTTTCACTCCAGACTTAAGCCGTGAGGGTTTCTTCCTCTTCAGTGCCACAAGATGCTCTTAAAACCAGGTCTCACTCCAGTGGGCCCAGTGGATCACCCCACGCGAGAATGGACACTAAGATGGTTCTGAAAAGTGAACAAGTCTCAAATGGCATCAATTGAGCTCTAACTATGTGCCAGGGAATTTGTTTGTTTGTTTTTGTTTTTGTTTTTTAGCCGAGCCATCCTGCCACCTGTTGGCAGCTCAACGACAACTCAGCTCGGGCTGGCATCGAACCGCCGTTGCTTAGAGCTCAGCTCACACTCTTGAGCGAGCTCTTAACCAACTGAGCCATTCAGCCGGCCCTCTGTGCCAGGGAATTTGAATGCAATATGTATTTTGTCCTTACAGCATTCTTCTGATACTTTTACTACCATTTTATGGATGAGCAAATTGAAGGTCAGATAAGTTAATTACCCAAGCTGAGGTCTCAGTTAGCAAATGATGGTCATAACCCATCCCAGCTCTGTCTGACCCTGGCGCTCACTCTCATTTCTACACTTGAGCCCCTCACTGACTCCACAGTAATCTTTACAACCACCTCTGGCTAATGCAATTCCATCTTGATTCTCAGGGAAATCTGATGTGTCAGGTTCAAATTTAATCACAGAACCCTATAAATTATAGTTGGAGAAGCAGAAATAAATGTGTCAGGAAGATTTGTAGGATGATAATGAGACATAAGCTCCGATAATTTGACTTGAGTTGAAGAAAGATGCTAAGTCTGTGTGTGTGTTTCACGTTGTGTGTGGGTGTGTGTATGTGGGTGTGTGTGTTAAGAAAGCATCCGTCTAGGGCCACTGGTCCCAAATGCAGTGGCATAATGAGATAGCAGCTCAGGAAATGATTTTAATGAACAGAGACTATGACCTGGGGGTAACCTGTTACCCAGGATGAGGAAAACCTTAAACTCCTCTTAGCTAGTGTTTTATTCTAAAGCAATACTGCATTTAGTTCATTATTGTAAGAAATATATATCAAATAAGATGTCTTTAAACAGAAACACACATAAAACAAGACTATGTATTAACTGGTTGTTGACAGAGTGTTGTGTGCAGGTGGCAGCTTAAGGTGGGTAGAATTCCTGGCCTTAAGGAGATCCAGGTATTGTAAGACCAATGATCCAGCTAGTCTTGTATTAACATAACTGATCATTTCTTGAAGAAACTTATTACTTGTGGCTTAAGGCCTTAGCTAGGCGAGAGTGAAGCAAAATATCGTGAGATTTATTAAGCATTATGCCTATGACACAATGGGAATATTAATCTCACAAAATCAGACAAATAAAAGATAGTCATCCCTTTCTCCATACATGTCACAAAGCCTCCTTAAAAGAAAGTTGAAAAAAAGTTTTACATGTATGGAAGTAGTGCAGTATGAAAGAAAACAAGTCTGGGCTCAGAGTTAATGTCTCCAAGGATTTGTCCTGGCTCTGTCACTAACAAGTCTTATGACACTGGGCAGGTTTACCACTTGGGCCCCAGTCCCTTTAACTGCAAAATTGGTTGGGTTTTGAGATCTAAAGTTACTTCTGGTTCTGAAAATCTTAGCACTTTATGATTTTCTAAAGAAGTGGTATTTGGACCTGAATAGGCACTTTTCCAAAGAAGACATACAAATGGCCAACAAATATATGAAAAAGTGCTCGATGTCACCAATCATCAGGGAAATGCAAATCAAAACCACAATGAGATATCACCTCACATCTGATAGGATGACTGTTACAAAAATGATAAGAGGTAAGTGTTGGAGAGGATGTGGAGAAAAGGGAAGCCTTATACACGGTTTCCCTTGTACAGGATGTGAATATAAATTGGTGCAGCTGCTATGGAAAATAGTATGGAGGTTCCGTAAAGAATTAAAAATAGAACTACCATATGATCCAGCAATCTCTCCTTCAGGTACATACCCAAAGGAAATGAAATCAGTGCCCTGAAGAGAATCTTCACTCTCAAATTCATTGCAGTATTATTTATAATAGCCAAGATATAGAAACAGCCTAAGTTTCCATTGATAGATGAATAGATAAAAACATTATGGGTAGGCCGGCCGAGTGGCATGGTGGTTAAGCGCTGGCTTGGGAAGCCGGCAGCCCCAGTTCAGGTCCCACATGTGAGGGTCAGTGACACTGCCCTCAAAAAACAAACAAACAAACAAAAAACACATTATGGGTAAAGAAACATACACGTACATACTATTCGTCCTTAAAAAAGAGATCTTGCCATTTGCAACAATATGGATGAACTTAGAGGACATATGTTAAATGAAATAAGCCAGACACAGAAAGATAAAAACCTGTATGACCTCACTTATATGTGGAACCTAAAGAAAAGTTGAATACATAGAAGCAGAGAGTAGAATGGTGATTATCAGGAGCAGAGTGTAGGAAATGGAGAGACATTGGGCAAGAGGTACAAATGTGCAGTTATGCAGGATGAATAAGTCTAGAGATCTCATGTACAGCATGATGACTATAGTTTTAATACTGTATTGAATACTAGAAATTTGCTAAGAGAGTAAATTTCATGTGCTCTCATCACACACAAAAAAGGTAACTATATGAGGAGATGCTATGTTAATTAGCTTGATTGTAGGAGTCATTTCACTATGTATATATATATATCAAATCTTAAATATATAATTTTATGAAAATAATAATAAAAAAGAAGTGGTACTTGATGGAGGCCAGAAACAGAATGTGATGGGCTGATGGGCTCCAGGGGCCCAGCCTGGTGCAGTGTTGCTGGGTGGTTGCTCTTCAAGCTATCCTACCACTTGGCGCCCTTGATGCTGGCTTCCCATCACACTCCAGGACCTCATCTCCACAATTATGCTCTCTACGTGTGGCCCCTTTCCTGCAGTATGAAAAAAATGCCCAAGTCTGCCCCATGGAAAAATTACCTTTTCTTGACCTCTCCTTTCTTTCTATACCTCCATTTCTCTTCTTGTCTGACACACCAGATTCTTAAAAAGAGAAACCCACTGTTATTGCCTCTAAATCTGTTCTTCCCAGTCCTACTTCTTAATCCTCTGTGTTCAGTTTTTCATCCCTAGCATGCTATACCTGCCCCTTGAGGATCACCAAATGATCCAATCCAGTGGCTTCTTACTGGTGCTTAATCTTGACTTCAAGAAGAATGGTACTTGGCACTATTGAGACCTCTTCTCAACTTAGCCTTCAGAAACACCACCTTTGAGATTCTCTGATTCATTGTTTATATGTCCTTTGCTGGCTCCTCCTTTTTTTCCTCACCCACGTATGGTTGACCCCAAGTGTCTGCTATTAGCTCTCTCCCCTTTCTCTTTCCACACTTTCTTCTTTGGCACTCTCTCAGTTGCGTAGTTTCTGCCATTACGCTCTTCCAGGAGATTTAGTTCTTCATCTTCAGCTCTGACTCATATCCCATGCTCTAGTCTAAATTTCCAAATGCCTGTTATACATCTCTGCCAACACATCAATTCATTATGTGCAAACCAGGATGCAAAATTTTTCCTTTTTCTCCCACTGTGTTCCATATTTTTGTCTGTTAGACCATCATACTCTTTGTCACTCAAGGTATTTTCTCTTCCTTGCAAGTAACAATTACTATAGAAGAATTATAAAGCCTTGGGGTGTTGGATCTTGAGGGGATCCAGAGGTGGTATCTCAGAGTAGGAGGCATTGTGGCCAAGGGCAGATGTGGCCTTTGGATTTAAGTTAATCTGGATTTGAATGCTAGTTTAGTCTCTTGCTTGCTCAGTGACCTTAGGTAAGTTATTTAATGTCTCTGTGCCAGTTCCACATCTGTAAAACAGAGCTAATACCCTGAAAGATTATCATCAGCATCAATTAGATGATGCATATAAAGTTCTTAGTAGAGGGCCTAGCACTCACTAAATGCTGAATGAGTGACATTTATTATCAAAGATTTGCCACTTGATTTTTAAGATGGTGAAACTAAGAACTAGAGAGATGATATAATTCAGTAATAGTGAAAGAGCTGGGATTAGAAACCAGTCTGATGTCTTCAAAACCCATGTACCTTAAGGGAGTAATGATTGGAAACAGTAAGAAAACTGTCTCTGAAGAAGCTTATTTTTAGATTGTTACTGGCGGATGGAACCATGTCTCTTTAACTTGCTGTCAAGTCTCAATTATTTATGCTCAGTGGAACCAAGAAAACTTGGTTAAGTGAAAGGTACACAGAATCTCCAAAAGCCCTTTAAATAAGAGCTTCAACCTTTCTCTCTCAGTTAGTTTATCAATTTATTAGAAATGCTACATTAAGTGTGGAAACAGAACATAAAAAATAAACAGCACAATACTTGAATTACAGATTTCTAACTTGGTTTCCAAACAGTCAAAATATCATAAATAACTTAATCTCAAAAGAAATCTTGAAGGAAATTTTGAAAAATAGAAATGGAACAAAGACACTGTGGTAAATAAAAATAGACAAATGAAATTCAATATCTATTGTTATTAATGTCTGAAAGAGCTCCATGCTTGGGAGGAAATTATTTCCTGCTTCCTAATGCTATTTTTCATATTTACTTATCATGTTAACTTTATTAAACCCAAAAGGAAATAATTTCAGCATCACAGCTAATTTGTTTTGACGTGTCTCGAGAGAGCTATTTTTTTTTTTCTTTTAAATAGTGCCTGCTGCTTTCTATCAAACCATGCCCCAATTGAAGGGGCATCTGTTATTGGAATGTCTTTTCAAAAATAACAGTGGAGTCTGAACGTCTGGAAGGTTTACAATAAAATTTTCTATTTGAAGCCCATGCTTGCAATGGGGTGCTTGTGTATATTTTTATTTATTTTTTAAGTCTTCCCAGACGTTTGAGAAAGTCATCATGTGTGATTGTTTCTTTAGCTGAACTTCATCAATTAAATACGACTCACTGAGAGCTGAATAAGGGGCATCCCCTTAGGAGGTGTGAAGGAAACAGTATGTTCTGGATGTGTCTAAAACCAACAGGATGGGGGTGCAATTTGAGTTGCATGAGTTTTTAAAGGAAACTCTTCACTTCTACCTAAAGTCAATTTCTAGTGGCATCTGTTTTGAATGGACTTAGGCCAATATTGTCATTCAACAAATATCTAATGTTCTTTTGATACACATGAATACTGTTACAGCATCCAGTGGGGATAAGCAGGTGTGAGGAGTGTGATTCTTTATTCACAACCTCACTATCAGAGTGTATGGTATGTTAAAATGAAAGTGAGCCTTCGATCGAATTTTGGCAGATGTATTACTATTTATCTACCAGCATGAAAAACAAACACAAATACAGTATATTTCAAAGACAGTTGGGGCTCGCCTTGTAAGGTTAAGTTTTTCATAAAGATAAAGATGCAGGACCAGTGGGACTTGATTAACTGAAGCTGGACATGCCAAATTCTTACTCCTAAATCATCATCTATCCCTGATGCTAAGTACCAAACTCTTGGAGTAGATTTACACAAACTATTTGAGGGCTAAGTAATCACCTCTGAAAGGTATTGATTAATGACTGAGATTCCCAACAGCTAATTAACTACTCCTGAAGGATAGATTCCTAATCAAGATACTTCGAACATTAACTGCTGCTAAATGGCTAGATTGGCGTTCACTTTTATACATACATCATACTGTTTATAGCCAAATACAGCATCATTATTCTCCCAAGCTCCCAAGCTAGACATCGCAGAGGCATGCTTCTCTCAGCCAACTGCCTTGCCCATCAACAGATTCTAACAAGCCTAACTAAATAATCAGCTCTCGCATTTGGCTTCTCCGCATATCTCCAGAGCCATTGGCTTAGTTTCAGTCCTTATCAGGAACTCTCCCAGGATGACTGTTAACAGCCTCCTAATTTCTCATCTCGACCTTCTTCTCTTCCTATCATTCATTCTTTTTTTTTGAGGGCAATGTCACTGGCCCTCATATGTGGGACCCGAACCGGGGCCGCTGGCTTCCCAAACCAGTGCTTAACCACCGTACCACTCGGCCGGCCCCCTATCATTCATTCTTTATTCCAGAGTTCTCACCCTAAAAACAAGTCTGATCATGTTACTCCCCGGCATAGAATCTTCTGAGGATCTATTATATAATATCCAACCTCCTTAGTGGGCCTCAAGCCTCTTATCCATATGCTCCAGCTTTCATAAACTTTTCACAATTCCCCAAACATTCTGACCTAGTTTATCCTTCAGGTCACCTGTAGATGCGAGGCCTTCCTGGTTCCATTACTCGGTAAACACCTGGTTCCTTACATTAAGGCCTCCTTTATGTTGCCTCTTCTGTGAAGGGAAGAGGTGCTGTTTTTGCAGATTTCGGCACTCCCACAGCCCTTACTGTTTGTATTCATTGGTGGTAGCTATTGTGTTGTGCAAATTAGGATTGTCAGATACAATACAGCGGGCCCAGTCACAGATGAATTTCAGATAAATAATGAATCATCTTTGTTATACGTTAAGTCCCATGCAATCTTTGCAGCATACTTATACCAATTATTTGTTATTTATATGAATTTCAAATTTAACTGAGCATCCTGACTTTTATTTGCTAAGTCTGGCAAGCCTAGCAGTGCTGTAATTAAACTGTTTACATGTCTGTCACACTGTCCGGAGAACATCTCGAAGGCCCAAGTATCTAAGTGAGCAACCAGGCTCCAGGCCTGGCACCAAGCTCTTATTGAATAAATGTTTCTTAAATAGAAAATAGAAGAGAGAGAGAGAGAGAGAGAGAGAGAGAAAGAAAGAAAGTAAGTCACTGCTTGCTTTTTCCACTTGGGAAAATGAAAAAATAAAACCTGTGGGCTACTCCATAGGTATAGGTGATAGTGTTCCCTCTACCCAGCAGTATTTTGGAAGTCAAAAACTGTTTCAAAATGAGGGGTGAAAAAAATAGGGGCAGAGTAGATGACTATTTTCTAGTGTGGAATCCAAAAGTGTTGTCTAACATACAGGATAATAATGACAACAAAATGCTAGTTATGGTGAACCCATATCAATACAATCTAAGGACACCCCCACTGAATCCTCACAAACCCCATGAGGCAGGTGCTCATTGCAAGGGGCTAGACTATTTCACGCCCCAGTTTTGTGAAATGTTAACTTTGGTTCCAAACACTATTCCACTTCCTTCCAAGACCCTGGGGGAGCTGACTGGATAGAGACTTGTTCAAAGCCCCACCTTGTAAACGGAAAATAATGCATTGAGTTGCCAGGTTTCTGCGAGGGATTTGGACTCAGTCCCATTTCTTCTTTGGGAAGCTTTCTTTGCCTATAAGGGATTCCCAGACTTCCACTTTTGTCTCAGTCTTCTGGTCATAAAACTGCCTGGAGTAAAAGTTTGTTTTAAGAGCTTATGGCTCTAGGGCATAAAGAAATGTTTGAAGAAAGGAGAGGGGTAACAGCATGCAAGATTCTGTAGGGAATAGACGGTACAGCGCAACCCCCTACACTTCCTTTCCTTGAGCCCATGGTGGGAGACCATTCAAAAAGCCAACAACTTGGGTAACAGCCCTTAAATTGACATTGTTTGGATATGAATGGATCCAATTGGCTTTAAATGTTTTGTTCCCACGTAATTCCTATTTTAGGCAGATTGGTTACTATAGAGACTAGAGCCACCTTCATTACAGATAGTCAAGAGAGGACATGCTGACTAATGGTTAGAGCTGGGATCTAAGGTACAAGGTCCTAGTCTTGGCCCAGCCACAGACGCAGAGTGAACCCATCCAGAACTTACTCCCCATGTTACAGTCCTGCCTTAAATAGGCAGGAGTGAAAAATATATTTGCTAGAGAGCAATGGGGAGTGATACTCATATATTTTATTATTGGGAGTGGGTTAGATGGAGGAATGGAAATGAGGGAGATGGAGATTCTAACATAAAGTGAATTCAAGATAATATTGAACTTAAAAGGCTATTGTTGACCTGGTAAGTAATCAACTAGCAAATGGGAAGTGACTACCTATCAAAGCATCACCTTGGGGACTGGGGTATAGGTAATAGTGTCTTGGGATCTTTTTAAAAAGTGGGTGTGTGCACCAAACCTCAGACTCCTAAAGGTAAGATATAAAGGAGGCTACAATTTACAAATCTACATAAATGACTTAACCCTATCCCTTAGAAAGAATTGTTTTATTCTTTAGCATTCACCTGCGTGCACTTTAATTTTCTTAAACAACTTTCATTATGAAGATTTTTTGACATAGAGCTGAAATGTTAGTATAGCCATTATCCAGCTTCTATAGTTATCCACATTCTGTCATTGTTGTTTCATCTCATTCCTTTTTTTTTCTTTCCTTTTCTGGATTACATTAGTACAAATCCCAGACAATCATTTTACTTATAAAATATGATAGGGTTTACTTTCTTTAACAGATAAAGGCTCCCCCCCCCAAAAAAAAACCACAATACACTATTATCACTACCAACAGAATTAACAATTTCTTAATATTATCTAATACCTAATCCAGGTTCAATTTTCCCAGATCGCCTCAAAAATATCCTTTTTATAGTCGGTTTGTTCCAATTAGGAGTCAGACGTGGCCCAAGCATTACATTTGTTTATGTCTCTTACGTGTCTTTTAATCTATAAAAATTACTCTTTCCCTTGCTTCATTTTATTTGGAAATTTTTGAAACAATTAAAGAAAAGTTGCAGGACAAATGAAATTTACCTTCATGTTTTACACATTTGCTTAACATTCTTTCCCTCTCATTAATATCATCATTGCTATTATTTTGCTGAAGCATTTGAGAGTTAGTTGCAGACGCTGTGAACTTTTACCCGTAAGTACTTCAGTGCATTTCCCCTAAGAATGAGGGCATTATCTGACAGCCACATATAAAAATATCATATTAAGGAAATTTAACACTAGTATCTATTATTCATTCTGTATTCAAATTTCCTCAATTGTCCTAATAATGCCCTTTGTAGTTTTTTGTTTGTTTGTTTGTTTTTTGTTTGTTTAAATCCAGAGGTGAATAAGGAATCAAACATTGCATCTAGTGGTCATTTCTCTTTAGTGTTTTTTAATCTAGAATACTCCTGACACTTTTGTTGTTCATGACATTGACATTTTTTGAAGTGTCTAGGCTAGTTTTGTTGGGCAGAATGTCTCTCAGTTTGATTTGCCTGATTGTTTCTATTTTTAGTTCTTAAAAGAGCTTTGAAACTACTCTAAGACTAGTATACTTTGTTCTAATTTAGAGAAATTTTTCCACATGTGGAGGCTGAATTTTGTTCCTTCTCTTACTGATTTGCATTCCCTGTTCACTAGATTTTGGAAATGTTTGTTCTCAGAGAGGCAATTATGTCTTCTATTTTTTATGTCCCTATGTGAAGTAAGACAAGTTTATTTTCAGGGGTTTCCGCATGGTCTTAGGGAAGCATCTGACATAAACATTATATTTTATTTATTTTATTTTTGTTTTTGAGGGCAGTGTCACTGGCCCTCATATGTGGGACCGAACTGGTGCCGCTGGCTTCCCAAGCCAGCGCTTAACCACCGCGCCACTCGGGAAGCATCTGAAACATTTATTTTTGGTCTTGCTCTTGAGTGATATTCTCCCTTGTCTCAGTTCAGAGAAGGGCAAAAAATATGTCCTAACCCCTGTGCGGGAGACACAGGAGGCAGGTCACAGATGTTACCATCTCTCCTTGAAACATGGCCTAGCTTCTCCCACCTGGAGAGATGGAGCTTCCCATACTTCCCACACTGTGGGAACAGAAGGCACAGCAGTCATGTGTGGACTTCCCACCAGCAGTGCTGTCCGCATGTGTCCCTGGTCCCTGATGTAGACTCTGCCAAGAGAACTGGCTTGTATTAGTCCCTGGTAGCTACATACGGCTTGTGTGAATGAAGCATAGAGGAGCATGTTGTGTAGTTTCTGCCCAGATGTCCTAGAACTGCTTAGCAGATACTGAATTAGGATTCCCTAAAAGATTGCTGGATGTTGGCAGTAAGATTTGCCATCTCTACAAGGGTCTTTGTATCCATGCCAATAGCCTCTTTCCTTCCCTTGCCATGGGTATGGATTTTGTTGGACCCTCTTTTCCATCACAAGGAGACTGCTGGGGCTGGCATGGAGGAGTGCAGATAGTACCTAGCTCAGTTCCTGCTATAAGTCTGCTTATTTGTTGCCCACAGTGCTGTGCTTCCCCTACCAGGCCATTTAATGAAAAGGATATAGGAAGAAGGGGGATATGATAGGAAAAAATGTTCTCTGGTAGCACAAACAGTGAATGGTTTTGAATCAGTAGGAGATCCTGCTTTCCCATCCACTCTATCTCAAGTATCATTCCATTCCAGACCCTGACAGACAACTCTGCAGGGAGGGCTTTGCTCCTCCAAAGGAAAACTGGGCACTTATCATGGGACCTAAGGACAAATCTACACTGTTTATGCTTCTCAGAGTTTTACAGGGGAAATGGAAAGGAACAATAGGTGCAGGACAATAGGCACCCGCTACCCCTAGTGATCTGGCATGAAATATTATTCATCATTATAATAATGATCATAGCTGCCATACAATGGTTTTTCTATCTAATTCTCCCAACACAATATCAAGCAGTATCAAGTAGAGATTGTAGTTCTCATTGAAAAGGTGAAGGTGCTAAATCTCAGAGAGTAAGGTTAAGGAGCTTGTCCATGGCCATTCAGATGGACAGTAGTGGGCTAGGATTCTGACCCCTTTTTCTTCAACATACAAGTAACTGCTTCTACCATTACTCCCCACTGCTCCCTTGAGGGGTTTTGCTCTGCTGTCTTGAGGAATGTCACAATGAGTTTTCTGTAATTTCTGTACCTGATCTCTCCACCACCAACCTCATTATATCAAACGAGACATCACAGCCACAGGGCTTTGGCCTAGGATTGTTGATACAGATATAAATACAAAGAAATGTATATCTCCATATAAAATTGGATTGTGTGTGAGTGTGAGTGTGTGAGTGTGTGTGTGTGTGTGTGTGTGTGTGTGTGTGTTACAGGTACATATCTCAGTATCTCTTTCTAGTGTGTCTAGATGATAGGATGGGGGTAGAGAAACATGAAACACCACAAATAATTGTTTTTGGCATCAACACTTTCCCCAAATAACTCACTTCTACAGCCAGGTCTGCTGAATGGCTTCAGCTGCTGGTGAGTTAAAGGTTATACCACATACAGTCAGAAGATGGGATTGAACAGGAGGTAACATAAAACAGAAGGTTTCTCTCAAGTATGTGACGGGCAGCCAGAAAGACCAGGTCTTCTTCGGTTTCAGGCTTTGTGATTCTCAGCTCAGCAGAGCTCTGGCTCCTGGCCTGCATATGGAAAGAGGGGGCCTGAAACTGGACCAGAAGTCTCGCCATATCAGAGACTGAACCCCTCAACTGCTAAGGCAAAGGGATTCTTAGAGTTTGGAGCTTGGGAAGTTCATTTAGATGGACTTTATTTAGTACAGGAAAGGGATCTCCAATGCTATCGTAATTCATCTTAGGCCTGTATCTTCCTGGATATTATATTACCATGTTCTAATCTTTGTGGCCAAAGGATTAAAAATGCCATGTCTTGGCTTTCTACAGCATTCTGGGGCAGCGGTTTTACCCCAATGCTCATCATCTACATGTTACTGCTGGAGACACAGAGACAATTTGAAATCTACAACAGAAGTAGCAGGATGGATTCTCCATTTTCTGTGCCTTTTCCCAAACAGTCCTAGGTGGACAAAACATGAAATTGTGATGGAAAGAGGCTCTGGGCTCCGAGAGACTATTCAAATCCAAGATTTTTCATTTACAAGATGTGTGACCTTGGTCAAATTTCTCAGCCTCAATTGCCTCATCTGTAAAATGTAAAAAATAATTTCTCCTTTCCAGGCTTGTGAGATTGAGATGACATAATATATGCCAAGTGTGTAGGCCTGTTCCCAGAACATAGTAAGAATTGACTTCCTTCCTCTCTCACCTGTCCTTCCCTTTTTCCTTTTGCTATAGCTCATATTAGTACTGAAGGAAAGGCATTATCTGCTTTATATTTCTTCTGAAAAAGCTGTGTAAATCTAGCATCTTCATTTGGTGATGTTTATGAGAATTGTGCCAAGGAATGGGGCAGTCTCATTCTATATAAACACTTGCTGCAGCACAGAGAAGGGGTCAGATAGCTCAGAACAGGTATACACAGGTATATTTGGGCCAAGGAAGACCAAAGGCACTAACAGACGCCAAGTAATTTCCCCACCAGGCCGAAACAAGGAGCCCAAAGTGAAAAGAATAGGATTTGTTTCCCAAACATCTGCTTCCTTTGGGGTTCGTAGCCCTGATCCTTGCTTCAAGGCCTAATTGCTGGAGACAACTCAAAAGAAATTTAATGAACGGAGGCAGCAGAGAAGCAGCAGACGAGCTGGCCCAGATGAGATGCCCTGCACGTGAATTCTGTAATTGCCTGTGTTGGAGTCCCATCAGACAAGATACCCAATGAGACAGTGGAAAGCTTTTCATATCTGGAGTGAAAAGGGATCCGGTGTAGGAAAATTACTAAGAAATTGAGGAAGGCCAAAACAATGCTGAACATTCTCATGGAGCCCAAGGGGGAATTTCTGTTTCTATTCCAATTTGTGTTTCCCTCAATAAACCTGTAATAATTTTGCAAGAGGAGGATGGATGATAACAATGACTGGTAGAGCAGAGATGCGGGTAAGCAAGAGAAGTAAAATGTGTTTTGAGTTAAGCCTGTATGTGTGATGATGTAAATCTGGAACTTTGTGGTTTTTAAGAAGTAACTGCCCTGGGCCGGCCGAGTGGCGCATTGGTTAAGCGCTGGTTTTGGGATGCCAGCGGCCCCGGTTCGGATCCCACATGAGGGCCAGTGACACTGCCCTCTACAGCTAACAACAGCTCCACCTGGAGCTGGGCTGTGCGAGCCCCGGTGACGGTGTGGGCTGCAGCCCCTGCTGCAGTGGGCTGCCATAGGCTACAGTGAGTGGCCCGCAGCCAGCGTGAGCTGCTGGCAACCAAGCGTGAGCTGCCAATAGCCGCGATGAGCGACATCCAGAGGCCAGCGACCGATCTGCCTCATCCGGGAAGAGCGCAATGACGATACCAACAGTGAAGCAACATCCTCCGCAACTAAACTGAAGAACAAGAAGACGGCAACTTGTCTGTTCCCCTTCCCTGATTCCCCAACGCTGTTCCCCTCCCCCAATTCCCCAATAAAATCTTAAAAAAAAAAAAAAAAAAAAAGAAGTAACTGCCCTAAGGTAATACAGCCATGGGGGGGGGCAGTAAGTGGGTTTGAAGGCAATTCCGAAAGAAGGCATGTAACAGATTTTTTTTCAGCAAAGCAGAGCCCTTGAACACATGTATAAAACCCACTCTGAGCAAGACCTTTGCCTGAATGTGTGCATTTTGATATGAAGATTCAGAACTTAGGAATCAGAGAGGCCATTAGAATCCCTAATTTTCCAATTTACAGGCTATGTGGCTTTGTATAAGATTCTTAGTTTCTAAGTTCTGATCTGTAACATGTGGAAAATAATCCTTATCTCATAGGTTTGTTTTGAGGTTTAAATAGATAATGTTTTCATTAGAAACTTTATCTTATTCAGAGAATTATTGTAGACCCATCATTTCCAAACATTTTTCTCCATGTCTCTCTCTCAACACCTCAAATCGCTTTTTTGATCAGTCCTTTTTGATCAATCAGCAAATATTGATCAGCCACCCCTGTGCATTCTAACCCCCATATAGCCTTCCTGAAATTAAAGTAAACATCAAATCAGTGCACCTGTTTCACCGTGAAGAAGTCATGAGTTGGGTGGGAGGGCTGGACCTGGCTCAAATTGAGGCATAAGTGAAAGTGGGCTTTGAGATACTGCTGCCTCCCTTACAAGTATGAACTGGTTTCTTCCTGGGGCAGGCACTGTTTACGGTCTGCTCAATGCCATTCACCCCAAATTTCACTCCCTCATTTTGCAATGGGTGGATTTGCCTTATTGGGAAGGGTGGGCCGGCCCTCCCCTCCCTAACCTCAGGAGAGTGAGTCATCCTTGCTCTAAGCCCAGCACAACCCTTTTCCCCTTTGCCAGTGATTTGTTTCAGGGGAGGTAAGTTATCCAGTTCTGACAATCAGATGCAAGAAGTCTGCTTGAAGTTTCTGCTAAGAATTTCACTTTCCTTGTAAAAGGCACGGATGTGGCTTGCAAAGCTCCTTCCTTTTCTTTCCATTTTCGAAGTAGAAGCTATGCCCAAACCTGTAGCAGCTATTATATTTCGGGGCCATGAGGCAATAAGAACAAAGATACAAAGCCAATAATCCAAGTGGAGAATCTGGGGATAGAGGACAGAAAAAGCCTGGATTCTTGATGATATGATAGAGCCCTGAACTGCTACACTTCTTTTATTAGGTGAGACACATAAATGTCTGTATTGTGTAAATCACTTTTTTTTTTTTTTTTTGAGGGCAGTGTCACTGGCCCTCATATGTAGGATCCGAACCGGGGTCGCTGGCTTCCCAAGCCAGCGCTTAACCACCGCACCACTCGGCCAGCCTGCATAAATCACTTTTAAATGGGCTTTATGTTACTTGAAACTAAAAGGATTCCTAGCTGATATTCCTTCCCTTTGAACAGTACCCCTTTCTGAAGTGTCATATGTACTGCAACCTTCCTCACAGCCCAACTTCTACGTTTATTTCCAGCTGGCTGCAAGGGATCCCTGCTAAGGTATTCCTGAAGATCATGGTATTAGTTAGGCTGAAGGTATGAGGTCATCAGAGTATTTGCATTTTAACAAAGGATTCCTGTGACCAGAAAAGTTTCCTAGAGACAAAGACATCAAATCACGATGATGGAATGACCGGTTGGGGTATTGATACTTTCAGAGAACTGAGAATCTTAATTTCTGCCCCTTCAAGGCCAGCACATAAATGACCACCTGGTTTACCTATGTGTGTTTACCAGAGCCTTGCTACTCAGAGTATGGTCTACCAGCAGTACTAGCATCACCCGAGGACTTTAAAAATGCAAAATCTCAGGGCCGGCCGAGTGGCGCAGTGGTTAAACGCTGGCTTGGGAAGCCAGCAGCCCCGGTTAGGTCCCACATGTGAGGGCCAGCGACACTGCCCTCAAAAAAATAAAATAAAATAAAATAAAAATGCAAAATCTCATGCCGCAACCTAGGCCTACTGAATCAGAGCTTGCATTTTAACAAAAATTGCCCAGTGACTCATATGTACATTAGAATTTGAAAAGCACTTCCTCAGAGGACACAAAATTGCTAGAGTTAATAAAAAGCTCAGTTTTCTAGTAGCCGGTGAACAGTTGGCAAGGCACAATGTTACAAGGAAAAACTCTCATATTGTCTTTTTATCTGGTTGCAGAGATCTGGGATAGATCAGGTTTGTTGAATAAAAAAACATAATTCAGAGTCATCTGAACATGGAGACCAGAACCAGTTGGCACAACTCACGTGTTTCAAGATTATATCTTATTTCTAAAAGAGACATAAGTTATGCAGAAAGAGACAGAGATGGAAATAGTGGTTATGTAGTCTCAGAAAGATCCACTGGAGCTGAACATGTCATCATGTTACAAGCCCTCATTATGTCAATTTGTGTGAGAGTCCACCTGCTTCCTCAAAGACTCAGAATCTCATTACTAGCAGGGCCTGGTGATTAGGCTGTAAAGATTATCCACACCAATGAAAAGAAACATTAGTTTGCATGAGACCCAAGGATGTAAAAAAAATTAATTTACATGAAATACATAGCCATCAAATGGATAGAATAGCTCCCCTTGGCTTGGTCCAGAGAATTTTCTCCTGGTAAGAAGCTTCATGGGGTCCCAAGTTATAATCAGAAGTTATCTCATTGATTTATCAGAAGATATCCCTATCTCAGGGACCAGGACGACTGAAAGTCCCTACAATCAGATCTTTTTTCCCCCTAACACAGACTTACATGGGAGGTAAAATCAAAATGAGAAGGATGCTTTATGTCCATAGAATCAAGATAAGGAGGTTTAGATGAATGTGCACTAAGAACACCAGGCTGAGATAGCCAGCCTTAGCCATCTCACCATTGGAGAGTATTGATAAAGGGAGAAATTGAAGGCTAATAGCAAAGACTCCCCATCCCTGAATAGTTTCAGCTGACACCATTTTCTGGATTTCTATGCTGATGAGTCGTTATATCTTCTATGCTTTTAGTCAAGTTACAATCAACAATGTTTCCTCAGCAACATGCTATGTTTTTCAAGTGAGTTTTATATCCCTCTTCTGGCCTAGTGTGTATTGATCTTATCATTTAATATGCAGAAGGCAACATCATTTCACTCATTTCCCAGTTTTTAGTAGGCCTTCATGGTTGACCTCAAATGCTAGTACAGTATAGCTAGTCACAGTTCTGCTCACTGCCATTAATGGATGCAGTGGGGTACAGCACCATGGATCCCAACTTGTGTGTCTTCCTTAGGAGTGTGCCCAAGTAATCCACCCCGCTCAACCACTGGGAATGCAGACAGATTCTGAGTGGCTGGAGCCTTTAGGTTGTTCCCGCCCCACAACAGTGTGTTGTTAACTATTGTAACTTCCATGCATATCAGAATACAAAAAAGGCTAGAAATGCCTAGCACAGTGGAATGGCCCTGGAAATCAGGGTACCACTAACTATGTGGGTAACCTTGGGCTGGTCACTACACTATCTGAAGCTCAGTATCTGAAACAGGTGGACCAAACCTTACTTGATGCTGAACTAACAAAGTTAATTATATTCACTTGGTGTCTTAGTCCATTCAGGCTGTTATAACAAAAAATCCATAAACTGGGTGGCTCATATAATAAACAACAGAAATGTGTTTCTCACAGTTCTGTATGCTGGAAAGTCCAAGATCACTGGCAGATTCGGGTTCTGGTGAGTGCCTGCCTCCTTGTTCAAAAACCATCATCTTTTCACTGCAATTTAACATGGAGAAAGAGGATTAGGGAGATCGGTAAGGTCTTTTTTATTTACTTATTTTTTTAACATTACCCTTTTTTCCTCAACTGGCCGCTCTGTTTGCTCACCTTCATCTTCTAGAAATCCCACTTTCTCAAAACTTCTATTTTCTCGCCATGCTACTTTCACTGTCTCTTTGAAAGCTCCTCACTCGTTCTCCACATTGGTATCTGTTCTCCCTCACTCTTTTCTCCTCACTTCTATTTCTTTCTCTGTCTGTTTCTCCCAACACCCTGACCTACACATTCAAAAGGAATGGGGTGGACTAAGACGTCTGCCTCCCCAAAAAGTACATCTTCCAGTGCGTAGAATTTGGGACAGAAGAACATTGTCACAAGGCAGGTCTGGGATACCTCCCAAATGCGGGGTGAGGGGAAGGGAGATACAAAGGGGAGGCCTGAGAAGTAGCGGGGAGGGCCTGAGGAGGCTGCAAGGAAGGGGATGAGGAATAGGGAGGGTGGCTCAGGACAGGGGTGAAGTTTCCAGAATCCCAGGACCAGGGAGAGGATGTGGCCTCTCTGCAACCAGGATGGCAGGTGACGCCCCAGGGAACGTGAGGGTGAGGCCAGGGTTCCAATCTATCTTACAGAATACTTGAATGGCGCCTCACAGGAGAGAGGCAAATAAAGGGTTTTAAGAAGGAAAAATGAGGCAAAAGGAGGTTCTACGTGGTCAGAAGACAGAAAAGCTACAGGCAGGGGGCAGGTTTGGTGCTATTTCAAATCCCAAGGGAAGAGCCCAGGCACCCTACAGGGACAACTGAATTTAAAGACAGAAGGTCCTGCCGCTGGGACTTTAAGGTCCATTGCTACCCCAGGCCCCTGTATGAAGAAGGCAGGTTGTGAAACGCAGGTTTAAACTAGAAAGACAGAAACTCACGCTCCGCACAAGGACTTTCTCCTGGGTTTCTGCTTCTGGGCCTTGTGGCGTCCTTTATAAGAGCCTTAATCCCATCCAGGAGGGCTCCACCCTCACCACCTAATCACCTCCCAAAGGCTCTCTCTCTTAAGACCATCACGTTAGGTATTAAATTTCAACATATAAATTTTTCTTGGGGGGGTGGGGGACACAAATGTTCAGACCATACAACCTGGGCTCAAAATATGTTTCCCCCTTGAGCGAGGGCAGTACTGAGCTTGTAGGTGGGAGCTGAGCAGTCCCAGCTGTGGGCTTGCAGGCTGCACAGGGAGAAGCCAGTGGGGAATAATGTGGGTAATTACTGAAATTCCTCAGTGCTTTCCTTGCTGGCTGTCAAAAAACTTTCTGGAAAGTCTTATTTTAATGTAACTGTATTGGTTTGCTCCAGATGCCATAACAAAGGTAGTTTCAACAACAGCAAATTATTTTCTCACAATTCTGGAGATCAGACATCTGAGATCAAGGTTTGGCAGGGTTGGTTTTCTCTCCTTGGTTTGCAGATGGTCATCTTCTCACTGCTTGTTCTCAAATGCTTGTCCCTCATTCCGTGGGTTTATGCGTGTCCTAATTTCCTCTTCTTACAAGGACACCTGTTATAATGGATTAAGGCCCACCCAAATGAACTTAGTTTACCTTAATCACCTCTTTAAACACCCTATCTCCAAATAGAGTCATATTCTGGGGTACTGGGTTTAGGGCTTCAACATATTAGTTTTGGGGGGGACACAATTTCAGCCCATAACAGTCACCAATAACACTAAGATCAATATGTGGCTGGCTCAGTATTGGAGAGAGAGAGGGAGAGGGAGAGGGAGAGGGAGAGGGAGAGGGAGAGGGAGAGGGAGAGGGAGAGAAAGAGAGAGAGAGAGAGAGAGAGAGAGAGAGAGAGAGAGAGAGAATGTAGCAAATTCCTTTTGTTTTTAAAAAAGTATTTTTCAATTATAGTTGACATGCAATATTATATTACTTTTAGGTGTGCAACATATGATTAGAAATTTATATATCTTACAAAGTGATCACCCTGATAAGTCTAGTACCCATCTGTCACCTTACATAGTTATGACAATATTATTGACTATATCCCTTATGATATAGTCTCATCCCTGTAACTATTTTTATAACTGGCAATTTGTACTTCTTAATCTCTTTCACTTTTTTGCTCATCCCCAACCCCTTCTCCCATCAAGCAAGCAACATTTTGTTCTCTGTATCTATGAGTTTTTTCCTGTTTTGTTTATTTTGTTTTTTAGATTATATATATATATATATATATATATATATATATATATATGAAATCATGTGGTATTTGTCTTTCTCTGTGTGATTTATTTTACTTAATATAATACCCTGTAGGTCTATAGCCATGTTGTTGCAAATGGAAAGATTTCATTTTTTTTATGGCTGAGTAATATTCCATTGTATATATGTACCACATTTTCTTTATCCACTCATTATCTATCAGTAGACACTTAGGTTGCTTCCAAATAGTGGCTATTGTAAATAATGCTGCAATGAACACAGGGGTGCTTATTATATCTTTTGCATTAGGATTTTGGATTTCGGATTTCTTCAGATAAACACCCAGAAGTGGAATAGCTGGGTCATATGATAATTCTATTTTTAATTTTTTGAAGAAGCTCCATACTGTTTTCCACAGTGGCTACACCAATTTACAATCCCACCAACAATGCATGAGGGTTCCCTTTTCTCCACATCCTCACCAACACTTGTTTGTTGATTTATTGATAAAAGTCATTCTGACAGGTGTAAGTTGATATCTCTTTGTTGTTTGATTTGCATTTCCCTAATGACAAGAGATGTTGAGCATCTTTTTATGTTTCTATTGGCCATCTATATTTCCTCTTTGGAGAAATGTATATTCATGACCTCTGCCCATTTTTTAATTGGGCTTTTGTGTTTTTGTTTTTTTTATGTTGAGCTATATGAAGTCTTTATCATTTTTGAAAACGAATCCTTTCACAGATATATCATTTGCAAATACGTTTCTTCTCCCATTCAGTAGGTTGGTTGCCTTTTCATTTTGTTGATGGTTTCCTTTGTAGTGCAAAAGTTTTTTAGTTTGATGTAGTCCTATTTGTATATTTTTGATTTAGTTGTCTTTGCCCCAGGAGACATATCCAAAAAATATTGCTAAGACCAATGTCAAAGAGTTTATTTTCTATGTTTTCTTTTTTTTTTTTTTTTTAGATGGGCCATCCTGCCACCTGTTGGCAGCTCAGTGGCAGCTCAACTCGGGCTGGGCATCGAACTGCTGTTGCTCAGATTTCTATGTTTTCTTTTAGGAGTTTTATGATTTCAGGTCTTACATTTAAGTATTTAATCCATTCTGAGTTTATTTTTGTATATGGTATAAGAAAGTGGTCTAATTTCATTTTTTTGCTTGTATATCTGTCCAGTTTATTGAAGAGAATGTCTTTACACAATTGTATATTCTTGTCTTCTTTTGCAGATCCTTGGTTTTAATTACAGGATTTCTAGAACACTGACTCTTTTTGTAAATACAATTGTATTGGAACACAGCCACACTTATTTATTTATATATTGTTTGTGGCTGCTTTTATAATATGTTACACTGGCAGAATTGAGTTATTGTGACAGAGGCCATGCAGCCTTCAAAGCTGAAAATATTTCCCATCTGGACTTTTACAGAAAAGTTTGCTGACTCCTGAGCTAAAGACGACGTTTTCTAGTCTCCCTTGAAGCTAGATGAGATCAGTGACTAGCTGTGGTCCAAAGAGATGTGACTGAAAGTCATAGAAGCCACTGCAAAACTTTAATCTTAAAATACTGGATATGTATATTCTGCCACCCCTCTTCTTTCTTTTGTCAGCTTAGCAAACTTTTTCTGTGAAGGGGCAGATAGTAAATATTTTAGGCTTTGTGGCCATAAAGTCTCTGTTGTAACTACTCAGCTCTACACTTGGAACATGAAAGAAGCCATAGGCCATACATAAACAAAAAAAACAGTACATAGATAATACAAAAAAATTAGCATGGCTGTGTTACAATAAGGTTTTATTTACAGAAGCAGGTGTAGGACAGATTTGACTAGCAGGCTATAGGCTGCTGCACTCTACCCTAAGAGATGGCTAAGTAACACAAAGAAAAACGTTTCCCTGAACAATGGGAAAACCACCAACCTGGACTATTTATTATACTTCAAGCCTGGTTCATGAGAAAAACAAGCAAGCAAGCGAGCAAACAAACATACTGAGTTTTTTAAGCCTTACATAATGCTTCTTGGGCTTGTAAATGATACCCAAACTAGGGAGATATTTTCTAATGTTTGCTCAACATCTTCCTTCTAACATTTTTTTTTTTTAGCTGAGCCATCCTGCCACCTGTTGGCAGCTCAACGGCAACTCAGCTTGAGCTGGCATCGAACTGCCGTTGCTCAGAGATCAGCTCACACTCTTTTTTTTTTTTTTTTGAGGGCAGTCTCACTGGCCCTCATATGTGGGACCCAAACCAGGGCCGCTGGCTTCCCAAGCCAGCTTTTAACCACCACGCCACTCGGCCGGCCCACAGCTCACACTCTTGAGTGAGCTCTTAACCAAATGAGCCACTCAGCCAGCCCCTAACATTTATAATTGAACGTTACCTGAGTACCTATTGTGAGCCATTCTCTGTGCAAAGCATAACGGGAGATGAGAAGATGAGAAAGATATATTTCCTCTCCTCGCAAAGTACCATTATGAATACAACCCGTGTGTTAGGACTTGCTGGTAGGTTGTACTTAGCTGTGAAGTCATCACTAGCAATTTATAATTTTAAAAGTAAAGTTTTGAAGTTTGTAAACGATGTTCTATGCAGGGTGTCCCCAAGACCACACCAGGATCAATGATTTTCTAGGACTCACAAAACTCAGAAACTGTTACACTCACAGTTACGGTTTATTAAAGTGAAAGGACACCAATTAAAACTACCAAAGGGAAACGCACATGGGGTACAGTCCAGGAGAAACCAGGCACAAGTTTTCAAATATCCTCTCCCTATGGAGTCGCATGGGGACATTCTTCATTTCTTAGCAATGCTATGTGACAACACATATGACACATTGCCAGCCAGGGAAGTTCCCCTGAGCCTTGCTATCTAGGGTTTTTAAACATGAATGGTGTTTGAAGTAGGAGAATCTGTAACAAGACTCCTGTGAGATGAAAAATGGTGAGAGCCCTAATTATATTTGTGGATGTGGAAAAGAGAAGAGAGTTACCAGAAACAATTCAGACACAGGATCTATAGGAGTAAACTCTAAGAATCTGGTAAATAGTGACATGTTAGAGAGGCATGGAAAAGAAGTTGGGAGTCACACATATTCCAGGAGTTACAGAGCAAGGTGACTGCAATGACTGGTGCTACTATGGGAAATAGAGCAAATGAGAAGTAGACACAGGAAAAGGGGATGGGATGGGGTAGATCAGAGACAATCCATTAGATATGGAAATGGTGAGTGAAAAACCAGTGAAATGTCCAAATGATGTATACCAGGGCATTGAAGGAATGAGTCTGTAGCTTAGGAGGCGGTGTAAGGCTTGGAAGTCCTTGGCATCCGGGTTCTGTGGAAATACAGAAATGCCATTGTCAACGAAGAAAATGTAGAGGCAGAAGAGAAGCTGACTTGAGAAAGAAGTTTGGGGATGCCAAGGTTAAAGTGACAAGTCAGAAGGAGGCATCATAGAAAGCTGGAGAAGAGAAGCAGAGTTGAATCAGGTTGGAAGCCAAGGTGGCAAAGGGAATCCAGCAGTCTGACATGCCTTTGGGAAGTCAAGCAGGATACAGGGGAGGGAGACTGCTGAGTCTAGTCGGCAGCAAAGAAAGTCAATGCTTCATTACCTTGAGGGAACTGGCCCAATTTCAGGGGTTGGGGAATAAGTGAGTACTGGGAAAGCAGAGGATAGCATCTCTCCGCCTCATGCCTCAGGGAGAAGCAGGAACTCTTGGGGATGGAGGTATTGGGGGTGGGGCATGGATATGACACAGGGGTAGGCCACCAAAAGCAAAAGGCTGACTGAATGAGCACCCTAAGCAAGCTTAGAAAAGTAAGTCCCCCAAAAGTTTCAGATGATGACAAGCTTTTCTTTCTCATGGAGCTTGGACAGCTACTTGGATAAGGCCCCTCTGAATGCTGGTGATACTGCGAATGTCTCTCAGAGACAACAGGGAAAATGATCCCACAATCAGTTATCATCTGGGCACTCTTCACTTGTCAGGGAACTTGGCAGGTCCTTGGGTGCTGCATTCCAGCTCAGGATCTCTACTCTTCAGATTAGAAAGTTATTACAACTCTGTTTATTTTAAAAAAGATTAATGATTCCCCCTCCTCATTTCTCAAGAACAGACTTTCGTCTGTCTAGAGTGAGTCCTTAAATATATTGGCTCAGCCACTCTGGCTGCAAAATTACGGATATAAAATCATTTGATTTTGACAAAAAACAGCTACAGATTTTCTTATTATATTCAGTCTATAATCACGTATAGATAGAGACAGATAGGAAGGGTGACTGGTAAAGGTTCCACGATAGTCAGAAAGACACGAACCCTCTACCCTAATCAGCAATCTTCCCAAGACCCTCTAATCTGTCACCTTCATCAAGATATCTCTCAATTAACTCATGTCAAGTTAATTGAACTCAATTCATCCAACTCTCATTAGCTACCCCCATGAATAATATGGAATATGAAGATGAATAAGAAGGAATATTTATGTGCAGGAAGTTTGCAGCCCACTAGTGGTGAGTTAAACAAAACCCACCAAGAATTAACACTGATTGTGGTAATTGCTATGATAGAGGTGTTTGAAGACAGAGAACATAGAAAGGTAAGCTCAGTCCTCAGGCAAGATTTCCTGGAGGAGGCAGTGTCAGAGGGAATCTTGAAGGACCTCGGTGTGTGTGTGTGTGTGTGTGTGTGTGTGTGTGTGTGTGTGTGTGTACACATAAGAGTGCAGAGATTAACTAGAAGGGAAGTGAAACATTCCAGGGAAAGGTACCTTATTAAGTAAACATGTGGAGGCAGGGAATTGCAGTGTATGGATAATGTGTGGGAAAAATCTAAGTTGGAGGGGGTTTTAGGTCCAGATGTGCACAAACTTTTATGTGTGTTACATTCACCTGGGCAACTTGTGAAAAATTCATCAGCCTGGCCTCGCCCCTGGATTTTACAAGCTAGGCTGCTGGAACTTGGAGATGTTAATGATTAAACATGGTCATACTGCTCATTAATTAGCAGTTGAACCAGCTAGAGAACCTGTTTTCAGGAAGGACAGTATTTTTTTCTTTTTGAAAGGATCTGAGGTATAAGATTTGTGAAGGGAGTTATAAAAGAAAGACTAAGAAAGTAAGTTGGACTCAACTTATATGTAGATTAGAAGCAAGGCTAAGCAAATTGGAATATTTCTATCAGCATACAGAGCTATGGAAGGTTTCAGGGGGAGAAGAGACATTGTTAAAGTAATCAGAGATGTGACCTAAGAACAAAACTTGTGAATCAGCTCGTTGACTGGAGATAGAATTACAAGTGGTTTATAGGTTCTATATTTTCCCAGACAGCTAGGCTCTCCCACGCTCATCTGTAGCATGTTCTCTTTTAAGCCCATAAAGCAGGTTCCTCCCCCCCCACACATATATGAGTAAATGATAAAATATCTATGAGAAAATATCACTTCATCAAGCATGTTTCAAAACAGCTCATTAAACTCCAAGGATGCAGAGTCAGTGCGAGGGATGCAAGTGCTCATCTAAATCCTGGCCCAAGGACAATCTATGCCAATCCTCTCATGTCCACATCTTTGGTAGGAGCAGCAGCCCCAAGTCTACACCCCAGGATAAAGGGAGAATGTAGACAGGTGACCGCAGTGCTTCACCATGGCCAGAACAACAAATCAGGAGTCTAGTCTATAGAGGGTGGGTCTCTCAATAGCTTCATGGATGGATGGAGAGCCAGAGAATCAGAACGGTGTTGCTGCTGGAGGTCTAAGGGTCCGGGGACATGGGGGCCCTATTTAGGGCTAACTCGCTGATTGCAAGCTGAGGGGGAGGAATGAGAAAGATGCTTGAAACCTTACCTGCCTTTAGCTCAACAGTAATTCACACCAGTCAATGCTGGCCTCAGCAAGACAACTACCGTGGTCTGAATGGCTGCACCATGCGGACATTACCTCCTTCTTGTACCTTCACCATGAGGAAAATCCCCCTAGCCTTTAGCCCATAATTTCTCCTCCTTCTTTTTGTCTTCTGGAGGGTAAAATAGTTTCAACTGAAAGATTAAACAAAAATACTCTAAATGGAAGCACTCCTTACAGGAGAAAGCTCAAGATTATAATTAAAATGTTGGCAGCATTATCAGATGCCAGAGAAACTATCACCTTGGACAAAAATTGGACTAAAATAATCCACAATGAGGAAAATTTTTTTTTAAAGATTATCTACACCATGTATAAATCCATCTGCATTTTCTGTGAAAGGCAGTTCAGGAGTAACCTACCTTTCACTTATACTGCGCTCAAATGCAGTGTTTCTCCAAATAGAATCACCATGCAATTGGTAATTTGGGAGTTTTGTGTTAGGCACAATTTCCCCACATTGCAAGACACCCAGCATCCCTGGCCCCTCCCCTACATGCCAGTAGTGCTCTGCAGTCATTGTAAAGCTACAGTGTCCTGAGAATGACTGCTCTAATGTTTCAGAGTGCATTGTACAAATTATATACTTAAATTAGCATAATGATTCAAAATATTAGTAACATCTTTAGATGATGAACTGAGGTTTAAAATGGCTTTTTCACATGGCTAGTGAGGGGTGCTGCTGGCTCTCAAACTCCAACAGGCTAGCTCTGGGTTCAACTCCTCTTCTAAAATATTATGCTGCTTTTCAATGGAGGCAGAGACTCAGACTCAATTTCAATCAACTAATGAATACATGTAATTGAATTTTTGTTGTTGTTATTTATATGTCTAGCTATCGTCTAAGGAGCATGGGTCTCTTAAACAGAGGACACTTTGTTCTGTGGGGTCTTTGATTGAAGGGTTGAGGTAGGTAAGAAGGGGAACTGAGTTAGTTTGCTTAACAGAGGGAGATGATAATAATGAAGCTCCAGGGACAATAAGAGAGGGAGGGGACCAGGAGGCAGAGCCACTAAGACCTTATGAGTTATGGGACATGACCTACCCATGCACTCTCACCCATGAGTCCCAAATCTTCAGTGTATTACACATGAAATGCTTAGGGAGTAAAAAGAAAAAAAAAAGGTATAAAATGGCAAAGGGCTGAATATTAGACCTGGGTTTAGAGAGCTGATGCAGAGAGAGCACACATGGATCCAGAAGCCAGAGGCAGGCAGGACCATGGCAATAGAAGCCCTTCTGAGCAGAAATCAAGGGCAATGCCTGGGATTGTCACAGATATGGAACCAATTAATTTACAGACATTTGAGACTGTAGGAGTGCCAGTTCACATCTGAATTGTAGGCAATTCAAGTGAGGGCTGAAACACTGCTGAGTTCTATAATACTTTCCAAGGAGAAGAACCAAGCTGTATCTGAGATAACCCGGATGGAAACTTTCTCAAAGGCAATCTAAAGATTTGTCATCTTATTTAAGAAAATGTGCACAGTATTTCAAATGACTAATCATTTACTTCTCAGCTAGGTTAAGACCATGAGGAATTCTCTGAATAGAGTTACAACTGGTGAATGTGGGATATAATGAAAAGCCAGAAATAAATACCTTGGAGCCATATTCAGCTAGTGGCCCAGAACTGTCAGTTCCATAAGCAGGTAGAAGCCAACCACACCAGACCATTCTCTAAACACAGGATATTTAGTTATGTAAGTCCAAATTTCACAAAAGTGACAAAATGTTAGAAAATGACTGAATATACACATATGAAATGAGTATCAAATGTTAAGCACAATTATCCATTTCTGACTACTGTCCACTAGGATTATCATATAAACACCCAGTTTGTTCTCAATAAAAACTTGGTGAAACCTGGCTGATATTCCTTTAAACACACCAGTCTGTTTTTGTTTTTTTGCTGTTCTGTTCTGGTTTGCTGCTATCTTTATTACTGCCTGGAAATGTTCCTTATCTTTGCAAGTGAACTAATCTTTATGGAGATAATGTCCCTTGGGTGCCTGCTGAGCCCTGCAGCTGGGAATCTCACTGAAACCTGGGCCTGAGGGCTGCCCTCTAGGGGTTCTCTGATGCACTGCCCTGCAGCTCTGGGGCGGAGTCTCATCCATACTAGGCCACTGGATACCTCCAAGGCTCCAGTGTTCCAAACAGTTCAGAGCGAGTGATAAAAGAAAAACCATAGTGATGTCAAATTTTGTGTTATCCTGATACTTCCACAGGAGGTTCCAATCATCTTGTCCAACCTCTTGCTCCAAGGCAGGCTTTGGTCTGACATGTCCCAGACACAATTAGTCAGTGGTTGACTCTCATTCAAATAATAATAAAAAATCAGAAGGGTATTGTGTTCTTTAAAGATGAACTTGATAGGCATGAAATCTCAAAAGAAATCCTGCAGGCATGAATCCTGAGGTCCTCAGTGGGCCCCTCCCTGATTCCTGCATGCAGCGTGCCTCTCACAGTCAGCACAGAAGGAAGGAACTCTACACAGCTCTCACTCTTCCCTTAGTAGCTCTGGATTCCTACTGCAGCCCATTAGGAATCCAGTATTTTATAAGAAAATGCCACATAACAGAACAGCTACTGCTCAAGCAGGCAACTCTCAGGGTCCCAGAAGTTAAAGGGGTCCAGAAAATAGCCTAGAAAGCACAGTAACAGGGTGCTCAGGGACATGTGCAAGACCCACAAAACAGTTCTGTTAATTGAGTAAGTGATATTTGTGGAATGCAATCAGAGTCCCAAAATTCCAAGAAAAAAACATCCCCTTAAGCTAAACATTTTTATCTAAATAAAGTCTCCATATTTTCAAGTGAGTCCTTTCCAGACTTTGAAGCATGGATTTGACATTTGCATGGCTTTGCAATCCACCCAAACCAAATAGGACTTTTGGCAAAAAACAAAGTTTTTCTGGTAAATGTTAATAGCTTCCATCCATTAGAAGTGGGGGAAACTGGGGGAACGTATATGCTCCTTTACCCACAACCTCTCTACAAGGAATCGTATTATAATGAAAACAAGTTTTAGACAATATTCTGACAACACCTAGACATGTATTCACATTAGCATAAAAAATAGTCTTAAGTCTGCTCTGTAGCTGGGAAGTCTCACCCTTTACCCTGGGGCCCTCTCTTTCCCTTGCACCTCCTGTTCAGCATTTTTCATAAAAGGTTTAACTGAACTTGAGACAAGCATGTTCTAATGGCAGGCGGGGCCAGCTTCATGCTGGGTTGGGCACAGGAGATGCTCAGTGAAATGGAGGGATGTAGGCCCAATTCAAAGGTCTAGACCACAAGCTTGACCCATTTGTATTCAGCAAGCTGGGTTTGCCAGGTGCTTATATTTCTTTCAGCTAAGGGCAGTGTTTCCTGTAGGACACTACTAACCATCAACTTGTTTTGAATACTACTCATTTCAGTATGCCCTCTGCTTAAGTTCAGTGAATTATATTTAAAATGTTAAGTGACCATCATAGAAGATGCTGGTTCTGGCCAGGGTATTTTACCTGTTGGTTAACCACTTCTGGAGGATAGATATCCCAAATAGGGTATTTCAATGCAACTACATCACTATGTTCATATTGAAGTGTTTTAATATGAAATGCCACATGACAGTATAACACATGGGAACAGTGAAAAGGCAACAGAGAGTAAGCTAACGTTGGAGGTGGGAGAGTCTTACTGATTAGCTGACTTTCTGTTTTGTCTTCAAGAGCAGGAATCCTGCCTCAGTAGGTACTAAATTCATGTAAGGACTGGCCCTCTTTTCTGGAGATTGATTTATTTTACAAGAAATAAACCTGAATTGGGATCTTTCTGAAACTTTTTATTTTGAGGACTAGAATTTCACTAGCTGGGAAGTATCCAGAATAAATGAGATAACTGTATTCAGAGTTTTCAGGACTTTAGAAAGAGAATTTGAGGCAAGGGTCACAGAAATGAGTCTGTTCTATCTAACGCTATATCTCCTCTCTCCTCTACAGATGCTGAAAAGCAATAATAATCATTTAAAACCTCTAGTAGAGAAATATCTAAAGGTGAAGAATCATATTCCAAATGTGTTATCAAAATTCCATAGATTAACAGAAAAATTGTTACTGGTGAATCTTGGCTAAAAGGTAAAACTTTACCAGTATTTTAGACATTCTCTCTAAAGTGTAAAACTATAGCTCTTGCTGCCTCAAATCCCTTGTAAGGTGCCTCAAATCCTTTACAGAACAATATGGAATATAAATGAAAAGCACATACGTAGGCATACGTGTGCGCATACACACAAAACTGTAACTCTCATTGATATTTTATTCTAATACAATGTTTAAAATTAAAATCAGGCAATTGAAATCTTAAAATAGTCTCACATTTAACCTGGATAGCTTTGAAATGATGCCATTCATTGAATACCAAGTAAACCTAAACTTTGAGATTAAATCTCTGTAGAACAGAATTCAATGAGTCTTTCCCATTTTGAGTCCTTTTTGGAACAAGGCCCTGGAACAAGGTGGAAATACATTTAATAATAGCAACAGAAGAATATAATAATAATAATAAACAAACTAATGCTTCAATCTTATGAAAGGACACAGCTAACCTACAAGCACTTCCTTTTGCTAGGCTTTCTTTCAACAGCTTTGTTTTCCTAGATGTTGAATGGCTCCTGAAAAATGGCAGAAATAAGTCAAAGTACAATACAAAAGGTAGCAAAGGCAAGACCAGTGATTGTGTTGGGTTTCACTGAGCTAAGACATTAACAGACACTGGCACTAATTTACCTGGTGTTAGGATAATTTTTTTCAAGCATCAGATTTTTTAAAGAAACAAAACTATAGCTGGAGGGTCAGAACGTGCACAGATTATGTGCAGGACCCGTATGGAGGTCTGCTTGGAGAAGACTATGTTGCCTGAATGATATGGTCAAAGGCACCAGAAAATCCGTCTGTTCTCAGAATATCTCTTTCACTATCCATCCTGTCATGGTTGCCCAAGTTTCTACCACTAAAGATTTTATTTATTGGATTTAAGATAGTGCTTTTCTAACTTATTTAAGCTGCAGCAGTCTTCCTTTTAATAACATTTTATTCAGAAGTCTAACAGAAGAGGGAAAAGCAGAGATGCTATAGCTGAAGGAGGTGACCCCTTGGATCAGCCCCTCTTCACTCCCTCTGAAGCACTTCAGCAAACTGCTCAGGCTCACTGAGGCACATTGGAAAATCCACGGAGTTAAGACAGCTTCCCAATGGGTGGGCAGGATAGGCTGACAGGAGTTGGGAGATACCAATCCCTTCAGCTCTCAGCGGTGGCGTTGAGGGGTGGGTGGAGTTGTGGTAAAGCCCACCTTCTGTGGCCCATTGTCTCTCACTCACATTTATCACAGTGTATGGTAAAGTTATTGTCATTTTCTCTGTGTGCCAGACATGAAAAAATGTCAGGGAGAGCTAGGCTAGGGCATTATTTTCTGATAGAGGTTATCACACTGAATTACTGCTCGTTGTTAACACCTGTCATCAACTTTTCTGATGAGCTTTTTCCTGCCAATTCTCTATGGAAAGGAAATATACCAAACACATCTAGATAGGGGAGATGATGGAGATAGGGTTATAAGCCAGCCCTCTCAGGAAGGAAAGGAGCGAGTGGGAGGCCATAGGAGAAGGCCAGAAGCTGGATTCTGGATGGCCCGGAGCCAAAAGGTACAACAGTAGACAGGAGACAAAGGACCTTCTGAGGAGAATCAGGAGGGCTCTGAGGCACGAAGGCCCTGCCCTCCCACCTGATGAGGGAAGCCTGCCTCAGGCCTCAGCTCTGTCTGTGTCGAGATTACACAGGCAAACAGATTTTATCTCTGAGAGAGACTTTTCGGGTGTAACTGCTCATTTGGGAGACCCAGATATGTGAATTATGCACCTAGAAGAAGGCAGACTTGAGTTTCGAAAGGGTTGATGAGTAATTCCAAGTGGGGACCCATCACAGAAGGAGACAGGCCCTGACAGTCTCCCCGTGAAGAAACAAAGCTCCTTCCTACCTCCTCCCTCCTCAGCGTCCTGTCCTCGTCCTCTGTTTCTCAACCTCTTTTCCCATGCTTCTGACTCACAAGTGTCAGCCACTGGGGTGGCTCCCTGTCTCCCAGCCCTTAGAGATCTCACTGTGAGCTCTTTCTTCTCAGCCCCATCCACTTAGTGCCGGGCACCCATCCAGACATGATCCACTTTTCCAAAGGCGCCCCCTGAGGTGCAGCTTCCTGGCAGGCACCTTCTACAGGCAAAAATGATTTGCCTCTGAGGACTGATGCGCCAGACGGACAATCTGAGGTTTATGGTTTTCCAGCAAGGGGTTTCACAAAGCGTTGCCAATTCCCCTCTTGCCATTGGCCAATTCCCTTTCACTGGCTCTCCCTGCCTGTCATCTGCTTTGTCAGCCAAATCCCTTTTCATTTTTCTCAGCTTCATCTTGGACTCAGGCCTAGTGAAGCCTGTCAAGAAGATTCGTGACGTTCGAAGTTTTATGTCTCTTCCGCTATCATCCTGAGAGGCACTGCTTGTTATGCACCTCCGTGATGCATTTCAGAGGCATGTATTCTCAGGTCTAAAGTAGAGTATGTTTGACCCAAACACCAAGGGGATAAGAGCACATACAATAATTTTCAAATCAGAATTTAAATCAAAAGATGGAGCAATGGAAATAGAATCTTCAGGAGAGATTTGGGGGAAGGGAGAAACAAGTAGAGGGAAAACTAAAATAGAGAATGTCCTTGTAAAAAACTGAAAAATCTTTAGGAAGAGTCCAAAATTACACTCTAAATGGCATGGCCATTTTGGAATCAGGAAGTCTTGATTCTTGTCTAAATCCACTCGTCTTCCAAGTCCTTCTGAAAATTCTGGGCCTGTCCCAAACTCACTTGCCTTTCTTTTTTTTACCAAATTGCTCATTATTTCCCAGCACAGTTTCTCAGTGTTCCCAAAGTAGGCTGCTCACTATAGCTTGCACACAACTTGCTATATTCATCGCAGGGACTTGCCAAATGCAGTTCTCTTCCCATGGAATGCCCCGGGCACCTAATTGGATTTTTATTTGTTTGTTTAATATTTGTTGAGGCTTACTAGGTGCCCAGCACTTTACACACATTCTCTCATTTAAATCTTATAACAACCTTATGAGGTAGATATAATTCTTGTCCCCATTTAAGGATGATAACAGATGAGAAAATGAGCTGAAAAAGTTTAAGGCATTTGCTCAAGGACACCCAGCTATTATGAAGTGACAGAAACAGAATTGCAGTTCAGGTATGTCTGACCACAGAGCCCAAGCTCTGATCCACTTATGCATGCCTTGTCTCCTTTGTTGAATGGGTTCAATGAGTTTTATTTTAAACAACTTTGCAGTTTGGGGATAGAAATGCCCACCACACAGTCTCAGGAAATACAACTCTCAAGCCCACTCCTGTATAGGTCAGCAGAAAACCCCATCTCTCTCTTAGAGAAGCCCCTTGAGGCAGAGACATCTGTAGCTGTCAGGCATCGGCTTGTCTGTGGAAGCTGGAGGCAGCTGAAGACCAGGGGTCTACAGAGGTTCGCTCCTTGCACAGCCAAGAGTGCTTCCTGGAGGTGGTGTGGCTGGGCTGTGCATCTAGGCCATCATGATTCAATGCAGATACCTCTCTGGGTTGCAGCGGTTCTTTAGGAGGAAAGGAGAATGTTCCCTCACCACCACCACCCCCACACCCTCCCCACCACCCTTTGATGCTACTCTCAGCTGGGAGGGTTTCACACCAACCCTAGCCTGACTCACAGTGATGCCTTCTTAGATGGGCTCTTGGTCATATCCTGACTCCAGACTGCCTAGAGGAGGGGTTCCTCTGCTGTTCTCCTTCCAACAAGCTGGCTCAGAGCAGGGGCCAGCCCTCCCACCTGTCTGTCTCATTCTTCCCTCAAAGCACACACTGTAGTTTTGTTTCAGGGGCTTCCTTGCTTTCCTGGTCCCTAGGTCATGGCTGTGGTCACCCACTGACCCTAAGTTCACCTCAATGGATTTCAATAACTTTGAAATACTGGGGTGTTAGTCCCTTATCTCACTGAAGACCCCTAGGGTTCTAAGGCAAGTGTGTACTCACCACTCTCAGAAAAATTCAAGTAGTACTTTTTAATAGTATTGGGTTTTTTTGTTTGTTTTTGTTTTTTAGATTCAAGTTTCGCCACACTCTGCTACAACCATAACTTAATTCTCAGGGTAAGCCTCTGCTTCGACCACTTAGCTCTTAGATTGATTTTGGCCCCACAAGCAACTTGGAGACTTGAAATCTGTGAACCTCCATGGCTGATAGTACTTCCCAGAGCCCAGTAACTGGTGTTCACAGACTAGAACCCTGGAACAGTCTCTCTGTTCATCTGTCCCTTTTCCTTTTCTTAGCAATGTTGGGAGCAAGGATGAGTAGTATTGGCAAGGCTGTTTGGACTCTTCAAATGATGGCTGTCAAAGGCAGGATCCTGTGGGGTTATAATTATTTAATTCTCAACCACCCTGCAGCCTTTCTGTACCAGACCTCTAATCTGTAATATTATGATGTAGCTGAGTCATATGTCTAACTATTCTAGCTTCATCTGCATCCCCAAGGGACACAGGGAGTATAGACTAGAGACATAGGGTGAGACTGAGAAGGCTGAGTCTTTAAAAAGAGCTGATTTGCATAGCTTTTGGGAAAGATTCCCTTCGCCTCTCGGCCCTCCTTTTATCTGATCCCAACTGGCCTCAGAAGCCAGCCAGCTCCCGGCCTCCTGGCCGAGCTGCTGTTCCCAGCCTGGGCAAGTAGGGGCATTGTGCTGGGGTGGGGGTAAGGGGGGTGTACTACATTTCTCTCTAACCTCCGTATTCATCCTGCTCTTACCACATCCACCATGGTAGCTTTTGCATTGCCAAGGCTACAGTATATGAGAATGTTCTTTACCCTTTGGGTACTATATTTTGAACTCAATAAACCATCAGGAAGAGGCACAGAAAATAAACGTTACCATTTCTTAAATGACTTCTGTTGCCAAGCACCTTTACCTACAGTATCTTATTTAATCCTCACAAAAACACTGCAAAGAAAATTTTATTCCACTTCCCTATTTAGGAAATTAGGATGAACAAGGTGCACCTAGTAAATCACTTACCTAGCATGTGATGGAGCAGGAATTTGAAGGTGAAGTCCATGGTTCTTCCACTGCTGTCTCTCCCTAATAGGTTGTGGCCTGTGGCCTGGGCAATGGTCTTCCCTTGGAGAAATTAGCCAAGGCAAAATCAGCATGCTTTTCTACTTGACTATTCTTTCTATCTATCAACTAATATGAAAAAAGGTAAACTTAAGTATTATATAATATTAAAATATCACTTCAATAGATGATACTCATTTTAAAACACAACTAAGCACTTCTCAACATAATTAACTCCCTCCTTTTCCCTAAGTATGGTTTTATCTCACACTTGAGTAAAACCTGAATTTCTAACTCACTCTCAAATTTTTGGTTTGGAACCTCCCCCAGTTTGTCTATAATACTAGAATGTTCTGCAGTTTCCGTATCGCCATCACGCTGTCAGCATCACTATAGTTCATCTATGGTGCCAAAAGGTATAGGCGATAGGCCCAGACTGTGGGCTCAAAGCCAGACTCTGCCACCTAGTAAGGGCGAATCACCTCATTGGATTATTGTAAAGATTAAATGAGCTACAGATTCAAAGTGTTTAGATTAGTTAGACCTCAAGAATTTTAACTATTATTTTAAAAAATGTTTTCAACTGTTCTAGAAAAAGAAACTTATTATTCATGATTGCTTTCTAATACGGTTACTCAACTGCAAGTAAAAGACAACCCATGTATCATCCACTTGAGGGAGCTATGTCAGATCTGGGAGGACAGCTGAAAATTCCCATCTTTGGGCAGAGAACAGCATTAGTGTGGGTAATAGCTGAGTGTGGCTTAGCATTATAATGAGATAGCATTCAAAAGAGAGGGAGACCCTTTTGACCCATCTCTGTCTTTTATAATAAATGTTATCTTACTTTAACAAAAAAGAATCAAAGTACTATCTTTCTAGTGTGAGGGGGCATTTCTAATTTCAGCAGGATGGTTCCAACAATCGAAAAGAAACTGCATTTTATATTATATTGGAAGGAAAATAAAAATATTAGCAGTGGGGTTAACTCTGGATGGCAAGACACCTACAAATAGTTTTATTTAGTTTTGGGAGAACTTTTTCACAATTTCCAGAATCCTTGATTAATATATTTTATTTTCATAATAAGTTATAAAAAGCAAAGTTATAGAAATTATATAAATTAATACCCAAGGTTTCTTCCAGCTTGTCTATTCTCTGTCAACAATTATTTTGATGACAGCCTTGATGTTTTCCCATCAGTTTCTTTTGGATACACTCATGAGACAGCCAAACTTAATGCTTATCCTAATAAACCTAATTTTAGGAGCAAAACTCATCATCTTTCTCTTCTGCCATTGTGCCTCCAGCTGAGACTAAAGTGGGGGGTAAATCAGACAAATTCTAGGGAAAACACAGAATTTAATACAAATAAAACCCCAAAAGAAACAGTAGTGCTCAGTCCTAGCCCAGGCAACCTCGTTTGTTTGAAGCTACACAAGTGATTTGATCTGACCTCATCTTGATTTGTAACATTTTACTCAGACATCTAGTCCTTACTAAAAACCAATGCATTCTATTAAAATTCCTCTACCTAATATTTTAAATACTTGTCATCCTGTATAAGTAAGACAAACTGAAGTTTTAGATTGAACGATAAGCTCAAAAGACTCAGAACCTTCAAGATCAAATGAGAAGCTAGGAAGATTTTTTTTTTTTTTTTTGAGGGCAGTGTCACTGGCCCTCATATGTGGGACCGAACTGGGGCTGCTGGCTTCCCAAGCCAGTGTTTAACCACCGTGCCACTCGGCTGGCCCTTAGGAAGATTTTAAAACAATGATCCCCTTTCACTCCATTTAGTTGTTGTTTTTTTTCTTCCTTGCACACTATTTAGAACGTTACTTTTTAGAAAACATACCCAGAAATGCTTAAGATTAGTGAATGATTCAGGAGTGCTTCTCCAGAGGAGAAAGTCCATTTGTAGTTTATTCAAATTATTATTTAATAATAAACAGGAAAGGTAAGAGAACTTAGCATTAGTCATGGTTCCAGCCAAGGAATAATTATAGTTATCATTTCTGTAGTGTAGATGCTGGTCTAAGCACTTCACACATAGTTAAATCATTTGATCTTTGCAACAACCTTATGGGAATGGATTCTGTTACCTTCAGAGGAGAAGAAATGGAGACCCAGAGAGGCTAAGGATTTTGTTCAATGCCACATAGTCATCAGGTGGCAGGCCTAGGATTTGAACCTTAGGCAGGCTGGCTCTAGAGTCTGTGCTCTTAACTACTAGGCTATGTCACCCCAACGTGATTGCTAGAGCTGGAAGAAAGTGAGGCATGTAGACCAGTGGATGGCCCGTGCTCTGCCACACCATCATCACCATCAGCAGCACCATCACCATCATCACCAGCAATAGCCTTACATGCTGTATACATATGTCTGTGTCCTAATCCCTGAACTTCAAATGTTACCTTAGTTTGAAAAAGGGACTTTGAAGATGTAATTAAATTAACGACCTTGAGATGAGGAGATCATCCTGGATGAGACAGGTAGACTCTAAACCCAATGACAAGTATCCTTCTAAGTGAAAGGCAAAAGGAAATTTGAGACAGATAGAAGAAAAGGACACACAGAGCAGAGGAAGAGGCAATATGACGATGAAGCAGAAACCAGAGTGATGTGGCCTCATGCAAATAAATGGTAAAAACCACAAGAAGCTGGAAGAGGTAAAGAACAGGTTTCCCCTTAAAGTTGCCCAGAAGGAGAGAGGCCCTGTTGGATTTCGGACTTCTCCCAGAGCTGTGAGACAATAAGTTTGTTATTTTAAGCCATGCATTTTGTGGCAATTTATTACTGCAGCCTTGAAAAGCTAATACAAGGGCCGGCCGAGTGGCGCAGTGGTTAAGCGCTGGCTTGGGAAGCCAGCGGCCCCGGTTCGGTCCCACATAAGAGGGCCAGTAACACTTCCCTCAAAAAAACAAAACAAAACAAAACAAAAAACAGCTAATACAAATACCATACACTGATATAGTACTTTTCAGTTTTCAAAATGCTTTGACACACATGATCGCATTTGATCCATATGTTCCTGCACCCCATAATAGTTTAGTTTGGGGACCCGGCTCTACCATGAAATGGCTGTGGGACCTTGTCCAAGTCATCAGCCTCTCTGCTCTGTCCCTTTATCTGTAAAATGTGGCTAATACCAATGTCTGCCCTGTGTCCCTCCATCACATATACTGGAAAATTATCTGACTCTGAGCTACTTTTATGTCTTATCTTTGGGTGACAGCTACCTCAGTGCCTGGATGAGGAGGTAGGCACTGTGACACACACTGGGTGGGGCGTGGACATGTTCTTCACCTGCTTCACCAGGACTGTCTGGGTTTGCACCCTCTCGAGACTGGGTGAGAAGGCTGGGTGTGGAAAGACAGGGAATCATTGGGAAACTAGGACAGGGCAAGACAATTAACAAGACTGAGCTCTCCCATGAGTTCAGTCATGTCATAAGCTGAAGGTTGGTGTCCTAAGGCTGACTGCTTCAAAGGCAGACTGGTCTGTTCCCCTCTGGACTTTGTTCTCTGTACCATCAGAAGCCAAGGACCCTACTCCAGAAGGTGAAAGTAGAAGTTCATTTTCCTGTTGATCTTTCAATCCTGAGCCTTTGGGTGATGATGGTTCTGAAAGGTAGTAATTAGTGCCAACCAAGGTGATGCTTTTGTGAAGCTGACACCTCTCCATTAGGAAATGGACTGAGTCTAGTGGACTAGCCACTCAATCAGGGAATAAATAGCTTAAAAAAAAATCAATGACTCGTCAAACCCTGCACAATTAGTGTCTTTCTCCATCCATGCTCTAGTAAACAAGGGGAGCCCTTGCAAGGGTGGTAAGTGGGAGCACCAAGGTTGAATGCCACCTTAAGCATTGGAATAGAGACAAAAACAATGACAAGGAAGAGGAGACACAATGGGAGAGAGAATAGGAATAGGGGCAGGATCACTCAGTGCAATTTTATGGGCACAGAATAAACCCAGGTGGAAGAAAATGGCATGTATTAAGTCAAAGGCACCCACTAAGTTCAGTACAAAGCAATTTCCTGATTTTTAATGAGTTGTGTCACTTGCATTCTGTCAAACTTCTTGTCTCCTTTTCTGTTCCTCTACTCTTTATTTAGTCTCCACAGATAGCCAGAATTCTGCTAAACTATGACATCATCAAGGAGCAAATGCTTCACTCAGATTATTATAATAACCTAACCATGCTCCTCTTTTTCCTTAGCCCCAACCAAACTTTTCTCCACACTTGAAGACAGTGGCCTTTTAAAAGCAAACTGAATGTGTAACTCCCCTGCCTAAACCCTTCCCTGGCTTGCTATTGCTATTGCAAATTAAGATAAAATCTAAAATCCTCACCATGATCTATCACATGCTCTGGCATCTGCTGACCTCCCCAAGCCAACCTGGTGCCACCCTCCCCATCGCTCTACACACCCCTTTTCACCTGTCTTTCTGGCTTGAGGTCTTCAAACAAATCATTCATATATGTACATATACAAACATATATATATATATATATATATATATCAGACAACCAAGTTTTATATATATATGCCTAACCAAGGGATATATTCCCTTTGACTAGAAAGGTCTTTTTCCTGCACTGTGCTTGGCTAACTCCCACTTCTGGTTCTCCCAACGCACAGAAAGGTCTTCTGGATATCCCACTCCCTCCACTTTTATCATGTTCTCTGAATATTCTCTCATAACACTACTCTTAATAGGACTTACCACAAGTACTATCTCTTTTTTCCCTTCATCCCTTCCTTCCTCTTTCTTTCCTTTCCTTTCTCCCTCCCTTCCTCTACTCCCTCTCTCTTTTCCTTTCTCTCTTTCTCTCTCTCTCTCCTCCCTCCTTTTCTTTCTCTCCCTCTTTTTTCTCCCCCTCTCTCTTCCTCCCTTCTATTTCCCTTCTTCCCTTCCTCCATTCCTTCCTTTCCTTCTTCCTCTTTGCTTTCTTTTTTTTCTTTCCTTAATACAGATGTAAATGTAAAATAGAGATGGGCATCAGAAGGCCTAGCAATTGCTAATGCACTAAAATACCTTTCTTTTTTTTTTTTTAACCAGCAATCATTCCTGTCTGTCAATTATAAATGTCACCCAGACATCTCGGGGTAGTGTATTTTGTTCTGTCAAGTGAAAGCATTTCGTGGTGCTCAATCATTAAGCAACTATTTAAAACAGCTCACAGGGCTTCTCCTTCCCTTGGGCATCCATGCTTGTAATTCTGTCAAAATGCTTATTTCCGGGAATCTGGCTTCAGCAGACTTCCCAGATGTTGTTATGCCACACTAATCATTTTTCTAAAGCTGCACTGGTGTTCTTGGGATACTGTTTGACTTTGATCCATATAGGAGCTCTGGGAATTGCAAAATGCTAGTTATGTGGAACTTAGGCCTTGATATTTATTTATTTGTTTGTTTGCTTATTATTTGTGCAGGCCACCCAAAAGGTGAATTTAGGGGCAACTCCAAACATGGTAACTGGAGTGTTCATTTAGTCTTACCTCACTTGTATTGCCTATCTTTACGTTTATAGTAAATCCATATTAGAAATAATGGTTCATTTGTAGAACCGTGAACTAAGCAAAAATCAGAGAATTTTTGAGGCTGGGACTCTGAAGTTTATCTCATTCAAACCCCTTGAGAATATTGTTCATTTAGTACTCTATTAATGTAACATTTTGCAATCCACCAGGAAATCCCTCTGATATTATCATTGCCCATCAAACGGTGACAAGAGGATTTAGGGAAGGAAAACAGCTGCAGATTTTGATACAGGAGGGCAGCGAGTAGGTGAACAGGAATAGATATTGTGTAGTGACATGACAGGGAGAGGCTTCGCTAGGAAGGGGCAGTACAGGGTGATTGGAAATCAATAAAACGTAACACTCTACAAAGCCATAAGAAAAAGAATGAACTATTTTTATATACAACAGAAGTAAATATCAAAATAATTTTGTTGAGAGAAGAAGCCAAAGAGAGTACATATTACATTCTATTTGTATACAATTCTAGAAAATGAAAAGGAATCTATAGTGACAGGAAGCAGATCAGTGTTGCCTGTGACTCAACAGATTCCTCAAATAGTTTGGCATCACCCTTGAACCCTGCTTCTCCGGCCCATTCCCTGCCCCATTGACTCAATAGCCAGCTTCTAGAAAGTATACCTTTTTAATGGTGTTCATAATCACCCATTTCTCTTTATTCTCATGGCTCCTCTTTTAGATCAAAGCTTCAAATATCTTATCTATACATTATTTTTAATAGCCTCCAGCTGGTCCCCTTACCTCTGTTTCCTGCCTGTTCTAATTTATTCTCCATGCTGTTGTCTGAGTAATAATTAAATGTTTTCAATTTTTTTTGTGTGTGTGGGACCGAACCGGGGCCACTGGCTTCCCAAGCCAGCGCTTAACCATCGTACCACTCGGCCGGCCCTGTTTTCAATTTTTTTAACATTAAAAATTAATATAAAACATTTAAAAAATAAGTTTTAAATGTAGATAGCATTTATAAACACCTATGTGTCTATCATCCAGAATTAAGAATGGCTCACATTTTGTTCTACTTCGTATATTTTTTAAAAAGAGACATTACAGTGAAATCATCTTTGTTCTTCTCCCCATTTTCTACCCCACCAATGCCTCCCACTTTCTAACACTGTCATATATCTGCATGTATCTATTCAGCTGATGATTTTATATTACTAAATATATGTAATTTTGTATTAAAAATTAAATAACTGGTATCTGCAACTTGCTTTATTACAAGTCTTTGAGATCTATGTTTTGATAGATACAAAGATGAAATTGACTATATTGCTATATAATATCTATCATATGAACAAATCACACTTTATCCATTATCATATGGGTGGTGCATTTATGTTATTTCCAAGTTTTTGCTATTAATAGCAATTCTTAATAAACATTATTACATATGTCCCTGTAGTAGGATGAGTGGTAGCCCCAAATATATACCCATGTTCCAATCCCTTGAATCTGTGAATATTGCCTTACATAGCAAAAGATGTGATTAAGTTAAAGATCTTGAGACGATGCCCTTTTCCTGGATTATCCAGGTGGACTCTAAATGTAATTACAGTAAAACCTTGGATTGCGAGTGACGTGGTTTGCGAGTGTTCCACAAGATGAGCAAACATTTCTAATACATTTTATGTGGTAAACGAGCGATGTCTTGCAATACAAGTAGTTTGTTTCTGGAATGGATTATGCTCACAAACCAAGATAGTACTGTACATCTATTTTTGTATGAAAGAGACAGAGGAAAAGTCAGCATCACACACATAAAGGAGAAGGCAACGTAACAGTGGAGGAGAGAGAGACAGAGACAGAGAGACTGAGAGAGAGAGAGAGAGAGAGAGAGAGAGAGAGAGAGAGATAGGTGGCCACAAGCCAAGGAATGCCAGCAGCCACCAGAACCTGGTAAAGGAACGGACAGGATTCTCTTCTGGTCCCTCTAGAGGGAGCATGATCCTGCCTAAACCTTGATTTCCAACTTCTGGCCTCCAAAACTGTGAGAAAATATATTTCTGTTGCTTTAAGCCTCTTAGTTTTTGGTAATTTGTTATGGTAGCCAAATAAAACCAACACAGTCCCCTATTACATTATAGAACCATTTTCTAGGATTTAAATTTAGGAGTCACAAGTTATGCACATATTCTAGTTTATTTAGATACATAGAAGGTGCTTTAATTTACCTCCTCTCAGCAGTATATGATGGTTTTGATTTTCCACATTCTTGCCAACTGTTGATATTGCTGGACTTCAAAATATTTGCCAATCCAGGGCCGGCCGAGTGGCGAGGTGGTTAAGCGCTGGCTTGGGAAGCCAGCGGCCCTGGTTCGGTCCCACATGTGAGGGCCAGTGACACTGCCCTAAAAAAAAAAAAAATTTGATCTTCCATCTATTTAGAACACATTTTTTGAGAAGTTGGAATATAACTTCATTTTTCCCCATATGAAAGTCACTTGGTTAGTAATGCCACCTCAATCACATACAAATCCCATAACCTATCATTTCTGAGTCTCTCTTTAGTTCCCCAATCAACAAACCTACATGTCCATGTCAGTGCCAGACTGTCTCAATTCATTAGATTTTTAATATATCTAGTCAAGCCCCCTTTATATTGTTATCTTTTTTCAAAATTGTATTGTCTGTTCTTGGAAATTGAAAGTTTCAAATGAATGTTAGAATTGTTTAGTTTCATACCATTTTCTGTTACTATTTTTATTGGAATTTCACTGAATTGAGAGATTAATTTGAGGAAATTTACAGGTTTACAGCACTGCGTCTTCCTATCATTATTTTAAAAGGCATTATGTCCTCTGGTTCCATGGCTGGTGCCCTGGCTTCAATCCATTTCCTAATGGAGAGGTATCACCTGACACTCTGTCCAGTAAGATCACCCATATGGCTGGTGGGAGCCTGGCAGCAAGAAGCTAAAGGGAATGTTGAGTTTCTAAGAGCTCAGGAATGAATTGCAAATGATCATCAGTCAGAACAGAGATACATCTGCCTGGGTCAAGAAAACGCAGGGAGAGATCTCCAAGGATGTAATCTCTAAGGAACCCATGAAAATGCCCCATGGAGAAAAGTCAGCTTTAATCATCTGCTGAATCCAAAAGTGCAATGCTACCTGGCAAACTAAGACTTGCCCTTTCCTTTTACTTCTCTCTCGCACCCTTTTCAGTCCTTGCTAAGCCAGAAATAGAAGCTAGTAAATGAGGGGGAAGATGGGAGCAGAGAGAGCTGCAGCCAATCACACCCAAGTCACCAGAGTCTAGCAGACACTAACCAGGTCTCAGCAGGGTGAGTGGAGGGAGGGAGTCCCACATTCAATGGATTTTAAAGCATTTGAACTGTGTCCTGGACTAGATATGCTAATTTACTAAAGAGGCTATAACTAGGAACCTAAAGTGACTTGAAGATTATCCTTTGCCTAGGAATGAGCAGGCAATGAAATCATGATTTTAGACCTGATGTCCTTCACGAGCAGGAGAAAATTACCGCGCTAAATAAATGTAGAAGGGTCATTGGAAGGGAAAAATAAAGTTAAACTGATCACCTTCCATAAATCATGCAGTCAGCACACCAGTTCCATGTTATCCTCATCTCCTTCTACTCCTTAAATCTCTTCATTCAATCATTCAAAGTCACTTACTGTTCATCAAACCTGGCCCACTGGTTGGTGCCTCCAAGTTTTTGCACAGACTGATCTCCCAGTCTGTCCTTCTTCCTCTTCTCTATCTAGCTAATTCCTAATTATCTTTCAAAGCATTGTCTCTCAAACACCACTTTCTCTGAGACACATCCCTTTAACCTCCTCCTTCCCAGCCATATTTAGACACACCCTCCCCCATAATAAACCTCATCACATTATTATCATTGTTGATTTCATGTGTGCCTCCCCCACTCCCGAATATGTCTTATCATAACCTTGGTACTCAGTATAATGCCTCCACAATAGTTGGCATTCGATAAATAACTGCTAATAATCGGTGGTGAGGGTAAAGAATAGATGACGAGCCAACTCCCAGGATTCTTCTGGGAAAGTCCCAAATTTCTGGAGGAGAGTAAAAGGCCTCTGGAAGATATAGAGCAGCCCGATGAGAAGAAAGAACACTGGGTGGCTGAGAAGAGCAGAAGGTGGAGCTACTCAGAGGCCACATGGGTATGGCATGCTCAGAAGTGCCATCTTTGAATCTTGAAGGGTTTTTCCTGCCATGAGGGGCTTGGAGATTACCATCATTTTTTTTTTTTTTTTTTGCATGGGGGAGGTTCTCTGGAAATTTGAGTTGGGGAGGTAGAAAAAGCTAGCCTTTTGTAGTCAGTGTCAAAATTTTTATTGACTTGCACCTGAGTATGTATGAGATGAAATGATTTGGATACCAAAAGAATATTTTCCCCAGATTCCTAAAGAGATGCTCAAGTCAACATAACTAAAAGAAAAAAAAAATTAAATAAATGTGTAGGATATGTCAGGTACTGTGCTTGGCACACAACTTGATTTAGGAAATAACTCTGAGAGTCCTGAAGAAGCAACAAGCATCTCCAATTGAAGCTGTACACAAAGAAATCCATTAACCTAGAACACGCAAAGGCGTAGACAAAGAAAGATATGAAAATCTGGCGCATGCACACTCATACACCTCCCCCCACACACACACACACAAATTCATATCAGCTTTTCATCACTGCCTCTCATGAATAAGTACATTTCATCACTATCTCTCATGAGTGCTGCTTTCTTTTCTTCTGTAAATGATCCTGCTCATAATGTTTATAATAAAATACAGCAGTAATAAAATACGATGAAAGATAAATGGATGTATTTTAAAAAGTAGTTGTACAAAAGATTGTTTATGTTGCATGGCAGGCCATTTTTCATACTAAAAGTGGCTAAACTTATCTGCATAAAACATGATCTTGTTCACTGCTTTTTCTGTAAAGACTTGATTGAAAATGCATTGCCTTCCCTACACTGATTTAACTTCCAGTCTTGTATGTTGGACACTGGATACTAACAATTGGATTATTGTTGGTCTTATCTGAAGGTGAACAGCTTCTCCCTAGGGGAATCCTAATTCCTGGGAAGCCCACTGAGCTGTATTTTTAAGGAAAACTCCTGGTCTTCACTTTGGGCCTTGACATAAAACAGAGAATAGTGGGTTTGGGATCTAAAAGACCAGAAGTAAAGAACCTCGAGAGAGATTCTATTTCTTCCTATTGTTGTAGAATAGAAAGAGCCTCAGGACTGGCCTTTATTGCTCTTTTCCGGGCCTTTCTTTCTCAGGTTGAAGTCCAGAGAGGAAGAATTATTGTTTGTTTGCTTCCACACCATTAATCTCTCCCACCTCTCCCCATCCATCCCCTCTCCAGCTGACTACTGAAATCTAAAGACATTTATCAGATATTTTATTTTTGCTTCAACAAAGGTCTTTGGTGGGTGAAATCAGAACAAACTTGTTCACATAAGCTTTATAACAATCATCATCATGGTCTTCATAAAGAAAACAACATTGTAATAGTCTATCTTTTACTGATCATTGACTATGATTCTGGCACTGTCTGAAGAATTTTTCACACAATATCTCATTCAATACTCACCACAACTTTATGAAGTAATAAATTTTATACACGAGGAAGCTGGAACTTAGAAGGCTTAAATAGCTTGCCCCAAATCTCAGAGTGGAAGTAGCAGAGTCAGGACTGAAAGCAGGGCTCTTTGACTCCACACCCATGTTTTTACCACTGTATCACACACATGGACACAGCACCAAGCACTCTTCATTGTTTATGGCTTTTCACTTTGGGAATTTGGGATGGCAACATTGTGATCCCAGACCTAATTTCATGGCCACCCAGAAGTGTATACATATCCTGCAAACTCATCTTGGGGTTATTCTAAGCAAAATATAATTACAATGGCAAGCCTGTTTCTTTGTTTATTTAAGTACACTGTTCAGAATAAAATATACAGCAGTTCTCGCCCTTCTTATGTGTGACTTGTCGAGAGCTGATTCTTTGGAATTTTAGTTCTACACTTCTGTTCCTTAGTTGGTTTTTTAAAAGTCTTTATTTGGAAGCACTAAATCAAAGAGGGGAAAAAAATGAATGTGATTTTAAGGGTAGATTGGTCCAGACTGATTTTTAATTTTATTTCATTTCTATGTTTGAACATCAGTTGTTAACCAAAATATCAGTAATATCCTTCTTGACAATAAATAATAAATCATGAATTCCTATACTCCTTGAAATAGATTTCACAGAAAGAAACTTAATTTGTACAAATTCATTTAAATCCATTCACAATAACAAAAAAATCCATGAAGTATGCATGAATTTAACAAAAATGTACAATACTGTACACTGAAAACAATAAAACATTGCTGAGTTGAAATAAAGAGGATCAAATTCCATAGGAAAGATAGACTATGTTTATAGATTGGAAAACTCAACATTGTTCAATGCTCATGGATCTATAATGGGGTGAAGTTCAGAGTATGCTACCCCAAAATATGCCATGCTGGCATAAGGACTATTTTGAGCTGAAGGCAATTAAGAATAAGTGGACATAGAGTGAGCTCTCTGCTCTTCCCCTATCTATCTGAAAGCAGAACAGAAATTCCCCTTATGTATTGTGCCCCCCTCATCCCACACCAGGAAAAGGGAACAATTTTATCCCCAGAGATGAGATGGCACTACACAAAGAAACCTTACCAAATAGCCCTTATCATCCATTAGTTTCCCTATTTATTTACCTCCCTTGACAACTTAAACCTTTTTTCCTTTGTCTTGTCACTTCTCTACAAATTTGTTGTCTTTTGTTAAAATGCTATCTAAACCCCAAGTTCTAACCACACTTTGAATTACTCATCACTGAGTTTCTCCCACATGCACTGTACCGATTAATAAACTCCTGTTTGTTTTTCTCTTGTTAACCTATCTTTTGTCAGTCCACATTTCAGGTCCCCAGATGCAGAACCTAGAAGAGCAGAAGAAAAAAGTTTTTCCTCTCTTACAGGGTCAAAATACTATGGCTCATGGGCCAAATCCTGTGGCCTGCTTTTATAAATAGTTTTATTGGAACACAACCATGCCTATTGATTTATCTATTGTATAGTTCGTTTGCCCCACCCCCAAACCTAAAATATTTACTATCTGACCCAATAGAGAAAAAGTTTGCCAGCTTCTGATCTATAGATTTAGCACAATCTCAATCAAAATTCATCAGAATTTTTTGTATATAGAAATTGACAAACTGATTCTAAAATTTGCATGGAAGTGCAAAGGACCTAGCATAGTTGACAATCTTGAAAAATGACAACATTAGAGGATTAACACCACCTGATTTTAAAGTTAACTGGATTGCTCAGAGTTCTAACATCCTGTTGGTGTTTTGTCTAAATGTTGAGTCTCCTTCTTGATCCTGACCCTAGAGGAAGTCATTGCTTGGGAGGACCCATTTTCTGGATGGGTCTGTACAGGAAGAGATGAATTTCATTCCATAGCTCCTGTGATATAATTCAGTTCTGGTGAAAGGCTGAGTGTGGGTGAAGGTAAAAGGGAATAACTTTCCCAACTAAAACTCATATCTTCCAAGGTTGAGTGCCATTCCAGGGGAAAGTCCTTCATGCGATGATTTGTGGATCAAGCAGTCCCTGACTTGAATGTTTCTTACAACCTTGGGATTGTCCCACTTTGACTTCCTCTGCTACAACCACTTATAAACCTACTTACTGCTTCTCTTTTCCTTCTATGGCTCAAGTGTGGACAAAACCAAAATCTTTCTCTTGTTCCTTTTACCTCCTGCATCATCTAGGATCCTCTACCTTCAGCCTTCAAAACAAGTCAGTTAATTGAGGAAATTTCTTATTTTCTATTGGTGAAAGGCATCTTCTAAAGTTATAAATACCAAAAGAAGAATAGTCAAGGAAATAATAAGATCCACAATTGCCTGACCAGGTGAGGAAGTAACTCATTTCTCGTAATACCGAACTATCTAGGGAGAGGGGCATATCTCCAGAAGTAGAGAATAATCTGAAGTAGGAGGTGGGTGGCATGACGAGCAGAGCACAGTATGATCACATCATTAGAGATATATGCTCCAGAGTTGGGCGGGAACATTACAGAAATGCTTTCCCAGCACTCTTCAGCACACTAAGTCAAGTCTCCAAAGAGCAGAAATTGGGTTACTTTTTTTTTTTTAACCTCTCCAAAGAAAGAAAGCAAAGACCTTTATATACTTGGAAACTGTGGCTTAATTACTCTACAAGTTTTCTTTCTCCAGATAGGTCTTGTTATCATTCCCTTTAATCAAATATGTGATTCTCCTATAAGCTTTCTACAAGAACTGTTTTCTTTTGCACTATGCACCACAGCAAAATATGACATTCTACCAATGGTCTACTTATGGTCACTATGATAAGATGACTATTGCTGATCTACACTACTCTTTTAATACCTCATTTGGTCCACAATCTAACCACAAGCCTACATCATTACTGAATTTTCAAAATTATTTTCTGATTTTATATATATATATATCTCCAGTCTATTAAGCCATTTGAAAAATGTGTACCATTATTACAAAGGTTGTTTTGCTTTGTTCTTTCATTGTACTGTTTTTCAATGAACTTATGCACTATTGAGAATGGAATTCTCCATTCTGAGAATTAAGCAGAGGGGTTATAAAGCTGCACGCTGCCGTATTTTCCCTATTTGCTATTCATGCATGCCTCACTGATTTAAAAATTATTCAAGCTTCCAAAAGAGGAAATGATTTTAAAAAGGAATAGTTTTAAAACTTCTAATGGTTAGTATTCCTATCTGGGGTGAATGTTAAAAACAGGAGTTTCAAGCATCCTAAAGTTATGAAAGTGAAGATAGAAAAAACTAAAGGTAGGAGGAAGACGGAGAAATCACTGTAATTTCTATTCAACACATGGCCATTCAGGCTATTCAAGAAGTGTTGGGGGATGGCCAGTTTGCTTAGTTGGTTAGAGTGCAGTGCTCATAACACCAAGGTTTCTGGTTCGATCCCCAAATGGGCCACTGAGATGCACCCTACACAACTAAATTGAAACAACTACTTGACTTGGAGCTGATGCATCCTGGAAAAACATGCTGTTTCCCAATTAAAAAAAAAATAAAAAGAAGTGTTGGAAGCTGAGGTCAACCATGATATGAATGACAGCCTGATGGGAAAAAGGGCCTGAGGATATGGTTGTGGAATGCAGTTGTCTCTAACTCGCCCCATCTTTGCTGTTGACATGCTTTTTGCAGAGAGAAGGCCTATTTTCTTTAGCAATAAAACCTCTCAGTGAAAGCAGTTTGTATATAAACACATATGCCCATTTGCAATCTCAAACAACGAAGTGGGCATAAAATGTTAATATTAATTCTTTTCTACCATTTCAGCATGGCAACAAGTTATTTTATTTTTGAGGTTTCGCTGCTTGAAGAGCAAATTGGGCTAATAAACATTATTATTGACACATAAAAAGGAGAAATTTTAATAACCTATATTAATCAAGATTGGCTAAACATTGTAATAAACAAACCCAATGTCTCAGTGGCTTTAAAAGGGATTTATGGGCCAGCCGAGTGGCATTGGTTAAGAGCTGGCTTGCGACGCCAGCGGCCCCAGTTCGGATCCCACATATGAGGGCCAATGACAGTGCCCTCTACAGTTAACAACAGCTCCACCTGGAGCTGGGCTGTGCGAGCCCCGGTGATGGTGTAGGCTGCAGCCCCTGCTGCAGTGGGTTGCCATAGGCTACAGTGAGTGGCCGGCAGCCAGCGTGAGTGGCGGGCAGCCAGCGTGAGCTGCCAATAGCCGCAGTGAGCGACATCCAAAGGCTGGTGACCGATCTGCCTCATCCAGGAAGAGTGCAATGTCGATACCAACATGGGCCAGTGAAGCAATATCCTCCGCAACTAGACGGAAGAACAAAAAGACAGCAACTTGTCTGTTCCCCTTCCCCGATTCCCCAACGCTGTTCCCCTCTCCCAATTCCCCAATAAAATCTTTAAAAAAATAAAAAATAAAAAAAAAATAAAAGGGATTTATTTCTCTCTCATCACAGACCCATGTAGGTCTCTGTGGGGGATGGGGTGGGGACGGAGGCTCTCCTCCACTCAGTAATTTGGGCTCCTTACATCCAGGGGTTTTACCATCTTCTAGGTACCTTGGGGTCCCCCTGGATCTTCTGCATCTGGCTGGTAGAGAAGGAGGAGAGGGAAGGAGTAAGGAACTGAGCCTAGCAATGATGTTCATTGCTTCCATCCACATTCTTTTGGGCTAAATGCAAGTGAGACTTGGAAATATATATAATTTACTGTGTGCTCAGAAAGAAAAGGAAGCAGGTTTGGTGAGCATCTAGCCAGTCCCTGTCATATACTTTAAAGGTCATATGTGAGTGGCAGGCAAACTGAATGTGGTCCCAGTTGTGATTCTTTTTGGGCAGAAGCAAATGCTTTAAAAATTCAAATTAGTTTTAAAATTTGAATATGGAAAAAGTTCACACTAAAAGAATAAAATCTAATATTTTGGGTTCTATCAAAAAATCAGAAGATCTAACAGATCAGGGCCTGCATTTCTACTTGACATTAAGTGGCCTGAACAAAGTAGCAGCTATCCCCCATTGCCAGGAGCCAGCTCGCCAGTTCACCCTCCAAATTACTTACTTCACTCACTGATCTGCCTAATCCCCTCAAAGGGGCTTACACGTCCATTCTCTGGTCTGCATGATAATTTAATCATTTCTATATTTTACATCTTGTCATTAATTTTTATCATAACAATTAAGTGCAATGGATTGATTTGTGTCTGCAGCTATTAGATTATGCTTTGGGTCATTGTAAAAACTACTAGCCAACTCTATCTGAAAGTCCCTTTTTTCCAAAAAATAATGTTCAATGTCCAATTATGAATTCATTGAGATATGCTATTTTTAGTCTAATCATTTGTTTAGTCATAATTCATATTCTCAATAGGGATGGTAATCTATCAGAAACACTGTTGAATGTGAAAACTTTGCTTTTCTACTTTTTCCTAGGACTAATGCTTGCTGGACTTATAATTTTAAGATCCTTTTTATAGACTAAGATCCTTCATAAAAAAGCAGGCCAGAAGCAACAGAATGGTTCTTAGGGTGACAGCAAAACAGTTTACAGAAATATAATCTACTTCATGGCTACACGGGGGAGGGTGCGGTAGGATAGATTTGGTATAGCTATAAGAAAACCTGCTTCAAATAAAAGATAGGTCTCGGGAGGGCTGAGTGGCACTTGGTTAAGAGTTGGCTTGGAAGGGCCAGCCAAATGGCTCACTTGGTTAAGAGCTCGCTCAAGAGTGTAGGCTGAGCTCTGAGCTGAGCAATGGCCACTCAATGCCCAGCCCGAGCCGAATTGCTGCTGAGCTGCCAACAGTGGGTAGGATGGCTCAGCTGAAAAAAAAAAAAAATGGGATGCCAGCTCTGAGCAGCAGGGCCCAGGTTCAGATCCCACATAAGGGCCAGTGATGCTGCGCCCTCTACAGCTAAGATGGTGAACAACAGCTCAACCTGGAGCTGGGCTGCCATGAGTCACCAGCGACAGAGAGTAGGCTGCAGTGGAGCTGCAGTGGGCTGCTGTAAGCTACCATGAGCGGCCAGCAGCTGGTGCGAGCTACCAAGAGCCGGTGTGAGCTGCCAAGAGCTGGCATGAGCAGCTGTCCAGTGTCCAGCAACCGATCTGCCTCTCCAGGGAAGAGCGCAATGATAATACCAACATGGGCCAGTGAACAGACGTCCTCCACAACTAGACTGAAGAAGAACAAAAGGACAGCAATTTGTCTGTACCCTTTCCCTGATTCCCCAACACTGTTCCCCTCCCCCAATTCCCCAATTTGAAAAAAAAAACAAAAAAACGATCATAGTTTCATTTAAAAATAAATAAATAAATAAATAATATAAAAGATAGATCTCAATACAGCTCCCCTGTAGTTTTTTCTTTTCAGCTGAATTTGAAATTGTCCCACACCTGAAGTTTGAAAAATCAAGTTATATGAAGCGGGTAGTGGTGGTAGGTGAATTTTAAATGACAGATAAAACTGCTTCACTCCTTTGTACAACCCTGCTATAAATATCTAGGAGTTGAGTGTTAGAAGTTTTCTATTCTAAAAAGGAGATAGTTTATGAAACTTAAAATTGAACAACCTGTTTGCAAATAAAATACCTCTTCACACCCTAGACAGGCGGGAAAAAAGTATATAAACACACCTAAGGCCAATTAACACATACAGAATGAAAGCACAACATTATATTGAGAGCTTTATCTTTTTTGTTTGCTTTTTCTTAACTGGGCAGAGATTAAAGTATTATTTTTAAAAATCACCTGAGGGTATTTTAATGTTTCTGGTAAAATTACTTATGCCAGCCTTTCAACCACTTCTCAGTTTACATGTCTGGATTTATACAGAAGTTACATAAATTCTTGGAGAGAAGTTTTAAGTGGACTTGTAAAAAAGACTTACCAAAGAACTGACTTTGTTTTTCACTATTATTATTGATTTGGATGAGGGGATAAACTGCTGGTGCAACTTTGCAGATGAATCAGCCCCGGGTATCAGAGATTTAGGGAACAATCCTGGTGAAGACAGAGAGGGAAAAAAGGTCTCATGTGAGAGTAAACATAACTGGAAAAAAAATTCTTTTAATCGCCTTAAGTGCAGGGCAGAGGGGTTATCCCTGGAGGAAAAAGATGTTATTGGATGATGTGGCTCAGAGAGGCCTGCTGAAGAGGACCAGCTCCTGAATTACTTACCCTGCTCAAAATCCTTACTCAATGCTAGGAAATGGGACTTATTATTCCCTTGTCCCAGATGAGGAAACTGAGACTCAACCAGATTGATCAACTTGTCCCAAACCTATAAACTAAATAATTGGGGCTGAAGGATTTCAAGTTCAAGGCCCTCAGGCACTAAAGTCTGAATTAAGGAAAGGTAAGGGGCAAATGTAGAGAAACAACACCCTGAAAGAGACTCTGGTTCTAAGGAAATGGACAGCGAGTTTAGGTTGTAAATGTGGTTTACTGATTGGAGACTGAAAGGAGAAAGTTTCCAAAGGTCCATGGCAAACAGGGTTGAGGGATGTAGCAATTCTCCCTCCAACTCCAGGAGACTGAGTCCAAAAGTGTGGGCTTAACCAGGGCACTTTGATACCAGAAAGATACATGCTGGGCAGATTCCAATACAGCAATAAAAACAATAAAGGGATAAGAGATTAATCTGTTGGAAAGATACACGAATCTAAGTACCTCTGGCTTGCTGGAATGAGGAGGAGGGTACCATGGACGCAATCACTCTTTGAAGTTAAGAGTGATTAGCCTGTAGCGGGGGTGTACCTGGGAGTTGAAAGTGATGAAATGTGGACAATAAGCCTCTAAGCTGATAGCAGAAAATGCTTTTTGGAAAAGTTACAAGGTAACTCCTTGAGGCTCCGATGTTTCTCACTTTCCCAGACTTACTCCTTTTCTGGGAGTCCCAATATCTCCTGAAGAAACCCTTTTCCTGTGTAGCCAGCAGCTACTGGCTGGCTGGTGGGACTGGCCCTGGGGATGCTGCTCCCAGGAGCACAGCAGTCAGAAAAGCCAAATGGGTTGGGTGAAGTGACTCATTTGCTTTCCTCCCTTGGTCATGTCTATGAGTCATATGCACTTTCATCCAGTCCAAAACATAGGCAGTTAACATCAAAAAGCCTAAGATGTTGTTATCAAATATATAATGAAAAAGAAAAAATCCCCTCTCACATGATCCTTACAGAAAATGTTTATTCAGGCTTCTCATTTTGTTGCCATTTCTTTGATTTATCAATATCCAGGAGGTGGGGTAAGGAGGAAGGAGGCTATAAGCAAGACAGAGAAAGATTAAGGTGGCTCAGTGTTGTTGCTCTGAGGCAGGGATTCAAACTGCTCACCCACAAAAAGAAAGGGTGAAAGAGTCCTTCCAATAAGCAAGGACTCTTTCCTTGAATAGGTTCTAGTCAACTGAGTATTCTTCAGGTCTGTGATTGCAAGAGCATGGTGCCCATGTCCAGATGGCTGGAGACAGGATAAGGTGGTGGGTGACTTGAAAGCGTGGACTTTGACATCAGATGGACCTGGATTTGAATCCTGGATCTGTCATTTATTAGCTATGTGATCTTGAGCAGAATCCTTGACTGCTCTGAAACTTTAGTTTTCAGGTCTATAAAATAACAATTATAATAAAAATAATAGTAATGATAATGCTAACATGTCTACAATTGATTGAGGTTCTACTCTGTGCTAGATGTTCTTCTTTGGACTTTACATATATGATCTCATGTAATCTTCAGAACAACCATAGGTATAGGTCCTCAGTTGTCCTTATTTTACAGGTGTGGAACCTGAAGTACAGAGTTTAAGGAACTTGCCCAAGGCTATAGGATTAGAAAGTGGCAGGGGCAGCCTCCTCAAGTTGTTGTGAGGCTACTAGAGGTAAAACAGCTAAAAATTGTAGTTCTCAGTAAATGTACAATATTTGTGCTTATTTTTTAAACTAAAAGCAAAGAAGGAAGAACTCCCTTTTCAATTGCCCCAATTATCTCTTTCTTTTTAAAATAAATCAGTGATTCTCTTTACTGTCAACATCCCATGTAAAAGTAATCCACAGTATTCCTTATTTTTCTATCCCAAATGATCTAAAGTCCATGAAGATAATTTGGGAAAGAGCTGTGAGCAACATCTGATACTGGGCTAGTACATACTCCCCAGTTCTATTCAAGGAAATACTCTGTTCTGCCAATCAACCAAAGTAAGCATGCAGGAACCACTGAAAGTTTACTTTTAGTAAACATGTTTACAAATCCAGGAACATACTTCATAGCAAAATGTAATGTCTTCTCTACATACCTACCGCACAGACATGTATGCGTATGTGCACATACACACACACACACACACACACACACCTCTATTTTGAAAACATTTTTTATTAAATTTATTGGGGTGACAATGGTTAGTAAAATTACATAGGTTTCAAGTGTACAATTCTGTAATCCATCATCTATACATCACATTGTGTGTTTACCACCCAGAGTCAGTTCTCCTTCCATCACTGTGATTTGACCCCCTTTACCATCTTCTACCATCTCCCCTCCCCGCTTACCCTCTGATAACCACTGAACTATTGTCTGTGTCTATGGGTTTTGTTTGTTTGTTTATCTTGTTCATTTGTTGCTTTCAGTTTTATATCCCACATATGAGTGAAATCATATGGTTCTCAACTTTTTCTGTCTGACTTATTTCGCTTAGCATGATAATCTCAGGATCCATTCATGTTGTTGCAAATGGCAATATTTCACTGTTCTTACGTCTTAGTAATATTCCATTGTATATATGTAGCACATCTTATTTATCCAATCATCTATCGAAGGACTCTTTGGTTACTTCCGTGTCTTGGGCACCATGAATAATGCTTCAATGAACATAGGGGTGCACATATATTTATGAATAAATGTTTTCAGATTTTTGGGGTAGATACCCAGAAGAAGCATTCCTGGGTCATATGGTAGCTCTATTCTTAATTTTTTGAGGAACCTCCATACTGCTTTCCATAGGGGCTATACCAATTTACATTCCCACCAGCAGTGTATGAAGGTTCCTTTTTCTCAACCGTCTCTCCAACATTTGTGAGGTGGTATGTTATTGTAGTTTTGATTTGCATTTCCCTAATAGCTAGTGAAGTTCAGCATCTTTTCATTTATCTATTGGCTGTTTGTATGTCAAGACCATTTTTGAAGTATTGTTGCTATTCATCTTGGTTAGTGTACCAGTCTGTTCAGCTGCCATAGAATACCATACACTGTGTGGCTTAAACAACAGAAATTTATTTTCTCACACAATTGGAGGCTGGAAAGTTTCAGATCAAGTTTCTGTCGGGGTTTAGTTTCTGATGAGAACCCTGTGACTTGCAGATGGCCACCTTTTCACTGTGTCCTCACATGGCCTTTTGTTGGTGTGTACAGAGGAGAGCAAGTTTCTCTCTCTCTTCCTCTTCTTAAAAGGCTACCAATTCTATTGGATTCGCACCCTACCTGTATGAACTCATTTAACCTTAATCACATCTAAAGCCCTTGTCTCCAATTATAGTTACATTGAGAGTTAGGGCTTCAACATATGAATTGAAGTGAGGGACACAATTCAGCCCATAAACAGTTGGCTAGGCTGGACTGAATTCTACCTGAAACCCAATGTATCTTCATTCATGAGTTATTTATATTTTCCTTGGATTGTGGTAATCTCTAAACCAGTAACTGCCAAAGGGCTATGACTCATGTGTTTGTATAGCTCATGAACAGGTTAAATGTAATAGATAAGATCTTTTGATAAAGCAGAGTGAAAAGCCTCTTGGAATATAGGGTGGTGGTTATTTCTAAAAATAAGTCTTGGTGGCTATTGTGCTCCTAAATCTGAAGTCATTTCGGAACATAAACAAGGGACAAAAAGTAAAAGTTAGATCTGGAAAGGAAAGGGCTCATTCTGCAGAGGGTACATGTTCTTTCCAAGCGGTTTGCATAATTTCCTATGTTGCTTTCATGCTACAGAAAACACTAAGGTGTTTTGGATGACTATGCAGACTAGATTTCCACATAATCTCTGAAATCTCATTGGAGCTGGATTAGTTTGTATAAGATGGCTTGTTAACTTTTCTTCCACGTGTAATTTAAAATTTTGGAAAATATGAATGTGCTCTTTTCTTGATTTTGAACTTCATTACGTTTCCCTTTGGGCCATACACATGCTCAAACGGTGATGGTAGCTTTGTATAGGTGTTGATGAAGGAGTGGGGAGATGGGAGTGACTGGACAAAATAATTAGAATTTTCCAACTATAAAAGCCCAGATACTATTTGGCTTCTGGTGTTCAAAATAGGACCTTTATAAGGCTACTGTCTTGAGAGAAGATTTTTAAGAAAAAAAAATTGTAATCTCTTCCTTAAGAAACCAAGACTATGGACTTCGTGATCCTTCCCACAGGGTAAAAAGTCCCACTCTTTGGGGACAGTTAAGGCCATGGATTTGCCTCTAATTGGTGTAAAGGTGATAGGATACAGATTAAAACTAAGTTTTAAATCAGACAGGACTAAATGTTAAATTTTCTTAACTATGTGCTAGGAAGCGTAGCAAGTCAGATTAGTAAACTGGCGACATCTTACATTCTCTCTGTAGTTCTGGAATATAGTGTGAGTGCAGATTTTGCTTCATTTGCTTCCTGTATCATGAATGGCTGTGTGTGTGTGTGTGTGTGTGTGTGTGTGTGTGTGTGTGTGTGTGATGGGTGTGGTAGGGAAAGGAAAGATGTATAGTTTTCATTTGGGAACATGCTTGCAACACATTCGTCCATTAAAATGGCATTTCAGGAAACAAAAAAAATTTAAAAACAAAACATTACAGAAGGCCCAAATAAACATACATATGCAATCATGTCAGATATTTCAGCACTGAATATCCTATTTCTCATTGGATCCTTATGAAAGAATCATACTAGAGCTCCCTGACCTGTGCTCTGTTGAATACAGCAGCCCAAAGTGAGATTTGCAAATGTAGTGTAAGGCAAATCTCTCCACCACCATCACCACCACCACCAGTAGTCACAGCCAGCACCTGCTGAACTCTTAATCTATACCAAGTTCTTACTATTCTCTGCTAAATGCTTTACATGATTGTATTAGTCAATTTCTGCAGCAACCCCATGAGATGGTGCTAATATCATCCCCATTTTAAAGATGACAGAATGGAAGCTCACAGATGAACTCATCAGGAGTTACGCCGGGACTTAAGATCATGTGGCACTAGTCCCAAAGTCCACAAATGTTTTCCCCACTATGACATGCTATTTTTCACACTTCTTTTGAAACAACCCTGTTAGAAAACTCTTCAGTATTTCTGAAGTTCAAGTTTTGGGATTTATATTCTCTAGGCTCCACATTGATGGGACTCACAGCCAGTGGAGTGGGTGCAGATGGAACTTTGTTCATTTCATTTTCCATGATATTTCATGAAAGCCTTACAAAGCATAATGTATTTGTTGGAGGGAATGTGAAGTGGCTCATTGGCTCCAACATAATTATTTACCCCATGCCAGGCCTTGTGCTAAACCAGTATATAAGTTAGTTCTTTATTCACTCCAACAACTTTATAAGGTACGAACTACTCTTATTTCCATTATATCGATCAAAAAAGTTGAGGCACAAGTTTACATAACGTTGTGTAAAAAAGTGACTTCTTAGATTTAACTGTTCCACTTGTACTTTGTTTTTACGTAAGAATCATGCCTGGTCACTTATAGTGTTGCCTACATGAGCAAATCTCTCAGGGATGATAATTTCCTTTTAACAAGTTTAGCCCTACTCAAGACCAAAGCCAGATCTTCCCCACTGTAGGCCTGAACTGCTTGCCTTTATCTGGTGTGATAGCATGCTTTTGTCCCTGCCTGGGTGTGAGGACAAACGTGACCCCCACCCACCCTCAGGAAGAGTTATGAAGTTTTTGACAAGGATCCTCCTTCTTCAGCCTCTACTTTCCACAGGCATTTGCCTTTCTTGTGGGATCCTTTCTTCCCCTTCAGATATTCACATATTCTCTTGTCCTCATCACCTCACTCCTCCTTCCTAGGACAGGCTCTGACACCAGACATTTTGTGGGGACTGTTTATATTTTGCCTAGAACTTATTCACACTAAAAAACCATGTACATTTATTTACATATTCCTATTCTTTGCATTGTTTTATTATTATTTTTTAGGGCTTGTATTGTATAAGGAATTTTTGGCCTCCCCAAATACCTGGGAGATCCTGAGGGATAGTCTATGGAAGTTCTCTATTCTACTTGAGAGGTCACCTGATTAAGCTGTTCATGTAAAAATCAAGGGTTTGCTTCAGAGCCCCTGACTCTTTCAGCACGTGACCGAGGCTGTGGAGACTGTTCCGGGGATCCCTCCCTTTGCCCAGGACCTCTGCTGGAGGCTCCTCTATGACCTCCTGCTTCTACTTAGCACAAGTCTGGTCCTCTTTCCCATTGGCCTTATTGCAATCCAGCATGTCTCCTCTCTTACCTCTGCTTCAAGATTAAAGGAGGCATATTTTAATATTCTTGGCATATTTATCCTAATTTCAGTTGGTAAAGTATTGAATGAATTTTCTTATCTAATGTCCTGAAACACATCTCTATACCTCTGTCTTATTTTTATCCGTCTCTGGGTATAAAGTTTCTGACAAAGAAAAGTGCCATTGGACACTACCTCTTCATTAGCAAAGATTTACGTAATTTAATAAAGTTTCTCTCTGGGAGTATTTTACAAATTTCAGTGTTTTTTTTTTTCTTTTTTTGAGGGCAGTGTAACTGGCCCTCACATGTGGGACCGAACCAGGGCCGCTGGCTTCCCAAACGAGCGCTTAACCACCGCGCCACTCGGCCGGCCCTACAAATTTCAGTTTTGATTATCAATTTTTAATATTTTCATCCCAGCAAAGAGACAGCAAGTATCACAAAAACTCCCTTCATCTGGTCTGGCCAAAACTCTCATATGGGGTAAGGTAGGAATGTAAATACCAAAATACATTCAGAAAAATGCCCGCTGACTTCTGCGAACCCCAGTGCTTGCAGCCTAACACGGACAGCTTTGAGCTTTTCCTTTTACCAAAGCAAAGTATTTTGCTTTTGAATCTCAGCTTTATATGTTTTTCTCTTTCTCAACTTAAGTTATCCAAATTTTGCTTAGCTTGCTGTGAAGACATGATATGTTCAGTTGTGCTTCCTGGCTAGAATGCCAATCTGCTCCCTAGTTCACTGTGCAAGTCTTAATCATTCTTTAAATCCTATATTTTAGTCCACTGTTCTATGAATCTTCTGAGACCTCATTGGCTCCCATTCCTTTCTTTTTGGGGAACCTCACAACATCCATTGTGTGAGGCATTTGTTTTCACATTTAATCCTGTACTGCCTAGACCTATTACTTCCATGTATGGATCATTTCTCTTTTCGGTAACACTGCTGTTTCTTACATGAAGTTACTTTTGTTTTCCCACATGTGAATTCCTATTTGAAGCAGACATTTAATAAATGCAAACTGAATGGATGAGGTGCACTTGAACTGTGGCACAGGGGTGACCCTAGAATTGATTTGCTTCAGAAGAAAGTACAGCTCAAAGGAATGCTTTTTTTTTTTTTTTTTTTTTGCCATTTCCTGGTAATGGAAAGTCCCAGCCAGTTATCAATTAATAGTAAGTATCAACAAAATTTATCTAATGCTTAACAGGGGGTGACTGCTGGAGATAACTCCACAGACAGAGCTTATTGTGAAACGGGCTCAGTTATGCCACAATTTACTCCCTCTTTGGTCTCAGACTAATCACTTAACTCCTGCAATGCCATACATGGAAATATATGCTTTTATCAGTCTTGTATGAGTTAACAAGCCTGTGTTCCACATTTCACAGGCGCAGCAGGCTGATACAAATGTCATTGGGCTCCTGGCTTAGTGAGTTTGTGTGTTTAAGGTCTTTGGGTGAAAAGCAATGATATAAACACAAAGGAACCATTATTAGGATCATCATATTGATGGTCCCATATTGTATCAGGTCAGGGGAAGGTGAGACAAGGGCAGGACTTGGGCAAGTGACAAGACATATTAGTGGTGGGAGCAACAGTGCTGGGTAAACAGCTGTAAATCCGAACACTGAACCTTGTCAACATTTTACAGAATGCTTTGTCCCTTTTAAGCAAGCTACAAAACAAGAATGAATTCACACAACCTCCTTGGAGGTCAGTGGGATTTATCTGTTTCTGTAGAAGATCACTAATTAATCACAAGCTAATTTGATGTTCACCAAGCTGGATTTAGAACCATTTTGCTTAGCAGCTTGGAGGAGACAGCTATAGACAGAGGTGCCAGACAAAAACAATGCCTGGTTTTCCAGTGCTTGAAAGAAAACTGTTGTTGGGCTAAGGGAAGCTACCCATCTCTCTTTTTGGTGTCCTTTTGGTGACTTATTTTTGTTCTTCCTGCCCCATTTAGCACCCTAGCCCCCTAGGTTTCTAAAGCTCTGAAGGTGTCTTCCCAGAAGAGAAGCATGTTATGGGTCATTTCTCAATGGGGGTAATCGAGGGAGTAAACTTATTCTCAAAAAACATGCAGCAAGGATATGATTTGGTAGGAGAATCCAAGAATATTAACATTTTGTTGAACATAAATGGCTAAGGAGCTGATTTCAGTAAGAAGTTTCAGGGAGAAGTTTCAAATTGTCATGACTGCCAAGTAGTAAGAGGCAAGATGCCACTAATTCCCAGTGGAATAAAAGCAGTGCTAATTTTTCCTAGGGACATTTCAATTTTGGAAAGGTTGTCAATTTAGAAAGAAAAATTAAATACTGTCTTTGAGATAAAATGAAGCCTAAAGGAATTCAACAACCGGCCATTAAGTAGAATTTTTCTCAAATAATCCTTGGACTATGTGTTCTAGAAAGAACTGTGTGTACGTGGTGGAGGGAGAGGGATAACAGGGAGAGGAGTGGAGGAGGAGGACACATCTTAGAAGAATGTGGCCTCAGGATACTCAGACAAATTGCTACAAAGGAGGAACCTGAGAGAAGAACTGAAGAAATGAATTGAGTTTCCTGAGGTGTTTGGGCCAAAATGCATTTTATGACTTTGATGATTAAAGAATAAGAAAGCTATATATTTTGAATGTTAAGATAATGATGAGCAAAGCTACACAATGGAGGAAAAGATTACTGTCATGTTTCAAGTTTTGGAAAGGAAATAATGGGATGACCTTTGGATCACATGACTGAAAGTGGATATTTGGGTACCTTGAAAAGGAAAAAAGAAGAATTGCAAATCTGTACTTTGACAATTCATCATAATAATGTAGAAAAAGCACATGAATTCATGTTGTATGAAAGCAGTTTAAAGTAGGAGTCTACCATTAATGAAATAGCCACTGTAAGTAGGAATGTTTATCCACTGGTTACAAACCATAAAATTATTTGATAGAAAATATACCACCATAAATATATATGACTCTTTTTAATCCATTTTCTTAAAGAACTACTTTAACAACTATTGTTCAATTATTTTCACATCACTCCTGAGGTAAGGGTTAGAGCTGGGTTTATCTCCATTTTATAGTTTGGGAAGGCAGAGTACAGATTGGTTAAGTAGCTTCATAAGGTCAAGCCTAGTTGACCTTGGCCTTTGGACACCCTACTATGGCCTGGAACTCCTTACTGGATCATGAATTGCCCCCAAACCAGTTCCTTTGAAGTACCCAGACCTACTAATGAATTAATATCAAAATGAAACTTGAAAGATCCTCAAGTGCAAAGGAAATGGAGAAATACAACCTACAGTCATATTCAAGTTTTCTCCAGGGTGGCTTCAGGATGTTCAAATGAATATCGATGAACAGATAGGCATTCCTATGAATTGCTAAAGGTTTGGGAGGGGGACCACATTAATTTATTGTACATTCATTTGGCTTCAGAAAGCAGAGTCTTGGGGTCATGGGATGGAGGCTTTGGGGATCTGTGGGTGAGACACCCCAGCATACCAGACCACTGAGACCAAACCACTGAGTGGGATTCTAGACAGCCCAAGGGATTCAATGGTGGTGGTCAGAGTTGGTGGGGATAGGTACCCCAAAATGGGGGTGGGTACAGAAAGAGGGGCTTAGAAAAACCCTGAAAAGGGGTGTTTTTTCATTTTGTTTTATTTTGTTCTGTTTTGTTTACTTCTGTCAGTCAATGAGTCTATAACAGAACAGGGTTTGAGGACAAGCTGAGCTGGGATTTGGAAGACCTATGCGATTTCAGACAAGTTACAGAACCTCCCTGAACATCTGCAAAAATGAAGAGGCCGTGATATCCTTCCTACTCTAATACGTTATAGTTTCATGAAGCAAGTCTTCATTTAGCACCTAGAAGGATCCTCAGCCCACACAAAGTAACTCCATTCAGAAGGAAATTGCCTTTACTTTTTAGGGGGGTTTGTTTAGGGATTTACCACACCAGTTAGGGTTGGACTTTGTTGGTTGTCAGCTGCCTGGAGAGTCCTAGAGTTGATACTGGCATTGTACTCAACTGGACAAGTCAGGAAAGAGACAAGGGCATGAAAGAGGGACGCTGTGGGAGAAAAGTGCCTCAGGGATGACACTGTTCTCTCCATCCAACTCTCAGTCCCCAAACCAGGTTCCTATTGTGGAAATTAGACCTTTGAGCAGTGTTCCATGTGTTTATTCTACTTGTTTCAAAGAGGCTTTCATCTCCCTAGAGCAAATTATTAACACATTCCACCAAAGACGTGAGGGTGGAGGCTAGCCTTGGAGAATGAAATAATCACATCATAATAAAGAGCTGCCCGAAACGTGAACTTAAGAAAAACTAACATAAAAACCCCCACTTTTAATGACAGTGGTTGGCCAGACGCCAAGGTCCTTGTGCCCAGGGGAGCATGGCTGGCTGATTCCCTATCCATAGGCTGACCCTTCTGTGCCCAGGAATTTTCCATTTGAAGGCTGGTGGTGTGGGAGGCGGGGGCCTTTGCAGGTTCAGCAGGTTGAGGCACTTAACAGCCGGTTGCCTTCACCCTTAGCTGGAGACCAGATTTTGTTGGCTGAATGAGCAGTGACTCTCAGTTCCAGGCAGTAAATCTTTGCTTCTCAAGATTATTTGGTTGGAAAGAGGTGGGGAGAAAAACAAAACAAAACAAAACACCCAACAACTCTCAGATACATCCAAGAGGAGAAAACAGACATAAAATAAGCAGAGCTATGTTTCAATTTCACTAATGGATTACTCCCCAAGGCAAAAGGCTGGGGGAATATTTTCTAGGTAGAGCTCATACCATTTTCTACACCAAGTCCACTTGATTTACAGGAGCTATTTGGTGCCCAGGCACCTCCTTTGAGATACAGCTTAAGTGTACGTGGTATAAAGGCCTAGTGTGAAAGAGAATACAGGGAATTATTTATTGCTGTTGAAAACCAGGACCCACCATCTGACTTTGTTTTTGTTTGCATTTTTAAAAATGTTTCCAAGTAACACCAAAATACATATATGATACCACACATCTCATGCTCAACAATTGTAACAGCCAAGATTCATGAATAGCCATGAAAATGTCATTTGACATTAGCGTCAGTTTTCTCCTTTTGGGGATAGAGGAGGGGTAGAAGGAACAGAGAAACTGAGAATACAAGTGGAACTTCGCCAATCTGAAAACTAGGGTTTTCCCATCGTGTGAGGAGTGACTGCTAACACTAGTGAAGATGACTGAACATCTTTTGTGATGACCAAATACACTTCCCTAATGAGAAGGGATCTCAAAAATCCCATCATTTTATGTTTCATATGTAGATTTTTATACTTTGGCTAATGGGGATAAGTACCATTTGTTCAGTACTCCACTGCTTCAGAGCACTTCTCACAACAATACCTGTGCTGCTGCTATAATTATTTACAATGAATGTATTCAGAAACTGAGGCTCAACATGTGTATAATTTGCCTAAGTTTCCTCTCTACTAACCTTACTCTACACCTGTGGCTCTCAACAAGGGTCCATTCTCTACTCCACCCCCCCACCCCCCGCCCTGGGTCGGGGGAACCTTTAGGTAATATCTGAGGACGTTCTTAGTTGTTTCAATTAAGGGGGAAGTGCCATTGATGCTTAGTGGATAAAGGCCAGGGATACTGTTAAACATCACAGACTGTACAGGAGAGCCTCCCACCACCATCGCAAATTATCCATCCCAAAATGTCAACAGCACCAAGGTTGAGAAACGCTGCTCTACCTATTCTCACTTCAAAAATCTTCTTTGACTTCAACTATCATTTCTATACTGACAACTCTCAAATCCATTTATTTTTGTTATTTCCCAAACTCCATACTCTTATTACTAATTGCCTGGTTTTTGTGTGGGAAATTCAAACACAGGATGACCAAAACAGATCTTCTCCACCTCCTGTATTCTGACCTTGATCATAGGCCCCATCGTCTGGGGCTTCTCAAGCTGTAAACATGATTGCCATTCTTTTTTTTTTTTTTTTTTAAAGATTTTATTGGGGAATTGGGGGAGGGGAACAGTGTTGGGGAACCGGGGAAGGGGAACAGACAAGTTGCTGTCTTTTTGTTCTTCAGTCTAGTTGTGGAGGACATTGCTTCACGGGCCCATGTTGATATCATCATTGTGCTCTTCTCGGGGGAGGCAGATCGGTTGCTGGCATCTGGATGGCTGCTCACTGTGGCTCTTGGCAGCTTATGCTGGCTGCCAGCTGCTCACGCTGGCTGCCGGCCACTCACTGTAGCCTATGGCAGCCCACTGCAGCAGAGGCTGCAGCTATGCCAGCCCGAGGACTCTCATCAGCCCAGCTGTAGGTGGAGCTGTTGTTCACCATCTTAGCTGTAGAGGGCAGTGTCACTGGCCTTCATATGTGGGATCTGAACCGGGGCCCCTGGTGTCTCAAGCCAGCTCTTAACCAACGCACCACTCAGTCGCCCCATGATTGCCATTCTTAACTTCTTCCTTCCTGTTCTCTACCTCACTCACCCCAATTCAATCAGTTGACAAGACTTTCAAATACACCCAAGAAACATATCTTGCAATTGGCCTCTTTTCTTACAGTGCTTTAGCATTGGTCCTCATCATCTCAGGATGAATTGTTGCCTTAATTTGGCAAACCATGCAATGCACTGTTCTTATCATCCATGAAATATTATCATCATCCCCATTTTACAGGTGAAGAAATAACATGCAGAGATTAAATGGCTAGTCAATGAAGGAGCCAAGGTTTGGACCCAGGCCAGTCTGTGCTGTCAACCACTACACTTTGCTATGTCTCAATTCATCATCTTAGACTCAACTTCCATTTTTTTCCCCATGAGTCTAGTGTTCCAATTACTTAGAGATCTCCTTATTCTTGGAACTTTTAGAGCTTTTCACATTTCTGTGCCATTGAAAAAGATGTTTCCCCTATCTGGAATACCCTTTCTTCCTTCTTTGGAAGGAAGATGGCCAGCTCCTATCTCCAAGACCCAGCTCAAATAAGAACTCTTTCAGCGCAGGAATCATATCTTATTTTTTAACTTATAGCACTGTATTTGTTTCATAATAGGTGCCCAAATATTTACAAAATAAAAGAAAATGACTGTTTCTCTTTCCACTCTTTCCAAAGCAAAGTTACTTTGCAAATGCTTTCCAGTGAAAACAGCTTCATGAATATCTCATTCCTATCTCAAGGCAACTGACCAGAAGTTAATGCTTGAATATGGGTGAATACAAAGATGACCTTCTTTAAAATGTGTGTGTGTGTGTGTGTGTGTGTGTGTGTGTGTGTATACTTTGACTATGATTCAAAGGGGAGACAGTAGCAGTGTTCTGAAGAGCACTAAATACTTCTAAGGTTTGTTTATGGTCCCAAATTTCTGCCTCAATTTGAAAATAAATCTCTTTGGATTGGTCAATCAAAATTTTGATACAACTGAGTGATTTGCTTCAAATAATTCATTTCATAGTACAGAAGAAATTCAAAAGATATTTACATTGGAAAGTTTACCCCAAGTTCACATTATTTGAACAACTTTCCTCTGCCCCTCCCCTGTCACCCAATACCAAATGTATCTGAAGTAAAGACACAATATGGTGAAGGCTTTAAAGCCATTCCAACTTCTATTTTCATCATGACCTCCATAAGGCATATGAGAGACAAATATTTCCTGGCAAACATCATTTTTGTCATCAACAAAGATAGAAAATATGTGATGCAAAAAAAAAAATCCTTTGGAAAGACCATAAAGTCTTTATGCTCAGAAACAAAATCTGTTTAGCCCCTGCTCCAGAACTGTAACCAATTAGAAAACAAGGACAGAAGCTGAAGAGAAACAAATAATGTTTAGAACCAGGGGCAGGGAGATGTGAGCATCAATCAAACTGAGCCCCAGACATGATTTTACTGTGAACAAAGCTGTGTTCAGAGGCTTAAAATGATTACTGAGATATGGTTCCTGCTTCTCAGACAATGGGGAAAGTGTAATAAAGATAATTCCTGTAGGTTTTTAGTAACATAAGGGTCAAATCCTGCAATTCTTTGCTAATGTGACACTTTCTATCTCGTTTCCAACAAAACTGAGGCACTGTTTAGGATGAACATTTTTATGCGATAGTTCCAGTATCCTGTCCCAAGAGGATCTTAGCTTTGTCTCTGAAAATCCATAAAGTTCAGATGGCAGAATTATATTCATGAGCACTCTGTCTGAGGGTTTTCAGGGTGTGGATAATTTAGTCCAAAACACAGGAGTTACATGTGAAAAACTGCAAACCAAATCTGTATCTATCCAGGGAGGTGAAGAGACCTAGATCTTTTGTTATCTATGGACCCAGTCATTCCCATGGCATTGTTAACTCTTAGATGATGGGTTTTCTTCAGGGCATTTCCCATATAACTTTGTAGGAATCCAGGAAGTAACTGTTCTTTGGGACACAATTCCTCCATCCTTAAAAACAGCTAAAATGCTCTTGCACGATTGCCTCATGGCTTGGTTTGGAATCCATGACAGCCGAGACAGGGAGGGGAAAGTGTCACAAGAGCTGATTTTTTGTCCTTGCAGCTCCCTTCAGTTCCCACCTCTGGGCTTCTTTGCTACTCCAGCCCTTTGCTCAGACACTGTTATTGTGGCTCCTGTTACCAACTTAATTACAACTGATAGACGATTCTGGCTAAAGCAACCTTCTTTCATATTTATCTGTATTTTTTTCTTCAAAGCTTAGCACCCAAAATTACCTAATATATTTACTTATGCTTTTATTTATGTTTTCATTATCTGTCTCCCCCACCCCATCCCCAGAATGTAAACTCCTTGAGCCCAGGGATTATCTGATATTCACTACTGTAACCCTATCCTCTGGAAGAGTGCTTGGCACATGATAGGTGCTTAATGCATTTTGTTGAATGGAAAAACAAAAGTAAAATGGAACAGAGAGTAAGGACACTGTGGCCTGATGGATGAGGGAAGGGCAAAGGCTTTATTAAGAGAGTATCCACAAGTCCAGGTCTACTCGTCTCACCATTCCCTTTTGCAGTCCAATGACTTTCAAAGCGCAAAGCTGTCAAGAGGCTTCTGCAGGGAGACAGAGCAAGGGCAGGGTTAGCACAAATAAGTGTGGCATCCTCAGGATGCTCCTTAGTAACATAACAGAACGTTAGCTGGATTTGCTGTAGCTTTTCCCACATTATCCTCATCTGCAAAGGTCTCAAATCAAGGCAAAACAGCAATGAAGAAGAAATGCTGGCAGTGGGCTTCAGGGTGATATGTTACTACCTTTTCTGACCTACTGTGGCAAAATCCAAGAGAAACACAACAGTGACCAAAAGCAAAAGGACAGGCTTTTAATAATATACAAAAGAAACTGAGATAAATCGTGTCACACAAAAAAGCTAGAAGTCAGTTTAGGAAAGTTCCCTAAGTCCATGAAGGGAATTAACCAGAGTTTAGGGACAACGAGAAAAGAACATGGCTTATAGCAGTAAAATGATCAAATATTAAAGGACATATTTAATATTTAGAAAAGTTTCTGGGAGAGACTGTTTGAGTCCTGCCTTTAGTGATATATTGATATATAGATTGAATGCAATCCAAGAATAGGTAGCAATCTTTTTTTTTTTTTTTTAAAGATTTCATTGGGGAGTTTGGGGAGGGGAACAGTGTTGGGGAATCGGGGAAGGGGAACAGACAAGTTGCTGTCTTTTTTTCTTCAGTCTAGTTGAGGAGGCTGTTGCTTCACTGGCCTATGTCGGTATTGTCATTGCGCCCTTCCCGGGTGAGGCAGATGGGTCGCCGGCCTCTGGATGGTCGCTCACCGCGGCTATTGGCAGCTCACGCTGGCTGCCAGCCGCTCACTACGGCTGCCGGCCACTCACTGTAGCCTATGGCAGCCCACTGCAGCAGGGGCTGCAGCCTACACCATCGCAGGGGCTCACAGCCCAGCTCCAGGTGGAGCTGTTGTTAGCTGTAGAGGGCAGTGTCACTGGCCCTCATACAGGGGATCTGAACCGGGGCCGCTGGCATCCCAAAACCAGCTCTTAATCAATGCGCCACTCGGCCGGCCCTAGGTAGCAATCTTGAAAAAGAAGAACAAAGTTGGAAAACTCATACCTTCCGATTTCAAAATTTACTACAATGCTATAGAGACTGTGTGGTACTGATGTAAGGACAGACTTGTAAATCAGTAGAACATAATTGAGAGTCCAGAAATAAACCCTTACATTTATATTATAATTTGTTTATCCATCCATCTGTTAATGGATGTTTGGGTTGTTTCTGGCTATAACATGTAAGGCTGCTATGAACATTTGTACACAAGTTTTTATATGGACATGTGCTCTCATTTCTCATGAGTAAATATCTAGGAGTGGAATGGCTTTATCATATAGTAAGTATGTTTAAATTTTATTTAGTGTTCTTCTTATTGTAAAAATATACAACATAAAATTTACCATTGTAACCATATTTAAGTGTACAGTTCAGTAGTGTTAAGCACATTCACATTATTGTGAAACAGATCTCCAGAACTCTTTCATCTTGCAAATCTGAAACTCTATATCCATTAAATAACCCAGGGTAACCACCATTCTAATTTCTGCTTCTATAAATTTACCACTTTAAATAGTTCATATATGTGGAAACATATAGTATTTGTCTTTTTGTGACTGGCTTATTTAACTTAGCACAATGTCCTCAGGTTTCATTCATGTTGTAGCATGTGACTGGATTTCCTTCCTTTTTCAAGGCTGAGTAATACTCCATTGTGTGTATATATTACACTTTGTGTATCCATTCACCTGTATACACTTGGGTTGCTTCCACCTTTGGGCTATTATGAATAGTGCTACTGTAAACATAAGTGTGAATATCTCTTAGTATTTGTTTAGCTTTTTAAGAAATTACCAAATTATTTCCTAAAGCAGTTATTCCAAATTATATTCTAACCAGTGGTGTGTGAAAAGTCCCAGTTCTCCCATATCCTCATCAATATTTGTTATGATATTATCATAACAGTCTTATTAATTTTAGCTGTTCTTATAGGTGTGCAGTAGTATCTCATTGTGGTTTTATTTTGCACTTTCCAAATGACTAATTATGTTGAGCCTTTTCCATGTGCTTACTGCTATCTTTTTCTCTTTTTCGGGGAAGTTATTGAAGACCTTGACGTGAAACCATGGATTGGGTGGAAACTCCCCCAAAGTCTGAGCAGCATGCTTGTTGCTGTTCCTTCACAGTTGTTGTAGACAAAGATACTAAAGGGCTGAATGTGGTATTTTTCTTTTTTGTTTTTTTAGCACTGACTGTGATAATGGCCTTCTTTTTAAACATTTTGGATTTAATCATCTATTCAAATCGTCTGTGCATTTTTAAAAATTGTGTTGTTTATTATCTTATTATTGAGTTTGAGAGTTCTTTATATGTTTTTAATACAAATCCTTTATTAGATAGCTGATATCTGATATGGTTTCAAATTTTTTTTCCCCAGTTTGTGGCTTATCTATTCATTTTCTTAGCCATGTATTTAAAGAGCACAAATTTTAATTTTTATGAAGTTCCAGGTATTAATTTTATTAATTGGTCATATCTTTGGTGTCATATCCAAGACATCTTTGTGTAGCGCAAGGTCACAAAGATGTTTTTCTCGTGTTCTCTTCTAGAAATTTTGTATTTGTAGGTTTTATCTTTAAGTCTGTGACTCACTGGAGTTAACTTATACAAAATATGGATCAAATTTCATACTTTTGCCTGTAGATATTCAATTATTCCAGCACTTTTTGTTGAAAAAACTGCCTTTTCCACTGAATTGTCTTGTATCTTTGTTGAAAATCAGTTGTACATATGTGAGTGGGTCTACTTCTGGACTCTCTACTCTTTTCTATTGACCTGTCTTTACACTACTGCCACAATATCTTCATATCATAACTTTGTAAGTCTTGAAATCAGGTAGCATTAGTGCTCCAATCTTGTTCTTTTTCAAAGTCTCCAGCTTTGGTTATTCAAGGTCCTTTGCACTTTCACATGAATTTTAGAATCAGTTTGTCAATTTCTACAACAAAGTCTACTGGGATTTTGATTATGTTTGCATTGAATCTATATATCATTTTAGGGAGAAGTGACATCCTAAAAATATTGAATCATCTGATGCATGAACATGATATATCTTTCAATTTATTCTGATCTTCTTTAGTTTCTGTTCAGTGATGTATTATAGTTTTATTGCACAGGTCTTGCACATCTTTTGTCAGATTCATCCCTATTATTTCATATTTTTAATGGCTTTTAAAAAAATTTTCAATTTCCATGATTCATTGCTAAGCTCGTCTGAGATTTATGTTATTAGATACTTCTGTCTTCTTTCTCATTACTAAATGTGTGAGCAGCTTAAAGTTTGTTTATTTGGAAGACCTTTTTTGCCAAACCTACTTGTGTGGGTCTGGAAAGGGAAAGATTCACCCTGAGAGTCTTTTCACTACCTTGATACAAGCAGAATCCTTTCCCTGTATTTTTGAATAAGAAAAACACTCCTCTGAGGCTCTTTTCTGGAGCTTCCTGATTCTCTGTCACTGAAAACAAAACCCACAGAGACCAGGCTCCTGGCAAGAATGCTACCAGTTTTCTAATCACTTGGCTTTGGCTGCTGAAGGTCACAGAGTTTCCTGGCAGGAAGTGGGGTACAGACGGCAGGTGGCTCTGCCAGAGCAGCTGAAAAGAGCTCTATTCATAGCAGATTGTATATCACCAAATCGCTGTGACAGCGACAGCACAGCATACCTGCCAGCCTCAGGATGGGCTGATTAGGGTAATTTAGGTTTTGTCTTCAAGCATAATCATCAGAGCTGTCAGTAGCATCTGTGATGTTAAAATGAAGAATCGTATCCAGAGAATGGCAGAGAAGATCCAAATGGTGCCCATGTAGGCATGGAAGACTAGAGACTATGGATTCATTTCAACCCCAGGATAATCTCATTTGGGAATATTGAAAGAGAAAATGCGATCCTGTTCAGTGGGTTCATAGTGTCCTGAAGACATATAGAGTTAAGAAACAGATGAGAGTTCAGAGGAGATGTTCCGAGTCCTAGAGATGAATCTCAAGGAAAGGGCCCATTTTCCAAAAGCATCGGAACTACAGACTTTAAGAACAGAACATGTTAAGATTTAATTACTAATATACTTGTCATGCTGTCTGCCCACAAGGGCCTTAGAAACTCGGGAGAAAGTTTCAAAGAGGCATGCCAACATAAGAAATATCCAAACCTGCAGAGAAATTTCATGAGTTTATTTGAGCCAAACTGAAGACAACTGCCGAGATGCAAAATCTCAACAGATTAAGAAAATGCTCCAGAGAATGGCAGCTTTGCAGTTTATTTTATACATTAGAATCAAAGGAGGAAATGTAAGGAAGGTTACATGAGATCCACTGGTGGTAAATTAAGGAGGCAGGAGAAAGCAAAGTGGGGAAATCTCTGGGGTTGCAGAAAAAGTGAAACAGAGACACACACTTCTTTTACATTGATAGGCACAGGATAGTTAACAATTAACATTTACAGCACATAAAGATGATATTCGGGGAATAAGATAACAATGAGGGGTTCTGCAGTCTTATGCTCTGGTGTGGAGGGTTGTGCTCTGAGGGTCTGGAAAAGATTATTCTGACTTTTCAAAGGTATGTATCTGAGATGCAGAATGACAATAGACAGGCTCACTTAAGGTAAATATTTACCTTTGTCAAGGAAGCTACAGGTCTATGACATGATTAACCACCAAGACCCGCTTTTAGTTAGGAATTTCTATGTTCAGGCCATATGGTTATTTTTGGTCTGTGAGTTTATAGGGCCCACCATGCTGGCCTTCCCTGAGCTTGTCAGGTTTGGTATGTAGCCCCTTTTTCATCCACAGACATTGCTGGCTTTTGTAAAACATTAGATCTAGGACTAGACTCTTTATTTTAAATAGAATTGGAGCTGTTAACATAGTTAACAGGAACAAAGGAACGGCATCCTATGCTCCAAGCCCACTATGCTCATCAATCCCTGACATTTCATGAATGCCGATGCTTCCTTTTTTACCTACTGAGATGCTGATGCCTTTAGTAGGAGAGTAAGTCATTAGGCCTTATCAGTTATTTAAACCCTAGGGTGAATGAATTTATCAGAAAGCATTTTTTTTTCTGGCCCTTACAGAGTATAGTATAAGAGAAATGAAAGAACTGAAGTGTGACTACAGGTAGTATGTCAAATTTCACATAGGGGCAGGTTTGTAAAAACCACATAGAAATATCAAAGGACACTAGCAAGAAAGTGAAAAGACAATCCACAGATAGGGAGAAATATTCACAAACCATTATATCTGTTAAGGGTATAGTATCCAGAATATATAAAGAACACTTACAACTCAAAAACGAAAGACCAAAACTCAAATAAAACAATGGGTAAAGAACTTGAATGGATAATGCTCCAAAGAAGTTACACAAATGGTCAATGAGCACTTGAAAACAATGCTTAACATTGCTAATCTTTAGGGAAATGCAACTCAAAATCATAATAAAATACTACTTTACATCTACTAGAATAACTATAATCAAAAAATAAAAGCTAACAAAGTGTTGGTGAGGAAGTGGAGAAATTGGAACTTTCATATATTCCTGGTGGGGATATAAAACAGTGCAGTTGCCATGGAAAACAGTTTGGAGATTCCTCAGAAAGTTGAACATAGAATTACCATATAGCACAGCAATTCTATTCCTGGATATATACACAAAAGAAATAAAAATAGATGTACAAATAAAAACCTGTTCACTGATGTTCACAGTAACACTATTCACAATAGCTAAAATAGTCAAAAGTCTAAACAACCCAAATGTCCATCAGCTGAATAATAGATAAACAAAATATGGTATATCCATTCAATGCAATATCATGCAGCCATAAAAAGAAATGATGTACCAATACATGCTACAACATAGATACACTTTGAAAACATTATGGTAAGTAAAAGAAGCCAGACACAAAGGTCTCATATTGTGATTCCATCTATATGAAATGTCTAGAATAGGTAAGTCTGTGGAGATAGAAAGCAGATTAATGGTCACCAGGATCTGGGGTGAAGGGGAAATAAGTTGTAACTGCTTAAGGTGCTTGAAGCTTCCTTATTTAGTGATGAAAATGTTCTGGAACTAGATAATGGTGATGGTTGCACAATGTTGTAAATGAACTAAAAGTCATTGAATGATGGTTAAAAAGGAAAGCTACTTTCAGATGGTTAAAATGGTGAATGTTATGTATATGAACTTTACCTAAATAAAAAAAGAGTATATGTCAAATAGAAACTCCATGCAACTTTTGGCTAACAGTAGTAAGTAAATCCAATCTTTGCAAGTAACCATTCATGGCAAGACAATCCTGTGTTATGGGTGATATCCAAAGAACATGTCACCAGGCCTGTTTCTGCAAAGCCTAGTTAGGCAATAGAACTTCAAAAATCTAATCCTTTTTATTCTTCCTGCTGCAGAGTGAGGCTGCAACACAGGAATTAGAACAGGAGTGAAGGAAGATGGGCAAAGGAACAGATTTTCAACACAAAAAGCATAAAAGCTCTGAAGAATGAAAGCCTGAGCCATTAGTATTTGTCATAGTTGAGGGAAGTGCCAGAAACCAGACCTCAATAAAGAATCAGCAGAGAGAGGCTTGTTGTCTACCCCTAAAATAAATGCTTTCTTTTTTATCATCTCCTAATCCCCAGGCTTTGAAGTATATACACACCTACTTACACAAAAATCAAACCAGCTAAATACATATAATTTAAGAATATAATCTGAAAAGTTATTTCAGGTTTTCCCAGATATTAGAAAGATTCAGTGGTTGATTTACCTCCTCTCTCTTTTTCTAGTCATGGTTGAAACATTTTTTAAAATTGGAAAAAAAATGGAATTCAATGCTGCTGAATCAGAGAGAAAGTTCATTGCAAGTGCTCTGACTAATTGGTGCGGTTAGTTATTCCATAATTTAATGTTTACCAGTTAAAGTCACTGTGTAAAAGGGTTGTGTTTTTTTTTCCCCAAGAAAACTCTTTTGACTGGACTATGATGAGTCAAGTGTCAAGGGTTTGGCGTTGTACAGATCAATCAGTTTCTTTCTTTCATGGCCTCAAACGGCCTCCTAAGCAGCCATCTTGAAAATAGCACCAGGTTGAGTTTACCACTGAGGCAGGAAAACATACATTTTAGATCTTGATGATAAACTAATAACTGTCGGTCATCTTTGTATGTTAAGAAAAGCCTAAATTTCCAGGCAGCAACTGTGATGTACTTGCTGTATTTGTGGTAAATGAATGATTCAGGCTACAAAGACAATATGAGGATATTGCAATATCTGCATCAGGAATAAAATTATTTTCCCCCAAATCAGCCTGGTACTTTAGTCCACTTCTAGCATAAATATATCTGAATAACAACAGAACCAATTTACAGTTGAGATTATAATAAATCTGATGAAAGCTGAAAAACAGTGGCATGCAAACATTGGTTTAAAAGATCATCTATGATAAGAAAACTTCTCCCAAAATCATTTCAGTCCAAAGAACAGTAAAAAAAAATCTTGTCTTCATGAAGAAGGTAAGAATAAGATATGTAAGATATGTATATAACCTGATTTTACAAATAAAGTGAAAATAATTCCATCTCATGAGACAATTTTTAAAATACTTTACATCCTCTCTCTAAGGATCACCCTTAATCAAGTGACTCCTGGTTATTTTGTGTATTACAATAATACGAAATCACTCTTCTAAAATCACTGAGGCACTTCACTGTTTGCCAATTAGAGTTACTTAGACATAAAGTTTTTTTGTTCTTATTGGCATTCATCAGCCTGCAGCCTTCAGGGACAAAGGCCCCTTTGCGGGACACGAAGCAAAAGCCTGGAGAGAAACTGTGTGGCTCTGGGTTCTGCTGAGGTTAGTTCCCATTAAGGCTATGGTGAGTTGTTTTAGCTCTGGGCCCAGTGGATGGTTCTGGTTATGCAATTACTGGAGCCCTAGTTTTTTCATCAACCAGACAGGCTTCAAATGTACTCTTCTTTCTCAATTCAGTGATTTGTTTTTTATTATTTTAAGATTTTATTGGGGAATTGGGGGAGGGGAACAGCGTTGGGGAACCGTGGAAGGGGAACAGACAAGTTGCTGTCTTTTTGTTCTTCAGTCTAGTTGTGGAGGACATTGCTTCACTGGCCTATGTTGATATCATCATTGCGCTCTTCTTGGGTGAGGCAGATCAGTCGCCGGCCTCTGGACGGCCACTCACAGCGGCTCTTGGCAGCTCACACCAGCTGCCAGCCGCTCATGCTGGCTGCTGGCCACTCGCTGTAGCCTATGGCAGCCCACTGCAGCAGGGGCTGCAGCTATGCCATCCCGGGGACTCACAGCAGCCCAGGTCCAGGTGGAGCTGTTGTTCACCATCTTAGCTGTAGAGGGCAGTGTCACTGGCCCTCATATGTGGGATCCGAACCAGGGCCTCTGGTGTCCCAAGCCAGCTCTTAACCAATGCACCACTCGGCCAGCCCCACAATTCAGTGATTTTTGACATTTGCAAACAAAACAAAACAAAACAAAACACAACAAAAAACCCCCAGCATATTTGCAAATTATTTCCATAAACAGGAACCACGTTTGTCAAATGAGTTATAAACCAGGAAACTTAGCAAGAAGACTCCTAGGTGTCCCTATACACAGCCCACCTGGCATCATAGGTGAAGAATCCAAGGCTGTGGTTTGCTCCTAGAGGGGGCTGGGACCAATCAGTAGGCAAGAAATTTCTCTTGGTCTTTTTTAAAACTTTTTCATAGGCAATGCTCATGGGACAACTCATTGTGCATTTGAATTTATTTGTAAGTCTGTATACAATTAAAACTCAAAATAAATTCCTTAGAATCATGTTTGTTTTCTTAGTGTTGATTTGATGGTCAACAAGAAAGCCTCCAAAATCCTAGGAAAACCTCCCCATTTTTCTTGAAGCTACAAATGGTCAAACTAACTTAAAACAATGTACTTTCAAAGCAAAATAAATAAAACAAAACACTTAAAGAGCCAAATAAATAAAACAAAACACTTGATGATTTCAGAGGACCAGATTTTGAGACCATAAAGAGAGAGCAATGTGTTGCTACTGAGTTTGCCTTTCCCACTGTCTTCCCACTCCCAGTGGAAGAACTACAGAAGTCTCTTATCATCCTTAAGTGTTGGTTGAATGAACTACAGTGACCAGAAATACAGAAAACCTTAAGCAGTGAGTGATGTTAAGGGAACCTAAAGAGTTTCTTAGGTGAGAATACTGCTGTTCATAGGGAAGATTTGAGAATATGATGGCTCTAAACATGTAAACACAGCCCCAGAGACTTTTTAGAGTCAACATTTGAAATGGGGGTATAGGAAAACAGTACTGTTGGAAAAATACTGAATTAGGAAAGATGGCTTCAGATGTTCCCACCTCCCATTGCTGGCAGCTCCGCAGCAGTCACTGCTTTATAAACCACTCTAAACTTCTCTGTCAAAGCCTGATTTCAGGAAAGGATCTGGCAAATTCATTCTCCCTGAATTTTAGTATTGGAAAGAGTTTACTGTGGTACATCAATCTATTTTTTAATTGATAGAAAAGGTTTAATATATTGCAATAGCTCTTCTGTTAACTTTTTAATAGGGATTAATGTCTTAACCCAAGGTAATATATTTCTAATCGTAGAATTAAAGACATCACTTAGGGCACAGAAAAAGGTAATTTTGTAGAAAAAGTAATACTTTCTCATGGAATTAGACTGTTACAACACCTATTTTAGTTTAAGGCTTGGCAATTGATCATCCAGTAGTATTTTGGCTTTCTTACATATTAAGACTAGCTAACACACACAAAGCCAGGGGATACCTGTAATCAAAACAGGCAATTCCTAATGGACCCATTAATTTAACTGAGCAAATCTCTCAGCATCTTGCTCAGGGTTCAGGCTACCAATGAGATACCAATGTACGTTTTCAAAAAGGTAAAGTTTAATTGCTTTTGTCTTTGTTGAAATAAAAATAGCATTCTGCACTCATGGTACTTAACAGGTTCCTTCTGAGAGTTAATATAACTTGTATACTTTTACATTAACCTTTGGGCAGTGTTCTTGTTAATATTTCCATTAAATCATTACCTATTGGAGATCAAAAAGATCATTTGTACCTTTTATAGCTGTGTTTGCGAATACATTCTCCATGCTTCCTCTTTGCCATTTCTCTCTAAATTGCTTGTATCTAAGCAGCTGAATACCCTGTCAATATATGTTTAATTCATTTCAAGGTATGTGTCCAAAAATGTGTGTGTTAGAAACAAACTGGTCCTTTGAATACTGAGAACTGGCCTCATTTTCCACATATTTTCCTTTTTGGTGCCTTGTGCATAATCTATGCTGTAGACGGACAAGCTGCCAGCTGTATACAAGCCTGATTGCCTCGTTTTGTTTTAGATTCAAAATTCCCAACAGGAAAACAACCATTCCAGTAACCAATCTCAGGGGCTTGCTTACTTTGCTTTATAAATTCCTAACATTTTTGCCGATGTAGCAGAAAGTATGCAAGGCCCAGGTTAGGTCAACAACAGAGTCAAGGTTAACCGTGGGAGAGTGACATGGGAAAAAACCCAACTAGTCCAAACATTAAAACATCAATAGGCAACTTAGACAAGCTCTCACAGTAGCCATCGCCTCAGTACATATGCACTTAATTTATTTTGTTCATAGATCCTAAGACTCTTAATATCGGTTTTTTTCTTTTTTTCTTTTGCTACAGAGAGGGGATTTCATTGTGCTTAAAGCACTGTATTTTCTGCAGGACACAATTCTGTTCTTGGCCTCTGGAACAGCTCACAAATTATATCTCCTGAATTATAGAGTACAGCAGCGAACAAAATGGTTTCCTACCCCCTTGGGAAGCTCAGGTAGGAACAGCTACTTAAAGAAGTGATTAAGTGTAAAACGTTTGCTTTAGGCACAGAGCCGCAGTGCACTCAGGAGTTTTTGCGCTTACATTTGGAGTTTTGTTTATTTTGGCCCTGTCAATTCATACATCTGAGAATAATGCAGCCTCAAGTTTATGTCATCAAGGTTAACTGTGGAAGAAAAAGATGGAGGCAAGCTTTAGGGCCACAGCTCCTTTTGGTCATATATCCATCTAACAGAACCACTCTGCTATTCCAAGGCTAATTCTGTGTTTCAATGAAGAATACCCTTACAAGTAAGAACACAGTTGGCCTCACTTCCACACGTGATTTAGTACATCATTTAGTACAAACCCCTGTATTAGAAACCTCAGGGTTTGTCAGGTCAACTTAACCTTAGGGGAGTCCAGTGCTTCCAAAGTAGGGAAACAATTTTATAATCAAACAATTTTGGGAACCATTGTGCTGAACAAAAAGGTAAAAAAAAATTTTTATTGAAGAGCCTTTAATAAATATGCTAGTGTCCTGTGTGAATGTTCAAGAATAGAGGGGGCCGGCTGAGTGGCGCGGCAGTTAAGAGCTGGCCTGGGACACCAGCGGCCCTGGTTCGGGTCCCACATACGAGGGCCAGTGACACAGCCCTCAAAAAAAAAATTAAAAAATTAAAAAAAAAATTTAAAAAAATTTAAAAAAAGAGTAGAGGATCATTTCCAAAGATATTTGAACTTAAAAAACTTTGCTTCATTCAAAATATCTCTAAAAATCTCATGTTCTACAAGGAATAAAGCTGTAGTTAAATTTTAACTGAAATATTGTTTCAGTCATTCACATTCACTCCAACACAAATCAGAGCCTTGATTTTCCTGATTTGGTTGAATTCCATGAGCAATATCATTTTGGACAAGATTCATAGCTAGTTCCAGTATCCTATACAAAAAGGCTGTCATCAGTTCATGAGATAAGGTGTGTACATGTGCTTTTTAAAATTTAAAGCTCATAAAGTAATCTCAAAAGAGTTACTGTTATTTTATTATTAAGAGCTTAAGTCCCAGCAGAACCAAAGATTCATGGGAAAAAGAGAAGTCTGTGGAAAGCATAGCAATTGGCCACAGTGACAAATTCTGTGAAATAGCAACTTTTATTCCCTGGCATCCCTGAAGAGCCCCGTATGAATGAATCTGTCACTCAGAAATTAACCTAAATTTTGGTACCATATCTAGGGGGTACTATAGTGTTACTACTATGATGTTTTTAAAAAAATTATTCTGCTTATTTAAACAAAATGATATTATTAAATCTTCAAGGGATGCTAGAATATTAACGTTGATGCTTCCTAGTAAAAGAGGTTCAAATTAGAAGAGAGTAATTGATACTTTCTGATTTTTGACTCTGGCCTGGCAAGGCCTTTTATTGGCAGGACTTGGAGGGTGCTTCCTATTCTGTATCCACAGGACCAGAAGAGAAAATAGGTTATAGAAGGATGGGTCAACTCACCCGTATAAGACAAGGTCAGGCCAACTCTATGCATAGGTTCAGCCAAATCAGGGTGACTTTTAAAGGGAAATGGCATGCATTACTTTGGTCAATTTTATTGACTCAGTCATCTGAGGTTCCTTTAAAAGGAACTTGAAATACCTTTATCTGATTTAGAACTGGAAAACATTTAGAGACTATTTAGTACAAACCTCCATATTAGAAACCATTGAGACCTAGAGTGGCTTTGTGAGATGCCCTATGGGTAGCTTCAGGACCACAGTACAGTATCTTTGAGAAGCAGACATTCAATGTGTTTTTCCATTACAGCAATAAACATCTGTTTCTGATAGAGCAGAAACACAGCTCTGCAGATTTCCCATGAGGTTTTATAGTTAGGTAAACCTGCATACTTAAAACAAATCATCTTGCTTTAAAAATCAGAGAATGGTGAGAGGAAGGAAAAAAAATGGAAAAGTAGCTTTGGCCAGAGATGCAAACCAGAGAGGAGGAAGCTTGCAGTAATATTCCGCTCTGTACACAGATATATTGGCTCCCTGCTGAGAGCAGACGTTCTTCCCACATGAGTGCGTCTCAGTCACCTGGGTCACACGGTGATGTGCCAGTACAGAGCAATCTGTCTTAACGACAGTCTACTTCCTCTGAGGCTTCTGTTTCTGGTCAACATACAGAAGGATGCTAAAGATGGTCACTCCTTTGGTAACAACAACAACAAAACCCAGACCAATAAAAATTACACTTTTCTACAGGGCAGAGGAAGAGGGACAGATGCAATGAAGCCTTGATGAACTTAATTCCAAGAGAAATACGCTTTTCATAGATGAGTAGAGAGCTATGACAGCTTCTGTATGGGGTATGGACCTGGTGTGGGTATAAACTGAAACTGGGTATAGATGGAGGTACTTTTCAGGGATGGAGGGAAATTGGCCAAGCTTTATAAGACAACATGGTCTGGCTAGAAGCATTAGAATCTGGAAGAGGCCCAAAGGCAAGGGCAGAACATGTGGATCAATAATTCTTCTCCTGATACTATCCTTCCACAGCCCACCAAGAGGTTTGCTGAGAAAAACAGCAATTAGAGGAATGCTTGCTAAACAGAGAGAAACTGTACAACACTGTACATTCTGAAGCCTGCCAGAATTTAATCTAAAGACAAACTAAAAATATCTGAAATTTCAGCCAATCCTCACCCAGCTCAACTACTGACAAAGTCTAATAGTCATCAATTTGAGATCAGGGAGTTTGGGCTAAACACAGGTGAACTCAATACAGTTAAAGGTATGAACTCAATATAGTTAAAGCTGTGAACTCAATATAGTTAAAACTATAGTTAAAGCAACTCAAACACAACTCAACACAAGAAGAAACCTGAATTATCAACTCCTCCTCCTAAACACCAGAAAGAGGAAACTCTTCACCCTTGGAAATAAACAAAAAAAGTTATATTTTGGTATTCACTATTCATTCATATACAATATCCAAAAATAAACTTAAAAATTACATTACATGCAAAAATTACATTACATGTATGTAAATTTTTAAGAAAAAATACATTTAAGAAAAAAGTCATTAGAAACCGATTTGCAGGTGACAAAATTATTGGAGAAAGCAAACAAGGGCTTTAAAACAACTATTATAAATACATTAAATTATTTACTGAAAAAGGTGATTATATTGAGTAAAGAGATGAATAAAATAAAAACTCTAAAAAAGGACCAAATGGAATTCTAGAGCCAAAACACTACAATCACTGGATGAAATGACACTAAATGGGAAAAAGCTAGAAAAAAGATCAGTAAAGTTGAAAGCTGAAAATTATTCAAAGTAAAAATGAAAGAGAAAAAAAATGGAAAAAAAACAACACAAAAGAATGTCAATAACCTGTGGGAAAACATCAGAAGATTTAATATACATGGAATTAGAGACCCAACAAGAGTGGAGACAAAGAAATGAGCAGAATAACTATTTGAAGAAATAATGTCTGAACATTTTAAAAATTTTAAAAATTATCAATCCACAGATGTAAGAATGAACACCAAAAAACTCAACAACTCTATAATGGGATGATGCAAAGAGAATATTATAGTCAAGTTTCTGAAACCAAAGATAAAAAGAAAATTTAGAAAACATTCTGAAAGAAAGAGGACATATTTAATACACAGTAATATCAATGTAAATCACCATTAACTTCTCATAAACAATGCGACTCAGAATATAATGAAATAATATTTTTAAAGTGCTGAGAGAAAAAATAAATAAAACAAAACCTGTCAATCCAGAATTTCATATCCAGTGACTATATTGTTCAAACATGAGGGTGAGATTAAAGATATTTCAGATAAATGAAATCTCAGATAATTTGTCACAACATACCTGCACTATTAAAAAAAAATACTAAAAGAAAGGTCTTTAGGCTGAAGGAAGATGATATCAGATGAAAATTCAGATCTACAGAAAGGAATGAAAAGTGCCATAAATGATGATTATGTGAGTAAATATAAACAACGTTGTTTCTCTTTTCTTAATTGTTTGAAAGACAATTGACTATTTATGAAAGCAAAAAATTTTTAAATGTATTGAGGGGCTTATAAAATATGTAGAAGTAAAATATGTGACACACTAAAACAAAAAAAATGGGAAGGACACTGTTTTAAATTCTTATATGTGAAGTAGGGTAATACAAATTCAAGGCCAAGCAAGGACAGTTACTGCTTCTGTTTACAAACATAAGAAAGCTGAAGCTCAAAGAGGCTCTTTAACCTGACCAAGATAATAAAGCAAGCTAGTGGCCAAGCTTAGCTTAGAACCAGGTCTGCAGATTCTAGTGTATTGCTTTTTTTAAAGCAAGGCTTGGATTAAGTTAACCATACTACATATATGCCTGATGGTTAATCCAAGGCTTTATATAACTACACGTAAATGAATTTTATTTCTCAGTCTGCAAAGTTTCTCTCTATAATGGCTAATTTTATTTATCTAAAAGTACCCTTATTCTCCTATGGGTTGGCATAATATTTATAAAATGTTTAGGAAAAAGGAAACATGCATGGTTCTGTTTACAGTTTCCCTTCTCTGTTCAGTTTCTCTCTAAAGCAATTTACACCCCACCCCCCCCACCCCCGCCCCTGCTGACTAAGTCTGGTTATTACTTTCCTTGTCAATCAAGAACAAATGAAGAAAAGTTATGTGGGGATAGGGGAGATTAAGCAGAGGGTCTTTGAAGGGGTGTTCATTCTATCAGATGGTGTAAAAAACAATGAAAGCCCATTAAGAAGAAGAAAATTGTGTTCCTTGATTTTTCACTAACTGTAATATGAGCTTTTAATCTCTTGGTTTGCACCTAGTGTATCTTAAGTATGATGGAGTATTATGTCCTCCTGTCTCAACAAGTCCAAATTTAGCACAGAACAGAGTAACCTTCAACAATCAATGGCAAAGAGTAAGTAAAAGTGAAATTTTTCCATCCATGCTGCCCCTCTACTGACACCAAAGTTGCCCAGAGATTCTCTGCCACTGTAAACATGGAGGACCTAAGTCTGTTTTGGAGGGGAGAAGGTAAGTTTGAGAAATAAAGAGATCTAAGAGAGCCAATAATAAAAATAAATATGGTATTAGCATTAATATTCTGTGCCGGGCATCATGCTGCCATTTTTTCAATAGTTTATTCAACCTAGGACTGAACAGACACCTATTGGTTTGACTTTGAGGAGATTTCTACATAATACCTGAAGTCCTTGATATTAATATGACTAACCTGCATCAGAAGTAGCAAACGTGTTGGTGAGATGGAGGGTCAGCTAGTGGTGAAACAGATATTAATGTCCTTGTAGCTCAATTCCTCAAACTTTGAATCTTAAAGGTCTCTTTAAAGGAAAAATCTTTTTCCTACCCCGAAGAATAAACCCTTGCTTAAGAAACTGATTTACGCAACTGAAGCCTTCTTCTATGAAACTGCTGTGCAATTGCAAATTACCACTGCAGACAGGAAGGTTTGTCTAACTGATAAAAATATCACTGTAATAAAAACACAAAATTAAAATTTTTTAAATTTTCTTATAATTGGTGGCCACTCCCATCCCTTAAAGATATGCATAGGGACCTAACTCTGTCTGAAAAATACTTCTCTTAGAAAGTTTTGGAAGCCTCCGACAGCCATGATTGATGGGGGTAAGAGAGAAGCAGGTCACCACCAAACAAAAAAATGAAAGGTTTTGGTGGTGGTGGTATTTCTCAACAAAAACAAAATTATTTTAAAATGAATTTATTACTAAAATAGGAAGTAGGATTAGGAAATAAATACGTGGACATATGGAGGGAGAAATAATTTTTAAGTAGCTATTTTATTCTCAGTAGATAGTAAGTGGCTTGATCTAGCACCTTCAGCTATTTTAGAGAATGGTGCCCAGTGAAAATATTCTTCAGCAACAAGGCGTGGGGTATCTCCATCTCAACTCCCCCCATTCTTCTCAAGCAATTTGATTTTGGGGTGACCTGTTTTAGAAATTTAGAGAAAACTGCCTTGTGAGTTTTAACATGAGCAGATTGTGCTTTCTCCTTGGACTGTACAGCTGCCAGCCGTTTATTGGCTGTTTGGTCCATGGGCAGGTTTTTTTTTCCATTTTTCCCCCCCTCCCTTCTTTTGGTTCCTACAACAGAAATAATCTGTTTTTTTTTTTTTTAATGGAAAGGAACCCACTCCCTTTTCATAATTTCAGCTACAGATCTGCTTTTGATTCTGCATGTTTCATTTTGTTCCCTGAAGGATAATTTGGAGATTTGAGTAATTAACCCAAGACTCATGGGAGGCCATCTTTCGAAGGCAGGCAATTTTGCTGTGGTGGAGTCGGCTGCTGTCAAGCATTAACTTCTTAATAATGAAGCCTTTCAGACCCTGGGCTATGGGCACAAAGATGCACTTGAAGCTGGTGGCTTGGCGGAGTGTAAGCGGACCACTTCTATTCTTTCCTTGGACAAAATGGTCCTCTTGATCTCTGGGTTGGAGCTATTTTTATTTCAGTTCAGTTCTTTTTTGCTTTTTAATGTAGTGAGCAAGTCTTTCACTTAGATTTTGATTCACCGCTTAATCTGTTGCCTTTTTTCGAAAGACCTGCAAAAAGACACCCTTCCCAATATCCAGCAACTAGCTCCCCCTTCCAGTATATTTAGAATCTCCTTTTTTAAAAGATCAGTGACTCAATTCCTGAACTAAATGGGTGTTTGCTCTTCTAATCACAGTGCACTTCCTGCTATTAACATGTAATGTCCATGGCACTATATTGTGAACAATCACACCTGCAATTAACAACCAAATTAGAATGTATCTTTTCTTGGCAAGTGGCAAATTCAAGGGCAGCTACTGCTCCCCCACCATTCCTACTCTCCCTTTTCATGCCTCCCCTCAAGCTCATAGCAGAGACATAAACAAGAAATTTTTGTTCTCTATTTGATAAATCAGTGTATTTCAACTGATTCAGCAAATACCTACGGAGTGCTTATTATGTAACAGATGCAGAGATAGAAAGCATTTTTATCCACTTGTCACCAGAGGTGCTATGAGCTTTGGTGGGACCTATGAGCTTTGAAAATTATGATGAAAATAATAGCCCTAATATATTTATATTGTAATACATATACATAGCAATTATATACAACATATATATTACAACCCTGTAAGCACAGAATTAGTAGATACTTAATTAAATGTCACCAGCACCATATTAACTAATTGCAAACATTGAAAAATCCCATTATCTTTAGAAGCAATTTACAGGTAGATTTTTCTCACTTTTCAAAGATTCTCATATATTTGTACTTGTAAACAAAATTAGTTTTTCACAGCCAAATAATTTCAAAAGCATATTTCTCTTATTTAAAAAACGATTTCAATTTTTGTTTTCAAAAATTGGAGTGAAAGTGAAATGTGTACGTATCAGATTGCTTACTAAGCTAAAAGCCTGTGCAGGCTTTAAAGCAGCCCAGGGAGAGCAGATTAGAGGTACACGGGTATCCAGGAGGAGCCCTCTCCCCCAGAAGCTTATGATCCTGGGTGAACAGACATGGCTACGTGGAATGCTAGCACGCTAGTATAGGAAATGCAAAGCTGGTGTACTAGGAACCGCAACTTGATGTCTTTTGGAATATAAAAAGACAACTCTCATGCCAACCTCAAAGTCCTTTCTTTTCTGCTTCTTTCTGTTCCTTATATAAGGACATGCTGGTTACTTTCTTTTGATCATTTCTCAGAATGTGTCTCATAAAATTTTGTGCCTATAAAGGAAAAACCACACTCCAGATGTGGTATAACAAGTACAAAGTACCTGGGGGTCTGACCGCCCCCATTGGAGTTTTATTTTTATATTAATTGGGCTGCATGATGTTTTCCAAGAATATTGGGCTTGTCCTCAGCTAAAGCACAAAAGCCCCCAGGGCGTTTTCCCATCAATGGTACCAAGCGTAACAGGTACCTGTGAAGGTGGTGTTTTAAATGTCTTTGCATTTATATTTGTTAAATATAGTTTTGTAATTCACCCTCCCCTCAAAAAAAGACAAACCTTGATTTTGTTATCTGGCTTAGTTATTGTCCCTTGTCCCAGCTTTGTGCTAGCTTGAAGCTGACAAGCTCACCTGTATTGCAGAGGACAGAGGTGAGAAAGTACAGAATAGGGAACTGTACCCTAGGAACTACCCCCAAATTATGTCAGTCCCTGGAGTAGCTTGTTCCATCAGCTACAAAAATCCAACAATGGCACAATTCTCTATGTTGTTAGTGGAGTACCACAAATTATTGCTTTAATGCTTTACTGAAATAATGACATTCTGATTTTCAAAAATCATCTAGGCAAGAATATTGCTACTGTAGTTTCCATTTACAGTTTAATATTACATGCGTATAATTTTAACATTATATGACCCAGGACTCATATGTACTAACTCATTATTTCTTATAGAGACAACATGTCTGAGTCTAGGGCAATAAAGTTAAATGTATGTGATACCAAAGGACCAGTAAAGATAATGGTATTATCCCAGTGTGGTGTAGCTATAAAGTTGCATGGGATCTGAACACGTCATTTCATTGTCCTTCTACCTACAATTAAGTCATGCCACAAGTCTGTCTTTACTTCCCTTAGGTCTTCCTTTGTCTGTCTCCTTCAAAATTCTACATAAATGACACCATTTTCAGAGTTGGCCTAGGCATTCTAATTTTTAAAGTTACAAAAACAATATCCAACTCAATATTCCTTGTTTTGGCTTTACCATTTGGCCCCAATCTAAAGTAGCTGGATCTCTGATAAGTGTTTAATGGCATTGTGACACAAAGAAGTGTGGGTCCTACTCTAGATAAAGGGGCTCAGGAACCCAGGGAAGGCACCACATCCCACCACTGGGTTAATTAGCCATGCCTGTTGCTAATAAGTTTCTGAGGATATTTTAGCAAGAGGTGATTTGTGATGTCCTGAGTGGGAGAGAAAAAACAACAACCTGGCTTTATGAATCTCACAGCAAAGAACTTTGCCTTCTCTACAGAATCGTTCTTATAATTTAGAATTTTTTTTTTCCAAAACCAGAACAACAGAACACAGAAATAAAACCTCTGTAATTCAAAGTGAATTATGGAAATGTATTTCTCTTTCTCCAGTTGTGTAATTCAATTCAGTATTCTTATCCTTCAACAAAACCTTTACTATTATTAGCTGAAAGCATGAGTTTATAATCATTTTTGAAAATTTTGTGGATCTCATCCATGGAATTTATTTGCTCTTCAATACTATCCCCTGAGGGACTCATTATTCATTTACACATCTAGAAAGTAAATAATGTGCCATTAACTGGGGAAAAAAAATGCAGACTCCAATTAATGGCACCAGGATATGCTTTTTCTTCCCCCTTTCTCTCTCTCTCTTTTTAACCAAAACAAGCATTTGGAAACAGAATACTTTAAAAGGAAAAGATCAAAACTTGTTTTTCAATGCCTTGAGAACAACAGGCACCATTGTAGCCCAAAGCAAGGGTCTTACATACAATTTAGCTGGGGTGGGGGTGCGTGGGGGGGAATCCCTAACAGACTATTATATGTAAGCCCAAGATTTAGATTAAATGTTCTTAGGTTCCAGATGGATTCCAATTTCTTTCTTAATATGTATATCTATTTCCAGATTTAATCCTGACTTTTTTTTTATGACCTCAGTGTTATGATAAATTAAAAATATTGTAAAATAGTAATCATTTTAACTAGAAATTGGGGGGCATAGAGAACATTCTCACCAGCATTCTCTGGGTTGGGGAGAAGACTCAGTCTGGTTTCATCAAAAGAGTGTGGGTCAGACCCTAGCTCATCATAAAGGGTAGCATGAGTCCTGTCTGTATATGGCAACTACATCAAAGGACAGGCATTCCTAGACATATAATCATTAATCTTGTAAGTATCTCAGGGGTACAAATGATTGATTCTATCTGTGATAATTGACACTGGCTACACTGGGCTTCCCTGGAGACCAGGGGAGAAGCAGAGCTAGTACACCTGTCAAGTGTTTTTCTCATAAAGGACCAGGGGTGACATTAAGAACAGAAATATCTAACATTTAGAGAATAGTTATTTCATGTACACACTGTTTTTAACACTTTACATATGGCAACACATTTATTCCTAACAACAATATCAGGGACATGAATATATCTATTTTACAGAGAAGGGAACTGAGACACAAAGAAGTCATGCTACATTCCAGGTACAAGCAATGAGTTCGCACCCAGATGAGTTATTCAAAAGGACTATAATGTAGGGCTAGCCGAGTGGCTCAGTTGGTTAAGAGCTCGTTCAAGAGTGTGAGCTGAGCTCTGAGCAACAGCAGTTCGATGCCCAGACCGAGCTGAGCTGCCACTGAGCTGCCAACAGGTGGCAGGAGAGCTCAGCTAAAAAAAAAAAAAAAAAAAAAAAAAGGACTATAATGTAAGCCACGTAGGTAATTTTAAATAATCTGTAGCCACATTAAAAAAGTAAGCCAAAACAAATGAAATTAATTTTAATAATACAGTTTTTTTAGTTCAATGTATCCCAAATATTACCATTTTAATAGTCATGACATAAAAATTATTACTGAAATATTTTACACTTTTTAATTACTTCTTTGCAATACACTGCATATTTTATACTGATAGCACATCTCAATATAGACTAGCCATGTTTCAAGTGCTTGAATCAACTTTCTAAATATCCTAATTTCACTACAAGTGTGGTGTCTTGCCCTGCAGTAGCACTCCTCTCTTTGGAAGGAAGCAACTTCTAAGCGCAGAATTGTAGTGGGGCAAGGGATTGGCATGCAGTTTCTGGGAGAACTGGTAGAATCAGACCCCTTCCACCCATTTCAGCCTCTTCAGATGTTAGAAAAAGGCTGGCTCTGGGATGACTGACTCCTCAGGGTTAATAGCAGCAGCCCTGACTTCTCCCCTCAGGCCACAAGTCCCACACTCACACGCCATTGGCCTGCACCTCCTTCTTGTCAAGTTCTGTGTGGGCTCCCTGAGAAGATTCTAGGCTGGGAGGCAGGGGACATGGCAGAGGGAGAGGCTGCCCCTGGATCGGGTTGTTGGGTGTGTGCACTGAGCAAGCTAAGGCCAGCCCACCCTGGCTGTTTCTGTTAGGAGGGAAGTGAGAGCAAGACCTTCAGGAGGCCTGTCATGGGGTAGCGGGAGACTGCTGTAGACGGAGAATGACGTGTTCCATGTGTTCATCGCTGCTAGCAGAGAGGCAGTCTGCAGCCCTCAGCTCCCTAGGTGGGGTAAGTTATATGCTTTCTCCATGTCTCCCTTGTTTCTACAGACAGCCCTTTCTAGGGCCACAGGCTCAGTCTCTCTTTTATTTCATTACCTTTTCGATCATGAAAAACTCAGTCACTGGTCTGTCTTCCAGGTGGATTGAGGGTGGCAAGACCATCTGAGATCTTGCCTCTGGAAGGAGACTGCTGCAGGAAAGCAGATGCTCTAATGGACCACATGGGCTCAGAGCACAGGAGGCTCGGCAGCAGCCAGGGGGTCAGGACAGTCTCCCTAGTATCCTGAGTGGTTGACCAAAGGTTGACTTGTTGGGGTGGGGTGGGTCACAGTGGTGTCAAGAGGGTTCCTTCCAGGCCTAGAGAGCAAGAACTGTTACTGGGCAGTCAGTCAGTCCATACCCAACACGTAAACACTTCTTCTGCCCTGAAGTTGCTTCAGAAACTGCAGTCTCTCCCCACCCCCCACCTCCTGAGCCTTGCTCAGGGTTATAGATAGAGAGTGGGAGCAGGAAGGAAATTTATTTATGTATATACAAATATTTCTGTATTTATAACCCGAAAAAAGCATTTTTTAATAGAAATTACAAATCAGTATTTTGCCATATTTTGACCATAATCCACTGTAAGAGAAACATTTAAATTGGTGCAAATATTTTGAAAAAACTGTTTGGAAGTATCTACTAACTCTGAACTTCCAAGTACCCTTCGGTCCAGCAATTCCATTCCTAGATCTACACCCAATAGGGATGTGCATGTATGTTTACCAAAAGACACATACGAGAAAGTTCGTGGCGGTACTATCTGTAATAGTAAAAAAGATGGAACAACCTAAATGTCATTCACAGGAAACTGGTTTAAAAATTTATGTGTAGTCATACAATATACAGTACATGCATGGCATGCAATAGGAGAATAAGAATGAACCAACTACAACTGTATTGATGGTTCTCTGAAAAATAAGAAGTGAGACACAAAAGAATACATGCTATATCACTTCATTTACACAAAGTTCAAAAAGAGGCAAAACTAATCTATTGTGTTAGATGCCAAGTTACTACATTATACATTGCAACAGTTATATATATATATATATATAATGTATAACTGAATTGAAAGGGTAATGAAAGAATTCTATGTAGTACTCTCTGATGTTTTTTCTCTTCTGTTTTTCTAAAGCCTAGTTGCCACTCATTAGATGGATTTTATTATCTTTAATGGATTGTAAACCTGTAGTAATGCATGTTAGGCTCTCAGAATAGCCTACAGGCTACCTAGTCTCTCTAAGCCTCAGCTTCTCCCTCCATAAAAAGGATGATAATGATACCCATCTCCTAGGGTAGCCGTGAGGACTGGATGATGTAATACACGTTAAGTATAATACTTAGCACAATGCCTGGCAAAGGTTCACACACGTGCACGCATGCACACATACATGCATCATACACACATATGCTTTCATTAGTAGGTTCATTTCCAAACACTTCCAGGTCTTTCCTTGAGCAAATAAATCTTTTAAATCCCTGTTTAATACCCACTGATAATGTGAACTAATCTTCTAATGGATGCTTAGAGGTGACCCCTTGCTCCAAGGAAGCCAGGTTCCTTGTGATTAGGACTTCTGGGATTTCCATCCAGAAGTGGGCTTCTTTACATTGTTTATGTAAACCATGCTCCACTGGGTTTGTTTTCTTGCCTGTTCTCGTGTTTTAGGCAGGGCCGAAGTCATTTGGGCATGTACAGTGTAACTCTATTTGCACAATCCTTGTTTTTAAAAAGTCATTTTAGCTTGGGAAGTGTTGGCCACAGCGAAGAGCAACCCTCCTATTTGGCCAGGGGGTCCAACCAGCCCCCATCCTTCTTCCAACAACAAGGGCTTTATACTCTCATGCAAAAAGACCAGCTGTCAGCTTAAATTTCCCTAATCCAGCCAGATCCCAACTCGGCCAATCAACAGTCGCTGTCTGGAGGAAGCCCATCTGTGAAATGCAGCAGTGCCCTTACTGGAATGACATGTCATAAAAATTAGTCTGGGCACTCATCTAAGGAAGCTTTGTGTTGAGTCGAGGGACTGAGAGGTCCCGCTTGGTGTCCTTCCCTTTGCCAAAGAGCTGGGCCAGATGAGCAGTGCAGACCCTGAAAATACAGCAGGTGCCCCCACCTTCTGCCCCCTCCCATGCAGTGCTATAATCTAGTTTAGGGAAGAAACTTGCCCACTCCACCGGTCCTGTCTTCCAGGCAGCTGGCTGCTCTGTCACACAAAGGGGCTACAAGGATGAGTGGATGGAAATACATCATATTGCTGAGTGGGGGGATTGTATAGTTCGTAGTTGTGGCTGTTTTTCTTTTAGCTTCAAAATTATCTTACTAATGCATGTTGGCCCCATTTGCTTAAAAAGGACACACGAACTCCTACTAAGAAAGATTCTCCTAATATGAATTGCTCCTCTCCCCTCTGGAAGAACAGTTACTCCCAGAACATGTTTTTTGAACTACTGAGAAAAATAAAGAATTCAGACTTTAATTTTGCTGTATTTTAGTGGCCCAGGTAACTTTTTCCTTGTCGGACCTCCTATCCTCATCTCCTGATCTGTTTGTTTCCTCTCAGATTATACCACACTCTCTTCCTACTGTTTCTTCTTTTCCTGGACACTTTCCTCTTTCTTGCCCTCATCACAGGACCGTGGAGAGACCCAGCAGATGGGTGGTCAACAGCTCAGCAGGGGAAAAACCAAACATGGTACACAGTGGGTGCCTGCTCTCTTCCCAGCCTAGCTGGGCATTGCTAGAAATGGGATGAGGTCTGAAACATGGCCCCAACTTCAAGGGTCCTGAAACACAGGGATGGGAGATGGTTTGCCCTCAGGTAAAGATTGCTAACCATTCATGGCAGAGTATGAATGCATAAAGAGGGCACCAGCATAGCAAGGGCCTGGGATGGCCTGCAAAGCCAGAACCAGAATGTCCGGCTTTCTTATTTCCACTACTTCTCCATGTTTGAATCATAATTATTTAGTTTCCCAATGATTTTTTTTTTTTTTTAACTGAGGGCCTCCTACGTACCCTGCATTGTTCTAGATATCTAGGGGTATGTTTCATCAAAGCAAATTCACTCATCAGGAGGCCTGGAAGTATGAACATAGCTAACTTTGACCAATTAAAATGTAAACTTTATAGGCAGGAATCTGGAGCAGACTTCTTTCCATCTTTAATTGACTGAATGGTGTGATTTATCTATGCTATTTTTAAAAATCACCATGCCATCGATCACAAATTTTGAATTGCATTTTTAGACAATCACATGGGCATTTTTACAATTGCCCAACTCCTTTCTACTTAAAAATATTTTGGAATTTTCCCTGAAAGTATAGATCCTGTCCCAGAAGTTTAGAAGTGTGAGTTCTATAGAAAAATTAGAAAAAAATTAGAAAAAGAGGCAATCCATCACACTCTTATATTAAAAAACAAACAAACAAACAAACAAAAACCCTACAGATTTGTCTAAAACAAGTCCTTTCCTTATACTAACAGGAATATTTTCTGTCTTAGTTTTTTTTTGCTTGTTTGTTTGTTTATTTTAATTTTAAACTAATCTTTGGAATACAGGGAACTATTCAATGTTTTGACCATGTGTTTCCTCCAAGGTGACATATTAATCATATTGTCATTTCAGGTCAACCTGAGTTCTGGGCAGTCAGCTTTACAGCCTGAGAAACCCAGAGTATTTTCTAAAGACTGTACACACATTGTATGTTCAACCAAAAGAAAAGCAATCTGTTAATTAAAACCACATGCGTATGCAATTTTATATGGTGACATTTGTCTATTAAGCCATTTAACAGCAAGTCATAGAGTCTCATGACATTTTGGAAAGAGATTATAGCATCGTCTGAAGCAAGACTGAAATGAATTAAAACCAACAGAGAGGGGCTTGGGGGAGAGGAGAGAACATGATAGAACAGACACAATATTAAGTTTCAGGGTGAAAATCATAGTGAGCTTGGGAGAAGGCTAGATTACAAAAATACTTCGCTCATTCATTCATTCATTCAGTCAGTCAGTCACTTATTTGTTTCTTCATTAAATACTAAGGGCTCATTAACAGTACCAGGCACTATAAGAGCAAATAAGGTCTAACATTTCTCCCAAGCTCACATGATCCCTTTTGAGCTACCCTTCCATCCTTCTCCACTACAGATGACGTTTCCTTTTAACTGGATCCCATCCTCAACACTCCACAGTCTTTCCTAATCTCTTCCACATACTACCTCTCTGCCTTTGCTTCATTATTTTTCAGCTCATCTTTCTAAACCTCATTCTTCTTTTCTTAATAGCATAGTCCAGTCCTCATCTCCCAATAAATAAATAATTTTTATTGAGCTCTAACAGCTGTGAGGGTCATTGTATAAAAAGTACAAGATACCAGGAGCTATGATTCATATAACATAGAACATATAGATTCATATAACATAGAGAATTTGGATAGCATGTCACATGTATACAAGACTTATCCATGTGATGAGTGCTATAGGAGTCTGTGGGATGGAAGGCCACTGGGAGTTTCTTAAGGAATGTAGATTTCAGTCTTGAGAATAAGATCCAAGTGGTTATAAAAGAAAAGGAAGACATTTCCAGCAAGGTGAAAATATACCCACCCCAAGAAAGCCCACCCCAGTGGCTGTGGATTACTTGCTGTTGTTAGCACATTCTGGGCTTAAACCTTATCTCTGTCAGTGACTTGAATGCAAGCTCTTTAGCACAAGCTTAAAAAAAAACAAAGGTGGGGGCCAGACGAGTGAATCAGTGGTTGAGAGCTGGCTTGGGATGCCAGCGGCCCTGGTTCAGGTCCCACATGTGAGGGCCAGTGACACTGCCCTCAAAACAAACAAACAAACAAAACACGATGTGGGTCACTGTGTCTCTCTGGCTTTTCCATTTTCTTCATCCTATTTATTTTAAGCCCCTTGAGAAGAGGGTCAGATCCAATCTCTATTTCCAAGGGACCAGTGTACTCTGACTCATTTGACAGACTGTGAACGGATTCGCTGGTTATAAGAATATAAGGTCCTTTAAATATATCTGTGGCAATCAGGCTAAGACCCTATGTGAATTGAGAGATAAAGAAATGAAAAAAACTGTGACTGGGCTGTGTACAAATAAAGTGTTAAAAGCAGACACAGTCAATAGGTATTGATTTATGCTAGTCATAATGCATTATAATGCAACCACAAAGTCAGAGGGAGATGGAAAAACAGGGCCCGAATATGCAGTGAGGGTGAGTCAGGTAATTTGGAGAAAGGAGGCTGACTGGGGTCCTGGAAGTAGGGCTAGGGTGACTGTGAGCCTGTGTTGTGGGAGGGGCAAGAATGGATGGGAGAAGCACTGGGGAGGGAGTCTGCTGGGTGAGGTAGGACATATAGACATAAAATGAACTTTAGAGAGCACTGTCCCTGGCAGGAGATCCTGAGAGAGTCCCCTGCTGTGAGAGTGACTAGGTTCGATTTCCTGTTTAACTGTAGATTGGTTAACTTTAAGTGTTGCTATCTGCATTTAGGCAGGGACTGTGAAGCGAAGGAACTCTCAACAGTTTTCCTACTTTGGCTGTCTTTATCCTGCATCCCTACCATGCAAATTAAATGCCAGCTAAGCCAGATTAATAAAAATAGTAATACAGGACTCTTGCTAGAAAATTCTGGGCTTTCCAGTGTCTTTCTCTAAGAGTTTCTAGGAACAATTATACAAATTTTGAAAATAAAGGGAAAAAAAGATTACCCTGTGTGTTTTTAATGCGGGTCTAAGAGACTTCTGACACTCTAGAGGAAGGTAACATTGTTTGTCTTAATAATTGGGGCCCAGATTCTGTCAAGTTAGGTGTTGTCTTATAGAAAATTGATGTATTACAGTGATTTCTGTCTAGAAAAAAAGGTTATGACTTTATTGCTCTTTAAGACATAACCAGTTTGGTGTCTAAATTTGCAATCGTGGTTCAGAATTTTTCTTTACACTTATCAGTTCACATATTCCCCTTTGGGTCAGCTTTGTCACCCCTCTAGTTCTATCATTAATGAGTTCAATAAATCTTTGACACATCTTTTTAAGAAATCTCAGTATGTTTGGTTATAATGGTTTATTTTGGAATAATTATGTCTTAGAGTCTTATGGTTTCTTTGTTCACATTTGTATATTTGTATTTTATATTTGTGTATAGATAGATAGATAGATAGATAGATAGATAGATAGATAGATAGAGATAGAGATAGAGATATTTTTTTTTTTTTGAGGGCAGTGTCACTGGCCCTCATATGTGGGACCCAAACCGGGGCCGCTGGCTTCCCAAGCCAGCGCTTAACCACCATGCCATTCGGCCGACCTGAGATATATTTTTAACTTTTGGAAAATTGTAACTTGACGACTCTTAGAAGTCTGACTTGGTATGATAGGTTTAATTCACTAATTCACAAACATTTGGATTGTGATGTGTCTCTGGTACTATTAAGGACTCCCATGTCCATGTACAGGAATATTGGAAAGAGAAAACCAAGAGGAACTGACATAACCACTGAGAACATCCTGGATAGGGTTAGCAACAGAAACAATTTTCTAATTTGCAAGTAAATTTCTTCCACTCTGATGCAGAACTGGTCTTCCTTACACCCAGTGATTGTGAAATCCTTGCAAGCTGTCAAATCAGGAAGGATTTCAAACAGAAAGAAGAACTTAAAAAAAGATTCCCTGGAGAAAGATTTTTTCCCCCCTCCCCCTGCTCCAAAAGGATTCATAATTCATTTCATCTGCTTTGTATTTTCATGTCATCATCTTTTTTAAAAATAAGAAAAGAAAAATAGGATAATTGAGACCTTATGGAGTGGCATCAAATATAGAGGCAAATGTAATTTTCTTGTTTAAGATATACAAGATTTTATTAGCCACCAATATTTTGTGGGAATCCTGAAACATCTAAATTAAATTTTTTTTAATTCACCTGAAATCAGCCAATGGACCAACCCCAATTACTTTAAAAGATCTATGACAGAATTAAGCCAAAAAATTTTCCTATTTTCAATTACATTTTCTTTATAGAACATAGTACATATCTTATGGTATGAAATTATTGTATAATACAAATTCTAATATGCTACACATACAAAAAAAAGAAAAAAGAAAATATTACTGAGTTCTTACTGTATACAAGACACCACATAAAAAGGTATAAGTTAGTCTTCTCCTGGAAGGAGTTTACAATATAGCTCAAGAGGAAATAACCAAATTATCTCCATTTGTAAAAGGCCATGAAGATACATTTTTGATGTGGTTAGAATTCAGTTTCTAATTAACAGAAATTGATCATCTTTGGGCTATAGCCAGATAAACTATGGTATGGCTTCTCATATCTAGGGTGAGGAATGGCATAACAGTGTGAGTGTGTGTGTGTGTGTGTGTGTGTGTGTGTGTGTGTGTGTTCTAGGGTAGGATCATTTGGAAGATAGACAAAACAAGGGCCAAAGGAAATAGGCTGAGGTTGGTCAATTATCTCACTTGCCCATTCATTTAGTAACTATATGCCGGGAACTAATGAGTCTTGTGAAGGAGGCAGAGCCATCAGCTGAGTGCCTGGCACATAGTAGGTATTCAATAAACATTCACTGAATTGATTTAATGATATATCAGAAGTGAATCTTGCTTTCAGAGAGTTTATAATATAGGAAGGAAGCTGCATCACAAATTTAGTCAAATAATTATAATACCAAGGAAAAAGGGGATTCCATTAAAGAGAAACAGATGAAGAACTGGAGGGCACATGGAAATCAGAGCTTCTTCCAGTTATTGCACCAGGCTATACTTCGGGGACAAAGTGGTATGTGAGTTGGCTATGGAATGATGGGTTGGATATTGACTTATGGGACAAATGGAGGGACTTTGTTGGTAGAGGAAGAGCATGAGCCAAGGCACAGAAGTAGAACAATGTGGGACCTGAATGGGAAAGCCCAGTTTGAGCATTAAAAGAAGTAGTAGAAAACGAGCTTGAAAAGATACAGTGAGTTCAAGTAGTGTTGGTCCCTAATACCACATAAAGCGTTTGGACCCAAGACTGTAGACAAAGAAACATTACAAAAGGGTGTTTCCATCTTTGAATAATAGGCTGCTGCTCCCAGCAGAGAAAAAGTTTGTATTCTATGTTGAATTCCTTTAAGCACCCCTCTAAAAAATCCTAGTATGTTGGTTATATTGGTTTATTTCGGAATAGTTCTGTCTAGGAACTCTATGGTTTCTTTGTTCCCTTAGAATCACCTTTGACCCACAGGATTCCCTGCCCCAAAATGCTCTGTCCACAGGGGACCTGCAACTTATGCTCCCAAGAAAGCTGCTGTTGATGTTTTGACTGTAAAAGTTATGGGGTCAATCATCATTGCTAGTCTCTCCGTGGATAATGCGCATAGCACATAGGAAGGAGTCCAGCATGACTCCTTACACTAGGTCCTCTGACCACAAGTAGTTCTGCAGTAATGAAGGTCGATGGCCCTTTGTCCATGGCTAGTTCACTGTGGACTTTTCCCAGTGGTACTATTGGAGAGCCTTTGATGCTCTTCAGTCACCAGGCCACTCTGACTTATTCTCTTGCTGTTAAAGCTGACTCACCCCAAACCTATAATAATGAAATGTTGGCTACCAATATATTGGGTTGCCGGAAAAGTCATGACTTTTTTTTCTATGTTTTTTGTTGCAAAAATGTGTCATGACTTTTCCAACAACCCAATTATTATTGAGTTGTAGTAGCAGTTGCATCAATATCAGATAAACATTGTTTACTGAGCACTCACTACATCCTAAGTTGCTGACACGGTGTAACCACCCAACAAGACTGAGGCAAGAACTATAATCATCATCCCTGTTTACCAAGAAGAAAAATAAAGCTCTGAGATTGATGAAACTTGCCCACAGTAATGAATTGGGGAGCAGTCATTGGATCATGACATTCTGATATGAGAGTCTTGACAGGTTCCTCTCTATAGACAGAGTTCTTTCAATTTTTGCCGCTACCCTTCCCACCTCCAATTAAGTTTCACAGAGAAGTAGATTACACAGCTGGAACACTGGCCTAGGCCTTGAGTCCCACTTCTTATCGGGTAGCCAGTTATCATCCACTTCTCAGAAATGTCTTTCTAGGCCATTGGTTTGCATCATTTCAAAACCAGAGAGCTATGGAGTATCTGTCAGGCTTCTCCCTGGGGCCTAGAGAGTGCAATTGTAGGCTGAAATTTTCCTTGATTGTCACTTCAGCTCTCTCTTCCCTTTATTATCTGCCAGCTTCGGGGGGCTTTGAAATCTTAAGATCTGTCTTAACCTTTTTTGTTTTTTTCAGGGCATTTAACGTTTTCAGATCTTTAAAAAAATTTTATTCTTTCTTTGTCCTTTCTTCTCTAAATTTGTATAATTAGAAATGTTTTCTCAGACTTAATTCTCATCCCTCCTGGGATTCATTGTTTTAGGGGCTGTTTTACGAATTCATCTAATCTTTCTGCATATCTCTAGAGTTTAGGAGATTGATGCCCAGAACTGACTACAGCTCTTCAACTGGAAGCTTCAGCAGCTGTGCTCAAGGAAAGATCTCTGTCATGACAACGAAATTCCTCAGATATGGCCATCACATGGTAAATCCGGCCTCTGTTGAGGCCCCACTTAGCATTATTATCCCTGGGTCTCAGTGTCATTCTCATCTTCTTTTACTAAAATAAGATGGTATTCCTCTGGATTTATTCATTGAATTAATTAAACATCTCCATGCTCCTGGAGTGGCTACACAACTATACATAAGGGAAAGTACATTGAATTAAGCATCTAAGACCTCACGATTTTTTTAAAAAAACAGGAAAGGAGGAAGAAAAAATTAGAGGTATTTCACCTAAAAGTTCAGATAGAAAAATTGTTTTTTACCAGTCCTGAAGGGTTAAAAAGCTCCTGCTCTGTACCATAAAATCTCTGCTTGAAACATAACATATTTGGAGCAGTCAGAATGGGGCTTAGCTTGAAATTACAGCCCCCAAAAAGCAGGAAAACCTCTGCTGTGCATATTTACACTTAATGAAACATGACTGCCATATCCTGCCTTCCTGTATTCCATCCCATCTGTTTATTACTCAAATCATTCTTCTTTCATTCATTCAACAAAAATTATTGAGTGTATATTATGTCCCAGAAACTACCTAGTCTCTGGTACTACTAACGACTAGAGCTGGCCATCCTTCCATTGGGTAGAACTTCATCGGATCTCAGAAATCTGAAACTTCTTTTAGATAGGATTAAGGGGGAAAGACCAGAAAATTAGCTCTTGGTTAATAAAAAAGATTAAAAGAAATGTTTCATGGTTATTTTCCATTCACTAAAGTATTTTAAATAACTTAATATTTGTCTAACAGTTTTATAGGTTTTCAAAGGACTTTCATAAACATTCTGTAGTTAAAAGTCCACTTCTAGCGTTTGGATAGCTTGAGAAGGTCTTACTCAAAGTGAACTCCTTGAGTGCAGAGAATGTTTTATCAATGCTTACATCTCTAAAATCTCTCCCAGGTCTAGGTACAGAATTGGCAATCATTAAGTAATTTTTAAATGAATATCTTCACATTACATGTATATAACTTATTTCCCCCACTGGCGTATAATTGGAGGCTGTTTATACTATCTCTTTTTCATGTGCACTGTTCTCCTCAGACAAGGTACTTGGCTGACTTCACCAGAAAAATGTCAGGCTGGACTTAAAGCATCAATTGGGACACTGTCATGTTATGTAGACACATCATTACTCCTACAAGTTATAATTAAGGAGGTTTCATGTCATCCTTTATAAAATGGAAAGTTTGGTGAAAACACAAAGTTACAAGGTAGACAAACTGGAGAACAAAGTTTAAGGTTGGGTGATAGTTTCACAATAACAATGATTAAGGTTTCAGCAATATTAAGACATATTTAAACAGAAACAGTAAGATGGCATCTGAAGAAAGTACTTCATCAACATGGCATATTCAACTCTCCCCTTTCATAAGGGACTTAGAAATTACTTCCTCCTTATATTATATCATTATATTCCATGCAATATATGCCAATTGCATGGGCTGGTGGTTAAAACACTAAACCACCTGATGAACAGAACATAAAAAATGAAAAGAATAATTGTCTGGTATTTTGGTTTCTGGAAGAAAGCAAGGTAACAAGCCTATATGGTTTATTATTAAAAGTAAGGGACCAATATGGATTTCAAGAGTGTTAAGGTCTTAGTTTAGATCTTATGATAAGGCTATTTCTTGCTATTTCCATTTTTCCCCATTAGAAACCTTAAAAAGCCTGATTTTTAATTGCCCTAATTATCTATTAAAATATTATTAAAATATAACCAATGACTTAGAGGTTGAAAATGTGTTTTGTCAATGGAATGAATATTAACAGAAAATGTTAGGAGAAAACTTTAGAACTGAGGCATTTTACAGTGTGATCTTGGGAAAGTCACCTAACCTCTCTGAACCTAAGTTTTCTAACTTTAATAGAAATATTTTTGCATTGGCCCATTTATCTCTTCACATGGATGATATAGGAATAGAATAGAGATAAAATACTTGCAAAAAGTAAGAGACTTATTCAAATGTATACTATCTTATTTCATTAACTAATTTTCCCTTTTTATTAGTCCCCAACTCAACTCAAGTAGAAAAAGCGATCAACAAGAAAGACTGAAATACTCAGTTATGAATAATTCAGCTCCAGGTCTAAGAAAAGTTAGGGTCAGTCGTCAGTCAGGCAGAAAGTGTAAAACAAATTAACCATGCACCCCATGCTTCCTATTCCCTTTTCTGTTTGAGTTTGATGGACATCTGTGTGGGTGGGGTGCTCTTAAGTGTTTGCTGTGGTAAACACATTATGAAAATACTGTGTTATTTTACTCTGTCAACATGAGAACCAGAAGGGGGAAGTAAAAATGTGCTGAAACAATGGGTTGCATCAGTAAATATGAGCTGAGCTACTCAGAAGCTTGGTAGAACCCAGTAATCCCTGAGCCTTTAGTATCTTTACACACACACACACACACACACACACACACTCTCTTTCTCTCTCTCTCTCTCTCTCTCTCTTCATATATATATATATATATATATATATATATATATATATATATATATATATATATAAAATTTGTTCCAGAAACAAACGGCTCTTATTGTAAGACGTTGCTCGTTTCCATGTTAAAATGTATTAGAAATATTTGCTTGTCTTGTGGAACACTCGCAAATCATGTTACTTGCATTCCAAGGTTTTACTGTATATATACACACACACACATATATATATATATATAGTATATATATTATATGTATACATGTGTGTATATATATATATATATATATATATATATATATATATATCCCAATATGTGTCAGACAGTTTTAGAAGCATTGAGGTTAGACTGTCGAATGAGAAATAAATACTATCTGCTTTCAGAATGCTTACATTCTAGAGTGTGATAAAATAAATAGTGAAGGCAAAAAATAAATTAAGACAAATACAAATAATTGTACATTCTATGAAAAATAACGTAAAATATTTAAATAGACAGTAATAGGCTGGTGAGAACAGGGTTGGGGTTTGACAACTTTAGAGATAATAGTCAGTCAGACAATATCTCTTTGAGAAATTGACATTTGAACTGAAATCTAAATATCCAGCGGTCAAGCCAGGGGGAAATCTGAAAGAAGAACTGAAAGAGCAGTTGGAGTAACTTAGAGAAGGAAAATCTGCAGGAAAATAAGGTTGGAGAGTTAGACAAGAGCCAGATCATACACACTTTTAACTCTATGAAATTGGGGTTTATCCTAGGGGGCATAGGAAACTCTTGAAGGGTTTTGAGAGCCTCTGATTTGTAGGTCAACATCTTTCATCAACCTTGGACAATTCTTAGCCATTATCTCTACAAGTATTTCTTCTGCCTCATTCTCTCTCCCCTATCCTTCTGTGACATCAGTTAAATGTATATTAGACCATATGATAGTGTCTTATATATCTAGAACATTCTATTCAGTGTTTTTCTTCTTCATTCTTTTTACTTTTTGTGATTTAGTTTAGATCATTTCTATTGATGTCTTCAAATTCTTTGATCCTTTCTTCTTCTGTGTTCAGTCTTGTAGCTAAATACATTGAATGAATTCTTTATTTCTCATATTGTGGTTTTCAAGCTCTACAATTTCCACTCAGTCCTCTTAAAGATTTTTTATTTCTGTGCTCAAGTTCCCTATGTAGCATAAAGTACTTTCCTTAAAAATATTTGTTGAGGGCCAGCTGAATGGCATGTTGGTTAGCAGCTGGCTTGGGGTGCCAGCTCTGAGCAGCAAGGCCCCACTTCAGATCCCACATATGAGGGCCAGTGACACTGCCCTCTACAGCTAAGGTGGTGAACAACAGCTCCACCTGGTTACCTCTATAGCTAAGATGGCTGGCCGACGGTGTGGGCTGCAGCCCCTGCTGCAGTGGGCCGATATAGGCTACAGTGAGTGGCCGGCAGCCAGCGTGAGTGGCTGGCAGCTGGAGTGAGCTGCCAATAGCCGCCATAAGCAGTTGTCCAGAGGCCGGCGACCTATCTGCCTCATCTGGGAAGAGCGCAATGATGATACCAACATGGGCCAGTGAAGTAATGTCCTCCACTGAAGAATCAGACTGAAGAACAAAAGGACAGCAACTTGTCTGTTCCCCTTCCCTGATTCCTCAACACTGTTCCCCTCCCCTAATTCCCCAATAAAATCTTAAAAAAAAAAAAAAAAGTTGTTGAATGAATGAATTGTTTTTGCTATCTGTCAAGAAGGATATTTTTTAAATACAGGGAAAAAATTATATTTGGAACATTCAGCTTATCACAAATTAGTTATAATCCACTAAGACTCAATAACTCCTGGTACAACCAGGGAATAGCCATCCTCATTTGCACTCTTTGCAAAGTTAACCTTGCTTTGGGGACAGCTAATGTTACAAAGCACTTTCATGCTATCGGTATTTTTTACTTGATCAGTTCCCACTGGAAGCTCAGAGGACTAGATCCACATGTATATGGACATTAAAGCACTTTGCTCAATAGTGCAGAACTATAGCAACCAAAATAAATGTCTCCCTTTTGTGAATGCTTTTAATGAAGCCAGAATATTTTGGAGTTCAGTTTTATCCCTGGAAAAAAAAGACAAATCATTCAACTGGCAAGATATAGAATATGCCTTTTGGAACAAATTACACATGACTTAAATTTCCTGTCTCTAGAGAATAGCTTTGGCAAATCACTCCATGTGTGAAGGTGAAAAGCAGATATGGTTTTCACCTGGAGAAGAAAGCCTCAGAAGTCTCTCTGGCAAAGAACAGACACCAGAGTGGTAGGAAACCCAGAATTATAACAGTTAAGATTGAAAAGAAAAGTACAAGTGAAAAGAGGAAGTCTCAAGTAGTCCATTAAATGTTTCTGGAGCAGGCAAAACAAAATAACAAGGCAAGGTTATGGAACTGTATAATAAGAAAAACATGAATGTACATTTTCAGGAAAGCATTGAACTCTCATATGAACATTCAAAGAGACTGATGTCTCTGGCAGGGGGTTATACATAGCATTGCAATCTTTGTTATGTTATTAGCGCTTATTATTATCATTGTGGCTGAATACAATACTACTGGCTACCCTGAGTGTGTTTCAAATGTAAGCAAAAATCCAGAAGATTTTCTAAAAGTGAGAGATGCATACTGACCTACATACCCACTCTGTAACAACACTCATGAGTGCATGTCTGCATACCCACACTCAAAGGGGTACTGCATTTTAATCTCTCAGTAGAAACTTAGACTCTTTCACATCCATCTGTGCTTTCTAGACATTATATGCAGAGACAGACATCTGAATTTGACCAGTAGGAGGGTTGCCCAGTGATTAATTAGATCAGTGCATGGGTTAGGATATGCTGATCTTTTGTGTGCTGGCTGAGCCCAAGGCCTCTGTTTCTGAGTGCTTCCCTCTCCTGAACTGTATGTAATAGCAGCATTCCTTTCAAAGTTCTTCACAAAATTTGTTTCTCATTGCCCCAAGGAGAGGCCTTTATTAGTCTCTCTATTTTGCTGACTGGAGTGAACTGACCTGCTTAAGATCCAGTGGGAAATAGTGCCCAAACTGGAATTACAACTTTGGTGCCTTTGGACCAAGACCCGCTTACTCGCCACTTATCGCAAGTCTGTCGTGGCTCTTTTCTCCTCCTGCTCTCTGTCTCTGCAGAGGTAACCTACTCCCAGGACACATTCTTATCACTTTATGAATTTTGGTTTTGCCACATTAATTTTTGATGTTGTCAAGTGTATTTGTGTTATTTATGATGATGACAAATGTTCACTGTTGGGTAAAGTTGAGGAACTAGTCTGTGCCAGGATCTATACATCCTAGGACTTATAAAAGTCAGACAACTGGATACTGCTACATATTAGGGAGTGGGATGTAGAGATTTAAAAACTCTTTAAGCACTGCTGGTGGGAAAAATAGTATTTCTATTCACACCCTATAGATGAGAAATTAGTCCCAGGGCCACCCCTAACTACAAGGAGGTCTTTGAATGTCATCTTTATTCCAGATAGCCATGTGCCCAGCTAAAATGCAAGGTACTTTTACTATAGAAGAAGAAGTATTTACTATATAAATACTGGAAAATAGCTAGAAATTGCTGCCTCCCAAATAAGTTTTTTTTTTCAAATTATTACTAGTAAGGAAGCCAACAACCAAAGAGGAAAGGGAGCATTAAATGAATCTGTCATCAAATATTTACCTGTTCTGCAGTTCTCAGATTTAAAGGAAACATTTACAATCCTTCATTAGTTTATTTTATTATTTTATGTTACTTTATTTTATATATTTGTGTTGGACCTCAGATACCAAGGGGTGATTGAATCATCAGCTTTATTTCATGACATATTACCATCATCACTTACATCACGCCCCACTCTTGTTTCATTTTTAAATGTATTCCAGGCAGTGCTTAATAACTACTGCCATTTCCATCCTCATGTTAGGCTATACCCTGAATATGTCTGATACTTATCTTTGAGATTGTGTGTTTCCTTGTAAATTGTCTGGTATTTTTTGTGGTATGTATTTTTGCTTTACAGAAATTATGTTGTGTCAAGGAACATTTTGTTCTTTTTCTTATTTTTTTCACCTATCATTATGTTTTTAAAATTTATTTGTGTATCTCATTCGTTACTTCTAACTACATATCATATTTCGTATTTCACCACATTCTGCTTATCAATTTCCCTAGTTCCAGATTCCTAATTTGCCCCTTAACTCTGCACTCACTGCCAAGAAAACAATGCGCACCTGTACTCTGAAGGAATTTCTCAGGGGTGGTATTACTGCACAAGGTGAGGTTCATGCATATCACTGGACGAGACACTGCACCTTACTTTCCAGTGTGTCTGCACCTGGTTGTAGTCCCACCAACAGTACACAAAAGTTTGTTTCATCATACACTTCACCTCTATGGTTGACATCACCAAATTTCTCCAAGTTTATGAATTTAGGGAATAAAATAGTACATTATTACTGTTTTACTATGCATTTCTATGATTACTATTCATTTTATCATGTCTTCATTTATGTGTTAGTCATTTGGAATGCCTCTGATATATGATTTGTCTTTTTATACCTTGTCCATTTTAATATTGAATTTGTTTGTCTTTTTCTGATTGACTTACAGGAATTCTTGAATACTCTCTAAATAACCATTTGTTAGTTAAGTGATTGCAAATATTTTGTTGATAGTACTCCTTACCCCAATCTGCCATCCATCTTTGTCCATCATGGTTGAAGGTGTTGGGTCTTTTTAGAATGTCCTTCCCCATTCTAAGCCACAAAAATATTCTTCACTTTATTCTACTAGCTGCAAGGTTTTACCTTCACATTACGACCTTTGATCCAGCTGGAGTCTTCCTTTGTACTGGTATGAAGTATGGATCCTGTTTTGCTTTTTTTATATAGTGGCTCAAGCTTCCTAACGCCATCACTACATAATCTGTCCTTTCCCTATTTGATGTGAATTAGCACTGTTTTCATAGGTCAAGTTCCCTGAAATACTTTTTACAGTCTTTCTATGAAATCTTCATTTCATTCTATTTGTCTATTTGTCTTGAATTCTTGAACCAGTTCCATATTTTTAGAGTATATAGAGTGTACACACACTATATATGTACAGTAAAGCATTGTCCTAATAGCCAATTTAACTGGACTGTACTAGAAACTGTGGAATTTGACAAGTGACTCAGTATGACATACAAATGGCAAGAAAATGTGAAAACAAAAGTAAATCAGGGGCCCAGCATCGAGCTTTGCCCCAAAGGTGAAGTCTGTGGTGACTACACCCAGTTCCATGCAGAGAGGAACTAGCTTCTCTATCCTTCGACAGTTCTTGCTCCTTGTCCACAGATGTATTTTCCTTTCTCATATTTGCTCACTCAGCCTTGTTTCATAAAAGATTTGGAATGTCTTACAAAAATGTAATTAACCAAGCAAGATATAATACGACCAAAAGAGGTGAGAAAAATGAGCCGAGGGAAAAGTAAAAATTGTGTCTTATTTTATTTGAAGCCCAAGTTAGTTTATAGCAATCACAATTCACCCTGATTTTTCTTCCATTTATAGTTCCTCTCTTTCTAGGTTTCACAAGGTTGTTCTACCTTTCAGTTTACTCATTACATTTTTAGGAGAGAAAATGAAAACCTCTGAAGCCCACATTTTAAGAGGTTTTGGAAGAAGAAGGTCTATGTATGCATGGATTTCCTAGACCCTGTGCAGTTACCTGATACAGGTAGAAAGAGTTTGGTAGAAAAAGCCAGGGGACCAGGCCGCTTGTCTCTGCTCTGTCAACTGACCAGCTGTGACCTTGACTCAAACACAAATGTCTCTTGGGTTTAGCATCTTATCCTCAGTTGCCAGGGAAAGAGGCTGCCCTAACCACCCATCACCGGCATTCTCTGATTCTGCATGTTTTTTCCCTCTGGAACATCAATCATCAACTCTCTCTGGAGACATTTCACAGCTAATATGCACACTGGGCCAGCTGTTAGTCCCATAACTAAGAAAAGTCACTCCCAGCAGGCTAATTAGCCTCCTCCACTGGCTCAGAATAATTGCTCCACAATAGTCACGTCACTTTTTTTTTACATCAGGAATTCCTATACTGTGGAAGGTCTAAAAGATGCATCTTATGCATAAAAGAGAAGAAATGGCAAATGCATATCATAGCCAAGAGGAAATAACTCCTAGAAACTATATTTTCCAGCAAATATCAAAAAAAGTTAGTCACGAATCAAAGAAACCAAACCATTGTCATTCAACTGTCATTGGATCCTTCAGCCTTCTTATGTCAATAACCAAATGAATGAACTCAGGCCCCCATTCAGCATTGGCTGCTGGCCTTTAGGCACCTCCCAGTTACATAAGATCCATCAGGGAAGCAATTCTGATTATCACCTGACATTGCTCCAGCTTTTGTACCTGGCTCCTCTGTCATCCCAGCCACTTCATCACCTGTCTTTCCATGTGCTCTAGCTTCACTCAGGGAAATGTGACCTGTAGCGGCTAATAATAGAGCCTTATTCACAGCTTGGCTATACCCAGAACATAAGAACCAATCTAAAATTGAGTTTCAGGCCTAGAACTATCCTGATAACCCCTGACCAAATACCATCATAGGGAGCCCCTTACTGACTGTTATGGACTGAATTATGTCCCGCCCCATTTGTATGTTGAAGCTCTAACCCCAAATGTGACTATATTTCGAGAAAGGGCATCTAAGGAAATAATTGAGGTTAATTGAGATCATAAGGGTTGGGTTCTAGTCTGATTGGATTATCATCCTTATTAGAAGAGACACAAGAGAGCTCACTTTTTCTCTCCCTGCTGTGTGAGAACACACTGAAAAGAAAGCCATCTGTAAGCCAGAAAGAGGGCTCTCACCAAAGTTGAATTGGCCAGTATCTTGATCTTGAATTTCCCAGCCTCCAGAACTATGAGAAAATAAACTTCTATTGTTCAAGCCACCAGTCTATGGTGTTTTGTTAAAGCAGCCTGAGCTGACTAAGTTACTAGTTTCCTTTCTTCTTGGCCTGGGTCAACTGGACCTTCTTTCAGAAAAACGCCCTTTCTGCCATCACTCCTGGTCCTCTGCTTCTCTAGACATGGCCTCCAGTGGCCTGCATGGTCTCATCCCTAGTCTGCTCTGCAGCCTCATCTCCCACTTCTCTCTCCTCACACCAGGCCCTGCAGCCTCCTGGGCCTTATGTGGTTCCTGGAGAAGGGCTCTGCCCGTCCCACCACAGGGCTTTCAATGTGCTGTTCACTCTGCTTGCAATGTCCTCCTTCAGCCTCACCCCACCCGTCACCTGCTTAACTCTTACTTCCTTTAGTTCTCACCTCAGGTATCACATCCTGGAGGAAGCCTGCTTGATCTGTCAGTCTAGCTCAGATTCCTTCTTTAAGTTCTTGCACAGGCCCATGTTCCTTTCCTCCCACACCTTTGGCAACACACAGAACAAGCAGAAAGTGTATTTTCCCCGGTAGCTTCACAAGTCTCAGGTTAAATTCTAAACCAGACCTTGAGACTTGGATTTCAGTGCTTTCCTCCTAACCCAAGCTAACTGAAAGGGTAGTGGATATTTTCCCCATTTTTCTGAGTTATGGTACTTCTTTGCATAATCCAGTGCTTCAAATGAACATATTTTAATCAGTTCGTGGATTCCTGAGTTACTGCACTTCCTAATGGTCTAACAAACATTTATGATCCTAGAGCTATAAAATAAATTGAAATTGTGGGAAAATCTTTGTACATCTAGAGAATTTCTTTTTTTTGCCAGTCTTCTCAAGCTCTAGATCTTTCATTTTATACAATGAAAAACTTTACTCACCAGTATGGAATTTTTGCATGAAATGTTTTACTTTAATTTTTATTATCACTGCTTTCAAGAAACCCTTGTTTTTACTTACATTTTTTTGTCTTTTTATTACGAAAGATAGAATAATATATGGAATTTCCATATATCGTTACCCCCATGTACCCATCAAAATAAATAAACTCATGGATAATTTTGTTTCATCTACACCCCAGCAAATTACTGCTTTTCAAATAGGCTATTTATCTTTAAAACAGACTATTTTGCTATTTTAGAGCATATTGGGAAAATTTATACTTGGCATCAGTTTGAGCTCTTTTATCCACACTCTCCTATTGAATTTAGAATGGAATACAAATGCTTTCTAAAAACTACAGGCTCAAATATTAAAGTCTTATATCAGTTAAAATGTCAAGTACTCCCATATAAATGGATTTCAATATAGCTCAGAGTATAGTGTGTATGTTTTCTTCTTTAAGAGGAGAAGTAAATTTGGGTGGTATCTTAACTTCCTGACATTTCAAGATAATTCTCCTTAAAATAAAGTCACTTTGTGGCTGGGTCATCGAACTCTCTCTGTAAATTCTAAAAAGCATGGATTAAAAATAATAATTCCAGGGGTGCCAAAAAAATGTATACAAGTGGACACTTTGGTCAAAGTAGCTCAAGCAGTAGTTTGCTGTAATCAGAAGTGTCTGGAAGCTGATGGTAACCACTTTGAGCACCTCTTGTAATTGCAGAAGTCAAACATGACTTGTATTCATCTTTTGTTATCGGTATACACTGAGTAGTACAATTTTAATAGTTTTTTTTTTCCTTTCTTAAAATGTGTATACATTTTTTTTGGCACCTTCTGTATAGTCCTCCTGGATCTCTTAAAGTCTCCTCCTCTATTAACTGGCTATCTGCCTTGGGAAATAGACAACTTGAATATATATCTGTAGGTAAAAAGCCTGAGAGAAGGGCTATGATTGAGTTGGAGTCTGGGCTGATGCTCTTGGTTGTTTACCAGACAAGCATTCCCCATCTGTCCACTGTTGCTTAGGCACTGAGGTGAATGTGGTTAGGGAAGAGCGGACGCTCCCCTGGGCCAGGGAAGGCTCAGACTGTGGAAGTCCCTGAGGGTGACTCCATTCCCCTTCACCATATGATGATCCACGTTGGGGCCATTAAGGTGTAAGGAGAAGGGAGTGCACTGAGGCTTCTGGGGAAGATCCCTCCCACTGAGGACAGACAGAAAGTAAGAGGGGTCACGCTGATGCTTGCTTTTTCCCTTGAATACAGCTGTTGCGAAGGTGGCGTTCGGAGTATGACACCTATGTTGTGACCATGAGAGGAGACAATTCTGACCCCTGAGAAATAAGCAGTGGAATAATGGAAAAACCTAGCTCTTTACTGTTATAATCAGGCTTCAGAGTGGACCCTACCTTTGGATTTCTTGTTAGCTGAAAACAAAACAAAACAGAAGACCCTCTATTTAAACAACTTTTAGGTAGGGTTTCTTTTGCTTGCATTCAAGAACAAAGAAAGAACCAACACCGGTCTAGTCTGTTTGCTAACATAGATTACCAGCAAATGCACCATCTGTTCTAAAACTGAACAAAAAGTGATAGTTAAATTGGTGTGGTTCGAGTCACTTCAGTTCAATTTACTAAATATTTACTGAGCACCTACTATATGTGCTTAGCTATGTGCTAGGTACTGGGAACTTGAACATGAAAATGAAATATTAATAGTTTCTACTCTGAGAAACTCGTGTTTAGTAAAATTTAAAAGAAAAGCCTGAAACTTCCAAGGTATATTGTGTTTTCCTGGGGAAATATGACTGCTTTGTCCCCAGTTGCTAGATTTAGTATCCTAAGGCTGGGAAAGATGCTTGAGCAACCATTTGACCCAGAAATCATAAAAATCACAGATAGGAACATCCTATAACAAATGCTGGTCTCAATAGGCTGATTGACAGGCACATAACATACATGGAACGATTTCAAAAGCTCTAGTCAAGGCTCTTACCTCAGAAAAATCCCTCCTGGTGCCTAAACCTCAAACCTTTGGCTTAAGGACTCCTTCGGTTTAAGAATTTGTCTCTTGCTAAATCATAAGTACCCCTAAGAAACAGCACATTATTTTTTTTCTGTCATGTAAGGGGAAATTACAGCCATCATGAAGGCTTTGGGAGCCTGAATAAAGATGGGTAAAAGTGGAAAGAGGAGAAATGGACACCTAGGAGGAGTTTGGGGGACACTGAGATGATTCACATTTTAACTCAGGGTCAGCTCTGAGCCAGCTGAAATAATCTCTGAAAGGGCAGGTGATCAGTTATTTTTTTGCCCATTCCTTCTTTGCCTTGGCTTTTTTTAAAAAAACCAATTGACAGAAAACTGAAACTATCTCCCAAAGAGTGTGGAAGTGTTCAGATAAAGATCTAACTGGCCACTGTACTGTAGAAATAGAGTAGGGGAGGGTCGGAAGAGAGAGAGGGAGCCTAGCTTGCTATTCATAGCTCTTCCAAAGAAACCCCAGGGAAACAATCCAGAGAAGAGAAGCCCTATGCATTCCAGCCCCTAAACTGGGAATTCATAATTATGCAAAAAAAAGTAAACAAAAAAGTAGCCAACTGAGAGGGAGGCTGGGAGTGGTTTCTCTGTGGTTGGAAGATTCAGGTTAGACACTTCTAACCTTCTCAAGACTCTGCTTGCAGAGCACCTTGAGATTGTCCTCCTGCCTGCACGCCCTCTGTCCTGGCCCTAACCCCTTGTCTGGCACTGTCCTTTGTATCCCGGAGAAGCTCCCTCCAGAGTCTCTATGGTGCTTCCTCCTAGAAGGTCTGGTCTACAAAGGAGCTCAGCTCTAAAGGCCTCACTCTGACCTAGTCATTGGAGTCAAAGTGAAGGACAGAGAGGAAAACTTCCAACTGTCTGGATGAGAACAGCAGTGACCTGTCTATGCAAAAGTGAAGTTTTGCCTGAATTATCTGAATAATGAATTTTCCTGCTTTTGGCAGTCAGGAAGCTGTGCCCCTGGTTATTCATTTCCTTCAGCAAGCGTTTGTCTGGCTCCTACTAGGTGCCAGGCAGCAAGGTGGCATAGAGGGCACAGTAGAGAGCCCTGTACACACGGCATACTGTCTTGAGCAGCTTTTCCTCGGAGAGACCACTTAGAAAACGTAATATATGTCAGAAATGGGGATTCTTGGAATGTACATAAGGAGAACTCCACAAAATGGGGGATGCACAGTTCCCACAAAGCCTAAGAGAGCATCCATCTAGTGGGGGAAATGGCTGGGAGAGGATGGGATGCTCATTCTAGGCATGGGGTCGGGGGAAGCCTAAGGGAAGGCAGAGATAGGAAGTAATACAGTGGTCAGTGGGGGCAGTGAAGAGCTCTGTACAAGAGAACCCCAGCACTGGGAGCTGTGGCATGGGTAAGCCTAGTTTGTAAAAAACATTTCCAGTTCAATTCCTTGCAAAAGTTATCTGACTCTTCTCAACTGGCAAATAAATGGTCAGTCAGAGCACATGTCTCGATTATTGGAATAAAAGTATCTGCTTTTTACTTATGAAGAATGTCTAATAGCATTTATAAAGGAGTTCATTCCTATGCGGCATGTAAGTCTTTACCAGGGAATAGATAACCTCACACTTCTCCTCTTAGCAACAGCAGACGGAGAGAGAGGTGGGGGTTCCCAGGAGGAAGAAAGGAGTCCGGCAGCCACCCTCTCAGTCTCTGTTTCTAATTAGCCAAGCCCTATCTTTTGGGAGATCTGCCTTTTAAAGGAACATAAACAACACTGCCTAAGTTTCCTAAAAGCCACTAATGCATTTTTCTAAAAGCTGAAAACACATAAAATTTTCACATTTTATAAACAAACGCTGAGAAAAACATGATGAGAAGCAGAACTTTCAACAAGAAATGCCACTCCAACCCAATGCTCAGCTGCCTTTCTAAGAGTTCCTGGACCCCAGGCTCCCAGTGGAAATGTTTGTGAAGTCCGAGTGCATTTTCCAGCAGCACACTTAGAGATCCACTCGGCCTGAGTGTTCATTAGCTGACATGTCTTAACAATGCCTGGGAGGCAGCAGGTAAGAGAGGGAAACTGGCTCTTGCAAAAAGCAATAACCTTTTCCTATGTTCCAGTCACGTTGAGTATTTTGTAATTAAACTGCACAGAAAAGTACCTTCACCATCTGGAGTGCTGGGTCTGCAGGCACTTGCTTTTGTTCCTGCCCAGGACGTCTTCATGGCCTAGTGATTTTCAAGGTCTCTGGTTATGTGGTATTCACCATCAGCGGACCTTCTCTAGTAGGTTGGAAAGGGCTTGAGGTATTGCAACGAGGTAGGGGCAGTGGAGACGAGGGGGACCTGAGAGGGAGGACCAGAATCTGCCCTTTCCCTGATAGAATTCTCCTGGACCCTGGATTCCCCCACGCCCCACCCTCTGCCATCCATGGACATTGGAGGGCAGGGGATCCAGCAGAGACTGAGTCTAGACATCTAGTTCTGAGGGCAGATCTCCCAGTGACTACTTTAGCAAGTCACTTCACCTTTCCGGGCCTCATTTCCTCATTTGGTCTTCTTTAGACCAAAGGATGCTGTTTCCTTCCAGCTCTAACTTGCTCTGATGCTGTGATGTTGAGGCAAATCCTGAACAGGGCAGGCAATATGCATCGTGAGTGTGCCTGCAGGGTCCAGAACAGGAGGCACTTCTGACAGAGGCATTTTCAGGCAGTGGAAGCTGGTCAGGCTATGAGGGTATGAAGGATGGGTAAAAGTGTAATTACTTCATGGTGATGGCTTCAGAGGGAACAGTGCTCCCCTCCCTGAGAATGCCCACCAGATGCTCTTCCTGTGCTGAGGTCCACCTGGGCACATCCACTGTCCAAAGCAGCCACCCCTGATGAAGTGGGCTCCTCACAGCATGCCTTGAGAGCTTAACTTGACAGGCATTTTCTTTTTAAAAAGAAAGGGAACATCTACCTCCCTCTCCCCAGGCCTGACATTATTATAATAATAAAGTTCCCTTTCCCTATGTATCCCCCCTTGTCCTCTCTGAAAACCAGGGTCTGAAAGGGCACTGTCACCTTGCTGTCATTCCAAGACCTCAGCCCCATTTAATTTAAACCTAGAATAGGTCAATCATTTTAATCAGTTATCAGGCTGAGTAAAAAAGGAATCCACTCCCCCTCCCCCCCGACACACCACCCCAGCTGCTACAGGAGTATTGCAGATAGATGAATTAAATCCTAAACCCTGGGCAAGCTCCTCCACCTCACTCATTATCTCCTCATTAAACCCTTTTAACTTTCTCCCCTGATCTAATAAGGCGTCAGGGTCAGGTTGTTTAAGGCAGAAAAGGCAGTTGCATGTCCCTGTGTCTCTGAGTGTAGAACCTAGTGAAGGATTTCGGGCCAGCCACACAGACCAAATGTACCTTCATTTAAATGGAAGCCGTGGAAAAATTTTTCCTTCGGTCATTTCTCAAAATCACTAGGGCAGGTTTTTATTTTCTATGTGCCTACAGTGATTGGACTTATAAATAGATGAATCGATGGCAGCCTGCACTGACGGTGGTGGGTGGATGCTAGGGATACCTTTTTGAGATTTAACAAAAATCCACTGCTCGTGACAATCCTTCCCCACCACCTCCAACATTGCTCAGAGAGATGAAGTCCCTCCCTTTGAGACTTTGTTCCTATTACATCACAGTTATATTTAGGACAGTGTTGAACAAACTTTTTGCACAAGGGCCAGTTTAAGAAAAATAAGATGCGTAGGAGTCAGTTATATACATATATGTAAATATAATATCTATAACACAATAGAACTTTAAACAGTCCAGAAACACAATAGCTGCAAATCTATTTAAGCATTTTTGAGTTTCATCTTATAGTTAAAAATCTTAAGACCACGTGGTTAGCCTGCACTGCAGAATCTGACCTCAGTATTGTACCTTTGAATAAATTTGATTGCTGAGTAAGACATTTTTGGAGGTGGTTTATTTTGCCTTTCCACATTGACCTCATCAGCTACTTGGATCCTTTCCTTGTGCCTCTAAATTTTGTTGTTTTTAATTGTCAAATACAAATGCCTACATAGCAATGCCTTCACTTCCAAAGTTCTTATTATGCCCACTTGTTTGGAAATACATAATTTTGATTAGTCATCTTTCTCTTCTTGTTGGCAGGCATAACAGTTATTTTAAAAGTTATTCAGAAAAACAGTCTTCTCCACATGCATCAGCATAAACATCTTTTCTCTAGTACTCAGAGTAAATCAATTGATACCACACACCTGCCTCCTTGAGGACAAATGGAAGAGATGGTGTGTACATCTTCAGCTTTATTAGATGCTGCCAAATTTCTCACCACAATGGTGGTTCCAACATATGCCCCACCCACATGCATAATTGTTCTTATTTTCTCACATCCTTGTCAACTTTTGTTGTTGTTTGCTATTTCCTGATTATTTGTGAGCGGGGAGCACCTTTTCATATGTTTATTAACCATTTATATAGCTTCTTCTGTGAACTGTTAATGTCCTTTTCAATCAGATTCACTGTCTTCTTCTTGTTAGGAGTTTTTTTTATATAGGGGGCAAGTATCTTTCCCAGACAATTTTTTTTCTTCTTCTTTCTTGGCTTATGTTATCTTTTTTTCCACAGAAGATTTTCACTTCAATAAAATTAAAGTTTATCCATCTTTTCCTCTATGGTTTATTATTTTTGTGTCCTATACAAGAGAATTTCCCCTATTCTAATGTCATAATAATACTATCCTACATTTTCTTCTAGAAGTTTTGCAGTTTGGTTTTTTTATATTTAAATCCTAATATATTTGGAATTTATTATGTTTACAAGTAAAGAGTGGACCTATTTTTACATTTTCCATCATTCTCATTCTTTTTTTAGTGTCTTTTCTTGTTTGGGTTTTTTTATTTTTATGCCCTTAATCTCAAAATTAGTTATCTTAATCCAGTTATTAATCAAATTATTAAGTTATTTGAAGTTTTTAGGTTGTAATCCTGTTGTTTGTTTTGTGCCTAATTCTATCTCTTGGGGGATTCTTTTCTCAACAATTTGTAATTTTAGATTGTGAGCTCATCTTCAACAGGAGTTTATTTGTGGGTCTCTGTAGACTGACTTGAAAAGGTTTTCATTTTACTTCTATCAGTTACCCCTGGTATACCACAGTTCCAAGACCAATCTCTAACATAATTTCTCACCCTGAGTTTCTAAGACTATGCATATATAAAAATAGTCAACCTGAAACTCATGAAGTGAAGGCTTGTGAGTACAAATTATCAGAGAAACTTTTGTCTTTATATAGAGCTCTGGCAGAGACAGACAAGCTTCCCTGTGCTGCTTGGTGGGATTTTTTTCCTGGTTTATTCTTTCACTAAGGTGCAGCCCTTTGGAGTTCAGACTAGCTCACAACTGAGAATATATTTACAGGAAAAAGACAACCACGTGGTAAAGAGATGGGCACTTAAGAGTTACTAAAGGGCAACTTCAATTCATGTGCGAGAAGCTCAACAAAAGTTTTCTGTCTCATAAATGAAGAACAAGTGATTGTATTGTCAGCTACCAAATCCCATGGCATGCTGCTAAATTCTGAGAACCCTGGTCTGTAGGTTTAAAAACGATACCAACATCCACTTTATTGCTTGAAGGTTATTCAATTTATGGTAAAAGAGAGACTTTTGCACTTTCTTTGCCATCATCCAGCCTTTCCCCTATCTTTCAAGAACCTACCACCCCACCTGCCTTGATATGATGGAAACGCTACAAGAAACACTCAGCAAGAGGTTTCTCAGGAGAAACCTGTATGAGAACATGTGTTCTTGTTTGGGTAGGAGAAAGTGTATACAGGTAGAGACATCCATCCAACAATTCCTTCTAGAAGTGCACTCCCTGTTCTTTTAGGAGCATATCAATCATTTTTACACTCTCTTGACTCTTATTCACAGGCATTTCCAGTGTTGCCAAAACAGTGCCTACCTACATCTGTTTTCTACTATTGGCTTGGGTTCCAGGGAGTGTTTATGAGAGAGAGAGAGAGAGAGAGAGAGAGAGAGAGAGAGAGAGAGAGAGAGACAACAAGAGATTGACAGTCTTGTGTTGGCTGTCTGGAAATGAGAATGATCCAGGTCTGATGTTGTAATTTCTCCTTTTATGGGCAAAAGCAATGCCTCAGGATGAATGGGTATAACTAAACACACTGCGACACTCCCCACACACAGTGTGTACTCCCTAAACACCCACAGCACTTTTTGTTGTTGCTGTTGTAGGACAAAAAGGAAGACAATCTTTTAATTCCCCACTCCCAAATCTCCTACCCCCCAATGAAATGAAGAAAACATTGGTCTTAAAGAGAAAAAAAATCCTGATTTATGTATCTTCCTTTCATTTCCTACTTTTCAAGCTATAATCCTAATCACCATTCAACATAATAATGAATTAATTTTTAATTACATAAGTAATTGATCTTCATTCATTAAAATTAAAACAATACAGACAAAGCAAAATTTCTCTTTGCCTACTCTTCTAATACTACACTGTTCCCCATTGTGTATCCTTTCACCATGTATGCTTTTAAATTTTTTCTAAGAGTACGCATTCACATATAAGAAAGCACATATTTTGTTTGGTAGGAATTTGTTTAATATATAAATTGTGCCATACTCTGTATATTGTAGAACAACTAGCTTTTCTTAAAAATGTATGTTGGATGTATTTTTCATATTAGTACTTATTGATTGGTCTTATTGTTTTTTAAAGGAAACATAGTCTTCCATAGAATGGATGTATAGCAGTTTATTTGATTATTTTCCCCCCAAATGGAAATTTGTACTGTTTTTGAATTTTTCACTATTGCAAATAATGCTATGATGAATTCCCTTATTTATAACTTTGTGGGCAAATGTGCCAATCTTTTTAGCATAGGTACTGAGAAGTGAAATTTCTAGATAAAAGGGTAATATTTGCTTCTTTAAAGCAGTGATAAAAACTATCTACTTATCTATCTATCTTCCTACCTAAATAGTACCTATGATTAAAAAATTTCAAAGTTGGAGTAAAATGGAATCGTAGATCCTAAAGCAAGCATAAAAAAAAGACAATGTATTTAATTAAGTCATAGCCATAAGCACATTAGGTGTGACTAGTTTAAATGTATCAATTAAAAAACAGATTGTCAGACTGAATTAAAAGGAAAAAAAACTCAACTATATGCTACCTACAATAAACCCACTTTAAATCTAAATACATATTGAGTTGTTGGAAAAGTCATGATGTATTTTTTTCTATGTTTTTCATTCCAAAAATGGCCATGACTTTTCCGGCAACCCAATAGATAGGTTAAAAGTAAAGGGGGAGAAACAAACACTAAGACTAATCAAACACTAACACAAAGAAAGCCAAAGTGCCTATATTAATATCAGACAAAGTAGACTGAAGAACAAGGAATTATTACCAAGGATGAATGAATATTACATTATAATAGATAGATTGATTTACAAAGAAGACGTAAAAATCCTAAATGTGTATATACCTAGAAAGACAGCTTCAAAATACATGAAGCAAAAATTGACAAAACTGAAAGGAGAAATGGATAGATCCAAAATCATAGTTGGAGTCTTTAGCATTTCTCTCTCAGTAATAAATAGAACAAATAAAGAGAAAGTTAGTGAGGATGTAGATGACAAACAACACTCTCAACCAACCTGACCTAATTGGCATTTAGAGAACACTTCATCCAACAATAGCAGTACCTCAAATATGTTAAAAGACTTAAACCACCCAAGGTATGTTCTCTGATCATAATAGAATTAAAGAAGAAATCAATAACAGGAAAAATCTTTAAAATTAAGATTTTGGAAATTAAACAATAATATGTTCTAAATAACCCACAAGTGAAAGAAGAAGTCACAAATAAAATTGGAAAGTACCTTGAATTGAATGAAATTGAAAATACAATAATTCAAAATTTGTAGGATACAGCTAAAGCAGTATTTAGATGGAAATGGATAGCCTTAAATGCTTATATCAGAAAGGTTATTGAGAAACTCAGAACTGAAAAGAAGACTGAAAAAAACAGACTCTCAACAGGCAAAAACAAGGAAGGAGGCAGTAGATAGGCCGCAGTAGGTAGGCCACAACCAACACCACATCTCCCACCATTCCCGTGAGAGTACCATTACATCAGTTGCAGGCCACTGACCACTGAAGGCTGTGTGGAAGTCCCTATTTGCTCTGGAAATGAGTTCTTACTACCTCAGCTGTTGCCCTTCATGACCAGAATGGTCTCCCTTATTTCTAACTCCCTCTTTATAGTCCAGAGCTTCTGGATCTGATTGGCTGAGCTGAGACCATATGCCTCTATCCTAGCTGCAAAAGCAACTGGGAGAATGATGGCTTTAGTGCTCAGTTTCTATTATGGGAGACAGGGTGTGTCTCCCATGAAACCTTGGATTAATCCAGATACTGTTAGGATGTTGAGTGAGATTTGTCCTGACATCATATATATGGTCAAAAAGACCCAGACCTGAGACCAAAGGGTACCCTGTATTTTAAAGAGGATTTTAGACACCTCTCTCAGGATTTTTTAAGAGGCTGAAGTACTGGATCTTCTATCTCCACCATCATCCTAGCTCTACTCTTCCCAATCTATATAAGACAACTGGGGAGGACAGAGAATGAAAAACGTCAGAGTTATCAGGCAAGCAGTGTTCATGTTGCAAGGCTATTTCTGGACTCCACCAAACAACTCCATACTCTTCCTCCATCCTCACTCAGACAGGGCTGTCTAACAAATAAGGAAAGTAGGCACTTAGGGAATCATTGGTAGAGTTTGAGAGTATCAGCAAGAAAAGGGAGAGTAATGTCTCACTTCCTGCCTTGGCTGCATGCCTCACATGGGTGGACAACTGGATATAAAATTTAAAATGATATGAACAGGAAGTCTAAAGTAAACAGGACTGAACTTTTAATTATAACTATAAAACCTGTTCAAAGTGTCATTAAATAATGGTAAGGAAGAATTTGGCAGTCTATGTTTGGAAGTATTTATATTGGTGACAGTGCTTTGCAGTCAGAAGTTAATAGAATCCACTTTAGCTAATTTTAACAAAAAGGGATTTATTTAGGGATATAGAAAGCTTGTAGAACCATTGAGGGGCTTGATAAAACAGACGCCAGGCTGAGCTCCAGGGAACTCATCTCAAAAGAGTTTCTACCTTTGCCATAATAAACAACAGAAACAAACACAAAAACATATCAGAAAGCTTCTACAACTTCTGGCCCTAAGACGCTGCTTCTGCTGAGAGAGGCAAACGCGTGCTCCATGTCCTGATTTTTAAGCGAAATCTAGTTCTAAATCAAAGTCTTCTGTATATCTTATTTATGGAAACTAAATTATATGTCTTCTCCCTTGGGGCATGGGAAACAATAAAGTAGAGTTGTTGTTGCTTTTTATTCTGCATTGGAAAACTGGGATTTAAACTGTGGGAAAGTATTAAAATGTGGAAAAGATGTCTAATAGATCAGTGGCAACACAAATTACAGTATCTATTATAGCTTTCATTGAAAAAAATTATTTAATGATAATTTACATTGAGCTGAGGCTATAAAACTGTGGTTGTAGAAATACATAACATTGATGAACATCATTTTCTCACTTAAAATGCATCTATATCAATTACACATAAATCTGCCTCATTTTGTTAATGGTTGTACAATGTTTAATTGAGTGGATAAACCCTAACGCAGGTTTCCCCCACTATCTGAAAATAGAGCATTTCTATGAAACTTTCCATAAGCTGAAGTGGTGTAAAGAAGCAATTGCCATTATTTTATATAGAAACAATATTGAGCATTTCCAGACCCAAAATGCAAGCATGTACAATGTATTTATTTTATTCACAATGATCAAAACGCTTAACTATGTCCAGGTTTACGCTAAGCTTAACACCCTTATGAGCTCTCGTAGGCTTTTCTGATACCTTAGGATACACCTTGCTAATGGATGTACAAAATAAATTGAGATAAAACACAGATGCTGAGAGACACAGCTCAAAGCGATGGAGGTCTGATGCTGAAGTGCTGAGTGTAGTTCCTGGGGAAGGAGCTTGCTGGGGCCATTCTTGCTGCCTCCATTATGGCTTCTTGCAAAACAAATGCTGAATGCTATTTTAACTTTTCATCTTTTTTTCATAAAAGGGAACATCCTCTTTGGATTTCCTTGGGTCACAGGAAACAGGTACTAATGTAGGTCTTTCATAAAAATGAAATAGCATAATGTGAGCTTTAGAAAAGTGGGGGGTACCTGTATATTCAGAGGACTACCTGCGTAGTCCTCTAATGATAGAAATTCAAGTTGTTTCCTAAATTTTACTTTTATTAAAAAAATGCCGCAATGCAGATCCTGGCACACATGTGAAAACATGCCGCTTTCAAATGCCGGCTGGGATCTCTTTGCTTTGTTGTTTTCTGCATTAGAGGGTTTTCTCCCTTAAGTGAATGTACCACATATTTTCAAATCATTTCTTTAATAAAAGTAACAGCAATAAAAACAGACTTATGGCAGAGGTAGCTCTGACACCAGCTACTTTCACAACCTTAGGCAAATCACAAACACTTTTAGGCTTAGTTTCATTATCTGTAAACTGTAATCATTGGAAAAGATGAGCCTCTGAGGCCCAGCTAGTCACATTGTGGTCTTGATTAATGTCCTTGAAATATCTCACATTGCTTTACCCTTTTGGGGCACTGATAACCATGACTTTCGCTTCTGAAAGTCCCAGGAGGGACCATGACTTTCAATTTCTTCTTGTGTCTTCATCTCTTTTCACCTTCCCAGCACCAAAACAGCACTCCAAAGAGAACCGATGCTTAGTAACCTAATTACCAAGAGATGGGACAACGCCGCTGAATGAGGTGGTAGTGGATGGATTTGGACAAAATTCTAATTTATCCATCCATCATTCAGCATAATCATCCCCATGCCCTGCTCACATTTAAGTTCTAGAATGTTTATTTCCGAGGAAGCTCTCTGCTTCCCTGTGGTTGAGGAATTGAACCATGCCCTCCTGATTCTATTCTCTCGGAGGAGTTACATAATTTGCATTAACCAACTAGGTTATTTTGTATTGTCAAGTATGATTTATAAGAATAAGTGATGTGCTCCTTCAATTTGTTTTGTTACTGTGTACTCTGTAGTCCTCTAGAAATTTTGGAATCCTGGGAAACCCAAACCCCCTCATGGAAATCAGGCAAAATACATTTGGAAGAGTTTTGTTTGGCTATATCTGAAAGTATTTTGTAAATGACACAATTTTATTCAGCTCTGTGATTATGAACAAAATGCAGAGCCCTGAACAATAGGTTAAATGAGGTGGATAACCTTGCAGCATCTCAGAAAGAGCACAGGATTTGTCAGGTGGCCCAAGGTGCAAATCACAACCTGCTCACTAGCTATGTGGCCTTAGGATAGTCATCTTATATCTCTGGGCCTCAAGGTAATAATACTTTCTTTATAGTGTTATATTATGAAGCTTTAAAGAGGATATAAAACATGTCTGTCATATATGGCAATCTCCCAGTGACAGTAGTTAATATTATTAACCATGTAGAGTGATGTTGATGAATACAAAAGAAATTCTAGAATAACTGGTATTCAAGTGGTGGACTGAACACCAAGCCAGACTGAAGAAGGCCAGCACAGCTTGGACTAGGTGTAAGGAACTCCAGTTTCCACAAAGCTGGCTCAATGGAATTACGTGATGTCAGCTCATCAGACACAATCTACCTCCAGGAGCACGTATCAAAAATATTTCTCCATTCACGCTTTAATATTGCCCATAAAAAATTGTTCATTGCCTCTTGGCATGATCTCTATGCCAAAAATATTATCTAGCTCTTCCTGCAGAGGTACCTGCAGTGTGTCGGGGCACTCTGGAATGTCTCCATTGTCTTCTACCCCACTCAGGTCACCAATTCGGCATCCTTTCCCCTCCATACCAACTGTGCCTTCGCTCAGGCTGTTTTTATCTTCTGTTTCCTAGACTCTTATATTGGCCTTGTCTCTAGTGCCACTCCCCTACAAGCCCTCTTTAACCTTGCTGCCAGCGTGATCACTCTACTGCCTCCCTATTGTCTAAAGCAGGGGTCGGCAAACTGCGGCTTGCGAGCCACATGCAGCTCTTCGGGTACATACATGTGGCTCTGAAGTAAAATTGAAAATGAAAATACAACTATCATAGTTTCATTTATAAAATTTTTCAAGGCTATTACTCACATAATGGTGATTTCATTTGTTTTATGGCTCTCAAATAATTTTTAAATTGCTATGAAGGACAGGATTGGCTCTTCCATCTCAAAAGTTTGCCAACCCCTGGTCTAAAGGATAAATCATATTCTTCTGTAGCACATAATAAAACCCTCTATTATCTCTCTCATCCACCTCCGGCCTAACATGCCATTGCTTTGGTTATCCTCTCCCCCCTGCCCCACCCACCCCAAACAAACTTTATTCTCCCCAAAACACCAATCTATTTCTGTGTCCTGGAATACTCCATGTTCTGTATTGCACATTCCTGGCTGGAATGCCCTCTGCTAACTTGTTCACCTGAGAAACACCTGCTTTTATGAAGCCTTTCCTGACTCCTTCACTCAGTTCAGGGGCTTTTCTCTCCTGTGCTCACCCCATCCTCCAGACAAACCTCACTAAAACAATGACCTTGCTGCAGGGCGATGGTTTGCCTGTGGGTCCTAAGGGCTCTCCGATAATAAGAACTACATGGATTTTCATATTTATATCCCCAGGATCTAGCATAATACCTGACACATAAGTGCTCAATAAGTGATGCTAACTGTCTGTATCCATTAGAAATGAGTTTGGCTGCAAGTGATGGAATACCTGACAAAGAGCGGTTTGAAAAAAATAGGGAGTTATTTCCCACAGATAACAAGACCTCTGGAAGTAGATGGTTACTGTACTGGTATTGGCTTAGATGTCCACTGATGTTCGTAGGCCTTGGCTTTCTGTCTTACCCTTTGCAATCTATTCTCAACACAACAGCCAGAGGGCTCTTGTGAAAATGTAAGTTAGATCACATCACACGTCTCCTGACAACCCTTCAGTGATTTGCTCAGAGGAAGAGCCAAAGTCCTTCTATGAGCGTTCAAGGCCCCACCCAGGGTGAATATCTGCTTTTCTTTTCTCCACAGTACTTATCATCATGTGGCATACTATATCTTTCACTTATTATATAACATATATTATCTCTCTCTTCTGTCACCACTAAAATGTAAGCTCCAAGGAGACAGGGGATTTTGTGTGTTTTGTTCACTTCTGCATCTCCAGAAACTATAACAGTGCCTTGCATATGGTAGACACTCAATAAATATTAGCCGAATAAATGAATAAATGGATCATTCTGCTCTAGCTTTCTTAGCATTTTGGCTTTGTCACCTCATGGCTACATGATGGCTCCTGCCTTCCAGACATCATGTCCATGTTCATGGCAGAAAGTAGTGGGGGATTGAAAGAGTGGTGCCAAACACATGGGTCCCTTTTTATCAGGAAAGCAAGTCTTTCCCCCAAATTCCAAGCTGACTTCACCTTATATCTCTTCGGCTCAGGTTATGTCACAAGCTTCTGCCAGTAGTGAGAAAGGATAGAAAAGCAAGTAGATAACTCGGTATATTGCTACCCTGAAAAACATTGGGGGAAACAGAGAGGCTGAATATAGAAAAAGTAACTAACAGGGTCTGTGGTGAAACTGCTGAAGGAAGAACCCAAACCTTAGGAACAAAGTGGGAAAGGCACCAGCCTCTCCTCCAATCGTCTCTCTGCATCTCTTTCTTCCTTTTCCCAGATGGTCTGGCATGGCCACTGGTACTCCACTGGTACCTGAAGGGGGCAGGCAGCCTGTGTTCTGAGGCTCAGGGAGTTCATCAGAGACATTACTGTCTGTCTCCTTGAAGTTTACCAGAAGACCGGCACATATAATAGCATTTAAATGATTGTATCTCTCAAGCTCACAAGTATGTTTAGTTTTGTTCAGGCAAATAGCTCCTTCAGAACCCCTGAACTTGGTCACCATGGCTGGGCACTGCCCAGCCTTTGGGTCCCCAGACTATACATTGGTGAATAAACTTTAGCCACTGTTAAATCTCAAGTAGGTGGGTCCAGTCATACAGAAGTATTTATGCAGTGCCCTCCGGGCTCTCTGTGTGTTTTCCCCAGAAACAAGAGAATGGAACCTGAAGCCTCCTCTTCCAGGCAGGCCTGCACTGCTCTATAGCCTCCAGAAGTGACTGAAGTTCACTGGTTACTCATCAAAGGGAACCATAAGAGGCTGTCTTGGGCCATGATTCTTGTGACACATGTAGCATAAGACATTCCAAGCAGAAAAGACAAGTCAGTAGAAGGTGCCAAAACCTTGAATACTGAGGCCCAAGGCAAGGTGTCATGATGAAATTCCCTTCAGTTATTCCATGTCTAACCTAGATTCCATAATGACACATGTCACTTTGTCCTTAACCAGGTGAAGGGCTCCATGAGAGCACTAATTGTGCCTTTCATCATTTTGTACCTCTAGCACCTAGCACACTGCTCAGTGCATGGTAGGTGCTCAATAACTGGGCCGTGAGTAAATGAATGAAAGAGTCTCTGAAAACAGATGTGAGTGTGGGAGGGTGGGGCCCGAGGGCATCCTCTGTACCCTGTTGCTGGTACAGTATTTCTCTACAGCCTTAACATTAAATGTAAAGATTTTACCCAACTTCAAACTTAGATACTTAGAGTTTCTTTTCTACTTTTGTTGTCCTAAACTCATTAGCCTCAAGTTCTTTTGCCTATGGTTGCCATTAAAAAGTAGAGGGAAAACAAATGTCAGCTTGTCAATGGGGTTTGAAAAGTTATCAAACAGTTGTCAAATATCAAGGTAGGTTACTCACAGCTCAAAAATTCCATGATTCTGTGATTCCTTCTTAGCTCCTAAGCTTGTTAGCATAATCCCTAAATATCTCTAATTGAACATCATTACTAAAAAGAAAAATAAATGTAGTATCTTCAGTAGCTAATCTTTCTCTCATTTAACTAAAATATCTGTCATCTCCGATGTGATATCTGAAGGCTGAGTCCCCAACCTTGCTAAAGGAGAAAAGACATTTTCCCTGTATCATGTCCTGGAGTATTTTTCAGGGCTTACAATGGTCGAAAGGAGATCCTCTCCTGTCTCCTATGCCAGTCAGTAGCATTCTGTTCAGACTGTTCCCACACACTCCCACCCAAAATGAATTGTATTCAAAGAGAATAGGTCCCTAACCTGAACACTCCATCTGATTTAGAACTCTGGCTTTTGCTGGCCTAAGAAATCAGAAAGAAAGAAAGCTATAATTATAATCCTCCACAATCATGAGCATCCTTAGTTTTGTCAATGTGATGGAAGAAGATAGTGGCTTCTCGATTTCTGCCATGTTAGATATCCATGTGGCCCACTGTTTCTGCTATTGTTCCTTTCTGCTGTAAGGAAAAGGTGCATATGAAGTCGCTGGCTACACAGGACTGTCCTATGTGATGTGATGCCATGATTTGGCCGTCCCTTACAGTACAGCTTTTCATTCCAGGGCAGCCATTGTGCTGGCTGTTTTGGACGCACCTTGGCATGAACACAGAAAGTCCATACAGCCACCCACAACTTGATCTACTAGTTGTGAACGGAAACTTTTGAACACGTTCCACCAGCTGCACAATGGTACCATTTATTACTTTATTCTCAGGGGAAAATGTGTTCTGTGTGAATAATACCAGGGACTTATGTAAGCCTCTTCATTTTCAGGGAGCTTTATGGGTGTCAGCAAATTCACACAACACCCTGGTAAGGTAGCAAGGCATTGTTATGCCTCTTTACAGAGAGAGAAACCAGATCACAGCCTCAGATTTTCCCAAGGCTAAATGGACAATAAGTGGCATGGACTCATTTCCAGAGAGACCCATACTCTTCTGCTAGAGCGCACAAACTATTTCACACTTATAGGAAGACTCCACAGGGTTCTGTCCTGGACCTGACACATGAGGACCACTACCCTGACTTTTGATATATCTCCCAATGTTGCCTGACCCTGGGTTTTGTCCAGAGGGATGAAAAGGGCAAAACAGGGTTGGGCACCCATATAGGATAGTGGCAAAGGTTTTGCATCTCTTACATGCCTTGTCATTAGGGAATCATCCAATCCATGATCACAGGATCATGGATGGAGGAACTGAGTACCCATAAAGCTCCATGAGAAAAACTAAAACAAAAAGTTCTTCCTACAACATAGGACAGACTGGTTAACTTCAATCAATACTTAGGAGATTGAGAAGAGTTTTCCCTATCAGCTCCAGGAACATGCTAAATACCTTTTAGAGTGGGTTGAACTGTGTCATACAAAAATATGTGGCCGGGGCTGGCCAAGTGGCTCATTGGTTAAGAGCTGGCTTGGAAGCACAAGCTCTGAGCAGCAGGGCAGCTGGTTCGGATTCTACATAGGCCAGTGACGCTGCACCCTCTACAGCTAAGATGGTGAACAACAGCTCGACCTGGAGCTGAGTTGCCGTGAGTCGCTGGCGATGGCGTAGGCTGCAGTGGGGCTGCAATGGGGCTGCAGTGGGCTGCCGTAAGCTACCGTGAGTGGCCAGCAGCCAGCATGAGCGGCTGGTGGCCGGCATGAGCTGCCGTGAGCAGCCATCCGATGGCCAGCGACTGATATGCCTCACCCGGGAAGAGCTCAATGATCACAATACCAACATGGGACAGAGAAGCGATGTCCTCCACAACTAGACTGAAGAACAAAAGGGCAGCAACTTGTCTGTTCCCTTTCCCCAATTCCCCAATAAAATCATATATATATATATATATATATATATATATGATTAACCTTCATATATAACCAAGTCCTAACCTTCAGTATCTGTGACTGTGATCTCATTTGGCAAAAGGGACTTAGCAGGTGTAATTAAGTTAAGGGTCTCAAGATAAAATTATCCTGGACTTAGAGTAGGCCTAAATCTAATGACAAGTGTTCTTATAAGAGAAAGGCAGAGAGAGATTTGATACACAGACAACAGAGAGAAAGGCCATGTGAAGATGGAGGAAGATACTGAAGTTATTCCATTACAAGCAAAGGAACTCCATGGACTGCCAGCAGCCACCAGAAGCTAGGACAGAGGCTTGGAGTGAATTATCTCTCAGAGGCTTCAGAAGGAACTAACTCCGCCAACACCTTGATATCAGGCTTTTGGCCTCTAACACTGTGAGAGAATATATTTATGCTGTTTTCTTAAGCCAACCTACTTGTGGTAATTTGTTATGGCAGGCTGAGGACACTAACACACTGTCTCAACTCCTTCTTTGTACCCTCAGAGTCATACATTTTAACTCAGTTTAAAACTAACTACATACCATGCCAAATCTTTTAATGTGTGTGTGTGTGTGTGTGTGTGTATGTGTGTTAGAAGGTATTATAACTCTAAAATCGTTTCAAATTACTCTGCTAGATAACCATCATTAGTGAATGAAAAAATGGAATTATTTTGACTTGTCCCATTCTGAAGGTAGAAGGGACATCATGAAGGGAAGAACAGTCAAGAACCAGTGGTGCGAATTCAAATTCAGATCACAAAGCAATCGTGTTCAGACCTTCTCATCTCTAGGCCTTGTAGAGGGCCAGATAGTAAATATTTTTGGTTTTGTAGGCCCTGAGGTCTCTGTTGCAACTCCTTCACCCTGCTAGTGTGATGCAGAAGCAGGTATGAATGGCAAGTATCCAAAAGAGCATGGTTGTTGTATTACCATTGTATTGCTGCATAACAAATGATCACAGCAGGTACTCAATGAGTGAATAAAGGAGCAAATATTAGGTTCCAGAAGAGACTGTGGAGATAAAATGTACCCCAAACATCCTGGCGTGGAGTCCACTCCTTTGGGTGGTGTTAGAAACAATCCAGCCTCTCATTTTGGATATAAGACCAGGCATGAGCTCAGCCACCTGTGACATTTCCCTCAGGCTCCCAAGTGAAAGCACTATAATTGCATGGGTTATATAACAGTGAAGGTCGACCCAGCACACTTTATCTGATCACTGGAGTCAAAAGCCAAGCAAAATTCTTATTAGTCTTTCCCTGAGATTCTGGGCTCAGGGTCAGAATTTGGGTCTCCTTAATGATAGTTTGGTTCATCTGGTTGGCCACTAGTGACACAGTCCAGAGGAGTGCCATTTTGTTTCTTGGTGGGTAACATAGATGAAATGGGAGAGGCTTGGACCATGCTGAGAATCAAAGCACGATAAACACAGTTCCATGGGAAAAACTTAACACTGTTTTGTAACTCTTATCCAGTTACAAAAGGACCCATTCCCCTGCATTTTCTAATTGGAGACATTCCCTAGGAGAGGAAGGGTCATGCTATGTATTGGCTGAGGCCATTTCAGAGTGATAGTATTTGCTCTGGAAAATCTGGGAGGGAATGTTCCCGTCTGTGAACTACCCAGGGCCCCAAATTCACAGATTGCCAGGATGGGAGAGGATCCCAAGGACCGCCTGCTTCAACTCTCACATTCTATATGGGCAGAAACTAAGTCTCAGGGACATTATATTTCCCAAAGCGCCAAGCTAGTTAGTGGAAGTGAAAGAAAAGCTATTTATTACAATTCTCACTAACATGCTTGTTGGTGCTCCATATCCTCTCCTCTTCATTTGTCCTAAGCCTTTGCATTTTCATGCTGGTTAGCATTTTAGCCAGAATTGTGCATGAGGTTACTGTAGCTCCCTGTTCCTGTTATCACTTTCAACTTTGCATTTCAGAATGTTGAAGAAGGTGCTCCCTGTCTGGATTTTCATAGGTCCTGCTGGTTGCTATTTTAGATAACATATCCAGGCTGGTGGTAAGTAACTGAATCTGAGCTTCAGAGGCAGGCTAGTTTGGTTTGTAAACAGTCTGCCTGGGTGATTAGCAATCCTTGTACTAAATATCAATATCCAAGGAATGTAGGAAGAGGTTTCCAAGAGTTTTATTTGGATTTCTACTTATTTATAGCAGAGTTTTCTTAAAAATGGGGAGTTCTGATTGCCCTGTGCCACCTTAGCAACATCCTAAATCTTTGAGACAACTTGCTTCTCATTGGGACCCCACCAGTGGGTGATAGATACCTTTCCTTGCCCTAACTGTCCCCAGTGTCTCAGGAGCCCTGTGGCTTCTGCCCCCATTCCTTGTAGTTAGCCCCATATCCAGACCCCCTGTAGATCAGTTTGGGAGAGAACAATCTAGGGCTCTTAAGTGTTGAGCTCCCCCTCCCCACCCCCTACCCCCTGAGAATTCACTGTATTGCAATTCCCCAAATCCCTCCTGCTCTCTTGCAAGGCCTCAGGATGCTCAGCATGATCTTTAATGGTCTCTGTGCCAGTGGTGCCCATCCTTCTGTTCTATAGTTTGTTTCCCTCAGTGCTGCATGCCACCCCTCCCTAGCATGCCAGGTAGGCCGTATCCTTTCACCAACACAGGGTCATCCCAGCTCCTCCACTGACATCATACCCCAGTTGTCCTCACTTGTCCCATCTTCAGCTGTGGGACATAGTGATTCTTATGAGATTTGGCACTGCTCACTGGGATTGCATTTCACTCTTAAAACTCATTTGTTACATTGCTATGTTTCTAATACTGTCCCCTGTGTCACCACTCTTATTTATGTCACTCTTTTGTTCCCCAGAACCATTACTCTTGAAGAATGTGGGACTAATGCCCCTGGGTAGCTTCAGAAACACCATGAAGTCACTTACAGAAAGCTGCCTCCCTGCTAAGAGTTCATTTGCTCAAGTGGGGCCTCTGTCCCCAACCCCTGCCCAGGGCACCATGAGGTCAGTGGAGATTATGAAGCAGCCTCTGTCCTCCCCACATACTGTATCCTAGTTTCTTGAGGAAGGCCACGGGAGCCTTGTGGCTGCCACCTCTGCAGTTCCTGGGATCCCCATTCTGAGGCCTCTTACTACACTCACTGCCCTTAATACTCTTCCTCTTTCCATTTTTCTAGAGTAGCTGCATTCATGCAACGAAGGCAAAACCTGTGTTTTGGAAGCCATGAGCACTTACCTTTAGCTTCTGAATCCTGGACCATGGGTCCTGAATGTGCTGCTCTTTCCTTGGCAGGTAGACTCTTGTCTCAGCTTAGTCAACTGAAGTCTGATCCTACAGGAGAGATACAGGTGTTTCCTATTATTATCTTTGCCCAATATTATTTTGCACCTTGAAAAAGAGTCATTTTCCTACTTGATAAACAAAAATGTTATGCTGGACCACTCCACAAGATCTTGACATGATCCACCTAGGGAGGTGAGACCCCACTTTCAACAGGTGCCCCTTTGAAGACTTACTAATATATATATTCTCTCTAACAGACAGAATTTGTCAAACATTACTTTCTTTGTTCACATTATTAGAGCAATTACCTTTTATTGCTTTCTAAATTATGAAATTGTATTATGATATGAAATATATTTTTTCAAAGTATATATCACTTCCTTCTTGAAATACTGATACATACCCCTAAGAACTTTTTTTTTCCCCTGTTAGAAAACCAATGCTATAAAATGTTAAGGGAACCAAAGGGAAGGGTGGAAGCCACACAAACAACAACTTTGTGGGACCCAGAGAGAAATAGAAGCATCCCATTTTGAAACTACCTTTACTGATGTTTTCCAGGCCAAATAATGTTCTCAGAAATGGGTATGTGTTCTGTCTCAACATGTATACTGTACCTATCATGTTTGAAACAGCACAGCTCTATGTGTTATGCTGTATACAGTTGATCCTTGAACAACACACGTTTGAATTGAGTGGGTCCGCTTGTATGCAGGTTTTTCAATAAATACTTTAAATGTATTTTCTCTTCCCCATGGCTACCTAAATAACATTTTTTTTCTGTAGCTTACTTTTCATAAAAATATAATATATGACATACAAAATGTGTTAATTGACTGTTTATGCTATTGGTAAGATTTTTGGTAAACAGTAGGCCAGGAGTCAGTAGTCACACATGGATTTTCACCAATGTAAAAAGGTCAAGTCCTCTAACCCCCATGTTGTTCAAGGGTCAAGTATATTTCCCAAATGAAAAACATTTTTATTTCCAACCTCCAGAAAAGCCCTGCTTTATACATGTCTTATTTCTCTTGCAATGAGTTCAATATAATTCTCTCCTACACAAGCAGGTCAGTTTTGCCATTTGCCATTAGATCCTTGAGAAGCAATGTGAAGACCTCCAGTCCAGAGGATCCAATGGCAGACATAGGTATGAACTCCGAGCCCCAGCCAGGGGCACGGAAGGGCTGAATGTGTGTGCATTTTGGGTATAGGCCGTGGGGGCTGGTGAAATTCTGCTAGAGAAACAGAGATCACAGGTTACAGGGCTCTCCTTTGAACTTGATCTGTTTTAATCTTTGCCTCTCCCAGAACAGTAATGAGGTCTAGTGAGACATGTTATAATCCCAGGATGTGAACAGACATGAGATTTTGATCACTCCAGTTCAGCAGAGGCAAGGAAAGAACATCAACATGTTCACCCACAGACATATGGTAACATGGATCATTTGATTACCCAGGCTGGTTAATTCCATATGGTCTTGTCAGCCTTGGCTCTGCAAAGCACCATTGTAAAATTTATCACGGCTGGACTAGCTCTTCAGAGATATTCTGCAGTGGTTAAGGCTGTGCTGACGAGGACACACCTGAAAGAAAGGGAGGGGAAGAAGATCATATTAACAGCTCCCTTTAATGCCAACAGGATTCAGTGAAAAGGGAGTAAATGGCTTAGTCATTTTTTAATGTCCCCAAAGTTTACTATGTATCCAGGATATTTGGGATGCTATTTAATATTTGATATGCTTCAATTATTTGAACAGTAGACAAAGTAAAAGCTGAGTGAATCACATTCATTAAAATCCTGAAAACCTTTCCTTACCTAAAAATAACCAATAACTTTTAGCCTACATTTTACATGAGGAAAAACAGGTGTTTCAAATGAAGTGTCCCAAATTCTTAGAAGAATCAAAGATAAGAAGCTCCTGCCAGCAACTTCAATGTCACTGGCCCATTTTAGCAGTTTGGGCCTTGGCAGTGGTCCCACTGACAGGACAGAGGACTCTTTGGGAAGACAGAGCCGATTTGAAAGCCAGTGTTATTTATAAATTATCTCCAGATGGTCCAGTTCCTACGATTACTAAATTGCTCAGATTGTCAGAGTGGATATTTTAATCATAGATCATTCGAGGTTGATTTGGTGTGGGTGCTGGGGACAATTCTGAGAACTCAAATGGTAAAAAAAAAAAAAAAAGGCAAAAGAGTCTCTCCTGGGACTACTCAGGAGACTAGCTCTTGCTTGTGTTGCCATAGTTAATCACCATTTGCATTCCGCTTTACAATTCACAAAGCCCTTTTCTCAGATGCTCAGAGGAACCTCTACCCTTTGCACCTAGGAGGCAACCAAACTGAATAATTAACTGTTAGAGCATATGTATGCATGGCACAGGTTAGGTGTTCGAGTTCCAATTCCACCTGCTCCCATAAGCACTTCCCCACATTGAGAGCTATGTCTGATCTATACTAAGCCATCTCCCTCTCTCCCTCTTCTTCTCCCTCCTCCATCTTTTCCTTCCTTTCTTCTGGTCTTCCACCCTTCCACTGTTCCTTTCTTCATTTCTTCCATTTATCCAACAATTGTTTATTAAGCCCTCATTTTGTGCCAGGTATAGGGTTAGATGCTGTTGAGAGGTCAAAACACTTTTCCTTCAGAAGGCTATGGCAGAAAAAGGACCTGAGCCATCCCTCAGCACAGAGCTCTGTAGAATCTCATGAGAGTAGAATCTCAGTGCATGAGAGTCCACTTTGTGCAAAGGAAAAAAATCCTTACCACCTCTACTTCAACCAATGATAAATGCAAGACTCTAGGGAAAGATGATCTGCTCAAGGTTATAAAATTATAAGCAAAGTTGGTGGGTGGACCTCTTGGGCTTCAGACACACTGTCCATGATTCTTCCATGTATGTTTTTGGTTTAGCTGAGAAAAGAAGGGACAGTCCTGTGTTACCAGGACTGCTTGATGGACCATAGTTGAAAGAATGGCTTGGAATCACAGACAGTGCCTGGCTCAAAGCAGGCATTTGATGATTTATAATGAGTGATCTGGAGGGTCATTAAGAAAAAAGTGATCATTCTTGCCTTGGTTCACTGATTTGTATGCACAAAATATATAAAAACAGGACAAGAAATGTTTACCTAAAGGAAAAATGACTGATCTAGCAAGGAAATCATAAGAATATAGAAATGTTATTCATTCACTTGGAAAGCTGATTGCTGGCACAATATATGCTTGTAAAATTAATTTATAAATTTATTATCTAGGAAGACTAATACAGTGGTTATTCTAGCAATGATGACAACCACAGATGTAAGAATACAATAAAAAAAAATAGTAGGAAAAAGAGATCTAGCCCAGAGACTCTCAAACTGGTATGCAGCAAAATCACCCAAAGGGCTTGCTAAGACTCGCATCAACAGGCTCACCCCCAGGGTTTCTGATTCGGTAGGTTTGGGGAGGGGCCTGAGAATTTGCATTTCTAATAAGCTCCCAGATGAAGCTGAAGCTCCCTCACCATCTGGGAGCACAGTGAGAACCCCTGAGTTAGGAATCAGGCGGTGAAGAAATCAGCTTGGGAAGAGCATGAAAGGACACCGTGGGGTGGGGTGGGCAAGTCCATGACTGAATGTAGTGGGCATACGGTGTACAGGACTTTGGAAAAGGATTTGGACAAGGTTGTGGAAAACTCTAAGTGACGTGTTTTTTTTTGTTGTTGTTGTTTTTAAAGACATTTTCTAAAGTAATAGAGGGATCTTAAATATTTTTGATGAGCAGCAGGATGGATCTCACAGCTGAGGGGTGAAAGCTGAGGGGTCTAGGTCTCTTTGAAAGCAGATCTTACCTAGGTGGAAACTATGGCTATTCTGTATAATTTCACAATACCATAAACTAAATAGTATACAGAAATTAAGTAAAATGACAGAAAGTGCACTGGAACCATCTTTTAAAAAAACTCCATTATCATGTAACAACATAATGCTATTGATTTATTATTGAAATATAATTTTAATTTAAATTTTAATTATATATATATAACCTTTTACTTAAAATTTTGAAAAATACAAAAAAGAAAAGAAAATCACCTATATTCCTACTACCTCCAGAAAACTAGTAACTGTTTAGTATATTATTTCTTCATCTTTTTTATGCCGAAAGGTTTTTCTACCCTTTGTGTTGTAACCATAGTGACCATACTATATATAAATGTTTTTTCCTACCTTACTTTATAAAAATTATTTTCTTAAGTCATTATAAGCTCTTGCTAAATACAGCAGTTGCATTCGGGTATGCTATAGCAGGTACTGATGTTTGCCTATATAAGAGTCATATCTGGATGTTTTTTCCTTGCTTATTGAATCTCAGTGTCGTTAGGCCCATGCCTCATTTATTTGACATAAGTAAATCTTGATTAATATAAAATCATCACAGTAGTTTCCTCTCTCTTAATGGCTCTCTATTACTTTAGAAAATGTGAAAGTTTTTTTTTTTCTTTGACAATCAGAGTTCCCCATACTGTAGCAGGTTGAATAATGGCCCCCAAAGTTACAAGGTCCTAATCTCTACAGCCTGTAAATATTGTTTTATTTGAGAGAAGGGTCTTTGCAAGTGTGATTAAATTAAGGTTCCTGAGATGAATAGATTATCTTGGATTATTTGGGTGGACACCACAAGTATCCTCAAAGAAATAATACCCCATTTAAATGTAAGCAAAATATAAAACAGCTATTTCACCGACAGCAAAACATTCTGTCCAGCAAATACATCAAATGTTTCATTTAATTAATAATCAAGAAAAGTCATACACTTGGGACTAGAAAATAAATAACTCCTGGAGATCTAATGCACAGTGTAGTAATTACAGACAACAATATTGTATAATATTATAAACATCAAACTTGCTAAGAGGCTAGATCTTAATTACTCCCACCACAAAAAAGGAAATGATAATAATGTGATATAAGAGAGCTGTTAGCTAATGCTATAATGGCAGTCATATTGCAATATACAAATGTATCAAATCAACATGTTGTATATCTTAAACTTATACAATGCTTTATGTTAAATATATTTTGATTAAAAAATAAAATACATACAATTTTATATGTATTAAACGAAACTTTTAGCTTGCTACTACCAAGTACTGGCAAGGATGTGATGCAACAGGGATGGTCATGCACTTTAGAATGGTGAATAAAAGGGGCATTATCCATTAAGAATGGACATTAAGCATACTTACTGCCAGCAAATCCATTGTTAGGGATACACATTAGAGCAGTTCTCAAATATATTGGTCTCAGAACACCTTTTTATTCTTAAGAATTATTGAGGACATCAAAGTGCTTTTGTATGTGTGTTATATTTGTTGATAGTCACTGTATTTAAAATTAAATTGAGATATTTTAAAAATAGCTTATTTAAGGGCTGGCCGAGTGGCTCAGTTGGTTAAGAGCTCACTCAAGAGTGCAAGCGGAGCTCTGAGCAACAGCAGTTCGATGCCCAGCCTGAGCTGAGCTGCCGCTAAGCTGCCAACAGGTGGCGGGACGGCTCAGCTTATATAAAAAAAAAAAGGCTTATTTATTTATTGTGTAATAATAATAAGCCTATTGCATGCTAAAATAAATATGTAAAAAAATAACTAATAAAAAAAGAAAGAATAAAAAAATTTTTGACAGACACACAGAGGAAATGAAGCAGAGAGTAATTTGAAGATTGGAGTGATGTGGCCACAAGCTAAGCTATGGCAGCAGCCACCCGAAGGTGGAAGAAGCATGAATAGATTCTCCCCTAGAACCTCCAGAGGGCACACAGCCCTATCTGCATCTTAATTTTGGCCCAGTGATAATGATTTTGGATTTCTGGCTCCCAGAACTGTGGCAGAATACATTTCCATTGTTTTAAATCACCAAGTGTGATGTCATAACAGCCACAGGCACTTAATGAAATACCTAGTCCAAATCCTCTAAAAATGTTCTGTCCCAGTTTTGATCAGTAAGAAATGAAGTGCAATGGAATGAAAAGGTCTTCTTGAAAAGTTTTCTTGCTCTTAAAAAGAGATACATGGGGTGGGGGAGGGGGAGGCTCAGAGGGCCCGGGAGGGAAGAAAGTCTTATTTCTTCTGTTGGATGATGTTTCATCTACAGGAAACAGAACTGTAAAAGCCATCTTGTGACACTGAGGCCTGTCGGCCTGAGAAGAAGCCAATGAGCCAAGAGTGGGGGAGCAGAAAGATGGAAAGAACTTGGGCCTTTGACGACATAATCAAACTACTTTAATTCACCAACCGTGGGACTTCCTGATTATGAAACTTCTTATATGAGCTTATCTTACTTACATGAGTTTCACGTGATTCTTAGGCTATCTTTAGTTGGATTTACCCTCATTTTCAGGTCAAAGCAACATACCAAATGCATGCATCAAATGAATTGACCATAATTCAGAAATCGGCACACTGTTGACCTGCCTGATTTTGAAAATAAAGTTATTTTTGGAACACAGCCTTACCACAGACCACTACCTGTAGTCTTTTGCACCACAACAGCAAAACTGAATAGTTGTGACAGGAATTGAATGGCCCACAGCCTAAAATTATTCTATTTGGCCCTATAAGACAAAGTGTGTAAACTTTTCCCACTCTTAAACACAACCATTCCTTTACTGTAGAATATTGTTTCTCTAGTTTCTCTAAAAATTGTCTTCTTGAAGCAAGTTTTTTAAACCTGTCGCTTGGCCATATTCCTGCATATAAGACCAAGTTCTATATATAGAAAAAGAATCTAATATAAGAATATATAATGCGGGCATGGAAACAACTTGCAATCATCTCCTAACTCATCTGGCATCTTATCAGAGTCTGCCAAAGGTTGCTATCAAAAGCGTGAGACTGCATTTTCCACATGTAAATAAATACAGGTAATTACAAGAACTAATTCAAAACTGTAGCCTAATCTAGAAGAAGAACAAGAAAAAAAGCTTTTCTTCCCCTATTTTAAGTTTAAATCAGCCAAACTAAACTTCCTCGTAGGCTGAAAGATGTTGGTGGAGCTTATCACAGAGAATGCTATTGCAGCTGAGAGAGAAAGGGCCCTGAGTGGAGCTTCCAGTCGGCAAGCCTGAGTTACCCTACTTCACAGTTCACATCCTGTGCTGGGAGATAAGTATATAAGGCAGGACTCAAAGTTCGTCATAGAAATGCAGCCAATTGTATATTTAATTGATGTTTTGACTCCATGCCACAGTCTCTTGCTCTCCTTTCCAGAAAGTTCCCCATGCTGTACTGTGCTCAAAAGGGCACCTTCCTTTAAATGACCTGGGTGGCAGGCAGTCCTGCAGTTAGAACTGTGGCCACACAAAAGCAGATTGCAGGAGGGAGTCCCTTACCAAATAACCTTTTGAACTTTGTGGGAAAGTCAGGCTGCCACTGCCCCTCCAAACATTTCTATTTGCTTCCCTAGAAGATGCTTAGGAGTCTGTCTCTTGCTTCAGAAAGAGCAAGATGATTGCATCTTGTGTTTATCTGGGGGCTTCCAGGTCTCCCTGGGGCAAAACCCAAATAAACTGGCAAGATGCATAAGTGATCTGAATAATCTTTGAAGATGAGCCTCACCTAGTGCTTTTTGTCAGGAGGCGTCATCTAGCATGAGTCTGGCATCCTGGAGAAAGTCCAGAGTAAATAGCCCTGAAGGCAATGCTTCATAAACGCCTAGGATCTGGCGGGGCTCTTTACATACACACTCTGCCAAATGCAGCAAAAACATCAGCACTGAACCCTCAGGAAAACAACCAACAAACCATTGAGTGCAGTGTGTCAGACTCAGAGAATGGACACTCAAGAGACAGAAAGTTTCAGTTCCATGAATATTCAATAAGAATCAATAAAAGTGCTTTTGGAAATCTCCTTTCTGGAACTTTCAGCTTATTCCACAATTATCTTCTTTCAAAACATCTGATACAGGAGCCTTCCACTTCCTTTCCCAAGAATGCTGGACATGTGCTAGGTTTTCCATATCAACCGTGAAAAACAATGACTTTTCCCCACTCATTTTTTAACTGAGACAGATATTAAAATCTATGGCCGAGAAAGCACTTGGGTTGTTGAAGGTTTTCAGCTCTTGTAATATTTAAAGTAATAATGACAACTCATAAATAACTGATGTAAATAACATTGTTGATTTAAGAAGTTAAGAACAGAGCAGCTCAAACTTGTGTGCCTTTCCTTTTATAACTTAACATGGTTTTGATACATGTTATCTGTCTCACATTAATTTAGGTATACAGCCCTATAATATGAGCGGGGATGGGCACTATATTTCATAGCAACTACAGCTCAGAGTGATTAAACTGACTTATTAGGGTTACATTGTTTTCTTATTAACTATGTATATGGCCATTATTAAAGTAGTCTATGCTTCCAAATATTTTAAAATACAGAAACTCAGAAAAATTTGGAAAATTATTGTCTCATAATTTAAAACAAACAAAACTCATCCAAACAAGGAAAAGAGCTTGATTTGACAAGAAAGAAAGGTTTTACTGTCAGACAGATGTACATAACGAGCTGTGCTTCAGACAAGTTACCTAGCTCTCGGAGCCTCATTTTCTCGTCTGTAATATGGACATAGTAATATCTACCAGGCAGGATTGTTGTGAGAATTAGAGATAAAATATACAGAGCACCTAGAATGTGGTAGAGCCATAATAAATGGTAGCTATTCACATTGTGGAGTATTTTCTTGTAAGATGGCATTAAGACATCAGTTGTTTAGGTTTTACATGTAATCAAAAACATTTCTTACATAAGTATTCTATTACAAACATTTATCTCTTTATAGACACACACTGCCTAATAGAAAGCACGTATACTATCTTCCACATAAACAATCCCTAGTGTTGGACATACAGATAGTTTTCTATCTTCAATCTTACAGATAACACTGTGATGAAAACCTTTACACAGGAAGCTTCATCCACATTGAATGTCCCAGATAAATTTGCAGAAGTAAATTACTGGGTCAAAGGCCCATGATTCTTGAGCTCAAATTCTTTTCTAAAAGGATTATACCAATTCTCAGAGCAAAGGTAGTTGAGAAGAGGGACTTGCCACTGTGCTCCCATTAATCTGTCTCTATCACTCTGGAAATCTGTGCAAATGTGATCACAAAGAGAGCCTGTCTCTGGTTTTGATTTACATTTCCTCTGCTGCTAGTGAGGTTGACATTTTCCACATATTTGCTAAGTTCATTTGAAAATTAATTGTTCTTTTCTTTCTCATTTTGAAGTCTTAGTGTTTTTCCTATAGATTTGTATGAGTTCATTATTTATATGAAAAATGTTAACCTTGCAGAGTGACCCTGACACACATGTGGGCAGGGACAAACAAGACAGAAATGATGTGTGAGGGAAGGACAACTTTATAAGGGTCATTGTGAATCTATTGGGGTCTCAGTAAAACTGGGCCCCATGGTTTCTTTAGCTCTCTGAAGGAGTACAGCATCCAGAAAGTGAGAAAAAAAAAGGAAGAGAACCAGGTTACTAACATTTGTTGAATATTAAACATGAGTATTCTATCTTTTGTGTGCCAAATATTTATTGAGCAACCGCTATATGACTTTGTTCTACATACCAGGATATCACAGGGTTGTCACTTTCATGGAGCATATTTACTGAATGCTTTCTGAACATCAGGTGCATTTCCAGAGGTCTTTTCCTTTGCTGACTCAAGAACTCTATGTGGTAAGTATTATTATTTCTATGTTTTTCAAATAAGAAAACTGAGTCTCAGACAGGTTGGTTTACTTGACCAATAGCAGACAGCAAGTAATTTAGTGTGAGAGTCAGGATTTGAACCCAAGCACACAGGCTCCAAAGCCCACATATTTTCACTCTCCTAACAAATAACGTAAAACCTCAACTACAAGTAGTAGTACAGTACTGTAAAAATAACAGTGCAGTTTTTTCTTCGGCCGGCACCACCATCTTCCAGTAATTCATCAAGATGACCAACACTAAGGGAAAGAGGGGAGGCACACGCTATATGTTCTCTAGGCCTTTTAGAAAACATGGAGTTGTTCCTTTGGCCACATACATGCAAATTTACAAGAAAGGTGATACTGTAGACATCAAGGGAATGGGCACTGTTCAAAAAGGAATGCCCCACAAATGTTACCATGGCAAAACTGGAAAGGTCTACAATGTTACTCAGCATGCGGTTGGCATTGTCGTAACAAACAAGTTAAGGGCAAGATTCTTGCCAAGAGAATTAATGTTCGTATTGAGCATATTAAGCACTCTAAGAGCCGAGACAGCTTACTGAAATGGGTGAAGGAAAACGATCAGAAAAAAGAAGGAAGCCAAAGAGAAAGGTACCTGGGTTCAACAGAAACGCCAGCCAGCCCCACCCAGAGAAGCACACTTTGTGAGAACCAATGGAAAGGAGCCTAAGCTGGAACCCATTCCCTATGAATTCATAGCATAAATATAAAAAAATAAAAGACCTCTGTATTGTTAATATTTCTCTTCGTTGAGAAGTGTGGTGTCCCCTCCCCCAAAGAAATATTTAAAGAAAGCTTGAAATTGTGTCCTAAAAAAAAAATAACAGTGCAGGCTGAAGCTAACTGTGCAAAGTGATCTTCATCACTGGGAAAATTACAACCATTCCATGATATTTAGAAAATTTTGTCAAAATATTAAAAACTCTCTTGCTGTCAGTTATGAATGCACAAGGAAATGAAAAAAAAAACCACGGTAAAACAAATACTTATTTAGCACACTGTAATCTAACAGATTAGAAATATTGAGAATTACAGTGTTTTACTTCTTTATAAAAACGTATCAAAAGGGCCGGCCGAGTGGCGTGGTGGTTAAGTGCTGGCTTGGGAAGCCAGCAGCCCCGGTTCGGGTCCCACATATGAGGGTCAGTGACATTGCCCTCAAAAAAAAAAAAAATGATTACAGTGGTGTTTGCCTTCTATCATATCTTAAAATACAGAGAGAGAGTATCTTTCCTATATCTTGATAAATTGTCAGTCGTCTTTCTAAACTTGGATCAGATTCCATCATTTTATCTTTTGCACTTTCAATGGCATGAAATATCTGAGAGTTCACTTAATGTGATTTTTTTTTGCCAGTACCACTTCCTCTTCATTTACAGCAATAAGTTCACTATGCTTCTTGAGTCTCTAGAATGGATCCAGTGTCAACATTTCCATTCTCAACCTTATTTTCTATATTCCTCTTACGTTCGATTTGAATTTCACTTCCCGCATTATCACATTTTGTTTCGTTCTTCTCTTTCCTTTTTGTTGGCCAATTCCCTCCATTGATTATCTTATCCATTTTTGTAAAATGTCACTAGAAGTCAAGGAGACAACACAACTACACACTTTGCTGTCCATGTATAAACTGGGTAACAGATGCACAGTGACCAATCACCAAGAGACTTGGAAAGAAGTGGCATGATTGATAACTAACTGATCATGATCACATATTTATAAAGAGATTTGTATAGTAAAGAGCTAGCAGCAAAGTCTGTACTTCATGCAAGTACTTACAGTTCATATACCATGGTGACTAAAATCTGAACCATGTTGTTGGACAGGGCTGGTTTTATTTAACTAAACTAAACTGTGGTGACTGAAATTCACCAATGCTGGAATCCTGCAAAGTGAGGGCTACTGTATTACTTTTGGGCTTCTCACTACTGGCTCTTGTATCTCTGTAACACTGAAATGATGAAACGTTTTAAAGAAGGCAACACTGATTTCATTTTGCCCAGCAGTTTTTTCCATTGTATAAAATAGCAGAGCATGGCCACAGAGAGCACTATTGTTTAATTATTCAGTTGAGAGTCCAGCCCACATGCCTTCTCTCCTCACCCCAATGGACCTGCTCTTTTAGGATAATTCCATCTAGTTCACAAAGCAGTAGTAAAGATATTTCCTGTCTTCATGAAAAACACTTCCACCCTCTCCCTGCCCCAGGGAGGAAATGGAAAGAGAATGCTTATGCATCACAACAGGATGCGGAGCTGTGTACCTGGGTCCTCCCCCATGTCTCAGATTTACCGTGCAGTCATGACCCAGGCACAAATCTAAGCAATATGCCATATGTGCTGGTCCCAAGAGAAATCAGAACAGGCCTGAAGGAAGTTCGTCAGGGCAGCAAGCCCCAAAGACGTGGAATATTCTTTGCCACAACATTCCATTTCCTCTGTGGCCTGGTTTTCATGGGACTTTGTGTGTGTATCAGGTTGAAAGGGTGAGTTTGAGGGGCATGAGGATCTGCATTTGTTTCATTGTGGTGTAGTGTTTATGTTAAAATGAGAAGAGCAACACTGGGAGGTGGAGGAATCTGAAAATGGAAGAGTTAAGTGGCCAGGATCAGGGTGCATCCTAAGATCCTCAGGTTCGGACAAAGGGATGTAGGAATAAGGGGAGGGTGTCTTAGTTCGGGTTTTCCAGTCGCTGATCCTGAATACAAACAGTTCATTTGGGTGGTAATGCCAGGAAGACCAGGCAAGTCGGGAAATGAACCATGGAAAGCAAGGAAGCAATACAGGATATGCCAATGAGCAGGTGGCTAATGTGGGCTTCTGGGGCTCAGTCCCCTTGGAGACCTCTGCGGGGCAATGTAAGAATGCCTGAGAGTTGTCTCACGCAAGGAACAAAAAAAAACTTCTGAGGATGGCTCAACTTCCTGGTTGAGGGCTACTTGCTCTGTTGTAACTTCTCAGTACTTGTGGCCTGCCCTGCATGTAGCACAGCACACCCCCAGAGGCCTGAGGAAGCCTAGAGGCAGAGTCCCAAATTCTTGCAGTAAAAAAACATCTGGAGTTTACAAAATGGTGAATACTAATGGGTACAGGTAAGGCATTAACAGTGTCTGCTCTTGTAACTATGGTCTAAGCACTGTTCTAAGCACTTTGAATGTATTAACTCATTAATGCATGCACGCTTACAAGGTAGGTATGAGCACCACCGTTTTATAAATTAGGCCCAGAAAGATTAAGTAACTTGCCCAAGTGACAGAGGAAACGTTATAAACTATATGGGAAGGCTTCGTGCAACCTCCATAACATCCCCTGTAATGTATGCTTGATCTCCATTTCCTTTTATCCTCACAAATTCTCTTAGATTTTTAAGGCGTGCTGTATGGCTATGGAAAAGCTTTATTTTTACGTAAAATCATTGAAGAACATTTAGTGAAGCAAGGTATTTTACACAAGCAGGGTCCCCAACAGCATAAGGAATCAGCCAAGCCTGGACAGGATACCGGAGCTTAGATATAAGAAATACCCTTTTCTTATTTAAGCCATGTGTTTGGGAACTTTGTCATTACAACAGCCTCGTCTGTATCCTTACACACAGGATTGCACTGGAGTTTTAGTTCCAGCTCCTGGACACCAAACACGAGACAAAATACATGGACCTAGCCCTGCCATCACAACAAGACCTTCTGCAGGAGGTGCTGAGCTAGCGTCTGTGTACCTGCATCCCCACCCCAGTCATGCTTGTTTCTCCTCTTGCTTTGACTGAGAGAGGGCCCAGCCCCTTCTGTAATTTCCTTTCCTTGTGCAGGGAGTTGGTACAAGAGACAACATGATTGAGCCCTTTTTGCCTCCTCCACAAGTCACTGCTTGATTTTGCGTCTGCCTCACCAAACCAGTCCTGAGGTCTCAGTGCCCAGAACTGTCAGCAAACCTCCCACTCGCTGTTTGTGTTGGCTGGTGTCGCCCTGCCACCCTGGAGGTGTCGGCTAAAGCTGTTTACTGGCTTCATTTAAAAACACCTTGTGGTGTGCTTAAAATTCTGCTTTGAGCTGCAATATGGACACAGATAGGAATGAAGCAAGAAAGTAATGGAGATAAACAGAATATAATAAAATAAAATTGTAATGAAATTATATGGAATGGTATGGAAGAATTTTTAAAAAAGTGGTATGTTATTTAAACCCAATATTACGTATATACTATGTGTATAATTTCAGGAGGTCTTATCTTTCTTTACAGAGCTCAACCATCCATATACCACAGAGGTCAGGCCATGTCACAGGCTAAGTGCAACTCTGCAGCATATTCTTCTAGGCTAAAACAACAATTAAAAAATAGTCGAGTTAAAATATTAGTTTAATATGCATGTGAAATAATAGTACCTATAAACAGACTCCTATTGCAAAAGCCACTACACGAGCTTCCTTGCTGACTTGGGTCAGGTCAGGGATCATTTGATAGGGAGATGTAGGTAGAATCAGATTATACAAAGCGAAGAGCTAAAAATCAGCTCACAAAGAAGAGTCAACAGCCTACCCTGGGTGAGACCTTAGAAACCACCTGTCTAATCTCCAGGAAACAATGGCTCAAAGCAAAGATCACAGAGCCAGTCAGTCAGTAGCAGAATCAGGTCTCAGATCTCCTCTCTTCCACGCTCCACAACACTTCATGGTTTCTCAAGCTTAGTATCCTTACTATATACTGGCACAAGGCAACACCACATTAGAGGGAAACTCCTGAGTCTCAGAATCCTCACTGTCCACCACCCTCTTATTTCCCGGAGTCATGCCACCTTCCACCTGGTTTACCCAACTCTGACCCACAGGGCCTGGCCACCTGTCTTGGCCCTTTTTGTGGGTGGGTATTAGTCAGAAGGGAAAGTTAAGAGGAAAGTGGGGTGTGCTGTTCTTTGCAAGTGGCTGAAGTAACAATGACAAGAGAATCCCAGCACTGCCTCCCTTTTCAGCCCAAAAACAACATCCAGGCATCCACATTTCTGCCTCCTACCTCCCACATGCTGACACAGTCTCTTTGTCTTGGATTGAACCTTTGAGCACAAAACCCACTGTCTATGTTTTCTTTCTCCCAAGAGCTAAATGCATTTCAGAAGTGTTTTTAAAAGCTATGGAAGGGAGGCTTGTGGCCCAAGGCAGAAGAGTGATGCCTGGGTTTTCCTCTTTCTCTGGAGAGACTGTAGGAGAGGAGCTTACTGGAACCAAGACACTGACATTCTCCAGGCCTCGATAGGCACAAATTCTCTCATCAGAGTGAGCCACCAAAAGCCAGGAGAGATGGGGCATGACTTCCTTCTACCTGGAAAAGATGGGCCTTACCTCTAATGAGCTGTAGGGGACAGGGCAGGAGTGTGGATGATCCTTGACAGGCTTTCATATCAGTAACAGCATCTATTCCCAACACTTACTTCAGCAGTACCTCTTAAAGTAACATTTATCATTGTTTAAATTTAAAGAAAACAAAAACAAAAAATGCTTAGGAGCTTGTGATCATGATTATCATTTGGTGTTGGGGTTAGCTTACAACTTTAAAATGTAATCATATGATAGAAGACTGCACAAAAGACAAGACATGGAGGAAATTAAGACGTTGCCTGTAAGCACTGGTCTTTCTCTAACTGTGATTAATCTGAGTATGTTCTCAAAGGACTTCTTAGGGGGACCAAAGAGATGTGAAATATTTAAAGTACCACACCCTCTAATTCCTCTGATTCTCGGTTATGGATCTTTAGGCTAGTATTCAACCTAGGCATACTTGGGAAAACATAGCTAAAGGACTGACCTATGTGGAAAATCAAAAATGGATACTACATCTGTGCAAGTCAGAATTTCTTTAATAACTATAGAAAGGGAAGATTAAAGAAATAAAGTATGTTGGGTGGTTACTATGCACCAGGCACCATCCTGAGTGCTTTATAAATAACTCATTTAAGCACCATAACAACCCCATGCTCTAGGTATTATTATTAATCCCATTTTACAGATGGGGAAATTGATATCCAGCCTGGTTTGGCAACTTGCTTAAGGCAACTGAGATACTTAGTGACAGTCAGGAATTCACCCAAGAAAGTCTGACTCCAGATCACATGCTCTTAACCAGTATGCTACATTGCCTCTCAACGTTTAGGATACAAGTGTCATCCTTCAAATAAAATACAACATTTTTGAGATGTGTTCATTCATTTAATATATATTTAGTAATGGTATATCTGTGCCAGGCACTTCACACAAAGAGCTGAGGATACAGACAGTTGAAACCGATTAGCTTCCTGCCCTCCAGAGTTTACACTCTAACTGTACAAATTAGAATTGTATAGAACAAAAAATAATCATAGAACTAAAAATAATGTAAGCTGTAATAAGTACTATGAGAGAAATGAAGCTCCTAAGGCATTAAATAAGGGAGGGGACTCTCTTCACCTAAATTCTCCATGGAAAGCCGGAAAGCTTGGCAAGAGATCACATGCAGGTAGTTTATTTTGCGAAGTGACCACAGGGAAGAGAAGTGGGAATGAGGGAAAATAAAGAGGAAAAGCTGAAATTAGGGTATATTGTCAAGTTGATCAAGGCTGTGGTCCATGGGTAAGATACTGCTGTAACAGTAAGGAACCACATAGAATACATCTTAAAAACTGTCCACCCAAAGGATGGGAGAGAGAAGCAATGGCCCACCAGCTCCCCCTGCTCATAGGTCATCAACTCCCTCTCCTTTCCAGGCTATGCATGCAAAGCTCCCCACTGCACCATCTTGGAGCAGAAACCGAAAGAAACCAAGCCAGGTACCACTGAGGAAAGCTACTATCAGGTGACACTTGGACAAGGCTGCTGCTGTCACAATTGCTGGAATAAGAAGTGGGCTGAGAGAGTCTGAGGCAAGCACAAGAGATGATCTGCTTCGGTGGGTGGGTCACAGAAGGCTTCTCTGTGGAGGTGGCTTCTAAGCTGAGCTCTAAGGAAGAGAAGGAGCTAAGAATAGCAAAAGCTGGGAGAAAGCATTTCCAGGCACAGGAGACAACACGCTGAAAGGCCCTGAGAAAGAGCTTGCATTGTTCTGGAACTGAAAAACCAGGGTAGCCGTGGTGAGTGATGGGGGGAGGCAGCCCATCATGTTAGAGTAAGAGGGGAAGAGGCCAGATGATACAGAGCCTTGAAGGGCATGATAAGGATTTTATTTTAAGTGAATACCAACTCATTGAAGGGTCATAAAAATGTACCCTACTTATCTCCAAGAACCACAGGTATGAAGTGAGACATCTTTCTACAGTGGAAAGGACAAACTGGTTGACCGAACTACTGACGAAAGGTCCATACTGGAGCCAAGGGCGAGGTTTCCCTCCAAGTCGGGGCAGGACAGGCAGTTTGTCCTGCAGAGCAGGGGACAACAGGCAGGAAACTAATCTCCAACACATTGTCCATGAGGACAAGTTAGAACCAAGGCTAGGATGGGACCAGGAGCAGGGCTGTACGGCTTCTGCTTTGGGAACTCATAAGAGTCAGGATGCCTTGATTTCCTTTGTCTGGTGTCAGCAGTCATCATCGTTTAAGAAATAAGTCCCAAATCTTCAAGACTTGGGAGAACAAGAGCTCTGAAAGGAACTCTTCTGCGGGGAGCTCCTGACTCTCCCTTGGAGCTGCATTTTCATCTTTCCTGGGAAGTCTTTCTCTTTGATTTCTGCTATGACTGCTCTGTTGGGTCCAAAGGGAGGTATTGACATTCTGGTCCAAGCCTCAACAAAACCTCTTTCCCTTGAGATATTTGTTGAACAGGAATTGCCTGGCTATGTTTATTTAAACATATTTGCCACATGATTAATGAGCAACATGAACTGCTTACACTAGGGGATCATTAAACATGTAATTTCCATTTTCCTTGCCGACTTGACCTTTCCTTAGCTTACAGGTACATCAATATACATCCTGTCTCTGTAACACCTTTTATGGTTGTGTTAGTCAGAGTAGGCTAGGTGCTTAGCAAGTACAAAATTCCACTGGCATAATGTAATAAAAGCTGAGTCTCATTCCTGTCACTCACTGTCTTATGCAAGATTGCAGGAAAGTTCTGTTCCATATAGTCATTTAGGGATCCAGGCTCCTTCCTTCTTATAGTTCCATCTTCTTTTAAGTCTTTGGAAAAAAAATACTCTTCATTTAGCAAGCAGAGGAGCAAAGATAACATGCGGAAAAGGTGTCACTGCTTTGAGGAGAGGCACATGTGCTCTGATGAGAACTAGTCTCATGCCCCCCTGGATGCACAGGGGTTGAGAAGTCGTATCGGTCAGGAACCCAAGAAGAAGAAGAGACCTTCGTGCCTTTCTCTTCTTCCGTGAAAAATATAGAAACTGCAAATGTACTTTTCACATCATAAAGGGAAGGGATGAAGATGTATGCTTGGCTTCCTAAAATATAAACAGTAACACTACAGAGCACTCAAGTACATTTAGGTGTCTTTCTCTCTCAGACTATAGTTGTGAAACTTCCCAGTCTGCAATGGCTCTTTTTCACCTCTTTCAATTATGGTACAATATACATAACATAATAATTAGAATTTACCAGCTCTTTCTCCCGTTTCAGGTCACCTCCAAGTCACCAAGAGGAGAGCCAGTAGTGTGTCACATGGCTTGCTGTTCTCCAGCTGTAGGCCTCCTTCAGATGGGCTCGTCTAGAGCTTCTCCACTGCTGGTACCTGGTCCCACAGGCAAGACTGAGAGCAATGCCCTGGGGGCCATCACCTGGGAAATGTTTTCCAGGCTGTGACCTCTTGTGAGGCAGGAGCAGTGCTCCCCATGGTGAGAGCTGGCCATGATGGAAGCAGATCTGCCAAGATGGGCGCCTCTCCGTATTTCCTGGAAGCCGGAGAGGCAGCTCCCCAGTATGCATAGCCAACTGTGGGGCAAGCCTGGAGAACAGTCACTGGCTTGACTTCTTTATCCCTCACTCACCCACAGTTTCCCTAAGTGCTGAGCACAAACCTTACCCTTGCTGACTCTTTTCCCCCAAAGCAAAGCAGCTCAGGGAGAGAGAGCTGCCTATGCTCCCAGCCGTTCAGTCCCTCATGCAGGCCCCTCACGTCTGATTCTCAAGTTCATGTACATTTCCTTTTTGATCTTCCCTGGACATCATAAGTTCTCTGAAGACAGACAAGTCTGTGTCCTATTTATCCACAGCACAGGGTACCACAGCTATCTATTGGCAGACAATGAATGAATAAAGGAACAATTATTTCCACCTACACAGTTTTTTTGGTGACTTAGCTATTCCCAGATAGGTAGTGAAAAGCTGCCATATTGTTTCCAAAAGTGTTATACACATAGGGACTTTATTTATACAATTTACTTTGTTTCTGATTTCTCTAAATCTGACATTTTCCACTTAACAACTAGAGGTTGATACTCACCTGCCCTATAGGATGAAAAACATTATCAGATTCTACTGAATTATGTTTTCTACCCAAATAATAATAGTAATACAGTAAAACCTTGGATTGCGAGTAACTTGGTTTGCAAGCATTTCGCAAGATGAGCAAACGTTTTTAATACATTTTAACGTGGTAAACGAGCGATGTCTTGAATACAGGTAGTTTGTTTCCAGAACGAATTATGCTCGCAAACCAAGGTATTACTGTAATGTTCTTTTTTGAAAGTCCAACCAAGATTGCTTCTTCCCTGTGCTGGGGCCCAAGCAGCAGTGGAAAACCTGGTAATCAGACACCTAAGCTCTTCACAATGTAGCAATGAATGACTCTTTTCTTTCTCTCTTTGCTGGTCTTTTCTAGTCTTGCTTTCCATTTCACAGCTTTGTTAAATATTCAGGTCAAGGTCAGAGCAAGGGAGTATCTCAGGGTGGGAGGAACTGAATTTAGCCACACAGGGCCTCTCCCCAATGAAAACATTTAGCACCCAGCCAAGGAGTCTAGATTCCAGCAGAAAAAGAAAGAAAAAAAATCTCCCTTAAGAAAATGCCAATTTTCCTTGGCTTTGCCCGAAGCTAACCCTGTTTCAGGTTACAGGGAGGTAGCTCCCTGCAGAGGGAAAGTGCTAGACCTGAATTCTATTTTTAGCACTCACTCTGACTCTGTATGACCTTATCCTGACCAATTCATCAGCTTTGCCCTCCCCCACCCCTATTCTGGTTCTAAACTTCCACCCTCCACCACCCTCTCTCTCCTCACTGCAGTGTTGTGTGTAAGACTCAGGAAGATTCTCCAAAATCTCAGACCCAAGAGGTTTTTGTGTTTTTGTTTTTGTTTTTGAGGGCAGTGTCACTAGCCCTCATATGTGGGACCCGAAGAGGAGCCGCTGGCATCCCAAGCCAGCGCTTAACCACTGCGCCACTCTGCCGGCCCCCAAGAGGTGTTTTAATAACAAGGAACCACTAGTGCCAAGTGCAAACCAACCTAAAGGGATTTCTGGGAATGAGTCTCAAGAGTCTGGCTTCCTGCACTTCTGACATGAAAAGTCTAAAACGGACCATACGATCTTCCAAGGGTATGGAATTTACAGGTTACATTAAGGGATCTGAATACCCACAAAATCTTCTCCTATAGGAAGCCATGGCAAACCACTCTGCATCCAGCCCAGATTTTAGGATTTTCCTCCCATCTCATGGAAGCCATTAGCAGCTCTGGCATCCATAAATTGGTAAAGCAAAAAAACATGATTTTACTGGTGAGGTGAGAGCAAACCACTCCCTTTCAGAGGTGCCAGTAGTCCTAGCATATTTTGTGAAAAGGAAGGTGATTGTGTGAAACAGCAGATGACATGGTGCTGTAGCTATGTTGGTGGAGGCTGTGTGTGGAGACTTCCCTGAGAAGGAACGCTTTGGAGGAGAATAGGTGGATCCAACCCTAACTCTACCTCTTAGGAACTGTGTGACCTTGAGCAATTTATGTCATATCCCAGCCTCAGTTTCCTCTATCCTCTAAACCTCTGTGGGGTTTCTAAATGGACCTAATTCATCATATTTTAAGACAATTGAGAAAATGCTTGTGCAATGCTTAGCAAGGTATCTGAACATGTCAATTACTTTTCGGATGTTATCTATTAACAATAACAATAATACTAAAGCTCATGAAGAAAAATATTATACCCAGAGAGCTCATGAATAATGAGCAGATAGAATTGATTCTATTAACTCCCCTGGGGCCCTAAAGCATCTTGATATATACAGCTGACTGTTGAAAAATGCAGGGGTTAGGGATGCCAACCCCCTGTGCAGTTGAAAATCCTAGTATAACTTTTGAGTCTCTAGAAATAAATACGGTCATCCCTAGGTATCCATAGGGGATTGGTTCCAGGATCCTAGTGAATACTAAAATTGGCAGATGACCAAGTCCCTTATATAAAATGGCATAGAATAATGCATATAGTTGCCCCTTCGCATCCACAGGGTCCCAACTGCAGATTGAAAATACTGTTTTGATTCCTGGTTGGGTTGGTTGAATCTACTATGCTAAACCAAAGATACTGAGAGCCAACTAAATATTTATTGAAAAAAATCAGCGTATAAGGGGACCCGTGCAGTTCAAACTCATGTTGTTCAAATGTCAACTGCAACATGTCATTGTACTCTTTGTTTACTTTTTATAACCCCACATTCTGAATCTCCTTTCTTTCATTGCTGTATCACAATACCTCTTCTAGTACAGGTCCTATAGAATCTTTATTGAGTGAATGAAAAAGTCAATTAATGAGCAAAGGAGTAAGCAAATGAACAAATACTCTCTTTAAGGGAATATTCGTCTCATTAAACCAACACAATTGTTTCTTATATAACCTATTTCTAGAAAAATGGCATTTTATTTATTTATTCTGAATTTTTCCCACTTTCCATCTCCTGTCTCTCAGGAACGCAAAGTCTCACATTTGGAATAACTCCCCAAGAGTTTTTTAGGTGCTGAAAGTGTTAAACATGGCCTCCAAAACTGTGGGAGATTTTTAATAGGATGAGTCCATTTTAACCCTGCTCTGACCTCCAGATGTGGAAGCCAAGCACTTCAGAGTGGATGAAAGGAAAGAGGAGTGATTACTGCACAAATGAGCATCTTATTATAGAAATCACTGGGGCTTTGAGGTGTGTACATTCTGAGCTTTCTAAAGTAAGAACTTCGAGCTGGCAGAATGAAGCAAGTCTTGCCTTGATGTCTTTTCTTGTTCTGACAGTGGGCAGCTGCAGTTTTCTGCTGATGCCACAATGCCAGAGGAGCCTAGTTCAGTTTGTAGAATGTTCTCTAATCCATCAGAACAGTTGCAGTAAATATTTTGAAAACTAAGAGAATCACCTTCCGCAGTTTATCTCAAATGGAAACTTATTCAAACCATTATTCAAGCTTATTCAAATGAACTTGCGCTCCCACTAACAGGGATGGCAGCACAATTTGTGAGTCCCAGTGCAAAATGAAAAGGTTAAGTTTTGTTTAAAAAATCATGAAGCATTTCAAGATGGCGACAGAAGAACATTAAACCAAGCAGAAACCCTTCTGCGTAAGGGACCCTGTGCCAATGCACAGGTGATAGGACCTAAAACCAGTCCTACCTATAATGACTACTAATAAGACAAGCACTAGGACTCTCCAACCCTCCATAGTCGGGCCAGCTGCTGCAGCAGAAAAACAAACAATAGACACCATCAACACCTCAGCACCAGCTCTCCCTGGACGAAACACACTTCCTCATAGCCTCTCTCAGTTGACCAATTTCCACTAGTGTTTCCCCGCTTCAACTCTTCAGTGTCCATACAGCAGTTTAAAGCTATCTAAAAAGGAACAAAAAACCCCCACTGGATCGCCAGCCCTACAGATTGCCTCCCTAACACTTTCAGTTGGTGTTGAATGACGTGCCTGTGTGGGGGAGTGGGCAAGTAGAAACATCACACACCAAAGCCACAGAAACTAAATTCAGGGTTGCAAACCAAAACCCCGGTGAAAAACCCTGTTAGGAGACACGCCCCCCATGCCCCCAAGTCCCGGCCTCACACAGTAAGCTGCACCAGTAAACTGCTTTCTGAATATTCCCTTCAAAACTCACACACACCCTCAAATGGCTATAATTGCAGCAAGAGAAAAGAAGCTGATGACTAGCAGCAGAAGCGGAATTTCTTTCTCGCTGGTGGATAATTTGATAAGAAACCTGGATTCTGAGCGGCCTCACAATGGCCTGTTTATCCAGCTCTCACGCACCCCCAACAGCCCTGGCTGGGAATCACGGGGGTGGCAGCCGTCCCCGGAAAACGGCGACGCTCCGGCACAGGAAAGCCAGCTGATAAACTGATCAGCAGACAAGCTTCTTCCTTCCTGGGAAGCAGCCACAAAGGCAGCCAGCTGACCTCGGCAAAGTGCTGTTCCCTGTGAGGAGGGCAAGAGGTGGGAGGAGGGTGAGCGGAGGGGAGGGGTTGGGGCGGCAGGGAATCTCCGACAACCCCCCCCCCATACACACACACCCCAGTTTCCTTTGGCAAAAGCATCACACTGGCGTGATTCAGGCAGAATCACCAGCAAAGCTCTGGCTTAGTATCTCTCTGTGCCTGGTGTGTGTGTTAGGGGTGGGGAAGGGACAGCCGTTGCGTCCCCCCCAATCCTCTCCATGGCCCCGCTGCCGCTCTCCGCTGTGGGCCCTTCCAGCCACGGCTGGCTTGGCCCTGGGCTGCGAATGTTTTTCGTGGGGGCACTGAACGGGTTGGCACAGCCCTCCTACACTGTACCCTGGGGTAGCCCCTCCCTATAGCTTTTGGTCAAAAGCGAAAAGAAACACAGACATTTGTGTCACCCTATTAAGCACACATAGGGCTTTAAATGGCGCATCAGGCATGAGGCTTCTCTCAGCCTCCCCTTGGCAGGGTGGCCGGGTAAATACAATAAAAAGTGGGAGGGAGTTCCTAAAATTTCCCCCCTAACTTCCCTGGCTGCAGAGAACCTTAAGAGTTAATCTCTCCTCTCCTCTCCCCTCCCCTCCCTTCCCCTTCCCTCCATCAACCTCTCTCTCCCCTTCTTTCAAGTGAAAACATTTTATCTTCATGTTATCATTTTAAAAAGAGACAATTAGAGACATTGGCAGGAGGTTAGCTCCCTGATTCTGAGATGCTCCAGGCGTTCCCCAGGAAGCTCTGTTTTTGGGAGAGTTGACCCAGCAGCTGGTCCCTGCTGCTCAAAGCCCTGTGCTTTCACTTTTCCACTTCCCAAACAACTTGGACTGGAGTCTTCAGAGAGCCTTGGAAAGAGCTGCCTATGGAGGAAAAGGTCTGGAAAGGTCAGTCCACAGGACAGCAGAAACCCACAGGGGAGTTAGCTCAGTGAACCCAGGGACCTCTGCCTGCAGCTTGGGGGGTGGTCTCCAGGCCTCCAGGCCACAGGTGGGCAGTCAGCTGGGAGCCAGGATGCCCTTGATCTACTTCCAAACTGGACACAACTATCAGAAGGGGAAAAAGAGGGGTGGGAGGGGTCAAATCTTTAGCTATCTGTATGCCCTGCAGCAGGAGGCACTATCTATGGTCAGTTCACTGACCCCTCTCCCAGATCCTCCAAGAAGCCCACATCCTTCCCTCGCAGACAGGGTCCTGGACCTCACATTCCCATCTCCCAAACTTCTCTGAATATACTGCCATTAATAGCTCAGGCCAGCCCTCTGGGTGTGAGCTCCAGAAGGAATGTCCTCTAATTCAGAGCCTGCAGGAAAGTGTTTTGGAGAGCAAGATGAGGTATTCAATGCTGAAGAGCACAAGGCCTCCGAAGTGACTCTTCTGTAAACATTGCTGCACTCAGGGGACAGAGTTGTCTCTTGATCTAGAGGAACAAAGAAGTTGCAGGGGAAACCTCTGATGCTCTATGTTGTTTTGGAAACCTACATATGTTCTTTGGGTCTCCAAATGAACGCTCTACTAAATAAGGCTTTCATCACCCACTAGGAACTGCCCTCTAGTCAGCCTAAAGATCCCATCAGGCTCATGGACCCTTCCAGATTCCCATGAGAGTTCCCACATCTGGGAGTTTGGTAGAGTTCCCAGCAAAGCCAGTTGTGAGGGCAGAAAGCAGTAGTCACCTTTGGCCTGAAATGCACGTCTTGGGGTTTTTTATATCTACCTACCCACTATCAGGCATTGTTTGCTACAGTGCTTCAGAAAAAGAAGTAGCTCCATCTTAGGAATAAATTGAGATCCAGTTATTATGGTTTGGACAACATAGAAAAGAACATGAACTGTGGTCCCTATTTTCAGGAGAAGGAGACTCTGGTCACAAGTTTTGCCAGGTCACAAGTTTTACAATCTACCCTTGATAACAATATCTTTGCAAAAATATCTGGGTAAAGTTGAATCATTCCCTGAAAACTTCTTTAATAAGCTCTCACCTATTAAGAAAGCCTGTTCGTTCCCTTCCCAGGCTCTAGCTTAGACTCTGGTTGTCCCCACACCCAGTGGGACAATCCCTAAGAAAAATGAGCTCTGGTCATCCCACCCTCTCCACAACTCATGCACCACCCAGAACCCTTTGTCTCTGCCTTACTGGATTGCAGGTCTGACCTCTGACTTCTGATGGCTTACTCTGTCTCCTACTCCCACTCTGTCCTCATCCCTCAGATATAATGGCAGACATGGAGCTTCCCTAGCCCTGACTTTTCATACTCACCTTCAAGCCCTGCTCTCGTAGCTGCTCCAGTAACTTCCTTGCCAATGGGTGGCATTGGCCTCTGTAGCCAGGGCTCCTGGAAAGCCTGATCTGCTCCTCCCCACCAAGAGGGGATTCTCATACATGTTGCCCTTCACTTTACCACACAATCCCCTTTATAATATAACATATCAGACAGCAAATACCTAAGAGACCTCAAGATTGTGGTCAATTACTACCATGAATAAATACACAAAGAATACCACAGTTCTCTGTCAAAAAAGCAATTAGGATTCAAAACCATCTACACATAATGGCCTCTTGTTTACACTCAGTCATGTTCAGAATCTTCCATACACTCTTCCCATTTTCCCCCTCCCACTTCCTCACTGGTTTAGCAAAATGAGCTTTGCAAAGGGCAGAACTAGTGTCTTTCTAAACCTAGATTTAAAGAGGCAGAAAGACACAGCCCTCAACCTACTGTTTCTCCAACCCACTAGGCTGTCCTTTCACCCCACTGGCCAATCTGGATCAGAAAAAAGAAATTCCAACCATCAGGACTATTTTCCAACATCAAAGTCCTCCTACTGAACGTAAAGTAGTACAGCAGCTATGGAAAACAGTTTGGTATTTCCTCAGAAAGTTACACAGAATTATCACATGACCCAGTAATTTAAATGTTATGTGCCCCCCAAAATTAAAATCAGGTATTCAAACAAATACTTGTGCACAAATGTTCATTCACAGCACTATTCACAGTAGCCAAAAGGTGGAAACAACCCAAAGTCCAACAATGAATGAAGGGATGAACAAAATGTGGTATATGCATACAATGAAATATTATTCATCCATAAATAAAAGGAATGAAGTATGTGCTTCAGCATGAACACCTCCAAAATTTTATGCTAAGGGAAAGAAGGCAGACACAAAAGACCATACATGTATATTGTATGATTCCATTTATATGAAATATCCAGAATAGGTAAATTCATAAAGATGGAAAGCAGATTAATGGTTGCCAGGAACTGAGGAGGAGGGAGGAATGGGAAGTGACTGCTTACTAGGTCTAGGGTCTCCTTTGGGGGTGATGAAAATATTTAGGAGCTAGATAGAGGTGATGGTGCACAACATGGGAACATACTAAATACCACCAAATTGATCACTTTCAAATATTTAATTTTATGTTTTGTGAATTTCACCTCAATTTAAAAAAATTCCTTTGAAGGATCACTTTATTCAGGTCCTTCCAACCCTAATGCTAATTCTTTGGGGACTGGAAGACTGAATGGGAGGAATTAGAGGATGAAAATGACAAATGTCCACTTTACTTCTAACTAGATCACAGTGATGATGATGATAACTTATAATTACAAAGATGATGATGATGACAATGATGAAGGAAGGGGCTTAAAAGGGGTCTCACGGGTCAGGCAATAGAGTATCCACACAGGATGTGGAGCAGGGCCACATTCCTCAGCAATCCTGAACCATATGCCATGGTGATCCCACTGTTCCCATAGCCTTGCCCACAGTCAGGCCTGGTAAGTGATGGAACCAGGCTCTGCATCCATGTTTGTCCAAAAGCAGAGCCAGCGGTAGTTCTACTGTACCACATAATCTCCCTAAAATGTCAGGGGATATTTTTAATTACAGCTCTGGGATCATAAGAAGACCTTTTCCCTGGACCTATATATAATAAGAATATTAGCTATCAGTAAGTATTTAGTACATACCAGCCACAATTCTATGTAATTTACACATATTAAGTTATTGTTCCCACCACAGCCCTGTGAGCTATCGGTACCCGTTTCACAGGTGAAGGAACTGAGAACAAACAGAGAGATTACAATTATGTTCAAGATCCCAGTACTGCCAGGCAGTGATATCTAATTGATGACACTCAAAGAGAAGAAGGCTGCTTGCTACTGGCCTCTATAAGAGTTTGCAGTGTGGACACCTGAGTGATTACTCCAGGCTCGTCCCTTCCCTGTGGATTCCAACATGTTTCTCCTTTGTTCTTTCAAGGGGTTCATGTCCTCCAACATCTGGCCCTGCTGGCTTTGGCACCAAAACTATACACATACCCTGGAACAGAGACTTACCATTTCCTTAACAATATTTTCATGTTGTTTCCTACATTAGGGATATAAATACAACAAAACAATAGTTTGTCTTTTGTTTGCCTTTGCTATTGTTTGTGTGATGAGCTCTCTCGGTGAAAGGACAGTATACAAATAGCTTTGGCTCTGAAATTAAAGGCTTTTCTTTGCTGCCGCAGGAAGTCCAAAAGAGTTCTTTTTTTTTCTTGGGGAGTGGGTGAGGGAGGCTGATTCATGATTTTGTTTTATTAGTGAGTATACAGAGGCCTGGGATACTCATTTTGGCATGTCATTTTGCCTTTCCTTTCCTCCTTTTTCACTCCCCAGAAACCCAGTAATGTTGTGCCATATGGCCATGAAGCTCCTTGGTCAGTGAATTCAGGGCGTTGGAGACCGAACTGGGGAAAGAGGCTGCTAGTCGGAACAGGGGCTTGATGTGGCTTCAGTGATATCTACTCTAATACTTTCCCCTCTCCGTTCTACAGATGAGGGACTTGAGCCCCAAATGAAAAAGAAAGGGCCACGCTCCTAGCTCTCATGGTAGACACAGACTTAAGACCTGGCAAGCCTTCTATTTCCATATCCAAAGTTCTTCACTGTCATTCCACCTTTGTCTCCAAGCTGCCCCTGGAGTCCATGGATGCCTGGCTGCCAGTAGGTATTAAAGGTGGTAGAAGCCAGAGGGCAGGGACAAGGTTCAAGGCAAAGGTAACAACACAAACTGCCTGGTCTTCCATCCAGTGAGTCATCAGTTTCAGAGATCATCAGTTTCAGAGATAGACATCAGTTTCAAAATTCTCAATTATTGCTTAAGAAAATAAGTGCTCTGGAAGACATGCAAGATGGCTGAAGGTACAGAGTGTGATGCTCTGAGAACCTTCACTGAGAACCCACAGTAGTCCTGGCATTGTAGGAGCTTTCTGTGTGTCATCTCATTTAATCCCCAGAACAAAGCTAGGATGTGAGAGTTAGTAATCTTTTACAGGTGAGTAAATGAAGGCTTAGAGAGGTCATACCACCAAAAATATCATATAGCCATAGACTTTGTTGGACTCTAAGGTTAAGAGTCTTCCCACTAAGCTACAAAGCCTCCCCAAAATGAGCCTGGGGACTCTTATCTTAGAGCCCTGAGCTTCTGCAGTGGATTCTTCCTTCCAAAGGGAATTGTAAAATAGTTATTGGTAGAGTATCCATTTTTGCTAGGGTTACTCCCAATAGGACCGATGGGAAATCCCAATGGGAGGGCATGGCTCTTTCTCTGACCTCCTGTGGCAATGTCTAAGTCCCTAGACCACTCAGCAGACCATGCAGAGGGGAAGATGGAGGGCTTGTCCTCTCCCCACTCACTAGTGGGTCATCCAAAAGAACCCTGGGAGAGTGGCCAAGAGCAGGAATCCTGGCATTACACTGCCTGAGATGAATATGTGCTGCCATTTACCAGCTGTGGGATCTTGGAAAAGACACTTAGCCTTCCTGTGTCTCATTTTACCTCATCTATAAAATGGGATAATAATATCACTTGCCTCAAAGAATTGTTGAGAGAACTAAACTAGTTAATATATCTAAAGGGCATAGAAGATTGCCTGGCACACCATAAACATATGAGTGTTAGATCTTAATGAGCTTTGGGGAGCCACTTCCCCTATCTCAAACCAGCTACCACTTTTATTGAGCACCTAATTTCTACTAGGTGTGCCTTATAGATACTCTTTATAACCCTTACAGAAACCATGTTAGATAAGCATTATTATCTTCATTTTACAAAAGAGGAAACTCCAGAAGAGGAAGCAAATTGCACCAGGTTACGCAACCAGAAAGTGGCCAAAGTGATGTCTGAATCTAAGGCAGTCCGGCTACAAGGTCTCCCCGCTGGCTCAGTTGCTTCCCTGACAATGGGTTGGTGGTTTCAAGCAAAAGCCATCTTTAAACATAATGTCTTGTATTACTTTCCATTTTCCTCTTTGGTAGTGGGGGTGGAGGTGAAATTGGTAATAAAAAGTAAACAGTGTGACTGTGATCAAACATTGCCTAATGAGCCCCTTGCAAAACAAAATTAAGGAAGAAAAACATTGTCATTTACCAGAGCTGCTGTGGCCAAAGAATGAGTGTGCTGGGTCACACACCCATTTCTTGTTAGTTTATCCTTCACTGATCTAACAGCCCACATCCACGGTAACTAAGTGGACTGAGGTTCATGACCAAGTAAGTACATTTTCGTGAATTTGGGACCTACCTTCTCAGAAAAGAGGTTCAAAATGATATTTATCCAAACCTCTTTGTTCTACAATGTTCTGGTATGGGGAAACTGGTGATGTTGATGGTGAGGCTAATAATCACAAAAAGCTATCATTTATTAGCGCTTACAAAGTGCTAGACTTTGTGCTAAGTACTTTAAATATATTATCCCATTTAATCCTCACAATTGTCCTATATAGCCCCCATTTCATAGATGAGGAAATTAAGATTTAGAAAACCAGAGTCTATAGTTCAAGGTCACATAGTAAAACATGGAATCAGGATTCAATTCCTGCTTCACTCCTATCCTAAACACCCATGTCCTCTGTGAATTTTGGAATGGCCTGACCACTGCAGAGCCTAGGTGAGAGAGGTCTCTCACCTAGGTCAAAAGAGACAAGTCAGACTCTAATTTTTCCAAAAGAAGATGGAGCTATCTTTCCTCAATTCTAGAAGGCACTCAAACACTACCCGAAATTCTTGAACTATGGCAGAGATGACAGTACCCACCTGGATCTCCCAAACTCTTTTGAGAGTGGAAGAATTAAGACTTCAATTACTGACAACTGTTACGGTTGTACTGGAATGATCTTCACATGATAAACAAGTCCCACCTAAATAGACTCTTAATAAACAAGTCCCACCATCTTAATGAATCCAGGGTTCAGTGTTAAGCATTCTAATTTTCACCTTTCTTGTGAGTTAGCTTAAAATATTGTTACCAGTATTAGAAACAAGAAAAAATTTATATGTGAATGCACTTTTAACTCCCCAAACTCCAGAGTACTGTTAAAATGAGACAGCAACTTATCCATTCATTTATGCATTCAACCATATGGCAAGCATTTGCTGAGCACCTAGTATTTCCCCAGTATTGTACCAGGAGGTGCTGGGAAGGGAAAAATAAAAATAAATGATACTCTCCTGTCCGCAAGTTGCTTGCAAATTTGCATGTACTGGTCAAAGTTCAGACTCTGCCAAATCCAAGAAAAAGACTCTTCAACTGGGTTCAAAATGCAAGATCAGGATAAACTCAATGGCATGATTCCATTATTTGTATGGTTCTCTGGGTATACAAAACAGGAAGAGTAATCACCATAACTCTAGGGTTCTTTTAAGGCATGAATCATAAACCAGATAGATAGGCATGGTAAAGGACTTTCAATTTAGCAGTTATTTCTATTCAAGGAGACAACTGGCTGCACAGAAGGAAATACCAATGCTAGCCTAGCCCCATCCCAACCTCCCATCCACATGAAGCTCAAACTATCTGAGTGCAGTTGAAAGGGTTTCAGCCTTTTTTGGTTTTCTGTTTGTTGTTTAATTAAAATATAGTTGATGTAGAATAGTATGAGTTTCAGGAGTACAACATAGTTATTCAACATTTATATAACTTATGAAGTAATCACCACAATAAATCTAGTAACCATCTGTCACCATACAAAGTTAATTCACTACTAATAGCATATTCCCTATGCTGTACAAGTACATTATGTTCCCATGACTTATTTATTTTAGGACTGGAAGTTTGTACCTTTTATTCCTTTTCATTTTTTTCACCCATCTCCGCACTTCCTCCCCTCTGGCAACTATCAGTTTGTTCTCTAGGAGTCTGTTTCTGTGTTGCTTGTTAGTTTTGTCTTTTAGATTCAGGTGAAACCATACAGTATTTGTCCTTCTCTGTATGATTTATTTTACTTAGCTTAATACCCTCTAAGTCTATCTATGGTGTCGCAAATGGCAAGATTTCAATCAATTTCATGGTTCAGTAATACATATATATATATATTTATATATTTATATAGATATATTATATATATTATAGAATATATTATATATATATATTATATATATATTCTGTATCTATTTATCTATTGATGAACATCTAGGTTGCTTCCATATCTTGGCTATTATGAATAATGCTGCATTGAACATAGCAGTGCACATATCTTTTTTGAATTAGTGTATTAATTTTCTTTGGATAGATGGCCAGAAGTAAAATTGCTAGCTCATATGGTAGTTCTATTTTTAGTTTTTCAAGGCACCTCCATATTATTTTCCATAATGGCTGCACCCCTATGGAAAACAATTGCAATCCCACCAAAAGTGCACAAGGGTTTCATTTGCCAAGGGTTCTCCATATCCTTGCCAATGCTTGTTACCTATCTTTGTAACAGCCAATCTGACAAGAGTGAGGTGATATCTTATTGTGGTTTTGATCTGCATTTTCCTAATCATTAATGATGTTGAGCATCTTTTCATATGTCTGTTGGCCATTGGTATGTCCTCTTTGGAAAAATGTGTATTCAAGTCCTCTCCCATTTTCTAATTGTGTTTTTGCTTGTTTTTTTTTTTTGTTGTTGTTGTTGTTTTTTATGTTAAGTTGTGTGAATTCTTTATGTATTTTGGATACTAACCACTTTCTTACACCATATACAAAAATAAACTCAAAATGGACTAAAGACTTAAATGTAAGACCAGAAACCATAAAACTCCTAGAAGAAAACAGACATTAAACTCTTTGACATCAGTCTAAGAAATATTTTTTTGGATATGACTCCCCAGGCAAGAACAACAAAAGCAAAAATAAACAAATGGGAATCCATCAAACTAAAAAGCTTTTGCACAGCGAAAGGAACCATCAACAAAACAAAAAGGCAACCTACTGAATGGGAGAAGATACTTGCAAATGTTATATTTCTGTTTTGTTTTGATTCTAGTTCCCTCCTTACACAGCTGACCCATGCAGGGAGAATGAAGCTGCCATTTTACACACAGTTTTGCCTTTTCTGCTGTTTATTTTGTTAAGACTCTTAAACCTGTCAGCGAAGCAGTTTCAAGCCCAGTCTGTGTGGTAATAATCTCCCGTTCTAAGAGATAAGCACCCTGAGTGAGTTTGGAAGGCAAACTAACACACCAAATTTGCTGCATGTACATGATTCTTTGAAGATACCTAACTGCTCAGGCTTTATTACTGTTCAGGCTTTATTAGCTTCAGGAAAAAAAAAATCTGTCTTGGAGTTTTCAGAAACTCACTTAGAAATTTCAAGCAACTCCTTGATGAAAAATATTGAGGCAGGAATATACACGGGGAAGGTGGACCTTTCCTCAAGCCCAGGCAAATGAAACATGACTAGTCTAAGCCTATTCTAGGAAACCTACCCTTCCATCCCCCTATAGTATGACATAGACAGCTGATAGAGAATTCCAGGATCTTTGGGGCAACAGTCTCCACCTTAATCAAGACAAAAGCCCTGTGAAGCTAAGCTCCATTCCTTCCTGGCTTTGAACATGTCCATGTAAAACATGATGCTTAGATCTATAGCAGCCATCTAGCTCCCATGAGAGGGCTCCCCTGACATCACTGTGTTGTTGAGGTTACCTACCCTGAAACCTCTCAACATGTGTGATAATAAACCCCTGTTTTTCAAGACTCTTTTATTTGGGTATTCTAACACTCACTGCTGTAAGCATCCTAGATTATACAGCTCTTGAAGAATATTGGGGAGATCCCTCTGGTCTTCCATCCACACTGGTCATCGCTGATATTGTCTGAGCCTCCAAGGTCCCTTGTACTAAGATAGCTTTACTGTTTCAGCACCAAAAGTAAAAGACAAGATTGGGTGCGAGGGAACTCTGCTTAAGACTGCCTTCCCAAAGCCTAATGTTCAGTGGCCCTTGGGTACCACATGATTACAGCCTTCTCACTCTCTGGGGCTGCTTCTAGGGGCTGGTAGGAACTCCTGAGTAGCAGTAAAGCTGCAGTGCACCTTGCTTCCAAGATTCCCAAGGGTTTTAGTAATAGGCAGCTCTGACTTGTAATTGGATTCTGTTCCCAATTCATTCGCTCAGAGGTGAGACACTAAGCAGGGCAGGTTTTAAGATGTCAGATGGAAATTCAAAGTAATGGTTTGGTTGAATAACTCTGAGGCTGCAAGACTCAGATTACCCTCTGCACTTCCCGCATAAACCCTACTCCCACAACTCTGTTACACTGATGCATTTTCAGTCTTCTCTCATCCTAGCACAAGACATCTGCCCTCCAAAGACTCTCTTAGTGGCCAAGGACTTTTTTTTTAATTTAAATTAAATAAAATGCCTATTTACCTTGAAAAATTAGCCAGGGAGTAAACTGAAAAGTGGTCAAAAGGCCTGGAAAGACAGATGACAGGGTAAAGAGTCTGTCCCTTCCAGAAGTTTTTCATCACAGCTTGGTTGTCTATAGCCCAACAGGGCCACTTCTAGTTCTTCCAAATGGTATTTTTAGAAGCAGCATTGTCATATATCAATAAGCATAACATAAACCATGAAGAGGGTTTTTTTTGCTGGTATATTTTTTGTTTGGTTTGGTTGGTTGTTTTCAGCATATTTCTGAAATCCAACTTCTCGCAATTCTAATTCCTCCAGCCCAGGGTAGGGCTGGGAAGCTTCTCCAGTGCTAAGCTCGGGAGACTCTGACGTGGGGAGTTCACAGGTCCACTCTGAGATGAACTGCTCTGGGCGTGGGCCCAGGCATTTCACCTCATCTAAAGCAGCCTCCATCTTCTTATTATAAGTAGCCTTGTTTTTTAAAACATCAGACCGAAAATAACCCAGTCAGAGGTTTTGCCAAAGCACTCAGCAAAAATGTCTGGATTTACATGTTGTTGATTCCAGAATCTAAAACATTAGAGGAAAGTTCACAAAGGAACCCAGTATTCCTTTTGGGAGGAGGTATTCCATATTATGTCGGACCTAAACAGGGCTGGTTCTTCAGAAAACGCTTTTTGGCAGCTTCCTTTACTCTGCCTTGCATTTCCCTCCTTCTCCCAGCATCCCAGAGGATCACCCAGGAGAGCACCTCTATGCAAATGAATATGTTGCCTCATCAAGTCCTCAGAAGTTCCCCTTTCCAGTGAAAACCACTCTGAAGTTGGTTACAGATCAGGGTCTGGATTAGAGGCCAGTGCCGCCTGGCAAGCACCTCTAAGTAAACAGAAGGGGTCACATGATTTATCGGGTGATGAGTGTTTTCTGAAAGGCATGTGGTGCAAGGTTACTGTCCAGTCAGAGGAAGAGAAGAGGGGGCGACAAATACCAGAAAACTCCTACTTGCTTTTGTTTTTAAGGGAAACTCTCCTTTTGTGTGTACACTCCCTGGGAGGCTTTTTGAATCCCATTCCAAGCAAAGATTGATGCTGTTGTTCGCTGTGGCTGAGCTGAGCAGGACAAGGGCATTGGGGAACACACGACTCCACTGGTCGTCCAAGCATGGGCTGTCTCCTGGACGACGCTTCTTTCCAAACGTTTCCTGAGGATCTTCTCAGATATTCCTGTTGAACGGGTCTTTTCCTTGACCAGGTTCATTTTTCAACTGGTGATCTCACAAACATTTGCTTGATGGTTGAGGATTAATCACCCACTTGACAGAAAAACCCATTTGCTCAGGGTTTTTTTAGAGGATAGGGTGGGAAGGGCCACGTTTGCAAATTAAACAAAAGAGAAAGAGGCAATAGGCTACTCAGGCACTTGTCCAGGGTAGAAGACCCCTGGGCTGATTACACCTGTTATTGAGCTGCTTTATTTTTTACTGCTTTTCTAGAGTCCCAAACGCTGAATATTCACTCCCAGGGGTCAGCCACACATGATCAAGTCCAGCATAGGGCTCATATCTTTTCAACTGTGAACTGAAATTTTCTTATTGCTTTTGCAAATCAAAGAGAAAAACACCAAGAGCTTAATCTAAAAACGGGCAAAAGATATGAACATACAATTCAGAGAAAAAGAAATATAAATGGCTCTGAAACACATGAAACTATGCTTGACTTCTGTTAAGCCAATTTAAAACTATTTAAAAATAAAAAGACATGGTTGTTAAAAGATGGTTGCTTTCACTTATAATAAGAAAACAAAAAACTACAAGAACTGGAATAAAGCATATAAAGAGGGCTTCTGGCTTATAGGTTCTCTGCTGTTTCTTGAACTGGTGTTCATTATACAATGTGTTTAACTTATGAAGATTAAGTTGTACACTGATGAGAAATGGACTTTTATGAATACATTATATTTCAATTAAAAATTTTAAAATTACATTGGGATTCCATCTTTTTTCCTAACAGAGTAGCAAAGGTAAAATGATAACATACTGTATTGACAAGATGTGAGAAACAAACATTCTCTCTCACAGATTGTTAACAGGAATATAAAATGGTACAGTTTCTATGGGGGGGGCAAATGGACAATATCTATCAAATACACAAATGTATATACCCTTTGACATAGTGATTCCACTTCTAAAATTTATCCTACTTATACCTGCACATAATGACATGCATACAATGTCATTCTCTGCAGTAGTGTTTGTAATAGCAAAAGATTAGACACAACCTAGATGTTCTTTTGAGGAAATAGCTAAATAAGCCATTGTACACCTATGCAATGGGGTATTATCCAACTGTAAAAGAAGGATTGGAAATTCTTGATGTACCATAATAGAATAATCTCAAAAATACATTGTTGCAAGGAAAGAAAAGCAAGGTATAGGAAAGCATGTATAGTATTCTACCATTTGAATAAATAAGGGGTAATTACATATATCCTTGCTAACATATAAATAAACTATCTCTGGAAGAATATACAAGAAAATGGTAATACAGTTTCCAGGTGGGAGAAATGGACAGTTGGGGAACAGAATCTAGAGAGAGACTTTTGCTATATTCCTTTTGTACCTTGTGAATTTTTAATTATATGACAGTACATATAATTATATGATCTAGAAAATAAATAAATAACATTTAAAATCTTACACCTGTATTTTCTGCTGTATGCAATATATTGACTTTTTAATTATTACTTCGACTCTGCCTTTATATTTTCTCTCTCTCTCATAACCTTCCAGTTGTAAGCTACCCCATCAAGTCAATAACTTCTCCTTGGGGCTCAAGATTTTACCACATTAGATCTACACATCAATTGTTATAAGACACAACCTGACTTCAGAAATGTTCAAAGGGGAAAAGCACATGCCATCTAAAATGGAGAAGATGGGTTAATCTGCTTTGCTGACTACTCCCTCCCTTATCCCCAAAACATAAACTACCATCAGATGGTAATCGTGGGCATTTTTTTTTCACATTAAAAAAGCATCACCATTAAAAACATCAAGAAATACCAGATATGGCTTGTGAGTTCCCAGGAAGGGAGGACCACCTGGAGAGATGCTAAACAACCAAGAGAGGGTGAGAGTAGGGGACCACCAGAAAGGTAAATGCAGACGAGACTCCACGTGTCCCTGTTTGGCTAAAGGCCAGCTGTAAGGGAGCCACCTCCAAAAATAGGACTAACGGAACCACTCTAAGGCCCTGAGGGTTTTGAGGAGTTCCTTTTCTCTCAGTTTAGAGTTAACCCTGCAAGACGTGTCAAAAAACAACTTCTACCAACTCAACTCCATTCTTAGCTGTACATTTTCTTCTAATCAGTGGCTCACGCCTGGCAGTTTGCTCATGTTGAAATGGGGCAGCACCAAGGGATTTTCCTCTCCTGCTGCTTTTTTTTAAAGTAACTGCTGGAGAGTAGGATACTTAGAAGGCACTCCTGATGTATTCCTGTCCAGTATGTAGAATAGGGCCCACAACATCTTCCAGGAGAGGAAAGATGATTTTCCTACCTGGGAAAAATCAAACCTCTGCTGTTTTCGGGTCACTCTGGCTTCACTATAGGCTGGCTGAGGTGCCTCCTCTACTGGCTGGTCTCCAAACACTGAGGCTCAGCCATGAGGCTGGGTGACCACATATACTGGCCCTGCCCTTAATAAAACTCTTGTAAGACGGGACTGCACCTTACAAAGTGGAAACACAGCACTGCTGACACTTAGAGCCTTGTTTTTGCTGGATTTCTCTTTGTACTGTGAAATAATTTCAATCTAAAATGGAACTAGAGGATGTAAAATGGAGAATCTCACACACATGCCCTCAGAGGAATGGGATTTAAGAACTGAGACTGATTTCCTGTAAATGCCTGCTTTATGGAAGACCAAGACTTACCTCCTGACCAATAAACATTGGCCACCATCTCTCCCCACCTGCAAGCCACTGAACTTACTGTTGGACTCTGGCTGGCCTTGCCCCTCTTTGCCCATAAATGCAGCCCATCCTAGTCCCTCAAAGGACTTGCCTGTAGCTTGCTCAGCATGTGTTTCCTGAAATGCTGTTTCTCCACTATTGCTAAATGAACTCAATTTCTAATACAGTCATGCACCGCAAAACAACATTTCAGTCAATGATGGACCACATACAGCAGTGGTCTCATGAGATTATAGTGGAATTCAAAAATTCTTATTGTCTATTATGGTAGCTATTATGATATGATGGCTGTCATGGCATCCCAGGGAAATGCATTACTCAGGTGTTTGTGGTGATGCTGGTGTAAACAAACCCACTTCACTGACAGTGGTATAAAAGTATAGCACATACAATTGTATTCAGTATACCAGGCGTGCCAAAAAAATGTATACAAGTGGGCACTTTGGTCAACATTGCTCAAGCAGTAGTTCGCTGTAATCAGAAGTGTCTGGACGCTGATGGTAACCACTTTATGCACCTCTTGTAATTGCAGAAGTCAAACGTGACTTGTATTCATCTTTTGTTATCGGTATATATTTATTAAGTATTACAATTTTAATAGTTTTTTTCTTTCTTAAAATATGTATACATGTTTTTGGGACCCTCTGTATAATATTTGATAATAAATGACTATGTTACTGGTTTATGTAGTTACTATACTACACTTTTTTTATTATTTTAGAGTGCATGCTTTTTACTTATTTAAAAATGTGCTATAAAACAGTATGCCGTTATGTCAACAGCAGCCTTATACATCTCGTGTTTATCACGTCTCTTGATTACATCATTTTCTTTTGTGTTTGTTTTGTATAGTAGCATATTGCACAGATTTGTAGCCTAGGGCAATCAGCTACACCATACAGCTTAGGTGTGTAAGTAGGCTGTACCATCTAGGTTTGTGTCAGTGTACTCTTATGATGTTCGCACAACAATAAAATTGTTCAATGACACATTTCTCAGAATCTATCCCAGTCATTAAGCAGGCAAATGACTGTAATTTGAGTTTGCCTCAGTTTACCTCTATTTTGGTTAATGGTACCATCTCCCCATTGTTACAGGAACAATAAATCAACAATTTTAATTTGGATTTTGTCTCCTTCCTGTTAGGGGCTGGTCATTGGAAAATTCTCCTTTAAAAGATGACAATAAAATATTTTTACATTGTTTAATGGCTAGAAGGAACCTCAAACCTGTCTCCTGATCTATTTCTTAACCCTCAGAGAATAGGGCTCTATCTGAAATGTAAAGACCTCCAAAAGATACAGTTTCCAAAATGTCATAAATTCCCCTGTAAGTTTAATCAACTAAATAATTATTCATCCTTATATTAATGAAGAAGCTTTTCGTGTTCTAGAACTTTCGGGGTTGTGAAGATGGAGAGTCACTGAATAATATTTTTCTAGAACTATCTAGAGTCTAAAGCTGGCTAAGAGATTACCAAGTCATCTTAATCCATATTGTTCACTTGATGGGTAAGCAAACTGAGGCTCAGAGCAGACCCAGGTCTAAATCCTGGGCTTTCTGACTTCTACTTAGGCTAGGACTCTTACAACAATACTGGGGTGTTACTTACACATCAAAAGTTGTTAAATCTCTACTTGGTTTTTAAACCCCTCTCTCCTCTCAAGGCTAAAAACCTTTATCCGCTAAACTACTCCTCCTTTTTTTTTTTCTCTTCAGTATCACTAAGTAGTGGTATCATATAGTTATCTCACTAGCTTTTGGTCTACTACGACTACCGTATCATTTTCTGCTATTTCCCCTTGCTTCTTGAATAGGTTCTTGTTTCCTTATTTCGGAGTAGTCTGTTTATTCTCCTGTCCATTGTACTATCTCCTGAATCCCACTAATGAGCTTCATCCTGTTTTTGACAGACCATTCTCTGTTTTGACAAGGTAAAATTGATCAGTGAATTAAACACATGTGAAACATCTCTAAATACAAACTCACTACAGGGAAAGATTTGAATGTTGTCCATTTCCTTGCTGATAATAACTTGGAAGACAATTTTAATAGCCAGATGAATTCTGAATGGAAAGCTGTGTTTAAACCTTGTGTTCCCTAAGTAGAAACAAAGTGCAGACATCCTGCCTCTTGACTTGACTTCATTTGTCATTGGAAGCTTTCAGAAGTATGCTTTTATTCAGTTCCTTGATTTGTCTCCTTTTTTCTTCTTCACGTGAGACTGGAGACAGGGAGCATCTGCAGCACACCCAGGGCTTGCCTTCTTGCTGCAGGCACATCCCCTGTGAGATCTTGGTTAACCCCTCACTGCCTTTTGAAGCCGGGCCTGATGAGCCCACATCATGGATTTGATAATGTGACTCCAAAATGAGACACTCCATTTGACCAAACAGGCATTTGCTATGAACAGGGTAGGAGTGCAGATGATTCTAGAATCTGAACTCGCATTTTTAAGTTTGTCTCACAGATTCATAGCCTTATAGAAGGAGATAGATTTCAGATATTATTTGGACTTGGGATTGATAGCCTGGAGCCCATAGAAATCTCCACTCTCCAGGGACGGAGTCAGAGGTTTCAGGCAGGATGGGATTAATGATGCCTGTGGTAGCAACTAGTTCCAAAACTCTCAGAAGCTGAAAGCAGCATTATTTTTTACTCATACCACATGGTAATCTAAGGTTGGCTGGGGACTTTTCTCTTGCACTTTTGTCATCCTCATTCCTGGACCTGATGAAGAAGCCATCATAAGGGACATTGCTGGCTCCAGAACAGAAGGAAAAGAGAGGGCTTCTCTTAATTTTTCAACCCAAGATTGTCACCCAGAACTTCTGCTCACATTCCACTGGCAGTCGCCTGAGTTCAACCAGGTGAAGTATAATCCTCCTATGAGGAGGAAAATTACATAGGAGAAGTGTTTACTGAACCCTCGAAATTGTTTGCAAAATTACATGTGAACAGGCAGAACTGCCTGTTTCTGGAGAGTAGTTCTGTAGCTTTCGGCCTATTCTGAAAAAGGTCTTTGACCACCAACCCCAACTCCCACCATTACCGCCAAAGTTAAGAACAAGTGATTCTAGTCCAAACTCCTTATTTTACAGTTGGAATAACTTGAAAGCTAAATCTTTAACAACTTGCCAAAAACCAAAACAACTTCCTTAAACTTGCCAGAACAACAGTTAATTGGGAGCAGAACCAGCCCCTAAGACCGCATCAGGGAGAGGCCACACTTCCAGGCACAGCAGAAGGCTCCAGCCTCTGCTTAACCAGTTCTCTGTATCCTAATTTAATTTAGGGAGGAAGAAAGAGGTCATGGGAAGGGGCTTTGTTTCCTGTAGGTTTCAAATCCCAAATGGAGGCTGGAAACTGGTAGAGGATCCTCCTTGGAAACTTTTGAAAAATAACTCATTTGAAAAAAAATTCAATGCCAAGAAAAATGTGACCCCTTGTCCTTCTCCCCCACTGTTTGCCTTCCCCTTGGGTCCTCTTTCCTCATGTCAGGTAACCTGGGCGTCCATCATATCCTTCCAGCTTCCGCATGTCTCAACTAAGCTTCCTGTTGGGGCCCAACAAAAGGCATTATCCTGGAAGAACTGGTTTTTCCATCTCTTTTCATAACTCCATTTCCTTTTCGGAAGACCATGTGTTTTCCTCAATTCATTTCAGCTCCCCATCCTGCCACCTCCCTTTACTATACTCCCGCTTTCATCTCAGGCTGGAATATCACTTAGCTTCTCAACCAGCATGGATATGTTTTATTTCAGCCATTACAACAAACAAAAGTTTAGGAACCTCCTCTTTTTACCCTCCAATACTAGGTAGGATGTATGAGAAAACTTGGCAATTTACCTACATTCTCAATTCTCTTCTCTTTCTCTTCACTCAATTTACTATATTCTCATTTCCCCCATGTCCTATACCTTTTTGTGTTGGATTTGTGTCAGGCTATGATGGAGGACCAGGAAAACCAGACTTAGAAGTTACTGAATATCAGGATAGAAGGGAAATAAGAAAAGAGATCAAGAATTATATGAGAGTTAATTGCAAGAGACCTAGAATGCAGAGACATTTGCCTTTAGGTTTCACTGCAGCTTGAAAAATTTGGGGGCTCCCAATAAGAAAAACAATTTAAAATTGCAAATATATAGTTATATTATCAAAGTAAATTTTAATTTAGATGTGAATTCAACTACAAGTGAATATTTATTTAGATTTCCCTATCCTCACCTCCACCTTTATCCCCCACAGGGAGAAAAATTATAAGGGAGGGGAGATTGGAAATAGCCATATCAGCCAATTAAAGTAGAAATATCTTATAGTTGCAAATTTTGCAAAGACACACAATCATGTCAACATATTACTAGGGCCCCTCCCAAGGCCTTGGAAGGGGCTTCAGCATGTGAATGGCAATAAAGTATGTTTCATTACCTCTGAGAATCAGGCTGTATTAGAAATGGATATAGCCAAAATACCTGAAAGGTGAGTCAGATCAAGAAACCAGCAAGCAGTACCTATAGTTCAAAGCAAGTACTAATATGTATAAATTTTAAGAAAGTCCCCATTAGTTTTTTCTACTTTCTCCTACACCCCTGACCGCCCCCCCCAAAAAAAAATTATTGCTTATATCTTAACGCCTTGGACTTCAAAGAATTTATATATTGACGAGAGGTAACCCAAATGAAAGGAGTCCTCCTCAAAGAAGTGATTTTAGGTATCACCAATATTGAGAGGGGGGCACATATTTTTTTTTTAAGAGGGCAGCGTCTCTGGCCCTCATATGTGAGATCCAAACGTGGGTCGCTGGTGTCCCAAGCCAGCTCTTAACCAGCGCTCCACTTGGCCAGCCCAGGGGGCACGATTTTAAAAGCTAGGATATGGAGTCTTTTCCAAGCACACATTGTACACTGGAGGTAGGAAGAGGAGGGTTAATGAGATTCTCAGTACAGAGCCTTGTACAGCCATCAGGTGAATTGAGAGCATGGAGGACTCCCTTGGGGGTAGGAGAATAAGGGAAGGGCAAATTCCATTCTGCCTGTTGGCTGAGGGCTAGCCTGGAAAACATCTTACCGGTGGCTTTTTACCCATCACATATTCTGATTTTTTCTATTCCGAATCAAAAGGTTAGACAAAGGGATGCCCTCTCCCTTCCAGATAAGAATGGTTGAGAGTGGGAAGTATCTTGGATGTATTGTTCAGTGAAAATGGGATAAAGAAGGAAATAAATTTGTTCCTCAAAGCCAGCAAGGGAAGATATGAGAATGATATGTTTGGGTTAGATATACATTAGAACCCATGATTTTTTCTAATTGATGGAATTTTTTCTAAAGCTGATATCAGACTTTGATTCTCATTAAAAACAGAAATCCTCTGGCACCTGCTCTTTAGAACTATGTTTATCTTTCTGAGTAAAACAGACCTCTGTTCTTATTAAAACACAGCAGGGTGCTGGCTTCCACATACATGCACCCAAGCCTTTCCCCTGTCCCACCTCTACAGCCTGGCCCAATACATACAGAGACTACATAAGTGGTCATACACCTGTGATCTGATTATCAAAGTCATGGTCACTCTGCCAGCAAGCAACTCCCATACTTCCTAAGCTTTAGCACATGATCCTTCATTAGCAACAAGACATCAATTACATTTGGAATTCCCCTGTAAGAATTTCATTAACTCATTTAAAAACAGTCTCTTTTTCCTAGGCAATGGGAAGAGATGTTTTTTTCCTCCAATCTAAATATAGACACAACAGAGAACTGAAACTACAGGACTGATAACAACACTGTAGTTGATTTTTTTTTTAAAGATACTATCAGCAGGAAGAACCTCTAGGAGTGTCCAGTGGGGCAGGGCTGAGGTGGAGCGAGAGTGTCAGAGAATCAAGGAAGTAGCCAGGTCCCAACGCCAGAGGTTTGACATGAATCTGGTCTGGTGATGATGGTTAACTTCTAATTAAGGTCTGATTTATTTGGGAAGAAAATTATTCTTTTTTCTTTGAAAAACTCTTTTTATAAGCTAGTTAAGTCAAGAAATCAGTCTCTAAATAATCCTAAAATTGAGGCATTTGATGGCTTCTGAGAACACACAGGTAGAGAGTATATTGAAACAGAAGAAAAAGATTTAAATCCTGAACTAAGGTCACTCGGACTGGGCCCATGGGTAAAGGAGGGTGTCTTCTTTCCTATCCCTGACACCAACTTGTCCCTTACATTAGATTGAGCCAGACTTTGTGTATGACTGAGTCCTACTAATTGCAAAGACTGCCAGATGAGGGGCCTTTCTAGTATCTTGGGACTGGGAACAAAATCAGGGAAGAAGGGAATAAAAATGTCTCTTCTATGAATAACAGAGTACCAAACTATGAACTAGACCCACTTTCCACTGCTCATCTTGGGGTAGCTCTGAGCAAAGTGGTTGGTTCATGCTGTCCAACATGGCATGACCAAGAGGGACAACCAGAAGAGAATGTGTAGATGATCAGGGGGTGGTGGTCAGGGGTGATCAGGGGCTTCTTGATCTCACAGAATAGTGGCCCATACAGGGCCCCTGGGCAAGTATCAGGAGATGAGAATTTAGATACAAACTCTGCTACTTGCTAGCTGACACCTGACACAACCACTGCATTGTTCTAGTCTTTAGATTCCTCACTTTCAGAGTAGTGCAGATGGGCTAGATGATTTTGGAAGGACTGCGGGGAGCCAGCCCCAGCAGGTCCAGGGGTTCCCTCGGGTGGGACGGAGTCGGCGAGGAAAAAAAGAAAGATGTCAAAGGAATTGTAATAGATAGTATAATATGGGGGGAGGAGTGGGAGGGGAGAATTGGGGGGGTTGTCACTTTGAGGGGTAAAAAGTATAACTATTGCACTTTGTTGTACACCTGAAGCTAATTAAAAATATATATAAATTAAAAAAAAAAAAAGAAAGATGGAGACATCAGAAAGAGGTTCACAGGAGTGTCACACCTTTATTGTTAAAGCCTGGCCCCTTTTATAGGGGCTTCTGATCACTATCTTAATTACAAGTTATGTTTCACATGACCATGATGTTTTCCCTTATTCAGAACTTTTACTTGTTTGTAATTGTATCTTTCCAGGGTACATTGTGGCCTGTTCAAGGATTTTACTTATCATCTAAAGAGTGGTTACCATGACTACCTTACAGGGAATATACTTGAACTATTGCCAAGAGTTTAGCAGTGGCTGAGTTTAGGGCAAAAAACTATTTCTATGTGATTATAATACTTAGTAGCAAAAGGAGTTTTAAACTTTTTCTATCCTACAAAGGACTGTATATTATTGTAATAGAGGGTAACCTCTGTTTCTCAGTCAAAGCTTCAATATCTGTTGCTACAGCAATGTACAAAATAAAGAGTTAAAACAAGGCTGTTAATTAAAATAACTTATGGTCAGTAAGTTGCCTCTTATCAGAACTCTCATGGCCGAGAGACGTTGGTCCCCTGATCTCCAAGGAAACCTTTCACAGCTGTATAGGCAAGTAAGCTCAAGGTTGGATGATATCACCAGTTTCTCACAGACACTGTTTCTCACAGACAGGATTTGTCCATGCGACCAGAGGCCTGAGCCTCAGTTTCCAAGGGGCTTGAGTCTCCTATTTCTCAGTCCTGGAGTCCCCCTCGGACTATAGCCTGTTTTAGGGAGTTTTCTTATCTTTAGGAAATCTTGCCCCGTCATTGACTTACACAGCCAGCTATTATCAGGGTACACCAGGAACTTGCCATAAATGCAGTGAAAGTACTGTCTCCTATAGGATCTGATGTGGAGGAAAGGCACATGGGTTCATAGAGGCAGGAGATATTACATGACCAACCATAAGGCATCATCCCAGATATCCAGTGTTGAGCCTGGATATTTATTTCAATGTGGCCTTGTCAGACACTAGGATGCTGTCGGCTTCCCACAAAGGACCCTTCCAGCTCTAAGGTTTGGGGTCTAATCAGAAAGGTCCATAGGACATTTAATGCTGGAGTTTAATTGTTTGGACTATAAGGGCTGAGATACTGTAGGAAAAAATTAAGTAGTACAATGCTAATTGGGAGCTGTTTTTAATGTGATTAAAACCATCCTAAATCCATCCTGAACCCCCAATGCATAGAAATACATAATGATGACTATTGTTGATAGAACCCCAGTAAATGTTAGGGACATTGAATTGAATGGATGGTTGAACTAGGCCACCTCTGAAGCTCTTTCTAACCAAAGATTTCTGACAGTCCCAGGATTCTCTTTGGGAAACTGTAAACAAGGTAAGATCCAGGGTTTTTAGGAAATAGGTACCTGTCTTTAGGTCTCTTTCTTTTTTCCCCATTAAAAAAAAAAAAAAGATTCTCTTGGGGAATTTGTGTTCTCTTGGGGATCAGAGTCCTATAGCACCATGACCCTACTCTTATGACCTCATTTATCCTAATCACCCTGTCTCCAACTATAGTCACATTGGAGGTTAGGGCTTTAATATATGAGTGGGATTGGTATGATACAGCTCAATCCATCAGACATCCTAACTCCCAGTCTAAGTTTCCCTCCACAACAACATGCCGTATGCTAACAGCAAGACCAGTGCTGGACTGTGTGTGAGTGTAGAGTGAGAGAAATTGATTTCATTAATAAGTTGTGAAAAATGGAGCATCAATGTTTTTGTAAAGACTTCAAACAATTATGACAGTTTTTGGTATTCAGAAGCACTTAATAAAAGGCAATAAATGAAAAGATAAAATGTTATTCCTTACTCTGATTTTAAGCTTATTTCAAGGATGTCTTGAGGGTCCATCTTGGCAGCTTACAGAATTAATAGCCTTAAATATTTCTATCAGGGACTTTAGCCTGGAAGACAGGAGGCTGATATAAGAAAATGCCTGTGTCATTAGATATTTGAAGTACTGTTAATGAGAAAGAAGGATTGGATCACAAATCACAAATATCTTGCATATGTGACATCATTTCACCTTCTTTTACCCTTTGCAGATATTACTTATCAGGACATTCACCAAATAAAGTCTCAGAATATACTTAGTACAGCACTCCAAATAGCACTATTTTCTGAAAAGAATTGATATATTATATGAAATAATAAAAACAACATTGTCAATAGCTAACATTCATTGAGTCCCTAACAAGCACAGACATTGCTCTAAATTCTTTTCCAAATAAACCCACTTCTTCCTCATAACCATGCAATGAGGTAGGCACTAATAGAATTTACATTTTTTAGATAAGGACACTGAGGCCCAGGTACTCAGTGAAGATGAGAAGGAACTTGGATTTGAATCCAGGTCATGTGGCTCCAGAGCCATGATAATCATTATTCCTCTACACTGTTCACCCTCCTTTGGTTGGATTTCCTGCACATAATTCCAAAGGCAGAACTAGAGCCAATGGGGGGATGTTGCAGAGTCAATTGGGTCAATGTAAGAAAATAACTTTTTTTTAAAAATTAAATTAGTCTAATGATGGTATAATATCCACCTGCAATACTGAGCACCCTATCGCTAGAGACAGCCAAGTGGAGTTGTAGAACTACCTGTTAGAGTTGTTACACAATAGATTTCTAAACTGGATAAAGAAGGAGGTGGGTTGGATTACCTCATCTCAACTTCCCATCTGGCTCTAAAATTCAAGGATTCCTTCACGTAAGCTGTTCCAGCAGAACTAGAGGGAACTCACAAGTGACATTCTTCTGGATTCTTTCTTTTTTGCCATCTCCCTTAACAGCCAGCATTGTTAAGCAGAAAGAACGTCCAGGAGTTGAATAAATCACATTGCATTTTAAAAATAGACACTCAAAAATGGCATATAAAACCCACACAGAGACAAGACACAAACAGTAGTCTTGAAAAGATCTAATTCTATAAAACTATTGTCCTTTAATTGTTTGAGTGGGCTTATTCCACTGCTTATCATCACTTTCTGGAAAAGGGAACAAAGTCATAGCAGCCCTAAAAGATAGGTAAGCTTGTTAGTTATTAATGAAGTTGATAATGTCTTCAAATATTAACTCTCTCTTTATTTCTCCCCAAGAATGGTATGTTTTGCAAGGTCAGCATCCTTTTCTGGAATGTGACCTTGGCCATTCCTAGCAGCAGCAGAGAAAAATACCATCCCTATGAGGTTACCATTTACTGATGGGGAAGAGAATTAATGACGCGTGTCATAGCATTGGAGATGAAAATTCATGAATCTCAAACACTAAGGAATTTTCTAATACTCCATATGTCATTCCTTCCAAGACTTCTATCTAAAAGATGCTTTTATGCTTCTGAGAGTCACTCTTGGCCAGGTGTGAATGGCCTATATCATTTTTTCACAGCTCCTGAGACCTCCTATTTTAAGACATAGGCTTATCCTTTCTTTGGCCTAGCTCCCATTCAGACTATAGATTTACCTCCTGAAACTTAGAGAAAACTCACAGAGAAGTCCCTTCTTATTGACTAGCCAGTGTGCTTCAGAGGATTGGCCAGTAGGATCAGCTTTAGTCTAAATTCCACTTCTGAACCAAAATGTATGATGTTGGACAAATCACTTATGACCTCAATCTCTTTGTCTCTTAGTTTTTTACCTGTAAATTCTTTGCAGTCCCAATCAAAATCTCAGCAAGTTATTTTGTGGATATTGGCAAGCTGATTCAAAAGTTTATATAAAGAAGCAAAAGACCTAGTACAGCAATAGTTTGTTAAAGAATAACAAACTTGGGATGTTGACACTACCTACTTTCAAGTCTTACTATAAAGCTACATTAATCAAGAGAGTGTGGTATCGGCAAAAGACTAAAATAGATAAATGGAACAGAATAAAGAGCCCAGAAATAGACCCACATAAATATAATCAGATGGTCTTTGACAAAGGAACAAAGGCAATACAATGGTGCAAAGATAGTCTCTTCAACAAATGGTGCTGAAACAACTGAATATCCATGTGTGCAAAAAAAAAAAAAAAGAATCTGGACACAGACTTTAAGCCTTTCACAAAAAGTAACTCAAAATGGATCACAGACCTAAATGTAAAACACAAAACTATAAAAATCCTAGAAGGTATAACACAGGAGAAATCCCAGGTGATCTTGGCTATGGTGATACCTTTTTAGATACACTATCAAAGGCCTGATCCACGAAAGAAATAATTGATAAGCTAGACTTCATTAAAAAAAAACAACACTTTTGCCCTGCAAAAGACAATGCTAAGAGAATGAGAAGTAAGCCACAGACTGGGAGAAAATATTTGCAAAAGACACTTCTGATAGAGGTTGGGGGGCAAGATGGCAGCTGTGAGGAGGGCTCCCTGAATTCTCCCCTGGAAATATCCACAACTTGAACTTTTGTAATGCTTCAAAGGGACATCTACTCATCACACAGAGCAACTAAGAGTTTCACACAATGATTGCTGGAAGGTGGGCAGGCCAGGCGAGTAGGGGAAGAAGGCGGCGAGACGCGTGAGGTGCAGCCCGTACCCTTGGCTGCAGAGGCACCGAGCTTCAGAGAGCAGATCGGTGAGTGTTCCCACTGCCCGCTCCCTGCACCCCACGGCCCGCCTAGAGTACAGCAAGAGCGCCAGGGTCCACAGTCTGAGGAAGAAGCCACAGACCGGGCGAGTGGGGGGGGGCGAGTGGGGGAGGAGAGAGGGGAGACGAGCTGCACCCGCGGCTCCCCAGGTCCCTAAGAAGCAGGGTGCAGAGCCCAGCAGCGACAGGGCAAGATCAATCCCTGCACTCACCCAGTTCAGGGATCAGTCTCTGCACCCACTGGGTCCCGCAGAGTGCAGGCTCCGAGGCAGAAGCCCGAAACCGGGCGAGCAGGGGAAGAAAGAATACTTGCGGGGGGAGATGCAGCATGTGCCAGGTGGAGACGCAGGTCCCCGAGAGAGGGAGCGGGGATCTGAGCCGCGCGGCAGGGTGCGCACAGTCCCCTAAACCCCGGCAGCCCCTTTGGGAGAGCAGCAGGAACTCTGCTGGAGCCTATGAGGCAAAGGCCTTAGCCCAAAACAGTGTTGGGACTGTGTCTTTTTTTTTTTTTTAACCTCCTCTCTTGAACAGAAAGCAAAAAAACAAAACAAAACAAAAACAACAACAAACTACAGAAATAAGAATCCACCCACCCCCCACAAACTTTGGCCCCCCGCCAAGCCAGAGTCTTAAACTGACCCCTGAATGGAGCAGTAGGGGCAGACTACAGAGGTATTCTTACTCGTAGGGGGTCGAGATTTTCCGCCCCAAAAAAGGCTGCAGAGTGAGACTACCTACCCCGCCCCCACCTTTCCTGCAAGACTTGGGAGGCAGGGCAGGCTCAGCTGCTGAGGCACTAATTAACAGACTCCTGGCAGCTGGCTTTTGGTAGTGAGGAACTCTCTCATTCTCCACAGCTGTCAACGGAAAGGGTGCCCAAAGATACTCATTGAGACTTTGGGGGCGCAGCCTGCCTTGGGACAGGCGAAAGCAAAACGGCAGTGACTGTGTAAAAACTACCAATCACACATCACAACCACACTCAAGTACAGCAAACCTGCAGTGCCAGGATCATGCTAGGCGTCAGGTGGCCCACTCTGTTCCCACAAGATGCACAGGAATTTTTGTACAGCAGAGAACAAACTGAAGAGAGCTTGGTGGACTTTAGCCAAGACTGGCACGGGTTTTTTTTGTTTGTTTGTTTGTTTGTTTGTTTGTTTTCTTTTCTTTTTCCCCCTTATTGGTTGTTTATCTTGGTTGTTTTTGGTTTTTATTTCTATTTCATTATTATCATTTTCCAGTTTTTAATATAGGCATATATGTGGGTATATATAGGTGAATATATGTCCATATATATAGGTGTGTGTATATATACATATATATATATATATATATATATATATATATATATATATACATATACCTTTTTTCTTTTTCTTTCTTTTCTTCTTTTCTTCCATCCTTACTTTCTCCCTTCTTTTATTCATTCTTCTCACTGCTACACTTTTCCTCCTTTCTTTTTTTCTGCAAATTGAATTTTATTTATTTTATTTTTATTTTTACTTTTTTTATTTTTTTAACTTTTTAATTTTAATTTTAATTTTTTGGTATAGCTATTCAGTTTCTTGTATTTATTCTATTTTTTATTTTATGATATTATATTGTATTTTGTTTCCTCTTCTGTTCTTTTTGTGTGTGTAGTTGTTGTTTTGTTTCTGTTTGTTTTCTTCTTTTGTATGTTTGATATTTCTGTACAAGTTGACTGTAGGTTGATGGTTGTTTTTTTTTACACATGAGAGCATTTCATTTCCTTTGGTGGCTGCGGTGGTTGTTTTTGTTGATCTGTTTTGCTCTAAAATCACTCTGCAGCTGGGCCCAAACAAAGAGACACAAGAATCATCATACCCGGAGGCCAACTTTAGATAAAACGAGAGCATTTCTGGATTTGACATACAAGAGTCACACCCAAAAGGAAGTTGCTACCGGTACTAGGGCCCAAAGGGTCCAAGCCTCCTCAGAGAGGTCAACCCTTTCACAGCAGCTCATAAACTGTGGACACCGCTGATCCTCATAGCTAATCAGTCTGGAAGTCAATCCCACCTACTGACAAGCCAAAAGTAATCAAAACTAAAACTTCAACTGGTGAGGACACACAATACAAGGAAAAACTCAGATAAATACATGCACAGGAGAATAAGGAGACTGAGTAAGTCAAATATATAGTACACATACCACATAAATCCACCCAGAAAAGACTGAGACACCTAGGGGATCTATCTATTATATCGAAGCAAGCACAAAAAGTAAGCCAGAATAGGGAGACAAACACAACCCAAATAAAAGAACAGAAGAAACTTCCTGAATCAACGGAAATAGAGGTAAACAACTATTGGAGACAGAGTTCAGAACACTGATTATTAGAATGTTCAAGGAAATAAATGAAAATATAAGGAAGGATAGAGAAATCATGAAAAGCAATCAGCTAAAACATAAGAACAAAATTACTGAATTAAATAACAAACTTGATGGAATGACTAGCAGATTGGATGAAGCAGAAAATCGAATCAGTGACTTAAAAGACAAGATAGCAGAGATCACCCAAGCGGAACAACGAAAAGATAAAGAATGAAAAACATTGAAAATAGTTTAAGGGAGCTGGGAGACAACATGCAAACGCAACAACCTTCAGATCACTGGAGTACCAGAAGGAGAAGAGAAGGAACAAGGGACTGAGAACATATTTGAAGTAATAATGTCTGAAAACTTCCCTAACCTGGCAAAGGATAGGGAAATACAAGCCCTGGAAGTGCAGAGAGTTCCAACCAAGATGATCCCAAACAGGCCACACCAAGACACATTATAGTGAAAATGGCAAGGCTTAAGGACAAAGACAGAATCCTTAAAGCAGCAAGAGAAAGGCAGGAAGTTACTTACAAGGGCACCCCCATAAGATTATCAGCTGATTTTTCTACAGAAACTCTGCAGGCCAGAAGGGAGTGGCAGGAGGTTTTCAAAGTGATGAAAAATAAAGGCCTACAACCAAGATTGCTGTATCCAGCAAGGTTATCATTTAAAATTGAAGGTGAGATAAGGAGCTTTCCAGAAAAGAATAAGTTAAGGGAATTCATTACCACCAAGCCAGCTTTGCAGGGAATGTTAAAAGGGCTTCTTTAAGCAGAAGAGAAAAGCAACCTAACTAAGAAAGACTACGAACACAAATAACGACATGGCAATAAATATGCACCTATCAATAATCACATTAAATGTAAATGGATTAAATGCTCCAATCAAAAGACATAGGGTGGCTGAATGGATAAGAAAGCAAGACCCCAGCACATGCTGTATAGAAGAGACTCACCTGAGATCAAAAGACACATTCAGGCTGAAAGTAAAGGGATGGAGTAAAATATTTCATGCAAATGGAACTGAGAAAAAAGCTGGAGTAGCGATACTTATATCAGATAAAATGGACCTTTAAATTGAAGAATATAATAAAGGACAAAGCAGGACACTTCATAATAGTAAAGGCATCGATCCAACATGAGGACATAACCCTAGTAAACATCTACACACCTAACATAGGAGCTCAGAAATATATAAAACAGATACTGTCAGACATAAAGACAGAGATCAACAGTAACACTATCATAGTAGGGGACTTCAACACCCCGCTGTCACCAATGGACAGATCCTCCAGACAGAAAATCAGTGCGGAAACAGCGACCTTAAATGACACATTAGACCAGCTGGATTTAACTGATATATTCAGAGCATTTCACCCCAAAGCTACAGAACATACATTCTTTTCAAGTGCACATGGAACATTTTCTAAGATAGACCACAAAACAAGTCTCAATAAATTTAAGAAGATTGAAATCATTTCAAGTGTCTTCTCTGACCACAATGCTATGACACTAGAAATCACTTAAAAAAAGAAATCCGGGAAGCTGACAAACAAATGGAGGCTAAATAACATGCTACTAAATAGTGAGTGGGTCACAAATGAGATCAAGGAGGAAATCAAAAGATACCTCAAGACAAACGAAAATGAAAACACCACGACCCCAAATCTCTGGGATGCAGTGAAAGCAGTCCTAAAAGGGAAGTTCATAGCACTGCAGGCCTACCTAAAGAAGGAAAAGAAAGCTCAAATCAACAGGTTATCCTTACAGCTCAGGGAACTGGAAAAAGAACAGCAAAAGAAGCCAAAGGGGAGTACAAGGAAGGATATAATAAAAACTAGAGCGGAAATAAACGATATAGAGAACAGAAAAACAATACAAAAGATCAACGAAACCAAGAGCTGGTTTTTTGAGAAGATGAACAAAATTGACAAACCTCTAGCCATGCTCATCAAAAAAAAAAAAAAAAAAAAGAGAGAGAGAGGACTCAAATTAGTAAAATCAGGTATGAAAGAGATGAAATCACTACAGACATCACAGAAATACAAAAAATTTTAAGAAATTACTATGAGCAACTATATGCCAACAAATTTGACAATCTGGAAGAAATGGATAATTTTCTAGAAGCATACAACCTTCCAAAGCTAACTTGAGAAGAAATGGAAAATCTAAATAGCCTGATTACTACCAAGGAAATTGAATCAGTAATTGACAAGCTCCCAACAAACAAAAGCCCTGGATCAGATGGCTTCACAAGTGAATTTTATCAAACATTCAAAAAAGAACTATCACCTATTCTTCTCAAACTATTCTAAAAAATCCAGAAGGACAGAAGGCTCCCAAATTCTTTTTATGAAGCCACTATCACCCTGATTCCAAAACCAGATAAAGACAGCACAAAAAAGGAAAATTATAGGCCAATATCACTGATGAACATAAATACAAAAATTCTCAATAAAATATTAGCACACAGAATTCAGCAATATATTAAGAAGATCATACATCATGATCAAATGGGTTTCATCCCTAGTATGCAAGGCTGGTTCAACATCTGTAAATCAATTAATGTGATACACCACATCAACAAAATGAAGAATAAAAATCATATGGTCATATCAATAGATGCAGAAAAAGCATTTGACAAAATCCAACAGCCATTTATGTTAAAAACCCTTAGCAAAGTGGGAATACAGGAATCATATCTCAACATAATAAAGGCCATATATGATAAACATACAGCTAACATCATATTCAATGGGGAAAAGCTAAAACCATTTCCTTTAAGATCAAGAACAAGACAAGGCTGTCCACTTTCTCCTCTTTTATTCAACATAGTTCTGGAAGTTCTAGCCACAGGAATCAGACAAGAAAAAGAAATAAAATTGGCAAGGAAGAAGTAAAATTGTCATTATATACAGATGACATGATACTATATAGAGAGAACCCCAAAGACTCCATCAAAAAACTATTGGAACTGATAGATGAGTTCAGTAAGGCAGCAGGATACAAAATCAATGTTCAGAAATCAGTTGCATTTGCATATACCAATAATAAACTAATGGAAGGAGAAATTAAGAAAACTGTCCCATTTACAATTGCTTCAAGAACTATAAAACACCTAGGAATAAATTTAACCAAAGAAGTAAAAGATCTGTACTCAGAAAATTATAAGACACTGATGAAAGAAGTAAAAGAAGATACAAATAAATGGAAACACCTATCATGCTCATGGATAGGAAGAATTAATATAGTTAAAATGTCCATACTGCTTAAAGCAATATATAGATTCAATGCAATTCCAATCAAACTACCAAGGGCATTTTTCACAGAAATAAAAAATATAATCCTAAAATTTATATGGAACCATAAAAGACCCCGAATAGCCTCAGCTATCCTGAGAAATAAGAACAAAGTCGGGGGGATCATGCTACCAGACATCAAAACTACTACCAGGCTACAGTAATCAAAACAGTATGGTACTGGCTAAAAACAGGCACATAGACCAGTGAAACAGAACAGAGACTCCAGAAATAAATCCATGTATATACGGACAGTTAATCTATGACAATGGAAGCAACAATTTCCACTGGAGTAAAGATAGTCTATTTAATAAATGGTGCTGGGAAAATTGGATTGACACATGCAAAAAAATGAAAATTGACCACCTCCTTACGCCATATATAAGAACAAATTCAAAATGGATTAAAGACTTAAATGTAAGACCTGAAACCATAAATCTCCTAGAAGAAAATATAGGGAGTAAATTTGCAGACATTATCCTGAGCAATATTTTTATTGATACAACCCCACGAGCAAGGGAAGTAAAAGAAAAAATGAACATATGGGATTATATCAAACTTAAATTTTTTTCACAACAAAGGAAACCATCAATAAAACAAAAAGGAAGCCTATGGAATGGGAGAATATATTTGTCAACGATATATCTGATAAGGGATTAATATCTAACATTTATAAAATGCTCATGCAACTCAATGCCAAAAAACAAACAACCCAATTAAAAAATGGGCAGAGGAAATGAAGATACATTTCTCTAAAGAAGACATACAGATGGCCAACAGGCATATGAAAAAATGTTCAACCTCACTGATCATTAGGGAAATGCAAATAAAAACCACAATGAGAAACCACCTCACTCCAGTCAGAATGGCTATCATCAATAAATCAACAAACAACAAGTACTGGCGGGGCTGTGGGGAAAAGGGAACCCTGTTACACTGTTGGTGGGATTGTAGATTGGTGCAGCCACTATGGAAGTCAGTATGGAGGTATCTCAAAGAACTGGAAATGGAACTATCTTTTGACCCAGCAATTCCACTCCTACGCATATATCCTGAAAAACCCAAAACACTAATTCGAAAAAATATATGCAACCCTATGTTCATTGCAGTGCTATTTACAATAGCCAAGACTTGGAAACAATCAAAATGCCCATGGGTAGACGATTGGATTAAGAAACTGTGGTACATTTACACAATGGTATATTACACAGCTATAAAGAAGAAAGAAATTGTACCATTTGCAACGATATGGATAGACCTAGAGAACATTATGCTAAGTGAAATAAGTCAGTCAGAGAAAGACAAATACCATATGATCTCACTTATATGTGGAATCTAAAGAACTGAATAAATGAGCAATGTAAACAGAAATAGTCTTAGAGACACAAAGAAAAAACTGATGAGGGCTAGATGGGATGGGGATGGGCATGAGGGAGAAGGGGAAGGAACGAGGCAACACAAACTGATAACTACAATACTACTGCAGAGACAGAAGAGACAGTTTAGGGAATATAATCAATAAGGTTGTAAGAAGGACTCATGTCTTTTCAGGGAGACCACTTCATGAACGGTGTAGTGGCCTGACCACTGCACTGTACATCTGAAGCTGCCGCTGAATAATATTATGTCAAGTATAATTTCACACATATATAGTCATGTGATGTGGAATATAGTGTGGGGATGGAGTCAATGGAATTGTAATAGATATGTATGATATCAGGAGTGGGGGGCAGGGGAGGGCTAGTCACTTTGTAAGGGGTGAAAAAGATAACTATTGCATTGTTTTGTACATCTGTAACTAATAATAATAAAAAAAGTTTTAAAAAAGACACTTCTGATATAGTACTATTATTCAAAATATACAAAGAACTCTTAAAACTCAATAGTAAGAAACCAAACAATCTGATTAACAAATGGGTCAGAGACCTTGAGAGATACCTCACCAAAGAAGATATACAGATGGCAAATAAGCATATGAAAAGATGCTCCACATCACATCATCAAGAAAATGCAAATTAAAATGAGATAACACTATAAACCTATCAGAATGGACAAAATCCAAAACACTGACAACTCTAAATGCTGACAAGGATGTGAAATAACAAGGTCTCTCATTCACTACTGGTGGAAATGCAAAATGGTGCAGCCACTTTGGAAGACAATTTGTCAGTTAATTAAAAAACAGAACCTACTTTTACCATACAATCCAGCCATCAGACTCCTTCATGTTTACCCTAAGGAGCTGAACACTTATGTTCACACAAAAATCTGCACAAAGATGTTTATAGCTTTATCCATAATTGCCAAAGCATGGAATAAACCAAGAAGTCCTTCAGCAGATGAGTGGATAAACAATCTATGGTATATTCAGGAAATGGAATATTATTCAGCTCTAAAAAGAAATGAGGCATCAAATCATGAGAAGACATGGAGGAAACTTAAATGCATATTACTTAGTGAAAGAAGCCAATCTGAAAAAGCCACATACTGTGCAATTCTAACTATATTACATTCTGGAAAAAGCAAAACTTTGGAGAGAGTTTGAAGATCAGTGGTTTCCAGGAGTTGAGGGCGGGAGGAGACATAAACAGACAGAGCACAGAGGACTTTTAGCACAGAGAGACTACTTTGTCTGATACTATACTGGTGGATACATGTTATTATATAATGCATTTAGCCTAACCCATAGAAAATGCAATACCTAGAGTGAACCGTAATATAAACTATGGACTTTGGATGATTATGCTATATCAATGGAGGTTCATAAATTGTACCATTATGGTGGAGGATATTAATAATACAGGAATCTATGCAGGTGTGGGGACAGGGGATATATGGAAAATCTCTGTGCCTTCTGCTCAATTTTCCTATGAATTGAACTGTCCTATAGAAAATTCAGTCTTAAAATATATATATAATAATGTTCAGAGACTTGTCAAACTTCTTCCTTTATTAAAGCCATTAGCTGACCACTGATCATCCTTGAGACAGTCACTGATAGGGTGTCAATCTTAAGGTCATAAAGTGCTTGGGAACAGTTATATAAAAGCTAATGAGGGACTCAGAATGAGGCCATTATAAGGCCAACATGGAGCCACAAGATGCAGCAATTATCAGGTCTTACAGTTTTATTCATTCAACTCAAATGTTCTTCATTCTGATTGACTTACTGAAAGTTCATTCAAATAAGCAACTTGGGTGATAATGGAAACCTGGATTAATTTCCCTGGCTGGGGCCTCTTTTCTACAACATTATTAGAGGGTGAAATTTATATCCAATAAATTTAAGAAGTACTACTTACTGAATGCTACCTCTTGGAAATTTATCCTGCTAGGACAATAGAAAACTCTTTTGACTTTCAATTGACCTAAGAATTCCCAAACACATATGACTACAGATCCCTTATTCCTTGTTAATATTCTCTCCACACAATATTTTGGGAATATTGTGCTAAAGGCACTCTGGAGGAATTGATATCCATCCTCCAAACTTTCTAGTTTTGCTTATATATGCCCGAACCTGAAGACCAATCCCAAACTCCTTAGCCTGGCTTTGTAAGGTCCTCCACAAGGTTTCCACAATCTCTTGGGTTGTCAGAAAAGCCATGACGTATTTTTTCTATATTTTTCGTTGCAAAAATGCATCATGACTTTTCCGACAACCCAATAGCTTTGCATCCTCATTTCCCATTACTCTTCTACATTGAATTTTCTGCTCTAACAAAACTCTCCTAATTCTTTGTTCCCTAAATAGTCTGTGTTCATTTCTGCCTCCCTATTTGTGTACATATTCTTTAGGAGGGTCTCGAATTTCATTAGGACTAGGGGAAATGTCAGAAGTTCTTGATTCGTCTTTTTACAAATATTTATTGAGTGTTTGCTTTAACACTGTATCTCTCAGGATGCTTTGTCGCAAGCAACAGAAATAGGTTCTAGCTAATTTAAGAAGAAGAGGAATTTTCTTGAAAGAACATTGGTAAGTCAAAGAATTTCTAATGGGTCCAGAGAATAAGGCTTGAAGACTGTGTAGACTGGAACACTACTGTAAATCCCACTGCAGGATGCACCCAGGGGAAAGAGCACAGCTGCCACCCTGTGCCTGGACATTACAGCTTGCTCTGGTGCTACAACCCTGACCCTGCTGCCTCTATGGAGTAGCTGCCACTGCGTCTAATGCTCAGCACTAGCGTGAGTTCTGCATATTCCCTTCATACCGCTAGGGGATTTGAGGACCATCTGATGGACTGGATCATCTGTCCTCAAATATGAACATATGGACTACAGCCTGGATCACACGTCCATGTCCTAACTGCAAGGGAGACTAGGAAATCCAGTCTGGAACTTTCAGCTTCAATAGGAGGTACTGGGTTCTGTATCATAGATAGGGGATTTCCCAAAGAGAGAAAGGAGCTTCAGATGATGAGTGGTCAAAAGAGTGCAAATTGTCTGTTACAGATATATGATGAGTTACTGAGAAACAAGACAAAGAAAGACTCTTTTCCATACTTCCAAAAGAGTTTACCTAAGTATACAAGACAAAGAGATGAGATGATTATAAAATAATTTATAATAATATAATAAATTGACTGTTTGATTTAAAAATGCTAAAATGATGTTGAGCATAACCAACAAAGTTAGAGAGAAGTGTATTTATGCTTTAGAGCTCCAAGCCATCATTTTCCCAACAGATTTTTCTTCTAGGGTAAAATTTATGTAAATAAGCTGTTTCACCTGGAATATTTCCACACATCCTCCCAGGTCTTTTTCAAGTTTATCAGCACAGAGACAAGTTCCTTGGTCACCTAACAGGATGCATGGCGCCCATGACTGAGCCATCGGCAAATACATGTATTTAGTTAAGCAGAAATAACAACTCTCTTTCCCTCTTCTGGGAAGACAGACAGACCTTAGAGTTGAAGAATCAGAAAACAATGGCACGAACTTGGAAATGGATATAGGTTCTTGACCTGGAGTCAACTAGGTAGAGAACATGCTCGAAGCTCTGGAAAACCCAACAGCACTCTTCTGCATTGTGTGTTTACCCCCCTTCCCTGGGGAAGGGCAGTGCTGGGCGGGCACTGGGGGAAAACCACTGGGCAGAGCTGAGACCTGAGTGCTTTTCCTGTGCAGTGTCAAGGTCATTGCTGCATAGAGCATTTGGAGCTCTTCTTCAGTCAGCCAATGGCCACTCAGGATTAACAGTGGAAGCCATGTGGGCAGAGCTGGAAAAAAATGGGTCTCTTGGCTGCTCCTCTCCAAGGTCAGAAGCCAGGTGCTCTACCCATAGCAGCCACCCAACCCCAGGCCTTTCTGTTCTCCCACCTTTCCCTTTCATGCCATGCATCTCTCTGCTTCACATTCTTCACCTTTCTAGGAGTCAATTAGGCTTTCAGAAAGAGAGTGAAAGTGAAAACAATATATAGAGAAAGAATTAAGTGAAAACTTCACTTTTCCAAGAAGGAAGGCTTATGCAATAGAGCAGAAAGAAAACTGACTCAATAGCTTTCTCCCCTCCTTACTAGCTGGGTGACTTTGGCAAGTTGTTCTTCTTCCATAGCATCATGGGATTATAAGGAACAATAGCTGTCCCTCTACCTGCATCTATGTTAGTTCAGAAACTATCTACGTCATGCTCTTTAGTCCTCAGTGACACTTAGGAGTGATTGCAGCTCAAGCTGCTGGTGATGGACAGTCAATGGCCTTCTCCTCTGGCTCTTAGCTTTGTCTGAAACCATGAAGGTTCTTAAGAGAAAGCTCTTCTGTATTCAGATTGGTGGGTGCGGCCAGAGTTTGGGTAGCAAGAAGAGCTCTCATGAAGCCTGGGCATCTACCCCCCCCCGTGCCGTAATTCACTTCTCCCTCTTCCTTTCCCTCTCCCTCTCCCTCTCTCTCTCCCCACCCCCCATCCATACATCCCTGAGAAATACATTAAATGTGATAATAAAGTAATGACTAATGTTCTCACAAGTGCTATACCATGTTGGGCCAAGAATAGATTCTGGACCTAGAGCCCCAGGTTTGGAAATCCTAACTCTGCAATTTGCTTGCTCTATGACCTGGGACACATTGTTTAATCTTTTAGTGCCTCTGTTTCTACATCTACAAAACAGGATAACAACAGTACCTACCATAAAGGGTTCTTGTGAAGATTAATAAATTAATATACATAAAGTGCTTAGAACAGGAACCCATGTATAGTTATTATTTACAACATTAGTTAATATTATTATTATTATTTTCATACATATGAATGAATTCAGTTGTATTTGAAGTATCAAGAAAAAGAGGAGGGCCGGCCAAGTGGTGCGGTGGTTAAGTGCAGGCTTGGGAAACCAGCGGCCCTTGGTTTGAGTCCCACATATGAGGGCAAGTGACACTGCCCTCAAAAAAAAAAAAAAGAAAAAAAAAGAAAAAGAGGAAAATGTTATTGTGTACATGTGTGCTGGGTGTTATATAAATATGATTTTCTTGAGCCCTTACCTTAACCTTAAACTCAGTAATTACTCTGACTGATGTCAGATAGGTTAATTAAGTAACATGTCTAAGAGAGGAAAAAGCAGGGAGCTGGAATTCAAACCCAGCTCTGACCCCAGAACCCCCACGATGCCAAGCTTTCCCTGCCCTGGGAAGCCACCACCATTACTCAAAGTATTCAAAATTCCTCTTCAGGAATTTCCTTCATAGTTCGATGATCTTCGTTAGAATTCCCTCAGCACTGGAAAAAGTTCTTTTGGAAAATATGTGATCAGAAAATTTCAGAACTTATTTATTGTCAAGGTGAATAACCCAAATGGGTTTTAGGATAAAAATCAGGTGTTAATAATGTCTTTCAGTGGCTGGTAAACTGATTCTGGAGACAACCCTCCCAAAAAACGTTCTAACATATTTTTGAAAAATTCAGAATCACAGAAAAACTGCATTCCCCACCCCTCATTTGGTTACTTTGACTCTGCTATGCTTCCATAGATGGGGTTTTTCAAAACAGCTTGACAGTAACTCCTCATATGTGAAAGAACATAAAGTGAGGCTATCTTAGCATAATTATGAGGAAGTTTGGGGGCCTATCTTTCCACAGTGGTGTCCTCCTCTGTGGTCCCTGATATTTCTTGTGACTCCAGGCTCTCCAAGACCCATGACCACTGTGGAGGTCAGTACGACAGGGTCTGAGGAAGTACAACATTGAGTGTGGCACTTTCTCAAATGACATTTTAGCTAGATGTTATTTCACTTACTCCTCATAACAGCCTGTTTCACTGGCAGGAAACTGAGGCCCAGAGTGAGTCCACAGCCTGCTGCAGGTCACACAGCTAGTTCGACAGTTCAGAGGCAAGGATGGTTTATGTCTCCAGGTTCCCCTTCACCCCTGCATGTGACCAGGGCAGTGTTCCAACCAGCTCAGCCCCATGTGCCTGCATGCTGGGCCCTTTAAGGCAGCCTAGATTCAGAGGCAGAGCAGTGTAGGCAGGGATATAATTAAGTAATTATCGAAGCTGTTCAGGGCGGGGCTGGCCCCTCTGGCCCACTTGTTCCTGGCTCCAGCAACATGTACGAGGAAGATCCCAGATCATCTCCTTTCTGGAAATGTTTACTCACAGGCCTGTACCCCAGTGAGATGGATCCCTTTGCATCTCCTCCAGCCTAGAGGGCTTCTGCTTCAGAGACTCCGTCCCCACATGCCACTCCTGCAGAGGTAGCTGACTTGCAGAAGCTGCTAGCTTCTTCATATAGTAAGACACATTAACTTCAAACCCAGCCAAATTGGCAGATTAAACAGGGAACAGTTCCCTTCTCAGGTTCCACTTATCTTACATCTTATCTGTCTACAGGGAAACAGGGAAAGAGGGGTGTGGGAGAGAAAGATGGAGAAAAATGGTAGCTCAGTTTGTACTTTAAATGAAAAATTCACAATTGCTCCAAGAGGAAAAATACTTATAGACAAGAGCACATGTTCAAAAAAAAAAAAAAAATGAGGTGATCCAAACACATTAAATCATATTTGTTTTCTGTCCATGTAACTTCCAGATTCTTGACTTGTTCCATTCTGCTGGTTCTTTTCACATTATACCTCTTATAATTCAGCTGTTACAAAGAAAAGGCTTTGAAGTCCTGTTAATATGCAACTCCAGGAAAATCTAAGGTAGGGAGGAAAATTCAACTCCTCAACCACGCTGGGGAACTTGGCTCTCTAAGGAGACATTGTTTTAAAACCAAGAACAAGCCACAGATTACCAAGGTTAGGTTTCACTTTTTGCCTCCCAAATCTTGATCCCTAGTCCATTAAAGTCAATTTTGCATGATCTCCATTCTGTATATTCTGGGGTTTGGGTGGGTTTCTCTTAGATGGAGGAAGAGTCAGGAGATGGGTCACAGGAAAGGAGACTCATTTCACGAAGCTGCCAAAAAGAAGTTCACACCGGTAATAGCACGTATGATACAAACTTGCTCCTACATGCAGAATAATCATCTGTATGGGAAGTTCTTAATAAAGATGATGACATTTAGAGGTTGGCATCTCAGCAGTTTTCCTTTTGCTTTTGGAAAACTGCCCAAAGTAACCAAGTCATCCACAACCTGGCTTGCTTGCCATTTTAATTATTTTGAGGGTGAAGGGACCCTTTCCCTTTTAATCATGTGGTACCAGAAGCCGACCTTTTGACCTAAAATTGACAAAATGGAAGGATCTCAGAATCTGTGATTAAATAACAACAGCACAAACTTCGTTATGCAGTGATCTTATTTATACGCCAAATCCCAGCCTGCGGCAAATCACGTTTGACAAATTTTAAACCTCTTAAAATAAAGTCTGAAACAGAAATTCAATAGGCTTTTAATCATATTTGCCCCAGAGGTAGCAAGGCACACTGCTCTGCTCTTCATAGGGCTCCAATTGAAGTTGGATTCTCATTAATTACACTCAGTCATTCAGGCCTCTGGGTGGAGGCTCGTCCGCAGCTCACCTCCACTCAGGCTCTGAGGGTGGGCTGAGGCCGGATGAAAATGCTCCTGGAGTTTTAGAACAGCAGTCCCAGTAGGGCAATAGAGCCTCTTTGTTTTTCTGGGTGGTCCTGGTGACAGTGGCAGGAGGGAAGCCCAGGGAGCTAGGATAGGTAGAGACAGAGAAGCCAGGAGGACTGGGAGGAGATAGTGTGAGGGCAACTCAATGTTTCCTCTGCTCCTGAGGAGAAACAACTGAAGAGGAAACACTGGTCCTTGAGGGCAGACAGGCATTGCGCATCCGAGTTTGGGGAGTGACATTGCCACTGAGAAGAGAAGTCCAGTGTAGAAACAGAGTTTGACCTATGGCTCCAAATATCATAAGACCAAATATAGACACCATAGTGAAAGACTGCAGATCACATCACCCCTCTTGCTGACACCAAACAAGGATTTTAAATTAAAAAAAAAAAATATTCCTAAAACTGTTGTGCAGTCTTAGCACCAGAAGTTTGAGAAACATACCTTAGTTTTCCCTGATCAGCCAGCAGATGTTAGAGAAAGCACTCACCCACCTTTAGGATGCCCTGTGTGTGTGAAAAGTCTCAAACCCAAGACCAGTTGCCTTGTTGATACTCACCACCTTAGGTGATCTCACCACATGGGAATAAGGATTCAGACAAAGCTGGCTCCCCGGGGGGTTGAGAGTAGGACTAATTTTAGCAGTATGAGGTATGATCAAAATATACAGTGACTGTTTAAATTTAAAAAAATTATTATAGTAAAAGACATATTGTTATTAATCTCACTTAAAATACTCCCCCTCACTTTGAACATACTTATCCCACCGTTCTTACCACTTTCTAAAGCAGTTCTGGAAGCCCTCTTTTGTGAATGTCTTTAGTTGTGCTGTTGTGGCTGCCTCAATATCTTGAATCGATTCCAAACATTTACTTTTCATGGTCATTTTGACTTTGGGGAAGAACCAGAAGTGGCATGGTGCCAGATCCAGTGAATAAGGTAGATGAGGACACACTGTAATGTTTTTATTTGACAGAAATTGCTGTACCAGAAGTGGTATGTGACACAGAACCTTGTCATGATGGAGGATGAAGTAAAGATACTCACAAAAGAGGACTTCCAGAACTGCTTCAGAAAGTGACAAGAATGATGGGATAAGTGTGGTTGAAGTGAGAGGGAGTATTCTGAGGGGAATTAATGGCAATGTGTCTTTTACTGTAATAAATTTTTTTATTTAAACATTCACCATATTTTGGATCACACCCAATATGTACTTTTCTGGTATTAGCAATTGTTTGTTGCTCAGGTCTGTTCTCATTGGTAAGAGTCATGGCAGCACCTAGAGCTAAATATTTTGAATACCATCTCTCATGGAGATTCTGTTATTAATATTTTGTCCATTCCATGTATAAGTGGTCATAGTCACATGTTTGAAAGTCAATGCTTAGATAAAGCAAAAGCTTTTTTATAGAAACACCAAAATTAATTAGTGAGTCCCACTGAACTATAGTTATGTGTTTAAGAGAAATTAAATTATATTGACTCACTTCTGCCTTTTGGGAACTGTACTGGATACACTAATGGTGTGATAGTCTTTTGATGTGTCAACTTGACTAGCCCATCACCACCCATTACTCAAGCAAACACTATTATCTACTGTCCCTGTGAAGGTATTTTGTAGGTGCGATTATAGTGTAGAACTGACTTTAAGTAAGGCAGATTATTCTAGTTAATTTGGGTGGTCCTGACCGAACTAATTGAAAGGCCTGAGGAGTAGAACTGAGAGACTTCCCTGAAGAAGAAACTCGGCCTGTGGACAACAGTTTCAGCCCATGCCTTAGAGTTCCAGACTGTCCTTCCTGATGGCCTGCTCTATAGATTTCAGACTTGCCTAGCCAGCCCCCAACATTGTGTAAGTTAATTCCTCACAATAAATCTTTTAATATATATATCTCTTACTGGTTCTGCTTCTGTAGCTGAACCCTGACTGATAACAGATATGCTGCCTGGATTCCCCTTCAAGACTGAAGGATTTGTTGCTTCTGGGAGAGCTGCTGGCAGGAGCCCTCAGCTATCAGCCACCTTCAGGGATCACTTTGACTGAAAAGAGACACCTTGTCCTAGGTCACACTCCTTTCCCAGGGAATCTTACATGCAACGATAGGTAGACATGGAAGTATCAAGAACTAGCCTTCACGCTGTAATTCTGGATAGCTCTGAAAGCTTGCCCCCTAACTTCAGAGCTCCGCATGAGTTTGGCTGAGACTTTCATTGCAGCTGTAACACTGCCCAATTTCTGCCTCCAACCTCCTTCCTCCCCTCTTTTTCGTGGGCATTTATTCCAAGAGCACTGCCTAGTAAACCTTCTGCCTATGAATCCTTGTCCACTTGCCAGTGAACCCCACCTGCATGGGGGCCATCTTCATTGAGTTCCCCTCTATTTTCTACATCTTTGACCACCCTTTCTCACTCACCTCATTCCCCTTAGCACATATAAATACTCTAGGCTCTCACATATATGAAATAAACACAACCAAAAAACAGAACAACCATTCAAAAATTCTGTATCATCCTCAAGTTAAGCTTGTTTTTTTTCTACATCTACAAGCCTTGAAGAACTAAGTTGACAAAGTCTCTACTTTGCCTTCTGTATGTAACACAGTGTGCTTTCAGCCATCATCCCTCCTCTAAAATTGGTTTCATTAAAGTTACCAGTGACTTATTTATTAAAACCCTGTGGGCCCTCTTCAGCCTTCCCATGCTTGACCTGGCAGTTGGCAGTGTGACCTTCGCCCCCCTTTTGAAACTGTTGCCCTGCTCCATGACTCCCTGTGCCCTGGATTTCCATGGATCTCTCAGGCTGATCCTTTTCAGCATTCTTCATGGACTCCCCTTGTCAGATGCTAAAGCCTTTTTTCAGTCTACCCCCTTTCCTGGGACAATCAGACCATAGCCTTAGTTCAACCAACCACCTATATGCTGATGACTCCCAAAAACATATTTTCAACCTCCACCTATGTCTCATACTCTCAACTCTATATTTCAAACTATTGAACATTTCCCTCTGAATGCCCTGCCTTATCTGATACTGAACTCCCTCCCACACATGTGCTTCCTTTCTGAGTTAATAGCACACTACCATCCTCCCTACTAGCAGAACCATGATGATCCTCCACTCCTCTTCCACACAGCCAGCTAGTCATCAGGGTTTGTGATTTCTTCCCTTTTAAATAGTAGATTCTCAAAAGTAGTCCTACTTCTCCCATCTTACTATTTTATTTCAGACCTTCACGACTCACATATTTCATAGAGTGATAAACTTTACCTCCTTGGAAGCTGAACAACCTAGGTTGCATACTTTCTAGGGCTCAGGTCTATCCTTTCTCTGGTCATACCCCTAAGGGCCAAAGAGACATTGCCACCATGGACCCACATACCCTAATTCTGTATCCAGCACTGCAGAGTCCCTGTCCAAATAACCCAAGCCTGCCTATGGCACATTCTCCCCCAGATCCATCATCCCAAGAGCATACTACATCACAGGAGTGCACAGCTGTAGGCACTAAGGTGGCCAAGAGGTGGCTGTTTACAGAGTGGGAGGGGTATGGATGGAGGTTGGACATAGGGGCTGGTTTGTCCACATACATACATGTGCAAAATTCCTTATAGTTTTAGATGGAGCTGGGATGTCAGGCTGAAACAGATTAGAGGGGGGCTATGGAGCTGAGGCCTCTAATTGTACTCTTTCCCTGGCCCCACAAAAGTTGGAGGGAGGGGGTGCTGATTATGAAGCATCTTTTATATGCCAAGTATCAAGCAAAATGATAGGAATCTAAGATGAACTAGACATAATCACTGCCCTCGAGAAGCTCAGAAACAGATAAGAAGGGGAACATTATAAAATTAGATGAAGGCCATTTTAACAAAGGCTTGTGTAAAGAGCTCTGTTTGGAGGGAGAGTCAAGCCCTGAAGGTCATATGGGAAGACTTCTCATATGAGATAACATTTGAAATAGAATTTGAAGCTTGAGAGTAAGTTTGCCATGTTTGATGAAGCCACTGGAAGCAAAGAAAAGAGCAAGTATTCAAGGAATCATGGACACCAAGTAAGATGGAAGCCTGGGGGAGGTAGCTGGAAAGGTAGTTAAGGAGTGTCATGAAAGGTCTTGTGGAACTTTCCAAGGAGCTTCTACTTTACCCGGAAGCCAATGGGGAATATATAAATTTAAGGCAGGGGACCAATATGTTGGAAAGATTTCTTCTCCACACTAACCTTTTAAAGGGGTCTCCTGTTCTCCCCCACTGCCACTCCTCCTTGAGAATCCAGCCACCATCCTACTGCCAAAATGATCCTTCTAAAGTACGAATTGGATGCCGTCACTCGTCTACTTCTTCCCATTGCCTACAGGTTAGAGTTCAAGCTCTTTAGCACAATTTCCAAGGACCTTCATGTCCTGCCACTGCCTGCCTTCCCAGTCTAATCTCTCATCGTCTCCCACATGCTTCTTCTATCACAGACATAACCAATGACTGGCCCCAACTAGAAGGCATCATGCTCCCCGATTACTCAAAGAGTAATGACCATCCCCAAGTTGTCAGCCTGAACAATTGCTTATCTTTCAAAGAGCACAGTACAGATAAAAGAGCACAGACTTTACATCACATTGATCAGGGTTATTACACTCCTGACTCTGCCCACTTCCTGGCTCTATAATCTTGGGCAACTCACTTAAACTCTCTGAGCCTTGGCTGTCTCACCTCTTTCAGGTACGTAACACACATTTTCCAAGGCTATTGTGAATATTACATGCAGTGGCGTAGGTGAGGGCCTGGCATGAACTAGCAGGCTCCTCTTGGAGTGAGCACTCTGTACCCACATGTCCACTGAACTACAGCCTTGCCCCATAGCTAACCCCAGTTGTGCTTGCCCATTTTGTTTACCTGAAGTCTGCCTTGGCCCTTTGCTCTGACCCTAGCCTGGTTCCTATCAATATTCTTCACTCCACGGGAGATCCTGCTCCCCAAAACTCAACCCATTGGCTAATATCTTGTTCCAAACCCAGGGGATCCCTTGAAATCACAATACTGCCATTTGCCTTCTGACTAGCCAGATCCTGCTATGGCCCCTCTCCACCATCACACCAGCCCCTGCTTGGAGGTTGATGTTAACACCAATGTAAGTGAGCTTACTGCATCCTTTGGATATAATTTTGGTCTGGTTACTATTCACCTAAGAAATTGTCAAAAAACAAACAAACAAAAAAAAACAACAGGGCTGGCCCAGTGGCGCAGTGGTTAAGTACTAGCTTGGGAAGCCAGCGGCCCGGTTCGGGTCCCACATACGAGGGCCGGTGACACTGCCCTCAAAAAAAAAAAAAAAGTTGTCTTAGCTCTTAATTCCAAGTTCTGCCTATTTTTACCTTATATTCATCTCCCCACCAAGCAGAGTTCCATGGTTTATGACTTACAACCATGGTAAAATTTATTACCCAAATTACTATGTTTTTGAGACTGAAAGGGCACAATAGGAGTTAACTAGATGTGTGGTCACCAATACATAACCCAAGGAGAGGTGGTGATTTCTTTTGGAGAGGCAACGGTAACACCAAGAAGGACAATTGCTTATTCATCCCTCTATCGGCTTAATCTGTGGTTGTGGTTCACCCAGAGAAGCATCCAGTCACTACAAGAGTGAAAGAAGAACAGCGTTCTGCTGCCTGGAATGCCCAAGTCCAGGAGCGGCTCCTGGCTGCTCTGCCAGGAAGCTCTGCTGTGACATGGCATCAATGCTGGATGTGGGTGGGAGGTGAGGCAGCTGTATTTCATGGTGCTTGTCATTCTTATTTGACAACTGTTTGGGTTTTAGAAACTCTTGGCATTTAGAAACTCTTGGCCATATAGCACCCCACCCACTCTGTCTTGGTAAACCACCATTTGCCCTCCCTGCAAGAGGTCATGCCAACTCTGAGATGAGGCAAGGCCCCACTCCACAGCCCTGGCTGGCTCCCGCTCTGGCATTTGAAGTCTTCCTCCTGCGTCTGGTCAAACCCATAGCTTCCTGAGGCCCTCAGAATCAAGCAGAGAGTTCGGAATGCTGACTCACTAGAGGCTAGCAATAGGGATAGACACTTCCCCCTACTTTTAATAGGTATACTGAATGTTAAAATGCTTCTTTGTCATTGTGCATTGCTGTGAGAGTGTGAGTCTGCACTACAGAATGTGAACAAACTTTTTCTGGCATTTGATAATACATCACCATTTAAAGGGAATTCCCTTCAGCCCTTTTATTTCACCATCATGTATGGCCTTCAGCCAGCCCACCACATGAATCTCCTATGAGGAGGGTGAAAGAGAAAAAAGGAACCAGTCCCACTTTGCCCTATAAGCATGACAAAAGTGCACTGAGGAGCTCCAATATACCCATGAATGTGTCTCCCTGTATTTTGCCTCTACTTCAATATTGAACATTATCCATATTATTTAACTTCTCCTAAAAAAAATAGTAATTACTGAGCAACTGTTGTGTGCCAGCCATTCTAATGCACTTAATCACCATATGAGCAGCACTGTACCTTAACTTTATAGATGAGAAACACAGAGGCCCAAAGACAGGTAAGTGCTGATAGATAGTCAGGACTCAGAGCCAAGTCTCTCAACTTTGAAACCTGTGCCTTGTACGCTGTAGAGTATTTTATGCTACAGACTGCTGGTACAACAGAGATATTCAGCCCTCCAAAGAGCCCCTTCCTTATAAAGACTGTCATTCTAGGCAGAACAGGCAAGAACAAAATCTCTACCCCTCCTCTATAAAAAAAACACACAAATAAGTTCACATGTTTTTCCTGGGAAGAGGGATGGGGAAGCAGAAGTGTTCAAATGGACTTACAGAGATGTGATACACTGAGGAAAAGACACCCAAAATCTTTAGATTTGTAGTATGTTATTTAGATTATTATTTAATTTGCTGGGACCCCAAAACATGCTTAGAGTTAATCTCAAAAAACAAACAAACAAACAAACAACACTTGCATTCAGGAAATATAAACAGTAAGAGGAAACATTCTAATTCATCATTAAAAATTCTCCATTTGCTTCAGAGACACCCTATTTTAGGCCAATTTAATATATAAGTGTTTGAAATGACAGAATTCATAAAATAAGGCATCAAGCCTCGAATCTGGAACTTTTCCGACAGAATGCACCTGCATTGGATGTACCTGTTGTAAAGTGTGATATCGCACCCCTTCCTCTCATTGTCAGCTTTGTAAATAGAGTAGATAGAATCATCGGAAGCAGTGCTGAGAGATTCTTATGAGTTTGATGAAAGAGAAGGGAAAGGGGGAGAGAAGGGAGGGAGCTCACCTTGGAATGGAGATTCCAGGGTCACAAGAGGACTGGGTATGCCTCCCCTGGGCCAGGCCAGCTCAATTCTTGCCAAATGTTTGCAACCCAGTGAATGGAGAACTGGCCTTTTCCGTTCCAGACTGTGGGAATGTGCCTCTATTTTATAACTGAAGTTAGCAGAACAATGGGATTAGCTTTTGGAAAATTTGCTTTTCAGACAGTAGTGCTGCAAAACACCTATTTCTACTGGCTTGCCAGTGGAACTCCTAAAACTTTTTGATTTTTTTTTTTAAACACTGGGTTCCTAGTAAATAACATATCCACCCTGTCCCTCCATAACTGGAGCCAAGGTCAGCGCCTTCCACATTTGGAGCTCAATGCTCTGCCTGGAGAGTGTTATTCTGATTTATCCATGGATGAGGGCCTCATTGATAGAAATTGACAGAAAGGTAGAGGCAAGTAAACAAAGACCACGTCAGTGAAGTTTGCCTTTGGGTGCTTGGCCCAGAGTAGAGAGTATAGTTCCTAAAAGCTCGGGCTGTGGAGGGAGACAGGTCTGGGTTCGAATCCCAAATCAAACACATAAGCAAACTACTTAACCTCTCTGAACTTCAGTTTCCTCATCTGTAAAATGGGGAAGTCAATTGTACTAAGATTTGATTGGTTGTGAGAATTAAATTAAAAAGTGCACAGAAAGTACCTGGCACAGGGAAAGCAACGGTAACCATGTTGTATACATGCAGAACAATGCTAAACAGGACTCTTGTGTCCACTGTGTGAGGGCCACTCCAAAGGACTCTGATTGGCTTTGTTGCTTGTCCCTTTCTCCACCTTCTTATAGAAGAGCAGTCCCTAATGACTGGCATGTCTTAAAGCTGGCACAGGAGGGCCTCTAGAGATAACTGACTGAGGAGCAGAACACGCCATCCCTGTGCATTCTGCTAGACTCAAGCTTGAGGAAAGCCAGGCGGTGCACTCTGGCTCTGTCTGGGGCAGAGCAAGCTGACCAAGATAATGGCTCCAGCCACTAATTGTCACTTCCTCAGAAAAACACACAGTCTTCTTCTAAATAATTGGCCAATTAAATTTTAAACCAAGAAGCCTTTTTCTTAAAACACAGTTTTTTATTACTGCTTCAAAAATACCCAAGATCTGTAAATACAATTATTTATAGCCTTGTAAAAATGTATGCCAGAGGAATCGAGAAGACTGCTGGGTTCGTTTGTTTTACTCTTATTGTGGTACCTTGTGTGGTTTAAAGTGGTTGCTGTCATTCTGTTGTTAGCAACTAGGTATTTTTCAAATAACCAGTTATTAGAATTGAATCTGTTTGGTTACACACACACACACACACACACACACACACACACACACACACACACAGAGTTGTGCATACAAATACAATCTAAATGTCCCCTTGGTGTGTAAACATGTGAAGCTGTCACAATTGGAATATTTGTGTCAATGCTCAAGTTATAGTTATGTGATCTTAGGCAGAAAATGCAGCTTTTCTAGATCTCATGTTTCTGAAATATAAATAAGTAGACAAACTTAGGCACACAGATGTGTTTTATTTGGCCAACATCGTTTTAGAAATGTGAATGGCTTTCTAAGCATTCCCTTTTCAGTTCCCACAGCCTTAACCATCCCTAACATCATCCAACTGACTGCCTTCTCACATTTGCTTCGCTTGCTGGGCTCCTACTAGCATATGGACTGCAGACCCAGCATGAGATGATCCAGAGGCCTTCCTCTAGCTACCAGACTCTGCTATGCTGGTTCTACCCACTTGATAAATTGTTTAATCTCTTTGTTGGGAGAGTAAATAAAATCCTCATTCTTTTACAGTTAAGATTGTGGATTTATCAGGAACAGTTGAAGCATGGATCAGACAGAAATAAAAATCATTAATTTTTGGTAGGAAATAGAAGTTAACTCTCCTTGAAGATTTCTGTTTAGTAACTCTAGATTCTTATCTGCAAAGTACCATGCATTCCAGGTAGACAACAACTGTCTCTCCTTTTAAAGATTTTGTATCTGAGACTCTCCCAAAAGTTTCAGTTTGTCTTTGGCTCTCTCATTAAGGATACTGGGCAAATATCACTGACAATTTAAGCCCTGAATGTGACAAATAGAGATTTAAATTGTATGATTAACCACCATGAATCCATGAAGAAATAACCTGAGCTTTCAGTTGCTTTGGGCTTGGAGCCAACAGAAACCGAGCCAGACCTTCCGCTTGAATAAAGGCTTGAGTGCTCAGGCTAGAACTGAGAAGGGCAGAAGGTCTTCGCTTGTAGAGGTTTTCCTCAAAGAATGCAACAGCCCTCCTTCAAACCAAGCTAAATGGCTCTGCCATCAAAAAATCATCGATTTTATTGATTCAACTGAATCCTACCCTAAGAGTACAATCCGTTCCACTTTGATCTCAGAAGCAATACTTTTAAGGCAATGACTTCAATTATGATTTCACCGCTGACCTACTGTAAATTGGGGACAACTGTCTCAACTTTTTTTGCCTGAATCTCATTCATCCCTAATAGCAGAGCCACCACCCCCAAAAAATGACAATGGCACAGTGCATAGAATCACCTGGGAACCGTAGTGAAATGATGATTTTGATTCAGTGGGTCTGGAGGGGTTCTGCATTCTGACTGCTCCCAGCTGATGTCCATGATCCTGGCCTATGACCACATTTGGAGTAGCAGGACCCAGAGAGCTTTGCTCATTTCAATTAGATACTCATTTGCTTCTAAGTGCTGAATTTTGTGCGAGGCACTGGGAATACAAAGAAGTATGGGATACAACCACCTTCCTCAAGGATTTCCTTAAAATCACCTAGGAAGCTTCTAAAAACAGCATGCCCTGACCTGAGATTTGTATTTTTTAAGTTCTCCAGAAGATTCCAAAGTAAAGCTAGGATGGAAACCATTGCTCTATAATTCAATGCTTCTGAAATTTAAGTGTGCATTTAAATCATCTGGGAATATTGTTGAAGTGCAGATTTTCCTGCAGGTCTGGGGCGGCGCCTGAGGCTCTGCATTCCTAATAAACTCCCTGGCAATGAAGATGCTATTGGTCCTTGACACATTTTGAGCAGCAAGGTTCCCCATCATCGATTCTTCACTTTGGTGAATCATTAGAGTTACCTATGGAGATTGTATTCATTGCCCATGGCTGCTGTAACAAATCATCATAAACCTGCTAGCTCAAAACACAGATTTATTCTTTTTTTTTTGAGGGCAGTTTCACTGGCTCTCATATGTGGGACCCGAACTGGGGGCGCTGACATCCCAAGCCAGTTCTTAATCACTGCGCCACTCGGCTGGCCCACAAATTTATTATCTTAATAGTTCTAAGGTCAGAAGTCCAAAGTCAGTTTCACTGGGTCAAAATGAAAGTGTCTGCAGTGCTGTGTTCTTCCTGGAGGGTCTGGCGGAGAACCTGTCTCCTTGCCTTTTCCAGCTTCTAGAGGCTGCCTGTGTTACTTGGCTTGTGACCCCTTTCTTCACTTTCAAAGTGCATCACTCCAATCTTTGTTTTCATTGTCACCTGGCCTATTCTCTGCCTGTAACATATCTGCTGATAAGGAATGTTGTGATTACATCAGATAACCCAGGATAATCTCCTTTTCTCAAAATCCTTAGTTTAATCCTTAGTTTAATCTGCAAAGTCCCTTTTGTGATATAAAATAACATTCACAGGTTCCAGGGCTTAGTATATAGACATATTTTAGGGGTGGGGGGGCATTATTAAAAATTCTGAAGCCCCACAGTGAAGATGCTGATGTGTTTGGTCTAGGGCCAGGGCCAGGACACAGGCATTACTAAAAGCACCGTGCGTTGATGGTGACACGTGGGAAGCCTGAGAAACACACTGCTCCAGGTGAACCAGGGCTCACTGGTACAGGGTCCCCCAGCTCCCTTTATATTGATTTCTCTCTAGATTTCTACTTAAAGACCCTGACACACAAACCTGGGCCTTGCAGAAGGGGCAAGAAAGGCACATTTTTTGGTCATTCCTCCGCCTCAGAGGCCGTTGCAGCTAGAGACCTGGTTCCTGCCCTTTGTCCCAGTAAGTTCAAAGACCCAGGGCAGCAGGCATAGGGTTGACTCAGCACTTCTCCCTGAGCAGGCCTTGGATATTGGTAAGTTTCTTTTTAATTTGGCATTTATAGTATTCCCAGCCACTTCTCAACCCCTATAATTATAACCCAGATCTCACTCAGCCTCCTCCAGCTAGGGTTTAAAAGCTAAGAGCACTCTTGTAGCAGCCAACTATTAAAACTTCATGGCCTTTCACAAACTATCGGTTGACAGGGGTATTATGAAACACTACCTAGTATAATTAAAATTACACTGCAATTGTCAACACCCATGAGTCAAGCACACTGTGTGAAGTGACAGTTGGGATCACAGAGTCTGTTCCCTAGCTGGCTAACAAGGCCTGGGGCTTTCCTAATCCATCAACAAAGCCCAAGGGCCTTGCCATCAGCTACAAGCTCCAAAGGGCAGCCACTCAACCAGAAACTGGGCTGGCCCTGCTGGTGGCCTCTGCTCTAGTCTTCACATCTACAGGAATGCTGGCTTTCTACTACACCTTCCTGGGGGCATTCAGGGAGAGCTTTGAACAGAGGCCAGGTGTTCCATTTTTCCTTTAGGACTTCAGCTACAGTGATACAAATAAGCTGTGGTTTGTGATACTCAGCATGACTGCCTGAGTGTATGTGATAAGTACAGTCTTAGGGGGCATCCTTGAGAAAATTCTATCTCTTTGCCCCCTGTATCGCCAACTTCTCCAGATACTTCAAAAGCCCCAACATTGCAAACTGCCTTCAGCCACTCTCTTCTCTGCTCCCTTGAAGATCACCAGTCCCATCCTTGTAACTGAATCTAAAGGTCTTCTCTCAGTCCTCACTCTCTTTAAGCTCTGTTTTCAGTTTCATGCTGCTGAATTTTACATGTACCATGAAGTCCAAATTTTATTCCCAGGGCCAACATCATCTTGCCACTGCCTACTCTTTGGGTTTTTTCTCATGTCGTTTTCCTCCTCCGTCTCCAGGCTCCAGTCACCCTAGCCATCTGCCAGCACTGCCAACCTGCCCAGACCTTTCCTATCTTGGCATCTTTGCCATGTTCTTTCCTCTTCTGGGAAGCTCAACCCACTTCTCCTACATGGCAATGTTCTTCTGACTTGCCCTCATCTCAACTAAAATGACAGCTGCTGTAAAAGGTCTTCTCTAAGCACCTCTCTAAAAAGGCATATCACCCAATGTTAATATTCTCTACCACAGCATCCTGCTTATTTCTTTTATTGCTTGTAATCATTTGTAATCATTATTATTATTTATAATCATAAATATTTATAATCATAATGTATTATTTGTAATCATTGATCAGTTTCTTTATTTACTTGCTTCATCTGTCTTTTCTAGTGGACAGGGCCTCAATGAGTGTAAGGACTGTCTCTGCCTTGTTCAATAAATCTCCAGCAACAGAAGCCAAATAAAGAGACTTATTGACTTAGTCTGCCTTATATCACTTCTCCTCCCTTGGCTCTGAGGTGTTTTGTTCTTTGGTTCTTCCACTGAAACTCCTTCCCTTTATGTGTTTCCTCCATCATTTCTTAAGAGTTATCCTAGACCCCGTCTCTTCTCAGGAACCTGGTTAGTTCATAAACAACCTCCCCTTCAGCTCTGAGAGCTACATCTCCACCCCACTATTCTCTAGCACCCGATGCCTCCATTTTGTTGTGCAGGACATTTACTTCAGGATGGTCAGCTTTTTCCCAAACCAGCCTTTTCTCCTGACTTCCTTATTTCTTTTATTCATCCCTTTGGTTATTTAAGCTTGGAATCTCAGCATCATTTTCGACTCTGACCCTCTCCCTTCACACAATGAGATATAAAGAACAACACAATAGCTGTCCATTAGCCACTGCAGCTGCTCTTATTCAGACCCATATCACCTTTTCCTTGGACTACAGAAACTATCACTTAACCAAATTCCAGCGTCAGCTTATCCCCACCATTATTCATCTTTCTGTCATTGGACTAATCAACATTAACTCAGGTTTATCATATTACTCCAGGGCTCAGATACCTTTAATGGTTCCCTGGTGACTATAAGGTAAAGTCCAAATTCAGGCCCCTGGTTACCCTTCTCATCGGCTGTCTATTATTGCCTCATCTTCAGTTTCCATGTTTTAATCCAATAGTATAGTTTCCTATTCCTTGTTCCCTCCCTAAGCTCGCCCAACTCAGATTCTCTGCTTTTGCAATTGTCTTCATCTAAAATGTCCTCCTCCATCTTCAGTTGACAAACTATAACAAGGGCTACCTCCAAGGCTACCTTGTCAATAATTTTTTTTTTTTAATTCTATTCAGCAAGAGTGACTGCTTCCTCATCTTGATTGGCATGCCTACCTTTTACGCCACTTTTCTTTGAATTTTAATTACTTGTATACCTCTGCCTCTTTCAGGTTGTATTTAAGTTCTAGAAGGCTAAAAAACACAACTACATCTTTACCATCATTAAGTGCATGCACACACAAAGAGAGGCATGTTAAGAGTCTTTGATAAAAGCTGAAAATAATAACTGTCCACAAGGTAGTCTATGGAAAACTCACTGTTACCCATGAAAGGATAGAGCAAGTTTACATTATGCAAATACCAAAGTAATGCTGTGGTTTATTCTCTATGGAGCTTGGACCTCTGATCCTTAAGCTAAATTAAACAGTCCATGTGATTATCCTCCCAGCCATGATTTTACTACATTCTCCTGGGCTGAATCCATGGAAAGAAATCAGTCTAGATCTAAAAGAAACCATGCTGTTTACCTGAAAGGCTGTATGCACAGCCTGAGTGAGCATAGGTGCCATCATTACTGACCCAGTAAGGTTGGACAGGCAGGTGTTTCTGCAGCATGGCATGAAGTGGTTGCCAAAGGAAGCCAAGTACCTTCACCAGTAAAATATGTTTCTCTCACCCTCGAATGCATGTAGCACTTTTTACCATTCATCTTTAGAAAATTTCATCAGTGAGCATATCAAATAACTACTGTACTCCTCAATGGCTAGTACTCACCTGACACATTGTGAACACTCAATATTCCCATAAAGAAAGAAAAACAGAATGAACTTCTCTATTCCCTTTCCACCTGGGGAAGCCCATATATTCTAATGCTAGGAAAATGTATCATCTTTCCCACTAGTGACATTTCACAGGACACCTCCAACCACTACTGCCTACTCAGAAGCTTTGTTCAGGGACCTGGAATTATATATCTCCTGTTCCACAGAAAGAATCCACTTTGACCTAGAGTTCTGTGTGGGGGTAGTGAAAAAAAAAATGATTTCAAATCAAAGAAACTGATTCTCTGATTTCAAATCAGAGAATTCCAGAGATTCCACCAAAAAACTATTAGAACTAATATATGAATTTAGTAAAGTAGCAGGACACAAAATTAATATTCAAAAATCAGTTGCATTTGTATATACCAATAATGAACTATTAGAAAGAGAAATTAAGAAAACAATCCCATTTATAACTGCATCAAAAAAAGAAAACCTAAGAATAAATTAAACCAAGGAAGTAAAAGACCTGTACTCAGAAAATTATAAGACACTGAAGAGATAAATAAAAGAAGATACAAATAAATGAAAGCATATACCATTCAAATGGAAAGAATTAATATAGTTAAAATGTCTACACTACCCAAAGCAATATATAGATTCAATACAATTCCTATCAAAACACCAATGGTATTTTTCACAGAACTAGAAGAAATAATACTAAAATTTATATGAAACCATAAAAAAATAGCAATGGCAATCTTGAGAATGAAGAGCAAAGCTGGAATTATCATGCTACCTGATATGAAACTATACTACAAGGTCATAGTAATCAAAACAGCATGATATTGGCATAAAAACAAATATATCAATGGAAGAGAGAGCCCAGAAATAAATCCATGCCTATATGGTCATTTAATCTATGAACAAAAATATACATTGGGGTAAAGACAATCTATTCAATAAATGGTGCTGGGAAAACGGAATAGATACATGCAAAAAAAAAAAAAAAAAGGAAAAAAAAGAAAGGAAGAAAGAAAGAAAGAAACTGGACTACCTTACACCATATACAAGGATAAACTCAAACTGGATTAAAGATTTAAATGTAAGACCAAAAATCATAAAACTCCTAGAAGAAAATATAGAAACTAAACTCTCAGACATTACCCTTAGTAATATTTTTACTGCTATAGCTCCTCAGATAAGGGAAACAAAAGAAAAAAAAAACACAAAAAACAAATGGGACTACATCAAACTAAAACATTTTTGCACAGTAAAGGAAACCACCAATAAAATGAAAAGACATACTGCTGAATAGGAGAAGATATTCGCCAATGATACATCTGATAAGGGGTTAATATCCAAAATTTATAAAAAAAAGCCTCATACAACTCAACATCAAAAAAAAACAAACAATCCAATTTAAAAATGGGCAGAGGACCTGAATAGACGTTTCTCCAAAGAGGATATACAGATGGCCAATAGACATATGAAAAGATGCTCCACATCACTAATCATCAGAGAAATGCAAATAAAAACCACAATGAGATATCATGTCACAACTGTCAGAATGGCCATCATCAATAAAATCAACAAACAAGTGCTGGCGAGGATGTGGAGACAAGGCAACCCTCATGTACGGTTGGTGGGATTGCAAATTGGTGCAGCCACTATGGAAAACGGTATGGAGATTACTCAAAAAATTAAAAGTAGAACTATCTTAAGACCCAGCAATTCCACTCCTGGGTATTTACCCAAAGAAATCCAAAACACTATTTCGAAAAGATATATGTGCCCCCACGGTTACTGCAGTGCTATTTGCAATAGCCAAAATATGGAATCAACTGAAGTACCCATGGACAGATTATTGGATAAAGAAATTGTGGTAGGTATATCTATACAATGGAATATTAGTCTGCCATAAAAAAGAATAAAACCTTACCATTTGCAACAACATGGATGGACCTACAGGATATCATGCTAAATGAAATAAGTCAGACTAAAACAGACAAATACCATATGATCTCACTTATATGTGGAATCTAAAGAACAAAATAAACAAACAAACAAAACAGCAATAGACTCATAGATACAAAGAACAAATTAATGGTTGCTAGATGGGAGTTGGGGGGTGGGTGAAAAAGGTGAAGCAATTAGAAAGTACAAATTGGTAGTTACAAAATGAAGCTGTGAAACACAGTATGGAGAATATAGTCAATAATATTGTGTAGTGCCAGATGGTACTAGACTTATCTGGGGGATCACTTCATAAATTATATAAATGCCTAACAACTATACTGTACACATGAAACTAATATAAAATAATATTGAATGTCAACTATAATTTTAAAAACAATCATAGTCACAGGATGTAAAGTACAGCATAGGGTCGACAATATTATAATGGCTATGTACAGTGTCAGATGGGTAGTAGACTTGTTGGAGTCATCACATTGTGAGGGATATAAATATCTAACCACTATATTGTTTTGTACACTTGAAACTAATAAAAAAAATAGTAATTCATTTTAAATAATAAAATCAAAGAGGCCCAGTGTTGCATTCCAGCTTTGTGACCTTACCTATGTTGTTCCATATGGCAGTCACCAGTCACAGGTAGCTATTTAAATCCAAATTAATTAAAATTAGATCAAATTAAACATTTAGCTTCTCAGTAGGACTAGCCACATTTTTTTTAGGTGATTAATAGCCACATAAGGCTAGTGGTTTCCATATTGGACAGTGCAAAAGTAGAATGTTCTCAACATTGCTGAAAATCTGTGGTCAGCACTACCACAGACAAGTCACTTAACCTCTTTGGAGCCCCAATTTGCTCATTTGTGGACAGCGACTCTATTGGATCAAAGGGCACCTAAGATTCTTTCCTTCTTTGAAAATTTTGGAAAGCCTACAGTCTATGTCTACTCCCTTCGCAGCTCTAGAATATGACTGGTTTACTAGTGATTACAATAGAAAATGGCCTGAGAATAAGGACAACAGAAGTTTAACCACCCAACATGTTCATGGCAAGACTTGGGGAAAGGGGAGAAGTTGGCTTAGGCACAGTTACTTGAAGGTTCAGGCTACACTAAAGCCGCATCTGCTCCCTCACCCTTGCAATTATATCCCCCTCTCAAACCCTTCCCCAACTTCAAAAAATGTATTCTTTGGGCCTAGTCTCTACTAGGGCACAGTTAGCTAATCTGATCAACCAGACATTACTGTATGTTAGCATTGATGCCTAAAGGGTCGAAAATCCCATCTCAGCATTCTGCAGAGCAACAGCACAAGCCAGGATTAGCAGGAGCATGGAGCTAGCCCAGCTGTATAACATAGGGCAAGTCACCTGATGGGGTGCCATTTCCTCATCTACAAGTCTCTAACTTCATGGACATCCCCAGCTCCAAGATTCTAGATTGCAGCACTAGGTTTTCCAAACCAACAGGCCTGCAGGGAAGCTGCATTTTGAAAGTAGAAATGTGCACTGGCCTTTGGAGGGATTAGCTAGATTGTCCCTGGAGAGATGGGGAGGGTCTCATGGAACAGGGCATTCCCCTGCCTGAAGCCTCAGGCCAGGAGGCACAGAACAATCTGCCCTTGTTTCTGACTGTACTCCCTCCTGGTCATGAGTCACTCAGTGGAAAAGGTGTGTCAGGTGCCTGCCTGCCATGTCTGGTTAATGGAATTCCTTATATGGTACTTGTTTTTCTGACAGGTGATATGTTCCTGAACAGGAAACTTATTTCAAGTCAGTTCTTCAGATGACATTCAGAGAATGTTTGTTTTGTTTTGTTTCACAAAATATTGTGTCGAGGGTTACAGTTTTTTCACTGGAAAGTTTCTTTCCGGATGTGTCCAGCTGCCACAGCTCCTAGTACCACAGAAATTCGGGGACCAAAGCTAGGGTGATAAGTCCTCTTCCCCTTCTACAAATAGTCTCATGTTTTCTGAGAAGAGAACATCATGAGGGCAGGAGTGCAGACAACCAAAGCCCTACCTACCGTAGGCAATGGCTTTATATTCCACCCACACTAGGGCTGTGTGGGTACAAAGCCTTCCTTCCACATGGTCTTCCCACCCTCATTTCCCTCTTCTTGTGGCATGTGGACTGCTGCAATACTGAGACTTGGCATGTCCATGCTGGCTGAGCAAGGATAATGATGGGACAGTCACATCCTGGCAGGCAGACTAGGGTAAGCATGGCCCTGTATAGTGAGGGTAGTTCACTCTGCTCACAGACCATACCCCAGGCCTTCTGCCTGTGCACTCCCCCACCCCCACCACTCCCACCACCACCAGAGGACACCAGCCTATCTCAACTGAAGTACAAGCTGCTCCGGCCTCTGGCAAAAAGGCTGTTAAGCCTGCCTGCCTGATTCTGGAGTGTCCCAATACTATGGGTGAGGGCCAATCATGTGTTAGAGCCGTGTGATATGTCTTACCACATTGTCTCTAAGCCTTGCAACTGCCCTGCAAGGTTGTTATTATTATCTTCCCTACTTTACAGATGAAGAAAGTGAGAGTTAATGACTGACCCAAGGCTACTCAGGCAGACAAGTGGCTGAGCTGGGATTCGAACTAGTTCTGGGAGGCTTCAATACTCATACTCTGCTTCCTAAAAGACTGGCTTCCTCCTAAGAACGAATGAGTTTAAAGCACAGCCATTGGGAAGTTTGAGGAAAAGCCTAGGAAAGAGAATAAATTTATGTTTCCTATGGGTGCTGTAACAGTTACACAAACTTAGTGGCTTAAAACTATACAAATTTATTCCCTTAGACTTTTGGAAGCCAGCATTCTGAAATCAATTTCACTGGGTTAAAGTCAAGGTGTCAACAAGGTTTGTTCCTTCTGGAGGTTTTAGGGGGGAATCCATTTCCTTGCTTTTTCTAGCACCTAAAGGCCACCTGCATTCCTTCCTCGTATCACTCTAACCTCTTGCTTCAGTCCTCAACATCTCCTACTTCCTCCTTTGACCTTCTTGTCTCCCTCTTATCACTCAGGAAAATCTCCCCAATATCAAGGTCCTTAATTACATTTCCTTATCTTTTGCCAGATAAGGGAACATATTCACAAGTTCTGAGGATTAGGGCACAGACATCTTTGGGGGCCATTCATTCAGCTTGCCACAGAGGATTTTTCATTTACCTTGAGAACTAGGAATACTTGTAAATACGTTGGGATTCCCTCCTTTACCTCAGCTCAGCCCCTTTTTTCCTCCCCTTGGGTGGGAAGTAGGTCTGCAGACATCCCAGGGGTAATGAGGGGTAAGAGAGGAAGACTCCAGTATAAATACTCTGGACACATGCACCCACATCTCTCCTTGTCGCTGAGTACCACATTTCCACTGGGGCGGGGGGTGGCAGGAGAGTGCAAGTTAGTGTCATCAAGTGGCTGATGGCCTCAGGGTTGATGCATTAACTAACTTTATCAATCTGGTAAGGCTTCTCACACGGAGGAGGCCACATCCCCTCCAAATTGCCCCCATCCCTCACAATCTTGCCAGGACACAGAACACCTATTTGCTTTAACTACTCAGTGTCCCAATGCACTGGAACTAAGTCCAGTTTCCTTCCATGATCTACCCAAAACCCTGTAAGATGAAACTCCTGCCCTCATGTCCCACCTCAATGCATGCCACACCGCTCCCCATTCTCTGTGTTCCAGCCATATCAGCATGGTTCATAACATGAATGTTTGTGATTTCAATAGAACCAGCCATTGTTTTTCTCTGGTAATGCTTGATGATAAGGCATGTCTGCAATAGGCTCAACCTACATTAGAGTTGTGGTTTCTACAATGCATAAGCTTTATTTGAAAACAGAAAGCTTATCTTAGCAACCAACCCCCTAACACCCTAACAGACTATATATATATATATATATATATATATATATATATATATATATATATATATATATATATATATTCTAACATAAACTAAATTAATACAAATATAAACTAAACTAATACCTTTAGGTTACTCAAGTTGTAGCTGGAGACTATTAGAATGGTTGTTCCTTCAAAGACTAACACATATTTTGCAAAATTGCTTTTGCACCATTATCGAAAAACTGTGTGTGGTCAGAATGTGGTAAATATCATCTTCACTTCATAGGTGAGGAAACAATCTCAAAAAAGAGAGTCAAAGGAATTTTAAATCACAGTCCCAAGACAGAACCCAGTCTTTCTGATTCAGAGTGAGCTACCTTCCTCTATGAATCTTGGGGGCTTGAAGAAAAATTGAGCCTCTGACTGACAGGCTCTAACCCCCACACCTTGGAAAGCAAGAAAGCATGAGAGGCCTCTAAAATGACAACCAGCACAAATTAGCTGCTGTTAATTGGACGCTAACTGAACACAATTTTTTTTTTTAAATGGCACTTTGAGGCTCAGCTTGGTTGAGGGAGGTGAAAATCAGAGAGTAAGAACTTCCAGGGGAACCCCATTCTATTCGACCTACCACTTTCTGCCCATATGTGCTCTGTACCCATCATTCCCCTTCCTAGCAATTTACCTGCTTCCCCCTCCACCTTCACTCTCCTACCCAGAGGTCAGGAGGCAGCAGCTGAGACCACTGGGACATGGGAAGGGAAGAAGGGTGCCAGAAATCATCTCTTCTTTTTGCCCCACACAGTCCTCACAGCCCTGCAGGTAATCTAAGTAGTCCTTGGAATGCCAGAGGCTGGAGGGCAGTAACAGGGGCTCTTCTTTGAGAGTTTTCAATGGGTTGGGTCTTCCTGAAACATTTGCAGAGGTGCCAGAATGTAAACTTTTAAACTGGAGCCAGAAGAAGCCAAATGCAATGTTTTCTGTTTGTGTGTTTACTTGTTTCCAATGCCCAGAGGGTAGAGGCGAGCATGGACTCTGCTCTCTGACTGATAGGCTCTAACCCCGAGCATCATCTTGGGCAGATCAAAAACTTTCTGATCCTTATGTTTCTCATCTGTACACAATTGGAATAGTAATAGCACTCACCTTTCAGGAGTCATAAAGATGATGAGTTAAGATAATTAGATATTTAATTGAGTAGTTTCTTAATACTAGAGTTATCCTTGAGTTCACCGTGCTCACCATCTTGAATAGAGCAATGCTTACTAGATATTTCTTTAGTAATGGAATGAATGATACATAAAGTCAGGATGTATTTTGGAATCCACATTAGATACATGAATCAGAGCTCTAGAACTCAAGTCCCGGCATTCTACTTTCTTTTCTTAGAGATAACTTTAATCTTTAGTATAATGCTCATTGTAGGAACAATGCAGATTAACCGGAATCTACTAAACTGAGCCCACTAAATAATCTCCAGGAGGATCCAGGGTCCCTTTTCCTGATCAGGCTACAACCATTAATAAGTCTCAAACTATATTTTAAAACATACTTTTAAATAGAAAATACTAGTATATTATTTCATTAAACTTTTGTTTCATTTCCATTTATTTATAGATATTTATTTATGTGTGTTTTTGTATACACGTGAATATAGCATGCTGAATTTAATGCCATATAGCTCCTACTGTGGGTTATAATCCAAAAACTTTGAGAGATACTGTTTTTGTATGGGCATAGCCTTTTCCTAATCTTCATAAAGCAATAGTTACTATTGGTTTTCCACTTTCATGACTTTTGGGTTGCGTCTTTTGATAGGAGGAAACAGCAGCACTGAGTGTGAATATGAGAACCTGAATTTGAAGATCACGTTCTCAAGCTCCCTGCCTAGGAAGCAGTTAATGGTACATTTTAACCAATGGAACCATAAAGTGATTCATTCCTGGGGAGTTCAGATCAGTGGGGATATGTCAAGATTCCCATGTTGCTTGCTGCCACTGCCACTGCCCACGTGTATAGCACAGGTTGGCCTTCAGAGAAAAATCACAGGACACAGTATTCTTTTACATTTCTTGCCCTGCAAACCGTATCTCCAACTCAGCTCCTGGCATTCCCTGGGCTGTGTGGGAGCACTCACTGTGCACAAGAAAAGACTCAGCAGGAAAAGGAACCTTGTGTGGGAGCTAAGAAGCATGCAAGCATCCTGTGATTACCCATCCCCTTGCAGGAAATGAATTACCTCTCCTGGTAATGCCAATACTTATTCTACACAGTATCCCAACTCAGAGATAAGTACGTATGCTGGTTTGCATTAGACAGAACCTAAGGAAATCATAATAATACCCAGCCTTCATTGATCATAAAGGGGATGGATTAATAATAAGTTAATGTGAAATTCAGAGTATTTGGATGATCAGAAATGATGAAGGCAGCCTTCTCAGGGTGAAGCAGTATGGATTGTGGAAAGAGCTATTGTCCAGGAGTCAGAAGACCTGATGTCCCAACTCTACCACTAACCAACTGGATCTCCTTAAAATGTAAAAATCTCTCCAGACTTCAGCTTCTTCATCTGTTAAGCAAAGGAGACCATATAGGTCATCAGACAGAAGGGAGAGAAAATGTTACAAATCATTACTTAAACCAAATAACTATTTATTCATTAAAAAATGTAAAAGAAGGTACAAAATAGGAAACCATTGAAATGAGGTGACTCTGGCTGAAAAAAAAGTGGGGAGTCTTGTCCAACTTATATTCCTCTATGGTAGGTAGAATTCTAAGATGACCCCCAAGATCCTCAGCCCCAGTGTACACACACTTTCTTTTAGATATTCAAGCACTAATCTGAGTATGGCTGTGAAGGAATTTTGGAGATGTATTTAAGATTTCAAATCCATTGAATTTAAGATAGGGAGATTATGTATATGGGCCTGACCTAATCACGAGAGCCATTTAAAAGTAAGTTCTGTCTGATTGACGGCCAAAGAGGAAGACAGAGATCTGAAGCACAAGAAGGGCTTGATACATTATTGATGACTTAAAGATGAAGTTGACCAGATGGCAAGGAATGTGGGGGGTGCCTATGAGCTGAGGGCAGCCCCTTTGACAGCCAGCTAGGAAAGAGACCTCAGTCCTATGACTGCAACAAGAATGAGCTTGGAAATAGACTTTTCCCCAGAGCCTCTAGACAAGAACTACAAGAACTTAGCAAAGCCAAGACCCTGATTTCAGCCTTGTGATATTCTGAGCAGAGAACTCAGCTGTGAAATTCCAGACTTCTGACCTACAGAACTGTGAGCTACTAAATGGATATTGTTTCAAGCTGCTGAGTCTATAGTAATTTGTTAGGCAGCAATAAAAGACTAATACACTCCCCTCATCCCATGGTGGCTGTCAAGGACCTCCATAGAATGCCATCCTCTGAGAAGCCCTTTGGAGACCTCTGAACTGGATTGTGCCAGCCATCTCTCTTGGTTCCCCAATTCTATTTCATTCTGAGGACAGCTTTATGGAAATCATGTCTGAAGCTGTGAGCTGTAGGAAGTCTTCATATTGTTTTGATCTAGTGACCTGGGCACCATTAGAAAGAAAGTAGGAATTGCTAAGCAATAATTGTAAACACGGAGCAGGGAAATATACATTTTTGTAAGGTTTGGGTAATCTGATGATATTGAAAACTTACTGGTACAAGAAGCAAATCACACCTCAACAGGCAGCTGACCAAATGAGGTAGGTCACCTTCTGCCTAAAACTCTAATCTGAGAATGTCAGAGTTTCCTGGTCACCCCATGATGAAATTACAGTAAAGGTATTAGATTTAGAGAGAGTAAGTCAGCCCACCTAGGCCACTCACAACAAGTAAAGAATGAAAAGAATGTGGTCTAGGAAGCTAGCAGAGTCCATCTGTATCCATTGGGTTATTCCCTTTGAATGTTCTATGATAGAAGGAAATTCATGAGTGACTTCCAATGAAAACAGGAATGAAAACAGGAATATTGTCTGTGGAAATACTTCCTGACTTGGAAAAATAGTTTTATCTCTAAAGCCCTAGTTATCCTAATGCTTCCTTGATAGAATTCCTGTTCCAATACAGAGAGATAGCAAAAATATTTAGTCAGAAACTTGGGTTGCAATCTGAGCTCTGCATTTATTAGCTGTATGTCTTAGATAAGTTACACAATTTCTTTGAGCCTCAGTTTCCTCATCCACAGAGATGAATAAGAGTGCCTCAAGAACAGTACTTATTTCATAGAGTTCTATTGAATTGCACAGATAACATACATAAAACATTTTATACATTATTCAGTAAATACCAATATAGTAGTTGTATTTTTATTATCATTTGTCCTTTAACAATTTCCCTATGTAAGGTCTATTGGAATCACTTTTACCCTTCTGTGGAAACTTCATCATCTTTCTTCTGGCCTGATATTCATTCCTGCAGAATTTATGGAGTGCCTAAAACATGGCCAGGGCTCTCCTGGTAACCTATGTCAATGACCTAAAAGGAATAACCCTTATTCTCAGGAGCTACAGTTTTATATTTAAAAGATACACATTTTATATAAGAAAAATGGGATAAATTAAAGTCCTTAATAAACCATAAATTGCTGTGGCAACTTTAGTATCATCATTATTATATCATTAATACTATGAGTGACCACAGAGTAACCACAGGATTAGATGTTTAATAAGTCTTCTTAGAGCTTACAATAGGTAAAGTTAGATGTGAACTGTAGGTTGGGAAAGGTCCTGTGTAGGGTGGGCAGGCAGGAATGGTGCCTGAATTGTTCCTTGGAGGGCTGGGCAGAGTAAGGTGGATGAAGGGAAGAACAGCTTATAAGATACCTGAACTTGAGGCTGACCATGGTGTGATCAGGGTGAGTGAGAGGTCTAGCATGTCAGGAACTGAACGTTTTAGTGGAAATGTAAAAGTGAGAAGCTTCTGTAGGTGAAGGAGAATCTGTTTTAGAAGGCTTTGAGTATCACACTTGAGTGACAGGCTTAGCACTCAAACAGTTAATGGGAAACCATTTGTGTTGTGTAAGAAATGGAGCGTGGCAGGCAGGCGTTGGCACTTGATGATTAATCTCAGAACTAACCAGCAATGTGTAGGCTGGGTGCTCTGGCAGGGAGAATGGAGGCTGGGGGGTAGCAGGAGGCTGCTGTCAAACGCCTTCAACATACATGAAGAGCTTTTCTAGGGAAACATTGCTCACACTACAATAAGCACTCACATCCCTGGAGGGATCTTGTTAAAGTGCAGATCCTGATCAAGTGTCTGCATGAGTATCTCTCAGATGGCCTGATGCAATTGGTCAGGGACCACACTTTGAATTAACAAGAACCTAGACCAGGGGTCGGCAAACTGTAGCTTGCGAGCCACATGCGGCTCTTTGGGTATGTACGTACATGTGACTCTGAAGTAAAATTGAAAATGAAAATAAAACTATCATAATTTCATTTATAAAATTTTTAAAGGGTATTATTCACATAATGGTGATTTCCTTTGTTTTATAGGTCTTGCAAAACTTCGAAGGACAGGATTGGCTCTTCCAGTCTCAAACGTTTGCTGACCCCTGACCTAGACTAAAAGAATGATAGCAGAAATGGAAAGAGGTGCATGTATCAAAGAAAGATTCAATAGACATTAGTGTTTGATAAAGTATGATACATGCCACAGCATAGATAAACCTCCAAAAGATTTTGCTTGGTGAAAGAAGTCAGACGCAAAAGAACACATATTGTACACTTCCACATGTATGAAATGTCCAGTACAAGCAAATGTATAAAGACAGAGAGTAGAAGAGAGGTTGCCTAGGTCAGAGAGTAGAACAGGGGAGACTGTACATGGGCATATGGTCTTTTAGAGGGAGATAAAAATGCTCTAAATTTAGGTTGTGGTGATGGCTGCACAACTTTGCAAAAATAATAACATAATTGAACTGTGAATTAAAATAGGTGAATTTGATGGTATGTAAATGAAGCTCTTGATAAAAGAAATAAAGGTTTAATAGAAGTTTGTGTTTGAAACAAAGGAGATATCAGGAAACAATACAAGAAAATTCTGGAGGGGTTTGGATCTCAGCTTAGAGCTAACCTAGGTATTTTAGACACATGCATAGCTAGAGAAAGCCCTTTTAGTGACCCCAAACAACACCTTGTTATTACTATCTTCACTACAGGTCAGTCAGATACTAGCCTGATTACTAAATCTGGAACTGCATCAAGGGAAAAGATAGAAATAATCAAAAGCTATATAATGTAATAATATAAATAATATAAATAGATGGCTCATCCATTAATTTTTAATGCTTATTTTCTATTCAGACCCATATAATAGCCCTCAGATTGAAAAACTATATATTGTCAGGTTCTCAGTCAGAAACTTGTGCACAGGAATTTCATTGCTTTTACTACAATATGTATATAGCACCAGAACCTGAAGATTCCAGGTCAGTGTGGTCTTAGGACCAGCAACATCAGTAGCACCTGAGAGTTTATTGGAAATACAAGTTCTTGGGCTGCATCCTAGATGTACAGAATCAGAAACCAAGGGTGGGGCCCAGTGACCTGTTTTAACAAGCCCTCTAGGTGATTATTTTCATGCTGTTTGAGAAACACTGTTCAGGTCATGTTCTATTATGTTTACCAGCCTAACTTGGGAAATGATGTCAACTCAAAGACAAGAGCTACTTTGTTGTGAAGGCAGAACTTATGATGGCAAATCTGGAGTATGAGGGCACCTCTTCTATCTTCCCCATCTGTGCCAGTCACCACTAATCAATCACTGCATTCTTCCACAATGAGCCAGGGTAGCAGGGGCCTTGGGCCAGTCTTCCTATTTAGAAGTCTCAGAGGAGACAACCTCACCAGGCGCCCTGCACTAAAGTGGGATTGGGTCAGGGAGGCTGAAGTTGACTAGAAACTGTAACATGGGAGAATTTGGCAGTTTACAAGAACCCAAAATAGTGTTACTGATTCCCCAAGGTCTTGGGTGGCATATAGGGGATTCAGAATGTTTTATCCCAAGCTGGGGAACATGTACAAGAAGGTTAGTGGATCAAACAGGGCCTAGGGTTCAAACAAATAAATTCACAAAGTGCCAGACCTCAAATCCAGAATTAGTGGTAAAGTGTCAGATGTTAACATGAAGTCCCAAATGTCCAGGTAGGATCAGCCACATCTGGTGGAAACCAATACAGGTTGTCCAGTGACCAAGAAGAATAAAGCACATCTCAGCAGAGGTCTGAGAGGATCCAGAGGCCAGTTCAAACCAAGGACCCCTCTCCCAACTGCCATGTTCAAGAAGAATAAAGTTCTCCCTATCAGAAGCCATTTGGGAGAAACAAAGAGAAGAAAAGGGTTTTCTTGAGAAGAGAGATATGGTCCTGATAGGGAGTTTGAACTTGAACATAACCTCGTATTTACACAAAGAAGTCAGTTGTAAACTGGAGGAGATTGTTAATCTGTGAGGTTGTGAGCTACACAGCAATTTTAGATCAGTTACAGGAAACAAAGTTAAAATTTTTTTGACAAGCATCTGATTTATAACTGTTCATAAAGCTACCTATTAAAACATACTAATTCAGATTTTTTTATGCTTGGTTGAGTCCCCCTTGGTCCAGCTAAACCAAATGGGGGTAGGAGGGAGAAGCAAAGGTTGGCCTGAGCCTTGGAGAGTTGACTGGCTCCAGGTTTCAACACGAGGTGCCCTTGTCCCATTTCAGAATGCTTCCCCTTCAGCCTAAAACATTTCAACAGTTAGTGCCATTTGGTCCAGTCACATACTCACAGCTGGTAACTGAAGAAGGTGAACATGTGCTTCCAACATTCACTTTTCATAGAATCATTAGGTCAAAGATCATCTGGCTGAACCCTCTCAATTTACAGATGAGGAAACCAAGGTCAAAGAAGCTAAACTAAGCTACTTGTGAGCTGTAGACAACACAGGACCTAGAATCCAAATTGCTCCAACTCCAAATCCACTGCTCTTTCTACTACAGGGAAGTGTTCAGAAACCGGAAGTGATTGATTCCACATATCATAGTTATATATCAAAACCCAAAGATTCAAAATAATATATTTCCTTAAAGAATCTATTTGTTTGCTCCCCTTCTTTCTGAATTTGTTTTGAAAGAAGTTAAGAGTCTCTGGATGAAAAGCTATTCTGAGAGAAGCTGAGACAAAACATCCATGATCTATGGCTGCCAAAGTTAGCTCTTCACAGCTGTACCAGCACATAGAAGGCGGTGAGGCAGCCAAGCTGTCTTTGGTGCTGTATTAAGAGGTGCATGGAATTCTTCAATTCAAAAGGGCCTTCTGGGCAGCAGCTGCCTTTTTAGTGTCTTTGAAGGATCACCCTGGTTTGAATGAAAGAGGACTTTGCATGTGTCATGGGGCATGACTTGCAAAGAGGGCCAGAATCCAAAGTTTTGACCAAATTGATCCATGAGAATGTGGACAAATCTTAGACAGGACTTGGTGACAATGTGGAATTTTGTCTTTAATTCATATGGGGAAGATAATGGAAATCACAGCAATCACCTGGATAATTTAATCCAAAAGCTCATGCTTGCTTTAGTCTCCTGGAATGACTAGGCATGAATTGATTCAGATGCAAGTGTTATCTGTGAAATGAATCTCCTGGATGCTGTGCCTGGCTCAGGGTACCAGTTTGAAAGCCTACCTACAACTCGCATTCAAAGTAATCAGAACCTTCCCAGTCGCCCAGAGTAAAGGATCCCTCAAGCTTCTTCTTTGTCAGAGACAGAGAATGAGAGAATCATCTCCTCAAACTGCATTTTCAATATTGATTTTATTCTAGGATGCTATTGTTTATACATTTTTTTCAATTTTCTCTCCATGCACAGGGTCTCTCTACCCATAATAGCTGGCTAAATGAACAAACATGGATCATTTTCTCTTTTAATTCTTGGAATATGTGCCTGACTCCTATTGGCTCTAGCACAGGGAAACAAATTCAATAAAGTTTACCCCAGGGCTTATTTGTTGTCTGCTATTAACTATTTAATTTTATGATTATTTTTGTCATAGAGGCAATGGGTATCTAGCTTGGGGATAAATGGTAATTCTGAAGATATTTTTCCTATCAATTAACATATTTCAGCTTTTCCAAAATTTGAGGAGAGGTTGGACTATATTGTATTTGTCTAATGGTAAAGTTTGTAGATATTTCAACAGCAAAAGTTTCTCAGCAAATGTTAATATTACCTTGCTGATGCCTAATATTTTAATTTAAAATCCTCATATTGGTCTGAATGAAACAGTGAAATCTTTCTCTCCTCTTACCTAAATACTTCTTGTTTTCTGGAAATGAGACGGAAGCTCACACACATTCACACACATCTCACTCCTCTTCTCTTTCTCTCTCCTACTGCGTATGCCTTTATCCTGCCCATTACTGCTGGCTGGGCAAGCTGTCTTTTCTCTCATCTTACTCCAAGTCCTTGAAAGGTGGTTTCAGAAAGCTGATCTCAGCTGGAGGCTACAGGGAGCCAAGCAGTGTACATTTGCTCTAAAGGGCAGATTTCCTAGACACAAGTTACTTCTGCTCCCTTCGGTCATCCTTCCTGATACAGTGCAGAAACCCAGGTTTCTGGTGAGTATTGTGGAGCAGCTGTCAGCTAACAGACACTAGCAGACAGGCTTCCTGGCATATTCACGCCTGGTGAGCTGAGTCCTTGGAAGAGATAGTGTCATAATAGAGAGAAAAGGGACAAAAAAACCACTCTAGAATATCAGGGTCAAACTCCCAATGGTGAAGGTTTATATACCACCATCTGCACCGGTGGCAAATTAGCAGGAACATTTTATAAAAAGAGTAACGTTTGTTTCTAAAAATTCTAATGAATTTTTCATGGACAACATTATTTGTATGACTGAAGCTTTCTTTTTAAAAAATATCTATTCTGAATGATTTTTCACATGAAAATATACACTTATGGAATTTGGGGCTAGAAAAGATCTTAGCTCTCATCTATAATAGTTGAGCCTCTTCTTTAGACAATAAGGCAAACTAAATCCAAAAAGCTTAAGTGATTTTCCCAAGTTCCCAGACTAGAGGAGCACAATTCTTTTAAAAATAATGAAACAATAATTTAATTATTAGTAAAGCAATATATGTTGAGAGAGAGGCAGTATATGATAGCATACAATAGAGATAATCTACACAGTGTTGTTAACAATAAGACAACAGGCCCAAAATGGGGTCGCTTATACTAAGTTGCTTATGCTTATGCTAAGTCACCAAACTGAGACTTAATTACAGTTTTCACTTTCCCAGAAATGGAATCTTAAACCCAGTCAATCAGGAATCGCCTGATCAGCACTAATTAGGTAATCTGCCTAATAGACCCCTGCCATTCCCCAAAGGAAAGTAACCTTGCAATAGCCAATCCACTTTTTTGCCTGGTATAACTTGCTCGCTCCAGATCCCTTCTACCAATAAAAGTCTTTTATTTTATACAGCTCCTTGTAGCTCCTTTCTACCTGCTAGACTGCATGCTGCCCAATTCATGAATCATTGAATAAAGCCCGTAAGATCTTTAAAAATTTACTTAGTTGAATTTTGGTGTTTTTTTTTTGTTTTTTTTTTACCAGTGGTCAAAAGCATAGATAGAGTTTGGGGTAAGCAGATTTAATTTCAAGGCTCAGCTCTAGTACTTATTAAGCATGTGTCCTGGAGAATTTATCAGACCTATCCTACCCTCAGTTCCCTTTTCTATAAACATAGTCAATAATAGTACAGCAGACAGTAATCTAATCCACTCCTTCCTTATTTGTAATAGAACTTTAATTCTGGTGACAAGGGTAAGGGAACAGTTTCCTACCTATGGTTCTAAAGGGGCCTAGAGCAATTTTGAAGCATATCAATGCAAATTCCTTATAAATAGTTTTAGTTGATAGCCCTCTTTGGGTAGGGGCTTGAAAATGTTTTCCTCTGGCTCAAACATCCTCTCACAGCTTTAACTGATTCCCCCCGCAGTGTTCTACCTTCTTTCTCCATCTGCTTCAGGGAGGTGATGAAGTTGATTGGCCTGGAAGCCAACCATGGTGGTCCCTTTCTCCTTGCAAAAAAATGGTTGGTTTAGGCATGGGCATGTGAAGCAATTATGTGTACTGTCTTGGGAATGAGGGGTTTCTGGGAAAGATTTCTAGAAGAAACACATTGGGAAAGAGACTGAGGAAGCCACATGTGGATGTGATGCAGCAGCCCTCTCAGGCCCATGAGGAGAGCTTGCTTAAAAGGACACCTGCCATGTTGATGATGGCAGAGCGTAAAGACAGAAATGCCAGATCCTGATGTCTGAATTTATCACCCCTGGAGTCACTGTACCATGGAATCTCTGACAACATTAAGATCAACTTTTTCGTTATTTAAGCCAGTGTTGTGTTACTTACAGCTAAATGCATCCAGAATAGTAGCACTTGCCATATAAGGTTATTGTAAAAATAAATGATACATGCAGTAAGGGAAATAGTATATGATCAAGCACAACAAAAATAATAAAAAATATTAGCTGTCTATATTATTGCAGTTTTATTATTATAGGAGAATATAAAGTAAAAATAAATACCTTCTACACTTCTTCATCCTATTCTCTAGTGATAAAAACTTAATAATTTCTTTGTGCACCCTTATGTGAATTTTTAAAAAACAAAAGTAAAACACTATATATATATTTTCAAGTCCAAGACATTTCCTAATAGATATGCTGGTGCCCACAGAAACTTGCCAACACAGCTGGAAATAACCTCTAATCAACAAGAGTGTGTTTTGCTTAATAATCTTTCAAAGATTTGGAAATATTGCCTTCTAGTTAAAAACATTTGGTTTTTCAAAATCCTCCTTTCAAATGCAGGGGGAAAAAAATTCTTAGAAATGTCAAAGTACATAAATAACCAGCATAGACAGCATGACGTGCACATAAGGGCCAGTTCTAAGAGAGCCGGGACCTAACCACCCTGGCAGGGAATTTTTGTGGGAACTGAGTTTTACAGTAATGGTGGAAATAGAGTCGCAGTAACTATATGGGACTGTGGCAATGACTGGATCTGTTTCTAAGGGCATGTCACCCTAAGTCAAATGACCATCCAGACACAGGCTTCAGCTCTTGCCTCTAAAGACCCTGCACTGTTCCCTGTGATAACCAAGCGGGCCACAGAAATTCAACCAAAGTTCAGGTGACCTGAGAAGAAACCACCAAACAGAGAGGAAAGAAGAGGAAGCCCATCGTCAGCCAAAATGTCCTCCGGAAATGATGAACAGGCAGGGAGCATTTCTGACAAACAGGAATTCAGAAAAGGTAGGATGCAGGAAGAGCTTTATAGATTCTTTCTTCCCTTGGAATTTGTAATCACAACCATTGCCTCTGAGCTCTATGGACCACAGAAGCTTAGAAACGCTTGCCCACTGAAAGGAGTGAGGGAAGTGACTAAAAAGTTCCCCAAAATTCAAACCTGTCCAGAAATTTCCTGTTTCTAATGTGGCTTGGGAAGCAGTCCCTGGCATTTTAGTGGGGGAAATCTGCCATTTGGGTAGAAATGTGGTATAGCATAACAAAGGAGTTAAGCCAAAGGTTCACCCCAACTGCACCTTAGAATCATAAAAGAAGCTTTGTTTAAAGTGCTGACACTAGGACCCTATCCCAGCTACCAATTAAATGAGAATTTCTGGGACTGGGCTAGGCCTATGTAAGTAGGTATGTATTTAGGCATGTGTATATGAATTTGCTAAGCTTCCCTAAAAGTCCAGGGGTAAGAATTTACTGAGTTTAGCCCAGAGTTAAATCCTGGCTGCCCAGCTTCTAAACTGTGTAATCATGAACAACTATTTCCTCTCCATGCCTCAATTTCCTGGTCTGGAAAGTGGGGTTTACAATAGCATAATAGTTAAATGATGCATGTAAAGGACTTAGCATAAGACTCAATAGGTCATGTCAGGTCCATCCTCTTTATATGGAACTGACACTGCATTCCCTGCAAAGTAAGGTTTGCACCAGCAGAAAGAACCAACAGAGCTCTGAGAAAATTCACTGGAAAAAGGAAGTGCCACTTTCTCTTATCTTACCATCCACTGAGCTTGTGAATTCCTGGAAGAAAGCAAGTGCCCTCAACCAGCTACCTACAATGAGTACATTAGAAAGGCTTCCACATTGAGGCAAAACAAAAATCCTTCCCATCCCTGCTCCCTCCTACCAGACATACGGGAAGAGGATGAAAGGGCTCACGGGCCCTGCTGTGGACATTAGTCAACCTGTCACCAATGTCCACAGCAGTAAACAACCATGATGTTGACCCTGACATGAAAGATACAGAAAAACAAGAAGAACCAGTGCTCACCAGGCACCAAGCACGGTTGGTGAGGTGCCAATGCCAACAGGCCAGTATTTCCATGAGATTATAACTTTGTATATCTGTCTCCACCATTACACTTAGGATCCCTGGGAGCTGTGGACTTTATCTTCTTAACAATAGCTACCACTTATGAAATGCTTTCCAAGTACTAGGCGTATATGTAATTTATCTCACTTAATATTTACAACATTTGAGGGAGATGCTGCTTGCTATCCCTCAGTGGGAAGAGGAGAACCCAAGGCTTAGGAAGATGAATAATTTGCCTAAGTTCACAGAAATCATAAGCCTGGCCAGATTTGAACCCAGGTCTATGCCTGGTTCTAACAATCTTATACCTCAGGAATAAAGTGCCTGGCATATAATATGCCATAATGTTTGATGAATGAGGAAGCTGGTTTTTCCAGAAGAAAAGCAAAAGAACTGAAAGTAACATCTATATCATCCTAAAAATCTCCACCAGCCCTTACTGATTTTTTTCTGAACCAGTCAGGAGTAAATCCACCTAAGGAGCAGCCACGGGTCTCCCCAAGGTAGCTATGGATTTTGTTAATCAACCAGGAAAAAAACTAGACTTAGTGATTCATAATTTCATTTAAAACATGAAGGTAAAATTAACACATGCATATCTGTCTTATCTCTCCAACTTGATTGTAAGCCCCTGAAAATAGAATTATGCATAATGCATCTTATATTATTTCACAAGCCTAAGCAAAAGTATGTGTCATCCTTGAAAGGTTCAAGAGCCGGCTAAAATCCTGCTACTAACTTGGCCTTCTCTCAACATTTTTACCCATGTAGAGTCAAATTAGAATGAGCATTCAGGGCAGATGAGAAGAGGAGAAGTCACAAGCACAGCATGAAGCATGGATATGAAAGGGCAGAGCAGCTTTCCCAGCCTCTGATCTGTGGTTGTGGTGGAAATTTTAATCAATTCCGTAACTAAATGTCCAGTCACCTCTAGCACACCTGACAGGAACCTCTGAAGTGTCTTATTTGAGGTAGAGCCAGTTCTACAATACAGAGAAGAGCAGCAAGAAGAAGTAGACTACACTCCACGAATATAGACAAACTTTGGAGATTTGGATCAGAGAAAATTCACACTTGAAGGTCCTTAGATAGCACATAAGTCAGCCTCAGTTTCACAGACAAAGGACGACTCCAAGTCAAGAATCAATAGTCATACAACCAAATAGTGTTGAGGCTAGAACTTGAGCTCTGGCTTCTGGCTCCCAATCCTCTACTCTTTTGACTTCCCCGAGCTGTTTGTTTACAAAATGAGCAAGACAGAGCCTACAGACTGGCTTGGAAAAGTCATGAGGCTGCCCACAAGTGGTGTGGGGAGAACAGTGTGGATGAGGAAGCCAAGCTCAGGCTTGCCTAAGATACTCCACAAGCTAGTCCTATCCGGCTCCCCTGGGGCCATGATTTTCCCTGCATACACCAAGTTAAGTCAATGGCCATTCTACTGGTCACTGGGATTTCAAGAAGAGGTAGTTTTCAACATGTGATCTTGGCTTTCTCAGCTACTGCAAGGATACAATGCAGTAAGCTGACCAACCATGGTCAAGAAAACCTAAAAATCTAAGTTTTCTGAAATTGGAGTCCTCCTATTTCCATATAATCAAATCTAGAGAGAAAATGATGGTTTCCAAGTTCAGGCCTTTTCAAATTAATCAGGAAAAGACATTTTTGATGCCAACACACAGTTATAATTAGTCTTCTTTACAGCCTGATAGCAAGAAAAGAAAAAAGAAAATCACATTATTCATGCGTATATGTGAAATTCATAGCTTCATAAACCTGAAAAAGTAATGCCTACACAGATTATTTAGGAAAAAAAAGTTTCTTTCCTTAGGCTTCAATGCTTAAATCTTTTCTATGTGATACTCTGTCCAGTTTAAATTTTTCTCTCGTTGTCCCAGAATAGCCTTTCTTTGTAACTCATGCCAATTTTGGATGAGTCTTATGTTAACACATTTTCTATTCACTAATATTTCTCAAGTTAGTTCATTGCCAACCCTCCCCCCTCTTGAGAAGTGGACAGGCAGCAGGTCCTCACCTCCACACCATCTGTTTCTTATGGATATGTTGCCTTGCTGATGAGCCATCAGCCTGCAAATGAGCGAGACCTAGCGGCACCTGAACACCAAGCCCTGGGTCAGACCTGGCTGACCTGATCTGCTGCTCTGATTGTGCTCAATCGCTGCTGTTTTGGAGGGGCACAAACATCCAAGATGAAGCCATTGTCAGTACCTGCCTGATCTTGAAAGATCTTGGCCAGCCACCCATTCTCCTGTTTTTTCAGCAAGACCAGGTTTCATAAATGATCTTGTAATTTTGTTTATCTTCTGGCACCACAGCTGTCAAACTTTGCAGCATGAATCCATTCATGTTGCAAGATACACAACACACCCAGTAAAGTTGGCACTGACCACTGAACCAATCCATCGTATGTGAACTTTAGGCCTTGGCATTCAGTTATAGCACACTCACTGAAATCAAATCCTGTTGGGGGTCTTTTCAGAGTCATCTGGTGAAAAGTCAGCTTATGCAGTGGCTGCAAAGACCCTAAAGTGAGCCTACTAGCTCACTCAGACCATTTCTGCTGCAGTGGAAAGATGGGCATTTTCTCTCATATCATGTTCACATTGGTGTTCTTTCAGCCAATGGAATTTTCATAACATCAAGAAAAGGCAGATTGTTTCAGATCTGAGAGCGAACTGTTTAAGACCAAACTATTTATAGTCTTTAATAGCAGACTTTAAGTTCTTGTAGATACTTCTACCTAAGTTCATTTTTCATAGGGAGTTTTGTTGTGTCTTCAGTTTAGGCCATGGTAAATGACCCTCCTTGTGTTTTCTTTCCCAAGAGCATATAAATATTTAGGCATTTACTATGTGTGAGACCTTTTGCTTAGAATTTTAAAAATAAAAGTTTATCTTTTGGGAACAGACTCTTGGTCTTTCTAAGCAAGTGCTCTGTCCCTACTAGTACCACCAAAGGGACAAAGAGTGTTGCTAGGAAAGAGCAGGACTGAGAGAAGGGAGGGATGACCTTAGAGATACCATTGTCACAGAGAGTGCTAGAAACTCAGTGTCTTCATTTCCCTTTAGAGTAAGTACCCTATGCTTTTTCATCTAATTTTGAATATATTGCCCTACTGCTCCCCAATAACAGGAAGTTCACAGATAAAACATCACTCTCTTCAAATTGTCCAATGTCTATTCTCTCTCAAGCTTCAATAAAGTGCTTCAGTGACATTTTCTGTGTATATACTGTTCGAAATCATCTGATGTTCCAGACTGTTCTTTCACCAGGTATCCCAGGGAGTGCTGTTCTCCAACTGACATTTGGAGTATCAAAGGCTGATTTTTATTCATTGACCTTGGTGATGCCATTGACACTGAGCTCCTCTGTGCACCCTTATCTGCCTCTTTACTGTGCGTAGAAATCAAGCAATACTATTGAAACCTCCTGACCACGTGATGCCTAGTATTGTCATTTATCCTTTGCATGGATGTCCTCCGTATCTCTGACTTGATGAGTGAAATAAACCAATCTTCCCAGCTTCAGAGAAAATAGTCCAATTCTCTTACCCCTTGGAACACTTGGTCGCTATTCAGAGCCCAGATGCCATTGTTCTTGATGGTGAAGACGCTAGTTAAACCAAATATTTTCTGTATAGGGTAGCATTGTCCTTTCTCAAATATCATGTCTAAATCTCAAATCTACAACTTCCAGAAACATCCCCTTCTAAAAAATGATCAGAAACCTCGAACAAAAACATTATTATAGTTAGAAGGAACCTAAATATTCATCTGGTCCATTAACCTCATCTTACAGGTGACGACACTGAAATCTTCCTGAAAGAACTTGAATAAAACCTGCAGTGAGAGTGCTTGGAAATGGCTATTCATCTTTGATAGACTTAACTACCTTGGCTAAAATGTGGAACTGAAAAAAATTCTACTCCTTTTTTCTATGCCCTGAGGGATAGTTTCAAGACTTCATTGGATTATAACAACAATAAATAAAAACCATTATTTGTATGGATGAATTGTTCTTCCAAGGACCTCAAAGCAGAATATTTTTAGGGGAGAATTTCTTCTAACCTTTTCATTTAGGAGTTAACCTATAATGACTGCAGGGGAAGAAACACATATGCGTACAATATGTCTAGCACAGTACAGTGGGCCAAACAGCTTCCCTAAAAAGGCCTTTTTCTTATAAATTCAAGTATTTGTTAAACCTATCACCAACACAGAAAGTCTTTCCTTTTAAATTCAATGCAATAAATGAAAAAAGTAGATGGATTAATCAACTAAACAGCTAACTATTGGGCTCCTAGACCAGACCCTTATTAGAAGGATTGAGGACAAAGTCCCTGCATTTGAAATTGCACTCTACAATTCCATAATAAGAGTTCAGTGTGATTTTTTTAAACCTCTAAGTATAACAGTAGAATACATTCTGGTTAGCAGCAGTATAGATTGGCATAAACATTTTGGAAAGCAATTTGAAAATATGTATCAAGAGGCCTAACAATATTCATGCACCCTGACTCAGCAGTTCTACTTCTGAGAATCCATCCTTAGAAAAGTAAGCAAAATATTAACAAAGTTCTAAGCACAAAATTTTTCATAACCACATTATTTATAATAGCCAAAATGTAGAAATATCTTAATGTCCATTAATAGGGGAGTGCCAGTAAATTATGGTATCAGCACTCGATGGTCATCATTAAATGCGTTTATAAAGATTTTAATGACATGTAAAAATATTGATGATGAAACATTAACTGAAAAGAGCAGTCTCTCTCTCTCTCTCTCTCTCTCTCTCTCTCTCTCTCCCTCCCTCCCCCCCCATTCCCCAACACTGTTCCCCTCCCCCAATTCCCCAATAAAATCTTAAAAAAAAAAAATTATAATACTCAATATATACCCATAACAAAAGATGAATACAAGTCATGTGTATACATTTTTTTGGCACCGCCGGCATATATATATATATATATATATATATATATATATATATATAACACACACACACAAAATTCATTCCAAATTTTGCATGTGCATATAAAGAGACTTTAAAAAATATAATAAACTGTAAATAATATTTATCTTGGGTAACATTCCTTTCATCTTTATTTTATTATCCATGTTTTCTAAATATTCTACCATTAGAGTATGATACTCTTATAAATAAAAATATCTTAATTTTAAAAATCAAAACAAGTAAACACAACTGAATGATAAAAGTACACAAAAGTGAGCCACAGCTATTGCTTTTTTTTTTTTTAAGATTTTTATTGGGGAATTGGGGGAGGGGAACAGCGTTGGGGAATTGGGGAAGGGGAACAGACAAGTTGCTGTCTTTTTGTTCTTCAGTCTAGTTGCGGAAGATGTTGCTTCACTGGCGCACGTTGGTATCGTCATTGCGCTCTTCCCGGATGAGACAGATTGGTCACCAGCCTTTGGATGTCGCTCACCGCGGCTATTGGCAGCTCACGCTGGCTGCCGGCCACTCATGCTGACTGCCGGCCACTCACTGTAGCCTATGGCAGCCCACTGCAGCAGGGGCTGCAGCCTACACCGTCGCAGGGGCTCGCACAGCTCCAGGTGGAGCTTTTGTTAGCTGTAGAGGGCGGTGTCACTGGCCCTCATATGTGGGATCTGAACCGGGGCCGCTGGCATCCCAAACCAGCTCTTAACCAACAGGCTGGCTCTATTGTTTCTTCTTGATTCTGTATTTATTTTATTGAATTTATAAATAAATGTATGAGTGACAGAATATCTGCGCTTGATTTTCAAAATCTGCTTGAAGCTATCCCCAGGGGGTTATAGAAAATGTCAATGAATAGAGTGTCTGTCATATACAGTGACAACAATTCCCAACATGCCTGGAATATCAAGTCTGATTGTCCAGCATTGGGAGCAAACCACACTCTCCACCTGAACTAGCAAGCCACAGACTGTCCAGAGAAGTTATTGCTTCAGTTCAGTAAACTTTGGCAAGCACCTACTGTGCATAAATTATACTGGATTAGCTGCTACTGAGACTACAGGAGTGAATATATGTGATACCAGCCCTCAATATTGTGTAAGTGAGATAGAACTACATAGGTCTATCAACACAGGTATGCCAAGGGCTCTGGAGAAGGTAACTGGGGAAATGATGTGGGGATACAGAGAAGTAAGAAATTAATTCAGACGCTTTTAGATGACGGTGCTTTTGGTCCATGCCTAGAAACCTATACAAAAAAAAACCCACTTAATTCAGGGAAATATTTTTGTCCAATCCATGAGAACTATAGTATTCTGCAGCCATGACAATATTTTGCTTTTACAGTGCTCTGTGATATTTTTATAGCATTTTTCTGAAAGGATTTATTTTATTGAAATGCTCACATCTATCATCAATATATTCCTTCTAGTAAGGATGAGAACTTGTCCATCATCACCAAGTGAGGGACAAAAACAAGAAGACTAAGACCAAGCCCTCTGTTGTCTTTTTTTCTCACTGCTGTATGCCCATCTGAAGAGTGGAGATAGATAGCAAGATTCTCTGGGCCAGGATCAGGAGCCCAGGGTTGTTTGAACACTTTTCATTCAAGGAACTTTTCTACTGAGGCAAGGAGGCTACAAAATCTATCAAGCAACTTCTGAGTCTTGATTTTTAAAAAAATAAAGCCAGGGTTGGGGTCAGTGATGCGGGACCACAGGGCTGTTCTAACCAATCCCCCCATCCTGAGACTCTGATTGACTATGTTCCCAGACAGTCTCCAGTCTTGGAAAGCATGGAAGGAGAGGGATCTTGGGATAGCTGATCTTTATTTGTCTAGGGAGCAAAAGAAGAGCAATAAAAGCTGTCAAAGACCTAGAATATCACACTGACTTGCCTTTTTCCACTTTCCCCTCCTTCCTCATTAAGAAAACTTTTGGTCTAGAGACACAAAGGAGAGACATTCTAATAAGACAAATCTCAGTTTGTGTAATGCGGCTTATAAACCTGTATCCACAAGTGCAACAGTACATAGTGTTCTGAGCCACTCACGAGTTCACTATTTATGGATAGGACTAGTGAGAGTTAGTCCACAAAGGCTTTTGAAAAGGAGGAAAGATCTGGGTTGGAACAGAGGCAAAGCATCATGTTTATATTAAGTGGAAGTTAAAAATATTTTATTCAACTTACGTTCAAAATCAAAGGTTCCAAAGGTCTAGCCTTGGTTTCAAGCTAAGCCAAAATCTGTCATTTTAATGATGCATTTTAGGAAATAGGGGGAAAATGGAGTAAAAAGAAGGTCTTTGGTCAGTATAAACACAAGTAAGATTGTGATGATTTTCAACATGGTTCACTATGTCAAAATCTGCCCTAAATATTTAAATCTTCTGTGTGCTTGAGTGTCTGGGTGGTCTGAGCTCATAAAGTGGCCTCAGTAAAGACACCGTCCCTGTTCCATTTCTCAGGACTCTGAGTAGTTGCTCACTAGCCATGTTGTATGAATGACATAATTGCCAGATAAACTTTAGTGATATTGCAGAGTAATTGCTTTAAAAGAGTCCAATTAGCTTTAGTCTCATGTTTAGCTAAAATCATGCCCTTGTAAAGGTCATGTGAAAGACTCAAGAAATTAGTAGAGTGTTTAATGAAACCCCAGTTCTCAGAAAGCCATCAAGCCAAGTTAGCCTAAACCCATTCCCTCCCCCATCAAAATCATGAGCGGGGCTTCATCCATCAAAGGTTTTACCTGGTCAGCCCAGAAGCTAACACAGCATTATGGAAGTAGGTTGAATGAATGGAAAACCCAACGAGCAAGCATTAAGCCTGTACTGTGCATACAAAAACAGTCACCCTTGCCTTAAGTATCACTCCAAATCAGAGAGGGCCAAGGATTTTCCTGTTCTCCTAAGGCACTGTCATCATCATCCATGTCTGCAACTGCTTTATTTATGAGTTTCATGCCCAGGACACCATTCAGGGCCTTCTTTGTTCATTTCCATCTCTGCAGTTCTTCCTCATCATACCATCCATTTGGGCAAGGAAAGTGTGTCCATTTCTTTTCCAGTCCTGTTTGATCTTTCCCTCCAGTTCTTCCCATTCTAGACCCAACAGACTACTCCGTAACCTAGCAAATAAAATGTGGGGTAAGAAAATGAAAGATTATGAATTTATAAAACAATAGTTGGGGCTCTCTTATTTAGCACAGTCAGGATCAGATAATTGGTCACTTAATTAAAACCCAGTAGACATACAGAGAGACAATCATATGAAGACACAGGGAAAGACAGACAGCTATCTACAAACCAAGGAGAGAGGCCTCGGAAGAAACCATCCCAGCCAACACCATGATTTCAGACTTTGACCTTCCAAAATTGTGAGAAAATAAATTTCTTTTGTTTAAACCAAAAAAACAAAAAAGCAAAAAACAAAACAAAACCACCCTTCATAGAAGCAGTACTAAAAACACCAGATAGCAGCCTTCTAGCTGCTAGAAAGTAAGAGATAGTACCCTGTATGGGAATTGCAAGTGGCAGTTAAACTGGTGAGTTAGTTAAGTGGAGGTCAGTTGATAGAGCCTCTACTCTAATTTTCAGTTTCTTTGTAAGACACAGCAAGATTTACCCTGTAGCCTAAAAATAGAAAAACCCAAAGCACCATTTATGTTAAACAATCAATTGAATCTGATGATACTCCCTGGAGTCCCAAGTCTAGCGAAGTGACTTCTTCAGAAGCTTTGTTCACCCTGTGACCCAGCACATTTTCGGAAAACGATCAGTAACCTTGGCTGAGGTCTTTTGCCAAACACAGAAGATGTTCAGCACAAACAATTCAAATTCAAATCTCAAAGTAGATGGAACATGAATAATAAAAATCATTCTCCACCAGTGGCTCAGTCATAGTGTCCTATGATTGGATCAATTCACAATGATAATTGCAGCTTGGTACATTATTCGTTCATCTACTTGAGATCTTGGAAGAGACCCTGCGCAGCACAGTCAGGAGGCTTTGAGTGTAAAGCCCTTTCTGTTGTTTCAATGGTGCCAGCTACAGCATGTTTAAACATCACTGTTGCTAGCTGGGTGCCAATGCAGTTTTAGTAGCAAGTGTGGGCAAGGATATTTTTTAAAAACTAAAAATGATTGCTGCCAAACTGGGAAATCAACTACTAAATCTATCAACTTGGAGAAAAAAAAAAATCTTCTCATATTTAGTCAATCTATGCAAAAATCTTTCTTGTGACAAACATACTTAACTCAAGGGCCTTAGTGAGAAACCCCTGGTGGGGAGCTTAGAACTATAATTAAGGCATTAAGAGATCTCTCTGCTCCCCTCCCCTCATTCTCCTATAGCCTGTAAAGTCAACAAGATGTGTTCTCAGCAGCACATCCAGATGGATCTGAGGCCCTGAGAGGGTGACTAGGTAAAGGTGAACTACCTGGAAACAATCAACTGTTGGAAGGGCATTTATCATGGAAGAGTTTCACTTTGGGTTCTTTTTTGTTTGTTTGTTTGTTTGTTTTCCACAAAAAGACAAGAAAGGGAGTGGGTCTAGAGATGCAGAAAGCCAAATCCCTAAGTATCTGTGTGATTATAAGTGCTTAAAAGTATCCATAAATAATGTACATGGTTATGCTACTCTCTTCCTCTACTTCTAGGCCATAAGTGGGTTATATATTTCTTGAGAGCAAGGACTTTGCTTTCTCATTCTTTGTTGGCACGCTCAGCTTTCACCAGAATTTGTCACAATGCTCTATGCAGGGCAGTTGTTCAGTAAGAACAGTAGAATATAGTGGGTAAGAGCAGGGGCTATAGGCCAGATTGCTCAAGGTTCAAATCCCAAGCTTACCACTTGCTAGCTATGACCTTGGGCACACCAAATAAACTTTCTGTGTCTCACATTCCTCAACTGAATGTAAAACACTCAGAGGAAATGACTGGGCATGGTAAATGCTCAGTAAATATTGGCAGTTATCATTAACTAACTATAATTTGTTATCCTTTGTGTATGTGACCCCCTGACCTACTGATTCCTAGAAGGAAAGACACTAAAATGAAATGCAGTTCCCAATTAGTATAATGGAGACATAGTCTTCCTTCAAATTTGGGGACATGGTATCAGAGTGTGGACAATCTGAAGTCATCAAAATTATGTCCCCAGAAAAATTAGAGAGGAGGGCCCTGTGGATCTGCAGGTGTCTTTGTGGCCAAATGGAAAATACCTTGGCATAGAAATCAAGAAATAAAATTGTAGTATAGTTATGTCCTAATCTAGCTGTATAACTTTTGTATAATCATGTCACCACTCCAAACTTCAATGCTTTCATATATGTAATGAGAAGATCGATCAAATAGTATTATCCAATAGGATTTTCTGGTAGGATGGAAATGCTCTATATCTGCACTGTCAGGTAAGACTCTGGAAATCACATACTGAAAGTGTAGTAACTGCAGCTGAGAAGCTGCATTTTTCATTTTCATTTTATCTATTTCTAATGAATTTAGATTTAATTTTACATAACCACATATGGCTAGTGACTACCATATTATACTGCACAGATAGGATATTTTCTAAGTTTTTTCGTGGCCCTAGCATTGTGTTTCATAGAGATTCTCTAGTTAAAAATGTAGAAAATTAGTATTATAGTGGATCTTAAAGCTTATTCAGTCTCTAGGGTCTGTATACTTTGGAAGGTGACTCAAAGCAAATATATAAAGAGAGACATTTAAGAAGGACATAGATCTTGAGAAATTAAGAGTGATCCTGCTTGGAGGAAAAGGAGTAATCTAATGACTTCCCCATGGCTATTTTCTAAGTTTTTGATTGTATCAGTTTTAAAACATCTCACCTTCTGAAAACAGTAGCTAATAATAATTAAGATTTATTGAGTACTTACTAAGAATTAACTTATTTAATTCACAATAGTGAATTCACAATTTAATTCACTATATCTATGATATAGATATATGATCATTCTTGATTTACAGATGAAGAAAGCGAGTCACAGAAATGTCAAGTAACTTGTCCCAGGCCATCCAGCTAGAAAATGAATGGATGAGCCAGGATATGATCCCAGACTTTTAGCTCCAGAGTCTATCTTTGTCAAAATTCTTAATAAAGAATAATAACACATACACAGAACAGTGCTCAGATCAAAAGTGCACATTTGATAAAATTTCACAAAGTGGACACACCCAGATCATTTCCAGAACATTACCAGCATCATGGTCCCATTCACTCTACCCCAACTAATATCCACTATGCTGATTCCTTTTATTTATTTATTTATTTATTTATTTATTTATTTATTTATTTATTTATAATTAGTTTCAGGTGTACAGCACAGTGCAATAGTTATACTTTTTACCTCTCAAAGTGACAATCCCTCTCCCCCAATTCGCCACCCCACTCCTTCCCCCCATATCATATATATCTATTACACTTCCTCTGACTCCCTTCCACAGTATAATCCACATCCCGTGACTATCTATATATTTACTTACAGTTGGTATACAATATTATACAATATCAGCTTCAGGTGTAGAGTGCAGTGATCAAGCCTCTACTCCATCCATGAAATGGTCTCCCTAACAAGACATATGACCATCTGGCACCCCACAAAATATTTACAACATTATTAATTATATTCCCCAAACTGTCTTTCATATCCCTGTGGCAATATTGTAGTTACCTATTTATGCTGTCTAATCCCTTCCCCTTCTCCCTCATCCCCACCCCCCTCCCAACTAGCAACCCTCAGTTTTTCCTCTACATCTATGAGACTGTTTCTGTTTACTTTGCTCATTCATTCAGGTTTTCAGATTCCACATATAAGTGAGATCATATGGTATTTGTCTTTCTCCAACTGACTTATTTCACTTAACATAATAGTCTCTAGGTCCATCCATATCATTACAAATGGTACGATTTCATTCTTCTTTATAGCGGAGTAATACTCCATTGTATAAATGTACCACAGTTTCTTAATCCAGTCATCTACCGATGGGCATTTCAGTTGTTTCCAAGTCTTGCTATTGTAAATAGCGCTGCAATGAACATAGGGGTGCATATATTTTTTCGAATTAAGTGTCTTGGGTTTTTCAAGATAAATACCTAGGAGTGGAATTGCTGGGTCAAAAGGTAGTTCCATTTCCAGTTTTTTGAGATACCTCCATACTGACCCACTATGCTGATTTCTAACACCATAGATTACAAGAGCTTGTTGTTTATCCCTAAATACAGCATTAGAAGATCACATCCTTGTAACTAAGAGAAAAACAAACAAACACATACATACAGCAAGAGCAACAGCTATCTGGTGATCTCAGATCCATCAGTAGTAAAATGGGCACTTTATAAATGGGAAAGTTACACATTCATTCGACATGGATTTATGGAGCACCTACTATAAGGCCAGCACTGTGCTAAGCACTGGGTGTTCAACATTGATCAACAGACAGGGTTCCTGCCTCATTTAGCATTTAGTTATTGGTCCAGCTCATCAAACAAGAGGTGGCTTAGAGAGGAAGAGGCTTACTCAGTGATTTTGGTGGTAGCCGACAGACTCGGGCAGTGCCGGCTGTAGTGCTAGCACCCCAGAGAAGAATTACACTGGCTTTAGTCCCTAGAATTCAGCAGAATTCCTTTCAAGCCTCTTAGAATTTTGGAAAGGTGACAACTGGAGCTCATTGCATGGTTTCCCACTAAAAATAACTTTATAAACAATTTCTAAATACTGTCTTTATAAGCAATAACTTAAGACAAGTCTGAAGGCTTAATGTAACAAGAGAGATTACAACATGAGATGGGAGATGTGGGAATATTGTGTAGACAGAAGAAAAAAAAAAAAAAAAAGGCCACCAGGGAACTTCACCCCAGCTAATGAGGAATTACTGCTCTCTACCAACGAGCAACTGAGTAACACTCACTAATAATTTCCAGAGCAGGAAAGAGACTGATGCAAGACAGTGAAGAGTCCAGGAATATTTCCAATAAACATGTTCTGGGATATACACAAGTAAAGGGACAGCTAAAAAGCAAAACAAAACAACAAAGCAAAACAAAAACAACAGCTTGCATGTGCTGCTAAGAGTTGAGCTGCTTCTACCTATCACCATGACCCAGACATGTCTAAGTGTGCCTGGGGAGATTTCAGCAACTCTTCTCTGGCTTAGGAAGAATATAGATGGAAGTTGAGTCTTAAATGCACCGAAGTCTTGCTTTTTTCCAAAGTCCGCTTGATCTGCCTCTTGAAATGCATATGCTAATATGACCCTCGGGAATTGTGCAAACCTACCAACACACCACAAGGTCAGCTGTTTAGACACTGTTGGGTTTTCTCAATGCTGAGAAAATAGCATGGGAGTCCTGCAGGAACTGTGCCATCACTCTGTTTTTCTTATTCAAGCTCAGTTCTCACACTAGCTGGAGCTCTTGCATCTACTGTACAATGAAAACATACTGTGGGAACAAATGAAATTGCATCTCCAGGGAAGAGAAGGGACGCATTATCTCCTGTTACCCAACTCCATGCTATCCAACCAGTCTCACCCATCCTTGCGTCAAATCCACAAAGCTAATGGAGCATGACTGGCCCTGAGGGCCCCAGTCTATTTATTGTAAACAGTGAACGGGAATAAGCAGTGAATAGGACTTCCAAAAGTTGATGGGGGCTATGCAGAGGGCTTGTAGGGAAACCCAAATCTAGAGAGGATGGCTAGTGTGCAATGAGCTGAAAGAGTGGCCCCAGGTTCTTTCCTGTAAGTGAGCAACCCGGCAGACTCCCAGGAGTTTCTCAGTGCCAATGAGAAGTAGCCAGGCTTAAGCAAAGAATTCTGCACAGCTCAGGAAGTTCTGCCTCCATAAAAAGTCTGAGTAAGAGAAAAGCCACACTTCCAAACAGAAAATGTTTGGACATTTAAATCCATCGCTCCCAATCTTTCCTCATATTGACAGCTTGAATACAGTGGGACTTGGCAATCTTCCCACTCAGGTCACAAGCCTTTAACAAAACACAGTGAAAAAATGGATGCTTCATTTTTAAACTATGTGGAACACACCTAAGGCTACTTTGTAGAAAGCAAAGGTCTGTGCAATGACCTGCTCCCTAGAGCCCTGGCAATACTGGTTGAGAAGTTCCCAGAGCTAACAAATCATCATTTCTGCCTCTGTGGCTGTGAGACATTGTATAAAGGAGTGTCCTCTTGGTTTTATCTTCCAGTATCTTTCTGTCCTGCACCCTGCTCTTTTCTTCCAGGGGTTAGAGGTTAGACTCTTCCATTCATTCATTCACCGACTCTGGAAATATCTATTGAACACCTACTATATGTTGGGCACTTCTAGGTCCTGAGAATACTGCAACATACAAGACAGGCAAAGCCACTCCCTTCATGGCGCTTACATTCTAATGAAGGAGAAAGACAAAAGACAAGTAAGCAAATGCATCACTTAATATCAGGCAGTGATAATCAGCATGCAGAACAATGAAGCGAATTAAAGGGATGGAGAGTTGTTGTAGATAGAATGATCAGAGAAAATCCCTCTCTGAAGCTGGCGTTGAACCAAAGTTAATGATATAAAAAAGGCCTGTGGACATCTAGGAGAAAAATGGTCCAGAAAAGAATGAAAGTAGGATGAAAAAGTGCAAAAGTTGGAAGCCGGGCACAAGTTTGGCATGCAGGAGGAACAGTGAGGAGACTAGTGTGGCTGGAATATAAGAAGCAAGGAAGAAAAAAATAAAAGATGATATCAGAGAGGCTGGCAAGTGCCTAATCACGTAAGATGCTGATAAGGACTTTGCATTTCATTCCAGGGGGATGGGAAGCCATTTGAACATGGCTGAGATATGATCTTTATTGCTAAACTTTGTGACTCTCAGTGGCCCCAGTCAGTCACAGAGTAAGACTGAGAACCAAAGTTCCAGCTGCAGAATAGACAGTGAGGAGTAGGAAAAGACACAATGGCACAGAACTTCCAATGGATCAAAGCTCAGATGTGAAGGCAAGATGAGGAGAATTCTTTGATACAATTTCCTATCTTCTGCCCTGTCTCTCTTTAGAAGGGCCCAGTGCTACTGTTGGGCTATGGAGAGATGCTGGGTTCATCATATCTATATCCTCACCTGGCTACAGGTCCCTCAGTGGCATGGACATGTGGCCTGTGCCCACCTCCCCACTCCCATTGCCTGCTATTCCCACATGCACCAAGGCTCCTGTAATGGTGAATTACACATCCTCCTTGACTGTGTTATTCCCTATGCCTGGAATGTGTTCATTATTCTGCCATGAATGACATTCTCTGCCTTATATGCCTGAGGAAACACCCACTCATCTTTTCAGAGTCAGCTTAAGTGGCATCTCCTCTGTGAAGGATATACTGTGTTTCTGTTAACATCGATCACACTGAGAGGGGGCATATACCAATCTCAAAAGATGCTGTTCTTCTTGTTAGGGTGGGGAGAAAGCACATCCCTATGGTGGAAGAGGTAAGTCACTCTGAACTCTGAAGGGAATATATGCTCTTACTATCTCTCATCAGGGAGTAGGTGACTTGTAGGGTAGGAAGAGGCAAACCAGGGTTGGAATGGATTTCTTAGTGACTAGGGAAATTGGGCTAGACCCTCAAGCATAGAGAGGCCTGAACTGTCTCCACTAGATGGGCCTGAGCTGACCCTGGCCATTGCAGTTAGGCAGGGAGCTGGCCCAGGAAGCAAATATGCATCTGGGTTTGTGTGACAGAAGGTCCTGCCCCTTCTTAGAGTGAATTGGTGAAAGGAACAAGGTTTCTACTATCCTTCAGTAAGGATTGCAGAAGCACTGCTCTATCAGTGAGCAAGTCAAAGAGAAAGCAAAAGTGGATGGCTGCCTGTTTCAGGGATGTTTTTGTGGGTTTGTTTGTTTGTTTGTTTGTGTTTGTTTTGGGCAACAGCAACAAAAGAGTACCAAAAGTGGCCTGTTTCTTGGGTGTGTACCACACAATCTAACATCCACAGATTTAACACTAGAAAGACATGAGATCATCCAGTGCTATGTAACTCTTTTGATACAAATAAATACCCTGGAGATTTTGGGACAACTCAGGGGGAGGACACCCTGGGGAAAGGATGGTCTTCCCACTCTGATGCATGAATGGAGCTTTCGGGCTGTCCACTGTTAGGCCAGTGTTGTAACTTAGCAGCACCCAACCCCTGCAACTCTGGTCTCACAGTTTTGTGAGTTTTGGCTTCTCTGCCTCATTCCTCAAGAACAGAAAAGGCATGTGATCCACCTCTTTTCTTCTGCAACAAGCAAGGTGACACATAGCAGATGCTCAACAGATGTGTAATGAATAGATGGGGGATGAAATAAGGAAGGGGTAAAAAGATGGGAGGTGGGGGTAGAGAAAGCCAGGCAGAGTCAGCCGCATGGGAAAGCATGTTCTGACCAAATAATGGTGTGCTTTCCAACACTTTCTTGAGTCTATAAAGGTAGGCACCTCACCTTTAAAACCATATACCAACTTTGACCTTCCCAAATAATGTCTACCTTATTAATAAAGGAAATTGTTGCCAATCTGTTCCACCACTATAGAAATAGCTCCACAGTTTACCCAGTGGACAGTTATCCACTAAACAATGTGTGTTTCCATGGAATGAGATACGCTAAACAAAAGAGCTGCCCTGCATTGTGGACAGTCTTCACTAAGGAAGAAGATAGCAATCAAAACCTAACAAATGGTAATCGCTGCTTCTCATGACCAAATTGTGGTTAAACCCCAAGAAACTCTCTGTGTAAGATCAAAGTTGCTGAAATTTCAAAACAACAACTAAATTTTGAGCTTCCCATTGACTCAGTTCAGCAGCTGAAAAGGTCCTAATTACTATTTTGATAACTGGGAGGAGCACTGGATTTTATTTAAAAGACATGAGTTTGAGTCCTTACTCTGCCATCATTTGATTGTGTGATGCTAGGCAAGTTATTTAACAACTTGAAACCTCAGTATCCTCAGCTGTAAAAGGAAGATAATAGTTAACTTGAGGATTTCTGTGAAGATTAAATAAAATGATGTATGTGAAATAACTTTGTGAAGTGTTAAACATGATTTGAATATAAATCATTTTGTAATTCATTTCTGTTATTACAACTATAATGGAGTAAGCTAATATAGTTACAACTTGTTTATTGTTATTACTGAAGAATGTAGCCAAGGAGAAACACTGAACTTTAGGCAGGTATGTATTTTCTATCAACATATATGAAAAATCATGAGGTGTTTTCATTAGTGTCATTAATCAGAGTTATGGAAAAGGAAGGAGTCTCTGGGGGAAACATGAAGCCTATGCGAGTGAAGAGCATTTTTATAATTTATTGACTTTCACATTTCGCTTTCTAAATCTGCCTTAAAACATTGGTTCCTGATAGCCATCCAGACTTTGTCAAATCATCTGGCCAGAAGGAAAGGCCTTTTTAAGCATAACAAGGTCAGAAACTATAAATATAAATACAGATAGAGTTGATGACATAAAAATTCTAAATGTCAACAGAGCTGGAAACCAAACAAATAAATTAAAGCACAGTTGAAAGACAGATTACAAACTAGGGTAAAATGTTAAATTCCTGTATTTATAAAAGTTATAGTAAAAAATTATAGACAATACAATGGAGTAAATTCTCAAATGGCATATACAGGTAATTCAAAAGAGAAGAACCACAAATGACCAATAAGAAAAAATGCCTAATTTCCCTAGTAATTAAAGGAGTGCAAACTAAGACAACAAGATGCTATTTCTCACTTATCAGATGGGCAAAGGTTTAAAAGAATGCTAATATTTATTGCTGGCAAGGGTATAGGAAGTGGGCACTCTTATTAACTGTTGGTGGGAATTAATTTTGTTATAACCTTTCTAGAGGGCAATCTGGCAAGACCTGTAAAACTAATATATGCAAACCCTTTAACCCCTCCATTCCACATAGAGAAATTAATGTTAAGGAAATCATGAGACAAATACACAAGATGTAGCTCTCATGAAGTTGTTTACTACAGGAAACTAGAAGCAACTTAAATATCGAGGGATTATTTTAAATAAATGATGGATCATACCTACAGTAGAACATTAAAAACAACAATGACCTAGTTATTCACATGAAAAAAATATCCATAATTAAGAGATGAAACATATTACGAAACCGTAAAAGCTATCAATCTGGTTATTGCCGCTGGATGGGATTAAGGGTGATACCCACTCTCTATAATTTTCTAAATTGTTCTATCATGTTTTTATTATACAAAGCATGTAATAACTACTTTTACATTAAGAGAGATAAAAGCTATTTCCAAAACCTTTTTTTAAAAAACAACACTATAGCTATTCTCACAATAACTCTTTTTCATCACAACATTTTAAGTATGACTTCCTCTTTTATTGGTAAGTCTCAATGGAGACATAGCCGAGTCTATTCCAACACACTGTTTGCTCTGGAAGAGCCTGATTTATTTTCATCCTCACAGTCTGATATGCTGGCATTAAAGCTGAAATAATGGGTAATCCTTCCCCACCACCATCCTTCCATACTTTTCTACTGCTAGGACAAATCTCAGCTCCAAATGAGAGAACGCAACAGCAAGGAATATGCTTTTCAGGTGAGGCTACTGGTCCCTTCTCTGGCTTTTGCCTGACTCTCTCTGAGGTGACTAAGGGCTCAGGCCTGGGCTTACTTCATTCAAAAACAGCAAATGTCATTCCATTTAAAAAATCAGTCAGTTCAGGTGAAAACATAAAGTTTTCAGGACAAGAGTGATTAGTTGATATCACAGAGCAAATAGAGCACACTGTTTAAGCACCCAGGTTCTAGAGCAAGACTGTACAGATTTAAATTCTGATTTTACTTACTAGCTCTGTAACATTGGCAAATTAGCTCAGTTTTCCCCATCTATAAAGTGAGCATATTAATATGTTCCTCACAGGATTGTTGTGAAGAAAAAAGAGAAATCACACGCAAAACACTAAGCACAGTGCTTGATGCATAGTTAACACCCAAGAATGCTAGTCATTAATATTACCATTTGTCTAAATGATCTGTTGTGCAATTATTCCAGTTTCTGTAGGTCAGAAACCTGGGGGGAGGCTTAGCTGGGTCCTCTGGATCTCTCTCAAGGCCATAATCAAGGTGTCAGTTGGGACTTTGGTGACCTCATGGGGAAGTGGGAGAAGGATCCACTTCTAAGCAAGTTATTGATTTGGCAAAATTCAGGTCCTCATTGGCTGTCGGACTGAGGGCCTGTTTCTCAGTGAGGTGGCCCTCAGTTCTTTGCCACGTGGCCCTCTTAGCAGGGCAACTCACAACATGGCAGCTTGCTCTACCAGAGTGAGCAAGTGAGAGGGCCAGAGGGAGTGCCAGCATGAGGGAGTGTGCAATCGAGAAGGAAATCACAATTTTTGATAATCCAATCTTGGACATGATAGCCTTTCATGGTCGTCATATTCTATTCCTTAGAACTCAGTCAATAGGCCCAGGATACACACAGGGGAAGTGATTTACACAACAGGTCACAAACAAGGAGGTAGGGAACATGGAGAGAGGGTGTCATTTTAGAAATAGCCTACCACATCATTATCCAAGCTTTTCCAAAAAAATATTAACTTTTGAGAACTATATTACATGGCTTTTGTAGACTTTTGTAGACCCAGACAAATTGCAAAGTGTCCAGTTGGAGTCAATGAGTCATTTTGTCTGAATTAATATCTATGTTAACATGGTGACGGGGTAGTTCACAGAGACCTTCCAGCAAAAGGGAAAGAGTGCTACAAAGGTCTTCTCTGGTGTTTGCATTATAAAAACAATAGGGTTTTTTTCTGTGTGTTTTCCTGATATAACCCAACTCTGTTAGTTAAGATATTCCTTAACTAACTTTTAAAGGCATAAAATACCCCTTAGCTCTCATGGTCATCTTCTTATTAGAGCAAAGGAAAGTTGCCCTACGTTCAGAGTCCATCTAAGTCACAGTCTTCCTCTTATTGTCTTCTGATTCCTAATTGTTCTGGGCTGTTGTTTTAACTTTACAATTCACCCCAGGTTGTGAGCACTCGCAGTTTTTTCATGCCTCAAAGCACCAGAAAAACTTTCTGCTACAAAACAAACAAACAATCAAACAAAAAAACAAAACAAAAAAACCAATTCTCTCCCTAAAAGTAATTCCATCCTCTGAATAAGGCAACCAGTTTTTAAAATCGTGTGATGTTCTTTCTCATCACACAATTTATATTGTAATATTAAATGTTATTCTTTTTTTTACAATAATCTAAATAAATGAAGATTATACATATATATCACATTCATGGATTCAAAGTTAATTTCTCTCTCAATTGATTTATTAGTTTCAATGCAATGCCTTTCAGAACCCCAGCAAGTTCTTTTAAAGGAGAAACTGACAAGATGACTTTAATATATAAATAAATACAAAAACTAGAATAGCCAAGATAATCTTTAAAGAAGAAACAGAAAGTTAAAGAACTTAAACCACCAGAATCCAGGACTTACTGTAAATTAATCCACAGTAATTCAGATGGTGTGGTGTTGCCCTAAGATAGACTAAAAGATCTGTGGAAGAGAATAGAGAGACCAGAAATAGAACCACACATGAGTGTATACAGATGCTTAATTTCCAAGAAAGGCACCCATGAAAGTCAATGAGGAAAGGAAGATTCTTATAAATGGTTGTGGGAAAAACTGTATATCAAATGAAAAACTATGAACCTTGACCTCTACTGCATACCATACTAAAAATTAATGTGAGATAGACTTTAACATGGTAGCTAAAAATGATAAATAATAAAGTTTATAAAATAAACATGAAAATGTCTTTACTAACATGAAATAGGCAAAAAGTTCTTAGACACTAAAAGCATTAATTATAAAAGAAAAAATTGATAAATAGCATTTCTTAAAAATTAATGACTTCTACTATTAAAAGACATTGCTAAGTGAAAATATAAGCCATAGTAAGAAAATATGTACAATATGATATCTAACAAAGGATTCGTATCTGGATAATATTTTTTAAAAATCAAGAATAAAGAGACAAACAAACTAACTTAAAATTGGGCAAAAACCATGAACAAGCACTTCACAAAAAATAGTGTCTAAATGGCCAATAAGCATATGAAAAAAACTTAAAATCATTAATGTCAGTGAAATACAAATTAAAACCACAATTATATATCACAATAAACCCACCAGAACAGCTGAGGGGGAAAGATTGACAATATCAAGTGTTATCAAGGATGTAGGGTAACTGGAAATATCATACATTTCTGATGGAAATAAAAATGTTACAACCACCTTAGAAAACGTTTGGTGATTTTTAATTAAGGTAAACCTCATCTATCCCACAACTTAACAATTCTACTATTAAATTTATACCAATGAGAAATGAGTACAAAAGAGTTGTATAAGAATGCTCACGGTGGCTAGCCGAGTGGCGCGGTGGTTAAGCGCTGGCTTGGGAAGCCAGCGCCCCGGTTCAGGTCTCAAATGAAAGCCAGTGACACTGCCCTCAAAACAAAAAACAAAAAGAATGCTCACAGAAGTTTTTTTTGTTTGTTTTTTTCAAGTTGAAGAAAAGCACAGTTTATTAGAAGCAAAACTACATTTCAAAGGAGCAGAAGTGGGCCCGAGAAGTAGAGAGTGGCTCAAGGGCTATTATTAGAAGAGAAAGTACACTCCAAAGAGTTTGGAGCGGGCTGAGCAAACCGAGCTCAAAGGGCTACTCATGGAAGTTTTATTCATAATAGTAAAAAAAATATCTAGAAATAACACAAACGTCTATCAAAAGAAGAATGGATAAAGAAATTATAGTATATACAATGCAGCCACCTTCCGTATGTAGAATACAGTAGGGAAATAAAAAGAAATGAACTCATTGGCCTGCATCAATATGGATACATTTTCAAAGATACTATGTTGAATTATAGAAGTCAGCCACTGAGCAGAACTTTAGAATTTTTATATGGCTTTCAAGAACAGGCAAAACTAGTCCATAGAGATAGAAGTAAGAATGTGTTACCCTCAGCTGGGGAGATTGGGTGCTATTCAGTGGAGAGGGGCATGAGGTAACTTTCTGGGGTGATGGAAATGTTTTAGATTTTGATGTATGTGATGGTCACATGGGTATATAAACATGTAAAGTCTTTGAGCTGTACACTTAAGATACTTGCATTTTATAATATGAAAATCATATCTTAATATTAACACTAAAATATTAAAATAATATTGAAAATGCTTTCTTCTAATTATAATATCCCACTCCACTTCCAGGGAACTTCCAGAAAAACTTCAACATTCTACCATTTCCTGTTTGGAGAAGCATATCCTCCCATCTTTCCCTGTTGAGAATGACTAAATAATTCACTTGTTCAATAGCTATTTATAGGACATTCACTGTACCCTCCAAAAAGTAGAACTAGATTTGTGGAGCCACAGATGGGGGAACAACTACTTTATCCCAAGAGTGCACTTGCCCCATGATTGGCTGAGGGATGGAGCCTGTGTTCCTGGGTGGAACGCAGGAGGAAAGCCAACTCCCAGTGATGTGTGCAAACTTCTGGTTTAACTAGAAATTCAAGGGCGGGAACATCACATACAGACAGGAGAGTGAGTAGGAGGATGGGAGCTCCTCTCCTCCATTTAATCCCTTGTCCCCTTCATCAGCTTGCTTGACAGAATGTGTGGTGGGGGTTGGAGGAGGGTGATTATCTTGAGAAACAAAAAGTTGCCAGGCTACCTTCAAAGCAGTTGAAATAATAGGAATCATTTCTTCCCTTGAGAATACCAAGGAACTAATGGCATACAGGGTGGTTGTCTAGTGGAGGGTGGGGTCAAAGCCAGTGTTGTAGATAAAAGGAAGGATGTTAGTAAGACAGGTTTTCCAAGCATGGGATGGGAAGGGAGTTTAGTGTGTTCCCAGAGTCTGTGCCCCATGAGGGTATCTGTTACCATAGTCCTCAGGGAAATTCTAAATATTGTCCAAGTTTCCTATTCTATGAAACAGAACTAGATCTAGGGTCTAGTGCTAAAGGCACAATCAGCATGTCACTGGTATTCACCAAGGACTGTATTCATTGTCTCTAAAAGAGATAACAAACAAGGTTCTTTTTTCAAGAATTCCAGGTTTCAATGCAGAGAAGCAATTTTATGTATACTACTTAGGTGAATCCCATTCTATTGTTCCTTATTCACTGTCTTATTATCCTCAACTTCTAAGGATGCTGATATCTTCTCTTACCTAAATATTTATAACCTTATACCAAGAAATACCAACAACATTAAAAATATTATGTATTTGTGGCATTTTTATAATTACACACTTCGGTATTTAAGACTTTTGGAAGCGAGCACACACACACACACAATTGTTCTGAACAGCTTACAGTATTAACTTTGAAAGAATGCACATAGAACAAAATAACCTAGAGTTTGCAAAAAAAATTGAACACACATCAATTTTAAATAAATATTGATTCCTTTAAAATAATACCTACAAAGATACTTATTCCAAAAAAAATTCCTCTTTGAAATTGTCCCTAGAGCTAGTATGTGAGAGGTACATAACAGTGACAGGTACAATTGAACTCATTGTCTTATACTTACAACTTTCTTTAATTAAGAAATATGTTGGCCCAGCTCACAATCAAAACCAAACAACCCTTAAAAGGATGATATGCTGTAACTGAGGCAACTAAAAAATATCTGCAATTCAAAAGTGTGATTTTTTTTTTGTAAGTATGGTAAGTAAGGGCAGCATTATAGAAATATGTGATATGCTTCCCAAGCAATGCTTTGAAGGAGACAATAGTCATTTTTGATAATAAGATATTTTATGAAATTTTAAAAACAGAAAGCCACCCTATCTCACTATACTGTTAACATTCTTCTTTCAGTTGAATACATATACATATTTATACAATGTATCATGTCATCACTCTTTGAATGAGCCCTTTTTACTTTTTAAAAGAAAATTTGTAATTTTTTCCTGTTAATAGATTAATATAAATTAGTTGAAGAGTTCGGAAAATGAATAGAAAGGATTATCCCACTGCAAGAAATTAATCATTTCAAAGGCGAGTTTTCTATGTTACCTAAAAAAGCGTTGGGATGAAGCTGAGATGGCCCAGCTGGTTGAGAAATAACATTCAGAGAAATTCATATTAATCTTGTACAAACTGAAAGCTCAGGATGGGGGGAAAATTAAGTTACAGCATTCGGTTTACAAGTTAGACCTCAAGGAATCAATGTCACACATAAAAGAGCCATTGGCATTGGAGATTCTTAGCATCTGAGAAGTAGGGCTTTTCTCAGCTCGGAAAGCTGCATCCCACAGAATAGAGCAAGCCAACGGCTGTTTATCTTTCTAGGCCAATTGTCCTGAGTAAAACAGAAAAGGAGGTGCTATTAGCTTTCCCCTCTGGTCTATAGAATGGGGGCCACTGCAACATTTCATCCACTAGCCATGATCATGGTCAAACCCAAACAATCCTACCAGCACCTGTGCTCCAGGAAAAAAAGGATTCTGCTCTTCCCAATGGCCCTGAAGTTTAACAGAAAGGACTGAGGTAAGGAAAAAACAATTATTGACAAATACCTTCCAGAGTCCTGAAGTCTAAACCTAAGTTTACTCACTAATCATTGGACTTACGAACCAACAAAGGTCATGGCATCTGAATTCCTCCAGCTATATTACTAGAAGTCCATAGAAAACCAACTGAAAGTGCATTTCCTCTTTACCAACTTCCTGGATTCCTTTGGCCATGCTGATGTTCCTCCCCTTGTGTCTCAATCACTGATCTGCATGCTGACTCTATGAACCTAGAGCAGAGTAGGGACAAGTCTGGGTTGGAGAGGCAGGCGTGGAAGATACTAGCATACAGTCAAGACTGAAGTAATAGGACTGGATCATGTTTCTAAGGGAGAGCACTGTAGAATAAGCAAAGACTAAGATGGAGGTCTGAGGAATCTTAAAGTCTGACTGGACACAGTGACTGACAGGATGTAGGGGACAAGGAACAGGAGCATGCATGATGATACCCATGTTTTGAATGTATACTATATTTTGAATGTATACTATATTATCCTTATTTTACTGATATTTAGACAATATATTATATTATTATTATTTATTATAAAGGTGTCCTTTATATTGAGCATCTCAATGGCAGAAACTTTGTCCTACTTATTTTGGGGTCTTCTTAGCACCCAGCTGGTGCTTAATTGATATCTGAAGGTAAAAGAAAGTAGAAAAAGAAGGAGAGAGTAGATGTATAAAAAGAGAAAATGGAAGAGATGAAATGAGAACAAGGAAGGCAGGCAGGAGGAAACCAGCCAAAGAGGTAATATTTCCACAAGGACTCCCCATCCAACCTGTTTGTTATAAACTTAGAAATTTGGTGACAAGAAGCCTGGATATAGAGCATTTGAATATATGTCCAGCAGGATCTACTGCTGGGAAAGCTCAGGGTCAGCTCCAGGAAACCAGCCACAGAGCAGAGACAAGGAGCGCTGCCCCCATTCAGAGGGCAAACTGTATTTCTAGATCCACACAACAACAATGGTAACCTCAGTAAAGCCAAGGCTCTGAAGTGAAGATACAGTTTGTAGGTGGTTCTTTGGCCTACTTAAAGAGAAAGCAATAAAATAGTTGTTGGGAACTCAGCCCAATATTGAAAAGAAGGCACAAAAGACTTGGTAGACACAAGACACAAAAGTCAAAAGCCAGATAAAAATGTGCTTATGATTACCCATTCACACTGGTGCACTGGCTTGCAGGAGATGAGGCTGTGAGGTGGCAGAGAGAGGGCAGAATGGCACTGCTACACTGGACATTCAGACTGCACTGATAGCGGGTTCCCCACAGTGATGGCAAACGACAGTGTCCCAGATGGCTGTAGTCTGCATCTTCTCAAACTCCTATTTATTTTCTCCCACCCAAAGTTTTTCTCCATCTGACGTTGTATGTCCTGGAAGCTAATAAGTTATGGAACTACTTGCCTAGAAAAATGTTTTTTATGGAAAGAATCTATTGCAATCTAGAGGAAACACATACTGTCTGAATTCCAACAAACTTGTTCCATGATACAGTGGCGTTCCTACACTGCCCAAATCCAAAAGACATACCGTGAATAGAAACAGTTCAAGGCTCTTGATCCAGCACTCTTGCACTGTATTGCAAATTTGGTCCTCCAGTAGGAAGGTGGGGCGAAGGACAGGGAGGGTCAGAAAAATCTTTTTATTTGGCCATACTTGGTACTTTTTGTTTAGTCTGAAGAAACCCAAATGATACGGTTCTTAAGATGCTGTACTTTTTCACTTTGGTTTTGTGTATACTATGTGTACCAAAAAACTGTAAAAGTTTAAAACTCATTTTTAGAGTAATTTAAAATCTGTTTATGCTAAACAATGAATTAAAATAGTGGGTTGCTTTTCTGTTGTTCCTTTTGAGCACATTAAGTCTCTGGGTACTTATAGGAATTTCCTTAACAATTCAGTTTGATAATACTTGCTCCCATTTTCCAAATGAAAAAATATTTTGATAAACATAGCATGGTCTAGTCTGTTTGGTAGTGTCCTCATTACCTGCTCAGTTATTCCCTCCATTGGCCTTCCTCCTCTCAAGAAGGGTATTAAATACCAATCATTTCTTTACAGAATAAACACAGACACACACACAAGCTTGGATACTCATTGTATTGATTATGTTTTCTTATTGGGTTGCCGGGAAAGTCATGACGTATTTTTCTATGTTTTTCAACGCAAAAATGCATCATGACTTTCCCGACAACCCAATATTTTCTATATTCTTCATGCGGTGGCATTTGGGTCTTTAGTCCTGTAGAGACTGACCCTCCCAGGACTAGCTAATTCCTTGAGATAGCAAGCCACTCCCCTGGGAACATGTTTTTGATATACAAACCAACAAATCCAGAGTCCACGATCCCAATCTTCTCTTTTATCAAACTCTCATACACCAAGCCCATATTCTCTGTGTTGTAAATCACCCCTGGGGCCAGGTACCAGACACCTAGAAATCATCCCTATTGCCCAGAGCTGCTAAAATTATTCAAGCTATCCAATCCTAAATTTCCTCAGCTATCTACCCTGCCTTACCCATTCCTTCCCAGAAAACCCCAGAAAAAGCTGTGAGCCATGCTCTGCCCTCCCATTGTCTGCCACCTGATTAATCCAATAGCTTTCCTATATGAGCCTGTATAAACTGGCGTGCTATGCCTCCTGTTTCTAAGGATCTGTGAGTACAAAATTCTTCTTTCATGATGGTCATTTCTGTGGCTGTGTGCCCTACTATACCTGATCAGAACAAATTCTGATTTTTAGCACACATTCTGAGAAAACACAATAATCTAATTGCTTTAGAATTCAGTTACTTTTACTAGGTCACCTAAAAATAGAGGGACCAGAATGAGAAATTCTAGTTGAAGGCTCTAATCCCTAAGGAAGAAAGCATCCTCTAAGTGTTATCTCAGATCTCATTCTACCTAACTGAGAATGAGAGTCCTTACTTGAAGTACTAGGTATGTGAATATAATTGTGCTTTTATGAAACTATTCATGCAAGACATATAGACAGGTGTGCCATGAGCTTTGCAAGGCTAGGCGTGGCACTTCACACTTTTTTGCTTCTGTGATAGCTCTTAGTACAGGGAAGGATTACGCTGCATAAACAGTATTTTGTAGTGATTAAGACATGGCCACTGAAGTTAGAGTTTGGACCAGGTTGTGTATCTTCTACTTATGACCTTAACCAAGAAGTTACTCAAGGCTCAATTTCCTCAACTGTAAAATGGGCATATGATATGACATATCTACCTCATAGAGATGTTGAACAATTAAATAAGTAATGTATGTAATAAATTTAGCAAAATTCTTAGAATATAGTATTCCTTTAATAAATATTTTCTAATGCTATTATGATGGTTGCTTTAGAGTAATTGTTAAATAGCATTTAAGACAAAGCCTCCTCTTGTTATTGTAAAATTGCTTACATCTTTCCATCTGTTTTACAAATGAGGCCACTGAGGCTCAAAGAGACTCCTCAAGATAACCCAACTGTTAAGTAACAGAGTCAGGATTCGATTAAAAAAAAAAAATGTGTCTTAACTCCCAAGCCCACTGGTCCTTGTTGCATCCTGAGTAGAATTTAAATCCAACATCCTTGGAAAGTTTAATTATTATGGGAGTCCCTGGAAACTGGTAAAGAACAGAGATGATATAGTAATTTTGCTCCTTAGCAAAGAGAAAATATCCAGGGTTGCCACTGTAAACGAAGAACAGGGAGTAGAGATACAGCACTGAGGGAAAAATATGAAAAGACAGAAGTAGATGAAATAAGAATTACCAGAATTTAGAAAAGAAGTGGAAGAAAAAATTATAGCATCACAGAAATGAAGTTCACAGTACAAATAACACTAAGGAGACTAGATTGCAATACAGATATACTAAAAGATACGAAGGATGTGGTGAGGAAAGGAAGCAAAACAAAATGAAAGTAAACAAATGTTTTTTTTTAAAGTTTAAAGAAAACAATGATAAATACCGAAGAGACTAAGTAAAAAAAATATGAGCAACATTGACATCCCTGAAGAAGAGAATCCAAATAATGACACAATCAAATATTTTAAGATATAATTCAAAGTGAGTTCTTATAGACCCAGCTATATCATGAGGCAATTCCCCAGGACAAGGCAGTCCTTGCAGGACAGGTCTGCCATTCTCTAGGAAATTGATCAAATCAAGCTTTTCTGTGCAATATTATAGACAATAAAATTGATTCTCCAGGCATAAGAGTGATGTATTCTTTCAGTAAGAAAAAAAGGAAATATTTAAATCTGCAAATTGAAAGCGACAACTTGTCCCCAGGAAAAAAAATACCACAGAACAACTGTTCAACTTCAGAGATTCAAAAAAAAAAAAATCATTTTAGTATCCTGAAAAAAATATTGAGTCACTTATAAAGAGTGAAAAAAAAAAAATCCATGCTAGAAAACAGTAAAGCTAAGCCAAAGTCCTCAGGAAAGAAAGTGTCACCTAAGAATTTTATTATCCATGAACAGAAGTGTAAAAACAATGGGTAAACATTTCTAAAAATGCTAGAGCTCAGTAACTATTGTTTTTCATTTGAGGAAACTACTAGAATCAAATATTACCCAACCAAAGGAATAGAAATGACTCATTAAAAGAACTACTGGTTATTTTGTGTATTTCATCCAATTAAGTGAGAGAGAACAGGCCAGAACAAATGTGGGTATTTTATTTACACAACAGAAGAGAAATGTTATAAATACTGAGCATGTATGAGTATATATGATAGAATTAATAACACTTGCAAGGTGAAGGAGAAGGGAAGATATATGATTACTTAAGTGCACTGAGTTTTGCTCTTTTATAGCCAGAGTTAAAAACCCCAATATACAGTCCAAGGGGTGGACCCTGGAAGCCTGGACCTGAGGGGAGAATTGTAAGTAACTCCCAGCAGGCCTCAGACGTGACAAGAGAACTGTGTTTGGAGGGCCTTAGTGAGGGAACTAGGGAACTTTCAACGGTGTCCCATGAGGGTGTCAGTATTTGGACATCTGCTGTCTTAGGTTGGGTTCCTGAGAAGCAGACCCTGAAATGAGAGTTCCTGTGCAAGTAAGTGATTTATTAAGTGCACTCAGAGACTCTGGGAAGAGGGCGGGGAAAACAGAACAGGGAAGGAGGAGAAGCCAGAAGAGAATGAGATTGCTGGCACAGTCCCAACCTCAGCCTGACCCCCCCAGGGAGTTCTGTAGTGGAAATCACATCTCGGAGTTTGTCCTGTTTTGCAGAAAGGAGCTAGGCTTTCATTCTCCTGTTCCAGTCAGCCAGTCGTTGGCTGTGAGGGCAAGTGGGAGACATAAACTCCCAGACTCCCAGGCACACCCAGATCTACACCTGTAGGTAATGAGTGCAGCACCCCTAAGGTGTTCCTATAAAGAAAGCTGGAGGTGCAAGCCACACCAGCCCACCAACTCCAGAAGGGCCAGAGGTAACATAGTGAGAGTGGAGGAGAGGAAGAAGCCACGATTGGGAGGTGGTGGGGTGGCCTGAGCCCCCGTGCACATCTGAGCCTAGTCAGGCCCCAGTAGAATAAGGGAGGTGTTTTCACTGGGAAGAGTGACTGATGTTTTGCTTCTATCTTAGTACAAACTCCTTAAATGAAAGTGACACTTTGTTAATACCTGAAAGTGGCTAGAAAAATGAAGATATCTGTTAGAGAATTTATCCATGAGCAGGCAAGAAAACAGTAAATTTCAAGAGTCATCAATGAGCAGGAATAAAGTTACTTTCTGTTTACACCCTACCAACTTGTTAAAAAAAAAACTGCTTACAAATAGGTACTACACCCCCACAAATATACTTATATTCACATAGATTATCTCTGGAGAGACAAGCAATAAATCAGTAAGAGCAGTTGCCTGTGGGGAAAGGGAGCCAGGTGGTTTTAGGGCAGGAGAGAGAGAAGACTTAATTCACGTGTTTTAAATTTTGAATGTAAACATATATATTTTTTAAAAATCATTTAAATTTAAAATCTTTTAACTAGTAAGGAAAGGAAAGCAAAGCAAACAGGAAAGTAAACTGGAGCCAGGTGTGGGTTAGTTTGCAAAATATACAGCAAAGAGTCTGATGAACTTGTTATGGAATAGAAGGCAAATTTGGCTCTAAGTTCTTGGCTACCAGCCTGAAGAAGGGAACACCACAATTACCAGGGCCCATCAGGTAAAAACAAACCATTTGTTCAGGAAAAACAAAGCTATTCCTAGAACTAGCATTATAGTTAAATTTCTCTTATGAATACTCTCTCTTTGATCCTAAAAAGGAGTGAACATTTTCACTAATCTCATTATTATTAACACAGGGACAAACCTAATAGGGTTTCCAATCTTATGATGCTTTTTATTAGTAGTAACAAGAGATACCGGTGATATGGATCAGGGATCAATATTGGCTTCATATGTAAAGAAATGAGATCACAAGAGTTGGGAAGAAAATGAAGGGGTCCACAGTGCCTAATCATTAGGCTGTTCTGGCTTGAAATTCGCTTAACCTTCTGAGTCCGATGCAACCAACTGTGCACCAAGGATTAAATGTTACAACTATTTGTCTTCTGATAATATTCGAGCTTTGAGGCCTTTGCCCAATGCAATGAATGAATGAATGGTATAGCTGCACAGAATGTTTACCTAAATATCCTCATTGCAACCCAAAGTAAATGTGACTCACTTACCACTACACACCTATTAGAATGAATCGAGTTAGAAAGACACTATACCAGGTATAGACAAGGATGTGGAGAAACTGGAAGGCTCATTCACTGTTGGTGAGAATGTAAAATGGTGCAACCGTTTCAGAAAATAGTTTGACAGGTGCTTTAAACTGTATAATCTAGCCATTCCACTCCTAAGTATTTACCCAAGAGAAAAGGAAAACTGTGTTTGTAAAAGACGTACCCAAATATAGCAGCTTTATCTACAATAGCCCCAAACTGGGAACAACCCAAATGTCCATCAACAGATGAATGGATAAACAAGCTGTAGTCTATCTACACAATGGAATAGTACTCAGAAATAAAAAGAAATAAACTACTGATACATGCAACATAAAGGGTTGAGTGGTGTTTATGGGCCAGGCCCTTTACACTGTTTCATTTTAGCTCCATGGGCATTATTCTCTTTTTAGGGTTGAAAAAACTGAAGCTTCGAGAACGTAAGCAACTTGTCTGGGGTCATTCAGCTGATGAGTGGCAGAGGCAGGACACAAACCGAGGCCGTCCGACGGAAAGTCCTCACAAGCACTTCGTTCAGCAGGAAGTGCTTGGGTTCCTTGGACCTACTGGCCTCTTAAAGGTCAGGCAGCACCAACCAGGAGATAACATCCAAAAATGAGAAGAGTTCCAAGTGTTGGGGAGAGGGCGACTCCGAAGGAAGAAAAAACTTGTCCTTTTATCAGGTAATGCCCCGGATGACTCACCCTTTCCTGTCACTCAGCTCCAAATCCTCAGTCTTAATCTTGATGTATCAGATCTGGGGACCCATGGGAGAACTCCCCAGAGAGGCTGCCCTTCTGTCTCTGGGCACAGGTTTGTACAAGCAGCAGCTCCACCTGGGCACCTATTACCGAAGCAAACTGCAATTTGATATTCTCTTACTGTTTACTTCTGCCTTAATTACAGGGTGGGGAAAGGATCACCTAAGGTTTGCCAAAAACTTTGGTCATTTTTTTAAAAAGTTCCTTCCTTTCCAGTTGTTCAGCTCTGTTGGGAAAGGCAAGAAGAACACTTTTGGAACCGAGCTCACTGCTGAGTTGCCAGGATTTAGAGATCTCTGTAAAGGTCATTGTTTTCTGTGAAGGTCATTGTCTTTTCATGAAAACCCCGGCAAAGCATGCCAATGCAGGAAAGCCACCAGCTTGCCAAATGTCCAGTGTCCCAGTCACCTGCTCTTCCTGCCCTAGGAAGGATGTGGACGATCTCTGGAGTAAAGACATCAGATCGGTTTTGTTCCTTTCTTGCTCTTAAATCAGCTGCAAAATGCACGAACAAAGCACAGAAAGGACGATTCTCAGAGCCCTGTGCCACCTCCTCATTAAACGCTAGCAGCTGCTGGGTGTTGCACAGAGCGAGATAAGCAGTATGACACTTGTGGCCATTCACATCCTGAGTGTAGATCATTGTGCTCTCAACAGAATTTCTGAAGTTTCAAACTCGGAAGTGCCCCACCAGTGAAAACACGGAGATAGGGTGGGCTCCGGGCAGGGGGTCCTGAGTTGGGTGGGAGGGTGCACGGCAAGAGGGGCAGGCAGGATCAAGCAACCAAATCACGAGTTATTTGCTCTTTGGAAAAGCAGCTCTGCTGACAAGAGAATTAGGGCAGGATGATTTTGGCAAGCCCCATGTTGTGTTAGCTGCACAAACTTTTCCTTTCCTCTTAGGCAGCCTCTTAATAATGGGGTGGGAGCTTCTTTTCACATTTTATGGAGGCAATTCCTGTCAGATGTTTTTCAGAGGGGTTCCATGTTAGGTTTGCCAAGCACACACAATTGGAGATGCAACTCTGAGTCCATTTAGTTTGGGAAGATTAAAGGTTGCAGCTTTCTGCCATGGCAGGTTTTCATTTTCCTTTTTTCTCACATGACTTTAAGTTAATCTTGCCCTAATCTCTACACTGAGTTTTAACGAGAAATAGAAGGCAGTGGAGAAAGGACCCAGAGGGTCACCAGGGGCAACTGGCATCTAGCTGGAAGCTGCCAAACCATATGAGTGTGCCCTAATTGGAGACATTTCCCTTTCCCCATGGGTGCCTCTAATGTACCTCTCTAGGGGCAGATAATAATTTTCATACCCATGGGAGGCTTGTTAGAGGAAATGATTTCAATTATTTGTCTTACATTTTTCTGACTGTCCCAATACCCTCTATGTCTTCATCCCTTCCTTCCACAACCCTACCTCAGTTATTCATCAACAAATACAAACATAGCTCTCAGTAGGGATCCTGCATTTAAAAGATGGGTCCCCCAGAAACAGTCTGAATGGACTCCACAACCCCTGCACCCAGGCCTCTGCCCCGAGAGATTTCTCATCATCATCTGAGGGTAGGGCCACAACAGGCACCTCAAACATATCAGGGCTGTACTGGCAGAAAAGGCTCCCTCAGTGGTTTTGGCAAAAATAAGTAAATAAACAAAAGTAAAACACACACACACACACACACACACCTCCAAAGAAAATATCCCTACAGAAATTTTTTTTTAAAGATGACTAAATAGTGGAGTATACTGTGGAAGGGAGTCAAGGGAATTGTAATAGATATGTATGATATGGGGGGCGTGGGGTGATGAATTGGGGGAGGGGGTTGTCACTTTGAGGGGTAAAAAATATAACTATTGCACTGCGTTGTACACTTGAAACTAATTTTTTTTAAAACATGTTTATTTCACAATAAAAGAATTTTAAAAAATGACTAAATATATGAAAATTTTAACTGAATACTCAATTTTTTCTTTTCTTTTTTTTTTTTTTTTTGAGGGCAGTGTCACTGGCCCCCATATGTGGGACCCGAACCAGGGCCTCTGGCTTCCCAAGCCAGTACTTAACCACCGCACCACTTGGCCACCCCTGAATACTCATTATTTAAACAGATGTGTATATCCCTTCCTCCATCCCCTCCATTCGTTTAATTTACTTAACTTATATCCATTTCAAGCATACTGTATGCCGTGCAACGTTACACACATTAACAATTCAGCAGGGAAGGAACCTAACTCTCCACCCTGTGGAACTGGCATTGTAGTAGGGTGACAAAAAATAAACACATAAATATACATTTCAGGTTGTCATAAGGGACTAAAAGAAACAGGGAGCAGGAAGATAGAAAGTCAGAGGAGACTGGGAATGATGATTTAAACAGACAGTCAGGGAAGCACTAACGGAGAAGGTGAGCAGGCAGCCAAAAGAAGCAAAGCATGAGCCAGAAAGAGATCTAGGGAAGAACACCCTAGGCAGAGGGGAGAGCAAGTGCAAATGTCCTGGGGTAGGAGCATGCTTGGCCTATCCAAGGAGCAGCAAGAAGGCTGGTGTGGCTGGAGTAGAAGAAACAAAGAGAGAGGAGTAGGAAGCAGGGACATAGAAGATGGGGCCCAATGGGGTAAGCTCAGAATGAGATTGGCAGATTCTGACATGGTCTGAACAGAGGAGAGATGCCATCTAACTAACGGTATAGAAAGATCCCTTTGGCTGCTTGGGGGGAAGAGATTGAGCAAATGGTCATGGATAGAAACAGGGAGCCCAGTTTTGAGGCAACTGCAGGAATCCAGGCAAGAGGTGATGGTACTGGGACAAGGTGGTAACAATGGTGGTGGCAGGAGAAGAAAGTTTCTGCATATATTGAGAAGAGAGAACTGCAAGATTTTGCTGGATTGCGTTGGCTGGTTGCATTGGCCTGAAACTTCTGATAAAGGAGTGGACCCAGCAGTAAGTTCAGAGAGACATAAATGTATCAGAAATCAAGGCCTCTTGAACTCTGGCCCTTAGTCAAAGGACAAAGGCCCTATTAACTAAGCACCTATTATGTGCTAAGTGCAGCCTTAGGTACTTCCATAGAAACTTCTGCTTTACAAGTCTTTGTAGTAGGTTTGACTATTTCCACTTCGTGGATAAGGAAAGCAATAGAAATCTGCCAGACCTCAGAGCCCTGAGCCTCTCACCCTGAGCCCTTCATGGAGGGACAGCCCCTGGTGGTATGCATAGCAGAGTGCCTCTGTGAGGCTCCATGAGCTCAGCAAGGGCAGGCAGCAGAGTGCACAGCTTCTCATCAGAGCTCCAGGGCGGAGCTGCAAGTCCCAGGCCTGACCCAGCACCAAGCTTCCATCTGCAAGGGGATCCAGGATGTAACTGCTAGGGCTGCAGCTGCTAGTGACAGGAAAGCTGAGCAGGGACAAGGAAGGGACCCCAGTGGCCCATCGAAGCCCCAGGCCCAGCTTTCCTGAGGCAACAGGGAGGGTGCCACCTGGGCTTTCCCCACAACCCCTGTAGTCAAAACCCCCTAAATTCAGAGTTGCCACATGTTGATCTCCACACTCCCAAATTTTCAACTAACCATCTTGGGAGGAGCCCCGAGATCACTGTCTCTGGGTCGGCCAGGGCTGTTTGGAGGAAATAGGCCCAGGCAACCCGTGTGCACCTGCACTGGGCGTAGTGTATTTCTCCTCTGGTTGCCAGAGCAACGGAAACAACAGTGATTGCAGAAACCCCCTAAATACCACAGCCCAGGCTGACCCTGATCTATGGGAGCCAGACTTTGCATCTCAGTCTCTTCCCTTTTCTTCCACCCACCTAAAAGTATCTGCTCTGAAACGAAGAACTTACCCATTCCTAGCACTGAGCTAAAACTGCTTTCAAAGCTTGATCTGCTCAGAGCTTCCTGGCAAGCCTAGGTTCTCTGATCCTCAGTTCCCCAGGGAGAGGGTGGGGAGCCTGGATCCAGGCTTGGAACAGCTGGTCCATCTGGGGAGAGAGCCGTGGAGGCTCTTCCTTGGAACGACTGCACTGGCTACTTTACTCCAAACCCAAGTAAAGTGAGCAGCTTCCCAAGGTGTAGCCATGGCTGCTGACCCCAGGGTTTGCGCTCCGACGCAGGTGAGTCTGGCTACTGCCCTTATTAACAAATACCATCTCATGAGAGACACCGGGGCTGCAGGTCCAGCCCTTTTTGAAAGTATTAATGTTCTCATCCCATGAGAGGAAGGACCCACTTAGAGAGGACAAGTGATTTATGGTAATTTAGGACAAAAACCAATTGCAGGAAAACAGACAACTTGTCCTGCCCATGAATTCACACATGGACATCATGAGTCAGAGACTCACTTGCTCTGAAGCAAAGCTCACAACCCCAGCCTCGAAACCATAGTGTGTACAAGGCACTTGGCGAGCTCATGTCTTCTCTCTCAGGCTGCTGGTCACACTGCAACAAGAAGAGACAAGGTACCAGGGTACTTCCCCCTGTTCTGTTAGGATCCACCATGGGAGTTATCCTTGAGGGTACAGGAGGAGGGCACCTTTATGCTATTTCTTTAATTCTCTCTGAAATCCCATAAGATAGATATAGCATTTCTCAAACATTACAATTGAGAAAATCCAACTTCAGAGAGGTGAAGTGACTTGCCCGAGATCACACATCAAGCAAGTAGCAGGATCAGGACTTGAATCCAGACTTTCTATTACACATTGTACTCCAGTGGCTGACTGAAAGATTGGAATAAGGGACTTTATTCCTTGATTATTCCACACAATAAATCAAGGTGTATATACCAAGCCCTATTTTTTTCATTTCCTTTTTTTCTTTTAGATCTTTCTATAATGTGCTCTGTGTTTTAGTAGGTACTCAGATGGGTGACAAAATAAGAGAGTTTTCACTAAAAATTGATTTTCAGTTTCCATTCTGCTTGCAGATATTTTCAGAGAGCATCTTCTATGTACAAAACACTTTGGTCCATAGAATATATGGTACACAGTTCCTCTCCTCATTCAACTTTCAATGGGGATGGGAAGATAAGACACGGACCCAAATAAGTACCATACAAAGCAGATAAGGTCTATGCCCTGAAAATAATATCCTGAGGGAACTAGGGGGTCCAAGTGCTGAGACATCATTTCTGTTTGGTATAATCAATCACAGAAGGCTTCCTGGATGGGCAACTTTGAAACTGGGCCTTAATTATCACATGGGATTTTAATAGAGAGATTGAGGACTTTGGTTTTTTAAAAACACCCATTTTGTCCTTATATTTAGATTTTATATCTCCCTCAACAATTTTTGATATACATAAAAATAAGAATAATATTTACAATATCATTCTGCTATATGTCCATTGACAAGGAGCATCTCCAAAGAGACCAGGAGAAAAAGGACATTGTCCAAGAAATAGAACCCAATAGTCTGGTCCATCTATCTATCTTAAGCTTATGCAAAAATGGGTGGCAGCCTTCCTGTACATCATGCCACACTCTCTTCCCTCACCATCTGCAGCAGACAGCAAAAGGCTTGGTGCTATTGTGGGGAGCTGTGTTCGTTCCTGTTTCTCATTCTTCATTCAGAAATCAGGAGAGCATATAGGGCCAGCCGAGTGGCACATTTTTTAAAGAGCTAGTTTTGGGATGCCAGTAGCCCCGGTTCGAATCCGACATATGAGGGCCAGTGACACTGCCCTCTTACAGCTAACAACAGCTCCACCTGGAGCTGGGCTGTGCGAGCCCCTGCGACAGTGTAGGCTGCAGCCCCTGTTGCAGTGGGCTGCCATAGGCTACAGTGAGTGGCCGGCAGGCAGCGTGAGCTGCCAATAGCCGCGGTGAGCTACCATCCAGAGGCCGGCGACCGATCTGCCTCATCCAGGAAGAGCGCAATGACGATACCAATATGGGCCAGTGAAGCAACATCCTCTGCAATTAGACTGAAGAACAAAAAGACAGCAATTTGTCTGTTCCCCTTCCCCGATTGCCCAACGCTGTTCTCCTCCCCCAATTCCCCAATAAAAATCTTAAAAAAAAAAAAGAAATCAGGAGAGCACTCATTTCCTATGATAGAACAAGATAGGCCTCATGCAAATGGGTGGTTCCAGGATCATTTCCCCCAAGAACAAGGTTTTTCTTCCATCTTCTACTATGACTTTGAAACTCTGACCCTTTTTCTTTCATTATTCTCCCATATCTGTCTTTAATAGTGCAGATGACTGTTTAAACCACAAAACCAGTTCGCCACACTGGGGGAAACTTCTGTGTGTTAACCAAACATAGGACATGTCTGGTTTGTGCTTAGTTCCTTCCACCAGGAAAGCCCTTCTCCAGTTCTCCATTCAACCTAGCCCTACCCAGCCCTCTAAGGGTACCCTTTCAGGGAAACCATTCCCCTCCACATGTCCGTATCCAGCTAAGATTTCCCCATGACATAGTCTCATTTTAGCTCTTCCTCTTAGCTTGTAGTTACATGTTAGTGTGTGTCTCCTATACAAGATCTGAACGTCCACGAAAGCAGTATCACCAGGGATTAGCATTCCATCTGACACATGGAAGGTGCTCCACAAATAATTGTGGACCTAACTACTGAGAGACAGCCTGATATAGCAATAACTGGAGTCAGACAGAACTTGGCTAGAACACTTACTATTTGGACAATTAATTATACTTCCTGAATCTCAGCTTCCCCTTCTGTGAAACAAGGATCACAATATCTATTTCACAAGATTATTATGAGAAAAACATAGATAAGATGATCTAGTTGGTACTTTGTGAGTGCTCACTCAATAATATGAAGTTTTCACTTCCCTTGTCACCTGAACTGGCTCACCATGGCTCTCAGGGTGCCTTTGACTTCGACCTTCAGGCCATACAGACCTTCCCTCATAAACCCACCTTAAAAGTCCACCCTAGAACTCAAGATTGGAAATGCTCTCTGGGGCTATCTGAAGCTGAGTCAAGAGGTCCCATTCATCCTTTGTGTCTGTCAGGACTCCAAGCTGCAAGCAACAGAAACAAACTCTTGTTCATTTAATCAGAAAAGGAAGTTATGAAAAGCAAATAGGAAGCTCAGAATTCTTAGGATGATGTCAAGCCAGGCTCAGAGACTGTCCACCAAGAACAATGCCCCCAAATCAGGCCACAGGGCTGGCCCACTGCTGCCATTACTACTGGGCACAGACCCTGCAACTGGTACTATGTGCATAGCCAGCACTGGATACTGGCTATGGAACCACAGTCCTTATTGCCTCTAGAAACTAAATATAGTATCACTGATATCCCACCTCACCAGATTAGGGTCCAACAGGAACTTAGTTTTTTTCTCTGAGCCAAAGTCTAGGAAAGACACTTCTGCTTCGTGGAGCCCAAGTCAACATGCCCCAAACCTAGCTGCCAAATAGGCTGAGAAAACATGAAACTGCCATGTTCAGCTTCTCTATGAGAGAAGATTCTGCCTCATCAGATTGGGAATTCCACCCACTGGGCATCCAAAAGGAAGGACAATTGCATGAAATTTGCCCATCTCCTGGGTTTCTCTACACCCAACCCTTGCTAGCCTCATGGACCAAGCGCCCTCCCTAACTGCTCCCCACATACAAGCATTTTCTAGGTGACTCCTTCTTGCCCCATAAACCTGTTGATCTCAAATATTTCCATTTGCTTAACTCCTTCATTATCCACTTATATTAGTACTCTCCCTCCCAAGTCATCTACCTAGCATTTTACATGCATGGAACCCATCCCAGAGCTCAACTCACTTTTATTTCTAAAGTTCAACTTATTTTAGAGTTACTCATCCTATGGAGAATGAAAGCAATTTCACATTTACATGGTATTTTAAAGAGGAGTCCCTTCTCTGGCCACCAGTGTCAATGCCTGAAACAGCTAATCTCAGTGAACATTATACTCTTAAAACAGCACTCAAAAAAAAAGTATTCTATGGGCAAATGAATTTGAAAGAAGTTCCCCTACGAGTGTCACAATGTACATTAGCCACTTAAATGCTCTGACAATTTGTGAAGTAAAAATACCTATTACACTTTTCAACCTAACACTTCTGAAGCTTATTTGACTACAAACCACCATCCCATTTTTTATTCTTGTCCTCATAACACCATTTCACATTGAAAATACGCTGTAATAGAGATTCCTCAGAAGATTCCTCATGCTACCTTCTTCTTGTCTGTACTGCCTCCTTAAATTAAATTATCCCATAGTAAATGAATCTTAACTGGGTTTAGAGAAGGGGAACAAGGATGATGCGGGAAGGCATACCACCAGATCCTTTCTACTCAGAGTATGGTCCATGTACCAGCAGTATCAGCATCACCTGGGAGCTTGAAAAATGGAGGATTTCAGGCACCACCCCAGACTCAAGAAACCAGAATCTATATTTTAACAAGATCCCCAGGTAATTCCTATGCACAGTCAAGTTTCATCCATACAGGCATAAATAGGTTCTGTACCTACAAACTCTAATTCCAGGTAACGGACAGTTAGGGATTCAACTCACACCCAGATTTCCTTAAGTAAATAAAAGTGTCTATACCCCCCAAGGGATTTGGTTCCTACCTTTAGGATTTCACATTTACAGAACTCAGATTTCTTTCACAGAGCAGGCCTACACCATTTGGCATTCCAGGACTTGAAGGAAATCTTGGCATTTTGTGGTTTAGCCACAGAGAAGCTGAACTGATTTCTATAATCTTTCAAATATCCTGTGGGATCCCCTGGCCCCCAGCACTGACAGATGCCATCCACATCATTGTCTTCCCACACACAGTACTACTGTAACTAGCTGCAGACCAGGTAGCTTTGAGAAATCCAACTATGCATAGTATAATAGGAATTTTAAAAACAGCACTTAGTTTTCTGCAAAAACTAGAGTCTCTCAACCACCAGTGTTGTGTTAAGAGATGGTGGATATTTAAAAATGTAAACTGTAAATAAAACAAGTTTTGACATCTGGACCCCAGCCTGCCTGCCCCCTCATTCACCTAACTTAGGTTGCTGAAGTCCTTACTAGTTCCCATAATGCCCTGCTGTGCAGGGAAGTATTTCAAGGAATTTGGCGTAAGCAGATGTAGGTTCAGATATGGGCCCTGCAACTCACTAGTTCAGTGGCAGCAACCATTTTGCTTTATTTCTCTTAGCTGTGGATTCCTCCCTGTAAAATGGAACTATGAGGCCCAGCTTCACAGAGCGGCTGTAATGAGGACTCCATCAGGCAAGTGGAAGGAGCACCAGCACGGAGGCCTGCTGTGGTCCAGGGCTCCAACCACATGAGACCCTCACATGCTCTCTCTCCAAGCCCACTCACAGAATGTCAGCTCAGGACTCCCATGCCCGCAGGCCTCCAGCCTGGGGCGACCACCCTCCTAGCTCTGCAAGCTGTGGAAATGATGGCCTGCATCCTCCCTCACTCTCCAACCACCCAGACTTTACCCTCCCACTTCCCGTGCACACCACAAGCTCCACAGGGTGCCAGGAGATGTAGCAAATGTCTTTCTCCACTGCCCTAGCAGCCCAGCTGGGTCTCCCCTAACCTGCAAAAGCCTTGGGGAAGGAGGCAAAGGAAGGGAGCTTGGGAGGAAATAGAAGAGGGAGCATTGAGGAAGTCCTTCCTCCACAGACCTATTGATACAATCTAAGGAAAATTCACCAGGTTTTCCTCTTAAACCACGGGAATAAGGTAAATAATGAACCTGCTTTCTTCTATTTAAACTTGGAGCTTAGTACAAGTTGACTCTATATGTAATAATTCTTCAATTATTACACACAGATATAGACTCAATCGTTGGGGGTGGGGTGATATTGTGATTTAGAATAAATATATGTTTGGTCTTTGACCTGACTTCTGGTACAGAACTCCCAAAACCCTTGAAACTCCCTAGGTAAAGAGAGCTATAAAGGTATCTTTTGTTATGTTAATGAGGTGGCATTTGAGCCTCACCTAAGAAAGGGGTTTGGTTGCTGGGAGAGCCAACCACATAGCCTCTGGGAAAGGGAGAGGGATTGGAGACTGAGCTCAATCACCATTGGCCAATGACTTCAGTCAATCACGCCTGTGTAATGAAAGCTCCATAAAAAAACGAAAAGGACAGAATTCAGAGAAATTTCAGGTTAGTGAAAAAGTAGAGATTCAGACAAAGTGACATATTCAGAGAGCATGAAAGTGCCACACCCTTCCCACATTCCTTGCCCTGTCCATCTCTTCTTTCTGTTTCTCTGAGTTCTGTGAGCTGCTTGCCCTGTCCATCTCTTCTTTCTGTTTCTCTGAGTTCTGTCAGCTGCTTAAGCAAAATAATCAAATGCAGGGTAGGGTCATTGGGACCTCCAACCTGTCAGTAAGAAGCACCGGTAATATTCTGAGCTTGAGACTGGTGGCTGAAGTGTTGAGGGATGGGGGAGCTGGTGGGAGGCAGTCATGTAGGTCTGAGCCCTAAACCAGTGGGACCTGATGCTATCTATCTCCAGGTAGATAGTGTTAAAATTGAGTTGAATTGTAGGACACACTGCTAGTGTCTGAGAAATGCTTGGTGGTACGGGAATTCCATCTCCCCATGCCCCTGAACACACACTCACACATTCGAAATTGGAGTCATTTTAGGAGGGGTGAAAAGGAGTATTAGTTATATATCAACCATCCCTTACAGGGAAGAGACAGACATATAACCATTGGATAACTAGATTCCAAGTGACATGTGGACTGAGGTAGAAAAAGATCACAGGCCATCAAGTGATGGCCTCATTGTCAGTACTTGTGGCCTCATTGTTAGTATTAAAGAAACACTATTGTTAATTATCCAGATATGAGTATTTCTCAGATAACTTGTCCTGTGGACTGAGAGCACACACATTAACAATACTAACAAGATGAAGATGATTGGTGTTACTAAACAGCAAGTCATACACTTAAATGCACTCAGTAGGAAAAATGCACAATAAGACTTCTTATGTAATATGGCCTACAAATGACAGTATTTTAAATAGTTAACAAAATAATTTTTTAAATTCAGCAACAGTTCTCAGTTTCTTGAAGTACTTGAAGGAGGCCCGATAGAATTCTACATCCAGGGCTGTGGATGTTATCAAAAGATTTAGGGTCGGCTGAGTGGCGCAGCGGTTAAGCGCTGGCTTGGGAAGCCAGCGGCCCCAGTTCGGTCCCACATGTGAGGGCCAGTGACACTGCCCTCAAAAAAAAAAAAGGATTTAATGTAGGTCCCAGAAAGGGAGCCCATCCATAACTGCATCTCACTGAATGACTCAAAATGCAGCCCATGGACCAAAAATATCGACATCACCGGGAGCTTGTTAGAAATGCAGAGTCTCAGGCCCCAACCCAGATGTTTGGAATCAGACTCTGCATTTTAATAAGATACCAGGGAATCCAGGCACTCATTACAGTTTGAGAAGAGCTCTTTTAGGACATCAAAAATGTAAAGGGTTACTGCATAAGTTACCCTCTGGGGTATTCAGGGAAAGGCAGATTCATTCTGCCACAGTCATAAAACAAGTATAAAGGGACAATGCTTTTTATGGCATTACTTACCAGGGCAGGAGAACAGCACCTTTATGCAGAGACCCCCTGACATACTCCTACTTAGATAAATTAATGGTCTCCACTCAGTAGTTAAACCTTGAGGGAGGAACAATCAATTCACATGCCAGTGTACCCATGGACCCATGACCCCTCCAAGAAGCCTACAGTTCTGTTTTAGGGCTCATAGGTCTGTGAGGTAACCTCGTCCTGTTTTTGTTCTTTATGGACACACTCATTAACCTTCAGCCAGCAGCCATATCATAACATGGATATGCTGGAAATTGCAATGATAACAGATTGTGCAACACTGGTGAAATGGAAGCATGTGACGAAAGAAGAGGAGGGATGAGGGAGTGGTATTTTGCAACTTCTACAGGAATTATGACCAGTATAATGTGTGGAGTTTCAGGCTTGAGATAGGGATGAGGGAAAGTGGAGAGGGGTTAACAACAAAAGGTGGTCTCTGGCTTTTGTTGAATAAATTCAAAATAAATTTTTAAGGCCCTCTGACTCTCTGAAACTTTCTGACAATGTATGATTACAGTGTTTCATGAAATAGTTTAAAATGAGCAGAAGGATGTCCATACCAGAACATTTTTATCAGTTTTAAAAATACACCCAAAGTTTATGTGCAACATATAAAAATAGACATATTTATTTATAATATGAAAGCAGGCCAGCTCAATCCATGTCACCTCCATCTGTGCTTCTTTGCCCTGCTTCTCGAAGAACAGCCAGAAAAATGAAAATAGTCAACTGAATTAGCATCATCCACAGTGAGAAAGATAGCTAAGCTCCACAGAAAACTGGAAAAAGACTGAAAATTCCCTTTTAGAAAGGCCAAAGGTGGTTTCTTACTTTTCATGGAGTCTATTTACATGGGGAAAAGGACTTTAAGACATAAGATTGCCAATCAGTGGTACTTATCCGAATTTTATCTCCCATAGGTACTCACATGTCTTCCACTTCAAAATCCTTTCCCAAACTTTCCAGAAGAAAATTCAGTTCTCCAATTCTGCCTCATCCCCACAGGAAGAAAAGGCAGCCTCCTAGGGCAGCAGCCCTGAAAGGCTCCTGACTTGCAGAAGAGGAATGGAACAATGTATAGTGATATAGACCATCTGTATTCTCTTTATACAGGTCATTAACATGCATCATCTCAAATTTCTGAAGAGGTATGAATTGTGTTTAATTAAAGCCTGAGTGATAGAAGTAGATAGAAAGTTATTTCGAGGTTATTCACACATCTCAGCCGCTCTTATCAAGCTTTCAGAGCTCTGTTCTAAAAGGTTAGGGGGTGGTAGGAGGCAATTATGTCTCTTCTCTAGCAGCTGCCAGAGATTACTGCCGTCAGAGTAATTATCACCAAATAATTGTCCCCTTTCTTCCCTGCTGAAGGGACAGAATGGGAACAGAGACTCCTCTGAAATAGATTTTTGTACTTGCTGAATACAAGTTGGATAGCTTAGGTCAATGGGCACCCACTGAAGGATTTCAGCATCATGCCTGTTGACCTTAGAGAAAAATTAAAATTCGTCTTATACAAAAGCGGAAACCATTAAATGTCATGTGTTTGAGGTTATTCCAGATTTCTTGAGGTTGAGCAACTGTGGTTTCAGACTAGGATAAGTGCTTATTTTAGCCTAAAATAAATTCTCCTCTGCTGAGGATGATTCTAGAAGATGGGGACAGGAGGAGCACTTTCCGGAGCCCTGGACGTTGAGACAAGTACCTGGCATATCTCAAAGTGGTAGTTGTGAAAAGAGGGTGCTAACAACCCCTGGTTCATTCCCTGCCTTTATGATGTTCACAGGGAGGTCATAAAAATTGTTTAGTTGGCTGGTTTCTGGAGCAGTCACAAAGTCCAGATTCTCTAAGGGAGTCCTCCAAGTTGTCACAAGACTCACTGTGAATGGAGAGTTCTTCAAATTCAATAGGGTCATATTTCAGGCCACTGTCTACCCAGGAATGTCCTAGACAGCTGGGAAATGAAATGTTACACACAAACAAATATTTATAGACAATTCTATGCAAGGTGGTGAGCAAGAAAAGTAAAATCTATAAAGACTTGCAATACAAAGGTGAGTAGGTGGCCATCTCTTTATTTCCTCATTGAAGAATTTTAATTTTACCCAGTAAACCTGCATTATTGCTTGATGTGAACAGACTTTGCACTAGGGGCTGGGGGAGCAGGGAAGAGCCTAAAGTATCCAAGACAAAGTCTCTGCCTTTGATGGGTTCACAGTGCAACGATGAAACAATAGGTTCATTCGTTTCTGAAGGAAGCAGAATGGTAATGAGACTTCTGAGTTAGAAGCAGTACACCAACATTTTGAGATTAGTCTTCACCACTTGCTAGCTATTGACCTTCAGCAGGTGACTGATCTCTCTGTGCCTCAGTTTCTTCCTGTGTAAACTGAGGATAATGATACTCCAGTAACCTATCCTACAGGATTGCTGTGAAGACTAAATGAAATTAAACATGGAAAATCTCTTGATAAATTGCAGAGCATTATGCAAATGTGGTCATTATTATAATTACGGGTCACAGTGAAAGAGCTATTAAATTCCTAAAAACAATGGCACCTGCTACCTAAATAATAACCCTACTCAGCAACTCTCATTTTCTAATACCCCTTAAAATCTGCACATGAGAAAAGCAGGTCTGCTTTCCTTCAAAGGCAAGGGTGTATGATAAACATTTGTGTAGCCTTAGTGCCACAATGGATGCTCAAAAAAAAAAAAAAATGTTAAAAAAATAGAATGGCTATGTGGCTCCACATTCAGATTAGAGCAAAGGGCACTGAAGGGACTACTCTGGCTACTGCTGGGCTCTGAACCCGACATTTTAAGGTCACAATTAATCAATTTATGTAACCATGCAAATATGTCAGTAGTAATGGTAAATTTGAAATGGTTTACCATAGACCAACCATAAGAAGTTCCTCTCCCTCCTCTTTCACCACCACCACAAGGCTTCTTGCTAGGAGCTTTGATCATTGCTCAAGTTTCACCTGGACTATAAAATCATAGTAGTCTGCAGAAACTATTTGAGGAAACTATGAAACGGTGAATTTTTGGGTAATTGGAAACCAACTTCAAAAGTATAAAGTTTGAGTTGGAAAACAATCCAGTGTCTGGGTCTAGATTATGTAGGACCCAACACAAAGGCCTAAGGTGCACATCAACCTGTGGGAAGGTTGATTTTTGAGGAAGAGGATGCTGAGTGCAGCTGTTGTTAACATGGTTCCATTTTTGACCTTTGGACAAATATCTTAAATTCTTCCATCTACTTGGTCCAACTCTATAAAATGTCTGCACCATCTTTCTCAATATACTATAAACACAGCAACAAAAAACATCCTAAAGGCCATGAAAAAGGAAAGGGGGGATTAAAAAAAAAAAAAAAAGATCATATTTGTTCATTTAGGCCAATACTGAAATTGACCAGAAGGAAGGTTGGCCTGGAGGAATGATTCTAGAACCTGTTTGGGAGCAGTAAGAAACTGACCCAGGATATAATCCCCTACATGGGGATTATGCCTCTGTTTATGGGATTGAGCTCAGAATAGACCAAGCATTTCTTATAATAAGTCTGTCCAACCTCTTATGGCCAACCCAGGAGTTAGTTACATGTGTGAGAGGATTAACTATGAACCCCTGGCTCTCTGCAAAGCCATCTTAGCACTAAAATTTATGACAGCATCTGAGCAGAATTACCAAAGTGCACAAAGCTGGGGCATGGGTGTGGGTCAGGCAAAACATGTGACCTTTACAGGGCCCTCGCTCTCTTTGCTCAAGCCAGCTTTTCCTCTTCCTTTCTGCCACTCTCCACAGGGCAGAGTGTTGGGAAATGGCTTTTAAAAAGGGGAAACTATCTTGAAACCAAAGATATTCATTTAGACTTGAACAAAGGTGGTTGTTTGGTGGTGGGGGTGGGGATTCAGAAATAGAAACAGCATAGGAGAATGAAAAGGAAGCATATAAATGGAACTTATGTCAGATTCCAAATTGTATCAATTAAAAAAATTTTCAGAAAGATTTTCACATCCTCATATCTACGAGGCCAAGTCAATAAAATGTATTTAATTCAAGCTCTTCCCTATAGAACATAACCACATAAGCAGCCCCTCCCTTGAATCCAACCTCTCCAGACCCAGCTATCTTACCTTGGATCACAGAATTCCAGGAACTATTCAGGATGGCTTGGGATCCCCCTTGTTTTACAGGTGAGGAAACAGGCGAATGGTGAAGTAAGTTGCACAAGGTCCCAGAGCTGGTGAGTTGGAGCTGAGATCAGCCAATACCTTCCACCTACTCCTGTAGACAAAAATTGGTGGATAATGATTTTACTTTATTTTTGTCCTGTGAACGACCTGGCTTCATTTTCAAAAGAAACCTCTGCTCCAGTTACAAAGTTGTCAAACCCAGGGAGAGATTTACCATTATTCTTCAAATCAGTGTTTTCAAAACAATACTTGTATTATGGCACATATCACAGAATACCTTTGAATAGATCCCAGGAATTTCTAACCAAATAAAGCCCATTCACAAAAGAACACGTGCACATAGCAGATTCCTTGCATTACCTGCTGGCCTTCTTACTTCTCTTTATCACAGGCCCCCTGGCTCTGTGAGACTGCCATGCCCAGTCACAAGGCTAAACATGTGCTAAGACTTTGTTTGTGTTCATAGATATGTAGAACACTAGTTTCACCTAGTGTTTTGACCTGGGTTTCAGTTGAGGTAGAACACACACATACACACACACACACTTTTACCAAGAAGTGAATATGTGAGTAAAGCAGCTAAAACCATACAAGATCAGGATCAGTGGGCTTAAAATCCAGGCCTAAGACTGTGTTCCTGATGGGCTGCATTGGTACTAAGTTCTGGTTCCTCTCCTACTACCATCTGCCCCCACTCCCACTCTCTTGGATCCTGCCCAGAAACGGTCCAACTGCCCCTATCCAATGCAGGCTCTGAACCGTCCCGTACCAGGTGATCAATACCTCATCTTCACCCCTCTCCTAAAGGTTTCTCTGGCTGTGAGTCTGGAAGCTCTTTCTTTCACAACATCATATTCCTCCTGTAATCATTTGGTCTGTCTGAAACATCGGCAGGTCCTAGTCCTCAGTGAGTTCCTTCACCTTGTGATCTAAGCTTGCACATTTACTTCTCTACCTTCTATAAAGGCATCAGCTCCATTTCATGGCTAGAAGCAGAATTCCACTCTCCCCCTGTTTGAAAGCTCTAGGCTCACCCACAGAATCCAGCTCCATTTCGTATACACCTCTCCAGATCACTCATTTGAAGCAGAGATGACAGGTTCTGTTTATTGTTCCTTATTTTCATTGTTGGCCTACTCATCATCTTTAACACTTTCTAATTTTTAAGAGTTTTTGTTTGGGTTCCCCCGTGGGGCCTCCCTAAGGCAAGGATTTGGGTAAAGCAGATTATTTGGCTGTTGATCTCAGGAAAGCAGAGTGAGGGAAGATAGGAAAGTGAATAAAGAGTATGCTAAGAAGTTGTGGGTAATAGGGCTTCCTGCTGTAGGAAGCCCTCTAACAGACAAGGTAGAACATTCCTCAGAAAGACAGCAAGAAAGCTGGGTTATATCTGTGGCCAGGCCTGTCCCTCCTCAGCCAAGGGTTACTCCTCTGGCAATAATTTCCAGGCATTTACAACCTAACCTATGTATTTCTAAGATCACGTTCCTGGTCGGAGAATGCCCTCAGGCAGAGAGAAGCAGGAGGTTGTCCATTTGTACACCAGCTGTCTACAGTTGGACCCTGGGGCATCTACGATAAAGATGGCTTTTGCTACTACTCAGAGTCCTCCCTCTCTGTGTGACCTTTCAGGTTTCAATTTCATTTAACATGCATTGAATGCCTACCATACATAATGGCTAGACTATATTCAGATAAATACCAAGACGTATAAGACATAGTTCTGCCCCACCTAGAACTTTAGATCTGATGTAAGAGACAAACAGAAATGAAAGTCACTGTAGAATAAAGTAGAATATGAGAAATGCTATATTAGAGTCACATACTATGAGAAGTAGAGAAAGATTACATTAATGTTGACTATAGGGAAAAGGCTATCAGTGCAGTTTTCCAAAGTAAAAATATTTAAAACTTAGACTAAATCAACAAACATCCAATTCCCACTAAAAGCAAGAGAAGAAATATTCTTTCACAGGGCCCTAATGCCAGCAAACAGCAAGAAAATTAGAACCATTTTATCTCAACTCATAGAAGGAAATAAGCCACATATTTCAATGTTATCCAGTCTTATAGATACAACAGTTAAAATGAAATCAAAAGAGCAAGATATTCCTTCTGCTCCATAATTTTACATTTTTATTCTGTTCTCATTTGTAGAAATGAACAGTCTTTGTGAGGCTCCCATACTCAACAAGTGTGACCTTCTCTTGTTTCCCCTGCAACAGGCAGTTACTTTCCATGTCCCTGCATTTGAAGGGCAACTTTGGAATGAGGCTGAATAAGGTGCAGAAAGTGGATGACTTTAGCCTGAAAGACAAGGGCTGGGGAGAAGTCTAGGGGTGGGGAGTGCGGGAGTAGAAAGCAGATGGATGAGTCAGCCCACATTCATGGAAAGCTAGGGTTTTGTTGGGAGAAACTCAAGTTTTCATTTTGTGGTGTTTGGGAGCTTAATTCCCAGCTTCTAATTAAATGTATAAACTGTAATCACAAAGGTATTTCACAATGATTTCCTTAGATCTGGAAATGGTTCCATGAACCACTTTTAAATGGGGGAAGAAGGGAGAGGTGCAGAGGAGTAGGAGGAAAACTCAGCATCTTGGCTTCAGAAAGCTACCAGCTGACTAGGTGCTGGGAATTCCATACCCCAATTCCAATACTGCAGGACTACAGAAGGAGAGAAATAGAAGTGAAGGTTTGGAGTGGGGCTTTCTTGTTCTTTTCTCCCAGGTACTGCTTTCCTGACTCTTCTGGCCTCCTGCTCCAAAACCAGAGACTTAGATATGCAGCTGGCAGTTTGGGAAGAGAGCTAGAAGCAGCAACCATACCCTCAAGTCACAATTCCAGTTCTATGTGGCCATGCCCCTGAGATGGTGATCACAGAAAAAAGATGCTGATGGACAATAGGGAGGGCAAGGTTGTGTGGCTCTGTGGGAAAATGGCAAACTTAAACTGCCATCTCTTGTTATTACTCCTTCAGCTGTCAGCTGAGAACATGGAGGGAGATACTTTTTGGGCTTCTCTCATCCCCCGCATAATGACTCAACAGCATTATTATGCCCAAACCAGCCACAACCCAACCACTTTACTGCCAAAAGGGAGATTTTTTTCAAATACTATCATGTACTGGCCAGGAGTGTCAAGGTCCTGGGAAGGACTGCATGTTTTCTGGAGGGCAGAAGAACCCCATATGTTCAAGAGAAAGGCTGGGGGTCTTGAGCACTTCCCCAAGGTTGCTCTGTGACTTGGCTGCCCACTGCTGCTTAACAATCACAACAGAATAATCCTCTAGGGAGTCAAGTTCTGAGTCATGCGAGCTTGGTCCCCCAAACCAAAAAATTCTAGATTAATGGAGTTTGATATCCAAGCCTACTCTATCTCCTTTTGTGTGTTCTCAAAATATTTCGTGGTAAAGAGTAGGAATGACAACAATAACGTGTGAGCTTGGAGGGCCAGTAATGTGCCAGCTGCTTCAAAGTCCTTACCTGGTATCACAACAACCCTGAAAGTTAAGTAGTATCATCTCCATTTTATAGATTGGCTCAAGAGATCAAGATTGCCCCAATCATACAGCTCATAAGTGGTAGAAAGCAAGCTCTGAAGCAAGCCCTGACTAGCTGCAAACCCTGTGCTTTTTCTCTTCTAACATACCATCATTTCCCTGGCTTAGAGCATACTCTATCAATTATTGCGACAGTTATGTCTGGGACGTGGTGGCAAGGTTGGTTGTCAGGCAGATCTGACTCTGGTTCCTTACTGTGCCATGGGAATTTGAACAAGTTATTTAGCCCCTCTGGGACTCAGTTTCCTTATTTGTAAAATGAAAAAAGAAAATATTACTACTTACTTGATAGGGTTGTTAAAGGGACTAAATAAGATATTGTTTGCAAAACACTTAATACAGTGTCTGCAACATAGTCGTACTTGATAAATGTTGATGATTATTGTTTTTAGTGCCTGGACTCAGAACTCCCCAAAAGGACTTTTATTTATCTTGCATGCACAGAACTGAATTAATTATAATCTTTGGCTTATGCACACATTCTCATCATGAATCCATGTATGGTGCTTTTTATTAATTAGCATATTTATTTTATACTAAATACCCACAAAACTACCACTCTACATGAGACTATACCATTAACAATAACTTGTACTTCTTATGTACGAAAGGGGTTTCAGCTATATAATATGCATACTTGCTTATACCGATATCTGTATTCTAAATATATTAGTGTATTGAAAGTACTAAATGTTCTTTGAATAAATGAAAAAAAATCAATACATGCAATATTTCTTCATTGATATCTGGTACAATGTTTCAGAGTGTTCAGACCGAAAGCTTTTAGTTTTATTGAACTGAGGGACCAGACAATAGCCACCACACTCCAACAGAGATGTGACACTGCAAAATAGGGTTTGCAAATGCAGTACCTACAAACAAGTTTTTAAAAATAATTAGCCACCCACCACATTAAGAGCATACCCTACTCATTTAAAAGGTGAATGGGCATTTCAGAGAGGAGGAGTTTGGTGGAAAATGATGGGTGTGCTATGAGTCTTACCTCCTCTCCCATGGGGGATGGATCATGATGTTTTTCCCTTATCTGAAGTCAAGAGAAGGGCATAACTTACCCCCTGTAAAGACTGATATATGTGGCCTGAATTTGGGGGTCATACTGGACTGGTGTTTGTCTCATGGCTGAGACATGTAAAGGGTGAGTTGTTAGCAATGACAGGCTACCGTCCCAATGGAATAAAAGAGGACGAATGCTCTCAGACAGAATAGGTGGAGCTTGAGTGTTCCCCCATGTATCAGGTATCAGCCGCACAGAAGAGAGAGCTAGCCTAAGATCGTTTTATGTCCTTAACAAGAAGACAGTCTAGAGGGTCAAAGTGATATCACACAAAGGTGAATCACTAGGGTCCCAAGGTGAGCCATCAGCCAGAGAACTGAATAAGCTATCCCCAGCATGGGTAGACTATCCCTTCAGGACTCACCAAGTTTCCCCTAGAAAAGCAGGCTTTAGCCACGAGATATAGCTATGATATATCTCACAGTGTTATATAAGAACTTCCCTGCTTATTTCTCTCTTCTCCTGCCCCTTGTTATAATCCAGAAGGAGCCAGGGGCAGCCTAGAGAATACATGAGAAGGGGTGAAAAACAAGGCAGCACAACGGAGAAGCCAGTGATCCCCTCCGCCACTGCACGTCTGAATTTGGAGTGATGTGCCAATGATAGGGAGAAGCTTTAAACTTGAAGGAAGTGTACATTTTTCATTATTGCATTTAACTGGGCATAATAATTACTAAACTGAGACTGTTTTTCTGACTAAAAATGACCACAGTACTTGTCCGATAGACTCCAGCCTCTAGAATGGGCTTGGAGAGACAAAGGGTGAAAATGAAATTAGCTATGTTCTGCATAATCTCTATGAGTCTCACTTGCTGAGAATCTGGTTAAAGCTGTAGGGGTTCAGCTGAGGTCTTCTAAGATTAGTGTACCATGCTACAGACATACACTGAGCTCATCAAAAACTCCCAGACCCAAAATGGGATCAGGAGACCCTCCCCTCACCCCCCTCCATCCATGGTCTTTATACAGGGCAATCAGGGGCTTGATTTTTGCCCCCAAATGTTGCAAGAATCTAGAGATTTTCTCCATTGTGGGCAGTCCTGAGATGCTCATTAACCATTGAAAACAAGTGGCTGTCCTGCTTCCATGCCAAGACTGGGAGCCTTGATGAAACTGGCAGCCATTTTCCTTACTGGTCCTATCACCTCTCTGAGCTGCCACAAACTAGCAGCTGCTCCTCCTACTTTGGGGATGTGCCCCGAACCCTGTTGCCTCCATGGCTTGAGGGAACCTCCACCTGCTTTCATGCTTCCAAACACAGTTGTCTATTCTTCCCCTTCCAGAAATCTCCTATGAGCCCTCTCCTCCATGAGTCATTAAGGACACGCCACGCCTGGCCTTTTTCCTCCAGAGTCTGCACTTGGTGGAAAAAGATGTGTAGCAAATTCTGCTGTGTTCTACCTAATTCTATATGCTCGTCCCTCAGCTCTACATGCTTTGCTCCTACTGCTCTTGCTTACAATCTCCGAAGACCTACCGTGAGCTGTGTCACTCAGCCTGGAAGCAGAGCTGGAAATGCTGGGAGTTCACATTCCCACCAACCAGGGGCTCATGTTGAATGACTTTCTGGTGCAGCAGAGTGAAACCCCAGCTCTCTTGCCTCAAGCTAAGACAAACTGCAGTATAGTTTAGACTTCAGTGCTCTTCTTGGGATCAGGCTACGGATGGACCTCACCTGAAGTTACACACTTGCTTAGCTTTTCCACCTTCCCTGCCCTGCTTCCCCACTCCCTTCCTGGTTTCTCCTCAGAGCACTTTACTACTAACCCATTTATTTGTTCTTGAATCCTCTTTTCAGGCTCTGTTTCCCAGAATCAATCTAAGATAAGAGGTTAGACCCACTCCGTTTTATCAAACTGTCCTACCTGCTAACTCTATGCTGTAAAATGAACTGGTCTCTAAGCAACACTAGAAGACAACAAGAATGCAGATCCTAGGCTGTAGCAGTTTGGTGAGCTGGACCACAATCTCACCCTAAAGCACCCCCAATCTCAAACAGCAAATCTCTTAAAAAGTCCAAGTGATTTCTTAAGCAATCTTTACAGTGCCTAAACTCAAAGACATTAGTCACAAACAAACATGTATTCAAATTTGTTTTGACTCTCCCTCTTTGTTTTTAAATATATCTGACTGCCAGTCTTTCCAGTTAGTACCTGAGGAGATTGAATAAACATTCCTCTTAAAAGCTTGCATTTTAAATGCTGAATACCTATTGAAAGTTAAGAGACCATACAGACAAGGGTCAAGATAAACCTAAAATGGAACTCTGAGTGAAATTCAATGCCTGTTTCTTTATATGGAATGGTGCAAAGCTAAGTTAATTGAACTGGATGATAGAGCAATAGTCAACAGAAAAATCAATAGAGGTACATTGTGCACCAATATAAAAGGCATTTAGCAACAGAGCTCATAGTCCTAAGACAGATGGGAAAAGGACAGCTCCTTAGAAAGCTAGAAGTGGAGGGCTCTGACTCATGGGTGGGCCTCATCAATTTGAATGCACCTGTTTTTTCCTGATGCCTCACTTGGAGAACACTGAAGAGTTGCAAAGAACTCAACAGGCCCCTCCTTGACCACCTGGGACAAGTCAGCCATGATTTTCTTCTCATGGTGCACAAGGGCAGTGTGACCCCCACCATTCCAAACAAATTTATAGAGAAAGAGAGTCAATGAGAAAAATGGTAACATGCATCTCAGTTCCCCATCTAGGCCTGTCCTTCCCACCTGAGCTGTTCCTTATGACCAGAATCCACATCAGCAAGTATCCAAATTTCCTTTTTTTATCCCTTCTTTGCACCATCTAATTTACTGGTGGGGCAAATGCTGATGAGTTGAAACCACAAGAAAATGTATCTTATATATATTTTCTATGTATTGGGAGTAGCGTCAACTTAAAAATATTGAGAGGCAAAACAGCTCAGTTAAGAAATTAGATGCTGGAGCCAGCCTGCCAGTTCAAATCTGACACCAATGCATAACAGTTGGGTATCCTTCATCAAACTTCTTCGACTCTATGTGCCTGTTCCCTCATTTGTCAAATTAAAATGATAATACTAGTACCATCTCATAGGGTTGTTGTGAATATGAAATGAGATAATATTTGAAAAATGTTTAAATGAGTATCTAACACACAGTAAACACTCACTAAACATAATCGGTGACTGTTATTGCAATTGCTGCTGTTATTTATATCATCTTTGTCATCATCAGCAGCAGCAAACCCTTCCCTAAGAAAATTTACAACTTGAAATAGCTATTTACTTCAAGATAAAGATACAACATCTGCACTGTCCCTTAAGTCCCTAGAATCTGAAGAAACCCTTTAGATTTTCTCTACATGTATCTTGATTAAAAAGTCTATTCTGTAGAACTTTTAAGCCAAATGTCTTTTGAATTACATTCTATACAACTCCTCTGATGCCTCAGAAACTCAATGGACTCAGGAAAAAAGATTCTATTTATTTATATTGTATACTGAACACACAATAAGAAAAGCACAGGTTAAATATCAGTTCAGTGTTTTTTCTTCTCCCTATTCGGAGACTCAATGATATATATAGCTTTTTAGCTTTAGACAAAGTCAGGGATTGAGCTCTTTTACTGTACTTCCCTCCTGTTGTTCCACCAAGCTAAAATTATTTTCCGTCAACTGACATATAATAAAAACGTGCATCTTCTCTTTTTTTTTTTTTTTTCGAGGGCAGTGTCACTGGCCCTCATATGTGGGACCCAAACCGGGACCGCTGGCTTCTGAAGCCAGCGCTTAACCACCACGCCACTGGGCCAGCCCACATCCTCTCTTTTATCTCTTGCCTTCTCCAGTTTATCCAATATGTAGCCTCGGGAGTACCATTGGTCAATACTCATTAATTTTAATACTGGTCTAATACTCAACTGGTTTATTACTCAGTACTAATACTTGTCTAATACTCAAACACTGAAGCACCATAAACAACAAATAAAATACAGTAATACCTTGGTTTGTGAGAATAATTTGTTCTGAAAACAAACTACTCATATTGCAAGACATCGCTCATTTACCACATTAAAATGTATTAGCAATGTTTGCTCGTCTTGCAGAACACTACCAAACCACATTACTCACAATCAAAGGTTTTATTATACCTGGACTAAACTGGCTACATAGTTGCAAGTCTCAGTACAAAATGAAAATGTGGGGCACCTTGTTAAAAAAATTATTAAGAATTTCAAGATAGTGAAGGACATACAGAAGAAGCCACCCTGAGACTGGCAGAAATGGCAGAGATGTGGGATGGGCTGGTCCCACACCTTCATGTGGCCATTTAAAATCAGTAGGGAGCTCTTGGCTGTGGAGGTCCTCCCTGGAGAAATGAGGCATCCCAGCCCCACAGCAGGCTCTCCAGCCCAGGATTTCAATGCCAGGGAAAGAAATGCCCATAACTTCTGGCTGTGAAAACCAGAGAAGATTGTGGCTGAGACGATGGGTGGCTGTAGTCCCAGGCTCTCCTTTTAAAGGGCTTGTGCACAGATTTACTCTCTGATGGACTCACTTGCTGTGACCTCCAGTGCTGGGGCAGCAGCTCAAAAGGCACCAGGAACAAATGGGTAGAAACTGAATTGTCTAGCTTCAGGATGAGGAGTGGAGGGGCAGCTTTCTCCCAGATTGGGGAGCTGGTGGAAGCACTGTTTCTTTGTTGAGTTCTCCCCACTCCTGGCATGCAGATACAGGTAGCCACCATGTCTAAGTCTCCATCAACCTGACTATCACCTTTCATCTGCCCTGCCCTAGTGATTCCCTTATACCTTGCCCCACTCAACTATTGGGCATGCTGCATCTGGCTTTAGTGTGTCCCATACATCTGGCTAAACAGCCGTAAGACCAGCCTTAGTGACAGCTGGCAACAGTTCGTGGCTTAGCCTCTAGAAAAACCTCCACACCTAGGGCAGGTAGTGGCCATCTGTGGGTTGCTTTGTGGCTCATGCCAGGTGACCCCAGGCAAGCACAGGTTACAGCTGAATGTGGCCTGTGGTGGGACCCCTCCCAGGAGATCTGAGAGCTTGCAAGCCCATTGGCCAGCTTTGGACCCAGCTGGAGCATCACCTGCCCATCTCAAAAGATGACACACCCAAAGGGAACAATGGGCAGGCACCAGAGCATTGCTAAAGCAAATCCTCCTGCATAGGGTCAGCCCATGCACAATAGTTCCTCCACTGTAATCACAGCCAGTCATCACAACCAATCAGCCCAAAGATCAAGCCCTCTCATTGGTGGGTAAACAACAACCAAGGCTCAACTATAACAGAAGAGCACACACAATCCACAAAAGGGACACACCTGGAGTATCCAGCTCAGGTAACCAGGAAGACTGCACCACTGAGCCCCACAGCACACCTACTACATGAGGCCACTCTACTAAGACTGGTAGACATAGCATCCCTACCTAATATATAAGAACAAACACAGGGAGGCAACCAAAATGGGGAGACAATGAAACATGTCCCCCAAAAAAGAAAAGAAAAAAACAAAGCTCCAGAAAAAGAACAAAACAGAAGCAATTTGCAGAACTCCAAACACTGGTTACAAGGATGCTCAATGATTTCAGGTAGAACTTCAACAAAGAGATAGGAAACATAAAAATGGAGATAGAGAACTTAAAAAAAAAAAAACCGTCAAAAATAAAAAATACAGGGTTGGCCAAGTGGTGCGGTGGTTAAACGCTGGCTTGGGACGCCAGCGGCCCCAGTTCGGATCCCACATATGAGGGCCAGTGACACTGCCCTCAAAAAAAATAAATAAATAAAGAATACAATAACTGAAATGAAGAATACATTAGAGGGAATCAATAGTAGATTAGATGAAGCGGAAGATCGAATCAGCAATTTAGAACATAAGGTAGCAGAAAACAGCCAAACAGAACAGGAAAAAGAGAAAAGTATCCAAAAAAAAATGAGGATAGTTTAAGGGGCCTCTGGGACAACATCAAGTATACTAACATTCACATCATAGAAGGAGAAGAGACAGAGCAAGGAACTGAAAGCCCATTTGAAGAAATACTAATGGAAAACTTCCCTAACCTGGTGAAGGAAATAAACATACAAGCCCAGAAAGCACAGAGAGCCCCAAACAAGATGAATCCAAAGTGGCCCACAGCAAGACACCTCATAATTAAAATTCCAAAGGAAAAAGATAAAGAGAGCTTTATCTTTTCTCTTGCAGCTCTAAAAGCAGCAAGAGAAAAGCAGTTTGTCACCTAGAAGGGAGCTCCTATAACATTGTCAGCTGATTTCTCAACAGAAACTTTGCAGGCCAAAAGAAATTGGCAGGAAATATTCAAACTGATAAATAGTCAAAACCTACAGCCAAGATTACTCTACCCAGCAAAGCTATCATTTAGAATCTAAGGACAGAAAGTTTCCCAGACAAGAAAAAGCTAAAGGAGTTCATCACCACCAAACCAGGATTGCAAAGAGTTTTAGAGGGACTTCTTTAATTTGAAAAAGAAGATAAAAAATATGAATAATAAAATTGCAATAACTATAATCTATCAATAATTACTTTTAATGTAAATGGATTAAATGCTCTATCAAAAGAAAGGGCGGCTGAATGGATAATAAAACAAGACCCTTACATATGCTGCCAACCAGTGACTTACTTCAGATCTGAAGACACACATAGACTGAAAATAAAGGAGTGGGAGAAAGATATTTCATGAAAATGAAAACAAACAAACAGAAGCTGAGGCAGCAATAGTTATACCAGACAAAACAAACTTTAAAACAAAGGCTATAACAAGAGACAAACAAGGACCCAGTAATCCCACTTCTGGGTATTTATCCAAAGAAACCCAAAATGTTACTTCAAGGGGACATGTGCCTCCATATGTTCATTGCATGGCCAAGATGTGGAGGCAGCCTGGGTGTCTGTCAATGGATGAAGGGATAAAGAGTAGGTAATACATGTATATAATGAAATATTGCTCAGCCATGGAAGTGAATGGTTTCTTGCCATCTGCTTCAGCATGGATGGACCTAGAGGGTATTGTGCTGAATGGAGTATGTCAAACAGAGAAAGACAGACAAAATGTAATTTTGCTTATATGTGGACTCTAAATAACAAACTAAACAAACAAACAAAACAGAAACAAACTCATAGATACAGAGAATATTTTGATAGTTGCCAGATAGATGGAAGGGGTTAAGAGGGTGAGTGAAAAAGGGGAAAGGATTAGAAGTGCAGAGTGGTTGTTACAAAGCAGTCATGGGGATGTAGAGCACAGCATAAAGAATATAGTCGATAATATTATAATAACTATGTATGGTGTCAATAGGTACTAGATTTATCATGGTGATAGGTGGAGGGGGTTGGTGGGTAGTGTGAAAAAGGGGAAGAGATTAAAAAGTACAAATTGGTAGTTACAAAATAGTCATGGTGATGTAAAGTAAAGCATAGGGAATACAGTCAATAATAATGTAATAACTATGTACAATGCCAGGTGGGTACTAGACTAGTCAGGGGATCATTTCTTAAATTACATAAATGTCTAACCACTATGCTGTACACCTAAAATTAATACAAAATAACATTGAATGTCAACTGTAATTAAAAAATTTAAAAAGGGGTAGGGAAAGGTGAAGGAAATAAGAGGTTGAGATTTCCAGATATAAAACAAATAAGTCATGGGGATGTAATATTGAGCATAGGGAATATAGTCAATAATATTGTGATAGCATAGTACAGTGTCAGATGACTGCTGGACTTATCATGCTGATGAATTCTGTGGGTGTATAATTGTGGAATAACTATGGTGTACACCTGAAACTAATATAATAAAGTATGATTTAAATAAAAATCTTTAAAAAGATATTAAATTGGAACAACTGAAAAAAAAAAAGAATTTCAAGATGGTAATAGTAGAGCTTTAAAACAAATGTTGGGCCCTTCTAAGTGCACATCTGTGTGTGACTACACAGATCATTATGCCCATGAAGCCATCTCTGCTCCTGGTCACAGAGTCGCCACCACCACTACCACTCTGGCCCACCACTCTTAATACTGCCCTCATATTTTGCTTCAATCCAGCTTCTTGCTCAAGCCAAGAAAATCATTTTGTCGTCGTCTTCCACTGAAGTTTCACATGTTACTCACTTCATCTTCAATATTCTGGTCACCTAAATCACAGTTCTGCTCAGTTTGGATGGTGCATGACACTGGCAGAAAGGGCTGCTCTCCCTGCAGATATCAGGATGCTAGAGGTGTGAGGTGACATGAGGATGCAGCAGCATGGAAGCCTGCAGGTCCTGACTCGTGGTACCCCCATCACGCCAGAGCTCTCCCTATTTGTTTGCATTTATCACTGCCTAGAGGCTCTAGCTCGGTGTGTAGAGCTCTGACCAGGTCGGCAGTGTTACTGTGGCTGCTGTCTCACTTTTAGAGGCCTATTTGTGTTTGCCCCCATTTCCTCACTATTGAGATCTCAAGCTGTGACAAAGAAGAGGCTTAGAGTCAGAGCCTTGATTCCTAATTTTGGCTCTCACTAACTGTGTGACCCAGGGCAAGACAGTAAACCTCTCCAAGCTTCAAATCTCTCACCTGTAAAATGGGATAATGAACAACCACCCTGCCTGTCTCACAGGATTACGGTAAATCTCAGATAAGATATGATGTACGAAAGCAAACTTCGAAGCAAGATTGGTGCCTGTTCACTCTTCTTCATTCCCATCCCTCTAGCACAGTGTATTCAATAAATATTGAAAGAATAAATAAAATACAAAAACCACTATACTATAAACAAGACCACTTACTTCCATTTTTAATTGCAATGTCAAAAGGTTACAAAGTACCTTCCGAACAGTATAAGAATATTCCATTGTTAATGTAAATAATGGTTCCTCTTTTCTTGTCTTGGGTTTCAGAGCTATGAGTACACAGTCACTTTAAAATTCTTTCCCATTTTCCACTCTCTCTAATTACATGGTATCATGTGCCAAAAGATAGACCATGAGATCCTGATGTTGCTACAACTTGCAAGTGACGCAAATTATCATTAGCAAGCTGCATCTGAAACTGAGTTAGGGCACTTCACCCAAAATGATCCCAGGAGAAACAGCCCACTCCAATGACAGAAAAGGTTGAGTTCACAGCTTAAGGAACACATCACGACCAACCTGTAGATGTTGTAAAAGCATTCATTATTTCTACAGCAGGTCATAGGAAGACTAAACCAACTGCTCTAATCTGTAAGGATTTGAAAAGAAGAAAAAAAAATACCCTACTACCAACGCATTTCACACGTGCTGAAAATGCCAGGCTAAATTGGTTTCAAGACATAAGGCCATGAGTGCATTCAAAGAAATAGTCTCTGCAATTATCACTAATTAACCAGCCCAAACAGTTGGGAGCCAGTTGGAGAGATTTACCCTTGAATGTAAATGAGGGAGGAGGGACCAGCTGGGATGAGATGCTGTAGCATATTTGTTTGGGTTTGACATCTTTCCAGATATGTTTCAGTTTTCATAAATATTTGAAGGTTGGATCAGACAGGATTTACAGCACAATGGTATTAGGAATGCCTTTATAAAAACTTGGATATGGTCTAAATTGGGTTTCAAGGAGGGAAACTGTAGGAGCAGGAGTCTTTTTCAATGTTTAGCCCTGATCAGACCTCATAACACTTAATAAATCATAGGTACCTCTGACTTAGAAAGAGCGAGCAGTGTTCCCATGGCTTCATTTTTAGCTATAGATTTCAGAAGGAACAGACACTGACTAGGGAGAGAGCTTGCCAACCCTCTGGCTTAAGCACTGCATGTGTGACCTTTGGTTGACCTTGGGTTCTGGGATTTGAGGGTTAAAGTTGTCTTTTGGCATTTGAGCCTGATTTTTTTTTTTCCCAAAGTGTTTAGAGAAATAAGAGAGGGCCCCACCCTCTGCAACAGGGCAAGCTGCTTCCTGTAGAAGCAAGGGTTGGTAACTATCTAGTTATTGTCTTATGAACAACACTTCTTCAGGAGAGGAGCTCTTTCTCGAGGGGTCTGTTTCTGTTTCTCTTTCAGCATATAATTTTGCAAAAGCTCATTCAGAAGTAGCACGTTTTTCTGCATAAAGGCAGATAAAGCAAAGGCAGTGCATGAAAAACCAAAGTCTATGTGTTTTCAAGGTGAGTGTTAGACCAAAACAAGAATCTAACAGGTTGAACCAAACAAAAAGCCCTCACCTCTCCGAATGTGGATTTTCTTGATACGAATTCTTTACTCCTGAAGGTGGATGGTTGAGAGGCAGGTAGGTTATAGGAACCTTAAACTACCTAAACAACTCTTTAATAAACACTGATTTTTATTGAGCCTGACATTTGATTAGGGGTATACCATGAAAGGAATTAGCCTATTTCTGAGTAAAGCAGGAAAGGCTTCATAGAGAGCTTTTATTGTTTACATTCAATAAAAGGAAAAGTCTGACTTCAAGTACTCATATTTAATCTCTCTCTGAATTAAAATGGTTCTATTGAACTATAACTGCTGGTGCTGTTAGGAAAGGTGAATCCAGCATTTTTGCCCAGCCATATAATCCCTTTATGCAAGGGAGTTATACATGTGGCCACAGACAGACAAACATGCCTGCTTTATTGGAAGCTGTCTTCAGTGCAAGAAGAAGAGTTTATTTTCCTTTAGGAACCCACAGTTGAATAATGTTCTGGTGCCCCAGCAGTTTCATAACTCTCCATGTAATTAAGCAGTTGGCATGACCTTCTGTAGCAAGATAATAATAGGAGTTAAGCAAAGGCAGGCTTTCTACACAAGGACACTTTGGACTGCTCAAGCTTACAAATAAAGGCTTTCAAATAAATGCAACATGTCTTTCAAATCCTCAGAGTTTTCCCACACACATACACACACAGACACACACACAAACTACAGTGAGCATGGTGAAATTTCCTGTAACTCAAGGACTACAAGGTACAATTCAAACAATAGCTCTGGCTATCATTTATCAAATGCCACCTCCACTGTCCAGATGAGTTTAAGGATGAATATCTAAGCCCGTCATTTGCAAAAGGTAAATCACTATAGATTGCCAGAAGTAGGCTTGTTTTGAAAACGATATTATTAAAACAAACAAACAAACAAACAAAACAACAACAACAAAAAACATGATCAGAGCCAGCCGAGTGGTGCAGTGGTTAAGCACTGGCTTGTAAAGCCAGCAGCCCCGGTTTGGGTCCCACATATGAGGGCTGGTGACACTACCCTCAAAAAAAAAAAAAAAACATGATCAGAAGCACAAATTACATGGCCCCTGAACACCAAGTAGTTTAAAACCAAGATCCGATAGAAAATGTACACTTTTCCTGGGGATGGGAAATCTGAGCCCTGCTGTCCCCTGAGAAGCTCCATAAGCAGGCAACAGATAAGCACTCTCCAAAGATGGCTGCCATCCATGCCTTCCCTTCCTACACACACATGATGCTTCTCTCATCAAGATGAGCGTTCTAATTCCCTCTTTGAATCTGAGCTGGCTCTAGTGACTAGCTGGACAACACCTATGGCAGAAATGAAGCTGCATGACTTTTCAGGCTAGTTCAGTAGAGCCATATAGCATCCCCCAGGTCTTTTGGAACACTCACTCGTGGGATGCTTCCTCTAGAATTCAGCCATCATGCTGAGAGAATCCCAAACCTCCTGAGAAGCCACATGTGGGCACTCTGGTAGACAGCCCCAGCTGGACTCCCAACCGATAGCCAGTAACAGCTACCAGCCATGCAAGTGAGACATCTTGGATATGCAGCCCCAGTCCACATCACCTGTATGAAAGACCCCAGGCAAGAATTGCCCAGCTGAACCCATTTAAAGTTTCCTGTAAGAAGTAAGGTTCAAGCTAACACCTGAATTATGAGTTATACATTTATGGCTTCATTTTAAATATTTGATCCACTAGGAATTAATTCAAGTTCAAGTAGTAACATACATGGTATACTATGATATAAGTGAAAGCTATTATTATTTTTCATACTAAATTTCTATGTATACTTGAGTCTGTTTCTGGACTCTGCATCCTGTTTTAAAAAGCTGCCTCTTTTTGTTTCATAGGGCTTCTCCTTATAATTTCTGTTTTATTTTGGGCCAAGATAAAAACTCATTCATTTTTTTTCCTATTGTTGATTTTATGCTAAATTATTTTTCTAGATATGCACTTGCATTTTTGTCAGTCTATTACAATAAAAACATTTTCTAACCATATTTATTATAGTTTTAGTTTAACTTTAAAATATTTATTATTTAAACTAAAAGAATAATAAAAAGAGAGAGAGACACACACACAAAAAAATGTATGCACATTTTAAGAAAGGAAAAAACTGCATCAAAACCACTTTGAGCACCTCTTGTAATTGCAGAAGTCAAACGTGACTTGTATTCATCCTTTGTTATCAGTATATATGGAGTATTACAATTTTAATAGTTTTTTCCTTTCTTAAAATGAGTATACATTTTGTTTTGGCACTATATATATACCATTTAATGAGGAATAATAAAATAACAACCATCCATGCTCCACCATGCTCTGACCTTTGAAATGCCCGTGTACCTTTCCCTGGTCTGTTCTCCTCCGTGCCCTTCAGTTAAACCTATACTGTATTAGCATTAAGCATTCCCTTGCTTTTCTTTATAGTTTTATTACATATGTATTTTCCTAAACAATATAGTTTTTAGTTTTGCCTGGTTTCTAATATAATATATACTAAAAGATGAATACAAGTCACGTTTGACTTCCGCAATTACAAAAGGTGCTCAAAGTGGTTACCATCAGCGTAATTTTAATACAGTTTTTTCCCTTCTTAAAATTTGTATACCTTTTTTAGCACCCTCTGTATACTGATGAACACAATGTGTTCACATATTTTTACTGCTGTATAGCATTTATGATATGCATATCTTGAATTTTTTAATCCATTCCATTATGGATGGATATTTGGATTACTTCCAGATTTTTGCTAATAGGAATAATGTTTCCCTGAACATATCCTGGCTTGGGTGCAAAAATTTCTCTGAGATATATACATAGGAGGCAAACTGCTAGACCATAGGGCATGCACATAACCAACTTTACTAATTAATGCCAGATTGTTTTACAAAGTGTACCAAATTATATTCCCTCAAGCAATCTTTGAAAATTCCAGTTACTCCATATCTTTGCCAACACTTTGTATTAACTAACTTCAATTTTTGTTAATTTGGTAGATATGAAAGTGATGTCATTATGGTTTTTATTTATTGTCTTGACATATGATGACGTTAATAATATTTTTGCATGTTTATTGGCTATTTGTGTTTCCTCTCCTGGAAAATTACTATTCATGACAATTGCCCATTTCTCTATTGGCTATTCATCTTTTTCTTAATGATTCAAAGGAGTTCTTTTTGTATTCTGGATACTAACATTTTGGTTAATGCCAAATGGTTTTGTGACAAATATCTTCTCCCTCATGAATTTTATTTTCTCTTTATGGTGTCTTGTAGTGAGCTAAAATCATTGGTTTTTAATGTACTCTAATGTATTACTTTTTCATCCATCATTAGTTTCTTTTGGTGTCTTATATAGGAAAACCTTCCCTACTGGAAATCCTACAGATAGTCTCTATTTTTCTAAAAGCTTTTAAATTTTGCCTTTTAATTTCTAAGTCATAAATCCATCTGGAATTCATTTTTGTTTAAGGTATGACAAAAAAGCATTTTCCATTTTTTATTCTTCATAAGGAAAACCAGTTGTCCCTCCACTTCAGTTGAATAGTCATTCCTTGCCTCATTGATCTTGTACCCATTGAAGGTGACAAATTTTAGGAGTTCCAAGTTTATGCAGAACTCTTCAATTCACCCTCCCCTTGATTAGGCTCCAGTTTTTGCTCCTATCCCTTGAGAATACTTAGCCCACTAAAATCCAGGCAAAATCTACCAGGGATTAACATACAGAGATGTAGCTCAAGGCAGACACTGCTCCGAGGTCACATCCCTCTGTGGAATCACTGTTTCTTCTGTTTCTGTTCTCTAATTAGTTTTCTTACTTTACCACCAGTTCAATCATACTATCATAAGTATTTATTTCAGGTGCCAATATAAATGATTTCTTTACACTTTCAACTTAAAATATTGCCTTTAATTTTAAATCTAAATCAATTTTTACGCTTTTTTTCCAGTTCTTTTTATTTAACTTATAAATTAATTCTTTCTGTTTTGTTTTGTTTTTCATTATTGTTATTTTTATTCTGATTGGTTGAGTTATGTTTTCAAGTTTTCCAAGTTTTTATGACCAATTTCTTTCCTGAAAGACAACTTGGCTGAGTGACACTGTTTCTCCCTCAGCATTCTATAGATGTCATTCCTGAAAAAGTCTGGGATTACTCTGAATTGTTTGCCTGTTGTTTTTTTTGTTTGTTTGCTTTGCTTGTTTTTGTGGGTAAAGGTTTATGGAAGTAGGGGGAGAAATGGAATGATAGTGACATGTTTCTGTTTATATTTTGGGATGATATAAAACATTTTTTCCTTTCTTTTTTGATGTCACTTAACTTCATCAGAATGTATCTTGATGTGAGTTATTTATTAAGTTTTTCTGGGCCACCACAGCCCCTTCAATCTACAGAGTCATATTTTCTTTCATTTTAGAAAAGTTTTCTTCTATTATATTTTTGAATGTTTTTCTTTTTTCTTTTCTTTTCCATGAATTGCTATTTTCTGTGTCATGAATCTCCGTTGGCTATTCTTCATATCGATAATTTAATTTCTAACCTCTTGCAACTTAGTCCTTTTCCTTAGTCATGTCTGCGATTTTTCTCAATTCTGTCCTTTATCTCACTGATTTTGGTGCTTGGTAGTATCAATATTGTTCTTTTATTTCTAACGTAATTTTACTTTCTGTAACAAAATGGCAATGCTAATCAGGCTGTAGTCCTCAATACTCTATGGTACTTCAGATTTTAAATGGCCTTAATCTCACAATTTTTGAAAATTTGTATGAGGAGTGGGAAAAAGAGTGTAATTGGCTTTATTGTGAGGAGGAAAAAATGTAAATATAAAAGATAAATTAGTATTTGAAATGTTTTTACGTGCTCTTATTTTGTTTCTTTTCTCCAACTGTACATTCCATTTTTAAAAAGAATTTGGGAAAATAGCCAAACATGAGTAAGTTTGGCCACATCCAGAGTGAACTGACAAACTCTTTTTCCATTCTACAACTCTGCAGAATATACTGTTCAGATTATTTCAAAGTCTCGTCAACTCCTCTGATATATTGAGGATACTTGTACATCATTTTTTTTTTCTTTTTTTAATGGACTAACCACTGTTCTCTATCAAAATCAAAAGACCCACAGATAAAATCAATCATAGTGTTTTCCATCCTCAGGGTTTAAACAAAACACAAAGAAACTCCAGAAAATAAGTACCTTCTGCATATTTTGAAAGACTCAGATCAGAGCACTTATCCCATTTATGGGAGTGGGTGGGTGGGGGTGAGAAAATATCACAGTACTTACTTCAGATATGCAATAATTTCACAGATTCTAATTTCCATTATTATTTCCTTTTTGTAGGAAATAATAGGAAGTAGTCAAGAGAACTCTCTAAAAATAGCTGTGAACTGAGGGTTGCAGAAAGACCAGACTCCTTATTTGTAGATGTATTTTTAAAAGTGCATATGAGAACGTCTGTGCAGGATACTCCTGACACTTAAGAATAGGTGGAACTACTATTGCAAAGTTGTCATTTTCAAGGGACAATCATGTGGGCAGCTTCCTTTATGTCTGGACAAATTAGAGCTGTGCAGGAATTTGCTAATTAGTATGTGGCGATGGCTCCATTCAGTAGCCCCAGTGCAAGGCTCCTATGGGGATAACACAAGAATTTTTTTAAGTCATTTCTCCAAGCATAAGAACAGATAAACAGGATTAGAAATATTTAGCTTACTAAGAAAGAATTATTTAAGTTAAGAAGAGAGAATGCAAGGACAAAACTTGCTGTTTTCAAATACCTTAGAAATACCTCAGTGACTCACAAACAGGGAGATTAGATAACTGTGGGAGAAAGAGTTGGATTACATCAAAAAAAGAACTTTCCAACTATAAAGATGGGGGGGGAAATCACCAAAGAATTTAAAAAATAATGATAATAATAACAATAATAGTTATCATTTATTGAGTGTATATGTCAGTTTCTATTTTAAGCACCTTGTAGACATAATCTTATTTAATTCTCATAATAATATTCTATGATTGGTATTGTTACCTCCGGTGAACATTTATTTATTTAACAATTTTTTTAGAGGGTCTAGTATGTGCAAGGTACTGTTCTAGGCAGCAGGATTATAGATTCATAATACTAGACAAAAGTCCCTCTATCCTGAAGCTTTTATTTGGGGAAAGGGGTGATTGACAATAAACAAAAAAATAAGAAAAGTAATTTAAAGTGAAAAGCATTATGCAGAGAATTAAAAATAGTGAGACAGGACAGTCCCTGGTAAACTAGGCAATCAAAGAAGGTATCTCTGAAGAGGTGAAATCTAATTGACAAGAAGGAGCCAGCTAGGAAAAGGAAAGTTGCGAGAAATGTTGCTGACAGAGGGAGCAAGTAGAGGCAAGGACCTCAGGCTGAAACAACTTTAACCACTTTTGGAAGTCAAAAGGCTACTGTGACTAGATCACAGCAGATAATGGGGAAACAGCATAGGATGACAACTAAGGGGAGGTCAGAGAACAGGTTATTGGGCTTTTTAAGGTTAGGGTAAAGACTGGATTTTATTCTAAGTATTGTAGGAAGTCCTGGGAGAGTTTTAAACAGGGGAATGAAATAATCATATTTATGTTTCTTAAACATCACTCTGGCTTCTGTGTGGAGAATGGACCTAGGAAGGCAAGAATGTAAGCAAGGAGATCATTAAGACTTTCCTTGGAAGCACCGAGAAGCTTCCCCAGGAAAATGGATGCAGGAGGGGAGTTGGTCACTTATTGTGCTATAATTTAGTCACAGCTGAAACATATTAAATTCTCTCCCACTCCACAGTGGTCAGACAGTGTCAATTAGAGCATCTTTCTGCTATCAACTTCCCAGGTGATACTGTCTTCCTTTAACAGCAACAACAACAAAAGCTTTTAAGTCTTGGAAGTAGTTAACTTACCTGCCAACATAGCCTAGTTTCTACCAAAAAAAAAAAAAAAAAGGCAAATAAAGTGAAAAAAAATTACATTTTTGCACTAGTAATGTGGGAAAAAAATTACATTTTTGCACTAGTAATGTGGAAATGCCTTCAAATGTCTGACTTGGGTCAATTATTATCTGTAATGCAAGGCTAACTTTAGAAATTTTTTTCCCTGTCTTTCTAATAGTGCATCCTATGTACAGGAATTCTTAAGGGACTCCTCCTGAGAGTGGGGAAACTCAGCCTGTCAAAGTTATTTACAAAAATAAAATAAAATAAAAAAGAGAAGGGTATTCCTCAAATTTTGTTGCTTAAGGTGATATTAATATGTGGTATATAAGATACAGTTCCTTGATGAGGAGAATCATGAGGAATCATGAGCATTGATGTGTCATCATGAAATCATCTATATGCATCTCTTATCCTCCTCCTACAATATTAGGTTTTAAGACAAGCACCTGAGTGATGATGGCCCAAAACATTTAGCTTTGAAAACCAAAGGGCTCACATCCACCAGACTCAAGGCTATAAAGATTTGAGGACCAGCTCTTAAAGTGCTCACACACTCCAACTCACCTGTGCAGGGCCCAGCAGAGAAGCAGCTGATGGAGAGGTAGCAGGACTTGAAGTGGATGAGGCTCATTTGCTCATCTTAAGAGGTTGGCCTGAGGGGCAGTCATGTAACTTCCTGTACAGCTCGGGGCCTGCTGGCTGGGGAGTACCATCTTCACTGTCTCCCTCTGCCTCAGGTGCTGCCTTTTTTTTTTTTTTTTCTTATTCTGTTTTTCACTCTTTTTTTTCCTGTGGCACCTATAGGCTCTCCCTTTGCCTCATTCCAGACAGCGGGAGCCATCTTTTTTCTTTTCCTCTTCCTTTTTCCTGCGTGCACCATCTTCAAGCTCTTCTCTCTGATGTGCTCCAGGGTGACAGTATCTCCTGGAGGGGAGCTTTAACACGTGTTTGGTGCGCTGGTTTGTGCGGCTGCTGCAGAGAAGGTGCCCCTTGATCACCCGGCTCTGGTGACGGGATGAGGACGGAGGTGGAAGGCTTGTGGGTCCCCCAAGATTGTAACAATCGAAGGGACAGTTCTTGGCAGGCTACCACCCCCGGCACACGTCACACGGCAGACAGCCGACTGAAACACATCCTGGAGCTTTAGCCTGAGGGGCAGGCTTCAAGTTTGCCACACAATTAGAGGCAACAGAGGTGCTGCCAGGGAATGCAGGCCGGGCAGCCATCTTGGCATCATCTCTATCTCTCCAGCTCGCTGGTATCTTCCAGAAAGGACCTTGTATATGTGACTAGAGCCTGGATTTTTGCAACTGCGGCCTAGGGTCACCTCCAGATCACCTGGCTCTGGTGTCCAGCGGGTCTTATGCTTGTGGTCCCATATATATATATATATATATATATATATATATATCATACTTTATGATATATATATCATACATTAAAAGCTGCTGCCTGAGGGTCTGGCTTCTAATCAGCCTGAATCTAAGTACTACTGAGATACTCTGCTTTGGGACCCTAACAGATCTTAGCATACCTTCAACTACTGGGAGCCATTAAAAATAAAATAGGCTGGACAATCACAAAAGTTTGAGAGACAACCAAGAGCTAGGGCAGGGTTGAACAATGAAGTTCATTTCCTACCTGAAGCCGCTCCAAGACTGGGAGAGGTGGCTGTTTTATCTAATACTTAGAAACCAACACAGAAGAGTCAAGCAAAATGAAGAAACGAATATATTCGAAACAAAAAAACAAGATAAAACCTTAGGAAAAAACTTTAATAAAATGAAATAAGTAATTTACTAGATATTGGAAAACTATAAGTAAATAAAACCCTGAACTTCAATGATTAAAAAATAATAATAATGTAAAAACCCTTGATCTGTTTCTCATAACAAATAATCTGCCCAAATAACATCTACTATAGGACATCATTATGGTCTACAGATACAATGATTTAATAGTAATAAAACATAACAATATCAGCAATAATAATATTTTTTGAGGACCTCCTATAGATCAGACACTTTGTCAATCGCTTCTAGATGCTTTTCTAAGGATGAAAAATGTTTTTAGATTTACTGGTGATTTATGTTTCCAAAATTAAAAGAAATCTCTGAAATATTCCTTGGGACTCACTAGAAACATTTTCCCATTAGGGAAACTTGTTAAACAAAAATAGTGCTTGGTTGTTCTGCTTTTCCACCCAAAAAAGGGCTGAAGGGTTTTGGTCTAGATAGAATAAAAAACTTTCTAATGCTGAGAATGTTAGAAGCCAAAACAAAAGCACACATTTCATATAAATCACACAGATTTAGCTTCAAAACAAAAAAGAGAGAAGAAAGTATATGTATATATTAACACAGAAAGCATTTAATTTCTTCCATGTATTAATATATGTAAATGGTATGTGGTATACTCTGAATATAACAAAGATAGAGTTGATGAATCATGTGACTAACATCATTATGTATGATAGCTATAAAAACATTTGAAGCAAAACCAGCAAGCTTTTCCTCAATACTTGTGCAAAAATTAAGGGCTTTCACATGAAGATAATCACTAAATAAGAAATAATGCCATTTGTTCTAGTCCTAAGTAACTGTTAAATGTCACATTTACATTATTACCTTTTCTCTTTTTCTGATTTTAAATGTAGTATTTACTCATTAAAGCAAATCTGGGAAATTAGGAAGATTAAGAAGATACAAAGGAGAATCACGCATAAGTCCACCACCCAGAATTAATTACCTTAATTGTTTTGGTCAGTTCCATTCCAGCCTTTTTTCTTAGGTAAACTTTATGTTTTTAAACAGTTAAGAAACAACCATATGTACATTTTTAAGTTACTTTTTTACTTAGCCTTATATTGTATTTTCCCATATTATTAAAATCTTTCATAAATATTAATAGGTATAAAATATTACATTTCTAACTGAACTTCTATTTTCAAACATTCAGGCTGCTTCCAATGTTTTCCTATCATAAATAAAAAGGTAGTAAAAATGTAATATTAATAATATCACAACAAAGCTCTGAAAATAGCTCTTATCCCGTGAATAGACAAGCACAAGTGGCATTTTTCCCCTACACTTTCCTCCTTCACTGCAGGTCATAAAGCTATTGGAAGAAAGATGAGAGAGTTCTCCCCGGTATAGCACAGTAATTCACAGGGTAGAAAACCTCAACTGCAACATGAATTTGTCTAGGACTTCTTTTTGCCTGTGTTACTATCAGTTACCATTTTCTACCTCTCCACAAAAATTGGAAGGCTATTGGCCAAAATTGGAATATCCAGAAATGTCCCTGTGCACTACACCCTCCAACCAATTTCTGCAAAGTCCCAACATTGGTCTAGAATATGCCCTCGCCCAGGACCATTGGGTTGCATACCCCAGAGGTATCATTTGCATTATTTTTCTGTGTGAAGATCTCACCTGGAGAAGTGCAGCATTTCCTCAGACTGTTTCTTCATATTTATACAAGAACAAAATAAATAACAGAAAGACAGAAGCACTCTCTGGCTATTTAAGAAATCATTTTATTGATCTCACTCCAATGGTAACACTAGAGCGTTTTTGGCTTTAGTGCCCAAGGCTTCACTTGTTGAATCTGTTTGGACATATTTCCACACAGAAATGCCTTTTAAAAGATCCTCTAAGACAAAAACTGAACCAGAACGACAGAGAAACCCTCTGCTCCCACCACTAGGCAAGCAATCACCAAGTAACAAGAAAGAGAAGTCTACTGCTGGGTGAGGATCAGTGCCATAGAGAGAAACCTTCTCTGAGACACAGGAGCATAGGAAAGACTTAAAGCTGAGGATGGAGCAAAAACATCGAAAAAATCCTCAAGTAATTCAATCTCCACCCTATGTACAGGTAATAATAGAAGAATTTGAAGCCAGTTAACTATAGCACCAATAAAAACAAACACAGTTCAACTCCTGATTGGATTGACTTAATACTACCACCATTTCCCCTCAGATTCCACTGTTCTACACATTAGATTAGGCAATCAATCAAAAATTAGAAAACACACAAAAAATCCAAGAAAAAGAACTCATTTTCAAAAGACAAAGTAGCCTACAGAAAAGACTAAGAAATGAATTAGATATTGGAACTATCAGAAAGGGAAGTTAAAATAACTGAATTATATCTTGAAGGCTCTAGTAGAAAAGGTGAACAGAATGCAAAGCTAGACGGAGAATGGGGGATGGGGTGGAGAGGGTTGGGGGGTAGGGGAGTGCTAGGAAAGGCTGCTATCAGCTCACAGATGGAGTCTACTCCTGAGAATTGCCCTTAGCCAGTGGCAGCCACTTGGACACAGAGAATACATGGGAGGTTATACCTTGCCCCTGAGGAGCCTACAGCCAATGACTAATATACATGAGGTACTAAAAAGATCAGCCTCCTTACCTCAACATGGAATAACTCAGTGGTACTATACATGAATGTTTCAGCATTCTCTGTTCTATCAGCTGAGGCTTGTGTTACCTGAGTCCACATCTTTGCCCAACCTTTCCCACTGCCCTATCCTGCTCTTTTTCCTTTCTTACAGGTTGCACCTGAGAGCACCCGCCTCAAGATTCCTTTTCTCAGTCTCTGCTTCTGAGGACCTTGACTCAAGACCCTCAACACTTCACCACAAAGCATATTTGCCACTGTTTTTTGTAAATGCTGTTTATCAAATTAAGGACATCTCTTCTATTCCTAGATTCCTAAAGAGTTTATATCAAGAATGAATGCTATTTTCAATAAATTTTTTCCCCACATTTATTCACATGATCATATGATTTTTCTCCTTTATTTGGTTAATGTGGTAACTTATGTATAAAAATTTAGAATTCTTGGAATAATGTAATTTGGTCATAATTTTTTTTTAAAGAATTTGTTAATCTATTAATTTAACACTTTTCAAACTGTGAAAAGCAAGGTTTACTTTTTGGGGGGGTGGGGTTCTCCTTTAAAGATCAAAGGGAAGAAAACTCACTGGGACTAAGTAGGGAATGGCAGGGAAATCTAAAATACGTACTTTTAAACCTTCCAAAGCTGCTAACCACAAGAACAACACTGGCACATTTCACATTCAGTGAGTGCCAGGTCTGCAAAAGGAACAGGCCTGCCTGCAAGCAAGGCTGGAACGACAGGGTCTGCAAGTACCCATTAATCTTCAGGCTCCTGAAACCAGCTTTTGCTTGAAGAGCCAATAAAACTCTATGCTTCAGCCCCTAGGCAGGGCCTTTCTGAGGATCAAAACACATGGCTCATCAATCCCATAGGATTATGAGTAGGGAGTGTAAAAGGAATCAGCAAACTGGCATTGGGCCTTTCACAGAATAGATTTTTAATAAATATTGGCAGATTAACAGATTTCTATCACCTACATGTCATAGAATGCCCTTCTCATCTTTGTTCATTTTAGAGATTGGAAGAATTTGAACCCAGTTGCTAGAATCATTTTATCACTAAGTCCTTATATTTATTAATGAAAAAGAAATAGCCATCAACTAGATTTCTAACCAGAAAATACATGAGTCCTCATGTATGAAATGATGCCACCCCCCCAGCCCCAGCCCCGCCCCCAAATACACAAGCTCTGCAGTGATGAGTTGCTTACCCAGCTCCATCTAATTCATTCAATCTCTCTTGTGATTTCCATTCCTGAGATGGCTTGTCAAGGCTGGTGACACAGTCCTTAGCTGAAAGGTTAAAAGATTCCCAAGCTTGTTGTCCACTGTGTGTTTTTATATTCTCTGGTAAATTCCATTCCCTCAAATTTGTGAATGTGTCTTGTCTTTTGTTCTACCTTTTCTGGGAAAGTACTAAGGACACAAGAGATTTGGTCAATTATTCTGAATTAAGGACTACTGGACCAGGGGGCTCAACCCTGCACCTCAGCTTTAGGAACACCATCCTTTAATCAGATGTACTACTGAAGAAAAAACCCACAAAGGCACTGAAGACAGAAACACTCTGCCAAAATAGAAACCCTTAAAAACTCTGAAATCATTAGCTTTCTCTGAATTTCTTTCTATTGTGTGTCCATGTATTTATGAGGTCCAGTGCTTACTGGATACCTTTAACCTGAGGATCTGGGCTAAGAGTACTTTTGAAACTGTTGGTCAGTTGTGAAATGAACGCTCCTTGATCATCTGATAGTTGCTGACTTGTGACTTGGTTTTTCAGGGAACTCTCCCATGGCTCACTTTAATTGTTTCACCAGAAAAGAGGTTATGCTGTTTGTCAGCTCAAACCACTGTCAGGAAAAACTGGCCTCTTCCTCAACTCTCACAGACTCATTCTGTTTCTCCTCACCCTTAAAAACATATTTCCCTGAACAATCTTATAGGTAATGCAGTTAGTATTGATTTGCCACCACTAGGTTCTGTTTCTTCCCATGACCCTAAAATCGCTCCAATTAGAGAACCAACAATCCATGGAAAATGCCCACGATCCTAAGCATTTTGACTTAAAAGCATTATATCAAGTTGTACCAATTAATTTTACTTCATAAATCTGAGATGTCAGATTTTTGGAGCCAGAAAAAAACCTTAAGGACTGACTAGTCAACTCCATTTTACCAAAATTGAGCTCCAAAATAAACACATTAGCCTGTGTGTACAGACAGAACCAAGATGAAACATCAAGTCTGGACTCTTTCTAATAATCTTATACTGTATTCCCCTATATGCATGAACCAAATCTAAGAAAATGAGCTTGCATTTTCATGCCCAGCAACATAAAAATACTCCCAGCTCTCTGAAAACAATGGGATAATTTAAGCAAATCAGATGTCACTCCAGCCCCCACAGCATGAGGTAGCAGGGCTGCCCTCAACATTGAAGTCTCCTGGGGAATTTCCTGCTACGTCCCAAGGAAGAAGACAGTCAGCGCCCTGTTTCTAGGGATCTTTTTTCACAGTGATCCAAGTTTCCTTTTTTTGCTGACACTTATTTGGGTTCACTGGAACGAGTCTCCAACTCCTTATCAAGCAATATTTTAGAAATCTCTCTGTGATATTTGTCCTATCCACCCTGGCAGCATACCCTTTTCCTCCAAGGGTGGCTCCTTGGAGAGCAGACACCAGTCACATCTAGCGTCTGGGAAGGGAGCCTGCTAAAAGTTGCCCTCCTTCCAATAAGAAATTTTTTATCTGACCTCTGTGTGAACAGAACTTGAAAACTTGAACTTTGAGTTGTGATCTGATACCTGAAATTCCTTTCATTCCACAATTAAAGATAAGGCTTTCAGGGTAAACATAGCAGAACTAAGAATTTTCTGGACTCACTAATGCACATAAAGAGATAAATAATTGACTCGGGTCATTTCCTAGGGCTGGTTTTGGAAAAGGAGGAAGGGAAGGAGAGGTCAAGGGGCACTGAAGAGAGAGTGAACAAAGCAAAAAGAAAGGCTGGAGACATTGAAGAAAAAGTCTGCCCACTTCACCATCTGCCCTGAACAATACTATGTTTAATTACTTCCGCAGCTGTTCCTCACTTTTTTTTTTTTAAATCAACTTTGACCACAGAGGAAACTGCTGTTGGTTTTCAAATAGACAAGGATGTCTTTGGGTGTCATCTACCTAGATGAAAATGGATGGGAAATTGGTTCTTATAGACAGGCGTGCAAGAAAAAGATTTCAGAACCTGTAATGTGCTTGTATTATTAATCACTGTATTACAATCAAGATGATATTTTATATAAGGATCTTTTGTCTGGGGAACTCAGAGTGGAAAAGGAACCATAAATTTATAGAAAAAAGAAAAATCAGCTTCCTGTATACCCACTGGAGTGTCATCTGTGTTAGAAATCACAGTAAATGAAAGATAAAATTAATACTCATGTAAAAGGAATTTCCCTACCAGTAGCAGTTTCCACAAATGGAAAAGTGGAAGCAGTGATGATGTTGAGAAAGTGGTAGAATGCAGTCTCTTTTTATTTTCTGAGAGAAAAGGCAGAGAAAGAGAAGGAAAAATGAGAAAAGGAAGCTGATAATGCTCCATTTCTTAACACCACCTGGGTTAATATGTAATTGACAAGATTAATGGCTGCACAATAATTGCTTCCCTTGTTTACCATCTGGATGGTGGCCAACCATCTTACCTCTCTGCCCACCAGTGGGTTTGAGTTTCTAAGGATGCAGTGAGTGGCTGATAGGTGCTGTGTACCAGGTGTAACCTTGTTAAAGAAGACATTTAGGAAGAAAGTACAGGGAAACCTGATGATGTTCCCTCTGGTGAGGCGTGCTTCTCTGCATTTGGTAAATAGTCTCACTTTAAAACTGCTGCATGAGTTGTGGGGGAACAGAACAAGGCTGGGCCCAGCCAAATCACTCTACCTGAGGAGAACAAAGAAAGGAAAACCCTCAGGATTCAGAGAAATGTGTCTTTTCTGTCCCATCCAAAGTGTTCCTCTTGGCTGTCCTTTGCATTGTCCTGGGATGTGCTGGGCAGTACTTACCTTTCACCTGCACGTTTACAGGGATGTGAAAATATATCCCTCCCCATTCTTTCCTGATCCACTTTCTAAGCTTCTGCCTCTTGCCTTTCACCCTGTGAGACAAGCAAACTGACCAAGGCTTTCAGTCATGCGCTACAGACAGGATTTCCATGGAAAGGTACCATGAGTTCCACCTGCTCTGCTGCTGATCTTGTCTGGTCTTGTCTCTTGCTTGGACCAGGATAATTTGATGTACAAAAACAAGAGCTATGGAATTCATTCTCAGGGGGCCTCATTCTGGTTTGGGTCACAAGGGTTCTCCTTGATTACTTCAACCTTTGTAGGATTCCTCATTTTCTTTTTCCTTTTTTCTTTTTTTTTTTTAAGGAGGGCACAGCTCACAGTGGCCCATGCCACGTTGGTGTTATCAGTGCCACGCTCTAACCAGCTGAGCTAACCGGCCACCCCAGCTTCCTCATTTTCTAACAAATCAAGTATAGATCCCTGACATGCAAGGAGGCCCATCTGGGGCTGGTATTCATACTTGTCCTACCTTCCCTTTCATCCCAACTTACACTGTTTTACTGTGTAGCTCCAGGCTCTCTTCCTTCCACCTAGATATGTTCCTCTACCCACTCTCTCTGTACATTCAAATCCTATCCTTCTGGACCAGCATCTCTCAGTATCTCTCACATACCTCACAGACCTTGTACTTTATCCCTACTGCCACTAAATAGTTACAGTATAGTCATCAGTGTGTGGGCTGACTTTCTTTCTTACTAGACAATGAGTTCCCTGCAGATAGGTACTGCATGTATTCTGTTCTTTGACATATACCTAGCTGCGGGCCAATAGTCGGTGCTTAGATTGTCAAGTTAATAACTATATTAATGAATGTAAAGACCAGTTCAATGTCCACTTCCTTCATGAGTTCCACCTTCAGACTCTCCAGCTGAGTATATTCTTGTTAGTCATCATCTGAAGTAACAGGTGAACTTTGCACTTCCTGCTGGCACTGTCACTTTCCATATTTTGTCATCATTATCTGGATCTTTTTCTTATGTCTTCTGCTAATCTAAGACTCCTTGAAAGCAGGGACTCTCACTCATTTTTTACGTTGTTCACAACTGCAATCATGAAATTTTATCTAACCGGGACTCAGAAGTTGTTCGCTCAGTGGTGGATTAATCACTTACTTACTTAATTATTTAATGTCTATACTCCCGCATTATGCACACACATTACTTCTCTACATTAGAGTAAAAAAAAAAAAAAAAAAGTACCCAGTTAACAAATCTTTTCAGCACCTCTGCATTTCAACCATGCAGCCAATGACCTTCTAGGGGCATTCCATTTCATTCTGCAAAGTCTTGACTTGAAAGATATGAAGGCAGGGCATGAAGGAGTTCAGAGTTTTGAGCCAGAGACAACAGAGATAGTAAAAGGCTGGAGCAGTAGGAAAAGGGAGACAACAGAAATAAGTACTTGGAACAGATGGTTTAGGTGGAAAAAACTGAGAGCTCTAAGTGTTTCATCTGAAGAGTAAGACAAGCATCAGCCTAAACCCCATTTGGAGTAATCAGGGATTGAAAAGTTAAATGGAGAGGAAATAAGCAGAATTTGAGGAAGGGTTCTGAGGAAATGGTGCAGAAGGAGTAATTCATTGGGTATGGCTGAGGCATAAAGAACCCAGTGTTGAAGGTGAAATCAGAAGGATCTTAGGGCAAGGTAAGAGGGGGATACCCAATGAAAGAGGAGAGCTGGGTATTGAAGAGGCTGAAATAAGAGGACAGGGAGCTTAATTGTTCTACTGTGAGATATAAGGTACATACAATGAGAGGGGATTGAAAAGGGGGAATTTAGGACCCCATAGATGTAGCACTCAGGGACTGGGAGAAGGCTGTTGCCAAGGCATTCCCACAAAAAGTGGGCCTGTACCTCTTCAACTTATACAAAGTGATATGTCAATTATTTCTCACTAAAACTGCAGAAAAATACAGTACTTGCTAATTCCTGCTTATCAGATCCAATGAGCATAATGTCATTAATGTGGTGGAACGATGTGATGTTATGTGGAATATTAAGATAAAAAAGATCAATTCATAGAGATGTAAAGGAGGATGGTGGTTATAGGGGCTGGGAAGAGGGGGTATTGGGAAGTCATTGTTTAATGGGTACTGAGTGTTGGTTTTATGAGATAAAAAAGGTTCTAGATGTTGGTGACGGTTGTACAACAAAACAAATGTGCTTAATGCCACTGAACTGTATAATTAAAGTAGTTAAAATGGGAAGTTTTATGTTATGTATATTTTAAATAAATAAATAAATAAATAAAAATTAAGGACAGTTGATTGTACTCTCTATTAAGAGGAAATAAGAATAGGAACCATAAGGACATCCCTGAAGAACTGATGAAAGGAAAAGGACACAGAAATCAAAGCTGATGAAAGTGCCCATTGCAGGCTCTCTGGTCAGGTAACAATCCCATTTCTTCTTCCTGGACATGCAACCCACTCCATTTTCCAGACTTCCCTGCAGTTAAGTGTGGATACACAACCAAGCTACTGCCAAATAAATGTGAACAGAATGATGTGGGCCACTCACTCCCAAACCAGGCACATAAAAACCTTCCACTTGTGTTCCTTTATGTTATTTTCCCATCTGGAATGTGAGTGCTCATGCCCAGGGTGACTTTGGAAGCCACAGGTTCTGGCATCACTGCTTAGAGGACAGAACTCGATCAAGCAGACATCAAAATCAGGCATCTTACATCAGCAAGAAAAAACAAATCTATGGTTTCCAAGCCAACATACAATTGGGGGTGAATTTATTACAGCAGTCATTATTGCCTTAATAAACACAGCATGGATAAGGCTGGGGAGGTGACTTAGAAGCTCACTGGCTGCATTTTTTGAGTAATGATAGTAAGAATTATAAGGAGAGGAAGTGGAAACAGCTGGGAGAAGGAAGTAGATGGTATCTATGGATAGTCTTTGAAGTCAGGGTCCCAGAATAAAGAATATCGAAACGTGGGCCGGCCGAGTGGCGCATTGGTTTAGCACTGGTTTTGGGATGCCAGCGGCCCCGGTTCGGATCCCATATGAGGGCCAGTGACACTGCCCTCTACAGCTAACAACAACAGCTCCGCCTGGAACTGGGCTGTGCGAGCCCTGGTGACGGTGTAGGCTGCAGTCCCTGCTGCAGTGGGCTGCCATAGGCTACAGTGAGTGGCCCACAGCCAGTGTGAGCGGCTGGCAGCCAAGTGTGAGCTGCCAATAGCCGCGGTGAGCGACATCCAGAGGCCAGCGACTGATCTGCCTCATCCGGGAAGCGCGCAATGACGATACCAACAGTGAAGCAACATCCTCCGCAACTAAACTGAAGAATAAAAAGACAGCAACTTGTCTGTTCCCCTTCCCCGATTCCCCAACGCTGTTCCCCTCTGCCAATTCCCCAATAAAAAATAAAATTAAATTAAAAAAAAGAATATCAAAACGTGACTTTTAACAAAGCATGTGTTATTGTACATCATGACCTAGTCAGTCCATATTTCTCTCTTTAGTGACTCCCATCTACTTTATGACCTTGGCCATGACATTTAAACTGTCCTTGGCTTTCTATTTATAGTCACAAAAGAAAAATACCAACCAAATTTCTATAAAAGTTTTTCTATATCTCCAAGTTCCTTCTCTTGCTTTCTCTCTCTCTCTCTTTCCCTCCAAATAATTTTTAATTATTTAATGTGGGAAAATGTTTTATGAGAATTGCATTCCTTTCAGAGCCACTGCCTGGGTCATTTAAAAATAAACAATAGACAAAGGGAAACATTTACCTGGAGGTACTTTATAATAACAGCCTCCAGGATTGGCTAGAAGAAAAAAGGAGTTAGAAGATTTATGGCCATCCAGTCTACACTGAAAAAAAATTCAATTTTCCTCCTCCTTCTCCCCAACAGGTATGTTCCAAATGGAGACGATGCTTTATTAATTCTGTGGTCCTATCAGTTTTTATTATTGCTATAGTGTTCTTAGATACTCAGACAAGTCACAGGCCAATCAACAAATACAGTTACTAAAGGCTAAAGTTTGCAGAGACTCTGAAGCTATTCAAGCAAAGACAGGTGTAAACAGGATTTATAATAAGTACTATTATTATTTTTATTATTTTAAGCACATAGTTCTATCCAGAACATGCAAACTGAGCTTTTGAGTCTTGGTCATAAACCTTTGGGCACTTTTCTAGCCCTTGGTATAGTAGTACCAACGAGAGATTAAACTAGAAAACAAATCTACAAATGAGTAGCTATCTTATAATTAGTAAGCACTTTTCTTCATATAAAATTCTATGCCAGTCTCTAATAGCCACACTTATACTCACCTGAAGCCTTTCATCTAAAAAGCTCAAAGCACTTCTTGCTAATACCAGTGCCAATTCTTTAAAAATTCCTGTAAGTCAGGGAACTAAAATTCCCATCCACCAAGTATTATGGCTATTGCTGAGATCTGAGCCCTCTGTCTATAATACATGTAGTTGTAGGTGACATTCTTTTCCCAGATCACAGCCTCACCTCCAACCCAATGAAGGGGAGATGAGTCTTAACAGAGCCGGAAATACTGTTTTCAACCACATGGGAGGCAATGGGATGGGAAGGAAATATCAGCTTCTGGATTTCGACCTGACTACAAACCCTGGCTTTACAGAAATTAACTTAACCTCTCTGAGCTTCAGTTTGTTCATCTATAATCAAGGATGTAAGGTAATTCTATAGTTGCTGGCACACAGTAGGCACTCAGTAAATACTTGTTTGGGGATATAAGGCCATATCATTCCTCATATCCCTAATTCGATTGGATCTTTGGAACTAAGCAATGTTTTATCTGGTTAATACTTGGTTCAGAGTCTGCATGAGAATACTGTCCATAGGAGGCACTCAATAAATGTTGGTGGAGTTGTCTTGCTATGGAAGAAGTCTCTATTGAATGCTCATGCTACCCAAGCCAACTTGGGTTTTCTAGAAGTCCAATATTTTCTCATACAAATGCTAATCCCTGGGTATGAAAGATTTATTTAAACGCAGTTCTGCCCCTCTTTCTTCAGTACACTTAGGCTGATTTTCCAAATCTCATCATGTCTTATATTTATAAGCAAAGGAGAATACTTTTATGGATTTTATCACTTTGTTAAATACCAAATACTAAGTTGTTAGTTACAGAGATTTGTTGGAAAAAATCTTACATAAAATTGTCTTGTAAACACTTGAATGTATTGCCACACTTTATGAATTTGTTTGGATTATTTTTAGAAGGCAAATGTTTTAGTCCTTTCAACTATTTGAAGGCAAAATATTATATCTTCAATTATAACTATCACGTATTCATTAGATTTTTCATAACTCTACCAAAAATATTGCCAAACCATTTATCAATCAGAGCTAAAAGTCAAAAGGAATGCCTATTCCTTGGATTAAAAAATAATGTTTAAATATAATTTGTAAATTTACTTTGAAGATCATGATGTAACATCGTTTATGCAGAACCTCAACCAATTCAAAACATGGTAATGACCAAACAGTAAGGACAGGTTGGGGGTAACTTCTGAATAGGCAAAAGAGATATTTAAAACATTTAGGTCTAATAGCCATGAATTTCATTCATGGGAGATCTTTCAGAATATTACTTCAAGATAAGTTATCCTTACTTTGTCCACAATTCTAACAAGCCGTTCTGATTTCTCCCATTGTCAGCAGATGAAATGCAGCAAATGAGAAGTGTGTCGATATTAGATGGGAAAAAGGTTATAGCTATCAGCCAATAAGCCAACAAACCAACAAGTTCATTTTGAAGGTTATCTTTTTTTCTAGCACGTTAGCAGATGTTAAGGGTCAGAAAAATTAAAGTTATTATCCTTGCCCTCCATAGTATATACTTTGGTTGAGGTAGAAAATATCTCCATACAGAAAATAAATAGAAACATAAAAATTACATAGCACTGACCATAGGTCTAAAAGAATTCAGAGAAGGGAGAAATCAGCATGGGAGCGAGTACAAAAAATTTCAGAGGCTGGATCTGTTTTAAAATATTAGACACATTAGAGCAAGCCCTGTTTTAAAGACAGAAAACAAATGCCTAAAAAGTGAGGTCTTGAAACCATCGTGGGAGACCTCTAAAAGGTTAAAAAAACACTTCGTTTAGAACAGGAATTTTTTTTTAAAACTTCATTATCTAAAATGTGGTGGTTTTTTTTGCATAATGCTGTAAAACCGAATAAGGAAAACTCAACTTAGAGTGCAGAAAGCAAGACTTAAATAAGGCATCCAAATGTATTCTTAAATATAATTATGTTTTTTAAAAGTCTTCCTTTTATACTGCTCTTTAAATGTTTTCAGTGAAATAGTGTAGAGAGAGAGTAATGAGTCCAATGACCCATTCAGTAGTCCCGGCTTGCATGACCTGTGTAGGGTCGCCCGCCCAGCCCCACCAGCTCTGTCAATGCACAGGAGCAGGGGCACCTCCTCAGCACAAATGGCTCTCCTCCAGGGAGGTTCACAGACATCAGCATCTGTAATTAAGCATCTGAACAAAAACTTCATGAACTTCTCTGCTCATGATCCAGGTTGGGGAAGAGGACGAAATGTGTCTGCTAGCATCAGTGGAAAACAGTAAGGATAAAGGCCACGAGCCAAAGGTTCTGAAGGAGAACAAATATGCATATGTCAAATTTGCTGCTTGGCTCTTTAGAGATCAATAGACACTGGCTTGGATTTGAGGGGCACCAAGATAACCCCCCAAATCTCTCTCTCAGGGAAAGCAATGTAGTTCTTAAAAAATCATATAGTTCTAAGGATTACAACTATAAATATATAAATTATAATATATATATTTTAATATAAATATATAATTTATATAAAAATATAATGTAATATAAAATATATATAATATATTTATATAAATATATAATATATATTATAAATATATATAATTTATATATTATAAATTATAAATATATATAATATAAATGACAATATTATATATATGTAACAGTGTGATTTGAAAGCTTCAAGATAATCCTCCAGATTGCTCTCCCATCAACAAGAAAGGATTGCAGTATGGTGAAGAGAGGACAATGGTTATCTTTCCCTCCAGTAAAGGACAGGCAATGAAAACAATAGAAGGTCTACTAGCCAGACACAACTAATGATATATGTTCCAGGTAAGTGGCCGTTTGCAAATCTGTACTAGATCAAAGTTTGAAGACAAAAGTTTTCAAACACAGAAATAATATTTTGTCACTTTTTGATGACATTCATAATGTAATAACTACAGACATGACAAACTTTTAAGTTTAATTTGCATTATCAACATTTTCTCCATAACTTCCTTAAATCTAGACTAGACAACAAAAAAAGCAATAGATCAAGCCCTGATTTGTAGCATTTACAAATTTCTATGGTGTAAATACTTCCACCATGGCCAATTTCAAGCTTCCAGCATAATAACATCATGGAAAACAGTTGCAAGGGAACGGGAAATAGCATACATTCCTATAGTGTTTCAACAATACAGATACAATAGATATAAAATAATACAAGAGCACAGATAACAGGAAAGTTCAGTAAAACAATTAGAAAATGATGAGTTTTTTAGAATTTATTAACTTTGTGTTTTATGTAATGTTTACTCATGAGTTTATATAATTTAATGTTTAATAATGGCTGTGTTTAACAACTGGCTCAGAAATCTCTGAAAATTGAACATTCAGCTCTCAAGAACCAGTAAAATCCAGATCCGGCATACCACAGGTTCCCTTTATTCCTGAGACCTAGCTATATTCTGACCCTGATTGAAGACTGACAAATGCCCTCGATTGTCCACTCTACAAAGATCAAGTTCTGGTCACCTGCAACCGAAAGAATCTTGGTTTATTAAATAAGTCCCTGCCAGCTGAAGTGGACAGGGACAGCTTTATCTAACAGCAAGATAGAAGCTACCACCTCTAGAGACCAATATTCCAGCATACGTAACTGCCACTTCCTTTTTTTTTTGTTTTTAAACTGGGCTTGCCACCTTGTTAAATGGAGTTTTCCACTATGGAAAACCTAGCCATGCCATGCAATGGTCTCTTTAAATGCCTCCCCCAGATGAAGAATGTTTAATCAGCTGAGCTGAGCCTACAGGCCCCACAGGAGCTCAGGAGGATGTTAACAGCTCACAACCTCTCCTGCCCATTCCCAGAGGCCCCAGCATCACTTTGTGAAACTGCACAGAGTGGAGACCAGGCTTTTCCCTGGAGAGGAAGTGGCTGCCGGAATGCCAGATGTGCCATTCCCACAGCAGCTGGTGGAGGGCCTGGCTCTCCCAGGGTGAGGAGCAGCCTCCGCAGAAACCAAGCCCAGGAAGTTTGCAAAGTTTCCACAGGCCAGGGGAACCCAAGCTATGCGGGGCCTGAGGCGACACAGGATGAGAAATAGATTCTCCCACCCCCCTCCTTTGTTTCCTTCCACCAGTGTTTGGAAAACCTGTTGAAGGAGTTATTCCAAGTGTTTTTTCAAGCCTCTAATCTGCCTTCAAAAATATCCTTGAAGAGGAAACAAAGATTGTTTGCTAGCAGTTGACGAGGGTGGAAATGGCTAGGAAAAGTCTCCAGCACACCTAGATGAAAGCCACAAATTAGAGTTAGGGAGGGCTCTGGACAGAAACCAGCCGGGTTGTCCAATCTGCAGGGCTCTGTTTGTCCTACCTTTTTTAAAACAAGGGGCTGAAGTCTACTGCTCTGTGTGAAAGCTGGAGGTGGAAAGATGAGGGTAAGAGGGAAAATGGGGGGTGGAGATGCTATACCTGATTAGGAAAGGGGAAAAGGCTGGGTATGGGTAAACAGCAAGGAAATCAAGTGTGCAGTTCTTCTAAAATCTTGTTTAATGTACATTTTCTCAGGGAGGTTCAGCTGAACCCTTCAGCCGTGCATCCAAAATTGATTAAAAACCTGAAATTTCCCATAATTGGACATCATTAATAAATTCTTCAGGGTTCCAGAAGGCTCTGAAGAGGTAGAACAAGGGTTTGGAGAGATGAGAGCAACGGGAGATTGTAAGATCTCAGACCATGGAGTTAATTCCATTTAATCAGCTTGGAGAAAGTCCACATTCACAACAAACCCTGAACTAACTGGCACACTGAGCCCTCCTGCCCTCTGCAACAGGGCTGGATTTTCTCTCATTCACTTCTCCCTCATTCTTTAACTCCTACTTGGATAACAAGCTTCCCCACAAGTTCTGCCAGTTAACTGTTAGGATCTAACGTTGTTCTTCTCCCAAGGACCCTCACTTGCTTCTGCGGTCCAGCAACTGAAGAGGGAAGGCTGTCACTTCCTCAGTTCATTTCCCATCTACCACACCCAAGAGTGCCTTGTTCCACCCTTCTCCTCCCCTCCCACCTTTATTCCCACCATTATTCTCAGTTCTTAGCTTGACCCCAAATTCACAGATAACCTGAAACCTTGAAGTGAGACATTAGTATTGATTTTTGGGGGGCCCACCAAGTGGCGCAGTGGTTAAGTGCTGGCTTGAGAAGCCAGCGGCCCCGGTTCAGGTCCCACATATGAATGCCAGTGACACTACCCTCAAAAAAAAAAATTAAAAGTATTGATTTGTTGCCACACCAAATCTTAAGTGGTAACTGGCAAGCTTGCTTGGTTTGTAATATTTCCTCTAGTTCTTCTCTTTTTCCTCTAGTAGAAATGAGCCTGAGCAGCAAAATGCTCTGGGGGTCAGGTAACTACAAAGAAATGAGAAGCAAAGCCCGAGTAAGAGAGGATAAGGGTCAAATGCAGGATTTACCAGAGCGCCAAATGGCTTAGTCTCATAGTTATCTATATCTTGCAAATTTCCCCTTCCTTTTCTGGGCATTTCAGTGAGAAGGGCATTTCATCTGGTAAAACCAGTGTGGAAGAGACATAACAATATCAACCTCCATCCTCAAGGACCCCAAGATCAATGGTCCTTGAGTGGAACTCACTCCAGGTCAAGGACATTGTCTTCTATGAGACATGATTTTTTCATTGTTCAGACTAGGGTTTGAGCTGCAGAGATAAGGGGATAGAGATGCAGAGAAGGATCAACTTACCAGAGACAGTGGAACCTAAGGAGATGGTCAGCCCAAATTTACAGTAACCTACTTACTGTACCCCCCCCACCCACATCCCAAATTCAAGTTTGAGAACTTGAGCACAGGCTGCCTCCTTCATTTCCAACTTAGCTTCTATTCTCCTATTCCCCTGACAGGCTGCATTTGGGAATGTTTCTTCCTCTCAACTTCTCACCATGCCTTATTTTAACATCCCTTCATCCACACCCCAATGTAGGGAAAAAAGTTTCTTTGCACTGCTCTTTCTTATCTCAGGTGACCCATAGAGAAATTTCAGGTGACCCAATGGTGTTATAGTGAAGTTGTAACTGAGCTGTATCCCTACCTCTCCCTGAAGGCCTTCTTTCTGTTCTTCTATCAAGCATGAGGCATTATACTTTGGCCATCACAAAGGAAAAGATTAATGAATGCTTATCTATAAAAAGAATAAAAAATAAATTAAAAAAAAAACCTTCCATATGGCAAATTTGATGGGTATCATAAACAAAGTCAAAAGACAAATCAAAAATTGGAGAAAAGTCCTTGCAACATATCTGATTGATGAAGGTCTGGTTTCTTAGTGAACAAAGAGTCCTTATAAATCAATAAGACAAAGTGCGAAGGAAATTAATTATATGCTCACTTTAGAAAAATAGAGAATGTATGGGCCAGCCGAGTGGCACGGTGGTTAAGCGCTGGCTTGGGAAGCCAGCGGCCCTGGTTCGGGTCCCATATATAATGGTCAGTGACACTGCCTTCAAAATAAATAAATAAATAAATAAAAATAGAGAATATACAAATATTGAATCACTATGTTGTATACCTGAAACTAATATAATGTTGTATACCAAATATACCTCAATAAAAACATGAAAATAATAAATAGAATAAGGTGTATACTATCAGTCAACATTTAAAAATGAGTCAAAACAAGTCACTGCTTTTTCTTACCAGACTGGAAAATACTAAAAGTTTGGCAATCCCAGTAGTGGTGAGGATGGGGAGAAATAGTCAGTAGTATATTGTAGGTAGGAGTTTCAATAAGTACAGTTTGTAGAAGTACATTTGGCAGCATCGAGAAAGTTTAAAAAAATGCGTATACTTTGACCCAGAAATTCCACTGTGAGAATTGCATTCTATATATATATATAAAGATAAACAAAGATACATGTACAGAGATGGCCATGTGTAACTTTATTTGCAATTAAAAACCAAATAAAGAATATGCATATATAGGCTATTACTACACTGATTTTGAAAATTCTGGGGGACACTGAAGAAATTGGGAAAGGTAGGTATCTTAGTCTTTTTAGGCGGTTTTAACAAAATACTACAGACTGGGTAGCTCATAAACAACAGAAATTTATTGCTCAAAGTTCTGGAGTCTGAGAAGTCCAAGGTCACGGTGCTAGTACAGTCACCTTCTGATGAGAGTCCACTTCCGGTGCACACTTGGCCTCTTCTAACTGGAGTCTGAGAAGTCCAAGGTCACAGTGCTAGTACAGTCAACTTCTGATGAGAGTCCACTTCCGGTGCACACTTGGCCTCTTCTTGCAGTGTTCTTACATGATGGAAGAGGCTGGGGGCTCTTTGCAGTGTCTTTTACGAGTCCTAACCCTTTAACAAGAGTGTTGCCCTAATGACCTAGTAACCTCCCACAGGACCTCCTCCTAGTACTATCATCTTTGGGGCTTAGGCTTTCAAGATATGAATTTGGGGGGAACAAGGTGACACAAATATTCAGACCATAGCAGTAGGACTGAAGGTGAAAAAATGAAGAGGCTATTTTTCATCTATAATATTTCTGTTTGTCTTAATTTTTTACTGTTTCTTAAAAAATATTCATTTTAAAAACAATCAATAAACAAATTAAACACTGGCTGATAACTCCTTTCTGGTGCCCAAGAATGTAGTCTTTCCCCAAGACAAACACAGGGTTCACCTAACCAGTCCTGAGTCACCAATCTTTCAAACTGAGTGAAATCTCTAATAAATGGAAAAGCTGTGCATCAGAATGGTTGACAAAAGACAAAAGATGCATCACCTCCAGGTAAGCCTTCCCCAGTGACTCATTTAAAAAGAGTTGAGAAAGGCTGGGTTCTAGGGAAATGAAACGGGGTTTTGGAGTAAGCAGCCACTAGCTTCCCCTTGCTGCTCATGGTGGGTGACTGGCCCTGAGGGGTGGGGGGCAGTGGGAGTGCTGGGAGGTCCATGGGTGCAGGGCCACCAGCTGCTTTGACACCAACAAGCCCTGCTCTCTAGCCTGTACCCACTGTGGGAAGAGTAGAGGAGGCTTGAAATCCAGCCCCAGGGTATGATTCCAGCTACATGCCATTCTGGAAAAGGCAAAACTATGAAGACAGTAAACAGATTAGTGGTTGCTGGGGTTGGGGTTGGGGTTGGGGTTGGGGGAAGGATGACTAGGCTGAGCACAGCGGACTTTTAGGCCAATGAGACTACTCTGTATGTTACTACAGAACATACCACACCAAAAGTGAACTGTAATGTAAACTATGGACTTTGGGTGATTATGATGTGTCATTGGAGATTCATCAATTGTAACAAACATACCACGCTGGTGGGAATATTGATTTTGGGGAGGCCTTTGCCCATGTAGAGGTAGAAGGGTATGGGAACTCTCTATACCTTCCTCTGGAAACAAACAAACAAAAGAAGTCTTAGGAGATAACAGATAAGGCATAATGAATGCTTGTTAGGTGCTCAGTAGAAACAAATCCTGCCCCAGCTATTGTTACCACATCCACTGGGAGGAAGGATGGTGCTGTGTGTTCATTTCTCACCTGCTTCCTACTTGGGACACTTTGCTTGAGACACTTTGCACCCTCAGCTGGACACTTCCTGGCTTGGCCAGGTTCCACCTGGAATTTCACCCTTAAACATTTGAGGATGAAGTGGGGGCTTTCAGTTTTACACCACATATATTTATAACCTGGAATTTTATAAGAATACCTTCACTCATTGCCTCTATAAAAATAAAATAAATAGAACTCAATGTTATATTAGTTAAGCCTCTGATTTCAATTACAAACCAGATGTCTTCTTGAGATTTCGTACTGTCTTGGATTTGTTAAACTTGGCCTGAACCCCACTTATGAGGCCTGAGATAGGCCCATCTTTCCCCCACTATTTTCCTGCCTTCATTCCTCATCTGCCTCTTTACCTTTGCCCTGCTGCCTCTTCATGCCTTGTCTCAACAGAGCCAGACACCAGCATGCCTCAGTGGAGCCCCACACCGAGATCTCCTTAGACCTTACCCTCATCACTGTTCCCACAAGAAACCCAGGCTCATTCAGCACATTTCACAAGTTTAGTAACACCCTGGGGAATGATGAGAAGGCATTAACAGGGCTCTGTTCCCCAACGCCAGTTCCCCACCATTTTCTGCCTCTTGCGGAATGGAGTCCCCATTCTCTCACTGCCTGCCTTCCTCAGCCCTCATCAAGAACTCTGTGGGAACCATTTCTTCCCATTTTAACAGAAAAGAACTCCAGCTACCTTAAACCAGAGAAATATGTTACAAGGATTTCAGGGTCTCGGGAAATTCAGACGGGACTATAAGAACTGGAAAGCCCTGGGCAGGACTATCTCTGCCTGTCACCTCTGCTTTCCCATTTACACGAGGATATGGCTTTCCCTTGGTATCCAAGTGGCCAGCCACATAGAAAGACAAACTTGCTGGCTTAGAACTCGAACCCCAAATTCCTGAGAAATAGTGTCAGATTGGCCTTTGTCTTCTTATCTCCATCCAGAAGGAAAAATGTGTTAGAGCAGCAGGTCACTTGAAAGGGGACTTGCTGATCGCCAGGCACCCTTGGGTGTTACCTCAGTCTTACAGAATAAATAAGTACCACTTCTATGAGGATTTGAGATGTGGGTACATTTCCAAAAAAGGTATTGTTTTGTTTTGTTTTTACTGAGGTTAAACAAAATACAGACTTTGGAATCAGACCAATTTGGTTTTGAAATTTTGCTCAGTCACTTACTGAATAACTGGGCAATGCTGAGAAAGTCAGTTAACTTCTCTGGTCCTTCATTTCCTCATCTATGAAGTGAGGATAATGACCCATTCAGAGAGCTGTTGTAAGTGTGGGATGTTGTCATTTATCTGAAGCATCCACTTCACAGCGGGTTCTCTCTCCTTGCTTTTATTTAGGCTCTTGATGCAATGAGAATAATCTTTCCACAACACCATGTGGCCATGTCATTCCCTTGCTTAAATCCCTTTCTAAGTCTTCTCATAGCCCTCAGAATAAAGTCCCTTGTTCTCAAGATAACATAAAAAGCCCTTAAGATCTCTCTGTTCTATGCACTATACCCTCCCCATCACACCTGTGCCCCAACCAGACCAAAACCGCTTGTAGTTCCCAGAACCCATCATGATCTCTCTTTCTCTGTTCCTCTTCTCCTCACTCACATCCTCAACCTTGTCTGCCTTTTTTCTCAGAAAGATCCTTGGTCATCAATTCCACCCACAAGACTGTACTAAGAATTCTTCCTATAGGCTTCTGGACAGGAGCCCTCCTCAGCTTCCTTGGAACTAGCCTGCTTCAACAGCTCTAGAGACTCTACATTGTAAGGCAACCCATTCCACAGCTACCATCTAGAAGATTCTACCACCCTCTTTCCAACTGGAAATAGAATTGAAAATGCCTCCATACAACTTACACTCAGTGTGGTCTTAGCTTTTACTCTTGAACAACCCTCAAATTATTGGAAACTTGAGTCAGTTATCCTGTCCTCCACTTCCTCAAATCTATCTCTCCTCTTCACCAGACCTCAGGAGTTGTGATTCAGAGAGCATTTATCATCTCATAACATTCTCTAGTTTGTCTTTGTTCTTCTCAAAGCCTGGTGCTCAAGTATGAGTCCAACTACCACTTCCCTTGTGGATCCTACAAACCTATACAGCCTCAGACTGAGTGACTTTTTCATTCAGATGATCCACCTACCCAGGTCCTGTGGAGCTTCTGGTCAATCACACCCCCTCCACGTCCTTATTATCTGACCTGCTATCATACCAAGTCCCATCTCTCCACATCCCCAGATTAATACAAGTGACTAATGTTACACAACAAGCCAAGGTCAGACAGTAGGAGCCATCTTGAGATTTATGATCTCTAGCCTAGCACTGTTCAGCAATTCATTTGTTCATACTTCTTTTAACTGATGTCCTTCTATATGTTGATAATAATAGTAAGTATGCTTGACATATGCTGAGGGTTTACAATGTTGGGCTCTGGGCTAGCAATATGCATGCTTTTTCTCATTTAACCATCATGACAAAGTCCCTAAGGATATTACAGATGAAGAAGCTGAAGTTTAGAGAGATTAAGAAATTGAACAAGCGTGGTGGTTAAGAGCTGTCTTGGGATGCCAGCAGCCCGGGTTCGGATCCCACATATGAGGGCCAGTGACACTGCCCTCTAAAAAAAAAAAGAAAAAGAAAAAAAAAAGAAATTGAACCAATAGTTCAAGAGAATTGAGGGTTAGGTTAGACAACAAAGCAATAAGGTCTCAAAACACCAAATATGGCAGCTGTAGATCCCCATATTTTTTCCCTACAGTTAGGATTCTCCTAATTTCAAACCCCTGAGTACCTCACTTTACTTCACTTAAGTAGAGGAGAAAGAGGACTCACACTAATCAAGCAAAGCCTGAGCGTCCAGAGTAACAGCTTCCAGTGACTCAGGTAGTCACCTTCTCAGGTGTTCAGGTCCCTTCTTACAAGATTAATCTGAGTGTGGTGTGAGAACAGATTTTGAAGATGTGCAAAGCTTCTGCGGGCATTTGCTGTCTCTTTTACATTTATACAACAAGGCTACGTCTCTGCTTAATTTGATGACCTCCAGTCAATCTGATGTCCGGATTGCAAATTGTGGTAAACTCTTGCTCATTTGACACTATTCCAAGAGTTCCTCATAGTCAATTTTAAAAGGTAATAGTGACTTATTTTTATAGCTAAACCATGGAATGAGAAACTGGCATTGGTTGGGTTGATTCCCACTTAAAGAAGAGCTCTTAAGCCTCATGGCCTTCTGGTGACACTGATCAGCTTGACTGGCAGATAGAGAAGTTCTCAATCACACCATTTCCCTTGTAATCACTATATAATGAAGAGACGTTTGTCCACAAACCTTTCACCCACTCCTGGAGCTCAGGGGAGCAGCCGCTCTCAGCCAACATCCTGGGCAAAGGTTTCCCATGGAAATGTCTGCTGGTTGAACTCACATCTCGCCTTGCTTGTTCTGAAGGATCAGACATCTTGAATGCTCACTGTGTGGCTTCCCAGAAGATTCAGAAACATGCTTGATGTGGGTATGGGATAGAAGCAGGGCAATTCTTGTGGCCTGGGGGCAGAGGAGGGCTCCAAATACAACATTAGGGCTTGGCAAAACCCAGGAACATCATGCCAAGAACTTTTCCCTTCACTTTTAAGCCCATATGCGTCTCAGAGGGAACTTAGTCCTCATGCCAGGAGTGAATACACATTAGTCATCAATGTACAGTGATATTAGTGCTAAGGACTGATATCTAAAATGCCCCATTTCTTTTGTTTTCTCCTATCCAATATTTACTTATCCATCAGAATCTAGTTTCTTCCTGCTGAGCTTTCTCTATCAAGTCTTCAGTGAACACTCTAGCCCACAGTGACCACTAGCCTCTGACAACATAGAACTCATTGCTAGTAAGGTGGCTCTAGATAATGGGCAGCCTTATGGCATCTTTTGAATTGTTTTAATTATTGTTTTCACTAGGCATTTCAAATCAAAATGGATTTAATGTAGGGAATGGAGTACTTACAAAACTATTGCGAGGGTTGAAGAGGAATACAGGGGGCCACCACTGATAATTCATTGTAAGAACATATAAGTCTGATTTTAATCCAGAAATAGGGAAGATGTTGTTACTACTGATACTGTTATCTCCCTACAACTGACATGCCCACAAACCTGAGACTAGACATGGAATGCTGAGTCTGTCCACTTCAATTGACTTGAACACAATATTGCTTACCACCAAGAGAACTTTATACGTGTCTTCTGAATTTCATAAATGGAGGTAGGAGATGAGTGTGACTCCAGATTTCTGTATTCTAGGCAGCATAGCACACCAGTCAGGCATGTGCTAAGCACACAAAACCAAACTGCTTTCTTTGTGCTGCACATAACAGATTTTCAAGCCAGGTAATAGTCCACAGTTGACATCTCACTCCTGGGCTGAACTTTTCTGCTTTTCCCACATTTTTTTCAGTTGAAAAACCTCTATTCATCTTTGAATATACATCACAAGCATTGCCCTTTCTATACAGCATTTCTTCATCCCACTAAGAACTGGCCTCTCTCTCCTTGGGCCCCCCCATGGAAGCAGATGTAGATTTTCATCATGGTGTCTACAATAGACAAGGGGTGCCAAAAAAACATATACAAGTGGACACTTTGGTCAACATTGCTCAAGCAGTAGTTTGCTGTAGTCAAAAGTGCCTGGACACTGATGGTAACCACTTTGAGCACCTCTTGTAATTGCAGAAGTCAAATGTCACTTGTATTCATCTTTTGTTATCGACATATATTATTACAATTTTAATAGTTTTTTTTTCTTTCTTAAAATGTGTGTACATTTTTTTGGCACCCTCTGTATCTTTGTAATCAAACCAGTTTCTCTGCGCAACTGTGAGCTATTTAAGGCACTTCTGTGGCACATGGTAGACACAGAATTAATGATCACTGAATGAATGGGCAAGGCTGGGGCTCTTACCACAAACCCAAGGTTCAAATAGGGATTTCACTGGAGCCTGTTACCTTGCCCAATCTGAGAGTAACTGAGTGAGTGAGTCCTCCTGTTTCTATCTAGGCTGAAATTCTGGACAATATTAGTGCATCTTAGTGCTATTAGTACCATTTGGATCAATTGCAAAACATTATAGCAAATAATTGAAAAAGGGTAGACTGAACAGGGAATAGCAAACAAACAAAAAGTTTAGTACCGGTTAGGACTCTTTTAGTTGCAACTAAGAGCGTTAAATTAACAGAAACTCAACTCAAATGAAATAAAGAAATAAAAGGGAATATTCCATGTACTGACCAGTACAACCAAAAGGTTAGGGTGCTAGCTTCAGGCATGGCTGGATCCAGTCTATACCCTATGTCAGCAGGGGTGTGTCACTTTGGCTATGTTTTCCTCTGTGGCCTATATTCTCACTCTGACTCTTCTCATGTGGTATCAAAGGTGACCTCCACAGCTCCCAAATTATAATCCACCCATCAGCAACCTCTGTGAAAATAGTCTTCCAATATTTCCCCCAAATCCTTCAGAATTGACTCTGATGTGGCCCAGTCTGAGTCCCAACGACCCCCCACTCAAAGCCAGAAAGATAGAGTGCTGGCTGGAGAGCTGTACCCACCCTGGAACCAAGGGACTCTGTGGGCAGGTTAACCCCACCAAAGTCTATGGGCTGAGTACAGAAGGGAGTGGCCCTCAAAGGAAAACCAAGGTGGTGTTATCAGAAAGAGGAGTATGGACATTGGGTAGGAAAAACAACACATGTTTTCCACAGTGGGCATCTAGTGCTTTGCTATATCCAAAGTCCCACTATTCATTTTGAACGATACTTTGAACTACTCCAGGGCTCAAGAACAAGAGCAAACCTGCAGCCATTTGCAGGGTGCTTCTCTGTTGGGCTGCCCATGGGGGTGGGTGCAAAACAGAAAAATTTGACACCATTTCTAAGTTTCCGTTGAGATTGGGGAGAGAAAGAAAAAACCCATCAGTTTCAGGTCTTGAGTAGTAAAATGAGAGTAAGAAGGAAGAGGAAAAACACTTGGGATGTAAATGCAATGAACAACAGAAAATAATCGAAAAGGAAGTGGCTTCCTCTCATGTGTCAGTGGGTCTTGTGAGGAACAAGAGAAGTACCTTTCTGGAGCCTCAGCTGCTCTGCTGCCTTTCCAGCCGCCTCCTTGGGAAGAATGAGGCTTTAACAACTAGCATGGTGTCAGGGCTGGCTTCCACCCAAGCCTGAACAGTGCCCCCATTGAAGGACCCCAGGGCCAGCCCTGGATGCCTCTCCCTTCTTTTGCTCCCCTCAATGGACTATTTGTGGGACGAACAAGGACCGGGAGACACACTGCCATCTCCTACGAGGCTCCAGCAGCTGCAGGACTCCTCAGGAACTCCACGGGCCTCTGCACATCTCTCTCTGCAGAGACCAACAGGAGGGATGCCGGATTCGGAAAGGGGTCCCCAAGAGCTTCCTGGATGGGAGACGAAAATGCTCTTCAGCTTTCTCCCTCCCAGGCCTCTCTCCCATCTCCTGGGAAGGCATCTCTTCACCCCCAAATGTTTTGGTATCCTGCCTTGCTGTGCCTGACACCCTCTCTGTTCTACCCTCCTTGCTGGCTGGGAGAAAGAAAGAGAGGAGGAATAATCTTTCTCCAAAGCTGAGAGTTTATGATTGCAGCCATATTCAAATATTCCATTTTTTTGTCCACTTCTTCTGCTGAGATAAAATGACCTAGAGAGGGAAGTGATGGCTAAAAATATTCTCATCAAACACCAGGATCACAGCTACTGTTCTTATTGATTATTTAAACTGAAAACAATGCAAAAGAATGGTAACAGTAATATTTTATTTCTCCTGAACTCATTGGGTAATGATTGCTATTGCCCTGGGGAAACAGGCCAGTATATTGCCCAGAACAGATGGGCAAGGAGCGTTGTCACCGACTTCCTACTTCTGTAGTTATAGAGGATTGCTTATATTTTTCGATTTAAGAGATGCAAGCTGACCCATGCCCAAATCTCTCTTTTCAGGAGCTTGTTATTACACATGAAAATTTCCCATTCTTGTGACATTTTCTTCATTTGTAGGTTGAAGAAGCATGCCTATTTGGGGGAAATTTGGTGAAGTATAAATTTCTCTAGGCTTCAGACATCGACTTTATAAATAATTAATATCATGGTGGGATACAGGTGACCCTGTCGTTTCCAGAGTAATAGCTGGGATAAAGAGGAGAAGGGATAGCTCCAGAGACAAACTTTGCTGACTTGGCAATGGACAGAATCTGAAGGGGGATCCAGTACAGCTTCATATATCATTCCCTCCATAACCTCTTACCAGAAGGTTGATATCTGGCCTCATTTTTTTTTTCTTACAGAGGGTGCAGCTCACAGTGGCCCATACGGGGACTGAACAAGCAACCTTGGTGTTATTAGCACCACGCTCTAACCGACTGAGCTAACTGGATCAGAGGGTTCCCTTCCTTCCATGCTAGCCCATTCCACTTTTGAACAAGTCTTACTCTTTGCAGAATTCTTCTCTATATCAGCCCCTAAGCAATTTCCTTGCAATGTCCAGACATTGATCCTGGTCCTGACCAAGTGCTGGACACTTCAATTCCAGGAAACCCTTACCCTTCAGATAAATATTTCCACCCAGCAATCACACATGCCTCCTCCTGACCTTTTCCTCTTTGGGCTAAATCATAACCCCTGCAATTCCTGCAACACTTTCCTATATGACATAGTTGCCTGATTTTTACCGCTTGGTTAACTGTCTCCAGACAACCTCGGATTTATCTTGGATCCTTTTAAAGATATGGAATTCAGCTGAGGTTTGGCCAGGGTGAAAATACAGGCCCATGACCATCCTTGTTTGGAGTAATCTCCCTCCATGAATACACTCTAAGAGTTGCTGCTCATCAAGTGTCACTAGACTCCCACTGAACTTCCTGGTGATAAAACTCATGAACTTCTTTTAAGCCAATCATCTCCATTCAATTGATGTTTTTAAGCCTAAGATCTAATATTCATTGCTTATTAAACTTTATCACCTTAGTTTCAGTCCATCAATCTAACATGTAGAGATCTTTTAGGAATATTGATTCATTCAGTAGAACCTCCCAAATTTATGTAATCTATATATATCCAAAATGACTTCTATATTTTCATTCAAATTATTAATAAAAGTGAAGGTAAAACTTATAAAGTAAGATAAAGAATCCTGAAACCTAATGTCAGAAACATTGCAATGCTGTGTTCAAAGCCTTGTCCACACAAGAAAAACAGATGTTAGAGCACTGCTTTTCAACCCAGAGACGCCCCACATAAAAGAATACCATATTGTTGGACATAAGGAAGCATTTTTATGTTTTCCTTAAGTTGATTTTGGATGGGGGTGGTTAGTACTCTTTTTCATACTATGCAAACATAAGATTCTATGGGTACAGCAGAAGTAATGACCATTTAACCTAACTTTTACGTGAGGTAATGGGTCTCTGATCTTTAAAGAAGATATTTTTTTTTTTAAGATTTTATTGGAAAATGGGGAAGGGGAACAGCGTTGGGGAACTGGGGAAGGGGAACAGACAAGTTGCTGTCTTTTTGTTCTTCAGTCTAGTTGTGGAGGATGTCGCTTCACTGGCCCATGTTGGTATTATCATTGTGCTCTTCCCCGGGGAGGCAGATCGGTCACCTGCCCCTGGATGGCCACTCACAGCGGCTCTTGGAAGTTCACACTGGCTGCCAGCCACTCACGTTGGCTGTTGGCCACTCACTGTAGCCTATGGCAACCCACTGCAGCGGGGGACTCACAGCAGCCCAGCTCCAGGTGGAGCTGTTGTTCACCATCTTAGCTGTAGAGGGCAGTGTCACTGGCCCTCATATGTGGGATCCGAACCAGGGCAGCTGGCATCACAAGCCAGCTCTTAACCAACGCACCACTCAACCGGCCCAAGAAGGTTATTTTTTTTATCAAAACAGTCTTCTTGCCAAAATCCTCTGTGTTTCTTTCGAATACATATTCCCAAATCAAAGCCTACCCATTCAATATGACAATAAAAGCTGCATCAAAAGCTTACCTCTGAATTTTCCTGATGTTCTTTAAACCCTGCCCTAAGAGATGCTATTTTTCATTTCCCAGGGGAAAATAGAACCACTGTATAAATTATTTGAGGAAATTGGCTTGAATACCATAACTAAGTTCTTGCAAAGCAGATTTGAATATTAAGGCAGCTCTCAAGGTGGAATCTTCCCAGTTTGAATGCAGAAACTACATTTGGCAAAGTCATGTGAAAAGTGCAAGCATGTCTCAATCAGATGTTTTTCTTAAGCCATTCCCCATCTTCGTGTCTAACAGAGGTTGAGTGTGAGCTGAAAAATGGATTCGATAATAACATGAGAATAAATAAGTCACTTACTTTGGTGTTTCTGATGGAAAAAAACTTCAGTGAAAAAAAAATAGTCACAGCTAAGTTCAGAGTCTGAACTAGTCTAATCATGACATGAACAACCAGACCAAAAAAAAAAATTCTATTAATATTACTTTAAAGCTCAAGCCCATCAGAATAGTAATCCTTTCTCTATAAGGTCCTAGTACAAATAAAAAGATGGATTATAACTTAACTTTTCACATTTCTGCCTCATTTCAGCCACATAAAATGAAGCTTAAAACCAGGAGTACTCTAACCAGCAAGGCTATGATTTAAAATTGAAGAAGAGATAAAAAGCTTTGATGGCAAGAAAAAGCTAAAGTTCTTGCCATCTGCAGTGGCATGGATGGACTCAGAGGGTATTGCGCTGAGTGCAGTATGTCAGACAGAGAAAGACAAATGTAATATGATTTTGCTAATATGTGGAATCTAAAGAACAAAATAAACAAAAAACAAAAACAAACTCATAGATACAGAGAATACTTTGATGGTTGTCAGATGGGAGGGGTGTTGGGGGTTGGTGAAAAAGGGGAATGGATTAAGAAGAACAAATTTGTAGTTACAAAATAGTCATGGGGATGTAAAGCATAGGGAATATAGTAAATAACATGGTAATAACTATGTATAGTGCCAGGTGGGTACTAGGCTAGTCAGGGAATCACTTCTTAAATTATATGAATGTCTAACCACTATGCTGTACACCTGAAATTAATATAAAATAATAGTGAATGTCAAATGTGATTGAAAAAATTAAAAAGGGGGAAAAGATGAAGGGGAATAAGAAGTTCACATTTCCAGGTATAAAAGAAGTCATGGGGATATAATGTACAGCATGGGGAATATAGTCAATAATATTGTGATAGTGTGGTATGGTGTCAGATGGTTGGTTGCTTGACTTATCATGGTGATCACAGCTTTAGGTACATAAATGTTGAATAACTGTGGTGTACATCTGAAACTGATATGATGATGTATGTTAATAAAAATCTTTTTAAAAAGGAAGTTTGTATTGAATTATTATGTTGTACACTTAAAAGTAAGGTAACATTATATGTCAATTATATCACAGTAAACTTTTAAGAAATAAAAACAAAAGGAAATTTACCTCTCTCCAAATGGGGTTTACCTCTTTCCCTTTCCAAAAACCCTGTTCCAATTATCATGTACACTTCCTAATCATTTCGCAGGAACTGTTATGATGAAATTGTATTCCCTTATTTAGTTCTAATGCCTAATACCCTCCCATCTAAGTCACCATGTCTGTCTCTCATAATACCTCCCCATCCATCTCCTTTGTTTTCCCTATTACTGCCTATTGCAATGACATAAACCTGAGTCCTTCAGGCTTTGGGGTCACCCTTTAATATATAAATATAATTATTGGATCTACAGGAATCCAGTACCCATTTCAATATTTTGTAGGATCAGCCACAGGATGCTTCTCCTGGGGGGTTGTTAGTCACCTCTTTCCCCAAACTCCTTCTCCTGGTTCCTCCTAATCAGCTCTGACCCTCTTGTCCACTCCCATAGCCCTTTGTCCTTCACACATGTGCTGTTCTTGCCCCTTCCTTCCACGAGTCACCGCCAAAACAAGGCTATATTGCATGACTTACACCAAAGGTTGGAAATTTTGGAAAAGAGCCATAGCACAACATGAAATTTAACTCAGGCATCACTGTTGCTGTCTACCCATAAAGAGTCCTTCCTGGCCAAGTTACTGTGTCTGCCCTCAGAAGGAGTCCCTCAGGCACCGTTTCCTCTCTTCCTCAGCCACCAAGAGAAAATTCAATCTTTTTTGACAAGAAAGAAAGAGAGAGAGAGAGAGAGAGAGAGAGAGAGAGAGAGAGAGAGAGAGAGAAAGAGAGAAAGAAGAAGAAGAAGAAGAAGAAGAAGAAGAAGAAGAAGAAGAAGAAGAAGAAGAAGAAGAAGAAGAAGAAGAAGAAGAAGAGGAAGAAGAAGAAGAAGAAAGGGAGGGAGAGAGGGAGGGAAACCAATCAAAAATCTATAATAATTCAGCAATCCTGAAACATAGATATGTCTGCAGCCAGGTTTTTTAGTAGTGATTTTTTAAATTTAACAAGCAAAAAAATTTTTTTACTGACATAAAGATACAAAATTACTGGAGTGTTTTGTTTTTGTATTTTTAATCACAGTACATCTATATGATGTAATAGCATTCAGTTCTTTAAAGTTATTCTGCTACCTCCAAAAGATGCAGCCTCTGAGCAGACATTTGCAGCTTCTTTCAGTTGTGGGAAAATTGTTTATTATATAGTACTAAAGAAAACCAGGATCTGAAATTGTATATAGAGTATAATTTCAATTCTGCGAAAAGTCTGGAGGAAAGCATGCCAAATTATCAACAGGGATTGCAGAAGTATGGGTGATTGCTATTTTATTGTTTAAGCTTTCCAGCTCACCCTGGATAATCACTGTCATTTATGATCATTCAGACCACTGAGATTTACTTACAAAGACACCTGCCTGGCAGATGCAAGACTATTTTCAGGCTGGGATTTACCTTAACCCCATGGGTATACCTCATTCCACAAGATTCAGCTCAAACATCACCTGTGAAACCTTTGATGCCCACCCATCTTCCCTTTTGTGCAGTTGGTTGCTTCCTCCATCTCCAACCTATAATACTCTCCAGAACCTTTCTAGCACTTCTCACATCTGTATCTCAGAGTCTCAGCAAGAGACAAATAGCACCCTTATATTGAAAAGATTTTATTACAGAAACTCTACAAAGCAGCAGTGTGCAAGGAAACCACAAAAGATAGTATATACACCAGGGAAAATAAGAGGGGGCTCTGTTACCACCCCTAGCCTAAAAAGGTAACAGGAGGGAGTGGTTCCCAGAGCCTGGAATAGGAAAGGGAGGGATGCTTGACAGGAGCTGCAACCATCAGCAGAGGGATGCAAATAGCCTATAGCAAATCCTCACGAAGGCAGCCAATTCACTCTCTTCCCTCCTTCCAGTCATCATTGGCCAAATCTGCCTGGGAGCCAGGGAGCAAAAGGGCCCTTTGATGTGATCCATAGAGGGCAGCTTCCCAGGAAGAAGGCAGGGAGAGGGAGAAGGAAGATGAGTGGATCTGGAAGAGCAAACCAAAGATTGAGCACAGCAACATAATTATTGATTGACAGGCATGGCCCCAGTGTTTGTTGCCTGAGGGTCTCCCTTTCCTTTAATATTGCAAAGCATGTAGAACTCAAACTCATGTCCCATGCACTACAAAGTCCCCTTCCATCTTCCACCACCCCTTCCAGCTTCTCTCTAAAGGATTTCAGAGGATGAGTCTTCTCCTAAACTGGGGCTTGCTACATCCGGTCTAGTTCCTTCATTTGCCCTCCTCTCAATAAACCACTTCCTCCCATGCTGGACACCACCCTCCTTCCTTCCTTTTTCTCAAATTAGCATAAACTCAAGGATTATTGTATATATCAATAATTGAAGGGTTCCACAGCACAGCATAAGGAACAACTTCAAGACCTTTATTAGGTATCTCTTTTAATAAATTTTTATTAACCATTCTTTACCACAAAGAATTTCTCAACTATGCTCACCACCATCTTCCAGGGACCCCATCTTTCTCAAGGGTCTTCTCTTTTCCCTCTAATGACAGCTCTCCAAAACACTAAACTCTGTTACACTCTTCTTTGTCTAAACCTTTAGATATTTTAATGTGATAATTTTTAAATGTCAGAGTGGCAAATTTTTAAAATAAAGTTTTATTGGAACCAGGGTCAGAGTTAGGGTAAGGAAAGTGAGGCAAAAGGTCTGCACGTGCAGGATCACAACCTCTCTTTATCAGATCCTCTCTTTAAAATGTTTATGCTTTGTTCATCATAGATTTTTTTCGTTGACTTTGATTTTTAAATATTATAATAATATTGATCTTGTCCACTAAGTTTTTTGGCATCCCTATATTTCTGGACCCAAGGTCAATACTTCATATCACCCCAGTCTAGGCCCTGCCAGAGGGGGCTCATCTTTCTATATTAAATATGCCCAGTAAGGTGCTTTCCCAAACCAAAAGATAAGTTCTTTTCCCAAGCAGAATTTTGCTTTCAAACTCCTGCCAATTTTGAGAATAATTTTTTCTTGGTACCTCTCCCCCATTGGACCATGAGATCCTTCAGGACAAAAAAATTATGCTTTGTCTGTTTCTATATCCCTGGTGCCTGGACTTAGTAGTTTAATTATACATATTTACTGAATACAAGGATCTAGTGCAAAAATTTGTAAGCAAGGTCAGCTTATTAATTGTTGAATCTATTTAGAGCTTTTCTTTTATGTGTTAAAATCTCAAGTCTTAGAAAGCTAGCTGGCAAAGGCCTGAAGAGATCATTTAATCTTTTCATTTGACACATTAGGAGACTGAGGCCTATGTCCCTGGTTATATTTGCAAGCAAGTTGCTCAGAGTTTATCCAGAATAATTAATATTTCCCACTGTCAGGATGTCATCCATCTGAATAATTTTGATAGCATCCCAGGGTGCAGAACAGAGTAAAATCAAAATTCTCCAGGGGGTACAGGAAGGCCCCACATGACTACAATGACCTTCTTTCTCCCAACAGAAATCTCAGAGGATGGAAAAGGGAACTTATCATGTGAACAGACACAGAGATATAAAATGGGAAAATTACTGACACCCAACCCAATAACCTGAGTCAGAACAACTTTTATCAGAATGAGATGCAGAAATACTAACATCGAGGAAGAGCTGGAGTTTTAAATCAAAGCCAGAAAATGTATTTGCCCAAGGTAAAGGCATGAGTGAAAGATTTACAGAAAAAGGACAAAGGTGATAAGGAAAGCTTGCTTCTTTACAATGAACTTATTGTTTCAAACTTGTGAGACACCCAAAAAGCTGACAAGGGTCCCTTTACCCCTGCACCCAGGACAGTTTGGCCAAAGGACATCTAGGGTGACATGCCTCAAACAGTCAACACTAATCTCTTATCCCGGAATAGCCCAAATAACCCGTCAAACCTGACTGGCTGCCTTTCAGAAACGCCTTTGGAATTCTTTGTTCAGTTCTGCTTGGTTCACCCTGGATCGTCTCTTCTGGCACTTCTCTGGTGACCTGATCTTTGTCCACAACGACATCCCCCAAGAGGTCCGCCAAACCCCAGATTTGCCCAGTGGGTGACACTAATAAGATCCAATGAGAAGTAATACATTCAAAACAGCTGAGGCACACAGTCACACAAAAGTCAGAGTTGCCACCAAGTCACTTCTTTTTCCCAATATCCCCCTGGCAGAAAAGAGGTCAAACTGACCTTGAAGAAGAACTGTCCTTATTTGATCAGTTACCATGGCAACACCAAACCCTCTCTCCCCAAGGCACCTGCCCACGGGGTTCGCACCTGCCAGCTAGTAGCAAGAGTGGCCCAGCAACCTTAGTTCCCTGTCACTGGGCTCATTTCACCAACAAAGGTGCCAGCAGTGCCAGTTGGCTTCATGATATGGATACCTGCCCACTAAGCATTGGCCCAGAGATCAGGGACTTTCACAAAGGCCAGCCAACAGCTGGCAGGCAGGCACCGCCAGGTCATTGTCATCCTGGGCTGAATTGAAGACAAAGGCCCTGTCTGTAACACAGCATCCCCGCCCCCGCCGCCCCCCCCCCCCCCCCCCGTGTTTTATTTTCAGCTCCAGGTCCCTTCCTATGGGAGGGCCATGTGGCTGAAGCTGCCTTTCCTGGCTTTTTGTTGTTCCTTCAGCATTACCCTGCTTGTGCACACTGGTGTAGAAAAGCTTCCCCAGTCCTGTGTCTCATCTTATTGCAAATCAGAGAGCTCACCGTAAGTCACCTCAGGCCAGTGAGTTCAGATTTGGAGCTGGTAACCAGAAGCCGAGTCAAACTTCCTTCCCTGGCTCCACACCAAGGCCTCCGAGGATTTCTTGTCACATGAGGTTAGTGTAGTTTCACATCCTCTAAAGCAAAGCTCTGTCGAAACTCACTAGTCTCACATGGCTCCAGCTCAAAACAACCGCCCCACTCAGCTGCCTTCCTAACTGTTTGGAGCAGCAAGTCAGGAGACCTGGGTTATAGTTTCAGCGTAGTCTACATGACCTTGAGCAATCACTGGTTCTATCGCTTCTTATGGAAAATTAAGAACTAGCATAACTGTCACTAAGGTCCCTTTCAACTCTCCTTTAAAAAATAAACAGCTTCATTTTCTCCACTGCTTTCTAAAGAAGCTTTCTAAGAGAATCTCTAAAATCAAATAAAGATTATTTTTGTCTAAAAAATGGATAACGTGAGTTATCCATGTTGTTGTTTCTTCACAACAACATGAATGAATCTCAAAAATATTATTTGAGTGAAAGAAGCCTCTACAAAGTTCTATATTAGGCAAAACTAATCTATAGTTTAAAAAAAAATTTTGAAAAGTGGTTGCCTCTGGAGGTGGAGTGGGAGCACCCCAGGAAAGGGCATGAAGGAACTTTCTGAGATGAAGGTTGTATTTTATATCTGGATAGGGATTTGGGTTACACAGGTAAAAGCCTTTGTTAAAACTCATAGAATGCTACTCTTAAGATGGATGGAGAGAGCGATGGAGAGATAGGTATTAAAATAATTATAGCAAAATGTTCCTTGTAGAATCTAAGTGGGCATATGAGTGTTCGTTGTATAATTCCTTCAACTTTTCTATATGTTTGAAAATCTTCATAATAATATATTGGGGGAAAATATACTGTAATAAATTACAAAATTTCTGCCCCATCTACTCCCTCCCTCTGTCTTGACATGTGATATTTTTTTCCCATGAAATTAGTCAGGGGAAATGGGTGTATTCATTGATTTGAGCAGACACATCAATGGTGCTCTGTGATGATTAATTCCATTATCACTGCCCATGGCCTTCAAGGGAAGATATAAGTTCTGCACATCCAGAACCTATCCTTTGGCCTCGCCATCCTCAGCACAATTATCAGAAACAGGTTTGCAGGGAAGAGGCTGGCCACCATCAGTGGTTGGTCTTTCTTCTTACCATGTGTACCTCCACTCTTTGATTGTCAACATCCTTAACAGCCTTACAATGAATATATTCTAATAAAGGCATTTAATCCAATCCCAAATATAAGGGGGACATATGTTTTTTTTGGAAACACTCTGGGGGTAAATCAATTACCAAGGGACAGATTACAAGTGCATCTTTTACTAGACTCACTACCCTGTTATCCCATAATAAATATGAAATATTGACTTTCTTGACCACTTCCCTTTAAAACTCCCAAAACACATTCTTCTTTGTTCCTCCCCAATTTGATTTCTTCTCCCTGAAAATCTTCAAGCCAGACACACACAAAAGAATGTATGTTACTGTGGTCTATGCTATAATCAGCAGAGACCTCATTCACAGCTAACTCCTTTTAGGGGGAAAAATTAAAGAAAAGAAGCAATTACCAAGAAGGCGGAGTAAATCTACTTCCTAGAGATAGAATTTATGACTCCTGTTAGTTTTTCTCATTGGCGAGTTAATTAAACCTAACAGAAACACACACATTTACTGAGTACCCAATATGTTCAAGGACTTGAGTTATCCAAGAAATTAGATTTCTAGTTTCTTTACCCCAAACCTGTGTGAAATCTAATCTAATGAAGAAGATAAAATATAAGTTTATGCAAAGCTGAACAATTAAATATCTAGATAATTGTTCCATAGATCAATTATCGATGGAAGGGGTCTCCTAGATCCATGAGCAATGAACTGATGGCTGAATGGTGGAAGATCTGGGAGTTTAAAGAAGGACATGTCACCTCTGATGGGGGGGGCACAGAACTCTCAAGGGTGAGATTTTAACTATGTCTGGAAAAATAGGTAGAATTTGAGAAATTCAAGATGGGGAGAGACCACCTTGGACAGGTAAAACCAGGTGATTAAAGGAGTACTTTTGTTCTTAATGCTTAAACACCAAAGCATCATTTCATGTGTAAAATCCCTCTGCGATGCAGAGTTCCTTGAAGGAACTGATGTCCAAATTCTCTACCTACTGTTTTAGAGCATATCCTGAAATAAATTCGAATTCTTTGAAAATCAACCTCAGTCTTCCTTAAATTAATGTCTCAAAGCAAATGAGGATAGATCACTGAGACAACATTTGCAGGATCTCACCACTCAGGAGGAACATCTCAATGACTGGAGTACCCCCAGAGGTCACACCACGGGAATGTTAGTTCTCCAAATGATTCCATATCCAGCATTAAAAAGAGGCCTCAGGGTCAGCCGAGTGGCTCAGTTGTTTAAGAGCTCGCTTAAGAGTGCGAGCTGAGCTCTGAGCAACAGCAGTTCAATGCCCAGCCAAGAGCTGAGCTGCTGCTGAGCTACCAACAGGTGGCAGGATGGCTAAGCTAAAAAACAAACAAACAAACAAACAAACAAAAAAGAGGCCTCAGGGTCACTGATCATTAGCCAGGTCACTGCAGGGAGTGGTAAAGCTTAGTGCTCTTCACAGTCACAGTCACAGTCACCCCTTTTACATTAATGCTTATTTCTAGGTTAATCCTAGGTTTCCATAGCCCCTCCACAAAAAGGAAAAATACCAAATCATCCTAAACAATGAGAAACTTTCCACAACTTTGATTTACACAATTACTTGTGACAGCAGATGATTTATACTCTGGATAACTAACGAATATGAAAACACTAATTCAAAAAGATTGAACCCCTATATTTATTGCAGCCAAGATATGGAAGCAACCTAAGTGTCCAATGATGGATGAATGGATAAAGAAGATGTAATATATAGAGAAATACTATAACTCAGCCACAAAAAAGATGAAATATTGCCATTTGCAACAACATGGATGGACTTTGAGGGTATTATGCTAAATAAAATAAATCAGACAGAAAAGGACAAAAACCATATGATTTCACTCATATGTGGAATATAAAACAAAACAAAAAAGAGTGAACAAACACAACAAAACAAAACAAACGTACAGATACAGACAACAGAGTGGTGTTTACCAGAGGAGACGGGGGTGGATGGGAGGGCAAATGAATAAAGTGGATCAAATGTATGGTGACTGATGGAAACTAGATTATTGGTGGTAAACACAATACAGTGTATACAGATATTGAATTACAATGTTGTACACCTGAAACTTATATAAGGTATGTCTACAAATGTTACCTCAATTTTTAAAAAGTCAAATTGTTTCTGCATATGTAGAATCATTGTATAATCAAATAAATATAATAATTTTTCCAGGTTTATTGAGATATAATTGACATATAACATTGAGTAAGTTTAAGGTATACAAAATTATGATAAAAGTATGATTAGTGGGTTTTTAATTTTACACCTTTCCCCCATGTACCCATTCTACCATGAGCAAAGTAGCTGGAGGCAGAATATAGGAGTTTAAACCCCAGCGTAAACCCAAAGTATGACTTTGGGCAAGACTCACAATGTTTCAGAGCCTCCCTTTCTTCTGACATAGGTAAACAACATAAATAGCGATATCAAAAGGTTGATGGGAGAATGAAATTGAACAATGGGTATGAACGGCCTGAGGAGAACATGTTGACCCACAGCAAATGCTCTATATACATGTCTGTCAAATTCAAGTTAGAAGAATCTGACTTGTGAAATGACAATCATGTTAAATTGATCAAAATTCAGATGTGAACCCATAATTAATTAGTTATGCCATTGTCTTTTCCATTCTAATAATTCTTCTCAAAGAAAGTTTCCACCTATAAAAGTTTGTTAGAAAGGACTGCAGATTTGATAAACATCTTTTATGAGCCTTGTCCCACCCCAAACACACACACATTTGTTAAAAATTTACATTCAGTACCTTTTGAGAATACTTGTATCAAGACATCTCAAACACTGTACTGAAAGCAGGCAGCAGTTCTTATTTCCTCCATTTCTCTGTACCTGTAGAAACTGAGGCACAAAGGTAAGACACAGGTGTGACCTTTGAGTAGTTCAGCTGACTGAACTGCTTCCAGGCTAGAATCATTCACTTAGATACCCTAAAAACAAACCAAAACATCGGGAAGTAAGAGAAGTGGAAATACAGTTTAAAAATACTGCACTTTCCAATGTGAATTGACCAGAATTGAGGTTAAAGACAGATTTCAGCAATTTTTTGTCACCAATTTCTCAATGGACCATTTCCTGTCCTCCCACTGTCAAGTTTAGAGCATAAAACAAACCACAAGAATAAATCTCTGCTCCATACTCTGCCACAAGCAGAGTTCGTACTTATCAACAACAAAATATGCACACTGCATCTACAAACATATGTGCCATAGCTTCACATTTTGTGTGTATGACCCCCAACCTCAAAGAAACAAAAAAAGAAAAGAAATTCAACAACAACAAAAAAGTGGGAGTTTTAATTTCAGAGGAAAGGGGGGAAAATCCAAGCATAATGGAAGTGAAGAATGCTAGACTTGGAAATAACCTTAGTGCCTATTTTAGCCAAACTTCTTTATTTTACAGAAAAAGAAACTGGACCTCAGAGAGATTTCCAATTCCAATGGAAGTTACATCTGCGAGTCTGAATCTGAGACCTTTCATGGTACCACCAGATGACAGGGTTGGAATTGACCTTATAAATAACATATTCAAAGTTCCTCATGTCATTGATGAGGAAACTGAGGATCAAAGAAATTTAATGACTACTTTGAGGTCATACACTTTCTTAGTAGGACTAAAGCCCATCTGTGTATGCTTCTCAGAGAGAGCCGTGGCACCTTCCTCCCCTGTCTCAAACCCCACCCAGCAGCCTTCACCACTCTTTCATTCTATGAGCTAGACAATTGATGTTTTTCACACATTCTTATATAAATAACCATATCAATATGGTTCTAAAACCCATATCTCCTTTCCATCCAGGTTAACACTCCCTTGTATAAATGCAAGAGGTACCGGTTGGGTTCAGCCCAGTGCAAACATGGCTATGTAGCATCCAGGCAATTTTAAATATCTGTCCATGTTTTATAACCACCCATTCAGTCAGCCTCGAGGAGATCAACTAGGAGTATTCAGCATTTTCCCATGTTGTATTCTGTCTCTATTTACCAAAATAAACAAATTAGGGTACTGAAAGACTACAGTAAACAAGATATTTTTACCCATGGTTACAGCAGCTGTGTTGATTTTCTGCTCCTAGTGATAAATATAAAGAGAAAATAAGATTACTGAAAATTAATCAAATATAGGAAATTATATAAATTCTATATGGTTCTGTAGAGAACTATACCATTAATAATTAAGAAAAACTCAAGCTTTAGAGCCATTTGTTTCATTCATTTAACAGTTTGACAAAAATTGCTTACTATGTGCCTGGAACTTTCTAGGTGTTAAAGATACAGCAGGGAATAAAGTCCCTGCCCTCTCTTGGGGGTGGTGGGGTGTGGGGAGAGACAGAGAGAGAGAGAGAGAGAGAGAGACAGAAATGAGAAAGCAAGCTTTGTATATCTGAAAGTGCTTTCCAAGCAGAGAGACAACAAGTGCAAAGTCCTGACAATGCAGGAGTGGCATATTCTTGGAACAGCCAGAAGGCCAGTGTGGCTAGAGCAGAGTGAGTGAGGGGACAATGAAAGGAGATGCTACCTGAAATGTGGTTGAGGCCAATTGTGTGGGGATATTGGAGGGGCTTTGACTCGTACTCAAGGCGAGGTGGAAAAGCATTGGAAGGTGTAGGACAGAGGAAAGACATAATCTGATTTCCATTTTAAAAATTGCCTATGTGTTGAAAAACAACTGTAGCCTATTATTGGCTATTACAATAATCCAGGTGAGAGATGATTGTGGCTCGGACTATGATGGTAGTGGTATTGATATGGTAAGAAGTAGTAAAATTCTTAGAGGTAGAACCCACAGGATTTTATGGTGAATTCGATGTGGGGTATGAGAAAAAGAGAAGAATCAATGACTTCCAGGTTTTCCATGTCAGCAACTCTTGGGTGGAATTGCCATTTGCTAGAATGAGGAAGACTATGGGAGAAGTAGGCTCAGGTTGCAGGGGAGGGGTGATGAATCAGGAGTTCAGCCCTCACCTTGTAGGGCCGGCGATTCCTATTAGATATCCAACTAATAGACACGTCCTTTTAGAAATGTGTCTCAAGAACATAGTTGAATATACAATAGAGTTCAGAGCAGAGATTGAGTCTGGAGATATAAATGTTCACATTGTTCACATATGGATGATAAATGGAAAGCCATAAGACCAAATGAGATCACCTAGTGAATGTAGATTAAAAAAAGAAAAGAAGGTCCCTGAGACACCAGAATGTTTGGAGGTCAGCAAGATAAGGAGGAACCCGCAAAGAAGGTAGAAGAAGAGACCAGAGAGGTATATGAAGATCAGAGACCACTATTCCCAAGTCAGGTGAGTGATCAGCTGTATCCAATACTGCTGATTCTGGATGTAAGCTGAGTTATAATAGAAAAAATAAACAGCTGCCTGTGTCTCCTGCTATCATACCTACAGCCTCCTGTCAATAATAATAGCAAGCATAGTAATAATTAAGAACTACCACCTGTGAGTGTCTGTCAAGTCCCATGGATTGTGCTTTAGCAAATCTCACATGCCACCTCTGACAGGCTGGTAGTGGCTACCAGGAGCATTGTGTGAAGGAGTCTGAAGCTGCCTTTTAGCTGAAGGAGAAAGACTGAGTTGTGATTTCTGCCAGAGACTTAGAATGAGAAATTGGCATTACACTTGCCAGGTATTTGTGATCCTTGTAATAGGACTTTATATACATCATCTGTAGGGCTCACAACACATCTGTGGTGGTGTAATTAGCCCCATTTTACAAATGCAGAAACCTAGTTCAGGGACATTTACTAACCTCTCTGAGGTGTCACAGCTTGATGTCTGGGTCAGCTGGCTTTTGCACACATCACACAGTTTCTCGGTCCATCCCATCAGAAAAGTGCATAGATTTTCAAATCCGCAGGGTGCACCTCTTCTGATTTAAACCTATGACACAGAAAGCACATAATCAAAAGTATAAACTTCAAAAGCAATGGTTACTTTATGCTCAAAGACAATATGGTACAGCTGGATTCGTGAACTGATTTGGGGCGCTGTGTTAGCAAACTTAAAGAGAAAAATAAACAAAACATGAGACAAGAGAAGTCAAAATGAGTCAACGGGAAGCTTTTCAACCTAGGATAGTTGAAGATGACACAGTAAGAGCAACCATTAAAAATATGACTAGTATTTTGTCTTCATTATTCCCATAGCAACCTAGTACTATTTCCTGCCAAAAAAATAACTCAGTAGGCACCAAGAATTCTCAGCCTCTCTTTTAGCACCAAGCCCTTCCCACAGTCATTTGTATTAACATTTGCAAAAGATTTATTTCCCTTTGATTCAAATAATTCCACATTCCCAAGAATATCTGGACTGGAGCATGGCCAGCTGCCTGCAGGGCCTGCAGCCGTCTCCCTGGTCCTGGGTGCCCATGAATAGCCCATTGTTCAGGACAAACCCACTGCAGAGAACAGAGAAAACACAGAAGAGGAATCAATGTCATACTCTGAGGACTGGTCTGGAGCTTAAGCAATGAAGCTGAATGGGAGTGGCAAGCACCTAAGTCTGTTACAAGTCAGTGGTGATGCCTTCAGGGGCAGGGCTCCTCTGAGATGCTGCCCAGATCACCATGAATAATCAACACACTCTGAACCAAGTCCTGCCCCATGGCCAAGCACAGGGCTAAGGCAGGCCCCAAACTGAAAATCATCTTCATCATCCCCAAGTATCTGTTAAGCACCAACTGTATGCAGGCGTAAACACTGATATTCAAAGATAAGCCCAAGGTCACCTTCAAACAGTGTGTATAGCTTGAGCAACTAGCCAAAAACTCGAGAAAAGTGCTATCTCTAGACTCTTATATGATAGAGACTGGGAAATGATTGTCTTGCCCTGATTTTTGCTACTCATTTTCTGTATCTATTCTGTTGTATCTATCTCAGCTCCTAGGGCTCTTTGGAGAAAGTTCCAATTGCTCACATCAAAATCCATTGAAATCAAAGATAGAAAGTACTAGAATTTTAGTGTTTCTTGGGATTAATCAACATTCTACCAAATTCAGTTACAGTGAATTAACTGTTTTCCTGATGTAGACTTCCTACATTTATACCATATTTATTATTTCAGAGATATATTGATAAACCTCACAATAAATGCTTGATGAGTATAATTTAGCAGCCTCAAGCCTATAGTTCAGAATATGGCTATTTTCAAAAAGTTACACCTTCTAATAATTATTCAGATCTCTTATTATCCTTATTTGAGCTTTTTCTTTTTTTTATTAGTTTCAGGTGTACAAAGCATTGTAACAGTTAGACATTTATACCCTTCACAAAATGATAACATCCCCAAGCCACTACCCCTCTGATATCGTATATAGCTGTTACAGTACCATTGACTATATTCCCTATGCTGTACTCTGCATACACACATAAGTATATGTGTGTATATACTTATAGATATAATAAATATATATATTTAATTATAGTTGGCATTCCATATTATTCTACTTCAGCTTCAGATGTATAGCATATTGGTCAGGCATCTACACAGTCTATGGAGTGATCCCCCTGATAAGTCCAGTGCCCACCTGGCACCTTACATAATCTTTACAACATTATTGATTATATTCCCCATACTGTATTTCATATCCCCATGACTATATTATGATTACTAATTTGCACTTTCTAATCCCTTCACCTTTTTCCCCATCCCCACCCCTTTCCCATCTAGCAAACATCAGTTTTTTCTCTGTATTTCTGAGTCTATTTCTGTTTCATTTGCTGATTTATTCGTTTTAATAGTCATAAAACTACTATATTTCAAGACAAAATTCTCACGCCGCATTATTTCTCCCAGCTTTCGGAAAACCACCAAAGCATATCAGAGAAAAGCAATGAAGTGATCCAAAAACAACAGACTAATTTAGTTATGGTGATAATTAATCTATCTGCAAAAAAAAAAAAAGCTATATCTGCTCAAGAGCAAATATATCTGAGTTAATGCCATGGAGAAAAATAAACCTAACTTGTTAAGGCGAGCTTCTGTCCTTCAATTGCCCTACTTATCATTCCACAAATAAGGCTATATGGACGCTGAACTTCTACCCTATGGACACATCTCAGTCTTCATTGTGGCCATTAATATATTAAAAACACTGATGAAGGGCTATTGTTGGGTAAAGTCATTTTTCCCTTGACATTTATTATCAGTAGAAAAGTTTTTCTGTTTTAATACCCACATTCTGGCATATAATTACTGTAATAAAGTCTACTCCACTCTGGGTGATTGCTGCCAGTATTATGAAATCATGGCAATAGTTGTAAAAATAAGGGAGGTCACAACCTTTCCACACACACACACACCCACTCTGCAGTTGATATTAAATAGCTTTGGTGGGAAAATGCAGACCTTTAAACTTTCTCTACCAAACTCAATGCATTCTGTATTTAACTTCTTCTTTAAAACAATTTGTGCTGTAAGAATTCAAAAACTGCATATGGCCATGGAAAAAAAAAAGAAGAAGGAGCTTATACTTAATTAGCTACTAAGTCCGACTTGGACGAAGCACAATAACAACCATTTCTTTGTGCTTAACTATTTTTAATGATATGCATTACATGCATTGGCCTGTCTACTGCCCAGACTGTTCCAGCATCAATCCTGCTTCAGTGTTATGCTTTTGGCAAAGGACAGCATTGAGAAAAGTCTCCATTTCGATGTTTTGCCATTTTAGTGTGGATAATAACTCCCCACAGCATGAATTTCCTTTAAACCTTAAACCACCATCATGAACTCATGACCACAAGATAGTCAACATCCAACTACATCAGATGCTGTACAAATATTCCACTTACATCTCCAGCGGTACTCAGTGTTTCGATTTATCCTTTCTAGACTTAAACTGCTTGGATATTTTAATCCAGATGCTTTCAGCTATTCTCTTACATAACTGTTGGATATAATTTTTCTGCCTCTACTATATCTATCATTTTAGTATCATATAGAGTATTCTCACTGCCCAGGGTATTTTCAAGACCCAAGTCAAGCTAATTCAGGATCATAATAAGGACAGATAGGCCCAAGAGGGAGTATACTGTGCATTTTTTAAATCTTCTAGTTCTTTATGCAACAGGAATTTCTTTAGGGAGGGTCTAAGGAAATACCTATTTTAAAAGTAGAATCTTGGGTTTCCAAATTAAAATAATCCTGAGAGGAGATGCTGTTTGGGAGTTCAGAAAGTAAGGATCTCTTCTTGCCCTTGGAATAAGAAATAATTAGAATTCATTGTCTTCCAAAACAACATAGAGAATACAGAGGCAAAGAAAATGTTGAAGAACAAGGTGTGTTAGGCCCACAAGAAAGCACCAACAGAGCACAGTACAGAGGCAACCAAGCCCTGGGACTGCCATTCCTTATTTCCAACAGTGCAGTTCTGCTGTCATCTACTTTATTTCCTGGCCTCATGCATCAGGTTTTGTTTAGGGAGGAAAAGAGCTGCTATAAACACTTTGGAAAACAGTCTAAAGTGTGCATACCCTGTGACCAGCAATTCTGCTCCTAGATATGTGCCCTGGAATCATTTGTACATATGTACCCCAGAGTGCACGTATATGAATGTTCACAGCACCTCTATCCCATAATGGCTCCAAACCAGAAGCAACCCATAAGCCTATCCCTAGTACAATGGATCAATACATTATGGTGAAGTCATACAACTTAAAACTACACAGCCAAAGACATCAATAAACCAGATGTTTGTGCCACAGGTGGCTAAATCTTGCAAACACAATTTTGTATGAAAAAAAGGCAGTACACAAACAGAAACATAGAATTACTCCATTTATATAAAGACTAAAAACAGGCAATATTATTAATCTATATTGTTTAGAGATATGCATATAGGCAATAAGAAGAAAAGCAAATAAATTATTATCATAAAAAGTCAAGAATATTTCCTTTGTGGGGTGAGAAGTTTGCAATCAGGATTCAGGATGGGAACTAAGGGAAACATCTGGGATGCTGGTAATGCTTCGTTTCTCATTCTTTAAAATTTTTCTGTAGGAATATTTTATCTCTTATTTCAAACTTGCCAAAACACAAAAGCACCACTCCTAAAAGAGAGAAATTTAAAAACTTACTGCTTCAATCTAGCTTCTTCATGGTAAAAATGAGGAAATGGAGGACAAGGAGATTAAGCCAATTGCCCATGTCTCTTGTCACCTGACTGTGCAACTCCTGGGTCTAGGGCTCAGCCACAGAGCCTCTTCTCCAGAGGTTTAGAAAGTTCAAGTTCAGGAATCTCAGAGGTCTGTCATTGTCCCCTTAGGCTCTTCAGTCCAGCTTACAAAGCGACCCACTCCTCTCCCTCTCTCACTCCACCACCCCTCCCCCTCATGTCCAGCCCCTAGCATCTCTCCTTGTGGGTTCACAGCTCAGGTCCTCCTTGTAGTCCACTGGGCAGATGCATGTACTGTACATGCATCCATGGACAGATACACATGCCCACTTGTATCTTCTCTTGATTACACGTCCACCTGGCCTGTCAAACCTATATAGACAATATCTAATATTTAATCTACAGTTTAAAACCTACTATATTTTGCATTTTACAGATTTTTAAACCCCAAATAAAGTTCATTACTACAAATATTAAATTTAATGCTTGTAGATGTTGTTCAACCATCCTTCCAATAAACAATGTAAGGGACAGGTAAGCTATATAGACTTGTACTTTGGCCACTGGGGTTGGGTGGGGGTGTCTCTTCCTGAATTCCTATTCCTTGAGCTGTGCAGCATATATTGCTATAATAATAATTATAATAATAATAAATAATATCATTATTATCCCCTTCTTCAAATAAAATCAGTTGCTGAGAAATATCTAGCCAGAACTCTGTTTAGAAAGCAAAATTGTGAGTTAAGAAATTCCACATGAGACATTTGGGGAAGCCATCACATACAGATATGAATTTCAAAGATTATACAGGAGTATAATCTATTTGCTAGATTTCTCCAAGTCAATGGCATTCTTGGATTTTTTTTTTTCATATATAAAGACTTTTTTTTTTGAAACAGTTAAGGCTCACAACAAAATTAAGAGGAAGGTTTAAAGATTTTCCTTACACCCCAGGTCCCTACACATGCACAGCCTCCCCCACTATCAACATTCCCCATCAGAGTGATGCATTTGTTACCGTTGAGGAACTTACATTGACACATCATTATCACCCAGAGGCCGCAGTTCACTAGGTTCAGTATTCACTCTTAGTGTTGCACATTCTATGCTTTTGGACAAATGTATAATAACATGTATCCACCATTATAGAATTATACAGAATGTTTTCACTGCCCTAAAAACCCTCTGTGCTCTGCCCATTTATCCCCATCTCCTTCAACTCCTAGCAACCACTGATCTTTTTACTGTCTCCATGGTTTTGCCTTTTCCAGAATCCCATATAGTTGGAATCATTATAGCCTTTTCAGATTGGCTTTTTTCACTTAGTTATATACGTTTCAGTTTCCTCCATGTGTTTTCATAGCTTGATAGCTCATTTCTTTTTAGTACAGAATAATATTTTCTGGATGTACCACAATGTATTTACCCATTCACCTATTGAAGGTCTTCTTGGTTGGTTACAAGTTTTGGCAATTATGAATAAAACTGCTATAAATATCTGTATACAGATTTGTGCACATAAGTTTTTGATACTTTGGGTAAATACAAAGAAGCATGCTTTCTAGATCATGTGGAGAGATTATGCTAAGTTTTGAAACAAATTGGCAAACTATCTTCCAAAATGGTTGGACCATTTTACATTCCCATTAGCAAGGAATGAGAGTTCCTGTTGCTCTATATCCTCACTAACATTTAGTGCTGTCAGTGTTCTGTATTTCTGCCATTCCAATAAGTGTGTAGTGGTGTTTTATTGTTTTAATTTGCATTTTCCTGATAACATGTGATGTGGAGCATCTTTTCATCTGTTTATTGACTATCTATATATCTTCTTTGGTGAGGTATTTTAAGGTCTTTGGCCCATTGTTAAATCAGGTTGTTTGTTTTCTTGTTACATTTCATGGGTTCTTTGTATAATTTGGATAACAGTCTTATACCAGATGTGTATTTAGCAAATATTTTTCCCAGTCTATGGCTTGTCGTCTCATTCTCTTGGCTCTCTATTCTATTCCATTGACCTATTTGCCTATTCTTTCCTCAATCCCACACTGTCTTGATTGTGGTGTACACTTCATTGTGGTGTACAATTTTATAGTTTTTTTTAATTTAATTTGCTAATATTTTGTTGAGGACTTTTATATGTATTTTCATGAACGATACTGGTCTGTAGGTTTCTTTTCTTGTAATCCTCTTGTCATGTTTTAGTATTAGATAATGCATTCTTCATATAATCAATTTGGAAGTATTCCTTCTGCTACTATCCTCTGATGGAAATTGCAGGGAATTAGTAAAATTTCTTCCTTAGGCATTTAGTAGAATTTACCAGTGAGCCCATCTGGGTCTGCTGTTTTCGTTTTGGACCATTATTAATTTTTGATTCAATTTATTTACTAGATATAGGTTTATTCAGTTCATTTCTTTTTTTGGCAGATTATGTCTGTCAAGGAATTGGTCCATTTCATCCAGGTTATCAAATTTGTGGACATAAAGTTGTCCATAGAATTCCTTTATTACCCTTTTAATGTTCATAGGATCTGTAGTGATGTACCCTCTTTTATTCTTGATATTGGTAATTGGTGTCCTCTCTTTTTTTCCTTTAGTTAGCCTGGCTAAAGGCTTATTAATTTTTTTTAATTTTTCAGAAAACAAGCTTTGGATTATGTTGATTTTCCCTATTGATTTCATGTTTTCAGTTTCATTGATTTCTGTTCTAATTTTTATTATTTCTTTGCTTCTGCTCAATTTGAGTTTAATTTGCTCTTCTTTTTCTATTTCCTAAAGTACATGCTTGGATTTTGAGAATCTTAAAGAAATTGAAGGGAATAAAAAGAAATTTAGAATTCAGAAGACAGAATCCTGAGAGATGAATGAAAGGGTAAAAGCAAAAATCAAGAAGTGCTTGTAATTTTATTTGTTTGTTCTACGACATTACACCAGTAAGAAAAGTGCAGGGCAGAGCTTGACCTTGCAACAGAAATCTCAGCGACTTTAAAGATGCTAACCGCAGCCTAGTTCTACCTGTCAGAGCAATATGCATTATAACAAATTTGCAGGGCAGTAAAAGAATCTGGATAGTCCCTGAGTGTTTGGGATAATGAAATTTAAGCTGCCTCCCAGCATTCACATCACTTCCCTGAAGCATGTTGGCTTGATTACAAAAATCCATCAAGGTATCTTCATTCCTGGACCAAAAATTTGAGACTTTACAAAGTAAAGGTAGCAAAGTGAATCTATCTCCCATAAGCGAAGAATTCTAAGTTCATTCTTTTAAAAATGGAATTACAGAAGAAGCCAAAAATCCAAGGTAGCCTACACCACCATGAAGAGCAAACATATAGAAGAGAAGAACAAGTAAAAATGTGGGCAACAAAAGAAAAATATTGTGTATGAAAATTCAAATAAAGGGATAGAGTTCTTAGCTCATAGATAACTTCTCTCCAAACAAACTTGCTATCATCTCAAATAAACCATATACATGTAGTTTTCCAGTCATATAAAAATAACAACAACAAAAATGTCATTTCAAGAAGAACTGGCCATGGGGAAAAATGCTTTTGTCAGAAGAACAGAAATATTTCCAATCTGCCACATTATACTTCGAAGATCAATGTAACCAAAAATATCTGAAAAGGACAAAATCCTCTATGTCTTATGTTGGCATTATGTCAGTAGCAGATTAACCAAAACAAGTGGGGTGATTTTTTTTTTTAATTGAAACGACTCCGTGCACAAACACATGCCTCCTGGTGTGCACATTCGATGCAATGAACTCATTTAGTTACAATTCCAGACAGTATTACTTCTTTAAAAATCATATTCAGGGAATTTGCTCTCTGGTCCTCCTATCTGTGCCTAGCTGTATGCTACCCATCCTTCATGGCACTGTTTTGAGCTCAGGAGCCCACAGTGAGAATCTCCTGTATTTGAATTCCTAGGGTACTAGCCATGTGTCACTCATTTAGACTAAGTTCCACAGAGCACTGCATGGGGCTTAACCACTCCCCAAGTGTGTATGGTTTGTGTCCCACCCAGATAAGGTCATGGAATCTTATGCTTTTTTATCCATACCCTAGCATAGTGCTGAGCTCGTAGTAGGTGCTCAAACCTTGCCCAGTGGTTATTTCACTCCATGCTGCCTTCCCCTCCATAGCTCAGGATTAAATTTCCTTACAGCACTACCCATCATGGCAGCCACACCTTCCCCTTCCTCTGTTATCTCAGTGCCTTCTCTTTCTGTTTTGCTTTAAACAGGCAGTGAACAGAAACTAAAAACAAGTCCAGATCAGTGAGTGAGCATTTTATGGGAAATTATGGCTCTCAACATTAGAATAAAGGTCAAGCCACCACTAAATTTTAATACACCATGATGGTAACAGAGTTTATAAATGGGCGATTAACACAGGTAGGATCACTATAAACAACAAACAAATGTAGGGACTAGACTGAAGCATTAATAGTGATTTGGAACTAGGTTCTCAAAGCTTTCTACAGTACTATTTGTTCTATTATTATGTGACGTGTGGATTCTTAAAAATAGCCTGTTTTGTCAAAAATGGTGATTTTAAAATAGTGGTTTTAGTGGAAGGGGTAGGTGTTAGATTAGGAGTAGAAAGTTTCAGACATGATCACCAACAATGGAAGAGTTTCATAGTTTTAAGTAAATGTTATCATAATCTAAAATGCAAATATCCATTGATCGATCGAAGTTGACAAAACAAAACCAAATGTTTCATTTCACATTCTCAGGAATTTTCCATTCTTCTCCATATCCGTTGGCTTTTATGATTGTAATTGTTAAGCCCCCAATCTTAGACCAAAGAACAAAGTAATATAAGCCAAAGCACAGAATAGCCCACCAAGAAGAGAAGCAGCAGCATCTTTCCAAGCTTTGCATGGCGATAACTTTTCTCTTCCTCCTTGGGGTCCCAGTTTTTCAGTCACTCACTATAACCAAAAGGAGTTGCATAATGCAAAATTACTACTTAATTAATAGAACAACTCCTATCTAATTTCTATTCTGAAAACTCCCAATGTAGGAAACATGGTTGAACTCCAGGTTCAAAATTAAATTTGTGCTTTTCAATCACTGATTTCCTTTGGCCACATGTGTGATGCTTCTGCAAGGGGTCTACAGCCATAGAGACATAAGCCTTACTCACTCCCAACCAGCCCTTCCAGATTCACTTTCCCCCACCAATGCAGGAAATTGGTTACTACATAATTAACAAAACCAAAAAATGTGGTATAAAAGTCCAGGTGCATTTCCTGAAGGTATAGGCACCTCTCCACAGTGAGAATGACTTTGGAAGTGAGACTAAAGGGGTCTATGGCCAAGCCTACAAGGAAGTTCTTCGTGCCACGTGGCTGATTAGGGTATGGTTTTTTAAAGGAATGTCATTAACAGTAAAAACTAGCAGATTCCTGTGGAAGGTGAGAAAGAAAACCTAGTAAAAACACAAGTCATCTGGTACATCTACAGAATCCAAATCCATTCTAGATGAGTAGGTAAAGTCTTCTTTCCATGCCATCAATTAAGACATCAGTCCTTTCCAGTACTAACATATAGGTCTGAACTTATTTAGAATTTCGACTAAAAAACTTATATAGCAAATTATCTGATGAACTCATTGGATTAATAATAAAAATTATTCTGAGACCCTAGGAAAGTCAAACTTGGACACTATGTGCTCTACCTAGATGATATAGTCCATTCTTACAACATTTCAAGGCAGATTTCAATAGCCCATTTTACAAATGAGATAACCAAGGCTTTGTGAGGTTAACTTGCTTAAGAACATGTGCCTGGTAAACTTAGTGGAATCAGGATTCAAACGCAAGCCCTCTGATATAGATCCATGGGCTTACCAATTACCTCACACGGCTTCTCCTGTATAAGCCACAAGGACAAAGTGTAGGAAAGGATGATTGGTGATTTTTGGTGCCCACATTACATACCCTGCACCCACCTCTAATTTCAGTCACAGTTTTGGCAGAAAGTTTCGGGAATTACAGGCCAATATTCTGCTTTCCTGCCTCAGGATCTCCTCTGAAAGTGCAAGAGTCCACTCAGCCCATGGTTAAGCTGGCTCAGAAATACTCAACCAATGGGGGCATGGAAACCAAGGGAGATATGCCTCGGCCTTCCAAAGGACAACCCAGGAGATGTCCCCTTTGCTTCTCAGAATACCAGCATAATTAAGCTCCCGTTGCCCACAACAGCAACCATGATAACACACCCTCATATTAACTTTTTTTCCTTCTTACCATTCTCTTTCTATTCCCTCAATCACTCTTCTTGGGTTCATTTCCCAAACAAACTATATGCACCTGAGTTACGCTCTCAGGCCTGTTTTTGGGGGAACAAAAGTAAGAAAGTATCGTATGACTCCCTGATCTATAATTCAGGGACTGTTAGATCGCACACAAAATTTCAATGATCTGACACTTCATTGGCCCTCCACACATTCCAGAAGGAGCTAATGTCATCGTATGACTATGGAGACACAAGCATGGGACAGTTCCCGTGCCAGGGGGTGAACATCTAGATCGGCACTCCCACCTAGATTTGCAGAGAAATGGCTGTTTATGTGGGGAGGCTCATTCTACTCACTAGTCTGTGCAGAAGGCTTTGCATAATTCTGTATTCAATTATTGACAGCTCCAGTCCTTCATATTATTTATATGTGTGTATATCCAATTCAGACAGATCTTGAAGTACAATTGACATGTTCTCTTCATCCAAGTAAAATTTTGTAAGGCCAACCCCTTTCTCATTACAAGACCCTATGGATAACAATCCCTGGAAACCCCTGGAGGTATATCTAAAAAAGGGTAAGGACAGGATGAAAAGGGGCACAAAGTTCATTTAGTCCAAACTTATCTTTCCACAGATGGGAAAACTGAATTGTTCAGAGAGCTTTTGAGCTGGGCACCATGAGAACTGGAAGGACAGCCCAGGCCTCCCCACACTGTGTTGCCTTCTCCGTGGAAAGCCAACTGTTGACAAAATCCAGCCTAGAAAATTACTCATAGTCCTTGACTTGAACTGCTCTAGAATCAATATGGTATACTGCCTTTTGCAAATATCATAGACTCCCAGCCTGCCTGTGTGACTAGCAATGAAAAAGTCAGTCTCTCAGAAGCATACCCAGTAGTCAGTGGTGGAGACAATAGTTGTATAATAATCTCAGGTTGCAGAGTTTTAGAACTGATTCTGGTTGATAGCTGTCACTGTTAGGTATCATTAATTTGGAGCAACTACATGATCCAAGAACTGACAAATTGCTTCTCTTTTATTTTTTTCATTTCTCGAAATACTTTATTTTTCAAGAGAGCAATTGCAATAATTTATTACGTGATTACTATGCTAAATGCTTTAAATGTGTTATACATTCCCTATGTCACAGGTACAATTATCATCCTCTTTAATCCCTATAGATGTACCATAAACTCAGAGTAATAACTTAACATTCAAGAAAAATAAAACCTCCGAGTATGTTTACAATTCCCCACATGAAGGGAGATTATAAGCATTTCTTTAGAGTTCTGTAACAGTAATGTTATTTTGGTTTAAGGCCTATTTTCAGTACAGTGATCATTATTAGAGAATGTTTGTTTGCTATGGTAAATACATGTAACATGGAATTTACCATCTTAACTAATTAACACTTAACCAGCAATGTTAGGTATATTCACATTTTTGTGCAATCAGTTTCTAGAACTTTCTCATCTTGCAAAACTGAAACTCCGTATCCATTAAACAAAAACTCCCCATTTCCCTCTCTCCCAGCCCCTAATGATCATCATTCTATTTTCTGTTTCTATGATTCTGACTATTCTAAAAACTTCACATAAGTGGAATCATACAGTATTTGTCTTTTTGTGACTGGTTTATTTCACTTAGCATAATGTTCTCAGAGTTAATCCATATTGTACATATGTCAAGATTTCCTTCCTTTTTAAGTCTGGATAATACTCCTTTGTGTATATATACCATATTTTGTTTATCAATTCACCTGTTGATGGACACTTGGGTTGCTTCTACATCTTGGCTACTGTGAATAATGCTGCTATGAAGATGTACATTAGCAAATTGCTTTTAATTAAAATAAATTGACTACATTCTGTAGTGTCCCTTCCAACTTATAGTCCCACATTCCTGTTTGCAAAAACTAATCTGAGTCCCTCTTATTCAGTTATCCACACTCAGAATAAGCTTATTAACCTGTTGGCCAAATAGTCATGACAAAGTGAAGCCATTCATCTCACACCATAAATGAAAAGGTAATCTGCCTAGGAGGAAATAGGTTCATAGAGAGCTGGCCTTGCAAAACTCATTTTATGAAGTGGTGACAAAGGTCTTTAGGAAGATAATATAAGCATAGTGATTATGAGTGTGAGTCTGGAATCAGAATCCCAGCTCTAGCAATTACCAGCTGTGTGACATTGAGAAAGTTACGTAACCTCTCTAAACCTCAGTTCCTAATCTTTAAAAGAGGGGCAGTGATAATAATAGTACTTATACCCTAGAGTCACAGTGGGGAATAAATGAAATAATCCATATAAAGAATTCAGCATAGTATCTGACATACAGTAAGTGCTCAATAGGTAACAGCCTTTATTTTGTGGTTCTAGGTCACCGGTGCCAACCTGCTCAATTACAGAGGAGGCGCAATACACGAAGCAGCTCACACTCCTTCCTGCCTTTGTGGCCAAGGAGTTCTGGATGGATGGGCAGAGACCCCTTGTCTGACATGAAAACCCTAGTGATCAAGTATTTACTATCTTTTTAATTATAAAAGTCTAGTTTGTTTCAAAGCTTTAATTTTTAAAAAAAATACATCATTTAACCTAAGGTTGACCCTTTGAAGCCTACAGGCTTAAAAAAATAAAAGGTAAGAAACAGGAACTAAAAACTTGCTAAAATCTGAGCAAAACCAAGTAAACATCACAGACCTTTCTACAGAGAAAATCCCTGACCTTGTGTGTCTTCACGCTTGCTTGAAACATATTTGGTTTGCTTTTGCTTTTGCATCAAAATGTGGATCAGCACAGCCATCAGGCAAAGATGACCACATTTTAAATAATGATCACATGCTTTTATATGGCCTTTTCACAAGCTATACCAAGTTTCTCTCACCTCAGCATTTCTGCCTTTGCAATTCTGATTTACTTAGTTTAACACATTTGGGCGGTTCATTGGACAACAGTCCAAGTCTTCAGGGGGAACTGGGGATCACATTAAGAGAGAATCCAGAACTTTCAGCCTTCCTGCTGAGTGCTTTCCCCTCGATTACCTCGCTGCTCAGCACCTCCCAGTCCCAGACCGGAGCCTATCTCAGGTATCCTCTGTAAGTCCTTGGATCATAATACCTTTCAAGGACATGGAGTGCTTCCTCTAGCAGTCTATGACAATTTAAGGAACTTACATAGCCCTCCTTCTTTAATCAGATTTACATTCTACAATATCCAGGGTTCACCAAGTAAAGCAACATTAAAGATTTCTGTCTTTCTCAGGCCACTCAGCTTTGCTCCTGTTCACTCCTGATACCCTCAACCTAACAGCCATCCAGCACATGAGTGGTTAGCATACTGGGAGCACTTGTTTATAAAACTGTGGATGCCTCGATGTCACCCCAGACCATCTGAAACTGAACTTCTAAGGATGGAGCACAAGGTTCGGCAGTTCTCAGGAGCCCAATGGGTGACTGTACTGGAGAGTGAGATTAAGAGCCTCTGCTCTAACCAAAACAGGACATCAGAGTACAGCATCAGGCACTGTGCTCCAAGGGCAAGAATTCCTTCATCAGCTCATCTAGAAATCAAACCTGCAAAGTCATTTCTGCCTGGGGCTGTTGAGGGCCTGGTCCCACATTCTAGCCAACATCACACCCTGTGCATCTTATCTAGCTGAACTGTTTCTGTCTGTCTTCAGTGACTATGCACGCACAACTCTACAGCAGAGTAAGCAAAGTCAGAGAGAACCAGGTACAGCCATGACTCTACAGGAGATCTCTGGGGCTACCAGCAGGGCTCTCTATAAAGAGCAGGACCAGTAAACGTGAAATTATCAAAACCCAAAAAGTGAGCAGATACTGAGCTGGACATCATTTTTAAAAGATGAAGGAGGCAAACCGCTAAAGATACTCAACAGCAGGACTGAAAGTAGACAAACACACAGGAGGGCCATCCCAGTACAATCAGAGCAGCAAACAAAGAAGCAGGGAAGACACTGAATGTAGAAGCAAGGCCGAGAAGCAATGTGGCACAGTGGGTACACAATTGGGCTCTGGTAATAAACTGCCTGGATTGAACCCTGGCTCTGATCCATGATTAGTTGCAAGAAAAACAAAACAAAACAAACAAACAAAAACACTCTAAGCCAGTTTTCTCACCTGCCAAATGCAAATAATATGATCTTTCTCATAAGGTTGCTAAACAAGACAGTGAGTGTAAGTACCAGCACAGTAGCTGGTATGCAATCAAATGGTAGCAATGTTATTTTAAGACAAAGAGGCAGTTCCTGGAACCCAAGACAGAGGTTTAGACAAAAGGAAGTATGGCAAAAGGCCACTTAGGCAGAGCAGATCCTGCAGCAGAGCTAAGAAGCCAGGCCACCATGAGGGTAGCCGACTAGAACCCTTGGCTCTAGTTTCTTTGTAAAAACAGGTTGTCTCCAGAGTTTTGGGCAGAATGGGCAGCTGTGGCCTTAGTTGCACAGGTTAGAGGCCCGAGGCCATGGGAGCCAAGCCAACCATTATACTGATTGGCTTGGCACAAGCTCAAAGCCAGGATCACTCGCTGGACTCCTCAGGCCAGTTTCCTTTCAATCACAGGTCTTTCCCATTTTTCCCAGTGTGGCCCTTACATTCAGGAATTGCTTTCTTTTTCATTTTTTTTTTTTAATTACTCCTACTATTTCCTTTCTCCAGGATTCCATCTTGCCCCAACCAGTGGCCACCCTCCTATCCTCTAGCTCTCTAGTCATCTTAGTCTCTCCAGCACTTCCCCCATTTTGCTCAGTCTCTCCTCCTGCCTTCATTCTAGGCCCTTTAAAGAGGCCCACGGATTCCCCAGAGACCAAAAGAAGGCTTTCTTCCCCACCCCACCCAGTCCCACACCCTGCCCACCCCAACCAGCCAGGGTCTTATTAGCCTCCAGATCCATCCTATAAAGCCTTCATTTAGGAATTCTCATACATATTTTCATGTTAATAACACCCACCATCTTCCCTGGAAAATTCCCATTAGCTTTTTGTTAAGCACTCAAAATACAGTAAGACTTCACATTAATGTCCTAACACAGAAACCTCTGTCCTGCTGGCTCTTCCGTTCACTGTCATTAGGGGGAAGGGAAGCCTTTGACCATACTATGAAAACCAAATCAAATCAGGAAGCGGATAAATGGGGACATTTTTCTCAACGTGTTTGTTTCTAACTGTCCCTCCTCATCCCTACAACAAACTCCCTCTCTCACCCACCCTTGTGAAGCTGATAAACCCATCTGATTAGACTAACACTCTGGGGAAATTCTGCTGCCGTTTCTCATTTCAGCAGAGGGATATTTGGAATCAGTTGCCAGCACAGACCAATAGAGCTGTTCTCTTTTAGGGCGAAGCTTGAACCTTTAGCCCAGTCCAGCCATGTCACAAATTCAGTTATATGTCAGTTATAGATCTGTGATAAGGGGGGCCAAGCAAAAGGGCCTACATGGAGCCAGCCAAAGACATCAGTGTGGCTGAAGACCAACAGGCCCAAGTGGTAGAAGGCCAAGAGGTAATTATCCATCTGGAAGAAAGTACTCCTATTTATGCCTGCAAGGTTCTATCTTCTGCTTATTTCCTGCACTCATGCAGAAGAACTGAGGGAAAAAATTGAATAATTTTTCAGCTGCACTCTCGGGTTAGCCAATATTGGAAGAACATTCCCATCTTATAAAGATACCAACTCTTAGAATATTTTCAGCTGGAAGAGTCCTTAGGAATAATCTCTCTAACAGCTTCATTTCAGAGACGAAGAAACAGAGACCTTGAGAAGTAAATGGATCCTTCGAAAGTCTCCAGAATAGAACAGGAACCAACTTCTCTTCTCCTGTTTTCTATCCATTGCTACCACACTATTCCATGAATATTTTCACCTTGGCTATTAACAGAATGCATTTTTTAAAATGTAAATATCTGACAGGGAACATATGAGTGGATTTTTTTTCTTTGAAAAGTGTTTGTAACGCCACAATATTTTAACAAGTAATATGCATACCTGAATTGTTCTTAGAGAATAAGAAAGCTCCAAGGATCAAAGAAGCAATTTGGCTGAGGGAAAGGAAAAAAGAGTCAGGTGGGACGGAGTAAACCAAGATAGGAGGTTTAAACAGTATTGAGATTGAATACAAGATCAAGGAGGGGGAAAAAGAGGCTGGGAAAGGATATCCATGGAAGAAGGATATGAGAGATCAGGAGAGAAGAAACATCCCAGAAAATCCTGAGAAAATACTTTTTAATGGTAAAGTGTGAAAATTCATAATAGTAGAGATTTAAAATACTGTAAGTAATGGGAAAAGACAATGAGGAAATGACCTCTGATAAGCAGATGATTTATATAATTTCTCATCCAAGTCTCACAAAAATATCCCATGAGAGGTTATCATTATACCCATTTGACATATGAGATACCATGTCTCAGAGAAGTTAACTTGGCTATAGTCATAAAACTAAAATGTACTAAAACCAAGATTCTATTCAGGATTGACACCAAAATCCATCTAACAATATAGGTCATGGCTTCCTTTCCACTGGAAACAGCCACAAAAATAATGGTAGACAGGTAAAATGTTTTCTTACAGCTACATTTAAAAAATAGCATTGGGATGTTATATTAACACGTCTAACATCACAACTTGCATGTGCTCTATTCTACAAACCTTTACTTTAGACCAGAATTACTTCCTATAATTATGGGAATTTGCACTTGGGTTTTAGGCCAATTACAAAGTGATCGATGTGGGAGGTCCTTTAATTTGTCCAAGTGATAAAAAGTGGATTGTAGCAAGGTTTCAACTCTCCATTTTAAAATTAGATGATGTGAGTCCTCACCTAGAAACCATATTTATTATTCTACCTCATTTCAATTCAGATTAGGTTTCAGTAATCCTAGTACATATTCAATTTCAATTCCTTCATTCTTATGTATTTGTTAATTAAAGTTTGATCATATTTTCATAATTTTGCTCTAAAAATTCTAATAGTTCCTTTACTAAACTATATCACTAGATAGTTATATGTTGGGAAAATGCCAAAGAACAGATTAAAAGGTTGAGGGAAAGGAAAAATTCCCTTGCTAGTTTATTCTATTCCAAGGAAATTAGTTAGACATCTGATAATAACTTCTTTAGGAGGTACATTTTGCTTTGTTTTATGATTACAACACAGCAGGGAATTTAACTTTTATGGTCTCTTATGTAGTTTCTTCTTTTGTTCTATAGACCACTTCCTAATCCTCCCTCCTCAACCCCCCCAAAATGTATTATCAAAATAACTGAATTGATGCCATTATTTAAAGTCCTAACATGACAAAAGAATTTTAACAGAAGTTGATTTGAATAAATTTTAACAGATTTTGTGGATTTCAACAGATTGGTTATGATTTTGAATAGCAGTGAAAAGGTGGGGAAGGAAATGGAGAGGATAAGAAGACCATCAATAAGAAAGGAGTTTCCTCTGCAAGACAATTGTTTGTTAAAATTTTTGCCAAGATTGAATTCATTTTTTATTTTCACATTCTATTATAAAAACACGTTTTGAGGAATTATTTTTAGATGTTTTCAATTTGTCTAGTCTAATATACAACCTAAAAATTTCCATTTAGGGTGTGACAATGCTTAAAAACAAAACCTTTTTCCTGTTCTGTTTAATGTGGGTGGATCAAAGAATGTCTAGGCAGATAAGAGAGCTTCAGATATTGGGCAGTCCCAGCTACTGAGAATAAAAAGGAGGGTTCTTACAGTCATGGCTGTAAATAGTTTCTTGCCCAAAAAGGCAAGAGAATTTTCCAAACAACTGTTGGTAAATGTTCAATTCAGTTTGCTACATTTCAAAATCTTCTCAGTCTTCAAGGCTACAAATTTGAAACATTATTGGGTAGGAAGGTTTTGAAACTCAAGTTCCATTTATTCTTGGCCAAGCCTAGCAGTCTGGTTCCTGGGATGGGGACAGGGGAGGGTCAAACTGTTGAAATAGTTTTTGATTATTTCAGCATCATTTAAGCTCCCTAGAGAAGAAGTTTAAAACAAAAAAACAAAAAAACTTTTTAAAGTATGGGTTTAAAATAGAAAAGAGGTGATTTCATTTGTTTTGTCCTGATTTGTGTTTCAGTAGCCAATATCCAAGGTGTTCTGATTCTGTAGTTTTGAGTCCCACCTTGCTTCTTGGGTAACCTCTTTTGTTGGTTGGTTGGTTGGTTGGTTGGTTGGTTGGTTGGTTGGTTAGTTGGTTGGTTTTCTGTTTATTCTGAGCACATTGCTGCTTTCAAAGAAATTTAGTAAGGATGAAAGAAAGAAGAGATTTTGAGTTATCTATTAGTTATCTATTGCTATACAACAAATTACCCCAAAAAACTTGCAGCTTCAAGTAATAAGCATGTATTATGATCCCACATACAATTTCTGAGGGCGAGGAATCCAGGAGCAGCTTACCTGGGGGTTCTAGCTGAGAATCTCTCATGAAGTCACAGTCCATCTGTTGGCCAGGGCTGTAGCTCCCTGAAAGCTCAGGATGTACTGCAAGCACACTCACGTGGTTGTTAACAGGCCTCAGTTCCTTGCTGCCTATTGGCTAGAAACTTCACATCCTTACAAAGTGAAGCCTCCATAAGGCTGTTTACAACAGGGCTTGCTTCCTCCAGAGAAAGTGATGGTGGAGGACAGGGAGAGAGAAATGGGGGCAGGGCAGGGGGGCTGGGGGTGTGGGGGGGAATATCATGCCCAAGTTGAAAGTCAGTCTTTTATAACCTAATCTTCAAAGTGACATTCTATCACTTCTGCTGTATCCTATTAGTCACACAGACCACACTGGCACATGAACATATGAATACCAGGAGATGGGATTGTTGGGGACCATCTTGGAGGCTGGCTACCACAGAAGGCAACTAGCAATACTGGCCAGATATTGACCCCTTAATTTATATTTTATATACCATTATTGACATTTCACAAATCTACAGTACCTGGGACACTTGATAAATATTGAATGAGTGGGTTAAGAAATGAATGTTTCAAGCTATTGGGCTATGCTGTTTTATTCTCCAGCCAACAATTAGTAGCATTTTATTAGGATTTCAGCATTTATTCCTGCAATTAATTGAATATTTCATTGGACTGATTTTCAAATGATGCTCCAAGGGTTCCCAAGTAGAGCCCCTAGAAGGTACCTCCTCAACCCTTCTTGGTTCAATCAGAGAAACTCCACTGATATCTATTTTTACATGTTGGGCCTCCTTTCAAAAATAATTATTTTGCTAAAAAATAAAGGTTTGGAACTCACCCTCTTTATTTCATTTTTGCATAGGTTATTTTATACAAAAATAATAGAAAATGGAAAAATGAAAGTGTGGATAGGGCCAAAAATTTAGCACAATTAGAAAAATAGAAATCCTCAGGGAAGCTAAAAGCAGTAAACCCTTAACATCCATTCAGACATTGAGTTCAAGATGGTTGACTTTGGATTCAATTATACAAAACATACACACACACACAAATGAAAAGAAAAAAATATGTAAAAATCTAGAAATATGCAATTCAAGATTGTGTCTTAAAAGAAAAGTAAAATTAAAAATTTATTATTTTTTTCTAGATCTTGAGGCATAAGGACCTCCTCAGAAAATATAAATTTATCTTTTGGATTTTGTATCTGATTTTCCTATTCGTTTTTGGGGTACAGAACATAGAGAAATAAAATATTGCCTGCCTGTATGCACCTAAATTTATCTTGATTATCATCCCACATATAAAATTCACCACATTTCAATGGCTAGCCAGACTCTAGACAAACATTGAAAGTATTTCTAGGGGCCCTTAAAAGTCATTGAGCCCTTCTCCTCACCTTAAGCCAAACGGAATATTTGATTTTCTATCAAATTCAAGCCTTTCTTTACCCAAGTTCTCAAAAAGCACAAATCTCTCAAGTATCTGTGAAACTGTGAAGGAAAAAAAAAATTTGTGCTAATTTGCTGAGAGAAAACACATTCATGTAACTTTTATTATAGCATATTGTTATAATTGCTCTATTTTATTATTAGTTATTGTTGTTAGTCTCTTCTTATTGTGCCTAATTGTAAATTAAACTTTATCATAGATATGCATGTATGGGGAAAAATATAGTAAATATAGGGTTCAATACTATCTGTAGTTTCAGGCATCTACTGGGGATCTTAGAATGTATTCCCCCATGAATAAGGGGGACTACTGTAATTTGCAGCCCTAGTAAATTAATACAGTGAGCTAGTCTCTCACTGCTCTAATCTGGGGTCCACAATGCCTCTAGGTAAATTAACTCTTGTGCCATCCTGGGTTAACCACTAAAAGTCTCCATGCCTTTCTGTTGTCCTCAGCAGGGCTCACAGGCTGGCACCTGCCTCACAGACAGGCTTCATTTTGCTCGTTTATTTATTTATTTTTATTTTATTTTGGCTCCACATGTAAAGTTGGGAGAATTCCCATTAAAACCTGAATTCCCAGCTTCTCTTGAAAAATCAGAAAATCTGGTAGCAAGCTCATACACAGTAGGATTCTAATCCTCCTTTCTGCACATTATCTTATCTGCCTTGAATTGTACTTACTTTTATACCTGTTTTTCCCTCTTACAAACTTAAGTCTCACTCACCTATTCATCCCCTACCATAGTGGTTCTCAAATCTCAGCAGGCATGAAAATCACCTCGAAAGCTGGCTGAAACCCACTTCACTGGGCCCCACCCCAGAGCTTCTCATTCAGCAGGTCTGGGGTGAGGCCAGTGATTTGCATTTCTAGGATTTCCCAGGTGATGTTGCAGCTGCTGGTCCCAGGACCACACCTGAGAAACACTGCCCTACAACATGGCGTAGGACCTTGCACTTAACACATGCTCAGTAAGTTGTTGAATTATCATTGTTATTGCAGACAGAGAGCAGACAAATGCCTTTTGCAAATTTCAGTTTCACCACTCACTATGACTTTGCACAAGTTACCTAATCTCTTTGTACATCTATACCTCTGACTGCATAATGAGGAAAATAATAGAATCAGTGTACTTCAAATGGTTGTTATCACTATTAAATGAGATAATACATGTAAAATACTGCATCTGATAGTGCTTAGCAAATATTGGCTGTTATTACTATTTATTAATTCTCTCCTTTCCTAGTCTGTACATTTGAAGCCAGATTCTTCCTCTCATTTTTCTTCATGCAGCCACCAGGACCTTCATGCGACCCCAGGACCTTCAGCAATATCTAAAGCTATGCCTCACACATAACAGGTACTGGATAAATATTTCTTGAATTAATAAATAAACTAAAACACATTTCAATTTTATGGGTCAAACACGTCAAATAGGACTTCCAATCTCAGTCAACACTTTTATAGAGACCGTTTAATTGCAACACAAAGCTGAATTAAAATGGGTATGCTACGTTAAAGTATAAATTCAGGGGTGATTCACAAATCTAATAATTTTCCAAAAGAGTATTAACAGCTAACCTTTATACACACTTTCTTTGTGCCAGGCACTGTTCTCTGTCCTCTGTGTGTACTAGGCCTAGGGTAATGTTAAAACTCAGATCAGGACCAGCCGAGTGACACGTTGGTTAAGAGTTGGCTTGGAACGCCAGCTCTGAGCAGCAGGGCCCGGGTTCAGATCCCACAAGAGGGCCAGTGACGCTGCACCCTCTACAGCTAAGATGTGAACAACAGCTCAACCTGGAGCTGAGCTGCCATGAGTCACTGGCGACTGCATAGGCTGCAGCGGGGCTGGCCAGCAGCTGGCGTTTGCCTTCGTGAGCTTCCATGAGCAGACATTGGCAAGCGACTGCCTCACCTGGGAAGAGCGCCAATGATAATACCAACATGGGCCAGTGAAGCAACGTCCTCCACAACTAGACTGAAGAACGAAAGGACAGCAACTTGTCTGTTCCCCTTCCCCTATTCCCCAATAATATCTTTTAAAAACAAAAAACAAAAAGACTCAGATCAATAGATCAGTTAGAAATTACATTTGGCTACTCAGGACAGAAAACCCCCCAATAGTGACCCAAACACACAAAGTTATTTTCTCTCATAAATTATATATATATATATATATATATATATATATATATATATATAGAGAGAGAGAGAGAGAGAGAGAGAGAGAGAGAGAGACAGAGACAGAGACAGAGAGAGACAGAGAGAGAGACAGAGAGAGACAGAGACAGTCAGGGCTGGCAGGGATTGAGGCACCTTCTATCTTTCTGCTCCACATCTTGGTACATGGCTCTCTCCTCAAGGTCACCTCAGCCTAGGCTGGCTAATTGGGGCACTAGCCTTATACCAACTTCTTATAGCCAGCAGGTAGACAGGGAAGACGAAGGGCAAAAGTATCCTCCCTTTCTTTTAAGAAGCCTTCCTGAAAGGACCACAGAATACTCTGCCCAAGTTAGTTAGCCAAAGCCTGGCCACACAGCCACATCTATCCCAAGGGAAATGGGATCTTTGAGCTCAGCACCTCACTGCCCTAGGAAAGGAAACTTCTTAGGAAGGAGAGAGGGCCTGTGTAGGTCTGAGGGATTAGAGGTGTATGCACAGGCCAGTGTTTCTCTCTCTCTCTCTCTCTCTCTCTCTCTCTCTCTCTCCATTCTTGGTTCCCATTGAACAAATCTCACATTTGGAACACATTTCGATATTTGTTAAGTAAGCCACTGTGAGTGTAGGTTTCACTCACACATTTTTGCTATCACATTTTTGATGAGGCAAAACATGAAACTTAACCATGTCTCAGGCTTGGGGAGAGCAGCTGGCCCGGCAGCAGGGCCATGGGCTGCGTGTATGTGGAGTGTAAATTTGGATCACACACACACACACTGTGGTGATGTTGGCAGTTGGGATAAAAATAAGTGTCTCCCAACACCCTCTGCATTGTGATTATAGTATACAAACCTTGAGAACAAGGGTGGTGAAAGCAAACGGCGGGAGAATGAATCAATACATTCTTACGCCTTCTTCAAGGAAAGCTCACTGAATCTGAAGAAACAGGACACATCATTTAGTAGGAATCTCTCTCTCTCTCCCTCTCCCTCCCCCTCTCTTTTACACCCTCCCACTTTCCACTATCTAAGATGTGCCAGGTCTGACCTTTTACTTAACTTTTGCAAGCTAAATTGTAAAGCACCTATATGCAAGCCTCCTACACTGAAACACTCCAAGCAGTCAGCTAACCTGGATTTGCAGTTCCTCCCTGGTTGGAGCCTTGCAAGGCAGACAAAAACTCCTTTATTAAGAAGCTCTGAAAGAACCGAACTCTGAAACGATAGGGTCTCTGTGTTCTTTGTGTAGGTAGGCAATTTCCCAGCAAGGTTTCGGGTTTTGCAGTTAGCTTTTGTAATTACAATAAAAGAGAGATAGTAACCTTTATAGTGAGTGGCAGCAGCACCCTAACTCTAGGCTGTGTGAAAACAGATCACGTTACCTGGAGCCTCACATTGCAGCTGTGGGTTATTGTGCAAAATTGGGTTCTGTTGTAGGCATCCAAGTAGCCTTTCTTTATCCAGGCAGGTCATTGCACCTGTGCGAAGCTGGGGGTTTTTTTGTTTTGTTTTGTTTTTTGGGGGGGGATTCATTAAGGGAAACACTCCCCTTGCTCCCAATTCAATTGATACTTGAAGTCACTGCTAAGTGGATTTGTCCTCGAGGAGGGCCTGGGAAGGAAGAAATCTTGTAGGGGGCAGAAAAAAAGTGTCGCAGGCTAACAACTGAGTGAGCTGCCTCAGGACGAAACTGTTCTGTGATTCCTATGGGTGCTGTGTGTGACTTACTAAAGCAGATGGTAAGGTAGCTCAGGAATTTGACTACCTTGATCAAGCTACCTGACCAACAGCATTTGGAAACTGTGGGCTAACACCCGGGCTTTCCTGTGATGAGAATGGATGCTATTCAATTAGGAACTCTTTCCAGCTCTGAAGACTTCCTTTTTTAACTTGGTTCATGAAATATAAGCATTACATATAATTATATCCTATCTAATAAATACCAATATTAAAAATCACTTTCTAATTGAAAATAGTCCTTTAATTTGAACTTCTGCTAGTAGAAGAATTTCAAGGGCATAGTTCGTATCTACCACTATTAATTGACATTCTACACTTCACAATGGAGGGGTTGGATCTGTGTGGAAGAGACAGTGGATGGTAGAAATTCAGTGCCAGTAAAGGCTGCTCAGCTGACATAAGACATAGAAAATGTGAGTGAGAAAAGCAGTAGTTCAATCCACAACTATTTATTGAGTGCCAGCTGTATATGTAAGACACTGTTCTAGTGTGCAATATTTTTCTAGTATGAGATACTATTCTAGGAACTAAACAGACCAGATCCTTGCTCTGGTAGTCTTTATGTTCAATCAATGTTTCTTGCACAGGACATACGGACACAAAGATCAATAATTCACGGCCATTAATACTCCTCAGGTCTCTTACATTCTAGCAGAGATACCAATGCCACATTAGAGTTTTAACAAGATATTATCAAGGCTCAGGGGAGGTGTGTATGCATGTGAAGTGGTCTATATTGGCATAGATTAGGAAGTGCCAAAGAAGGAAGCATAGTAAGGTAAGGCCAACAGAAAGACAGTTTGGGACTAAGCTAATTTTAAATCAGGAGTTTAGGGCTCTTAGTCCCAGGTCTCTGCCATAACCTATAAATTACTACAGGACCCAATCAGGCCATTCACTGGAGACCAGAACCTAACAAGTCTGCAGCCCAAATATCTAAAAGTAAGGTGTAAGGGCTATCAGGATATTTTAGACATGTGTATGTGTCCCACTATATCATTCATATTTCTTAGGGACTGAAAAGTTTGTAATTCAGAGCAACCATTGAAGTATTTTGTTTAGCCTACAAATTAGTTGAAAAAAATTTTTTGAGCCAACATTTAAAAATCAAAAGATTTTACATTTAAAAATAGAAATTTCCTTGGGCCGGCCGAGTGGCATGTTGATTAAGAGCTGGTTTGGGACACCAGTGCCCCGGTTCAGATCCCACATATGAGAGCCAGTGACACTGCCTTCTACAGCTAAGATGGTGAACAATAGCTCCACCTGGAGCTAGGCTGCTGTGAGTCCCTGGAACGGCATAGCTGCTGCCCCTGCTACAGTGGCTGCCATAGGCTACAGTGAGTGGCCAGCAGCCAGCGTGAACAGCTGGCAGCTGGTGTGAGCTGCCAAGAGCTGCTGTTAGTGGCCATCCAGAGACTAGCGACCGATCTGTCTCACCCAACACATGGGCCAGTGAAGCAATGTCCTCCACAACTAGACTGAAGAACAAAAGCACAGCAACTTGTCTGTTCCCCTTCCCCAGTTCCCCAATGCTGTTCCCCTCCCCCAATTCCCCAATAAAATCTTAAAAAAAAAAAGGAAATTTCCAGCTTCTCAAAAAGAAATCCAACAAGGAACTATCAGAAAGAGAAATTAAGAAAACAATCCCATTTACAATTCCATAAAAAAACAACCACCAAACACCTATGCATAAATTGAACCAAGAAAGTAAAAGACCTGTACTCAGAAAATTATAAAACATTGAAGAGAGAAATGAAAGAAGATACACCTAAATGGAAACACATACCATGCTCATGAGTAGGAACAATTAATATAGTTAAAATGTCCATAAGTTCAAAGCAATATATAGATTCAACACAATCCCTATCAAAATACCAATGTCATTTTTCACAGAACTAGCACAAATAATCCTAAAATCTATATGGAACCATAAAAAAAACCCGAATAGCCATGGCAATCATGAGAAATAAGCACAAAGCTGGAGGTATTATGCTACCTGATATATCAAATTGTACTACAGGACCATATTAATCAAAACAGCATGATATTGGCATAAAAACAGATACACTGATCAATGGAACAGAAGAAAGAACCCAGAAATAAATCTATGCTATATGATCATTTAATCTATAACAAAGGAAGCAAGAATTTACACTGGAGTAAAGACAGTCTATTCAATAAATGGTATTGGGAAAATGGGACATATACATGTAAAAAAATGAAACTGGACCACCCATGTATGCCATATGAAAGAATAAACTCAAAATGGATTAAAGTCTCAAATGTAAGATCCAAAACCATAACACTCCTAAAAAAAAAAAAAAATAGGTAGTAAACTCTCAGACATTACCCTTAGTAACATTCTCATGATATATCTCCTCAGACAAGGGAAATAAAAGAAAAAATTATATGATCATACAATTTTTATTTTTCATTATGTTTAAGTGGTATATCACACTAACTGATTTGTGAGTATTGAACCAACCTTGCAGACCAGGAATAAATTCCACTTGATCATGGTGTATGATCTTTTTAATATATAATGTATTGCTGAATTCGGTTTGCTAATATTTTATTGAGGATTTTTGCATCTATGTTCATCAGGGATATCGGCTTACAGTTTTAATTTTTTTATAATGCCTTTGGTTTTGGAATCAGGATAATGGTGGCCTCATAGAATGAATTTGGGAGCCTGCCCTCCTCTTGAAATTTTTGGAATAGTTTGAGAAGAATAGGTGTTAATTCTTTTTTGAATGCTTGGTAAAATTTACCTGTGAAGTCATCTGGAGCAGGACTTTTATTTTTTTGTTTTTGGGTTGTTTTTTTTTGAGGGCAGTGTCACTGTCCCTCATATGTGGGACCCAAACTGGGGCTGCTGGCTTCCCAAGCCAGCGCTTAACCGCCGCACCACTCGGCCGGCCCTGGGGCAGGACTTTTGTTTGTTGGGAGTTTGTTGATCACTGATTCAATTTCATTAGTAGTAACTGGTTGATTCAGATTTTCTGTTTCATCTTGATTCAGCCTTGGAAGTTTGTATGCTTTTAGGAATTTATCCATTTCTTCCAGATTATCCAATTAGTTGTATATTTGCTCATAATATTTTCTTAAAATCTTTGTATTTCTTTGGTGTCAATTGTCACCTCTCCTCTTTCATTTCTGATTTTATTTAGTTGGGTCCTCTCTCTGTTTTTCTTCAATTGATTAAAGGTTTATCAATCTTTTTTATCTTTTCAAAGAACCAGATCTTGGTTTCATTGATCTTTTGTATTGTTTTTGTAGTCTCTATTTTGTTTATTTCTGCTCTGATCTTTATTATTTCCTTCATGTTACTCACTTTTGGCTGATATTTTTCTTGTTTCTTGAGGTAGGCCTATGTTGCTATGGATTTCCCTCTTAGGACTGCTTTTGCTGTGTCCCATAGATTTGGGGTCATTGTGTTTACATTTTCATTTGTCTCAAGGTATCTTGATTTCTTCCTTGATCTCATTGTTGAACCATTCATGGTTTAGTAGCATGTTATTTAGTCTCCATGGGTTTGTGTGTTTTCTGGGGGATTTTTCTAATTGATTTCTAGTGGTTTCAATCTTCTTAAATTTATTCAGACTTGTTTTCGGGCCTACCATGTGGTCTATCTTGGAAAATATCCCATGTGTACCTGAAAATAATGTATATGCTGCTGTATTCAGGTGAAATGCTCTAAAAATATCATTTAAATGCCTCTGGTCTAGTGTGTCATTTAAGGCCACTGTTTCCTTGTTGATTTTCTGTCTGGATGATCTGTCCACTGGAGTCAATGGGGAGTTAAAGTCCCCTACTATGATTATGTTACTGTCAATCTCTGCCTTTATGTCAGTCAATATTTTTCTAATATATTTAGGTGCTCTTACGTTGGGTGCATAGATGTTTACTAGGATTATATCCTCTTGGATTGATCCCTTTATCATTATGTAATATCCTTATTTGTCTCTTATTATAGTCTTTGTATTAAAGTCTATTTTGTCTGATATAAGTACTGCTACCCCAGCTTCTTTTTTAAATTTCTATTTGGTTGAAATATCTTTTATCATCCCTTTACTTTCAGTCTATGTTAGTCTTTCAATCTTAGGTGGGTCTCTTATAGAAAGCATACAAATGGGTCTTGTTTTTGTATCCATTCAGCTACCCCATGTCTTTTGACTGGGGCATTTAATCCATTTACATTTAAAGTGATTATTGATAGGCATATAGTTATTGCCATTTTAATATTTATATTTTTTATTTTCTTTTGTTTGTTTTTCTCTTTCTTCTCCTTAAGGAAATCCTTTAACATTTCTTGTAATACTGGTTTGGTGGTAATGAATTCTTTGAGTTTTTCTTGTCTGGGAAGCTCTTTATCTCTCAATTTTGAATGATAACCTTGCCGGGTAGAGTAGTCTTGGTTGTAGGCCCTTGTTTTTCATGACTTTGAATATTTCCTGCAACTCCCTTCTGGCCTGCAAAGTTTCTATTGAGAAATCAACTGGCAGTCTTGTGGGAGCTCCCTTGTAAGTAACTGATTGTCTTTCTCCTGCTGCTTTTAGGATTCTTTCTTTGTCTTTAAGCTTTGCCATTTTAATTATAATGTGTCGGTGTGGGTTGTTTGGGTTCACCTTGTTTGGGACTCTGCACTTTCTGGCCTTGTATGTCTATTTTCATCTCCAGGTAATGGAAGTTTTCAGTCATTATTTCTTCAGATAGGTTCTTGATACCTTGCCCCCTCTTTTCTCCTTCTGATACTCCTATGATGTAAATGTTGTTATGCTTGATGTTGTTACAGAAGTACCTTAAACTATCTTTATTTTTTAAACTCTTTTTCCTTTTCTTGTTCCAATTGGATGTTTTCTGCTACTTTGCCTGCTACCTTGTTGCTGATTCAATCCTCTGCTCCATCTAATCTGGTGTTCATTCCTTCTAGTATATTCTTCATTTCAGTTATTGTATTCATTATTTCTCACTGGTTCTTTTTCATGGTTTCTATGTCCTCTTTTATGCTTACTATCTCTTTATTGAAGTTCTCACTAAGTTTCCTAAGCATTCTTATAACTAGTGTTTTGAATTCTATCTCTGGTAGGCTGGTTGTCTCCATTTCATTTAATTCTCTTTCTGGAGTTTTCTCTTGTTCTTTTATTAGGGACATTTCTTTGTTTCCTCATTCTGGCTGCCTCTTTGTATTTGCATTCTATATATTAGGTAGATCTCCTATGTCTCTCAGTGTTTGCTGAGCGACCTTATGTAGTAGGTGTCCTGTGTGACCCAGTGGTGCAGTCACCCTGATCACTTCTGTGTGTGTTCCTGGAGTTCCCCTTGTGTGTGTTGTGTGTATTTTTTTTATTTTTGTGGTAGTTGAGCCTTGATTGCTTTTGGCATGTCAGTGTGTGGGATTGACTCTCAGGCTGACTGGCTGTGGGGAACAGCTACACCCATAGTGTATGAGCTGCTGTGTGGGGGCTGACCCCTCAGAGAGCAATTCACCCCAGTGGGTTCTTGTGCCTCTTGAGACCACCCTTTGTTTGCTCCACTTGTGGAGCTAATCAGGTAGTGTGCTCTGTTGTGGTCTGAGGCCATCCTTTGGGTGTGTTATTTCTGCTGTCTCTTTAGAGGGGCTCCTGTACAGGCCAATTTCAGCCTTGCCTGCGACTAGCCCAGAGCAACCTGGTAGGAGCTACAAAGCTACATGCTGTTGATTTCTGCCTACACTACACCTGGAGGCATGTGGAAGGTGGCCTAGCTGTGGACTGAGGCTGACTGCCACTAGTATGGAGTCTGGGACAGCTTAGCAAAAGGCCCAGGGTCCTTCTATACCTGTTGCTACCTGTTGAGTGCTCATAAGTCTCAGCCACTAAAACAGCCTCCTTAAGTGTGCAGGCCAGGCTGGTTAACATGGTGTTCACAGTGCCCCCAGCGATTCCACCTGGTTTTACAAAGTTAATGCATCAGTTCTGAGTTTGTGGCCACCCCACAAAATACCTAGAGAACACCACAGCCAGGCACACTCACCTTGGGTCAGCAGATCACGAGAGGCTGCAATGCAAGCTGTTGCTGACCGCTCACCACCAAAAGTTCCTCAGGCCTCCACAGGCCATCTGATGCTGTAAAAGGTTTCTGCAGCTTGCAGGGTGGGGCCTGCCACCCAGGAGCCAAGAGCGACCCCAGCGATGTAGCACTAGTTGAGCAGGGCAGGGAGTCACTAGGATGGTGCATGCACAGGTTTTACCAGTCGATGGAGCATCAGATTTGGCCCTTTGAGGGAGGGTTTACCAAAGAAAAGATGGCGCCCACCTATAGGGTGGCTCCACACAGGAATAATAATGGCTGTCCCTCCAGACTTTGCCACATAACTCAGACTTTTCCTGTATGTCACTGGCACCTCTTAAGCTGCCACCCCTCTGCTGAAGCCAGGGTAAGTAATTGCAAGTGAGTCTGTACACGGGCCCTTTAAGAGGATGTCTGGGTTTCTAACCCCCTTCTGTCTCACCAGGATGAACAGACAAAACCCTCACTGATTTTCAGTGTCAGATGTTGTGGGGACTCCTCTTCCTGACACAAGACCTCTGGGCTATGGAGCCCGGTATGGGCTGGCACTCCTCACTTTTCTAGGAGTCCTCCACAACCAAGGTGTCCCTTCCAGTGCTCCATCACTACTTGTGGGTTTGGTGTCAGCCCATTTCACCTCTCTGCCCCTCCTACCAATCTCAATGTAGTCTCTTCTTTATATCCTTAGTTATAGGGTTCTGTTCAGCTAGTTTTCAGATGATTCTCAAAATTGACTGTTCTATAGCTTAGTTGTAATTTTCATGTGGTCCTGGGAGGCAGGAGGCGTAGTGTTACCTATTCTGCCATCTTGGATCATCAATGTATTCCAATGTATTTAATATGCAGAGGGCATTTGTATCAAAAGAACTTAAGACCCCAGTATGAAATAAACCAAGGTAAAAATCTGTGGAACAACACACAGAAAATTGAGATCCAATCTTCAAAAAGCCTGTTTTTTAAATGAATTTTTAGAAAGATATCTATTTTGAATTTTTATATTCATTCCATTGGAAGGGTGACCAAAGTCCAATTTAATATTAGCAATCTAATTATATTTCAACTTTAGTGACTTTGTGGAATAAGTAAGACCATCTCCATTCCACATATAGAGATATAAGGATCACCATGGTCAATATCCTTGCTTATAACACGGTCAATAAGTAGTAGAGACAAGACAAGTTACCCTCACTCTGGTTCTAGCATATTTCAAAGTTAGTGCTTAAATAACTTCCACTGAAGTAACAAGAGTAGAGTGAAAGCAAACTTGGGTGGAGGAAGTGAGGGGTACAGAGATTTAGAGATCCAGGAAGTATTTTCAAGCACTCAGCTCTAGATACAAAATTCCTTCATGATTTCATATGTTATCTATGACATGAATACCAATTTTACATTTATTACATAATATATCTATTTCCTCTCAATTTTGATCAACTACAGGAAGATGTGCTATGTGTACTGCCCAACTTTGCTTGCCATCCCCCCAAACACATAGAGCATCCCAGTTTTTAAAACAAAGCCAAAAGCCCTACAGAATTTCACTAGCAGCAGAACCAGAGCCAGAAGGGAATTGAAGACTCAGCGGTGCTACAGACCATAATATTCTACATCAACTGCATAAATATTAAGATATAAAAGTGATTCAAATACTGCCTATATGATAAACAAGCAAGCATATATTACAAAATGGCATTCAAGTGTCAAACATTCATTTTTATTTACTTTAGTGTAATTTGCAAGATGTTTTGCACATATGGAGATAAAATGGCACAGTCTAAGAAAATTGGGAATGGTGAGATCCTTTACCATCCAAACCAAAGCTGTTATCATTAATCACAAATCAGTGGATTGCTGAGACAAGTTTTTCTTTACTGAATAATAATTTGTTTCATTAAGGATAAAATACAATGTTACTGTTTTGGAATGTATCACATAGCTCTGTCCAAGGGTTGGTGTCTCTGCACTCTTCTAATCATAAACTGTTACAGCTGTGTTTCTGGGATACTGTGAATCACATGATGAAACTACCTCTGTCTTGCCTTGTCTTTCAGTTTTTATATAATTGGGTTCGTTACTTATCAGCTTATGGCTCATCTATCATGGAGAGGCCCCATTCCCTGACTTTTTCCTAAGGGACTAGATTTATATTGCACCTGATATTTTACCCAATCTCCAAGTAGAAGAATGAACTTGGCAAGCATCTTTCCCCAAATCATTCATCACTCTTGCAAATGGCTGGCACAAATCCACATTATTTCCCTCACATTCCAATGCATGTTGTTCCAAGATATCTTTTCATGTACTATGTAGGAAAGAGCTACACACATAAAAAAAAAAAAAAAAAAAAACCACCAAGGAATCTAATATTCTGTCCAAAGACCTGTGAAGGAGATGCTGATGTTAATTCACTTGAAACAAAGTCTTCTAGAAATGAATCTGGATGTGCATTGCCAGGGTTGACTAAAAAAGGGGATGCAGCACTGTCCTTCTAGGACCCATTTCAAGAGAGAGGGAAAAAAAAAAAAAACGGACTAATTTCATTTAGGCCTTTGAGGAAATGCCTGATAGGGCAGTTCTCTTTAAACACTTTGTTGTGGCCTTGCACAAGAGAAAAGCTGCCTTTGCCCTCCCTTCTCTTTAGCCACATCCTATTCCCATCCTTTAGAAGTACCGATTATGCAAACCACTGCAGTCCCCACTTGCCCTAGGTCAGGTTGTCATTATTTCTCTCTTCCACTGCTGGAAGGACTCCAAATTCATCTGCTTACCTTTGGCATTTCCTGCCTCCAATCTATCCTTCTCACCAGCCACCAGAGCAAACTTAGCAAAACACAGATCTGGTCCCACCCCTCTCCTGATTAAAAGTTTTGGAGGCTCCCATTTTACGTTTCTCTCCCATCTCTGGTGGTTCCCTGCCCCTTACACTCTGCACCCTGCTCTTCCTCCATCACGCCCATGTACCTGCTGGTCTCCAAATGGGAAAACTGCCTTTCTGCTTGTCTGAGTTCTACTCATCCTTTAGGATTCAGTTCTCTTCTCTCAAACGTTCCTTCAGTTCCACTCAGAACATCCCAAACATATCTCTAATTTAGCAAGTATATTTTAATTTTTTTTTTTTTTACCACCTCTACGCAGGCCCCACCAGCCCTCAGAGGATAAGAACTAGGTCTTCATTATCTTTAATGTCTCCTCCTCCTTAGGGAACATTGACTCCCCTACACATCTAGTCTGCCCTGCTTTGAAAAAAACCCAAGGAAGGAAGCCATGAAATGTTGCAGCAGATGCTTGAGATAAACCCGCTTCAGCAACCCTGGGACCTGCCTTCCGCAGCTGCAGCAGAAATCAGGTGGGCTGAAGGCATGCAATTCAGGGCACACAACATGTCTGCTGCAGGCACACAGATTTCAATGGTCTTGGAAAGTCAGAGTCAGAGAGCATCTAGAGGTTCCTTGGCCCAGCCTCCCACGCAGCACAGAGGTGCTTTCACAGATCACTGACATGAGCCACTTCTGCTCCCCACCAGACAGCTCACTGCTTGGCATTTCTGCCAAACATAAACTGATCTGAGTTTAATAATAATGATATTTAAAAATTAAATAATAGCACCATCAAGTGCTTATTATATACCAGGTACTGTACTAAGAGCTTGGCATGCACCATTTAATCTTCATGAGTGTTTTATGTGATTAATACAATCACTGTCATCTCTGTTTTCTGTTTCCCACAAGTAACCTAGAGGTATCTTCTTTATGTCTTATTGGCCAGAACTGGGTCACATGACCACTTCTAGACCAATCACTGGGAAAAAAGAATAGAATTGCCATGACTGATTTAGACCAACCATGAGTCTTTTTCTGGGACTGAAACTCTTGTTTCTTGGTCAAAACCAGGTTTCTATCACCAAGGAGAAAAAAACAGAATAGCCACTGGGTATGCAATCAATACAGTGTGTCCTCAACAAGCATTCATTTGTTGCCTGCTATGTACTCAACTTGTGCTCCTAACTAAACTGTACAAACTACCAAAAGAACAAATGATTTTTTTTTTTGGCCCTTGAGGTCCTGTTTACTTGGCATCTTTAGACTGAAGGCAACTTCTGCCAGGCCTTGTCAAGTTACTGAACCAGAGCCTTCTTTCCTGGTGTGCTCATTCTGAGTGACTTCACTTATTCTCCCCCAATATATCTGATCTTCCTTTCCTTGGTCACATCCTTGCATTGCATCTCAAAGTGTTTCATACTCTACATTGCTTCTCTGCTTTCAGGCAGTGATAACTAAAGGATTGCACAAAGATTAGTGATCTCAAAGTCCATGTTTAGAATCTCTGAACACCCCACATACCCAAGGGCAGAATCCATTTGCCATTTTTTTTCCTCTATTGAAGGCCTACTGTGAGCCAGGCACTTTCATAAAATTCTTTTCATTTATTCTCACAAAAACAAAATTCATGAAATACAGGATTCAGGTAAAGGAAAGAGAGATCAAGATAGATTATGTGATTTGTATTGTACAAAACTATTAGCTAGAAATAGAAAAAATAGTTACCATTTATTGAGCATATGCTACATATAAGCCAAACACTGTCCTAAATATTGCATGTAAATCCATTCCTTTAGTTCTCTTAACCACTCAGTGAGGTAAGCATTCACTCACAATAAACACTTTCCAAGTATCTTGTACCTGACATTTTATAAATAAGAAACCTGGAGCTTCAAAAGCTGAGTAACTTCAAGTTCACCCAGCAAGAAAGTAACAGGTATTATTTAAAGCTGGGTCTGTCTAATTCAAAAAGCTTTATAGTGAAGCCCAATGCCATCTTTACATTGCAGGATTTGAACCCAGCCCCCCTTTACTACTGGGCCATTCCATAATCCCCAAATCAGGAGTGGAATACTCTGATGTTTTATTCTAACCGCTTGTCCAAATAGTTCATGACTGATCTAACTGTCTAAAATGAAGTTGGGAATTTATCATAAAATATTTAGGAAATTAATAACTCCCCTTCCTCATTTTGAGAGTAGAGAGGCAAAGCTAGCTAGCTGATCCCTACTGAATTTAAAGAAAGGGGTTCCTGGAGAGGTAGTTTATCAACATTTATCCCATTTCTGCTCTTCCCTCATGCAACAAATTAAATATTAACACTTAGATTAAGCAAAATCATGCAGTTGCCCATTTTACCAACTGTAAATTTTGTTATCTGCTCAGTGTATTAGAAATAATATGACCAAGGGCTCTGCTATAAACTATTAAAACCTTTTATTTCCTGTCAGCCCCAGATTAGAGCTTGCCAGGAAAAAGATTTAACAATTGGTAATTGCTTCAATTTTGCCCCCTAAGGAAGCCTTCTAGCTCTGAGTCTCTCTTTTGCAGAGCCTTGATCTGGGAGCTTCCTACTCAGAAACCAACTGAAGTGCTATCTGTAGAAATATGCAGTTCAAAGAATCTTTGCTTGCCTGTTTCCAGCACTGTGAGACCCTTACAAGTAATAGGAGGTTTAGAGAGGCCTTTCTTTGTTTATTTATTTTTGTTCATTGTTGTGAACATTGCTTTAGGTACCTAGGTTTTAAACATGCCACGGGTCAAAATATTACCAAATCCTTTCCCAAAATGAAATTATTTTCATGAAAGAGTGAGGTTTCAGAAATAAAACACAATGTGTGAACTCAGATACTAACTCCATGGCTCTGTAGGACTGGTCCCCAGTAGCTGGGAAACCATGTTTTAGTGAACCATGTGTGTGTTGATCGACACAACTATATAAACAATCCACCAAGTTAAAACAAGATGGGTATGGGCCGGCCAAGTGGCTCAGTTGGTAGGAGATCACTCAAGAATGCAAGCTCTGAGCAACAGGGTTGCCGGTTGGATTCCCTGCCCAAGCTGAGCAGCCACTGAGCTGCCAATAGATGGCAGGATGGCTCAGCTAAAAAAAAAAAAAAAAAAAAAAGCAAGATGGGTATGATAATCCCAGTTACAAAGATATTTCAGAAGGTCCATAGGACTGTGTAAAACAAACAATGAAAGAAAACAATATAATAAAGTAATATTTACAGTTTTCTTTTATTTGGATACCAACACACACACACACACACACACACACACACACACCCCAGAATATGACTTACAAAGTTCATATGGGTGGGACAGAAAGCATGATGTAGATTTTTAAGGACTTTCATGCAAATAAAGATATTGAAGTCCTACTAATTTTGAGTCCCAACTTTCTCTTCATGAAACAAAATTTTGAAAGCCTAGGGAACTGACTCTAAGGTTATTTTTAGGTCTAAAAACTTGCTTTTCATTTCATTTCCATGCTCTTTACAGGTCCGTCTATTATGGCATTGATTATATTTCATTGTTCTGTAATTAGCAGGGACATTTTCTTTCTGTTTTTATCACTGGACATGAAAGCAAAGCCAGTTTTTAACTAAGATAGTGGCCCAGGACATGGTTTATGGTGGAAATGTAGTAAATTTTCATTAAAATGAGATGGGGGTATATGAATTTATTCATTTCTAAGCCTCAATCCAAATTTTGAATGTTATTGCTCTAAGAAAGTTTTTTTTAAATTTTATTTATTTATTTTTAATTAGTTTCAGGTGTACAACATAGTGCAATAGTTATACATTTTACCCCTCAAAGTGACAACCCCCCACCCCCAATTCGCCACCCACTCCCCCCCATATCATATATATCTATTACTCTTCCTCTGACTCTCTTCCACAGTATAATCCACATCCCGTGACTATCTATATATATTCAATTACAGTAGGTATACAACCTCCACTTTAGTCATACAGTGCAGTGATCAAACCTCTACTCCATCCATGAAATGGTCTCCCCAACAAGACCTATGACCATTTGACATTCCACAGAATATTTACAACATTATTAATTATATTCCCCAAACTGTTTTTCATATCCCAGTGGCAATATTGTAGTTGCCTATTTTTGCTGTCTAATCCCTTCCCCTTCTCCCTCATCCCCATCCCCCTCCCAATTAGCAAGCCTGATTTTCCCTCTATATCTATGAGACAGTTTCTGTTTACTTTGCTCATTCATACAGTTTTTCAGATTCCACATATGAGTGAGATCATATGGTATTTGGCCTAAGAAAGTTTTTTAAATCATCATGATTCTAGAAATTCTCAAGAAGCTATCACTCAACTATTACTAAAAAAAAGGGGGGGAGGGATTCAATAATATTTGGGATAAGTAAGACCCTTAGATGTTTATCTAACATTCATTGAATATAATTATAAGATGTGTACAATCTTGCTTTAGTCAGATGAATGGATTTTTTAAGTGCTATTTCTGTGGGGTTATCCCAATTATTCTTCATATATTTCTTCCCCCATCAAAACTAGGTAAATCATAAGCACCACTAAATCATTGTTTCTCATAGTCCATTCCATGGGCCCTTGTGTCCGCACCACCCAGAGTACCTATCATAAATACAGCTTCCTGATCCTTCCTGCAGGCCTAATGAATCAAACTCTCCAGAGGTGGACCCTGGAAGCTGCATGTTTAACAAATACCATAGGTGATTCTGATGCACACTCCAGTGTGAGAGCCACTGCTCAGGATTCATGAATTAAGATCAAAGGGCAAACAAAATGAGTGCGGGGCTCTCTTGAAGTAATTAAGTGGTCTGAAGCTCCATTAAGTTACAAGATTGCTTTGAATCCAGCACCCCAGGGAAGCACCTTGATTTCTGAAACCACTAACTTGTGCTTTGACTCAGAGGTCTAGCATTGTTTGTAATTACATGACCTTCTGGTTTCACTCTGCTTTGTCTGTGAATGGAATCACCTCCTTTTATGTCAGTTAATGTACATTTTATATTTAGAAATTATAACCCCCATCTCTTTTCCGTGTTCCCCCATACTTTTGTGAAACCTCACACCTCTGCCTTTCTTATAAATAAAAAGAAGGGAGGCACCTAAAAGGCCACTTTCTTTAGAGCCATGTCACCCAGGGTTCTGCTCTGAGGTGGGTGCTCTTCTCTGAACCAGAACTAACAAAACCACCTTATTTAAGGAAAACAGAAACTCCATGATGGTACTGAAAAGATGAGTGTTCTGAAAGATATTTAAGTGGCTGCACAAATATTCTGAGTTGTTGGCAAATGTAGGCTTTTTGGTGAAAACAAAAATACTTTGACAATTATAATAATGGTGACATTTAGGTGGTCCCCCCCCCCCCGGAGAATACCATATTCTAACGAGAGAGACCTTAGGAGTTTGCAAAGAATTTGATGGGACTACCTTCCCAAAAGAAACCAGCTACTATGGGTGTTCACTCGTCTCTTGCAGATGCCTTTTTCAGCAATGGATGGGCATATCTGAGACACAGAACTAAAGGGATTGAAAGGAGATAGGCTTTTCTTCTAAATGATTAGGAATAAGGTGTTATTACAGAGTGGATACTCAAAAAAAAAGGTAAAGAATGAATGGATGAATGAATGAATGAATGAGTGAATGAAAAGTATCCCTTCAAAAGAAAAGACAAAACAAAAAATGTATACAAGGAAGGAACAAAAGGAAAAAAGGAGGAAGAAAGGAAGTCCCTAATTCCATTACTCTGAAGACACCATTGTAAGAGGAAATGGGGAAAAAAGATGGATTTCAAGAAAGAGCATGATATAATGGAAGAGCCCAAGAGAGGGACAACCTGTTCATTTCTCCATTTCTAATGGGTTGGAAGAGCAAGCATATTCCTCATGCCCTGAAAGAGAGGCTCTGAGTAGTAGCTTTGTCAAGACTGTATGGCTCTTTAAATTTTGCTTTTCAACCTCTAGATAGCAACCACATTAAAGAAGGAATTTATCAAACTTAATCATGTTAATCCCCCCACTCAACACGAATGGAATGAGTATCTTCTTTCCAAGAGAGATAGGCGTCCTCCAATCTTTCCAGTGCTCAGATCCTGTCTACAGTGGATCACCTCCAAGTCTCCAGATGAAAAAAAAAAAAAAAGTTAAGTAAATAACCAGCGGGAAAGAGGATTGTTGTTGAAACAAAGTGCCCATCTCACTTGGTCATTGACCACATCTCTCTGGCCATCCAGAAGAGAGCTGAGTTAAGCCCATCCCTTCATTAAGAGAAATTTTCTATAGGTAGCTGTATAGCTAAGTCATTCCATGGAGTCAACAAGGGAGAGAGTGGGGGGCAGAAAAAGTCAGATGAGACATATTATGTGTCATTGTCCTCCTTTCCCCATGGCCCAGTTCTCTAAGAGAAAATGTTCTTTGTAAGTAGCTCAAAATGTGAATAACATAAAAACCTTGGAGTCGACACCGATTTCTAGACTGGGAACAAAAGCAAGACTGCTGTAATTAAAATTGTTCTCTAACACAGAAGAAACATAGCCCAGTGCTACTGACTGATAGCCTCAGCACTTCAGCTGACCACAGGAGTCAACATTATTGAGTGCTCACTATAAAGGCTAAACATATACATGCATTATCTCTTTTGAAAACCATATTTGGAACAAAGATTTATTACTTTCAGGCTTAGAACACAGAATCTATGATAAAGCTTATTATTTTCAAAGAAATTATTTCGCCAAATTATAGCTATTTTATCAGCTGTTTTGTAAACCCTGTTTTTTGGTTTTTTTTAAAAAATCTTGGCTCAGAAACAAGCCAACAGAACATAACACAGTCCTCTAGACTCAACCTTGAAGTTGTCATTGTCTCAATCTCATGCTCCTGTTTGCAAACCTAGCCTTTACATAAAAGGCCAACCTCCGTGGGTGTGGCTGGCATGTCCAGACAGGAGATGTGCACATTTCTTTTTGGAGATCAGCATTTGGGGCAACCTCAGAGAAGTGTGGTTAGTGTCCTAGATCTCTGGATGAAAACTGGGTTTCTGAGTAAGCTGAATAAGAGAATATATGGGAGCCAAAAAAAAGGAGGAACCTGACCACAGATTAATGTGGAATGACTGTTAAGTCTGGAGGCAGGAACCACATAGGATGATAGCGTAGGCCGTCACAGAGTCACATTTGGGTGTTCCAGGGTGCCCACTGGTAACCAGGAAAACCAGGAATGCCTGTGACAATGCCATATAATACCAGCTCAGAACAGCTGCCCCAAAAGCAGCCTGTAAAGCAGCTTATTCAGCAATCCTAAAACAAATACCACTCATAAATGCAATGCCAGTTAGGACGTTTCTCCAGGAGTAAACGTGATCTTTCTTGCGATTAGTTCAGAAACTTGCCTTCCAGAGATTAAAGGAAACCAGCTCTGGTGAGACGAGGCTATCGCAGAAAGAAAAATGCCCACGCTTTGGAGAGAAAGTTGTACATATACTTGACCCAGTTACAATCTTCCTTGTTCCTTTTTTCCCCACCTGTTCAGGAGCCTGTTTCCTGACTTGAAAGTATGTTTTCCCTTGGCAATGGGATTTTCATTTTAGAGTTAGATTGCATTCAGTTTAATTTTCTTTTATCCTACAATGATTTTTTTCTTTAAAAAAAAATTCTGTGGAAATAAATTAAAAGTTGCCATTATAGAATAAACAGAAAAATACAAAGAAAATTAAAAATCACACTTAATCCTACCACCTGGATCATCACTGTTAATCTTTTTCTTTACTAATTTCCATTTTAAAACATTTTCTTTGTGTTTGTTCCAAAATAGTTTTGTGATCTGCTTTTTTCCCCCCCTCACTCATTATAATGGCATCATATTCTCAAGCCATTCAATATTCTTCGAAGACACATTTTTTTAAATGACTACATAATTACTTTTCCAGGCTTTGACATTCTGAGTGTAGTACATTAAATGGAATAATATATGGATTTGCCCCTTTTTAATGTAACTTTGAGCCATTTGTATTTGATGGCACTCATTTTAATGTACTTCTCTATTGTTTTTCAAGATCAGACACTTTAAGTGCAGCCAATTAAATTTGAAATGCCGAAACTAAGAACATCAGGAAAGATTTATTGATGGTATAAAATAGCAAAGAAACCTAAGGCAGCTGTATTTCTCAAAACAGCCATGTATATCTACAACGAAATGAAGTTCACCTCTTATAAATAAGAGGTTGCTTGTTTCTCCTGATTCTAGGTGTTACAACAAGCTGGCTTAGTTGTGTTGTGACCGGTGATGACACTGTATTCTTAGCTATTGGCCATTCACTTGCAAACATCAGAAACCTTTTATACCATTAGTTGGTACTGGCATGCCTCCTTTTATGGTGCTTTGCTTTACTGTACTTCACAGATGTTGCGTTTTGTGTTTTTTTAATAAATTGAAAGCAAGACCCTCCATCAGCAAAAAGATTATCACTCACTTTTTTGCAATACTTGCTGTAGTGTGATGGTTTGGAACTGAAGCCACAATATCTCCAAAGTCTGCCTGTATTTGTTAGCACCACATCATCTGGTCATTTAGAAAAATATGGATATATGACTGCATGATCAGTAGGACTTAACTTTCCAACAGCTATTATTCCCTATATTTGGTTCTCAATGTGTGGTTTCAACCTGGTTGTTTGGGGCTCTCAAAAACATTCTCTCAAAGAAACAAGCTCTAAGTGGTAAATAGCTGGCAAAGAATATGAGGCATAATATGCTAATTATTTTATACATGTAACCACATAACAATGATACTGGGAGAAAATTCAGAGTACTTTGGTGGGATCAGTGGCTTTGTTTCACCCCCAGCTACCCAGCAGCAGGAATAAGGATTCCTAAGGGCGATGTTGGAGCACTCAAAGAAGTAGAGTCATGACAGGGAGGTTTGAGGGCTCCAGGGAAATTTGTCTCCTCAGCACCTTCTTAATGTGAGTCAGCTTTCAGAAACTCTGCTCTGAGTACCTCAAGGTGGGTCTATCTGCTTCAACTCTGTCCCATTACCATCTTTGACACCACTCAAGCTTTGCCCCCTACCCTAGCCCACCTTCCACCTTCTCTAAAACCTTCCTTTTCCTATAGCAAGTTCAAAATCTTTTTTGAGGTTTTCTAGGCATTTGCATTGCAAGGAATACTAGAAAAGGAAAGTTAAATGTTCCCTGCTAAACCCAACCATAATTGTAATAGCCTATAGTGAAAGACAAGAGTGGCAGTAAGAGAAAAGATGGGTTTAGAATACAAAGAGATCTAAAAAAAAAAATGCATCTGCATTTCAGAAGAGCATTCAATTCCAATAACTCCCCAGAACACTGGGACCCCTGGAGAGTAAGAAGGGAGAATTAGAGGATAAGGAAGAGACTAAGGATTCCTCCATGAAGGACAGCATGAAAAATGAAGAGAGAAAACCTACAGGAGAATTAGCTTCCTTTCCTCTTTTCCTCCCTTTTTTTATTATCCTTTCCACCACTTATGTGGATGAAAAATAGGATACATTAAGAAAGGAATGAATGTTTCCTAAGTTCTTTGGTGTAGGCACTGGGCTTTTACAAATGAGGAAACTGAGGCTCAGGGGACTTCATGAAAAACAAGGACAAAGGGAAAGAGAAAGAGGGTGCAGTTCTTAGCAGGAGCAAAGCCAACAAAAGCAAGTTGGAGGACAGAAGGAAGTCCCAAAAAGTGTGAACTGAGAGGGGAAAATAGTCCCCTGTTCCCTGACTGCCATTCTCTGATGCCTAACTAGAATGGGGCAACCATTCCAAAGACTGTTTCTACATATCAGATGGAGATAAGGCATGCCTCTGTATGCCTTACCTGTATACAGATTGTATACTGATTTTAATCCAGGTGTTCTCGCATCATGCACACACCACCATACCATGTTTCAGTTTCTACCAAAACAAAAAAGGCTCAGAAGAAATTATTTACAGTTAAATATTTCCAGCCAGACAGTCACTCCTCCCTCCCCAGCCTGTAGTATCAAGCTCTGAATTTGGTTCGAAGATCCCAGTTGAGTCTACAGTCTAATTCTGGAAACAAGTCATGATTTAAACATGAATTCTATTATTTTCGAATTAGATAGTACATGCTTTACTTTTAGTTGTTCTTACATGAAATTAACAGGAATTTTTTTTCCCTTTTTTGGGAATCACCCAATTTTAAATTTTATTTCTTCTTTTTTTCCCCTTTAGTTGGTTACATTAGTTTTTCTCAATGTTTTAAGTTTGTTCATTCTAAAGGTTTCCTATGAATCTAAGTTATAAACTCTCTTCCTATTATCTCTAGAAAATTTATCTTTCCTATGGTAGTTTATTTAGAGCTTTACTATCTTATTTTAATAAATCACTTAGCATTTGTTATTCTCATTGATGGATCATATAAATAACAACAAACAAAAACCCATTCCTAAGCAAAAAAAATTCTTAAGCAGAGGAGATGAATTAGAAAGTTCATGCAAGAATTGATATCTTGATAAATATTCTCTCATACTTAACAAATTCCATGTCATTGCTTAGTTCAGAACTTGGCATTACAAATGTTGTAGAAACAAAAATATGAACATTCCTGGGAGAGTCTTATTTTAAAAGACTAAGAAAACTCTTGACAATCATGCAGAAGAGGTCGAGACCCTTTCACAGCAAATCATGAGGAGGATGTAGTTCTTACCAGCCCCAAAGCCAACATAAAGAGACATCTCAGAAGAGTACTTGGACTGTTAGAAAGCAGAAATTCTTTGAACTTCTTCCTGTGCCCAACCATCCCCTGAGCATAGAATATAAGCAACTGCATCATTAGCGCCATATCAACTAGAAGTTCTGTACAACTATGCATATTGGACAACATTATTGCTGAAGGAAAGCTAGATCTAGCTCCTTTGGCCAGAGCCATACCAAATCCCAGATGCAAAACAAGATTTTCTTCATTGTTCTGATGGGACACAAGATGTTTCTGAGATTTAGCGTTCAACTTTTATAGGCACGTTCCTTTTGCCTTCAGAATTATTTTATGCATACATGCTATGGTTCCCTTAATTCCTACAGGCCAATTTATGTCCTAAAAAAGAAGTCACAAAGTCAAAGAAGACTCAAAGACTTCCGTCCAGAAACTTTTGAAGACTTTGGATTTGATTTATATTTTCTGTGCCTTTGAGTTATTATTTGTGGGTTAGATTATTGTAGATGAAGAGAACTTGTTCTTAAAATTAGATGAATGGGAAATCATGACAAGTCAATGCATTTATAGCATATAGGTATAACCTAATATTAACCATTGTTTTATTTTCACTATTCAATCACTAACAATTATCTCATAAAATGCTAAACCCTACCTTTCATGTGTGTATATTTACAAAATACAATTTCAACAACTGTAGTTTTCCTTTCTAAAACATTTTATTCAAGTGATATTTCTCAAATGATCCTGCCTTTTTTTTAGTATTCTGTTCCATTATTGTTCTCCCCTTATTTTATTTATTTAATCATTTTAAACATATAGTACCCTAAATTTCATATTGCCTTATAAATTTTCTTCATTTTTGTTCTCCTACCATTTCATTCTATGGCATGTGGTTGTGTGTGTGTGTGTGTGTGTGTGTGTGTGTGAGAGAGAGAGAGAGAGAGAGAGAGAGAGAGAGAGAGAGAGAGAGAGAGAATTGTGTATGCTTTGAATTGTAGAAATGTACTTTGAGAATGATTTTAAGTTTTCCTATAAAGAAAGCCCCAGGGGGTTAATTAGTTCACAGTCAGCTTCTACATTAATTTTTCAGTTTGGGATTCCCCAAGATTCAGGTAGAGTAAATTTAGATTCCACATCCGTGCATAGCACACTAATGAAGTTTCAATTTATCACGGAAGATAGTTTTACCACCAAAACCCAGGATACTCATGAGCTTCTTTGGAGCTTCCCTGGGCCAGTGTAGAGTTTAAAGTTCGTCTTTTATTGAAAAAGCAAATATCCATGGTCCTGGCTTTATGCTGGGATGCCAGCAGCCTTGGGTAACCCAAGGACCATATTTTGGGGCATTAAAATGACTCTATCTACTTATATCAAAGTTTAGTTCTCCCTTAGGCCAGGGTCACCTGTACTGTTGAGCTTATCACTCTTATCTTGAGTTCCTTCTTTGTTTCTGGTACTTGGAGATTTCCCTTTTTACCTTTTAAGTACAACTTTCTGTTTTTAATATTTTATATTTTTTAATTCATTATTTCCATGTGTCTGTTATGTGTGGGGCTTCCACAATAATTTAGTCTGGGACCAAAAATCCAAACAACTATTATATAATTTCTCATTTGTTCATCAGGACAGTGAGATAAATAATTTTTTTTCCCAGCTTTATAAATGAGGACATAGAAGCTCAGACATTTTAAGTCACAGAGTTAGTGTGTGATGAAGCAAGGCTAGATGACACCTAGACCTGTATTCTTTCCATTCTGCTAGAGCTTCCTAAACAGGGGTCCTTCAATTCTTTTGGCACTAGGCATTATCTTCAGGCTAAATAAACAATGCCTTAACCCATGTATTCTATTAGTTTTGAACAGATCTAGATTTTGTGATTAATGAAATGTAACTTCGTTTAAAAGCAAAACTACAGCAATTCCACATCTTGGTATCTAACTCAGAAAACCTGGCCACATAGTCCTAAGTAAATATATATGTATATAACAAAGGCTGTTTTTTACAACACTTTTTATAGTAGCAAAAATGTGAGAGAAATGTAAACGACTAACAGTAGGGCAATGGATAAATAAACTAAGCATTGCACAGGGGTTAAAAAGAGTAAGTGGGGCTCTCTATGAACTGATATGAAATGACTTCCAAGACATGGTCTTGAGTTACAGCATAATACATTCAGGATGATACAGTTTATGTTCAAAATACATATATCACACATGAAAAAGCAGTACCAAATATTTTTATAGATGCATACATACGTATATGAGAGCGGAGAAAAGGTATGGATAAACACAAGTTATAAACTCATAGCAGTTCTCTCCAGGGAGAGCCTGGAATTGAAGCTCAAGTCAAAGATGAGAAGGAGGCTCCAGATTATGGGTTGTAACCAATTTATTCAATGAAAAGGTAGGCATATATTAATTGTATAGCAGAAATTTAATAAAGAGTTATATTTAAGTACATTTAAACAGAGACCATGTAACTGAATTCACAATAGCTTCTTTTTATATATATGTTATGTAATTTCCTGATCAACAGATAGTAAAAAAGACAAATGCTAATTTGTGAAAATTGTTGAGACACAATGGGCCTAATAATCATGTAACTGGTGACCTCTGTCCTTAGCCACATGCCTCGTTATATAATTAATGACTATGCTGGTGAGGTTGGAAAAGCAATCTGGCATTTTGTGAATCTGTAAATCCTGGATGCATGAGGTCCATGACTAAGCTAGTCCATGACTAAGCTAGATTACACCAAAGTGAGAATTAAGTAGGAAAGTGTCATACGGATCGGCTGCTACCACAAAAGTTCATTTAAGCAAGATAATATAGTACCGACTATCACTGTGAAAGCTGCCTTTACTTTCACATCCAACTATAAAATGGATCCAATGCAAAGATCCAACAACCAAAAATAAATAAATAAATTTACATCTTTCTTGTGTCATTATCACATAGGATTTCCTCTTTGAAGATTCTTGCTGCTTCATGTGGGATAGCACACTGGCTGTTTCTATTACCACTGAAAACATAGTGCTTTTTTATTTTCTCCTTAGCTTCTCGGAGTTTTGTTTAAAAAAAAAAAAAAGTTGCTCAAATCTATTCAGACCTAGCTCTTCCTCTGGTAGCAATCCCTACAAATACAGGCGGAAGAACCTTTAAAATCAAATCATTTTTTGCTGCTAACGACCCTGTGGTGTTTTAGGAGGGTTCATGGTGACGAGGCCCAAGGAAACGTATTAGGGAGATTCGTAGCTTCAGACCGTCAGACACCTACTGTGAGATAGCGATGCACACGCCTAAACATACACACTGCTAATAACGGGTCACCCTCCTTCAGTCCAACAAATATTCAGACCACCATGAACGCATTTTTTCCAGGAATGAAAAAGAGACACCAGCTAATGTGTACCTTTAAAATCGGAAATGTCTTTAAAATGGGGAGGTCAGATTCTTCCATAACTACAGATGCATATATAGATCTGGAATTAGCCAGAAGGAAGGAGCCCTGCAATGCCAAGCCAAAGTATCCAGGTCTAATTTGCAACTATCTGTGAACTCCTCTCCAGACAAGAGATCTGAAGGGCACACAGGAGTCTAGCTTGTCTGACAAGGCCTTGTGGAGAACCACTTCCTATTTTGAATCAAACCATCTGAAAAAAAAACGAAAGAAAACAGATCTATCATAATGTCAATGAGGAAGTCAAAACATTCTGAATATCAGTGCCTGTCAGTGAGATGTCAGTGAGATGTAGAGATGTTGCTAAGCAAAATCCTAACACCCAGGATTTAGAGAAGATAGTTCTTATTCAAAAGAAAGAAATGAACATGTTCAGGTGTCATGGGCAGAATTCTCCAGATGCTGCTGTAGAAGATAATTTCCCATCACTTAAAAAAACATATTTCCAGGTCCATGAACTTTTTCATAAAGATTTAAGCACTTTATTCAGTTCACACATGAAGCAAAATTTATTCCCAGACATTGGTTGAAAAGCACAAGGACTCCAGAAACTTGTGGGAACATGGAATTGTGGGAACTCTTTTTTTTAAGAAAGATGCATTAACTTTAGAAATGCCAACCAAGCAAAGCCCTTAGCTGTTTTTTCCCCCCAGTTTCTTCATAATAAGCACCATTGTACACTTTGTCTACTCAAAGTTTAATGAGTTGTAATATTATCCCTCCAAGCAAGGGAGTGTCTTGTATCCACAGAAACATCC